>OX453289.1:22811930-24167188 GCA_949710015.1 Crataerina pallida | reverse complement strand
AACAGGAAACAAAGAAAAGTGTGACGGATTATATTATTATTGTAAATTCATCAACCTTAAATTTTAAGTACAAACGTTAATCAACGAAATAATGGGAATACTGCATACCGAATAACGTTGACATAGTCGAAACACCAGCCAATTTCCATAATTTTGATGAAGGTGCATATGCACATATGTATATCTATATAAAGGCATAAATTATTATTTCAGTCTAACATATGGATGAAAATGAAAAAATGAGATTAAAATAAAAACCTATAAATAATATTTTTTTTTTTTTTTCATTTTAAATTGAAATTATCATGGATATGGAAAGTTTTCCCGCATAACAAATTTACGCTTATTTGTGTATGGTATGAAAGAAATGAAAAAAAAAAAAAACAAGTAAGAAAACTAAATTTGGCTTAGGCCAAATCCTAAATACCCTACACATCTACATACAAATGGTGGACGTGGCGGGTATATGATTTTCCACTCTAATAGTATAAGTGTTACGTATCAACTAGCAAGTCGAGTTTTGCGTGTAGTATGGTTTTTTGTAAATTGTGGGTGCGTCTGTTATTCGATAACGCTCATTTTTGGTAAATCGATGGAGATTACTGTAGATATGAAAACCAAATGTCAAGGTCATAGGTCAATTTTTATGATAAATGTATAGGTTTTTGTCGATTAGGGGCGTGTCCGTTATTTGACTACGCCTATTTTTGGCACGTAGATAATTAGAGTAATTAAAAATATACATACCCAATTTCTACTTAATATCTCAAGTTTTATGGCAGATAGATAGTTTTTTGTCGATTGTGGGCATGTCTCTGGACTGATTTTGACCATTTCAAATAGTGATCTGCACGCAGAAACTAAAAGTGTTAAATATTAGTTCAATGTCTCAATTTACGACAGTGAGAATGCCAACAACAGACGGTCAACCAACTCAATTGTTGATGCTGATCATAATTATATATACTTTGTAGAGTCTCTGACGTCTTCTTCTCAGTATTTAAAACGAAAGAACAAACTTAGTTTAGCTTCCATCTTATGTGTAGGGTATAGAAACAACCGAGACAAAAAAGCAATTAGTCATAAAAGCGGCATAAAATGAAATAATGCATATGTGAGTGTGGAGACTTATTTTACATAAGATTAATATAATTTTATTTCATTTTATAGTGTTTCCCTTTATGGTGGTGTTGTATGCCTGTGGATTTATTTTTTTAAGTGGAAAATTGTGTTTTAAATAACAACAACAATAGCAGCAACAACAACAATTAGTAACAGTAAATACACAATAAAATAAAAGTACACACATATCCATATATACATATGCCCAACACACACACACACACCCACAACTATTTATAACTTTAAAAATGAATCATCACTCACTGCCTTTTAACACCCTGAAATAAATCCGATTGTGTTATGTTTTATATCAAACAAACAAAATGCTGCCTACTTTTCAGCGCCTTGATTATTACAATTGCAATTACTCCATAAGCACATCTGTGTGCATATGTCTAATTGATGCGTGACTATCCACCAGCTACCAGCCACCAACTCAGCTCAGACGGTTTTTTTGCAAATTGTCGTGCATTTTGTAAATACAATTTGCCTGAGTGCATTTTGCGGTCCTTTGTGTGTTGAGAACTGAGAGCTGTTGAAGTGAAATAAAAACACTTAAATGGCGGTAAATTATTAATCAAGCGCTTATAACAAATAGATCTTATCCTGAATAATCACTCTCTTATTCATAAATATATCCATTTATGTTCAAGTTGTCGTGCAATTATGATAAAAGACCACTGCTGCAAGGGCGTTCTACAATAGGTTCGAAACAATGTTAATTACCAATTATTAGTGCCATTAATTACAGAGCATTTGTAGATTCTTGTAGTCGAAGAAAATGTTCAAATTTTTCAATAAAGCCCAACCATGCCCCATTCATTTTTAGCAGCATTCTTGTGCCTAAAAAGATACCACTCAAAGAAAAGATGTTTATTTGTCTAAACAACTGAGTAATTCTGTGTGGTGATGCTGCAGGGCTTGAAACATAAGGAGATCTGGAAAATACTTAGAGATCCTTACCAATGACAATAAACCAATTTGTGTGGTGATATTCCGTCGCAACGTGGAAGTGCTACTTTATCACATTGAGGGTTAAGCGTCGATATGATTAAATAATCGTGGCTCTGTGTAATTTGTCAGTATGCTTTCAAATACTGCGTTAAATAAAAAAGATACATCTCCGTGTATATGTCTGATTCATAATTTGCATGAATTTTTAATTTCCTTTACGCCTTATCATCATCACCAGCCCTCCATTATAATGTGGTTTACTTGCCTTTTGGCGCCCAAATGTATAAGTGTCACAAAAGTTTAAATTATTCATTTAGCATTGGCTCTCTTTGCTCATATACGCATATGTGAACAGAATTTATAACTGGCAAGTGGAAAAGGACAATTTTAATATGGTTTCTAATTTATTTATTTATTTTTATAATAGAAAAAAAAAGCCAATGTTTCGCTTAAGCAGAAACTAAGTATACTAAGTTTATTATTACGTTTGCAACACCCAGTACTCATATATAAAAAAAATCTGAGTCGATCTAGATAGGTCCGTTCGTTCGTCGATTTTATATAAACTTGAAATATAAAATGTACAAAAAAATTAACAAAGAAGAAAACAAGTGAAAACGTTATCAAAAACTTTAGTCGCCAAGCCCGACCATTTAATACCCTACACCACGTAGCTCCTCAAACGCGAAATAGGGCCACATAAGTGTTAAGAACTGCGATTTTTTGCCATATAAAGACTTGACTCTTTATGATAAAACCTTATATGGAGAGGGATTCCAAAAATGATCCTATTCGGGCCATTTTCAATAAGGTTCCTTTCTGAGCTAAGACATATCGTGGTACTAAATTTCATTGAAACAACAAGACCTTGTGCGCAATTTACGTGGACATACAGACGGACATGATTAACAATAAAACGATTATGCTGGCATAATAAATGAAATCCGAGCAACAGTTGCGGCGATATATAGCTACAGAGAGCGAAATTGAGGAAGCATATTATCCATATCATCCCTTCGGTTTACTATGGCCTGGCTGAACTCTTGATGTAAAAAATAACGTCCATAGGCTTGTTTGCAAACGCGAGAATCAAGAATAAATGCTTTGTTAAGTTTTAGGAGCCGCCTTCAATTAATTACAAACGGTATAACCCAACGAATATAACCTCCACCTCCAAGGTGGTGAGTATAAATTGTTTTCCATAGACAAACTTCTAAATGGATGATAATGTAAATAAACATGGTTAAGTATTAATCTTCAATTAATTTTGATTCCCACTAATAGAGTACTTCTGTGATTGTCGGCTATTTTCACTCCGTTATCAAATACTTTTAAAAAGTTCAGCCCCTTAAGCAAAATAAACAAAAACGGAAATAAAATTGATGATGATTTTAAGGATAGAATTTATTAATAATGACAAATATTTTATCGTCTATTCAAAAGGGTAGACGAAGCAAATTAAAGGGAAAAAGAAATAACTGCCGGAATAATACGTTTAATAGTGTGCAGTGTATAAAGTGAACGTTGCGAAAACTTTCTAATGGCTGAAAATATTCTCTGATGTCTAATTTTAAATCATCGGAATTGTGTGGGTGATTTATTGAATACATGTATATAAACTTACATATGTTTTTCAAGGATCAAGTTGCAGTTTAATATTAATATAATAATAATTGTGTACGAACGGCAATAAATCATATTGTTTGGGGATTATAAGGGAGGTAAACAAAAATATTAATAATTTCAACTATTGTTATAACCGTAAATAACAAAGAGAGCTGAAGAGACTGAAAGAGAAACAAGGGAAGCGACTTGACCAAATTGGTGTGGTTGGTATATTCACTTTGCCATTCCGTTTATCTCTGCAGTGGTACTCCATTCTGTACATCTAGCGTATATACTATATAATTATACCCTCCAGGAGGGGTCCAGAAGGGGATACCTTGATTTGTATGTGCACTTAAGTATCTGTTTGCAACACCCCGAAAATAGCAACAGAGACCCTACAAAGTAAATACATTCTTGATCAGCCGATTGTGGGCGTGAACCTTGACCGTTCTGCTTGTAGAAACTAAAAGTGTCTGTACAAATTTTAGAACGTGAGAATGCCAACAAGTCCGTTCATACAGACCGACATGTTTAGACCAACTAAGCGCAAAATTCGACTTACACGTTGATATGTAATATATTCATTGTTAGAGGTACCTGCGCGCCCCCTTTTTGTATATAGATGTGGATTATTATATTTTGTGCTACATTCTCGATCTAACAAACTTAGTATATTTTTCATTTAATATAAAATGTATAAAAATGTAACACATTCGGATGTGGTTCATTCACCTAACAAAAGGGGGCCAAAGTTGCTTATTTATAAACCTGAGTTGACTTTTGTGATTAACTTTTTTCCACATAGTAATAGATATTGAGTTGTTGCAGCAAAGTTCCGATGAAAAATTAAATCTTTTGTGTAACCAACTCTCTTACATACCGTTTAGGCAGGTTATTAAGAGTTACAAAAGAGTAAATTGAAATTTGAAAATTGAGAAAACTTGAATGGGATAGGAAAGAAATTAAAGGGATTTGATGCAAAAACTATTTATATCGTACATAACTTAATACGGATTCGTAATATTTTGAGTGACTCGATAATATCATTGTTTGCACTCTTACCTTCGTGAATTTTGTGATATTGCGCTGAAATTATGTTTCTATATTCTGGATCGACCTTAAAGGGTGGGCAAAATTGGTCAAGGGCCACGCCCGCTATCGACACAAAAACACAATCTGCCACAAAAATTGAGCTCTAAATTTGAAATTAATCATTATACATATATTTTACAAAAATGGCACTGGTTGAATAACGAATACAATTTGGAAAGAATCATATTCAGCGTAAAACTCGACTTGCAAGTTGATATGTAATATACTCTTAGATATAAATAATGCCTGCCACGCCCACTGTTTATATATAGATATGGAGGATGTTTAAGATTTAATCTAAGCCACATTTTTTCCTTGTATAACTCCTAACCCTTCTATTATACTTATCTATTCAAAATCAAAATCTAAATTTTTTTGATAAAGTTCGTGTGTTTGTGTACGTATGTGCGGCTTAATCATATTTTAATTTTCAATTTTCTGTTTACTTAGTAATCGTAATTGCACTTTGCACTTTTCTTGTTAGTTTTATTTTATTCACATAAAACGTGCACACAACAAATATGTTAATTTATATTAAACAGGTGGTGTAGGGTACGTAAAAACACTGAAATTTTTTTTAAAATTTTAATTATGTTCGTGTGTCCGTTATTTGTCTGTCTGGCCATGTATATATGTGCTTAGGAATTTTTTACGATATTTTCATGAAATTAGATTCAAGGACATGTATTGGTTCAAAGAGGAACCCTGTAGAAAATGGACCGAATCGCACTCTTTTTTAGAACCCTCCCCAAATAAGGTTTTATTATAAAGAAAAGTCTTTGTTTGCCAAAAAAATTGCAATTATTAATATATTTTGACAAAATTTGATGAAGTTCATTGGCTTAATAATTGGCTGTGCGAAATGTAAATCTGATCGAAACATGTTTAGAACCCCTTCTCATATAACCATATATCACAAGGTGCGTTATTTGGCATTGTCTCGCATTTACTGACACGACTAAATATTGTTATTGTGTAATTTGTAATAAGTTATGTGGTGTAGGGTATTAAATGATCAGGCTTTCTGACTATAACATTTTTACATGTTTTGTAGAATTGTTCACAAATTGACCGGGTGATGTTATTGTTATTATTATTATTTTTATTAACCGCACACAAATCATTTGACTACAATAGAATGTATTTGCATTTGTGTTGTATGCATAGGCATAATGATACGTGTGGCTAACATCTTATGCGCACATATGCATTATTTAAATGGCTGCATGTGCTCAGAATTTCCTAATCGACTATTACATTATCAGGCATTGTTTGAATAACGCGGCTATTATGATGCAAATCAATAGACTCCATACACCCACTCATATATATTAAACGGTATATGTGGGTATATTATAAACGTGCATGCATACATATATTATATTTATATTTGCATAAAGGCATTTATAAACTTATGTTCATTTGCTGTATTTTAATTTCTCAATTACTGTTTATTAATAATTATATGACACTATCGGGTGTGTGTGACCATAAAAAATAATCCAAACGGCAATTCCACTTGAGTAGATTATTATAAATTCAATTGTTTTTCATAAATGCACAAATTCACAGTTAATTATGCAAATATGTGCTTAAATTATTCCGAGGGTTCCATATACATTGTAGTGTTTCTCCCTTAATTATGGAAATTTTATGATAAATTAACTTTACGCATTGTTTTGTAATCAATATATTATTGTATTATTGTGTGTGCGTGTGTATGCGTAGTCGATATTTATTGCTAATATTTGCTCTACCATTTATGCATCTATTTGAAAACAATATTTTAAACAAAATAGGTTAAATAACTTCATTTACTTTAGATCAAACGGGGCCAATGAATTATGGGCGTGGCCTTCAGCAGTTTTTAACGGACATCCTAAATGCATGTTTTACTCTTACAATAACGAAAACTCATTAAAGAGTTTGAAAATTTTAAAATTCTTGAAAAAAGGCAAAATGTAAAACAAGTAAAGAAAACAAAATAAGTAAAACTGGCCTATATTAGGGGTATTCCAAATTTAGGGTGCCCTCATTATGTACGAGTTAAAAATGACCTTTTTTCTATAAGGTTACTGACCTTGTCCTCGTTGTTTCTACTATTATTAAGTTAATATTTGAAATTTCTTTGAACGCAAGTAAAATACGTAATACTGTGTGCACTTAAGTTAACCGATAACGCCTATTTTCACAAGCTTGTTTCGGACATTGTACATTTTATTTATATATATATATAGGGTCTCGTATGCAAAATACTAAATAAACCCTAAAACGTACAAACATTCATAATAGGTTCTCTAAAGGGGGACGTGGTTAATTCAAGTTTTCCAAATACATAAATAATTAAATATTGTTTAATATTGTGGCAACGTTTTGCCTACTTTAATTAGGGGATTCTTTTGATCTTGATGATGAATATGTGTACAAAATTTCAGAGCGATATCTCAATTTTTGCGACCATGAGAGTTTCAACAAAAATATGAGACGTACGAACGGACAGAGGAGATAAATTGACTTTTCTATTGATACTGATCAAGAATATATATACTTTTGCGGGTGTATTTACAAACGTCTGTACCTCCACATATCATTATAATGATGGGTATAAAAATGTGCGTTGTAAAATGAAAAAAGTGTGGGAATTACATATTTTTCATCTCTGATTTATTAACTATTCGTATGCGGGAGTGTCTCAAAATGGCAGGCCCAACGCACTAACAACAACTGCGAAAAACAAACCCAACAAAGCAACAACGGCAACATTATTTATTCTATTGAATATTAAAATGGTCGAAAAGTGCAAAATCATATTATGTGTGACAGCATAAACAACAACGGCGTTTTCCTCTTCTTACCTTCTACACAATGTTTACTGTTACTGTGTGAAGCAAAAATGTGTAACAACAATGAACACTGTCTGCTTACTCGTGTTCCCTAACATTTTAGTCGTCATATTGTGTGTAGTTTAACGTCAAGCTGAATATAAAACTTAGTTTGTCGTTTCCTTTTTGTAACCTTTCCCGTTCGTTCTTGCTTTCTCTCTGCATCAGCTTTACGTTTGTCACTGGTACATTATTTCTGTTATTGCTTTTTGTTCATATTGCATGTATGCGAAAACATTGCAGCAGCAGACAGGTGTCGGTTGTATTTTTACTGTCACGATTTTTAATAACAATAAAAGCCAAAATGTTTTTGTAGAAGAATAAACATAAACAGAATAATATGTTGCATATAAGTTAAAAAATGAAATTATTTTGCAATGAGGAAGTTTTGGGATATTTATTATAAAAATGTATATTTTATTATCCATAATTTTATTAAATTGAAACCATTTTTAAAGTCAAACTTGTTCATTTAATACCCTACACCATTTAGCTCCTTAAAGAAGCTACAATTAGTTTAGTTGTGTCCGTAAACATGGGGCATCGCCATATAAGTTACTTCGTGAAATATCATTATATAGGAAGGGATTCTAAAAATGGTCCTATCGGGTCCAAATTTGGCTTATGTAATTAGTAAGCCAATTATCCATTTTTTACCCATGTCTGACACAAAAATATTACGAATTGCGATTTTTTCCTTATAAGGATTTCCCTTTATAAGATAACTTTATATAGGAAGGGTTCTAAAACTTGTTCGATTAGGTCCTTTTTCAATAGGATACATATCCATGTACCAAATCTCGAAAAATGCGACCTGCAGCTTAAGTAAAAATTTACATGGACAGATAGACAAATACGGAGACAGACGGACATGGTTAAATCGATTTAGATTTTGATTCTGGCTCGATAAGTATATTTGAAATAAGGTGTGGTATTTGCCGTTAAGAAGCTACAAACATTTGCACAAACTAAATGTAGCCTCTTAACTCTTATTGTACAGAGTATTATCACTTCAGTAGACTTCATCGGCTTTCGGTGAAAAAATTATATTCGATTTTAGTACAGTTAATTTTAAATATGTGGTACTTTATTCTTTTTTATTATCTTTAGTCTCAGGCATTATTAAGTGGTTTAGGTTTTGTTTATATATTACAGAGCCGCACAAAAATTGGCCCACAGCACAACGGTCAAATCAGCGCGTACCAACGATATGTCAACAAATTCTAGCGCACGCAATGGTGGTTTTTGTGGAGCCCTGCAACGTTCTCCACCACCATTACCACCTGGTTTGGCCCGACGTTTGGCGAACAAAGAGAATTACGGTTTGGGAAAGGTAAGTCTTTCCTCGAGTATAGAATTTAAGAAAATTATCCGCAAAGCATAGAAGAATTGCAAACACTATTCTATTGCAAATGAGAAATGTCAGTGGTTATTAAGATCTCTATCGTGCTTATGTAAAGTTGTGCAAGTTTGCTTTGAGGGATAAATCGTTGCAAGGAAATATGTAATCGCAACGTGTCCCTCGTGCAATAATTGTCTGCTTGTATGATTTGTTGCCACACACGCCAGTTAGTTTTTATTTTTGGTCTTTTTTCCTCTTTTGCTTTGCTTCTGTGCTGCCTTCAGGTTAAGGTAATGTTACGTGTATCAGATGCTCAAAGGGACGGCGATAATACGCATTTTATGATGGTGGATAAGAAAAAACGTCAAGTTAACTTAACGGATCCGAGCATGGCTACCTTAAATGTTGCAGCTACAGCCACTACACAAGAACGTGCTCCAATGGTAGCCGCACCCAAAATGTTTGCTTTCGATAATTTGTTCACAGCTGATGACCAACAGGTGGGTAATGGTCTGCGCGGCTGTGAGTGCTTCAGCAAACACCGCATCACAGGCAATAATTTGTTAGGTGTTAGGTTTGTTTATACGACCGGCGTCTAGTAATTGTGGCTTTCTCATTTCACTTATTAGGCGGATGTGTGCGCTTCTGCTTTATCTGAGGTAATACCAGCTGTTTTGGAAGGTTCTGATGGCTGCTTGCTCACCATCGGTTACCCAGGCTGCGGTAAGTATTTGTTGTAGCTATTAAGTTTACTTATTTTATTGTAAAAATTCTTCGATAAATAAAATGTTTATTATGTGGAATTTAATGGTTCGCCATATTTGGAATTTGTTGGTTAGGTCAGTCACAAAGTATGTTGGGTGCTGTTAACCCGCCTAATGAATTGGGCGCAATCCCATGCGCCATCTCTTGGCTGTATAAGGGTATAAATGAGCGACGACAGAAGAGCGGTGCTCGCTTTTCAGTGCGCGTCAGTGCTCTGGGGATTAGTGCTACTAAGCCGGATTCTACAGCCAAAGATTTATTAGCTGCCCATGCCACCGGTAGGTGAATTGATTAAGTTTCCTGTAAATATATCTGCCATCATCTCAGCATTGTAAATGTATTGCTTTTATAAAAGTACTGAACGTTTAAACTTTATCACAGTTTATAGAACCATATAAATGCATATAGTATAAACACATGTGAAGCTTAAGTACATAAAAGAATATTTCAAGAAAATGAGAAACTGAATTATGCGTTGTTGTTACATCTATGGTACTATATATATTCTATTGTATATTTTCCTGTTGTGGCACACGTATTGTGTTTTTTGTGTTGTGGCATGCGGAACAATAAGCAGACTCAGATGACTCCCCCGGAGTGTATTTGCGTGATGACTTTCTGGGTGGTCCCACTGAATTGCGTGCCCCCACCGCAGAACGTGCTGCCTTGTTCCTGGATGCTGCTCTAACCGGACGGTCACAAGGTGGTCTTGAGCCTGCCATAATATTTACACTGCACGTCTACCAATATAGCTTATCACGTAAAGGTGGCGGTAAGTATATGAACATACAGATGCGCGCATATATATGTGCGATAATATTATGACTATTGTAAATTCCTGAACTGTACCTATAAATGGCACACACTTTAAATTCAGTACGTTCATTCTTTTTTTCTAAATGTTAAATAATTCGTACGAACAGTTGCTGGTGGCAGAAGTCGTTTGCATCTCATTGATTTGGGTGGTTGTGCCAACCGTAGTGGAGGCTTACCTTTATCTGGTATTGGAAATATATTGTTGGCTATATTAAGTGGTCAACGCCATCCACCCAATAAAGATCATCCGTTGACGCCACTATTAAAGGACTGCCTGGCTCCGTTGACGTGTCATGTTGCCATAGTGGCACATGTTATGCATAGACAGGTTAGTAAAGTATTGTGCCGTTACTCTAATGTGTAAGTGCACCTTTGTAACTAATTTATATTATCCCTGACTGAGTGTGATTGTAACGTTTCAAACGTGACAATGAGTGCGCCAGGGGACAAGTATCGTAATAGTGTTAAAATGTTTTCATCTCATTTTTGGTTATACTCTCCTATATTAGTGCTCTATTATAAGACCATATATGATTTACAATATTTAACGAGGAGCACGACTAATGCATAATATGTTCTTTTTATCATTACGTTTATTATTGTAGTCGCATACCGATGCACTTACGACCATACAACTAGCGTCACGTATTCATCGTTTGAGAAGACGAAAACATCGTTATCCTTTAAATGGTGGAGGTTGTGGTGCAGGAGATAAGAATGGTGTGACTACCACTTTAAACGGTAAGAGATATTCTTAATATTTAAACCTGTAGTAAATAAGAACATGAGTGGAGAAGGGTAGAGAAGTGTTTCTCAATCACTGACACATTATTAAAGAGCATCAATCGACAGGGTCTTCGGCTGGTTCAGGGGCAGACCCATCTAGTTCAGAACTTTCCGCCGATACCGTGATATATATGGGACCGAGTGATGACGCCACTGATGGCGAACATCCGCCCGTTTATTTGCCTTCGCTAAGTAGTGGCGATAATCGTGCAATCATGAGTAAAGTTTTAAAAGGCAGTGTTGTGGAAAAACAGCAATCCAGTTCTTCCAAAGTGTCTAGTTCGGCTAAAAAGTGCTCATACACTAAAGGTAAGAGAGGGTAAAGTTTTACCCGCAACAACTACAGACATGGATTATATTTATTCCTTAAAGCCCCAGCAAGTCCCATAGTACAGCATGGACGTACTGGAAGTTTGAAAAGGGTCGTCACGGTCCAACCTAACAACACTTCTAATACTTCTACATTTAGCAATGAGCCGCAGTCACCGTTCTTTTCACCCGCGCATAGTGCTAAAACTTTAACATATTCGAATTCGTCGCCTTTACGCCACGGCGGTATGCCGATGATGTGTTCGAAAGCTTCGAATGTGCCCACACCAAAGAGTTCCCCACTTCGAAGACCCGGAGTAGTTGGAGCAGCTGCAGTGCATACAAATGAGCTATTGGAAAATTGTGCCAGTCCCAAAAGACTAATTAGTGAGGAATGCTGGGTTGATGGACCTAGGGTATCTCGGGCCAGGGTAGCTGAAGCTCGCCATTTACTAAGAGAAGTTAACCACGTTAAGCAATGCGAGACATGGATAGACGGACCCAAATTTCAATCGAGTCAATCGCTAACGGCTGGCAATTTACCTATGACGTCGTCTCAAGCTCAGGGTTACGGATTTATGGACTCACATAAAAAATGTATGATACGTCAATGGGTAGAATTTCAAACTTCACAAGTATTTCACACAGCATCAGTAGGTTCATCGCCTACACATGCCCACCGCGATCAGCAAGCCCAACACCTACGTAACATAACTTATCACATGAGTCAGCTGAAGCAAAAGTCTTTGGATAATCCAGGGGATTTGTACAATCTGAGCACAAAACAGAAGCAACAGCAAAAGGCTTCAGCTAAAGAGCATCATTCTTTGCATGGCAGTAATTTGGAGTTGGTAAACCCTGATTCTTCTGGCGTTATTGGTGACTTTTGTACTAAAAATTCTTCGGCACTAGTAGAAAAGAAAGCTGATCAGTATTCTCAGAATTCTGTGCAATTACAACCGTACTTCATTACTAACAACGATGAGGCTGATTTACATTCAACACATTCATTGCACAATTCAATGCCAAAAATATATGGATCCTTAAACGCCACCACTTCGCTTTATTTACCCACTGCATCTGCTTCTGATATAGGACAGCGTCCGTCCTCCAATAACATGGCAACGCCTGATTGTGACGAAGATCAAGATAGTGGGCCTTCTGAAGTACCACCTGCTTTGCCACTTATCGAACCTTTGGGTTCGAGGGAAATTTCACATGAAAGTCTGCAACATATTTTGTCGCGACATATATCGCGTGAATCTTTATACCATCAGCAGCAACAAGAGCTGCAAAAGCATAAACTTGAGCTCAGACGTCAAGAAGAGCAACAGCACAAACAGCGTCAATTATCACATCAGTCATCAACGCCTCATTACTCACAAAAAAACATCGGTAGGTCGGACTGTGGTCTACAAGTAACGGAAGAGGAAATAGCACGTACTATGGCTGGGTAAGTGCGCCATAATACAGAAAAACGTACAAACTTCATACTTTGCAAACAAAAATAACAAACCTAAAATTGATTTGTTCTCACTTTGTACGTTTGCCTTTGCAGTGAACATCCATTAGCTGCTCTGAGCCATTGTGAAAATATGTCCGTTGTCTCAAGTTTTCATGCGGCTGGCGATGCATTTAGTGACTGTGCCATAGGTGAAAGAACGAGGTGAGTATTAAAATTGACAACTAGGTAAAGAGTGTGCATTCGTACAATAATTACAAACAAACGTTTCATATTCTCTCCTTTCCTCCCCCAATCCAATAAATTCCATTTAACCATATAGGTTCAATTTATATTCTGTTTTGTTTTTCATTATGCTGCAGGAACCAATTTGATCAACTGGCACGTCTACGTGAGATATTTACGTCACAGCTAGCCATGGCAGAAGTAACACCAGTCTTTCGTGCAGCATTTGATTTAGGGAGTGTATACAGTGAGCCAGCTTATCGCTTTAATACGGGCCCAGGTAGTGTATGCAGTGAGCCACCTTACCGACCTCCAAGCCCTAGGTAAGTGGAAAGTATGAATGATGGTTTCAACTTTATTGAAAATGGCGAAATCAAAATACACAAAAGCCTTCTGTGCCCCACCAGTAACATTCAAAACACAGTCTGTTTTTTACATACAAAGAGTTAGAGCTTTCCGCTTCCGCGACAGTTTCAATTTTTTATTTGTTTTTTCATATTCCCGTTGTAGAAAACCGTCCCGTAGTCCTAGTCAGGGTAGTTTGCCCAGCTTAAATGGTATTATGCAAATAGCGGGCATGGAACAGTATGCTTCACTACGTCATCCTGATGGTGCTTCTGATCCCAATTTGCCAAAATTGGAAAAGTCTTTCGTCGTTGCAAATGAGGATATGTGCGAAGAGGATGAGAAAACTGCCTTAATTTTGAAACGACCATCATTGGACGATGATGAAGTACATGATAATGACATAGTGTTGTCAAATTTAAGTACTTCTATACCCTTGAACAGTCAATCGCAATTACCGCTTTTACCTTTAAACTCTGTTTGTGAAGCATATGATAGCGGGCACGACTCCTCGACGCCTCGAACATCAAAACATTCGGGAATATCGCGCCGAGCAGAAAGCGGTTATCACAGTGTTGCAACTGCACGAGACAGTGATGAAAGCAGCTTCACTTCGGGCTTGTCCAAAGAGCATCATAATCGCATAACGGTGAAGAGAAAGCGTCAGGAAAAAGGTTTGTGTACTTGGCTAATGAATCCGTTCACTTGTACTTATGCTGAGACTGAAGGAGAAATCAGTGATTTTTGAATAGAGTGCTAAAATAAGTAAAAGAAAAAGAATTTTGGCTTAGGCCAATTCTTAAATACCCTCCACCTCTATAAACAAACAGTGGGCGTATCATGTCCTTTATTACGATATCTATAGTTTATGTATTAGGTCGAACTCTACGCTAAATAAGCCAAGGCCTGCCTATTATCCGACCATGCCCATTTCTTGGCATATCGAAGGATGCACTAATTAAAATGTTTATACCAAATTTCACTTTTTTTCGAGGCGTTACACTTATCCATTTCGCTCAATTTATATAACGATCTGCGTACAAATATTTTGCGACCTTAGGCCTTCCAACAACAAACAAACATGGCTAGGTCGATGCTTACTTGGATGCTGTTCAAAAATATACAATTTGTGTTTGTGAAACAACATACTTAGTGCACCTTCATCACTAAGGTGGAAGGTATAAAAGCATTTATCTCTCTCTTCCCACCAAATACACACAAATGAAATGAGCATTTAAACGCATTTACTGTCAGTAGAGGTTACTTTAAAAACGCAGAACGCCAAATACAGAATCCCTTTATTCTTGTACTTGTAGTTAAAGACAACGGCACTGAAACCTATTTTGTCTATTCACTTTACACACAATAATAGATAACATGATATATCAGAGCTTTATATACATACACAAACTAAACCTCGTAATACAGCTTAAATAAAAAGAAAACAATACTGCTTACGCTTAATTATGGAATAAGCTTAACGATGTTTACCGAAATATTATTTAACGTTAGATCTCGTGGAGCGAAAAGCAAATATATGCTCAGTTGCTTTCAGCTGTACCGTGATTCTCTTCATTCTTCAGTTGGTAGATAAAACTTAACTTTTAAATTTCACATAAGATTGTTATTAGCATTGGTTTAACACTAACATCTAAATGCAACCAAATCAATCCGATAAATGTTTGTTATCGGATATAATTTAATGAAAATCATTAAAAATCTTATATTCGGTCAAGCCCAACCATTTAATACCCTACACCACTTTAACGCAAATTATGCTACAATTAGTTTAGTTGTGTCAGTATACGTGAGGTACTGCCATGTAAGTCTCTTCGTAAAATATTATTATATGGGAAGGGGTTCTAAAAATAGTCCGCTCAGGTCCAAACTTGGCCTAGCCATTTAAAAGGCTAATTAACTATTCTTCACAAAATTTTGTCCAGATATATTAAGATTTAGGACTTTTTGGCATATAAATACTTCCCCTCTATGGGGGAATGGTTCTAAAAATGGTCTGAACATAATTAATCGATGGTGGGTGTGGCATTTGCCGTTTATGAGTTACAAACTTAATAGACCATTTGCCACAAGTGGTGCAGGATATAAAAATAAAATAAAATACTTCGTTTACCTACAATAAATAGAGTGAAGTAAAGAGCAAAGTAAAGCAAATTTGTTTTTATTCAAAGATACATTAAATTTTGTTGCCAATTTTTGCCTGTTTATGATGTAAGCGCATGTTTATATATATGTATGTGTGTATTTAATTATACTGTACTTATGTTAATAAAAACGTATGTAAGTTAAAAATATTTTAAAAGTTTTTCACTTCATTGAATTCATTTTGTGGATACTAACCGGTAATGAAAAATGACACGAATGAGATACTGTGTGGGCAATACAAATTGCAACAGTGGCAGTCAGATACGTGTATGCGTACAATTTAGTAAATGCTTGGGTGCAATATGTGTAAATGCTTTAATAATAGCAATAATAATAAAATAATGACATTTTGATTGCACGTACACATAAATGTGATTACATTGTAAGTAGAACATGACGTGAATGAACTTAATTGCCAGCATACACTCATGTGCACTCATTGGAACGAGTGACTAATTTATTTTCCCTGATGATGTCCCCATCGTCTCCATTTGACCTCAAAGTGAAATGATATCGTGGGAATTTCTGCCAAATAAGATTTTACAAAATTGTGGTCATGTTTATTGAATGACCGAGCCTTCTAATTTTCAGCTCCTTATTCTTCCATCTATCCAATCACTATGAAAAGTTTCAATTTTTCACTCATATAATTCGCGATAAGTACGTTGTGGACAGACGCGCCCTTTTGAA
The DNA here is from genome assembly GCA_949710015.1 of Crataerina pallida. Classification (NCBI taxonomy): domain Eukaryota; kingdom Metazoa; phylum Arthropoda; class Insecta; order Diptera; family Hippoboscidae; genus Crataerina; species Crataerina pallida. The sequence continues at coordinate 24,150,627 of OX453289.1, read as the reverse complement.
CAAATTTTATACATTATTATACTTTTACAAGCCAAGTGTGGTAAGATTTGTTAATTTTGTACGGATGTTTATAAGTCCTAAGCGGCCTTAATGCCATACACACACTCAATTAAACCGATCGATTCAGAATCGATTTAGCCATGTTTGTCTATCTGTCTGTCCATATAAATTTGTGCTTAAGGTACAGATCGTGTTTGAGATATTTCGATGAAATATGATGTCAAGATATGTATTGGCTCATAAAAGAACTCTATTGAAAATGAACCGAATCGTACCATTTCTAAAACCCCTCCTCGCATTAGTTTTTTTATAAGGAGAAGTCTTTGTATGGAAAAGAAGGCAATTCTCAATACTTTTCAGCTAATCGGCTTAAGATTTGGCTGTGCTAAATTTGTATCCAATCGGACCCCTTCCCATATAATGATATTTCACGAAGCATAATTAAATGGTAAAGACCGGGCTTGATCGACTATAACGTTATCACTTATTTTATATGTGAAAATGTGATCTGTATATAAGACGAAATATATCTGAGAAAAACATGTGTGCATGGGTCGCGCCCATTAGAAATGTAGTAGAAACCCAATAAAAGCGATTTTGTACAGCGTAATTGAAGTTTTTAACAACTAAGGTAAAATGAAAAGCTTTCTGAATCACGGACGGACTCGGCTATTAATGGTGATCAGGAATATATATAGTTTTGGGAGTGTGGCTCGACCTTTTCTGGTACTTACAAACGTTTGAACCTTCATTTATCTCTCTCTCTCTCTCTCTTTGACACTCTCAATCTCTCCTTCTCTTTACCATTTACCCACGTTAGCAGCACAAAAAACGTTCTCTTGATGTAAACTTGTTATTATGTAATAAGTACGACTACTATACAGAGGAGTGTGTGTAGAAAAGTGTTTATGTCATATTTTACGTATTGTTTACATATTCATTTATACACATTTACACTAATGCACCAGAAGATTTTATTTGCAGAATGTCATACAAAACTACATGCAACATATGTTAACTGCACTGCGAATTGTCTGGGTATCCATATGTCCGTATTTACTTTCACATATATATTTGTTAACACTTTTCACAAGGAGAATATTTGGCTTGGGCAAAACATTGGATACGCTTTAGCTTGAGAAAAATTTCATGAATTATGGGTTTGACCCATTACGCCTATTTATTTAATTATGCGCGTGGCTAATAATCTATAAATAGTTAAAACTAAAAGTATCTAAATTATTAAAGGCTGGTAATTTATACGCTGTGTTAAGAAAGGAAGGAAGTGTAAAAAATTTTTATTCTCTAAGAGTGTAATACCCTAAATAGACAACATATGTTTAATTCATGCTTTCATACCTTCGTTAAAGTCAAACAAGTAAGAACACTAAATTCGGCTTAGGCCAAATCTTAAATACCCTCCACATCTAAGTATGGTTTTTTGTAAGCTATGAACGCGTTTGTTATCCGATCACGTTTTTTGGCACATCGATAGACGTGTTCACACCAAATTTAAACTGAATAGCTCAATTTTTGTGGTATATGTATATATTTTTGTCCATTGTGTGCGTGGTTCTTGATCAATTTTTAAATAGCAATCTAGGGCAGAAACTAGAAGTATCTGTACAAAATTAAATCGAAATTTACGCCCGTGAGAATGCCAACAACAGACAGGCACACGGACATACGTGTCTAGAACGACTCGGTTTTTGATGCTGATCAAGAATGTATATATTTTGTAGGGTCTCTGATGCCTCCTTGTGGGTGGCAAACGGAATGCCAAATTTGGTATACCGTCCCTCTTATATGGAAGGTATAAAAACAGTGTTGACTTATCGATTCAAACTATGAATATAAATTTGTTTTGTTGTTTTGTTATATTTATATTTACCATCGCTGCCGCTGTGTTTACGCCGAAATGTGTTTATACACGAGGACTCTGTTCATTGCTTTAATATATTGTTAAATACGTACAAAATGTTCAGCATTTATTATACGATATATGCGTGTGTGTGTGTGTGTGTGTGTATTTATGTTGTCTAAATACGCTTACACGTACAAATACGGAGAATTTGTTGGATTTGGTGTTTGCACCGCCGAAAAATATGGAAATTATCCATGTAAGTAATATTTTGCGTATGTGTTCACCTCAGATATTCCGCCCGTTCAACGAATGCCATGCTAATGCAAGCATTCGAGCATACGTTATATATAAATGATAGCTGCAGGTTTTTCAACTCACCTCGGTTTGTGGGTAAGTATGCGTATTATTATTTTTATTAGTTGACTTTGTCTATCTCGCTCTCTCTTCCTCCCTTTCTCTCTCTCTCTCTCTCTCACTCTCTCTCTCTCTGACTCTCTGCTGCCACTCTCTCATTATTTGTTTATGTATTTATGTTGTGCATGGGTGCCGCAAGTGTTAATTTGCCGATTTGACAGCAGCCATAATTCAGTGGCTTTCGTTTCCCAACCATATACACTCTTCCACAATGCCATAAATACACTTGTATTGTTGTTAAAATTTATATGATACAACATTTAGTTGTGTGCAGAGCAATGTCATTGGGGTGTGGTGTTTTTTTTTTCTGCGTGATTGTTAAACAGATTTTAAACCTAAGAAAAAACTTTATGACATTATGACAACACAATAATTAGATAATAATATGGTGTTAATAACATTACTAAATTTACGTGCACCTCCATTCGCCAAAGAATCGTAGTATGGTCAAGCTTAGATTTCAACAAGTAAAAAAAACTAAATTTGGCTGAGGTCAAACCTTAAATACGCTCTATATCTACGTACAAATGGTGGGCGTGATAGGATCATGCCCACTAATAATGTATGTATTACGTATGAACTTATAAATAAATTTTTACATGGTTTTTTGTTTATTGTGGGCGTATTGTTATCTTAAAAAGTGCATTTTTTTCACATCTATGGATGGGATAACTATACATATGCATACCAAATTTCAGTTTAATAGCTCAATTTATGTAGCAGATAAATCGATTTTTGTCGATTGTGGGCGTGGCAGAAGTCTTCACAGGGCTTGCTTATTTTAAATAGCGATCTGCGTGCAAAAACTTTGGCTCATCATCACAATATTTACGATCGTAAGAATACCGACAACAGGCGAATATACATATTTAGATGTGTCTAGATCGACTTAGATTTATATGCTTATCAAGAACATATGTGTACGCTTTGTAGGGTCTCTGAAGCCTCCTTCTGGGTGTTGCAAACGGAATGGCAAACTTAGCATAACCTCCACCTTATGCCGAGGATGTAAAAATTTACAATGCTCCCATATTGGCAAATCGAAGGATGGAATAATTATAAATATTTATTTTAATTTCATAGTTAAATTTTTTTGGTCCCATATAGATTTTTCTCGATTGTGAGCGTGGCTCTCAGCCAATATTTCCCCATTTGATTTATTTAATTTTATTATGTATTCAGAAACTGGACTTTTTAGTACAAAGTTTAAACTTAATAACGTGGGCATTTCAACAATAGACAAACATACGGACGGACATAAGCACGTTAATATTTTAATAGTGATCAAGAACATATATTCTTGTAGGGACCCAAAGGCCTCTTTTCTACATATGAGATGAATGTTAAAATAATTACGCCCATAGCATAAACTAAAACAAATAAAAATTTCGTGTGAATGAATTTAAACCCTTAAACGTGGCTAATAACAAACGGAAATATAGTTTTCGTTTTATTTTATTTATTTATTTATTTAAGTCTACAGAATTTAATCTTACAGACTAAACGAATAAATGAAAATAAAATTCATGATAAATGATATACAAATGTACAAATTCAATTAAAATATCTAAATAGATTTAATTTAGATGCTTCTAGCGTACTACTAAAATCAATATTGATAACTCTCATAAGGCTATTATAAAGATTCATTGATCTAGCAATTGGTTCATTTTGTGCATAATTAGTTCTTTGGAACTCCTCTAAGAACATCCGCGCAAGTTGCGAGATGTTTTATATAAACGTATTAATGATAACTATAGTGAAAGTTTATATTTCCATTGAGAATATTAAAGATAGCATAAAGTTTTAAGTCATCAAACTTCTATTAGTGATATAACTCAGTAATAGTTTTAACAGATTACCACTAAAGCCTATTGCACGTAACTTATTTATAATATATATGAATAATGAATAATTGAATCAAACGCTTTAGAAAAGTTGGTATAGGCAACATCAAGTTCATGATAATTAACAAAGGCTTTGATGATTTGCTTATTAATGACCAATAGGTTAGTGCAGGTTGATCTGCCAGGAAAAAAACACAGTTTGTTAAAGCGAAATAATATTACTTGTTAGATTATAGAGTTTTTTGTATAATATACAATCAAAAATTTTCACAATGGCATCCTGTTTAACAATAGGCCTATAGTTCATAATATCACAGCGATTACCTGCTTGGTGGAGAGGTTCAACAAGGCAGTTTTTTCAATCAGAAGGGAACTCCCCAGAGGCAATACATGAATTAAATAAAACTTTTAATGGTTTTACCAACGACACAGAACAGCGTTTAAAAATAACTGCAGGAATAGAATTAGGAAAATTACTATATGGACTCTCTTTTAGCATAGCAATAGCAGACAATATACCAGTATCATCAATGACGGTAGTTTCAAATTTATTAGCTAAATTGAAAGAATTAGAAATATCTGAATTATGAATCACAAAATGTTTGAAAATACATACTGAACAGTTCGCAAGTCTCAACAATGCTACAAAGAGACAAAATTATCATAGAACATAACATTTTTTATTGTTAATAAATTGCCAAAATGCTGAAGAATTGTGATTAATTTTCTTTTCCTTTTATTACCATATCACGCAGCATCACTTGAAAAATAAACGATAAACAATAAATGATTACATTGATGTAGACTCGAAGCACGAATTTATTGAAGTGTACAGTCGTACACGTATATCCTTTATTTAAACGCGAAAATCGTAAAAAAACAATTTTGAAACAAGCATTTTCAAAACCTTTATATAATGGCATCCCAGACGTATGAGTGATATTTTATTACATAGAATGTAGGAGGTATAAAGTTTATCAAAAAAAAAAAAAAATAGAAATTTTTATGAAAAAAAAATTATTTTAATTAAAATCACTTTGTTTTATATACGCCGGACATGTATTAAGTATATATGTACATGAACGACAGTCACCTATCGCATGCGAATGCATCGTTAACTACAACAACAACAACTACAAAATCAACATTCAAGTGAACACTCATAAAGAGGGAATTAAAAACCCTACACCACTCAGTAGTAGTTCCACAATTAGTTAAATGTACAAGAAAACGCCAGGCGAGGCATAGCCAAACCGTACTAAAAATGGTCCGATTGGCTCCAAATTTGGCTGACTTAAGTCAATTAACTATCCTCCATAAAATTTTGCCAAAAACAATTTTAAAAAAGTTTTAAAATTGCCATTTTATGACATATATGTTACATCCATTATATCCATTATAATAGTAGAATCTTATGTGGGGAGGGGTACTAAAAATTTTCCAATTTAAACCAATTTCAATTTTTATGGAAATATTTGAAAAAAGTGTAGCCTCGTTTACGTGGGCAGACAGGTGGACATGGTTGAATCGATTCAGATTTTGATTCTAAACCAATCGGTATAACATTTGCCGATTAGAAAATACAAACATTAAACAAAAACTTAATATACCCTCTTACATAAGGGCGGGTGTAGGGTATAAATATTGTAAATGTATATCATCTCGTTATCCTGTCCGCCAACAATAAAACACATTTCACTCTACAGCAATACTAAAGGAAACATTGGTCAACAATTTACTCTGAAACATTTTATATATTTTTATACATACTCGTATACTGAGATCGTTCACTAATATGTTGTAAGAATTTTAAAATGATTTTTTAGAATTGCATGCTTTGTATGCTTGATGTTTTTTTGTTGTTGTTGTGTGTTCTAATGATAATTTTATGGACAAGGAGTTTTAACTACTTCCATTGGACCTAAGTCAGTAAATCTTATATAAATGAGAAAAAAAGTGTTCATGGTAAACTGATGTAAATATTGATGGCAGTCGGTATAAGGAACTGACTAAATACAATATATTTTCTCTGGTGTTTACACCCTATACAACATATTTGCCTAAATTACAAATACCATGCCCACCTTAAACTATACCGATCGACTCAGAATGAAAATCTGTATCGAGTTAACCATGTTCGTCTGTCCCTCTGTTTATTTATGTAAATTTGTGCTTAAGCTACAGGTCGCAATTTTTTGAGATATTTCGAATAAATTTTGTAAAAAGGACATGTATGGGCTCAAAAAAGAATTCTATAAAATATGGACCGAATCGGATAATTTTTAGAATCCCTTCCCATATAAGGTCCTATTACAAAAAGTCTTTATATGGAAAAAATCGCAGTTCTTTATGTATTTGGACAAAATTCCCTTAATTAACTAAATATTTGACAATACTTAATTTAGACCTGATCGGACCGTTTTTAGAATCCCTCTCCATATACTTATATATCATGTAGAGACTTACCTGGCAGTGTTTCTACGCGGTACAGATACATACTAAACTAATTGCAGCATAATTAAAGTAGGAAAGTGATCTACAGGGTGTTCGCTGGGAAGGTATACTACTCGCAGTAATTCCATTGTAATCCTGGCTGTATGTGATGTGGCATCGTCTTGTTGATACCACATGTTAATCAAGCCCAAAGCATGCAGTTGTGTCATTAAAAAGTTGTCAATATCACGATATCGCTCCCCATTCACAGTTACCGTTACGCTGTTTTCATTTTCAAAGAAGTAAGGACCAATGATTTCTCCTGACCAAATTGCACACCAGACTGTCACTTTTAATGGATGCAAAGGTGGCTGATGAATAATTTGAGGGTTTCCCATTACCCAGAACCGACTATTCTGTTTATTCACATATCCATTTAAATGAAAATGTGCCTCATCACTCATTATGATTTTTTCGTGAAAATCGAGTTGTAACATCCTATTGGCATGTGTACGGCGGCCTAAATGGTCTTGCGGAAGATGCTCTTGTGTCAACTGCAAACTTGTGGCCAAAGTTGTTCTTTGAAGACCAAGCTCCTGAGCACGGTGTCGGATTGAGGTTGATGGATTGTTTTAAACATTTTCTTGAGCAGCAGTAATGTCCATGCTTGGGCCTATCACCTAGAGACCCTCTTTCTTCGAAATCATTCACTACACGATAAATAGTACGTTTTGTGGGCACGCTGTTTCTCTCAAAATTTCACGTAACTTTCTCATTGTCACAGTAATCGATGATTGATATTGATAAAATGTTTTAACAATTAAAACACGTTGGTTTATCGAATATTTTTCCATAATAAATTTGCCACGTGTCTACTTCACCACTGCCAAATATGAACTGTCAAGACTAATGTTTACCAAAGTGGCGGCAAAACAAAGTAGTATACCTTCCCGGTGAACACCCTATATTACAGGGTCGGGTGTGATCAACGATAACATTTTTTTTTAACTTGTTAAACCCTCCACCTAGTGTTGAGGGTATACTAAGTTTGTTCTTCGGTTTGCAACATCCAGAAGGCATGGGGCGCAAATTTTGAAATATTGAGCTGAAATTTTGTACAGATCTGCGGGCAGATTGCTATTTGAAATGGGCAAAATCGATCAAGAGCCACGCTCACAATCAACAAAAATTTATATAACTGCCACAAAAGTTGACTTATGAACTTTAAAGTTGGTATGCATGTCCACAGTTATTCCATCTCTTAGAGTATTTAAGATTTGGTCCAAGCCAAATGTGTTATTCTTACTTGTTTTTTACTTATATGTGTAAATATTTAATGCAGATCATTACCGATTATTCACTTTCGTTATATATTGTAAAACTTGCTACGAAACACACAAAATCGATAGTATTATAAGTTTATTATACATTAGATGTGTGTACATATGTTATTTCTTAATTAATATGGGTTTGAATGTTTTATTTTACCATTGTCTTCTTCCTTTCACCTTTTTATAGCTGGAGCGTTATAAACTGCGCGCTGCATGTTATTCGTGAATAAATCAACGCGCTGTTGTTCAATAGTTATTTTTGTTAATGTTCAGTGTCTTCAGTGAACATAATTAAATGTAAATATTTAGGATTAACCAGAATCAAGGTAATGTGATCGACTTGAACCGAATTAAGAATAAGCTTTGAGGACAATTTATTCCACCATAGTACTGGCGTGTATTGACCTAACAACATCAAGTATAAAAGTGTTTCTGAAAATTATCTTAAAAAACGTTTAAGATTTAACATATCTATAGATATGTTTAAAAGAAGTTTAGAATTTTTGTCAAATTGAAAAAGTGTCTTTGTACTAAACATTATTATATGTTATATTTATGTGTAGTGGTAGTAATGGCCACATTTGGTTTCTTTTTAATAAAAATTGGGCCAATTTTATTATTTTCACTTGGGTTGTACATCTACTACATTTCCTCTCGTAGCGTCAAGTATATACACATGATGGTAGGTATGAAAATATTACAAAATAGTACGAAAGTACAAAATTGTTAAAACAATTTATAACTTCAACATTATATTACATCACGAAAAGCATAACCTCACAAAGTACAAACATATTGGCTTACCATAATAATCATAAAAACATACAACAACAACTACTACTACCTTTTCTTATATATAATATGTGCTCGGTGTAATCAAAAACTATAAACTTTTAGTACATTCATGACGAAACTCTTCGCTCTCAGTTAAACAGCCAGGAAGTTTACACCATATGAAGGTAGTTTAACATACATATGTATGTATTAATATAGTTTAGTATGTGTGCCCTTATACCCACCTTTATGATTTTAAGCAGTTTGAAAAGTAAAACTATAACTTGCGTGCTAAATATTGCACCAATACCATGGTATGTACTCTGTTTTGTACCGTACAATATAGAACGGCATAATTTTTATACGCTCCATATAAGATGCAACAGCCAGAAGAAGGCATCAGAGACCCTACTAAATATGTACATTCTTGATCAAAAATTTGCTGGGGGTAACTATCGAAGTGCCAACAAACGTGGTCGGATAACGAACGCGCTCATAATTTCAAAAAACTATACTCAGCGCAAAACTCGACTTGAAAGCTGATACACTATTAAAGGGCGTAAGCAAATACCTATCACGCCCACCGTTTTTATGTAGATGTGGAGAGTATTTAAGATCTAGCCTAAGCCAAATTTAGTTTTCTTACTTGTTCTTTTTACATAGCATTCTGTTCTGTTCATTCATTCATTCATTCTTTTGTTGTGTTGGGTTTGTGTTGGTGTTTGGTTTCGGTGCATTGAAATATTTTTATATCCGTCCTCTTTCACCTTATGGTCATTATTATAATGTTGTAAATGCATGGTGGGCTATATTGGCTTGGCACGTGTCTTGTTGCTCTTCGTCTTCTTTCTTTCTCGAATTTAATGTTTATTACTGTAATACCGTAATAATGCAATAATAACACTCGCCACATTTACTCTTTACCACCACCTTCCATCTTCCACTTTCCACCAACGCCTTCTCCTTCTCTTCACCACCCTGTGTCGATGTTTATATAGATTTAAGTATTTATTGTCTGTTTTCTTGTTGCTTAATTTTCCTTGCATGCCTGACTTTTCTTTTATTCCATTCTATTCTCTCCATTATTAGACTATTACTCTATGGTGAAATTGTGCGATTTTTGTTTTTGTTTATATTCTTTGTTATGTATTTGTTATGTTTTAATGGGGGAGGGGGTGAAGCTGAAGCTGGGCATCCTGGTTTTCTGTTGATAATGAAATTACATGGTGAGTTGAAGTTGTCTGTTCAAATTCACACCCAAAACCTAATAACTTACTCATATTGTGGAATTAAATTTATATTAAAGCGTAATGTTTTACGTCGTGATGTAAAATGATGAAGATAACACTAAAAATATCAATTACTTAACTTCATTACGTAACTAAGTGTGTGATAATCATCATTTTCAAGTTAAATTTCAAGCGACAAAATCTATATTTAAATATAGGCAAAATATATGTTTACAAGGATTAGTCTATTAGAAAAACATGTCTCAAGTGTTTTATTGCTTGGGATTTTGTCATCATTGTTGTTGTTTGATTCTAAAATCTCCATGGTTTGTCCACGGCGAGCTACAAATCCCTCTTCAGTCCACAGGGGAAGAACACCTAGTTTGACCATCTGTAAGATAAATTGAAAAAAGATTAAAGGATCTCCCAGATCTCGGATAGGCATTATACTCCAAAGAGCGTCCGGCCATCTTTAGCGGCACACTCACACAGTACCATTCATCTCTTTAGCACGGTGAACACTTTGAGATTACGGGTTTTATCGAGTTGTTTTCTCTAGATCCACCACTTTTTGTAGAAAAGGGACATCTCGATAAGGAGATAGCGTTAGCTACCAGTGGCGGTCTTACTGGTAGTTAAGCTAAGCTAATTCCCGAAGAAGTTTTGTATTCACATTCAACTACTCGGATCTTAGGTTTCATTTGGCTTCATGGGTCGGTTCTAACCAATGACCTCAAGCTTCTCCTCCCCTTGTCCGCACAGACATGTGTAAGTAATTAAGGTTCTTGCTAACTAAATGAATAATAGACTTAATTCACCCTCCATCTTATGTAATGGGTATAAAAACTGAAGACTAACAATAGAAAGACGAAATAAAAAAGAGGTTCAGCATTTGTCATAGTGTGAACGTAACATGGAAGAAAATTTCAAGAATTTTTAAGTTGTATCTCAGTTCAACATTTCACAGCCCCGTACACAACTCACCTAATCACATTATATCACATTGTTGGTATATTTCTTTCGTATATCTTAGTGGAGAAAAACAGTTGGCAGGAGATAAAGCTTATTTGTATTTCTGTAGGTGCGTTTGTGTGCGTACGAAGAAGTTTTTCATGCCAAGCAAACTTCAATTAAAAGATTCCTCTGAATTGCAGTGATTTCAAGTGCGAAATATAATTGTTGTACAATTTAAAATACAAACATGTGCTTAATGCATACAATTACTCGCACTAGATAACGCCAATATACAGGCAAATAAGACAGTTAAACAGATAGCCTCTCTCTCTCTCTCTCTCTCTGTGTGTCTGTCTCTGTTTGTTTCTATCTTACATATTCTATCCCTTGAAAACGAAACTCCGACAATAGAATGAATATTCGCCGTGCATGTATGCATATATAACGACATGTCTGTGAGTGTCTGGAACACACACAAACTAGGCTGGCTGTGTAACATGCTTATACATGTTTCTTGCATACTTGAGCTAACAAAGCATATAATTGTAGAGTAATAAGAGCAGCATTGTTACTATAGTTGTACACACACCAACAATGAATTCTACGTATGTACGTATAAATAATGGAAGTAAAAGTAGATGAAGAAGAAGCAAAAACCCTTAAACTATGCAGACAATCTATAGTTTTGCAGTCATTTAAAACACAATAACAACAACAATAAAATTTACCAACTCCAGGTGTTATGCTTAAGGAGGTTTTGTCGGTGAAAGTAGAAAAGCAACAACTGCAATGCAATGCTTCCAACTACCATTAAGACGTGTTCTATAGCGTTAAAATACACGATTTATGCCTGTAAGTCAATAGTAAAACACTTTTAACCAACAACAGTAATAGTAATAACAATACTAAATACAGACAGAAGAACAAGAGCTGTTTATGTTATGAATGAAAAAAAAAATTTTAAAAATTAAAAATAAAAAATTAAACTAAAATAAAATGAAGATAGTGGAACACTTGCGTTCGGCTGTCTCTCTTTTGTGTTGAAGTGTTCAGCACTCAAGAGAACACATGAGCCGCAACAGTGGGCGAATAAATGTAAATGTCATATCAAGGCACCTTTCACTTTTCTTCTATTTTCATTGTGATGCTTCTCTTTGAACTTTTGTATGTGTTAAGGAAGTGTCCGATATATTGTCCGCACATGATGGAAAGACATGACAACCTTGACTTTGCATTATCACATTTTGTACTTACTTACAAAGAAAACTAGTGAAAACATTATAGTCGGCCAAGTCCGATCATTTAATACCCTACACCACTTAGCTTCATAAGTTATGCAACAATTAGTTTAATTGTCAGTAAACGCGAGGTATCGCCCGATAAGTCTCTCGTGAAATATCATTATATGGGAAGGGGTTATAAAAGTAGTCCGATCCGGTGCAAATTTAGTACAGGAGGCTAATTCACTATTTTTCACCAAATTTTTCCAAAAGATATTAAGAATTTCGATTTTTTGCTATTTAAAGACTTTCAATATAATAGAACTTCATATGGGTACGGCCAACAACATGTGCTCGTGTTGAATTTTATCGGAAAATCTCAAAAAAGTGCGTACCTTAAGCAAATACCTTAAGCAAATATCTACAAGCAAATATCGACAAACGGACATGGTTAAATCGATTCAGATTTTGATTCTGAATGGATCGGTATAATTGATAGTAGGTGTGGCATTTGCCGTTTAGAAGGTATACACATCCGCAAAAACTTAATATACTCTCTGTTTCAAGTGCTGCAGGGTATAAAAACCCGTACAATTGCGTAAACGCGTAAGAAGAGATATATGTGGATTTTTTTATCAACTCCTGTATTATGATCTTTAGATTTAACTTAGCATACATTGTATTCAACTATTTACAACAACAACTAAATAGTGCTTGTGTATTCCTATTTTATACATAGGAAGCTGTAATGAAAGCTGTATGTTAAATTTGTCATCCCATTTACAACGAATGTAACTTTAGCTGCTCTTATTGTTTTGCCAATTTTCACCATATCATACAGAGAACCGTTAGTTAATAGTTGTAATAAATAATCTATTGTAATGTTTATAATGGTTCTTATTAATGAAAGAAAGCTGTGGAATAGTATTAATGGTCGCATTTACACCATTAGCTGGTTTACATAATTTACATAAAACCATGCCTATCGTACAACTCGACTTGCAAGCTGATACGGAATGATATACCTGCCACACCCACCGTTGTAGATGTAGAGGGTATTTACGATTTGACCTAAGCCCAATTTAGCTTTCCAACGTGTTCTTTAATTTTTTTATTGTGTAAATAATTTGCACTTATTATGATAGCCAAGAATTACCACCATTACCACATTACCAAGAAATAAAAGAACCTTCACCACCCCCACCCCCACACCTCATTGTGAACATGCGAAGAACAGGATACAAGGTTCGTACAAACGATACAAATGAAAGAATCGTTACTATGAGGTGCAGTAGTGTCCTTTGGCATTGGTTGTTAGTTGTGGTTTGTCGTCTCTTATATAATTTTGCTCTCTTTCTATGTTCTGTTTTCGTTGTGTTTGCATACTGACTTTTCATATAATTTCCGCATCATAAAGCTGTAAAAGTAATTTTCCACTTGAAATACGCTTTCTTGACTGCGCACACGGTGTGCTGGCTCATAAGGCAGACGCAAAACAAAACCAAAATTGGTAAGAATCTTAACAATTATAGAATGAAACAGCTGAGCAAGGGATGAGAAGTCATTGTCAAATTGGTTAAAATGTAATAAAATAATTGTCTAAACAAATATAGTGTAAAGAGAAGTGTTTTTGTTTTAAATAAGCATAAAATGAATTTCGATGAAATTTGTGAAACGTTGTTTTGAAATATTGTTATTTTGCATCGCGATGCCTTTCTTTTAAACTCATGTTTTCAGCTTTAATTTATGCCCATATTGATTTACGTTAAAGGCACATGATAAACAACCATTTGATGGCAACAAAACACGTGTAAGCATGGGAGCAAATTCTTATATCCATGTGCTGCTTTTCATAAAAGCCAGCATCGCAGTACCCTTATCCACCATTGACATATGATTCGTTTTGTTTACAACATAATAATAATAACAACAACAACAACAACAAAACATTTACGTTCACGTTCAGTGAAAGGCATGCGGCGGGGAAGTATAGTGGAGCCAGTGGAGTTCTCCAATTTTTTTTATGATTATTAATAATAAATACCGACACGTCAAAAGTGTTAAACGATTTTTACAATGATATTAATAAAGCAACAAAGTCACGTTTTTTGTTTTACTTGTGTTCATGTTTACACCAAAACCTGCTTTTGTACGATATTAAATATTCACAATTTACATAAGTATGACTTCTGCAATATTGTACTTCGACTGAATTTGATTTGATTGAAATTTTAAGAAAAAAAAAGATGATTCCTTTCCTTTAATATAAATAATATTTGATTGCTTACTTGCAATTACGAATTTTTACACCGTACACAATGAGTAAATGCCACAACCGTCTGTCGATTGAAACTTGTGGACTAGCTACAGTTCGCCTCTTTAATATATTTCGATGAAATTTGGTACAAGCACATGCCTTAGTTTTGAAAGGACACCTCTTCAAAATGGGTCGAATCGGAACATTACAAGTAAGAAAATTAAATTTGGCTTAGGCCAAATCTTAAATACCATCCACATCCACAACGGTAGGCGGGATAAATATATATATATATATTGCGCCCTCTAATAGTGCAAGTCCTCAATAGCTTTCAAATCTAGTTTTACGTTGAATAAGGTTTTTTATAGATTGTGGGCGCGTCTGTTATTCGATCACACCCTTTTTTGGCACATCGATGACAATAATATTTATAGATGTATATAGGAAATTTTAGGTTTATAGCTTAATTTTTGTGGCAGATAAATACATTTTGGTCGATTGTGGGCCGACTTGACCGATTTTGCCCATTTTAAATAGCGATCTGCGTGCAGAAACTAACAGTTCTTGTACAAAATTTCAGCTCAATATCACACATGGACATACATGTTTAAATCGACACAGTTCTTGGCGCTGATCAAGAATATATATACCTTGTAGGGTGTCTGACGCCTCCTTCTGGGTGTTGCAAACGGAAGAACAAACTTATAAAAAGCCTTTGTTTGGCAAAAAATCGCTATTCTTTATATTTTTTAGCAAAATTTTGTGAAGAATACATAGTTAATTATCTTCTTAATTGACTGTGCCAAATTTTAACCCGATCGTGCTATTTTTAGAATTCCTTCCCATAGAATTATACTTCATGAAGAGGCTTTTCTGGTAATACCACGCGTTTACTGACACACCTAAACTAATTGAAGCATATTTTTTTAATTTAAGGAGCTAAGTGAAGTTAGGTATTAAAGGGTCGGCCTTGTTTTTATATATCGAATTAAGCATGTTATGGTTTTATAACCACCACTTTAACGTGAAAGGGTCAAAAAAACACTTCAGAGTCCCAGCAATGTATAAAACACACACATTAAATTGATTTAATCATATTTGTATGTCCGTCTATGTGCCTGTCTCTAGTAAGTAGTTTCACAAAAATTGTGCTATCGACTTTAAACTTGACCGTAATGTTGATAATCTTTTACACAGTTTGGTATTATAAAAAGCTAAATCGGTCAAAGGTTACACCCATTATGCAAAAAGACTAAACCTAAATCAACTGCTCATACAAACCGTGTAAAAACAGTTTTAGGTGTATTGCTAGATGTACAAGTATGTACTTAATATATGAATGTTGAATGTATATCTTAGTGAATGAGTTCCTTCGACTTCTTCTTAAAGGGGAGATGCCCATGAAGGAGATAGAAAGGAAGTAGAAATGGAATATAAGTGGTGAAGAGACAAAACAAAACAAAAAAACAAAAAAACGTTTCGTATATTAAATGGTTTACTTAAATATTGATCCTGTTCTTTCCCCTGTTATGATTATGATGAAAACTTGTCTTGTCTTGTCTTGTCTTCCTAAAAATATGAAAAATTAATACCGGCGATGATGATAACGTTGGTAGTTATCTAGTTTGACAGCTTTCTATGTGAATTTGTATACTAAAGTTTTGCATCCGTCTACATAATAATGGTAGTTCGTTCCTTTCGTAAAGACCACTTTCAATTTGGTTTGTTTTCATCTGTTACGTGCCACCATAGTTTTACCAACTTACGAACCTATACGGGTAGTGCTGCAATTTTTGATCCTAGTCAAATTCATAATGACAAAATATTTCTATACAACAACAATAACAAGTGAAAACATTATCGTCGGTCAAGCCCAACCATTTAATACCCCACACCACTTATCTTCTAATACTTTCTATAGCATAATTTTACAATTAGTTTAGTTGTGTCAGTAAATAAGAGGTAGTGTGCGACAGGTCTCTATAGCTTGTCCACAAATTGACTTGGACAAACAGACAGACAGAATGATGGGCAGACGGACGCGATTAAATCGACTCAGATTTTGATTCTGAATTGATGCGTATAATTAAGAGTGGGTGTGGCATTTTTGGCATTTTTTGCCCCGCATAAACTTAATATACTCACTTAGCGCATATGGTACAAGGTATAAAAATGTTTTTAAATCTATGTGGATACAATTCGCAATAATAAAACGAATAACGTAATGGGTGGTAATGGGTATAAGTAACTTTCCATCTAACTTTTTGGATATAATGCCCAATTTTTCATAGCAAAACTTAATATACAAATTTATTATCCAAACTCTATGCACCTTAGACTTTGTTTTTTTAGCGTTTGTTACTCTTCTAAACTAAATCAGTTTTATTATCAAAAACAAATGCTTAAAAGTTCAAGTTGTCAGAAAACTTTTACAGATTAATTTAATCAAAAATTTCCTCAACTAAAATCTTGGTATTCAACACGTAAACCACATAAAAATCACAACTCTTGTTTATGATTGTGAACGTTTTCAAGTTATTTTTATGTACGACATATGATAATATTTTTGGGGGGGGTGGATAATAGTGCGGCTATGTGTTGTGAGAAATTTTTATGAGATTAGAGCAAAGTTATGAAACTGTTCGCAACTCTATTGTTTGTATAATAATATAAAGATTTCTCAGGATAAAAATCTTAAGCGACTTATATGTACTACGTGAGTGCATATTATATTTTGATTATACCTCCCCCCCATACGATTGCATGTTTTTATATCATTTACAGCACCAAGAAGAGGGCGCTCAAAATTCACAAAGTATTTATATTTTGACTACTTTTAGTTTAGAAAACTGGCCATTCATACTATATACTTATTAACAAGTATGAAAACTAAATTTGGCTTAGGCTAAATCTTAAAGTTTCCTCCACAGTACATACAAAAGGTGGGCGTGGCAAGTATATGAATACGCCCAGTAATAGTGTAAGTATTATATACATTTCAGCTTGCAAGTCGAGTTTTGCGCTAAGTATGACTTTTTCTTAATTATGAACGTGTTTGTCATTCGACCATGTTCATTTTTGGCATATCGAGAGATTACAACCGTGAGAATACCAGCAACAGACAATCGACTCAGCTGATCAGGAATATATATTATTTGCAGGATCTCTGATGCGTCCTTCTAAGTGATGCAAACGGAATGACAAACTTAGTATACTCCCCATATTATTTGGAGGGTAGAAAAAGACTGTAAAGATGAAAAAAGTAGCAGATTTTAGCAAATATAACTTTTAAATATCATTTTATTACTATATAAAAATTTCAGTGGCTTCCAGTTACTTTATATTAAAGAGTAGACTATTTGAAAATTTGTTTATTTTAGAAAAATAGTAGTTCGTAGTTCCCGTCGCATTTTTATATATTATTTAAACGTGTCAAAGTTTCTTACTAGTACAACTAGTGAACTAGTGGCAAATTTCATTCAACGTACAAATGCGGTTTATTAAATAAAATATTTCATGATTCACTTTTCTACTTATCCCTAAAGAAATTTTTATTTTAAATATTTCTAATTAACAGCTCTCCTAAATACTCTTAGCGAAAAAATAAAATAATTTCGTACATTTTGCGTAAACAATTTAATGGTTTCAATTATATAAAAACATCCCACATTATACAGGGTGAGAAACAAAGGGATGCAAACAAATAGGTAGAAATTTTTCGGAAAACCTTCATACCTGTATCCTACAATGTATTTTCGGGGCTAGAAAACCGAAAGGTAAAGAGCAAGTAAATAAAGTTGCGTAAGAGAATTCTGTTTACCGAACACGTTTAAGTATAAGCAGTTAAGAATGTTTGGTTTTACTTCCAATTATTCCATAATTATTAACAGGAATTAAAATATTATATCGAGGCATTCGTGCCATTTTTTTTTTTTTTATAACGAAGGGGAAAGCGTTGAAAGCCTAGTCAGTGTGGGACCCTCATTCACTAAAACCCCTTCAAGGGCCGACGGTAGATCTCCTGGAACCACCGTTAAGTATTACGTCAGGAGAACCGTCTGAGCCTAAGCTCACATCGTACGTATCATGTCAGTCATTCTTTGTCTATGTCTATGCTGCTCCAATGTCCTGAGTTTTTTCATAATATTGGCTACACCTTCAATACATCTCTATACGCCGTTGACACTTATTATGCCTTTTGCAATTTCGTTACCGCTTAGTGGCTCTATAATCGCATCTCCTATTTTGGATCGTTCCATTTTGAACCTGGGTCATCTTAGCAAAACGTGTTCTACTGTTTCTTGTTCTTGGGGGCATACTGGACACCACGGCTTATTATCGTGTTTAAAACGGTGCAGATAATCACAAAAATAGCCGTGACCGCTAATGATCTGCGTTAGATAATAGTCTAAATGCCCGTGTGGTCTATTCGCCCAGGAATCAATATCAGGGACAATGTCATGTGTCCAACGCCCTTGTTGGGACTCTTGCCATCTATTTTGCCATTCACGACAAATTTGTCTAATTATACCTTGTCTTTCTTCCTTAGCAAGCCTTCTATTAAATTATTATTAGCTGATTGTCGAGCCAAGATATCTGGCGGGAAAATGCCCGATAAAATCAGCGCCGCATCCAAGGATATGGTTCTGAAACCATAGCAGACTCTAAATGCAGTTACTCAGTACACCTTATTTAAGTGCTTGCAATAACTCGGATATTTTTCTAGAGTATTACTCCATACCGGTGCACCGTACATAATTATAGATGTTATCACTTTGGCTAGTAAAAGTCGTCTTGGTTGCCTAGGTCCACCAATATTTGCCATCATATGTGCTAGTGCCGAGTTCAAGTTGATTTGGTCCTATTTTCGCACTTTCCTCTTCATATTATATTTTGTCATTTTCTTTATATGCTGTTTTCCTTTATTCATTTATACACCTCTACACTGTTTTATGTTAATCGGCATAAAATAGTGATCTTTCGTGCATACTTTTGGGCTCTACCTGTTGCCGTTGCAGGCTCTGCTTAAGATTTTTCGTTAACAGTGATCGAGATTTTGCGTTAACATACAAATATTTATTACTAATATATAAAGTACTCCTAAAAAGTACAAGTTTTATTTTCTTCATTTTCTTTATACTTTTGTTGATTATTGTGTACTTAATCTTTTATTGTAAATGATCCTAATAATTGAATGATGGAGGATGAAGACTTGAAAATTTGTACTTATTCATCTTGTAAAGTTATCGATGATAAATATTTGATAAATAATTGTCAAAAGACTTTAAAAATTTCTTGATAAATTTTTATTGCTTCAACACCATTTCAATAAATGTAAAGTTTTAGAATCATCGAATGTGGATATTAATACTAATAGGTCACTAATTTTATCTGATCGCGGTTCGACTTTATCGGTAAATGTTTCAACTCATTCTCATGATATGCTCTCACCTTATGATACATCACCGGCTAGGGCATCGATGGTATCAAATGAAGGTTCAGTTGATATATCATTGATGACCAATACAGAGAATCTTCATAACGTGCCATCTATTTGTTATTCACTCTCCAGTGAGTGGTGATAACAATAATGTAATGTCTAATAAGCATAATGGTTCAGTTGATTCTAACTCCAATCAGTCAGTATCTCGCACCTTGTCTGTTGATTTACCTAGTACTAATAATATTACAACTTCTATTCTTAATCCTACTTCGAATCAGTTGTTAATAATATTGGTTCATCCCATGTAAATCTAAATGATAATATTCCAAGTGTTTCAACGGTGGTACCTGTTATATCTGATGATGACTTGATTGTTGTTCCGGCACGGAAAGCTATCTCCTTGTCACGCCTCGCAGCAAATACAACAACCGGAGCTGTCATGAAATATATTAGGCGTAATATTCCGGATGCCGATTTAAATAGAATAAACATTTTTAAATTTAATAATTCTAACATGAGAGAAATGTGTTTTTTTAAAATTCTGCTTCCTCATTTGTTATTTGAGCGTATATTGAATAAGAAATTCTGGGCAGATGGTGCGCTTGTAAAAGAATTTATACCTCGCAATAGAAGAACTGTGCCTATTGAACTTAATGTCCCTTCTGATTTACCAAAAAACTAAATATTAATCTTACAGTACTTTATCAAAATGTCCGAGGACTAAATTGCAAAATACTGTATTAAAATCTATTGACTGTGATTATCATGTTGTTGTGTTAACAGAAATTTGGCTGAAGCCGGGGATTTTTGATGCTGAAGTTTTAAGTCCTGATTATCACATTTATAGAAATGATAGAATTTCTAAAAATGGTGGCGGTGTATTAATTGGTGTGCACCGTTCTTTATCTTCAAACTTAGTGTTTTTTACTGAACCACTAGATGTGGAATTGATTTGTGTGTAAATTAGATTAAATAATGTCGATTTATATATAACATCATCTTATATTCCTCCGTGTTCTGAGTCGTCAATTTATTTAAAACATTTACATTTTATTAAAACAGTTGCATTACGTCTTAGGCCTTGTGACTCCATATTAGTACTGGGTGACTTTAATCTACCAAACGTTCGTTGGACTCTTGATGGAGATCTTGGTTATTTTATTCCATCTGATTATTCTCAGTTATTTGATCCATTTTTTAGGGAAATCTGCGACTTATATTTGTATCAGCTTAATAACATTCCGAACATATGTAATAAATTGTTAGATTTAGTTTTCTATAGTGATATATATACTGAAATTTGTCGTGTTGACCCATTTGTTCATCCTGAGAACAAGTATCATCCAACTTTGCTCATTACGTTAAAAAATATTAATATCAATCATAAAAAAGCTATGCGTAATGTCAATAAATTTAATTACCGATATACCAATTTTGATAATCTTAGACATGTCTTATTAGAATTGCAATGGAACCATAATTTTGATGATATTGATGATTCGTTATCAGCTATTTATAACAATCTTTTCATGGCTATATCTGTTTTGGTCCCAATTGTGGCTTATAATTAATTTACGGTTGCTTCTACCTGTTCCATGTGGTGCAATAAGCACCTACGTAACGTGCGTAATAAAAAGAGAAATATAAAATTAGTGGTTCTCTTGCTGATTATTTGAACTATTCCAAAGTTAGGCGTGAATTTAATTCATTAAATAATAAGTGTTATTCTACTAATAGGCTTTTTATAGATCCTAAAAAGTTTTATAGTTTTGTGAACTCTAAACATAAAGTTGATGTTTTTCCTTCTGCTTTGCGATGTAATAATTCGATATTTTCAAATGACTTTGTTATTGCCGATATGTTTGCAGAATTTTTCGAAAAATCTTATTCTGTGTCGAATATTCATAGTGACATGTACCAATACTCAATAAATTCCTTTGATTTATTTCCATTCATTTCATTTTCTGAAATTGATATTTATGAGGCTTTTTCTCGTGTTAAATATTCTAATATTCCGCGCCCAGATGGTGTACCTTCTTGTGTATTACGAAATTGTGCAGATATACTTAGTGCTCCCTTAGCACAATTGTTCAATAAATCTCTTGAAAAGGGTTATTTTCCTACTGCTTAGAAATCTTGCTTAATTACTCCTTTATATAAAAATGGTGCTAGGGATAACATTGAGAATTATAGGAGAATAGCTAAATTTAGTGTATTGCCCAAAACAACATAAACTTTGCATAAACAGACTGATGTGATTTATTTGGATTTCTCCAAAGCTTTTGATAGAGTTAATCATAATCATCTTTTGTATAAGGTACAACGATTGGGTTTTCCATGGTTTGGAAGCTATCTATCTAATTGCACTCAAAGAGTTTTGTTTAACTCTCCATATTCTAGACAAATTCATGTTTCATCAGGTGTGCCACAAGGAACTCATTTGGGGCCTCTATTATTTTTAATATTCGTTAATGATCTTCCTTTAAGTGTAAACTTTTCCAAGGTTCTTATGTTTGCTGATGATGTTAAGATATACAAATCATTTGATTCTAATAATGGTGCGGAATTACTTCAACTTTACTTATTGAGTATTAACAAGTGGTGTGAAAAAATAGTATGTTACTTAACTTAAAGAAATGTAAGAAATTGTCATTCCTATTCATACATCTTATTCAATACATGATTATGTTTTAGAAAATGTAAATTTTTTCAAAGATTTGGGTGTTGTCTTTGATTAGAAACTTAAATTTAATAGCCATATTGATGCTACAATAAATAAAGCCATGTCGCTGTTAGGATTTATCAAAAGGTGGTCAAGAGAATTTAATGACCCGTACATTTGCAAAAGGCTTTTTTCATCCTTGGTTAGGCCGACTTTGGAATATTGTGTTGTCGTCTAGGCTCCTATGTATCAATGTCATATTGACCGTTTAGAATCAGTGCAAAAAAATTTTTTGATATTTGCTTTACGTGGACTGGGGTGGGATCGTAACAGATTACTTCCACCTTATGAAAATAGGCTTATACTTATAGATTTGCTATCATTAAAGAAGAGGCGTGATATGTTAAGTGTACTTTTTATTGTAAAATTAATTCGCAGTGTTGTTTGCTCACCATATCTTTTGACTTGTATTAACTTTAACGGTCCTGGTAGAGTGTCTCGTAACTTTATTCCAATAAGATTATCGCTTTGTCGCACAAATTACGAATTATTTGATCCATTTCGGTCACTTTGTAAACTATATAACGAAAATGTTCATCGCTTTGATGAATTAATTGAATCATTTGCCATTATTAAGAAAAAATGTTAGCTGTTGGGTTGCCAGGCTGATCTGTGTATGCATTTTCTACGTATGTATGAGATGTACTTGTTACAGTCATATGCGTGCGGAATGTATACTCACTTTTATGGCAGTCGCATATATACTTTATCTTGTAAATGTATGTGACTATAATATTTTATTCTTATATTGTACTGTATATATATATATTTTGTAACATCTAATTATTGTCATTTCCTTTTTACTTCTAATTAAAAATTAATATTAATTTTTATTAAATTTAATTTTATTCAAGTTAACTTATTTTTAGCAATATTATTAATTATTTTTGGTTTAAGTTCCATTAGTTATTCCAGTAAGTTTCACTGGCTGCGGTTGCAGTGGGTGTTGTTGTTGTTGTTGTTGTTGTGGAAGCTGGTTCCGGTTATTTTTAAGTTTACTTTACTGATTATTATATAGTTTTAAGCATTATATTTATTTATTGTTATTACTTGTTCTTCTTTACGTTGGCTGACTTTCAATGTAGCCAAGTACTTTTTAAATACAAATACAAATACAAATATTCTATAAACTGTTCAACTCCATATGTTTGGTAGACTATGTAATTAATTAATATTTCACACTTGTGTGGTAAAAACTTCGGTCCTAAGAGTTTTACTTACATACATATATATGCACTTGGTAGTTGACACTAATCGATGATTGATGCCTATATATATATATACTTCGAAAATAAAAATTTTTCTTTCAAAGTTGTATTTACAAGTACATGCATAGATCTCAGAGGTGACCAGTTATAATTAGTTGGGGGAGGTATTAATATTTTTATGTGTTAAAATTAGAATAAAATTGTTTGTAGTAGAACGAAAAGGAACATTTAAATTTCCTCTAATAATTGTGATTCGTGGGTACGCAAGGTACCCATTCTAACTTAAGTAAACACATAGCTTTTAATTGTCGCATACACTTTCATTTTCAATATTCAATTGTTTTATTACACACACAATTATTCAAAACCACATACATCCCGCATGTTTTACATTTCAATATATAAATGCCTGTGTGTGTGCATTTGTGTATTTATTCAAATGAATTGACGAAGCGAACATGAAAATGTACTTAAGGAATTAATGGAATTATCTTTCGGTTTCTACACATTCCATATATTCATAACAGAGAAATAATATGTGTCATGCATTTTTTTATACCCTCTTTATAAGATGGGAGGTATACTAAGTTTTTAATTCCGTTTGCAACGGTCTCCTAGAAGGAGACGTCAGAGGCCTTACAAAGTGTATGTATTCTTTATCAGCATCAAAAATCAGACATGTACGTCCGCGTATCCATCTGTGTTTGGCATTCTCACGAGCGTAACTTTTAAGATATCGAGCTAAACTTTTGTACTAACACTTTTAGTTTCTGCACGCAGATTAACACTTGAAATAGGAAAAATTAGTCTTGGCTCTTGAGCCACGCCCACAATCGACAAATATCTATTTAACTTCCACAAAAATTTAAATAAAATACATATATTATATTTCTATTGTAAATATATAATCTAAGGATGTACCATAAATTGGAGTAAACGGCGTAAAACTCGACCTGCGATCCTGCCACGCCCACCGTTTGTCGGTAGATGTGGAGGGTATTTAAGATTTGGTCTAAGTCAAATTTCGTTTTCTCTGTACGTTTTTAACGCATGTTATCAGCAAAAGAAGCAGACTCATAAAATGTACGTCAATGTAATCGATTCGAACTGAATTTCTGTTCAATAAGAGAAATTGCGGAAATCCCTCAAGCATTTTATAACGATGGGGTGTGCGCTCATTTTATAAATTGTGACATTTCAATTTCGCGCTTATAAGTAGAAAGCGTATTTAATCACCTTAAGCGGAAAATGTCGATTACCTGGAAAAGATATTAAAAATGCAAAAAAAATAAAAATTGTCCTCACACAATCATCCTTTAATATGAATATATGGATTTGGAAATTTTTAATAATTTTCTTATTATTATAATCTTGCCAGATATACTTACTCGTACCTTTCTCTAAAGCGCTCAAATGAAATTGTTACACGTATTTGCTTATTTGACATTTTTACTTTTTTCTTTACAGTTTTGTTACAACATTTTCGTGTTTTTTTTTTTTCCTTTTGTTGGCAAACTAAATTTGCTTGTCTCGTACGTGGCTTGCATTTTGATATGTGTGTAGATGTGTAGGAAAAAGAAAGTAAGAAGAAAAAGAAGACAACGAACGAGAGGCAACGAATCTGAAGCAGAAAATATCATAAACCCAGGTACAATGACATGATACGCCTCTTTGATGGTTAAAATTGCACGCCATTGCACCTGAAGAAGTAAAAGATTTTACCAAAAATCGAGAATAATATTCTGAATCATCAAGTATGTGTTTGTATGGGTAATAGTGAGGTAAGTATGGAATTGCGTTCTAACAATGTTCAAATTTTTCAATCGATCCGAATTAAAGTGTTTCATAGAACAATATTATTGAAGTTGAAAGTGTTGATATTGTCATGTCATTCATTGTTGCATAATTTTTTTTTCATATACTTCAGTTTTTTTACACTATCGTAGTGTGAAATAATAAAGTAAAAAACACTTTTATTAGTTTCAAACATCACCACATCACTAATATGTTCACTAGGAGATGGGGAACAGGGCACTTTCGCAACCTTCATATAACTTTCCACTTGTGTACATTGATTAGGTTCTCTTCACCAGCGTACACTAAGACACAACATCCACTTTTACATAGAAATTAGGCGATGATTCAAAAGTTTCTGTCTATTCTATTGATGATGACTACAGAAGACTGGCAGTCTTAAAGTTACTATTGCTACTCATGCTGTTGTATACTCTTGTATTGTATATAAACTTAGTAATTTTTTATAAGTATGCCTGTAAAATTAAACTCAACTAGCTCACAGACCAGTAGACTTCGTTTGTACACCAAATTGTGTGCAGCACGAACTTTTGGGAAGTTGTGTTGACAAACAGGCAGAATTATAGTGAAAGGGTGGCAACGAACGTATCGCTTAAAAGAAATGTTGTAAGAAGGGATCAATAATACAACAAAACAACAATAAAAGGCACAATATTTTTCGATTTTGTTGTTGTTTCTTTTTTTTTTTTTTGGTTCGTTTTGTGTCTTGTCTACTGAAGTTCTTCAATAACTCGTTAAATCAATCAAAAATGTACAAAAATTTACATTTATTTTCTACTAAAGATTAAAATTTTAAATTTAAAGTTGACTTGAACCAAATCATAAAAAGTGCAACCGTGACCGTGACCGATTACGTCCTTTAGTAGTGTGTAATGCATTATATATCCCTCAGTGGTTTTTGAAAATACTTTTTAAAATAGTATTATTCGACTACGCCCATTTTTGGTTTTTTTATTACTTATAAATTTTATTTGTCAATTGTTGTGTCTAATAGGCGCATTTTCGTATATTTCGGGTGTGGCACTTGTTCCATTTCATTCAATTTAAGTAGTAACTAACATTGTATCAACATTTCAGATGAATATCTAAAAATTTACTCTTCAGTGGCCGGGTTGGCTAAAGCTTTGTCTTAGTAAACTGTAAGAAGCGGGTTCAAGTTCAGCTGAAGATTAATAAAAAAAATTCCAGATGGAATTTGAACTCGATTGCCGTATGGAACTGGAATAGTAATTTTTTGCTTCCAATAAAATGGGACTTTATATGGGATAAAATTCTAAAAATGGTCTCTTTTTAATAGGGTTAATTTTTGAGCCAAGACATGTTCTTGCAACAAATTCCCTACAATATCTAAAAAAATGCCACCTACAGCTTGCGCATGGACATGGACAGACGGACAAATAGACATGGCCATATCGATTCTGAATTTGATTCTAGATCGATCGGTATACTTGAAGATGGGTGTGGCATTTGCCAACGTGTGTATTTAGCATTAGACTTAAACAAACTTCAGTTTCACTTATTTTTTTACCTTCAATGCGTGTTGTTCGCAGGTGTTATATAATAACCAAATAATAAGTTTTTTTTTAAATTCATTGAAAAACAAAACCACACCCACGCATGATATTTACATACTCATGTATTTGTACATATGTATATATATTTAAATAATTCGTACATTAGTATGTAAGACATGTATTCTTTGCATTATGGAGAAAAAATGAAACCACAACACGTCATTCTGTGGTTTACCATAAAAACCTCAAAATGCGACATAATGATAGTCCTTGATGATGTATCCAACAGATGATAACGTTGATAATAATCACGTTTTATAAATATATACCAACATTTTTGAACTCATTATACAATGCGTTTTAAAGCAGATCAGTCATTGTTCTTAACCCTCAACTGTGATGAAGGGTCGTAGTAATTATTTTTTCAAATAAATTTATTATGAACGAGGGTGCGTTTTATTAAAATGTATAAAATTTCAATGAAAGTTACTAATTTTAAAGTCAAGAATCATTTACACTTAATCGCAATGACTAATTTTCTTTGTGTATACAAAATATCTATATCCTCTATGGGAGCGTACTTTCATAAACTAAAAGAAATGAAAACGTTATAGTCGGTCAAGCTCGACTGTTTAATTTTCTACACCACTTAGTTCCTAAACTCTGGTTCCCTTCTAAGCGAAGACAATTTCATCGAAATAACTCAAATATACATGGACAGAGGGACATGGTTTAATCGATCGGTATAATTAAAGGTGGAAGGGGCAGTTACGAACATCAGCACAAACTTAATATACACTATTACCACATGTGGGGTATGAGTATGATTATCATTTTGTTTGAAACATTCTAAACCTTCAAATGGACTTAGATATAACGCCTTCGTTTATAATCACACTCATTACCTGCATGATCCAATAACCAGTACTTGCAATTTCTTTCTTTCTTCTTCTTCTTGTTTAGTTTTGTAATTTAACCTTTCACTTATATTGTATATCGTTCTCCTGTTGTTGCGGCGTGTTAAAACACATGTCAAATCAATGACACGATTAACCTTTAACATTATTTTGGCTTCCAACTTGAAATTAATTGTTTCAATATTCCATGACTCACAGTTGAACTCAGTTTTATGTTTAGACAATAGAGGTGATTATATTACAACAATGTCGAATTGCTAATAGTACAACATGTGCATGCTCTTATAGAAATTTAGTTCAAGTTTTCAATGTAGAAATTTATTTAAAATTTGGAGTGAAAAAGGATTAAAACTGTAAGGAATAAGGATACAACAAGACTTCTAAACCGTTAAATTGGCGTCGAATCGGTTCATTTTCAAAATTGATCATTTTCGGGTCAAAGAATGTGCTGTGATCGGAATATTTACAAACAATACAAACTCTAGCTTACGTATAAAAGTACACGGTAAGCGGCCATGGTTAATATCGCTTCAGATTTGAATTTTTTTATACGGAGACTCGAAACCGGAAACCATTGATCAACAAATTGTTCACGTTGTTAAACCACCCTTTCAATGGCATATTTAATGCAGCTTTTACATAATTAATGGTTCGCTAGATTATTTGCAATTTTCTTATAAACGTTTGATGTTTCTGACATTCGGTTCAATGTCACAAATACTTATTTGTTATATGCTGCTTAAGAAACTCAGTTAGCAGTATATTATCATGTTATAAAGGTATAGAAAGAGGATAAAGAAGTATTTAATTGCACCACGTAAAGCCAATGGTTTGGTTCTTTTTTAAAGCGCACCAACTTTA
This sequence comes from Crataerina pallida, assembly GCA_949710015.1. Classification (NCBI taxonomy): domain Eukaryota; kingdom Metazoa; phylum Arthropoda; class Insecta; order Diptera; family Hippoboscidae; genus Crataerina; species Crataerina pallida. The sequence continues at coordinate 24,121,824 of OX453289.1, read as the reverse complement.
TTCGTTCACCATACAAAGTAATGCCATCAACAGCGTTACAACAGAAGCAACAATATCGTTACTACAGCACCAAATTATTCCCTTTGTATTAAAAGGAAAACAAGTGAAAATGTTAAAATCGGCCAAGCGATCGGATCCAAATATGTTACAGTTACTTACTGAGCAAATTACCTATTCTTCACCAAATTTTGCCATATAAATATTTATAAAAAAACGTTATATGAAGAGGGTTCTAAAAATAGTCCGATTCGGTCCATATGCAATAGCGTTCCGCTTTGGTTTAAAACATGTCCTTATACCAAATTTCATCGAAATATCCCCAAAAATTCTACTTGTGCCTTAAGCACAAATTTACAAGAACAGACAAACAGACATGGTTAAATCGCTTCGGATTTTGATATTGAATCGATCGGTATACTTGACGGTGGGTGTGGCATTTGACGTTTAAGAGTTACAAACATCTGCACAAAGTTAATGTCTCCTTTGCCACAAATGCAGGGTATAAAAACTATAAGCAATAGAAATCTCTCCTAATGTTATACAAGGCAGTACATTTTACCCGTTATTGTCATTGTTACTGGGGATACTGTACGTGGTTACCTTTATGTACTCGTATTGTGCTGCCCGTCGCATCTCATAATTCTTCAATGAAAAATTACTACGCAAAATTTAACGACACAATTTTACCAAGTGAACGCGTCGCATAATCATTTGTGTCACCACGCACTGTACACATGGTTGGTATTTTTAAGTCACAGAGTCTGGGTCTGGTCTCTGGTGCACATTTTTGGCATTTGGGAATACATGTAAAAGAACACAAGTCATTATCCAGTAGCATGCCTCTCGTTACCTATTCGTTGGGACATTTAGTTGGGGTAGTGGCAGGCACAAGTGAAAAAAAAATTAAAAGTTTCATAAAATATTTAACAAATCTTTATAATAATGGCAGCATGGCACTAAAATAAAATTTTATCTACAGGAAATCAGTGCGTACGCACCACGGCCGATAATGTTAAATTTGATGATGATTAAGAGATTCAAGTCTGCTCTGGCGATACATTATTGTTCATTTCTCTTTATTATTATATTTAATACATGCATACATGTGGTCTCCTTTAATCAGCGTAAAAGTGTCCCATGTGAAAAGATTTCATATCGTTTTCATTATCCAGTTCTACGTATATCCGCCACATACTCAACACGCTTCTACTTCAAATTCATATATTTATATATGTGAAAATTTCGTCCTTCTGTTTCTGTTTCACGTGTATGTTTCGCGTGTATGTATATGTGAGTGTTGTGTTTGTGAATGAACCTTTCTTATAGGTGTACCATTACGCCCACCTAATGAACCCGAACTTGTTTGTGTGCTTTATGCTATTATATGCAATTCACACACACAGCCCGCGTATCATTATTTCAACACTTGAAACGTGATTTAAAGGCATTAAAAGGCGGTGCTCTTGGGAAGCCCCTTTGTTGTTCTTCCCTTCATTAATGCAGCTTTTCTTTTTATTCGGAGACTTGAACGATGGCAGTTACATAAGAAATTTAATTAACTCAATCATTAATATTTGCAGAAATCTTGAGCAATATTTGTCACAACAAACAAAAAAATCACATATTAAACTTCTTTCACCGTTTACTTACATCTTTATACCCTCCCCCTTAGTAATGAACGTACTAAGTTTCTTATTCCGTTTGCAACGAGTGTTGCAAAGAAGGAAGTATTGTACGTAAGTTCCTTCTAAATTCGATAACAATGGGTGAGTGGCGCACTCTCAATGAACAAAAATCTCTCACAGCCACAAAAATGTACTTATGAAGCGGAAGTTCGGTACATCTTCCCTTGTCAGATCCGTCGATGTACCGAAAATAGGCGCGGTCGTATAACGAATGCGATCACAATTCACAAAAAACCTTACTTGACGCATAAGTATACTAATCTATTCAAAATCAAAATCTGATTCGATTTAATCATCTTCATCTGTCCGTCTGTATGTCCAAGTAAATTTGTGCTTAAGCTACAGTTCGCATGTTTTAAGATATTTCCATAAAATTTCGTATAAGGACAAGTGTTGTAGGGTATTAATTGGTCGTGCTTGACCCACCACATTTTCACTTCTTTTATTAATAAGTAAATCCTTGTTGGTTATTTGTTTGTTTTCACTTTTGTTTGTTTTTGTTCTGTGTTTATGGTTGTTATATAATCAGGCAATTTATTGCTTCTTTTCGTTATTTACTGTCATGCCACACAAAGTACAATACATGTCAACATGTCTGTCTCTAAACGATACGAGGGAAGAAATACAAAGCAAAATACCTTTATGGCGGTATTATGTGAGTATGCCAGAGATTTTTGGTGCTCGACAATAGAGATCATTTCACATTAGGCAGCTTATTATGATTGATAGATTAGCTTGTTAGTAAGTATGTACACGATAAAAGTGAAAGAAGGTCCTTTAGTATGTACGCTTGTAACGCTGAAACCATTTTTAAGAACATACACAATGTTTGCCATTGATTCAGAGAAAATTTCAACTTTATTAGAAAAGTTCGTGACATACCATGAACGCATATGAAATAAGTGTAACTAATAATGCAAGGCATGTGCGCTTCTATGGTGTGACTTTATATATTTTCTGTATTTTTCTCAATCGTTTTAGACAATTTCTATATCACACGTACATCTAACTCATAATTCTTAATTGTTTTATATTAAAACAAGTAGAAAACTAAAGTTGGCCTAGATCAAATCTTAAATACCCTCCACATCTAGGAGCAAATGGTGGGCGTGGCAAGTATATTATTACGCCCTCCAATAGAGTATGTATTAAGTATCAGCTTGGAAGTCTAGTTTTAAGGTGAATATAGTTTTTTGAAAATTGTGGGTGCGTCTGTTATCTGACCACGCCAATTTTTAGCACCTCGATGGATGGGATAACCATATATATGCGTACCGAATTATAAGTTCATAACTCAATTTTTGTGGCAGATGTATTTATGTTGATTGTGGCCGTGTCTCTTGACCTATTTAAAATATCGATCTGCGTACAGAAACTGAAATTGTCTATACAAAATTTCAGCTAAAAATTCAACTCAACATTTTCGGCAGTGAGAATGCAACAGACGAACGCGGTCGATCGATTCAGTTTTTGATGCTGATCAAGAATATGTATACCTTGTAGGGTCTCTGGCGTCTGCTTCTGGGTGTTGCAAACGAAATGATAAACTTAGTAACTTATGTGGAGAGTATAAAAAATCTTATAAATGCTTAAAAATAAATGTATATTTAATAATAATAATAATAGCAATGAAGTTGCGGTGTATTGGAACAGGCAAATACAAACCGACATAACCATAGGCGCAAATAAACCAGATATAACTGTACTGAATTGGCGCAAAAAAAAATCTATATAATCGACGTAACTGTTCCATTGACGCAGAACACTCTAACAGCACATAATAGCAAAATTAACAAATATATAGAATTAGCCACCGAGATAAAAGACATGTACCGGATGGATCGCGTTGACATAATACCCATTGTCGTATCATGCACAGGTGTAATACCCAAAACACTTCCTGTAGGTTTAGAGAAGCTGGGAATTGCTGACTGCATCGGCAAAATACAGAAAGCAGTTATATTAACAACAACAAACATAGTGAGACGTTTTTTACAACACACATAACAAATAACAAATAACAATAAAAACAGTAGAAGTTATCCAAACCCCTTGATACCAAATATCCGGGGTAGGTGAATACCGGCGAAACACCGCGAATAACTTTACAATAACTTTATAATAATAATAATGTAAAATAATGCATCAACAAATAGCACTTAAATATAAATTGATCAAACATCAACAACAGTATTATAAATATCAACCTGATGCGGTGCTAGAAAACGAAGTATGCAGGATGTACTGGGACAGATCAATATATACAGATCATACTATGAAAGCTAACAGACCTGATATTATGGTTTTCGATAAACGGACGTGGAAAGTATTCCTCATTGATATAGCGATACCCAACAATAATAATATGCACGAAAAAATTACGAAATATATCACTCTTGCTAACAATATAAAAAATCAGTGGGGTGTGTCATTTGTACGCATCCTTCCCATAATTATATCAAGCACTGGACTAATCCCCAGAAGCATCCATATCAATCTCAGAGAACTTGATCTTCCCAAGGCTTTATGGCGGGATATGCAGAAAGCCGTAATAAAATCAACTACACGGATAGTTCGGCGATTTCGGGGTGAAACTCATAGCGAGTATTAAGTATATTTTTGTAAATATTTTTTTTTTTTTGAATGAATGAATGCATCAGATCGATTTAAGCAATGTGTGTGTGTCATTCCGAATCGAACGAACGACTATCCAACCCTATAAATAGGATTGGATAGATCTGTGATAGAGTGCAGATCGCGATACGGACACCGTAAACCGTAATGAATAATCAGCTAAACATCAAGGTTCAGCTGCAGTAATCAGACAGAGTTTAAAGATTTAATTAAATTATTTTTAACTATGTCAGCACTTTCACACAGATCAATTAAATGATAGTTCATTGTATATCTTGCATAACCGTCGTAATGGGTTATTATTGCATAGTTATTTTTGTAATAATTTATGCAAAGAAACCGAAAGTGGCGCGTCGAGGTACATTAATATTAATGTAAGACAATAAAAACGCCGAATCGATACAGTTATTAAGTAAATTGTGCATAAAACACGTTGTCCTTCTACTTTTGAGGGTAGGAAGTTTTATCAATGCCAGTCAACTTGTATATGAGGGCAGTCTCAGGTTAGGGTTCCGTGGCAGGCCACGAAGACAAAAAAGTAAAAACTGTTTTTGTATGGATTCAATCTAGTTGATATACACTTCATATTGCGGGTCCCAAATTACAGAGCAATATTCTACAATAGGCCTTACCAGAGAGGTAAAGAGAAGTTTGGTTTTATATGCGCTGTAAGATTAAAAAATTTGTGCATGTATAAAACAACCACTAAAGTGAGATTAAAAATAATAATAATAATAAAATTTACAAACTTGCGCCTAGTACGCAACAAATACACTACATACGTTTACAATATTAACAGTAACTAACCGTAAAGGACTGCATTACAATTTGATTTTAGCATATCAACTTGATTTAACGCGTTTCCATTAATGCATACAATGTATACACACAACAATAGAAATAACTTCAAACCATTCATACGAATAACATTTTGTAGTGTGTGTTAAAAGACATGTTCTTGCGCTCAAACATACGCATTATTACAACACTTAACATAATATACAAGCAAATTATGGGAAATTTAAAATAATGTTTCGTCGGTAAGAAATTTGTGAAAATAACACACGTAATAATGTAAAACTCAAAGAGAAGAACGTACAATATTGGTCGAAATGTACGTGTTTACGTTTTGGATTTCTCTCTTAACACGTCTTCATCTCTCTGTTTCTTCCTCTCTTTCACTCTATATATTATAGTTCCTCGGAGGTTTTCATTCTATATCTCTAACTTTCCCCATCTCCCGGCCGATGCATGTGGCGCATTTTAATTAGAGAATTGTTTGATTTGGTTATTTCGTATTAAATATTCAAGACAAGTCAAGGCAAACCAACATGTTTATGTGCAAAACAGCAAAACATATAATGATGATATTTAAATGAAGGCAAACGAAAATGAGAACGAGAATGACAAGATAAACAAATGGAAGGGGAAAACAAAAACGTGCCGCAATATTTCTATATGCATATAACAGGAACCTAGCATCACAAAAGTGACGAATTTAGGAAGAGATTTAGTTAAAATATTTATAAGAATAAAGTGTCGTCTAGCATTGTTAAGGTTAGGATTACTATGACATCATATAAAATATTCAGAAATTTGGAGAATCAATAATAAGAACTCATACGGTTGACTGATGAGTTTGCCTTGAGCTATCAAGCAGTGTAGACATCATAATTTCTAATTTCAATTTTCAATTTTCAATTTTCAAAAATAAATTTTTAATAAAAAGAAATTATAAAATACTTTTATTGAACTTTAGAATAAGAAGTTTGTTATGTCCGATCTGCTTAAGAAACTTTTCAATATTAAATATCTTTGGCAGAAACAACTTAAAAGAATTTTAAACGAACTTTAAATAGAAATGATTCTGAATACAAAATTTTGTCGAAACAAATTCAACTAATAAAGGTGATTATTAAAGTGCAAGTTAATATTGAGCAATCAAAGATTTTTCATTCGCATTCTATTCAAAATGATAAAAATTGGTATCGATCCTTACACTGTAAAACTGTTTCAAATATTTTTTATGAATAGAAAATTTTTCGTCCAAATTGAAAATAAAAATTCTGATTTTGAAAGCGTGAGTTGTGGAGTGCCTCAAGGTTCTATTCTGGCTCCATATCTTTATAGTTTATTTATATCGGAATTCCCTTATCAATTTCATGGATCCAAAAGCATTCTTTATGCAGATGATTGTCTTCTTTATGCACATCATGCGTCTCCAAAGATCGCCCTTTGCAATGTCTCAAAGATAATTATTATAAAGATTGGGGTCTTAAGTCTAAGTCTGAGGCCATTTGCATAAGATATCCTTCTGGAAAGTGCAAGCAATTTGTTGTCCCAGAAAGTAGAAAATTAAAGCTCTTTCTCAATGATGTTGAGATACCATTTAGAGATAATTTAAGATACCTTGGTGTACATTTTGAAAAAGTTTTAAAATTCAATAATTATGCAAAAAATTTTATTAAAAAGGTAAATAAAATTAGAGGTTCTTTTGGTAGATATTTTAATAATAAATTTCTTCCAAATCAAACTAAATTATTGATTTATAAGACATGTTTAAGGCCTATAATGCTTATTGCGTTTCCTGTTTGGTTTACTATTTCGCCGACCGTTATGAAAGAATTTGAGGTCGTGGACAGAAAAATTCTTCGTAAATGCATTAACAAAAATTTTGAAAACAAAACGTTTTTCTAATAATGTTATTTATAATGAGTCAAAAATAGTTCCGCTTTCCTCATATTGTTTTGTGCCCCTTCAAAAATTCGTAGAAAAGCTATACTTTCATAATAATATCCTTATTAGGCAAATTGTTTGTGATCAAGTGCACTTGAACTGGTCTAACACACTTTATCTATCACCCCTAGGGTTTATGACAGAAAATTTACCTGTAAATTCATCTATCACCTTAATGCCCAATTTTTTTATATTAATCTAGTATTTTTTTATTATAATTTGTTTATATTTAACTGAATAGTTTTAATTGTATACAGAATTTATAGTACTTTAATTAGACTTAAGACTGCATCAAACGAAATGATACCGATAGAGCCGAGAGCAAGTCCTTCCACTAAATGTTTAATTTATTATAAAAAAAATTCTTATCATCTCTAGCTAGATGCTTTAATTTATTTTACTGTTTCAACAACACCTTATAATTTTGAGTTTTACCTTATGTATTGTTTCATAATTTTATAAATGTAAATTGAAATGTAAAAGTTAGAAAAAGTCTCACAATAAACATAAACTTAAACGGTTGCTTGGTGAATTGTTGTCAATTATACGCCCCGTCACAGTATCTCATCTATTAATATTTTACAAAATAAAAAAATTTTAATTTATACTAAAAAGCTTTCATTTTATAAACTTGGCATTGTAAGGGGTTTATACTAAAATTATCATTCCCCTGAATCGTTACTTCTTACGTCGATTTAACCTAATTAAAAATATTTCCTGACATCTAGTCTCTTCATTATAATTGTCGTAATGTGGTAAAATTTTGTCAAAAAACTGTACAAAACTAAATAGCGTACCCATACATATTTATACCCTACACCACTTGTGGCAAAGGGTATATTAAGTTTGTGCGGATGTTTGTAATTCCCAAACGGCAGATGCCATACCCACTTTCGAGCATACTGACCGATTTACAATCAAAAGCGATTTAACCATGTCCATTTGTCAGTGTGGTTTCCAAGTAAAGCTTAAGCTATTGGTCGAATTTTTTGTTTTGTTTTTCGACGAAAATTTGTTAAAGGACACGTCTTGACTTAGGAAAAAACCGAACTGGAAATGAAACGAATGAGGCCATTTTTAGAACCCTTTCCCATATAATAATAATTCACAAAGTAACATATGCGGTAGTGCATCGCGTATCCAAATACAACTGAACGAACTTTAGTATAATTTAAGGAGCTAAGTAGTGTGGGATATTAAGTGGTCGGGTTTGACCGACTATATCATTTTCGCTTCTTATAAATATAAACACGTGGATTCAATTTGACGTTTGAATAGATAATTTTATATATCATTAAGGTCAATGAACACGTGACGAAAATAACAAATTAAAATATCATAGTCGGTTAAGATGGATCATTTAATACCCTACACCAGTAACTATACTAATTATATAAATAAAAATATATAAATATATAAATATAAATAAACGGAAATCACTATCATGTAAAAGTTACTTCATTATTTATATTGTGAGAAGTCCTAAAAATGCACATCATTAGACCAAGATACTCTAACACCAAATGCCATCGAAAAATCTTAAAAACTGTAACCAAAAACCTTGCGCATAAATTTTCATGGACAGACGGACATGATTAAATCGATTCAAAGAAGTCGACACAATAAATTACATTAGAAGACCAAATTTGGTTAGACCAAATCTTCAATATTCTCTACATCTACATACAAACGGTGGGCGTGGCAGGTATATTATTACGCCCTATAATAGTTTATGTATTACGCATCAGCTTGCAAATCAAGTTTTACGTTGAATACGGTTTCTTGCAAATTGTGCGAGTGTCTTTTATCCATCACGCCTATTTTTGGAAGTCGATGGATGTGAAAATTATAGATAAGTCTCTGAAATGACGAGTTGTTGGCGGATATATTGATTTTTCTTGATTATGGGCGTGGCTCTTGACTGATTTTTCCGATCTGCCGATAATAATCTACGTGTAGAGACTAAATGTCTCTGTACGAAATTTCTGCTCAATATCTCAAAATTTACGACCGCGATAATGCCAACAACAGACGGACATACGGTCATTTATACCATGTAAATTATCACACGTTATTATTGTTGTGGCTATTATGTGTAGAAATTAAATTTTTAAACTTTGACCATTTTGTTCGTGTATGTAAGTATATACCAACACGTACATTTCTAACAAAAAACCTTTTCTAAATAATTTGTAGTATGTATGAAGTATGTGAGAAAAACTAAAATTCATGGAAAAATTCAAAATGTTAGGCATCTTCATGTAGTTGGTATCCACGGTTTGACTTAAGCCATCCACTCCTTTTTTCTTTGTTTTGTTGTTAATTTTGTTAATATCCCAAATTGCGTAGCTATACATAAAACATGCGTAATCCAAAACGTGACAAGAATTTTAGATTTCACGAAACTTGTTTAAATTATTCTTACATGCTTATTCTTCCCTTTCTTTTTAGAAAAAATTCTATTAAAGCCGGAACAACTAAAAGTTGTGAAGCTGATGTTTTTCTCCTATTTTTATACTAATACATTGATGTGCTTATTTTCTAGATTATGTCAGTGTGATAAGTTTAGTCAATAGTATTTGTATACGATGGAATGTATGTTTAAGCATATTCACAATTACATGCAGGGTTACCACACTATTGACTTTTAATGTAGGATTTATTTAGAATGGCTGCAATAAATGCCCGTAATAATTAATAATTCGTTAGAGGACTTAGAGTTGCTGCTGCAATTCCCTGAATGAAATTCCTTTATTTGTGTTTTTCTTTTATCCATTTCATTCATATCTTAAAATTACAATAATTTGGCAAGACCAGCATCGCTACATTTGTGTTTGTGAATTTGCTTAAGCTGCACAGTTTTTAATGGGAGTGCTGGTGCACTGTCTCTCTAATGTACTTTTTCCTTTAGTGGCATGTCCCTTAGTAATGACACACTTTCCGGTGCACCCAGAATCACAGCTGTCAGTTATCCTGTAATTTTGTATTGGTAGGGAGAAAGTAAAATACATACGTACAGAAATCAACAACTTTACAACATGTTTGCATTTGATGTCACAGGCAATGCATGGTCCTGAGACATGAACTGCGACATTTACTATTATGTGTTAGACTACAAACGCGCTTGGACAGATGTTGTTGACAAATTATTGGGTGTATTGAATTCTATACTAATAAATCACTCACTCTCCACCACCTTTACTTAACATACACTAAACAACTGCAATTGTATGTTGCTGCATATTTTTTATTTTCGTTGTCTATTTTTCTTCAAGCATAAAATTTACTGTATTCACTGTGCTTTTTTCAGTTTTGGAATTGCTATAAAAAGAGAAAAATAGAAGAAAAAAAACGCCGTAGAGGGGGCAACACAAATCCATTCAACACATTTCCAAACCATCAATTTTCAACTAGAGTTTGTTGGCTTTAGTATTTATTGTACGTTTTCATAGACGGCGAAAGTTATTCAATGCAGTTCTCAAATACAGTTAAATGATTTTAAAATTCCCTATCATTGCAGCCATTAGCTTACTTTACTTGCTTAGATTACAGATTACAGTACATGCATCCAATTGTGCATATCAAAGATTCGTAACCTTTTCCATGGATCCGTGTGAGGTATCAACATAATATTTGATAAAGATATTTTTATTCTATGTATGTCTCTTTCAATAGCCATGCCCTAAATTGGCTAAAATCTATCTACGAGCCACAAAAATTTAGCTATGACGTTGTATCTTGGTGCGATAGGCGTTAAAACTTAAATTATTTAAACGTATAGTTGTTATATATGTTGAGAGCATTTAGAATTTGCCAAATTTCATTTATTATAATCTCCACATAAGATGGAAGTATGCTAAGTTTGACATTCCGCCAAATATGGACGTGATCGTAAATACTATTATTATTTAATATGGTATGCGTATCAATGTATAATAATCCCGTCTTTTGATGTCTTTAAAATGGGCGTGGTCGAATAACAGGAATGCCCACGATTTCGAAAAATTTCAATTTCGGCGTAAAACACTACTTGAGAGATGACACGTAATAATCCACTATTATAAGGCATAATTTAATACCTGTGACTCCCACCTTTTGTATGTATATGTGGAGGGTATTTCAGATTTAGCCTAAGCCAAATATAATTTTTCTTACTTGTTTTTCAAAAAGTGCATCGAGTACGATACTCAATCCGCTAATCCAATATAATGTTAATTTAATTATATTGTGCAGCACTAAAGACTATTTCAGCGGACATAAACTAAATGAGCGGCCCATTTGGTAAAGTTGTAAATTAACTATGAAGCTTTCGTTAAGTCTCATTTAGTATATTAAACAAAATAATCTCCGGCTTCACCTTTGTCTGGGAAATCTAAAAGAGTCTACGTCGTGAAATTCAGTTTTATGTTTGCTATGAAGATTACTTTGTATTGTGCAAGTGTTTTGCTTCTCTATCTCTCATTAATGCTTTTGGTATTGTGTACTTTATCGCTTTCCTAATAATATTTACGTTACTTGGAGTTTATTTTGAAAAACTTTTTATTTCCGATTTTCTTAATAAAAAAAACAAAGAAAAAAGCAAAATTATGCACTTCTTAGCTGGCATTTACTGCCTTGCCAACCGGATAATGCATTAGTTTGGTCTCCATGGCAACCAGCTGTCGGTCGCACCAAATACTAACTAAATGTCTTTGTATTTTCCGTAATATTTCAGCAGTTTTGTTTGTTACTTACTTGTAAAAAGTCAAGCGGTCTATAAATTCTTTTCTTTTCACTCCTTCTAAAATATGTTGCCACTACGTTGCCTTTAGTCAACGACAATTTTCACAATTGAACATTCTCTGTTTCTTGAACGTTTTTCTACTGCAACGAAAATGAAGAAAGATTCCTTTAATGGACGATTATTTAAATAATGCTTGATACAAACTTCGCAGAATAAATTGTTCGAACGATACAAATCTATAGAAAGTAATACATTTAAAATATTAAATTAAAATTAAAAATTTCTTGTGGCAAATTTGTGAAATATTACAAATTTTAATAAAACGATACAACCATCTGTTTACTTGTTAAAATTGTGCTAAATTGATAGCATGTTAAATGTTATTCTGATATAAAAGTATTTATGAATAATTTTTGGCATTATAAGGTTCATTCATTTTCAATGCGAAACGAAGGTTGAATTCCATTTGAGTACTTCCAAAAAATTAAATTTTAAGCCAAAAGAGCACATATTCAAATCGATCCTATATACAGGGTGTTTCAAATAATTAATCCGAAATACCCACGTTATTAATCGCAGTCACAAACCATAGGTCTTGTTAGATTTGCAAAAAGAAGAAGATGAATTGATTGAAAATTTGTGATCACACAGTACCTTAAGATGTGGTCCAGAGATTTTTAACATTTTCACACATATGCACCCATAAACGCCCACAAGATGTTTTTTGCACTTACTCAAAAGCATTAAAAACTTACATATCCATGTGTTTTAAATTGAAGCTATTAAGTTAAAATTTGTAATTATATCATTTATTGATGTGGATAAACTGGGCGTGATCGGATAACAGACACGTCCACAATTTACAAAAAGTTGTACTCAGCGTAAAAGTCGAATTGAAAAGTAATACGTATTCACTATTAGACAGCATAGTCATGTACCTGACACGCCCACCGCCTTTATGTGACAATAGAGGGATTTTAAAATTTAGTTTTTTACTTATTTGATTTATTAATACTAGAAGTAAATAGTGTAACCAGTACCCAGTTCACGTTGAGTTGACACTCTTTATATGCATATACATACAATATAAATAATATAAAAGTAATTGGTTTTATTAATGAGCATTAGAATATAATATTAAGTTGTACTTTCGAACTCTCACCAAATGAATAAGTAATGCATTCAATTATTTGTCACCTGATTTTATTAATACTCATGTTAATTTCTTTAGCAGGTTGCGGTAACTATTATATAATAATAATAATAATAATGTTTGCCTGAATTATTAAACTTTAACAACGTAAAAACGAATGGAATAAAAAAGCAAATTGAAATAAAAAAAATGTCGTTACTTTCTCTGTGATGCCTTTCACCAACTTCACTACTTATTCATTTTATATAAATGTATGTCAATTTAATTTCGTTTTCAATTAAGCGATATCCTTAAGAAACTGCACCAACCATCATCCAAAAGTTGCTTACTATTAATAAGCAAAATGTATAATGCAGCAATTTATATTCAGGTCGTTCTATTTTCCTTCTTTTCCAATTAATTCTCCTCTTCTAAGGTATGTACTTAAAAGATGAAGACGTATTGTATGCAATGCTTGTTCTACCCATCCTCTTTGTCAATATATTATACTTAAAAAATATTCTCTTGAGAAGCCGAGTTGGCCAAAGCATTGACTCGAGTTCAAGTCCAGATGACGATCAAAAGAAAAAAATATTGGACTGGTAACCCATTTAAGACAGTTCGAAAAGTATTACCGTAAAAGTAGAGGTTGATTCGACAGTCGAATGAGTTGTAATATAAAGCTTGCAAAAAGATTTATTTGACGGAGGGCCTTCAACTTAGTTTACTTCCAATTTATAAAAACTATTAATTATTATACACGCAACTTAGTTGTGATTTCTATCAAACTTTATTCCATACTGTACAATTCTTTGTTTCTATGTTTTTTCTATTCTTTCTCAAATTACTCTTAAAGTTTTCCTTAAAAATGATTCAATCAATGCTTTATACGGTACGTAATAAAAAAAGTGAAAATGTTATAATCGGTCAAGCTCGGTCATTTAATACCCTACACTACTTGTCACCTTCAATTATGCTAGAAAAGATTCTAATCCGATAAAGTTCATATATAGCTTAAGAAATTATTAAGCTAATTAACTTTTCTTAACCAAATTTTGTCAAAAATGTTAATAACTGCGATTTTTTGCCATATAAAGACTTCCATTATAATGGAACCTTGTATGGGAAGAAATTCTAAAAATAGTTCGATTCGGTTTATTTTCAATGGGGTTCCTTTCAGAACCAAGATGTGTCTTTGTACCAAATTTCATCGAAATATCTCAAGAAATGGGACCAGTAGCTCAAGATAGACTGACAGACGGAAATGGTTATATAGATTTTTATTCCGAATTTGAATCGATCAGCATAATTGAATGTGCGTGTGGCATATACAAACATCCGCCCAAACTTAATACACTCTATGCCACAAGTGGTGCAGGGTATAAATATTTTTTTTAATATAAAATTGAGTATTTACATATTAGGAAACTTATATAAGCGTGCACTTTACGCTGTAGTGAGGTATTTAAAAATTCGTATTAATGCAAATTTGAAAAGCTCTTTACATTGTTACATATACACCTACCCATACATACAACCCACACATATTTATTAACTTTATAAAAAACACTCTGTAAACTTGATTATGCAAACTTTGTAAACAAACGTCTCTTTCTCTCTTTCAACTCCGATGAGTCCTTCTCCACTCTCTGACGTTTACATTCGCCATCGACGTTGACACTATATGTATTTGTATACATCATAAATATTTAGATAAATGCGGTTAAGTTATGTTAACAATTTTCAAAACTGAATCAGGTTGCAGTCGACTGTTAAGTCAAGTCCAAGTAAACGAAGCGAAATTTTGAGGTAAATAGAAAACTTTCATTCTATCTATTGACCACTGAACTGTCACAGTCCATAACCTTTTTTCATTGCACCTAATGCCATTAATTGTTTTTGTACCTTTATAGGTATTCCGCAGGCACCAATTAATTCATTATTTAATATTTTCGATTTGATATAGATGCGAAGCAAACTTCGTAACGAAGCAATTGAACTATCGAATAATTTTGTTGCCTAATACATTAACTTAATTTGATATTGTAACAACTCATATTACCCCCTTCATTATTATCATATTGGATAAGTCAATGGTTGTCTCGTCATGTTGAGTTTATTAACAAATTTGCATTATTGTTAAGCATTATTTTTAAATGGCATTACATAACTTCCACAGAGCGGAGGAAATTTGCTACAATCTAGACTTCGAGTATTTCGGATGCAAACTTTTTGACAAAGACCGAATTCATACCCCGCTTTATTTAAATTCTATGATCCAAGTGCTTTAGATATAAAACGGAATTTTAATTTTAATGTACAATTTATTCAAAGAAAGCCAACAAACAAAATCGCATTCCTTCATTATGCTAAGGTGGAAGTATTAAGAAGCCTGAACTGTTAGTTTGATCAAAATACGGAACGCGAATGGTTGAATCGGAAATTTGAATACTACGCTTAGTTGTTGTTTTATTTTTATAAAAACTCACTAAAACTGAACATTTGGAGAATATTTGTTGTTTAGAATTATACGCATTCAGTTCAATTTTGTTGTTGCCGGACTGGTATACTACCTTTATTCCTTTTTCGATTAAAAATTATACATTGTAATAGAGCGAGAAAGTGAAAAAGTTACGTACATAAATTGTTTGTCACATTTGTTAGAAATTTATTTTAAACGGACGGGATATGGGATCAAGTACGGCATGTAAGTTTATGAACACATTCTAAAACAACATCTATAGATTCCTGGATCAAACTGTTGGGGATGTTGAACATTGCAGGAGCTAAAAATTATAAAATATAATAATTTTATAAATAGAAACGAACCAAGACGAATATAAAAAATCATTTTAGAAATTTATTGTAATTGGTGGATATCAAAGGTAAAGAGATGCATGTTATGTGAATACGCACCCTCTTTCCAGTAAATGTGCCCATCTGCCTCCCCCCTGGAGGTAGACGAATTTTAAAGCAAACAATATTTTACAATGTTTCTTCATAGACATTCGATATGTTCTAAAGTTCAGTTTACTTGTTGACTTAATTACGTTGGGTAAAGCGCAGTTCAGTTGTGATAATTTCATTTCGATTAATTCTAATGAGCTTTTCAATAAATATTCATGAAAGTATTCAATTTAAATATCTCTTCTTTTGCATGGATTGTTGGAGTATAATTTAGTTGTCCGAGTTCACGTCTGATTTTGAACGAACATCCAAAACGAATTAAATTAAAGTTTGATCTATAATAACCTTTCATGTCTTTAGCAAAGAGACATTTTATTTATGTAAGAAGCACTCCTCTACCTCTCATTCTCTCTTTCTCTCTCTCACTGCAATATATCGCTTCTCGGGTTTCAGATGACATATCGGAAAATGTTCATGATCCGATTTATGTGGATGTATATAATCGTTCAATTGAAAATCCGTCCGAGTTTTGGGATGAATTGGGTCACCAAATAGACTGGTTTAGAAAATGGGATTGCGTGCTGGACAATTCGAATGCACCATTTACGAAATGGTACGTAGGTGGGCAGCTGAATGCTTGTTACAATGCTGTCGATCGTCACATTTTGGGGGGCAAAGGCAACAAGGTGGCTTTAATTCATGATAGTCCCCTCACCATTACCGTACGTCACGTAACCTATCAGGAGCTTTTCGATAAGGTAAAGGAATGTACAACCCGATACATTTCATGTAATCAAATGCTTATTATGTTAATGTCTTAGATAAACCGTTTAGCACATGGTCTGGCTCAGTTGGGTGTGAAGCGTGGCGATAAAATTGTCATTTATATGCCACTGATACCAGAGGCTGTAATAGCCATGTTGGCGACTGCTCGTCTGGGCGCCGTACATTCGGTCGTTTTTGGTGGCTTCGCAGCCAGTGAATTGTGCACCCGGATCGAACACGCTAGACCAAAAGTAATTGTCGCCGCCAATTGTGGCATTGAACCGGGAAAAATTATTCCCTACCTTGATATCCTACACGCCGCTATAGAGATGTCAAGTTGGAAACCCAAATGCAATATAATATTTCAACGCGAGAAAGTTACAAAATCTGTACTAAATGTAAAAACTGATCTGGATTGGGATGTGCTACAAAATTTGAGTGAATCTATAGACTGTGTACCTGTGGAAGCTAACGATGCTCTGTATATTTTGTATACTTCGGGTACAACCGACAAACCGAAAGGAGTGCAGCGGCCGGTGGGCGGCCATTTAGTCACTTTGATTTATACAATGAAAGTTATTTACGGTCTTAAGCCGGATGACGTCTGGTGGAATGCTTCTGATTTAGGATGGGTGGTCGGTCATTCATATATTTGCTATGGACCACTATTGTTTGGAGCCACTAGTGTTATGTATGAAGGCAAACCTGATAGAACCCCTGATCCTGCGCAATATTATAGGTATTTATTTAAAAAGCTTTTCTGAGTTTGGAACGATGTCTAAAACTGTTTGTCTAATTGTGATAAAGAATAATTGAACAACATCGGGTAGTATCTTTATTTTCTGTACCGACGGCTTTTCGAGTTTTGCGCCGCGCAGACCCCGATTGTAAATACGGTTGTAAGTACTCATTAAAATCATTGCGCGCCATCTTCATAGCGGGCGAACATTGCGACTTGGAGACAAAAAACTGGATGGAAAGAGTTTTCAAGGTGCCCGTATTAAATAATTGGTGGCAAACTGAGACAGGATCCGCCATTACCGCCACGTGTTTAGGTTTTCAGCATAGCCTCAATCCTCCAAAATTTACGACGGGTCTACCCTTTATGGGCTACAACAGTATGCTATCCTATACATACGTTGACGTAGAATTTCTTTGCTTATGGATTTTTTGTTCAATTTTCAGTTAAAGTTTTACAAGAGGATGGCACAGAATGTGAACCCTCCAAATTGGGTAGAATTACAATTAAACTGCCATTACCGCCTGGTAATATGTCCACACTATACAGGAACGATGAAATGTTTAAAAAAATATACTTCACCACATACCCGGTAAAGGAAATTCCCGGATATGTTAAGTCATGCAAATTTCAGATCGTAATTGAGCTCAATTTTTTATTTAGGGTTATTACGATACAATGGATGCCGGCTATAAAGATGAGAATGGCTACGTGTTTGTGACAGCTCGAGCAGATGATATCATAAATGTGGCCGGTCATCGTATATCCACTTCAAGTTTGGAAGATGCAGTGCTTCGCCACCAAGACGTTATAGATGCGGCCGTGTTTGGTGTCCCAGAAGCAACTAAAGGACAGGTGCCCCTTTGTCTATACGTGCCACGACCAAATTGCCCGAAAACCGAGTCGAAATTATCAACGGAAATTATACAAAATATACGCTCCATCGTGGGACCAATAGCATCGTTTCGTTTGGTTGCACCGGTTAAGGGCCTACCACGTACCCGCTCCGGCAAAACAATGCGAAAGGCTTTAGCAGACTTTGCCAAAAATGAATGCGTGATTTTGCCGGCTACCATCGAAGACCCAAGTGTATTTGTGGAGATACGAAAAGCTTTACAATCCCTGGGGTATGCTATGAATACGCCCGAGCCTAAACTACTTGTTAATGATATTTAATTCGGTTCAGTCAGGTGTAGGTCATCCTTTGCCTTATTCTTGTTTCATTTGCTTCTCTAACTATTTTTTATTTCGTTTTATTTCCATTTAATTTTATTTATGATTTTTTGTTCTGTTTCTTTAGTTTGCAAAGTGTTATTAAAAATTATTGACTTTATTGCTCTACATAAAACTTTTTGGTGTTATATACATTAGAAAAACAGTGCAGTGCATACATACCGAAAACATTTTTGAATAAATGTTTAGGATATTAATATATGGATGGTTTTTATACACTCTTCAATATATATGCATAGAAGGCACTTGTCCAGTGCCAAAAAAAGTAAATTTGGCTTGGGTCACATCTTAAATAGCCTCCACATCTAAAACAAACGGTGAGCGTGGCAGGTATATGATTCCGCCGTTTATGTGTATGTGTTGTGTTACGTGTCAGCTTGTGAGTCGAATTTTACGCTGACTATGGCTTTCTATAAATGGTGGGCGTGTCTATTATCCGACCCCGCTCATTTTTAGCTCATCAATTTATGGGATAACTATAAATAAACATAACAAATTTCAAGTTCATAGGTCATTTTTTATGTCAGTTGAATAAAATTTTTATTTATTGTGGGCGTGGCTCTTGACCGACATTTTCCGATTTTAAGTAGCGATCTGCGTGCAGAAACTAAACTTTTTTGTACAAAATTTCAGCTCAATATCTAAAAAATTAGGGCCGTGAGATTGTCAAGAGAACAGACAGACACACGGATACACGGACATACATGTCCAAATCGACTCAGTTTTTGAGCCTGATCATGAATATGTATGCTTTGTAGTATCTCTGACGACGCCTCCTTCTGGGTGTTACAAATGGTATGACAATCCAAGTCTCATATGGAGGGTATGAAAATACATAAGTACGTTTGTTTGTACGTTATCGAATCTTTGATACCCTCCATGGACATGTGTAAATTATGGGAGTATCCTGTATACAATAGCGCTCATTTTTTACCCTACACAACATGTGGTAAGAGAGTATATTAAGTTTGTGCGGATGTTTGTACTTCCAAAACGATGCCACACCCACCTCCAAGTGCACCGATCGATTCAACATCAAAATCTAAATCGATTTAACCATTTCTGTCTGTTTGTCAATGTAAATTTGTGTTTAAGCTTCAGGTTGCATTTTTTGAGATATTTCCATGAAATTGAAAATGGGCCGAATGGACTATTTTTACAATTTAATAGAAGTCTATATATGTACATTTAATAATGATAGGGATTGAGCGCCTATAGCATTTTCACTTGTTTAGCGACTATTCAATTATATGTTGCCTGTTACCTGTTACCTAATTAGACGAATTCTGCAAAAAAAATACGTTTTTTGTATTGTTGTGGGCGTGACTGCAACGTTTTTTTATGGCCAGGAGAGATTTTTGTTAATTGTGGGTGCGGCTGTTTGTCCATTTGTCAAATGTAAATTTTTGGCACCCTATCGTATCAAAAACAAACATACGCTCATACACACACACAAAGACACTCAGATTTTGATGATGATCAAGAATATATATACTTAGTAGGATCCCTGAGGCCTCGTTCAGGCTGTTGCATACGGAACGACAAATTCAGTATATACCCCGCCCATCCTTTTTTTCTTTGTTTGTTGTGAAGGGTATAAAAAGAAGAAATAAAGTAAAAATGTTCTCTTTACATGGACATATGATGCCCGTATGAATATGTGTGTAGTGGCAATGGCTTTCACTTGGTGGTGTACTATTTTACCGTTAATCCAGCTAAATTGGAATTTAAGCTCAAATAAAGAATAATAACAATAAACGAATAGTATATAAAGGCAAAACATACCACAACACAATACCGCGCAACTCATATTGGCCATATGTTCAGTATTGCTGTGGTTGCTTTTAATGTTGGTGTTTTTGATGTTATTATTATTGTTGTCGTTGTTGTTGTTGTTACTATTATTATTGTAAATGCCAACCATACATATAACATAAGCCATACACATACAGTACGTATGAACGTGTGCATATTTTGTAAGCATTCCGCATTTCTTTCCTCTCGGTCCCTTTCGTACTTTTTTGAACCTTTTCCCTCATTCAGTTATTCAGTATTTACGAGTTTTTTTTTTCAGGATTAAAGAGCAATTTGTTTATGGCTCTTTTTGCAGCAAATGAAAAAGGAACTTTGGAGAGAGGGGCCGCAGTATATGGAGAATGTGTTAATTCCATTGGTATTAATTTTGCGAAATACCGACATGTGTGTATGTATGTGATTTAAAAAAACGTTTGATTCAACACAACTTCACCCATCTGGCCTACTTCGATTGACCAAGTGGACATATACATCGCACATGTGCGATGCTTTACTTTTACTATGTTTTTATTTCAAAGTCGCTGGCATTTGTTTCATATATTGTGTGTGTTGGGTACGTGCCACGAAATTAATTGATTCCATAAATGTTGCAAGACTTGCATGTCGTATATTTTCAATTCATTGCTTCGCTGATGGATGGTGTCTGAGTGATGGGAAAATGTTTGAAGAGTGAATATGCAGCTGCACGGAACAAATGTGACCCATTCGATTGAGAAAAGCACATAAAAATTATTTGAGAAGAATAACTGCAAAAGAAAACTTTAAACACTTTCGGGCTTGCAGCGTAAATCATATCCGCGCACTTTAGCCCAAAGAACTGACATTGTCTTGAATTTCTTCTCGCAATTGTGTCGCAACCGACAATAAATCATTTTTGGACAAGTCACACATTTACCAAATATTGATGTGGTTGTTAGTTTTACGAGTGCTGCTTTGACATTCTGCCTCAGATTTATTTGCTCCAGAATTTATTTGTTAAACTGTTGCAAGTGTCAATACTGTCCTACGCCATTCATTGCGTATTCACCAATATACCAATAATCTGTACTATGAATTTAGTGTTATGCCGTATTTTTTCATTCAATTTTTTACCCTACTCCTGTACAAAAGAGTATTTACATAAATTTCGTATTTTACAAAAATTAGAAAAATTTAAAATATTATGAATGCAATTATTTAGTGCAAGAATCAATTATGCCAATTTCGGATTGGATCTTGTGTGGACTCTTGTGCTCTCGCGCAGTCCCAAATTTTGAATTATAGAATCAACATTTTCTACAAATTTTTCTTGTATCTAAACAAAGGTTTCAATGTAAGTTGAATAATATTGGACAACGACCACGCCCACAAATATATCTCACAGTAACAAAAATGAAAGTTAGTCCAAATATTTTATATATATATAGTTAAGTCATCGATGTACAAATAGCCAGGCATCGATGTACCAAATAATAACGGTCACACCTACAATTTTTCAAAAACCTTATTTTGCGCAAAATCTGAAGGGAAAATCGGTTCAGCATTAAAATCTGAATCGACTTAACCATGTCCGTTTGTCCATCTGTCTATCTCTCTGTACATGTGAATTTTTGCTTAAGCTACTGGTCGCATTTTTTTAAATATTTGCAATGAAATGAAATTTGGTACAAGGACATGTCTTGGCTCAGGAAAAACCCTTTTGAAAATGGAACCCATAAAAATGCACCACTTTTAGAAATTTTCCCTACATTAGTTTCCATTATATGGCAAAATATCACAACTCTTTCAATTCATATTTTTTCAAAAAATTTAATGAATTAACTTAAATCAAGTTTGAAGTTTTGAATTTTTAGAACACCTTCCCATATAACGCTATTACTTTAAATAAATCTCGCAATTCCTAACATTGCCACTTGTTTTGTTTGAAATTGCGTTAAATTTTAAATATAAATGCTCACTGGGTGGCAAAAGAAAACATTAAAAAAACTTAATTGGACCAGTTATTTGTGTTTAAAATCAGTCAGTCTCATTTGGGCCACATTGTCTTATAAGCATAAACAACCTTTCTTTTGTTTTCAACATTATTCTCTAAATTTTCTTTGTAGTACTCTCGTAAATTTTCTCTTTCTAAAAAACTTTTCTTCTCCATACGTCTTTTGGAGTTTTTGTTAGTTGCAGAAAACCGACAAACTGAAGCAATTAAATGTTTTATGGAAAATTGAAATGAATACTTTCGAAATGTAAACAAGCAACCAAATCGAGGTTAATATCAGGGGCCATTATCCAACCATCTATTGTACGACACGGGAAGTTTTAGAACTTTATGCATTTCTTTTTTTTTTTCCGTGCGGAATAATTACAACATTGTCACACATCTAAGGAATATCGATACATTCCCTGTACACACATGTAAATATGTATAAATACGCATAACAGTGCATAGCATACGTGGTGTTACGTGTTACCCCCTTTCGAACTTCGGCTACAGAATTTTAATAAGTTTTCGACAACACGTTTCGATGCTTACATAGGAATAGATGTGTGTATGCAGCTACCGTATGTGTAAATGTTTTGAGATGTACGGGCCAATGTAACAGTCACAACAGCCATAACATAATAAAATGTTACTAATTTCTAGTTTGTAAAATGTTCCGAGTTTATAATGGGAGTACAATAAATACAATAAACACAATAAATACAATATATGCAAGTTTGTATAACCCGGAAACGGAAGTGTATGTTGTTTGTTTGTATTAGAGTGGCAAAAACCCAGAGAGGCTCAGAGTATAAAGCAGTACATTACAAGTATGTATAAAGGATCAGGCTGGTCTGGACGACATAACACATGTACACTGTTTGACCATATGTTGGCATTTTCTCATGTTTTCTCTTTTCGGCATGAGTTGAGTTTTTGATTTAACTGAATAGTTTTCTGGTATGCAGACAACTATTTGAGGTTTGACTGGTGACATTATTGTTGTTATTGCTGCAGTTATTGTTAGATTTTATTCATTTTATAAACCCCACAATATACAATTTGGCTAGTAACTAGTATAAATGTTATAGTGGGTCGAGTCCGTCCATTTAATACCCTACACCGCTTAACTCCTTAAATTATGTTACAACTAGTTTGCTGGTGTCAGTAAACGCGAGGTATTGCCGTATAAGTTACATTGTGAAATATCATTATATGCGGTTCTTAAAATGGTTCGATCGGATCCAAATTTGTTACATCCAATTATTAAGCTAATTAACTATTCTTCACTAAATTTGGTCAAAAAACATTAAGAATTGCAATTTTTTGCCATATAAAGGCTTTATTTATAATGGGACCTTATATGGGAAGGGAGTCTAAAAATGATCCAATATGGTCCATTTTTAATTGACTTTCTTTCTTAGGTAAGACATGTCTTTGTACTAAATTTCATTAAAACATCTCAAAAAATTCGATCTGTAGCTTGCGCACAAACTTACATGGACAGAAGAACGGACAGACGGAGATGACTAAATTGATTCGGATTTCGATTCTGAAGTGATTAGTATAATTGGTGGGTGTGGCATTTTCCATTTAAGAGTTACAAACTTCCGCACAAACTTAATGTACTCTTTGCCCCAAGTGGTGCAGGGTATAAATATTACAAAAACAATTATTTGGTTGCTTTTTCATTTGTGTAACCCTAACCAAATGAAATCTACTGTACTCTATTCCATCCTTTATATTAAACTGAGCTCTACCTTCATTTGGTTCCCATTCTCTACACTTGCTTTCTGGTGATGGCTTTTGATGTTGCCTTTATTAAGTTGTCATTTATTGGTAACAAGCGTTATCACCCAATTATCGTTTATCGTTTATTGTATTGACAGCAAAAAATGTTCACTCGTTTTCTTATCTGTTGTAATGTGGAGGTAACACTTTAGAGGCTAACTATATGTGTGCTTAAGGTAAGTAAATGTTTCTGTGTGTGGTAAATTGAATATAGCGCAGTGTGTGCAATAATTAGCAGATTGTTAAATGGATTGTAATGTATATAAGGATCTTTCAATAGAAATACTTCGTATTACCACAAAGTTGGAATCGTTTTCAACATCCAAGAGACTTCAAAAATTTCTAATATATATGAAATTATTCATCTTTATATAATGTCTGTCTGGAGGCCGTCATCTATATCTTCGTAGGTAGCTGGAATTTAGTTACGTTGTAGAAGAGGTTTCCAACAATAAAATACTCAGGAGGTATAAGGAGTGCTAGCTGAACTTGACTTAGCTGAAATCTTGAGTACCATCCAAATCTACATACAAACAGTGGGCGTGGTAGGTACGTAATTACGCCCTTTAATAGTGTATGCATTACGTATTAGCTTTAAGGTCGCATATTTCGCTTTATAAGATTTTATGTAATTTGTGGATGGATCCGTATTCCGATCACGCCCATTTTTAGTACATCAATGAATTATAAGTTCATACCTAAATTTTTGTGGCACATGATTAGTTTTTTGTCGATTGTGGGCGTGGCTTTTGGCTCAGTTTTCCCATTTTTAATCAGATCTGTGGGCTGAAAGTGTGTATTTGTAAAAAAAATTTCCTTAATATCTCATAATTTACGATGATGAAAATGCCAACAATAAGACACACGGACACACGAACACGCATGTCCAGATGGACTCCGTTTTTGTTAATGATTAATGATCTGGGTGTTGCAAATGTATTGATAAAGTTAGTATATCTTAGTGTCTTATGTGAGTGTTATAAAAAACAAATGATTTAATAGTCCAAAGATTCATAATAATAATTTCCAAACGAACGAACTCAACACCGCTATGTAAACAGGTAATGTGACATAGTTCGCAAATCTCTGCGGTATTAATTAAACACATCATTACAACAGTGTGACGAGAAAAGTCGTTCCACTCGTTTTTCTCTCACACTTGTTCCTCTTATGGCATAACATTGTAAAACCATGGTATAACCATTGTGATATATCATAGATATAAGTATATATATATTAATACTGAATTTATTTACATATATAGATCACTTATACAATACACCATACACATAGCTTTACACTTGTATATAAAAGTATTACATTGAATTTGTTATTAATATTTGTTAAACACCCAGTGTAATAGTTAGGTATATCTGGCAACCTCACTCACTGCCACGTCAGCAAATCTTATTGGAATATTTACGATATTCCAATCGTAATATGAAAACCAAGCCTTGCTATGTGAAATCGACGAGCTATCGTCCTCTTTTCGCGACTAGCTGTCAACGAGTCAACATCGATCTTCCTTGGTTACCATCAATCGCTTTTGTCAACTTCAAGGATTAAACAGCGAAGCTTAGCACGTGTATCTAAGAATTTAACACAGAAATGAAGCAAAGGACGTAGCATCGAGTTTCGTTCATACCGTTCTTAGTCGAACATACAACAAAGATTTTATACAACGAAGATTTTATACAACAAAGATTTTATGCAACAAAGATTTTGTATAAAGGTTTTATACAACATACTCGTATATTCAACAAAGATCTCAGTATTCATGCTACATGGTGTAAGCCTTGTAGAATATACAACAACGTTTTCCTTGTACCGGATGTTTATACATGGTGTAAGCCTGGTTGTCACCTGCAGGGTGTAAGCCTGGTCAACTGCATCTTAGAATATCCAAAGCATCCTTAGCAAAATCTCATCATGCAGGGTGTAAACCTGTTCGCAGGGAGTAATCCTGGCGGATATTCACAACGGTAAGCTTGGTCATTGACAAGGATGTAATTTGTGACGAAAATCACATGAACTGAGTGAGTGAGGGGCAAATAAGAAAACCCATAAATACGTTCACATATTATACATATACAATACATACGTACACACTAGCACTTAAGTACAGATTTAAATAAAATTGAATTATATGTTTTGGAAATTGAAATAAGAGTGTCCTTTGTATTATAAATAAATGGGCGGGATACCCTGGTCCGACGGCTAACCCCGTGCCGGTAGAAAATTTCGTTACATTGGCGCCCGAGCAGGGATACTCGTCCTGCTAAGCCAATGGTATAATACAATATAATATCTACTATATTATATATATAATATGATATACATATTATTATATGTAATGTAATTATGAACTGAGCATACTAATAAATAATACAGTGATTATGACCTTGGACTATGCTGAAAGTACGTGACTGTACCTAATTCTTAGTTAAACTCAATATAACTTACGTAAATATATAACGCCTAAAGAACCGTAAGCTATTGTGCAAAGACAAAAAAAGAAAAAAACAAAGTGTTATGATTTAAAGAGCAAAAACATAGCGGTTAGTTGTTAGCTGAATCCTCTCATATATTATTGCATTGATATTTCGACAAAATTAAAATTACAACAAAACACTAAGTTTTAATTCAGCTATTAATAACAATAGAATAGAATTATGAAGGGAAAAATTGAGAGAAAATAAATTGTGAAGGGCAGTTATTAAAGAACGATTAAAGTGTGCGTAAGCAATTTAACAAATAAAACATGCGTGGTTAAATTAGAGAATTAAATAGAAGATTATAATAATTTCATATATGAATTTTGAAATAAAGAAATTTTGTCGTGGAGAAAAGTTAATAACGCTTTCATACGTAGTAAATGGAGGTGAATTATTAAATAAAACAAACAATTTGAACATAGAATATATTTAAAATATAAGAAAACCAAGAGTGTTTAATATATAAGCAATACTTAAAATCGTTATACTTCGAAACCAACTTATTTTCATGTAGTGAGCAATGTGTGCTAAGATACAACATATTGCATAATTATACATCCTACATATATGGGAAAAAAAAAATGTTTATAGATCAATATATATAAAACAAGTTAAAAATAAATAACAAAGTTAGAATTATTAGGGCTTGATTTTCTTAGAATGCTGTGTTTCATTAATAATTATTAGCATATATATTCACAACGTTTTCGTAAAAAAAGGGGTAAAAACAGTGACATACGTTTCAGTTACATATAATAAATATATACATATAGTTAAATATATGAAGTAAAACAGTTAAAGTTGTATATAGCTAAATCATAAAGTGTAACAAGGAAAGCAAACGTACACCGAAGTAACTAAATAAAGGGGGGTAATACAAAAAAAAAAAAAAATTTAAAGTATGGAAGGTGAAGAAAATAACGGGTAACAAAAGGAATAAAGGTGAAAAAAAAAAATAAAACAAACCAAAAAAAAAAAAAAAAAAAAAAACAACAATTCTTTGTTAATCAGGTCGTTACACTCGTCGAAATAAAGTGGTAAAGTAACGCGTTTGAACGAATAAATAAATGTACTAAATGTAATAAGTAAATGAACGAATAAATATACGGTACATGTAAAAGATAAATATGAATACAAAGTTAATAAAAGAAAGTTTGAAGAGTGATAGGAACTAAGAAAAAAAAAAAAAAATCAAAGAATAGGGACAACTAAAAGAAACAAATAAGTCCTAACTTACGTGACAATAACTACCAACGCACGCATAACTTAGTACAATTAATAATTACTTGCGATCTAAACAACAAAATATTATACGACAGCGGACATACCACGAGGGAGTAACCTCCTCGTACTAATTTAACAATATTACGGGTTACATTACAATGCGAGGTACAACCTTGGCTGTTGACATATAGGTTCCAGTGGAGGGAGTTTATCCTCAGACAAGTACAGACATTTATCAGATAGTATAGTAGGTACAACAAACAGATTTAATACTTAAAAATGAAATAAACTTTTACTTAGAAATATAAAAAAAAATAATAATTGATACATATATTTTTATTTATAAATTCACAACGAGATAATATACCTTATACAAACGGTTATATACGAATGAATGAATAAAAAAAAAAAAAAAAAAAGAAAACGGAAAATACTTTATATCACTTACTATTGAAAATTAATACTGTCATGGCGAATGTAGAATTTCGTACCACCTGGTTGTATCCACTCCGCAAAGAAGATCTCGCTGCCTACTTAAAGGAATTTGGTATAGACTCTAGCGGCACGGTTGAAGAACTTCGTAGCCGATTTAAGAAATTTTTAGCAAAGGACCACACAGCTGAAGAAATGAAACGACTACTTACTATACAAGCGCATCACGAAGGACCAAGGGGTGCATCTGATAAAGCAAATAAAGAAAACGATGATGAAGATGAAGGCGATAATGACGACGAAGATGCCAACACTATTAAAACAGTCGTACCACCAGTAAAACCACAGAAACGAGTTCAAATCGAGACACCATCAGCTAGTACAAAATATACAGAAATGGATAAAAGAACCGTCATGGATACGGTGCGGAAATGGGGCATCTCGTATACAGGCGGGCCAGACCCCTTCACTTTTATTGAACGGCTAGAAGAGATGGCCGAAACGTACGGCATTGAATTACATGTATTACCAGCGGCTATGCCTCAATTTCTACGGGACAAAGCATTAACGTGGTTCCGTAATAACAACGCCTACTGGGAGTCATGGCGTGCTTTCAAAGGAGATTTATTAAAATTTTTCTTGCCACCAAGGTACTTAGAGAGGGTGGAAGATGAAGTACGCGCTCGCAAGCAGCGCCCGAATGAACTTTTTAAAACGTATGTACTGGATCTGCAAACAAAAATGAGGCATACGATGATGACAGAAGAAGAAAAATTAAATCGAATATTTCGCAACGCCTTGCCAGATTATCTCCGGTACATTCGCCGCAACGATTTCAAGGATTTGAACGAACTTTTAGAACTCGCAGGGGATTATGAATGTATCCCTAATGCCCATCAAAGAATGCCACCAGCCCGTGAAGCCCACAGGTTGGCGAATGAGACACCAGAAAATAATTCACTCACAAACTTGCGTAGAAACCAGACGAGAAACCAAACGAGTAACCAGTATAATAACCAATCAAATATTCAACGGTCTCCAAGACGTGATACACAAAATTTTGTACGTAATAACCGTCAAACAGGAAATATTTTACAAACCAGAAATAATGAAATAAGTCACCCGAACCAACAAGATGCTAAGATAGAAAATATTCGAATGGCGTGCTATCGATGTGGAGGTTCCGGACACCGCCCGCAGCTGCAGAAACCCACAAAAGCTATTTTGTTGGGACTGTGGTATCATAGGTGTCCGGACTTATGATTGTTGTCGCCGTCAGCAGCCGCAGGGAAACGCCAGAGGGGCCCGAACGCAGTGAGGGGCGTTCGAGTCCCGCCACCATCGGTAAATCCCTCTCCAATACAGCCGATTTTCAATTGCACGGGCGATCGATTAACTGCCACAGTATTAATAAATGAAGTTGAAATAACTGGCTTAATAGACACAGGCGCCACATGCTGTTTCCTTAGCCAAGCTTACGCGAATCAACTAGGGCCGAACGATATACGAAATAGTACCGCCATACATATAACATTAGCAGATGGCTCACGCCGACGGATAACTCAAGCCCTGTCGTGCAAAGTACAACTTGGCGATATGAGTCGTATCATCGAATTTCGTATTATGCCTGGTGCCCGTGAAAATGTTATACTAGGTTTTGGATTTTTGGTAGCCTTTCAAGCTACACTTTCCTGTGCCGGCGCTTCGGCTCAATTTCATCCATCCAACGCGGTTGGAGAACGCCTACTTATCGCCCGAGAATCCATTCTAACATTGACAAAACCCAGAATGACAAGCTATGTACCTATTAATTCTGTTCGAATCTATGATCCGAACGAGAGTCCAACTTACGCAACAGTAACCAAAAATATTAGACAAAATAATTTGGCTCGGACGTTTAGCGCGAGCGAGAGTGAAAACAATCAGACTGTGACCAAAAGCCCAGCTCAGACGTTAACATCTAAAGCGAACTTTACATCAAACATGAAACCAGAAACTCAGAAAAATACACTAAGACGACAGACAAGTAACATTAACGCTAAGCAGACATTCGAAATAAATTCTAACCGAAATGCTCGGATGTCTAAGTCGAGTATCCAGCCTATTAAATTAATCCACAGCCATGATTATAAAGCAAACGAAAACAAAAGTAAAATCTTAGAAAATATAACCGCACATAGTACAAACACAAATACCACAACGATACGAGAAAACCCTCTTAAAATTGTAAACAGAGCAATCACGAGTCCTAAGATGAATAATATAACGAAGAAACCTAAGAAGAACCAAAGCACGGCAAAAGTAATAACTGATAACGTCTACGAAGAACCAAAGACTAATGCAAAGAACGTGGAACACAAAGCAAGAATTTCAAGTACAGTAGATCCACCGAACGAAGTCCCCTCAGATGAACAACTTATAATCAGCGAATTCCTAGCAGCAGAGCTGGCAAAATTTCAATGTGTGACTGGTCTTACTCAAATAGACGAACACCGTATCAAAATGATTGATGATCGTCCAGTTAAGATTCGGTATCATTCTCGAAATCCAGCGATGCAGAAGATCATAGATGAAAAGGTAGATAAACTACTCCAGAAAGGTTGCATAGAGCCCTCCAACAGCCCCTATAGCTTCCCTATAACGTTGGTACGGAAGAAAAATGGAACATGGAGGCTATGTATCGACTATCGTCAACTCAACAAACGTTCTGAACCTCATGCGTACCCACTACCTCGCATAGCATACATCCTGGATCGATTAAAAGAAGCCAAGTACATTAGCAGCATTGATCTTGAGAGCGGGTATTGGCAAGTTCCAGTAGCAGAAGCCAGCCGCAAATACACAGCGTTTACTGTGGCTGGGCGTGGCCTATTTCAGTGGAGAGTAATGCCATTTGGCCTCCACTCTGCACCAGCTACTTTTCAACGGGTGTTAGATACGGTGATTGGCCCCGAACTTGAACCTTTCGCGTTCGCATACTTAGATGATATAATTGTTATCGGAAGAACACTACAAGAACACATGAAGAACCACATTTGAAGATAAATGCGGCCAAATGCGAATTCTTTAAGAAGGAAGTACGATACTTAGGCCACATCGTTACGCAAGATGGTATCAAAACCGATCCAGACAAAATTAGTGCAATTATGAACATGAAGCTGCCGCAAAATCTCAAAGAATTGCGAAGATTCCTAGGCACCTCATCGTGGTACCGCCGTTTCGTTCCTGATTTCGCCCAAATTTCTCAGCCTTTGACATCTCTACTGAAAAAGGGCAAGCATTGGAAATGGTCCGATGCCCAGCAGAATGCCTTTGATGCTTTGAAAAGGAAACTCACGGAAGCTCCGGTTCTAACCTGCCCGGATTTCAGTCTTACGTTTGTATTGCAGACAGATGCTAGTGAAGTAGGTCTTGGTGCGGTACTCACACAGGAAGTGGATGGCAATGAACGAGTTATAGCATACGCAAGCCGCCACTTAAACCAGGCCGAAAAGAATTATAGCACAACGGAGAAAGAATGTTTGGCTATAGTGTGGGGCATTAGAAAAATGCGTCAATACTTAGAAGGCTACAAATTCATAGTAGTTACAGATCACCTTTCGTTGAAGTGGTTAAACTCACTGGACAACCCTTCAGGCCGCCTTGCAAGGTGGGCGTTAGAGCTCCAACAGTATAACTTCATCATTGAATATCGCAAAGGAAATCAAAATGTAGTCGCAGATGCTCTTTCACGCCAGCCCGTAGAAGAATGCCAACTAGCTGCGACGATGCAAGATAACCTCAGCAACACATCCAATGACAAAATATCATGTTCATGGATACGTAAGCGCGTCGAGGAGATGCAACGTAAACCAGAAAAGTATCCTGATTATGCATGGATAGAGGGTCAACTTTATCGACACTTCACGCCCCAGTCACATGAAGACGATGAGGTAGCGTGGAAGTTATGTGTACCTAAGCTCTTGAGACGTCAAGTAATCAGTGAAAATCACGACCAACCTGCAGCCGGTCACCTTGGCGTTCGTAAAACCATAGCACGGATAACGAATCGTTATTACTGGCCGGGTTTGACTAGGGATGTTAAAAGCTATGTAAAATCATGCGAGTCTTGTCAACGTTACAAAACCTCTCAAAGAAGACCAGCCGGAGAAATGTTAACCCACATACCGGAAGAGCCTTGGGCCACGGTATGTGCTGATTTCGTTGGGCCATTACCTCGATCTAAAAATGGGCATACAGTACTCTTAGTGATGGTAGATAAATTTTCAAAGTGGGTAGAACTAACCCCTATGCGCAAAGCCACTGCAGAAGGCGTCCTAACAGCATTTCGCGAGAAGATATTAGCCAGATATTGTGTTCCGAAGTTATTTATTACTGACAATGGTACGCAGTTCACGAGTAAAATCCTAAAGAATTATCTAGATTCAATTGGTGTCAAGCAACAATTTACGGCACCTTACACACCTCAAGAGAATCCCACTGAGCGGACTAATCGGACAGTCAAAACTATAATTGCCCAACTCACGAACAATGATCATAAATGCTGGGACGATTATATACCTGAAATTATGCTTGCGATCAACACTAGTGTAGCGGAGGCCACAGGTTTCACTCCAGCTTACCTCACTCAGGCTCGCGAACCACGCCTTCCAAATTCTCTATATGACAAGGTTACAATAGGTACAGGTACTCAAGGTAGTAATGCAACGCGTAGGGCGCAAAGCCTTCAAGATACATGAAAACTGGTACGAATGAATCTAAGCAAAGCAACAGCCGACCAGGGTAGACACTATAATTTACGTCGTCGCCCTTGGCGTCCTAAGGTTGGGGACAGCGTCTTGGTTCGCCAACACCCCTTATCAAAGGCCATTGACAAACATGCAGCAAAATTGGCACCGAAGTTTGATGGGCCATACACAGTCATTGGTTTACCATCTAAGGTCATTGCCGAAGTCGAAAGACTAGGACACAGGCGAACTTGCCATGTACAAGACTTAAAACAGTACACTAATATACCTGTAGACAATGAAATATCATCATCAGACGAAACCGATAATTAAACTTAAACTAAAAACTCTTTTGTATACTCCTAGATAATCACAATATGTCTGAAGCTATTAATGATGTGGAACAAAGCTTTCAAGTTATGGGGGTTCAAAATAATGGTACACAACACCCACCTAACCAGCTTGCCAACGATGTCTCTACGTTGGGCGTTCCGCCAACCTCAGTTAGTCACAATGATGAGCAAAACCAGCAACAAAAATCAAGTCAACAATATAAACAGCAGAATAATGAACAGCAATCACAATCAGAATTGAGTCAACAACATAAACTACAAGAAGACGAACAACAACAAGCTCAGCCACAAAATTTGAACCAACATCAACAACAAGATAACCATGTTTTTCCTCAGGAACCTCTTACGTGTGGTTCACCAATTTCTATATCATCAGAAGGGTCTTGGGAGCACGCACGTTTGCCACGCTGGGAAAGTGATGCTAACCTCACTGAAGAAATAGCTTTAATCGAAACCATGAAC
This sequence comes from Crataerina pallida, assembly GCA_949710015.1. NCBI lineage: Eukaryota > Metazoa > Arthropoda > Insecta > Diptera > Hippoboscidae > Crataerina > Crataerina pallida. The sequence continues at coordinate 24,088,017 of OX453289.1, read as the reverse complement.
GACAGTCTACCTCATCAAGAACAAGAAATGCCTTGCCTAGACGAAGTTAGTACTCCACAGCACAACGATCTACTAGCAACAGACTCGGATGTTAATAATATTCACGAAAATCCTTCATCAGCTACCACATATGAAACCTTACCAACCCTTAACTCGCCACGTTGGGTATATTCTCCTAGTGATCTAGAAAACGCAGAAGTATATGATGAAGCTTGCAACAACGATTTTCACGATTTACAAAATAATTCACCATTTTATTCACATGATGTCAACGAACAAGAAGAATATGGGGATGCTGATAGTGAAGCACCTCCACCACCTAACTGGAGCCCTCGCGGCAGCGAAACTTTTACTGAATCATCTCCACCCAGACGTTTGGGTTATGTTTCTTATCAAACAGAAAAGTGCGAAGAGATAGTCTTCGGTAATCATCTAAAGCTAGAATGCACAATGAAAGTTACATTGATATTTCCACCTGAAAGCCATGCACGTCCTTTGAGACGCCAACAGTTCATAACAGCATCTGAGGTAAAGGAGGATGTTCTGTCTCCTAAATCCAATTTGAACGATTCCGAAACACTTGGTACGAGGGACGTAGAATCCTCACCTCACGCTAACGCAGCTATGCCATCTACAGATGACGATAATTGCCCTACAAAAGTTTTACAACGAATTTTACCACAATTTAAGGTACAACCGCGGGCAGCACGTAATTCCGCAGCATTACATGATTTATCAGAACCAGGATCACCTGTATTGGTATGTGACGCTTCTCCTCTATTTGAACAACGTCGGGACACAACTGTACACCGAGAAGGTAATATTTCTCCATGGCATAAACGCTATCACGAAATTAACCAAATACTAGAAGAGTTGTTGTCAACGGATACGGAGAGCTCAGAAGAAATGCGTCAACATGAATTAAATGAGCTACCAGTAGGAAAGCCTCGTGTGAAGACCATGCAACCATCATCTCAATGTGCAACCGCTATGCTGGCTGCCACGTCGCCACTTCGCGGACGTGGGCGCCAAGGTGCGGGCAAACGCCAAAGAAGCAATGGTAGCCCACCCATGTCATCAAACAATTTGTTTCAACGTCGAATACCACAACGTGGTAATCATAACCACACTAGTCGAAATAGTAACAAGCATGACGCTCAACTTGGTTATCTGGTTCATGATTATGGTCGCCGTGGCCATGCACCACCAATGTCATCGGAACGCGCCTGTACGTCTAGACAAAGCCTTCAGTACCAACAAATGCAGGGAAACTCGCAACAGTTTTCATCAGAAGGTCGCAACAATAGACAACCGACACGTCCTGTTGTTACGCCTCATGGCTGGCACGTTGCGGGTATTCCCCAGCCAGTATTACGTCAATTAACACCCCGCATTGAAGAGCTGCAGAAGAATTGGCGGCCAGGCCGTCGGTGCAAGCACCGATTTGAGTTAGAGGATGGCGTTTATAGGGTTGCTTTTGCCCGGAATGAGAAAGTAAGCATTTATAAAGTGTAAGCCATCGACATCAATCAAGGCGATTTCCAAGATGATACAAATTTTCACTCAACGTAAACAAAGTTCCTTAGCCATATATCATGTCAGTATCTACCAGCAATGTCACGCTCACAGAAGTACAAATGTAATTATACGTATTCGTATATATATATATATATATAGGAAAAAAAAAATTACTATGAATTGAATTTAAACATTTATTTTATATAAACTGGTTACATTTTTTATATTATATAAACTTATTACATCCCTTTAACTATACATTTAAGATATACTATTATCCTACTGTATGTAACACTTCACTCTTCATTTATAAAATGAATTTATAAAATGAACTTTGAACTTCCATTTTTACTTTATACAACATTATATATATACTACTACATTTTATATTACTACTGTGTGTAAACAATGAATTTGAAATCGAATGATTATTTAAGTTTGTTAAGAAATAATTAGTTTTCTAATACATACCTGAATTTTAAATTGTATAAACGTTTGTGATAAAATGAAAATATACTTAGAATACTTAGATACTTAGGATTTTCAAGGAGGGGGGGCCGTGTGACGAGAAAAGTCGTTCCACTCGTTTTTCTCTCACACTTGTTCCTCTTATGGCATAACATTGTAAAACCATGGTATAACCATTGTGATATATCATAGATATAAGTATATATATATTAATACTGAATTTATTTACATATATAGATCACTTATACAATACACCATACACATAGCTTTACACTTGTATATAAAAGTATTACATTGAATTTGTTATTAATATTTGTTAAACACCCAGTGTAATAGTTAGGTATATCTGGCAACCTCACTCACTGCCACGTCAGCAAATCTTATTGGAATATTTACGATATTCCAATCGTAATATGAAAACCAAGCCTTGCTATGTGAAATCGACGAGCTATCGTCCTCTTTTCGCGACTAGCTGTCAACGAGTCAACATCGATCTTCCTTGGTTACCATCAATCGCTTTTGTCAACTTCAAGGATTAAACAGCGAAGCTTAGCACGTGTATCTAAGAATTTAACACAGAAATGAAGCAAAGGACGTAGCATCGAGTTTCGTTCATACCGTTCTTAGTCGAACATACAACAAAGATTTTATACAACGAAGATTTTATACAACAAAGATTTTATGCAACAAAGATTTTGTATAAAGGTTTTATACAACATACTCGTATATTCAACAAAGATCTCAGTATTCATGCTACATGGTGTAAGCCTTGTAGAATATACAACAACGTTTTCCTTGTACCGGATGTTTATACATGGTGTAAGCCTGGTTGTCACCTGCAGGGTGTAAGCCTGGTCAACTGCATCTTAGAATATCCAAAGCATCCTTAGCAAAATCTCATCATGCAGGGTGTAAACCTGTTCGCAGGGAGTAATCCTGGCGGATATTCACAACGGTAAGCTTGGTCATTGACAAGGATGTAATTTGTGACGAAAATCACATGAACTGAGTGAGTGAGGGGCAAATAAGAAAACCCATAAATACGTTCACATATTATACATATACAATACATACGTACACACTAGCACTTAAGTACAGATTTAAATAAAATTGAATTATATGTTTTGGAAATTGAAATAAGAGTGTCCTTTGTATTATAAATAAATGGGCGGGATACCCTGGTCCGACGGCTAACCCCGTGCCGGTAGAAAATTTCGTTACAACAGTTTAAGTATGAGATGAAAATCGAATGAAATCAAAAGTGCACATGCTTTGTTCGGGAACTGTTTTATTAAAGTTTTCAGGGTCGTTCTGTTTGCGCCAAACAATAACTTCCGCCACGTAAGCCGGAACAATAGTAGTAACAGCCACAGCTGTTGAATGGCTGCTGAAATAAATTTCTCTGTGGACCGTGTGAGCATTTATTACAATTACGCACAGACATGCATTCAAAAAAAATTATATAAACGTACCATTGCTATATTTACACATACGTATGCATTCACACACACACACCCGTACGTGAGGTGCGGTGTGGGAGAATACATATATGGTAAATAAAAAAGTCGAGGTGCTTGTATATTTTGCAGGTAAAGCTGCGCGATTTCAAAATGTAATGCAATTGTAATTTTTTTAAAGGTACAATAAATTACTTTTGCGTTCTTCTTTATTTATTCTATTTATTTCGTACTCTCTTCATCCAAAGGGACACGTGTGCACCGTATGGTGAAATTTGAATATAACTTTAAGAAAATTGCAACAAATCATTGGGGAACATGTCTGCAAAAAAGCAAAATTGGTTATACTACAAGGAAATGTTTAGACTTCTTGTAAAATTCAATTATACACGTACAATTATACACATTTAGATGAACAACGACATTTGTAATTTTCATAAATTTTTATGTAAATATTAACGAATCCAACAAAAAGGCCTAAAGGTCGATACAGCAGGAAAGTACAATAGTTGTGTGAGAATTTAGGCAGCTGTCATTCAGTGGCAAATACAAAAAAACCGTCCGGGCAACAATAAAAAATTCAATCAACATTATTTTGTAAACTAACATGAAAACAACATTAAACGCCTACAAACGCACCTTAAAAGAGAGCAATCACAGTTGTATCACATGTAAATGCTTGTAAATATATGCAAATTTGTCCATTGTATTGGCAAGGCCGGAAAAGGTACTGCAGAAAAGTAGGAACTATTCATATTATTCTCCTGCAATATATTTTCGATTCAATTTTGACAAAACTATATCGCAACCTCATGTCTTATTTGTTGTAATATCATAATGGTTTAAAGTTAAAAAGTTCAACGTACAATACAAATTAGAAAATATTCTCTAACGTTAATTTCGGAAACTGAAGAAAATGGAAACAGATTTAGTTTGAGTTTAGTTTCCATGCAATATAATAACATGCACATTTCAAAAAGTAGCCCATTCATCGGTTTGCTAAAACATGGGCGAGGTCATAAAACATGTTCAGAATTTATTCAATTAACAATTACCCGTTTTGTCCAAAAATATTAAGAATTGTAATTTTTTGCCACATAAAGACTTCCATTACAATAGACAATTACATGGAGACAATGATGGAGACAATGATGAAAAATGATCTGATTAGGTCCATTTTTAATGGGATACCTTTATGAGCCAAAATATGTCCTTGTACCAAATTTCATCGAAATATCTCAAAAAATGCAACCTACATCTTGCGTATAAATTTACGTAGACATACAGAAGAACATGGTTAAGAAACCCTAAGCAGTTCTGTCATAAGTCCGCATATATTTATACAAAAGTCTCAATCGTATTATCACCGTTTTAACTTTTCAATAAATATTTTGTTTTCCTTTTGGAAGCAATACGAACAACGTAAAATGCCACATACGAGGATGTGTATCATTTCAGATGACATTTATATATTAGTGCTGCCAATTCGAAGTCCAAAGTGAGATAACGTAGTGTGTGGCCTAAAATGCAAAAGGAGCTTTTGATTGAAAGTTTATTACTGACATAAAATAAAGGCTCACACGTCTCGTCAATACAGATTATATACGTACATACTCTTTATGTGGGTGTATATGTCCTGTCATCGTGACGGCTAAAATTTCCCTGGATAAATTTTGCAAATTGCTTTGTAATTGAATCAATTAAACGCTTTTGAAAATGAAAACAAATAAATATCTTTATGGCCCCAAGATCGAATGCCCTACATTATTGGTTCTTTTTATAAATTCTACATAAGATGGGTGACCATACTAACACCATAATTTTACCTATTTACAGTAGGAACAGGTGCTAACGTAACGCTTGTATTTGTGGACAATTTCATTGAATATCTCAAAAATTTCCAACCGATGAAGTGGGTTGGGTAGATTCAAGAAATCATGTTATGTCAATATAAAGAAAGACAGACTTTCATCAGCTGCAGCACGTAGTGTAGGGTAAAATTAAAATATTTTCCGACACCAACAATTTAGTTTCTTTGTGAATCTTTTGCCATAAAAATCACTAGCAGTATACAGAATACAGTTTAGAGCAAAAAAAAGGAAAAGAGAAAAGAAAAACAAGTAAAACGGGGCTATATTAGGCGTACGCCAAATCTGGGGTACCCATCATCAATTGTTAAATAATGCGAAATTTTATAAAAGCCTGCAAATTTAGACATAAGCACACGTGCGTATAAATGTGTGTATTGTTCCTATTAAACAGGCCATAAATTATTTCATTTTCTTTTTAATAAATATTCCGAACGGTTGGTCCAATTTCTATTATTCATATTCCGTTAGAATATTTTTCTTTGAAATCGAAATTTACTCTCCTGAAATCAAAATATATGGTCTAGCTCAACACCGATTTTGCCTATTTTAAGTAGAGAATACTTTTAATGTTGATGATGAATTTATGTACTAAATTTGACCTCGAAATCGAAATTTGCGACTGCGATGATTTTAGGAGTTCCGGGTGTAAGGTTTAGGGCGCCACTGCGGACACATTCTTGGTTTCCAATTGCTATTTTACCCAATAGCAATTGGAAACCGTAACAAGTTTTGAAGATTGCTCTTTAAAAATTTCAGAGCGATATCTCAGTTTTTACGATCGTGGGGGTTCCAAACAAAAATGTGTAGAAATTTGCGGACGGGCGGTCCTACAGATGGACTAAATCGACTTTTCTATTGCTGCTGATCAAGAATATATATACTTTTAGAGGTGTGGCTCGCCCACTTCTGGCACTTACAAACGTCTGAACAAAAACAATATAGCCCCACATATCATTATATATATATGTGGGTATAAAAATGGGAAAAATTGTTATTATAAAATTCTGAAGTGTACGAAACATCTCATCTAGCAAATTTTAATCCGGAAATTGGGACACACGCACACACAGACGACCATTATAATTAAACTGTAGGGATAACTGTGAGAAATAGAAAATCAATAAACGAATCCAAAGAGCATGTGCTTGAATGTGTTTAATATCTTTAATTAAATAAGTACATGTGTGTATACAAGTGGACAATGTCTATTTCGTTTATAGGCAAACTCTCTTAATGAAAGTAATTTATTCAATTTTCGTTTCGTTTTCCTGAAAAGTGTGACCCAGGTCAAAAGCAGAAGCATAGAAATAGAGAAACTAAAAATGTAAAAATTTATATAATGTAATGCGGTTCATGCTGCAGAGACAATTGATAAATTATACTTTGTGGCGCAAGTTTTCGCAAAGCGTTGCGTAATACGTAAAGTTTATTGTTTCGCCGCTCTGGATAACAGAGCCAATGCAAGGCAACAGCATATTTTGAAAATCACATATCAAATGATGTGGCGTCCTTTTTTAATAGGGTTCCTCTTTGGGTCAATACATGCCGTTGTACCAAATTCCATTTAGCTTACGCACAAATTTACAGTCGATTCAGATTTTGATATTGTAGGTGGATGTGGCATTCGCCCTTTCCAACTTACAAACATCCGCACAAACTTAATATACTCTTTGCCACAAATGGTGCAGGGTATAATTATAAAGAAACACATAATAAGATTCTACTTACATCTCCCAATCGCTTGAACCTAAACCATTAAATTTTTATTCCCTATATCATAGGTGGTATAAAAAAGGTCCGTTCGTCCATCTCACTGTCTTTGTAAATATTTTCGCAAGGTATTGGTTGCATTTTTTGAAATATTTTGTTGAAATTTAGTATACGGACATGTCTAAGCTCAGAGAGAACCCTTATTGAGAATGGGCCGAATCGAAATATTTTTAAAATTCCTCCCCATATAAGATCCTATCATGATGGAATACTTTATGTGGCACAAAATCGTATTTCTTAATATTTATTTACAAAATTTGGTGAAAAATACTTAATTAGCTTAGTAAAAGAGTATGCCAAATACGGGATCCAATCGGACAATTTTAGGAACCTCTTTCGATATGAAAGATATTTCACGAAGTGACTATGACACTATCTCGCGTTTACTGACACAATTAAAGTAACTGTAGCACAATTTAATGAGATTAGTGGTGTAGGGTATTAAATGGTCGGGCGTGACTAAATATAACATTTTCACTTGTTTTATATTTTTTTATTGTTGTCCTTTTAATACATGATTATTGTTATAAGCTTTGCTATTCAATATTTGCAGAATATTTTTTATTGAATGAAATGGAATTAATTTACTTGAAATGAATAAAAACGTTTTAAATGAATGCTTTTTTTCCACTTTCCATAGCGTGGGCACAAAATGATTTTAAACTTTACGTAAAGTTGATAAAATTGTTCTGGCTACTCACTCCCCATCAAAATTAACGCATCGTTACTCGTTTGATAAGATAATACTTTAGCCAGACGGCTATATATCGCTTATGCGTGTGTGGATGTTTGCATCTTTATGCGCAATGTAAACAAAATGTATACGTTCTCCCCAAGCCCCTTGCTGGCATTACATGTTTTCTCATTTATGCTTCTCCTTCAACTATTCATCAGTATCATCAACAATATCACCAGCAAAGCATTTGATAATGTATTCGTAAACTTTAACATACATGCACACATATTATGTGGCCATCATTCACTCGTACTTGTTAAACTTGACATGCAGTTAGAACAAATCTTTCTATAGAGAGGAGTAAACAAATTACACTTATTTGACGTACACTACATATTGAAAACCCATCCATCGTTCAGTGTACAATATATCCGTTAACAGAAAAACTTCTGCTAGAATATGAATGAAATTCGTCAGAGATGTATTTGTCTATAAATGTATTTATTTGCTACGAGCCAAAAATGATTATTTTACCCTGTACCGCATTGGGTATGTTAACTATGTTCGTCTGTCCGTGTAAATTTGTCTACAAGCTGTAGGTTGCATTTTTCAAGATATTTTCCTGAAATTTAATACAAGGATACGCTTTGAGCCAAAGAGGAAGCCTATGACTCTGACTATAACCGAGTTGGTATATTTTTAGAGCCCCTACCCATAATATAACAAGTGAAAAAGTTATAGTCGGTCGAGCCCGACCATTTAAAATCCTACACCACTTAGCCTCTTTAATTATACTACTATTAGTTTAGTTGTAATATTATACGTGAGCACCGCCATATAAGTCTCTTCGTGAAATAAAATTATATGGTGAGGATTTCTAAAAATGGTCCAAATCGGTCCATTTCCAATAGATTTCCAAGCCAAAACACGTTCTCTATTAAATTTCATCGAAATATCTCCAAAAATTCGACCTGTGCCTTAAGCACAAATTTACATGAACAGACAGACGAATATGGTTAAATCGCTTCGGATTTTGATATTGAATCGATCGGTATACTTAAAGGTGGGTGTGGCATTCGACGTTTAGGAGTAACAAACATTCGGACAAATTTAATGTACCTTCTCACAACATATGTAAGGTATAATTATATAATAACATTGCATTGTATTAGTTATTATATTAAAGTCATGTCATTTATTGTGACAAGCAAAGAAAATCTTTTTTATGTAATTTTCAGATTAAAATACAAGTATATTGTATACATGAAATCATACATAGCAATGTACGTACAAAACAATATGTACCGTGCATGAAAATAATTTGAAAATATTTAATATATACTGCTTTAGAGAAAAGTTTGACTTAGGCTGTGCCATGTGTATAATTTCACCCTATAAAGATCGTCTTACATTTCACACCAAACGACAAATTTTGTTTTGTGTCTGGTCGTGTCTGGTTTTTGGATACCGATGAATAGGCTATAAGTATGGATTTGTAGCTATGGGTGTGGCATTTGATCGCTTCCGTCCAATTGAAATAGGAAACTAGCAAGTAGTTCTCTCACGGTCACTCAATATTTTAATGCAGACATGTAGAGATGTGCATGTCCGACCCCTGGTATACCTTCCTTGGGGGTTCTCGGATGTCTCCGGTGACTGTGGCGAATTGAATAGCAAACGTAGTATATATTTACTTGAGGTATAATAAATAAATGTTGCACACATTCTTTCACACTGAAGTTAATATTAAAATTGTTGCAAGAATTTCTTAACTCTTTGTTCTTGCTTATAAATTTTATAATATTGTTTGCATTTCTGTTTGATTATTAAAGAATTTTAATTAAATCCATTCGAAGCACAACATTTTATTTGAAGGCAAAAATTTTTGCCATAGACACATGTAGAGGTAATTGATAGTTATGAATATGAAAATGGACGATTAAGTCCGACCACTTCATTGCCTACACCGCTACACTTATTATAGCATAATTACTTTAGTTGTACATATCAATAAGGGTGAAGCATTGTCATATAAAAGTCACTTAATTAAAAAGCATTATATGAATAGGGATTTGCAACTGATCAGATTGGGTCCAAATTTGGCACAAGCTAATAAACCATTTTTCACTAATTTTTATCAAAACTGTTTTTATCAGAGGGTATATAGAATCTGTCCTAAGTCAAATTTCGTTTTATAACCATTATCACATATATATTATATATGGAGTACATATGATTTATTTAAAACGTTTTCAACGACCAGAAGGAGGCGTCGGAAAACTTACAAAATATATATATTCTGAATCAGGATAGAAGTGAATGCATCTAGCCATGTCTGTCTGTTCATTTTTCCGTCTTCGAGGAATGTGTGTCCTATGGTAATCACTCTCCTGGGCGCTGGTTGGAATTGAAATTGGGCAAAATCAATCATACCATCTTTCACAATACAACATAAACTGAGAAAGGACCAAATTTTTTAAGTCAACTTTCTATGTATATTACTTATTAAATACAGAAGACATACTGACATATATGGAAATATATACTTTTGCTATATATACTTTTTGGAAATCTTTGGTGCATTAATGGTGGGTACTCAAAAATTGGTTTCAGCCAAATATAACTTATTTTCTTATATTACCCCTTATATAAGTATATATTAAGTTTAATTAGCTTTATAATTAAATGTAACAAATTTTAACCCGATAAGACCACTTTTTTTGCGTTCCCATATAAGAATATTTCACGGCAAACGCTAAACTTTTTTTAGTATAATTTGTGTGGCTAAGTGGTGGGGGGTATTAAATGGCTGGATCGACTCTAATATTTTCACTTGTTATACCTTAGTGATGAGCAACATTTGCAACACACAGAATGAGGCCTCAGAGACCCTACAAAGTATATATATTCTTAATAAGCGTCAAAAACTGAGTCGAATTAGACATCTTGTTATGTTACTTCTATGTGCTTGTACAAGTAGATGCATGGATTGTTATTTATGCATTTGCATCTATAGGTGCTTTTATTATATTTTTTCCTGTCTTTCCTTTCTTCCTGTGGTTGATGTTGTTGTTGTTGTTGTTGTCGTTTTTATCCTTTTATTTTAATTAATACTATTAATTATAACAATGTAATCATTATAATTTAATTTAATTTGGATTTCTTTGAACTTTATTTTAATTTATTATTTACTCTACTTTAAGTTGTTATGTAATTATTTATTTATTTATTATTTATTTATTTGTATCCATGTTCGGCTTGAAACACCTGTAAATAAATATGAAATAAGTTCTAGCGCGCGTCTGTTTTTGGCATTCCCACGGGCGTAAATTTTGAGATATTGAGCTGAAATTTTGTACAGGCACTTTTAGATTTTGCACGCAGATGGCTATTTAAAATGGGCATAAATCATCGGTTAAGAGCCACGCCCACAATCAACAAAAATCTATATATCTGCCACAAAAATTGAGGTATAAAATTAAAATTTTGTACACATATTTATAATTAACTTATCCAACGATATACCAAAAAGGGGGCGTGGTCGGATAACAGACACGCCTACACCTAACAAAAATCTATTTATCTGCCAAAAAAATTTACCTATAAAATTAAAATATAGTACGCACGTTTCTAGTTATCTCCTTCATCGATTTGCGACATATGGACATGGTCTGGTAAAAGACACGCTCACAATTTACAAAAAACTATACGCAAGCTGACAGGATTAGAGGGCACAATATATATACATATATATATATTTGCTATGCCCAACATTGTAGATGTAGAGGGTAATTAAGATTTGGTCTAAGCCAAATTTAGTTTTCTTTCTTGTTTTTTAATTAATTGGGTTTTCTGATAAAGTTTTCTTAACGAAAATTGCCACAATTCTCTTGAATCTAAAATTTTATTACGACTTTATTAAATCTGTCATATTTTTCGTCATATTCAAATTCCTACTTTTGTGCAAGTGTGGTTTCTTTTGTTATACCCTCCGTCATAGTGATGAGCGTATACTAAGTTTGTTCTTCAGTTTGCAACACCCAGAAGGAGACGTCAAAGACTCTACAAAGTATATATATTCTCGAGCAGCGTCGAAAAATGAGTCGATTTAGACATATGTGTCCGTATGTCCGGGTGCCTGTCTATTGTTGGCATTTTCACGGCGTAAATTTTGAGATATTGAGCTGAAACTTTTCACAGGTACTTTTATTTTTAATCTGAAGATTGCTATTTAAAATTGGAAAAATCGGTAAAGAGCCACGCTCACAATCAACAAACAATATTTATCTGCCACAAAAATTTACACATAAACTTGAAATTTATGCACCTATTTTTGGTTATCCCATCCATCGATGTGCCAAAAATGGGCGTGCTCGTACAATAGACACGCCCACAATTTACAAAAAACCATACTCAGCGCAAAACTCGACTTGCAAGCTAATATGTAATGCATATACTATTAGAGGTTGGAACCATGTACTTGCCGCGCCCACCATTTCTATGTAGATGCCGAGGGTATTTAAGATTTGGCCAAAACCAAATTTAGTATTCTTACTTGTTTTTTATGTATTGTTGTTGTTTATTTGTTTGTTTTGGGGATATGTTAAGAAAAAATGTTGAGAATAATGAAACTTACTCTCCAAGGACTTAATGGTTGAGGCGTACGAAGTGAAAAGTATTTCATCTTAAATTTTATCAAGAAGTATAGAACATGAATGCAAGTGTAAGAAAGAAGAACAACGTCGTTCATTTTTCACAAACATTTTCATAATTTCCCATTGAGACTATATTGGATAACAAGCGATGCTCCAGCATGTTGTGGCATTCGCTGCGCCCTCATTTGAATAATACATATTTTTAAATTCGAATAAATAGAAGTTGAGAAACTTTTAAATTGTTGTAGGAGATGCATTTACATTTCAAGTCATTAAGAATCGTTGTATTTATAATATTAACAGTCTTAAATACTTGTCTGATAAAAGCTATAAATATTATTTGTGGAAGTACAATAGTACAAAGATATACTTTTACGTTAGAATGTTTAACAGAAACTAAATTTTAAGAGTTTCATTTTTATACCCTCTACATAAGATAGGGGATATGCTAGGTTTGTCATTTCGTATGCAATACCCAGAAGGAGACATCAGAGACCCTACAAAGTGAATATATTCTTGATCAGCATTAAAAACTGAATCATCTGTTGTTGGCATTTTCACAGGCGCAAATTTTGAGATATTCAGCTAAAATTTTTAGTTTCTGCACATAGATCGCCCACGATTGACAAAAATCTATTTATCTCTCACAAAATTTGAGCTTATAAGTTGAAATTCAGAATGCATCCCTGTGCCAAAAAATGGGCGTAATCTAATAATAAAAACCATAGTCAGCGTTAAACTCTACTTACAAGCTGACACCTAACATATACACTCTTAGAGGACGGAATCATATACCTGCCACGCTCACTATTTATTTTAGATGTGGAGGCTACTTAAGATTTCACCTAAGCCAAGTTTTCTTACTTAGTTTGGCTAATAATTTAGTACTCATGTGGCTTTGAATGAGACTTTATTCGTGTTGTTATCATGACCAATTATGCAAGAATAACTTTTTACCTCGCTTATGAACTCACCACTATATATATATTTTTGAAAATATTATTAGTTAATATCCAAGTTTTTATTAGTGATGTCCAAGAAGTGATAACAAGTAATTCACGTATATGCACAACATTCAGTTCAAGTCAAATCTTTGATACGCTCCACTCTAGTACATTAAAAAACGATTTTTATACCTTTATTGCTTATGATAATGCTACAAAAAGAAACCTTGAAAAATTATCCGTCAAATGGACAGACGGACATGATTAAATTGAATTAGACTTTGTTGCAATACGTGTAACATATTCATAAATCACACTGAAATATATTGCTTTTCTAGAAATTATTTATGCAGGTATTCACTTCTTCATATAATAAATCAAAAATTCAGAAGAAATTTAATTTCTTTACCATCCGTAAGAGAGGAACCGATGACCAATAAGGAAGCAATTGTTGAATTTTATAGACTGCGTTGAGTGATATGGATAAGTATGAGAACGACACATTTATGAGGAGACACCTGTTTGGGTAAATGAGAAGACACTATCATAAAACAAGTAGAAAATTATATTTGACTTTGGCCAAATTTTTAATACCCTCCGCATCTACATAGAAACGGTGGGCGCATCAGGTACATAGTTCCACCCTCCAATAGTGTTTGTATTACATATCGGGTTGCAAGTCAACTTTTACGCTGAGTATAGTTTTTCTAAATTGTGGGCGTGTCGATTGTTTGACCACACCTTTTTTATCACATTTATGGAATGGGATAATTATATGTATTCATACAAAAATTCAAATTTTCAATATTTTTTAGACATGTACATATCTCCAGAAAAATTCAAATTTTGATACCGATCAAGAATATATATACTTTGTAGGGTTTCTGACACTTCCTTCTGGGTGTTGCAAACGGAATGACAAACTTGTACCTCCTTTCTTTTGTGGAGGGTATAAAAAATTAAAAATAAAAACTTCAAAGTCGACTTAGTGGACTGCTCGTATAGACATCAACGATAGACATCAACGATTGGTTGATCACTCCCATACGTAAGTGGGCGAAATTTGTCATTTTACTATATTTTCCAATTATTTAATATCTAACTTGTTTGATTACAAGTAAATCGAAGGGACTGAAATTTCCTTAATGATAAACGCGAATGTTAAAGTTTATCATACTCTTATAATAAAAGTAGCATGAGAAGGAGAGAACAGGAAGCACAGTGTCATTGGGAAATTAGTGTAGAGGGGGGAAAAATAAAAAATGAGCAAAACAAGCTAAAACACTCGTAAGATTGATTTATTTCAAAACTACAATAGACGCTAAATCTAGAAGCCCCCAGCTTGCCTAGGAAATATGTTAAAAGTCCTTAAGGTGCGACAAAAATAAACATCATAAAGAGTAACAATAATAAACTTTCACACAAAAAGTGAAATGTCTCTCCACATACACATACGTGATGTACACAAAATATACATAACATATAATTTACGGTGTACGTTAAGCAACGGAGAACAAACCATATTTCATAATAATTTAAGCTGGCAAAAGTGAAAGTCTGACATTTTAATACAATTCGTGAATATTATTTCAATTCGCTCGCACTCACCACCGTGTGTGTGTGCGCGCTTGGTTTCAATAGAAGAAGACGACCAGCATGAAAAATGCAAAATGATGGGTATAATAAACAATTTAACTTTCAAATATCTTTCGGTGGATTCGCAATATGTGATATATTGCCATTAGGCATTTAAGGCGATTACTTCATATTAAAAGTTCTTCTTTTTCGAAAGCGGCATTTTCTCTTCTTGAATATTTCACTAAACATGACTCTTAAAATATAATTATTAGATACTGAAAGTTCAATTTTTTACCATTTCTTGATCCATCCCTTCGATGGGTTTCGATACGCGGTGCCACATAAACACAATTGTGAAATTGGTATTCATCTAAAATAGAAGTAATATTTTATGCATCCAATTGTATTCTTTCCGTTCACTAAAGATTGGCAATAAAATCGAAGTAAATTGCTAATAAAATATGTTTAATGTGTACAACAAAATAAAACGTGTTGAAACTTACTTTCGTTGAGAAAAAACAGCACAATAAAAAAACGTGTTTTTAATAGCACATTTTGAAGGGAAGTTTTTAACAGAACGTACTCTCTAAAGTGGTATTAAAGGAAATCCTCTATCGCGCTTTAAACTCATAAAAATGTTTATCAAGTTAACTGTAATGGAAAATCAAGTAAAAAAAAGGCTAAATTGTGTTAAGCCAAATAAAATTGAATACTCTCTCTGTGTCAGCTTGCAAATCGAATTTTACACTGATGTTTGTAAGTCTGAATCGATTTAACCACGTCCACCCATATAAATTTGTGCGCAAGCTATTGGTTGAATTTTTTGAAATATTTTGATGAAATTTAGTAAAACTACATATATTGGCTCAGGAAGGAACCCTCTATCATATAAGGTCCCATTATATTGGAAGTCTTTATATGGAAAAAAAATCGCAATTCTTAATATTTTTTGACAAAAATGCGTAAAAGACTTAATAATTACTTAAGCCAAATTTGAATCCGATCGGACTATGTAATGATATTTCACGAAGTAACTTTTATGGCAATACCTAGCGTTTACTAATACAACAAAACTAATTTAATGTTTGAGCCAATTTTTTATAATTTGTGTATTTGTGGGATTGCTTTTGTTTTGTTTTAATTGTGGATGATCATCTATAAACTTTAAATAAAATTCCAGTTGTTCTATAGTACATCTTTGATATTTAGCGTTCTTAGTTTCTTTAAAGAAACGGTTTTAATAAAACAAAAATTATACTTTGTATAAAACTTACCTTTAGTTGTTTCCATTTCTATTTTTATTTATTTGTAATTTTACAATTTTTGTTAATTTTTTAAAATATATGTTTTTTTTAAATATATGTATATTAATCATAATTTTGATATTGAAGAATTTTCTTGTGATTTTTGTTTCAGAATACGAAATTTGGAGAGTACTCACAAAATATATGACAAGAAAACTCTCTCAAAAACCTCTGTTATATATGATACATCATAATGTCACAATAAGGCTATAAATTTCAAATATATATTATGAGAATAGAAGTGATTTATAGCTTATACTGAATAATTATTTACGCATACAGTGAATGTTTTGATCAAGAAAATGAATAACATCACAATTTCCGGCTTCGATACATTTAACTACATATTGAGTGCAATAAAGTGTTTTAATAAAATTATGAAATTACTCACATATATACGAGCATCCAGAACATATGTCAATATATGTAAATACCTTTATGACTTAGCTTAAACGTAGCTTAAAAAATTTTTTTATACCCAGTATTTTATGGTGTATTCGTCATCACAATTAGTTGGTGTCGGAAATGTCAGAAACTCTATAATATTCTTTAGATCAGCATCGAATTCTAAGTTCATTATTATGACTACTCACTAACCACTGGCACGTTAATTCCGATTACGCAATATATAGTTTCTATGTGATTAATAATATCCAAAAATGTACCCAATAAGTGAAAATATTATTATATATTTTGCAGAGAACTCGAAAAGTGTTCTAAAATTGACAATTTGTGCGGCACTGTGAAAATTTGATTGAATCATATTCACTCCTTATCTTTGATGTTGGTAAGTTAATTAATAATAATCTATTCTCATAGGTAGGTCCCACCCCAGACCCCATAAAGCAAAAAGAAGAAAATTGCGTTGTACAAATAATAGGTATCCAGACGACTGAAGAATATTCCGACTGAAGAATATTCGGTCTAAAGAGAGCATTATTTAACCGCTTAGTGATATAAGGATCATCGAACTCCTAGCACCACCGTTTCAAGAATCCGATTTAGCGAAACAGCTTTATTCACTGACGATTCAATAGTGAAATGGAACCTCATCACTCATATTGAGTGTGAGTACGATTAAACAGCGTAGACGCAAATGTTCATGCATATGTACTTTTATTTAATTTTATATGAGAACCTCGTTAAGGAGTGTAATGCAATATAAAAAATAATTCATTTCGCTTTTAATTAGTAACGCCAGCTTAAGCACACATATTACTTCGTGTATTCCCGCATTATACTCTCATTCGCTTCATATGTACGGCTTTTCATGTCGCCTTTATGTGTGATGTACAATATTTACTTGTCGACACATTTCATTAAATGTGTCATATTTCTGGTCTCTAGATAATTCAAATTAGAACGTTGTTATATGTAAGTAAAAGTTCATTTGTTCTCAATGTTGTTCTCGTCTAATACTGAACATGTTATTATAACCTCCACATAAATTTGTCATTCCGTTTGCAACAGCCCGAAAGAGACGTCAGAGACCCTATAAAGTGTATATATAGTCTTGATCAGCATCAAAAGTCGATCTAGTCTTGTATGTTCACCTGTTATTGGCATTCTCATTGCATCGCATTTTGTTCCGGATTTCTCTTTAAAATGAGTAAAATCGATGGATATGAACTTGACATTTGTAAGTCTAGTTTTATGGTGAATATTGTTTATTATAAATTGTGGACGTGTACATGATTTAACCATGCCCATTTTAGGCACATTTTTATATGGGATAATTATGTATACGCATACCAGAGTTTAGGTTCATAGGCCAACTTTTGTGGCAGACATATAGAGTTTTGTCAATTGTGGGCGTGTTTGTAACCGACTACGCCCATTTTCGGCAAATCGATGAACGAAATATTTATAGATATACATGCCAAATTTGAATTTAATAGTTCAATTTTTGTGGAAGATAAATATATTTTTGTATAGTGTGGGCGTGGCCTTTGACTGATTTTTTTATTTTTGATTTTTGTTTGTTGTTTGTTATTTTCACAGGCGTGAATTTTGAGATTTTAAGCTGAAATTTTGTACAGACACTTTTAGATTCTGCCCGCTATTATTTAAAGTCACGCCCACAATCAACAAATATCTTTTTATTTGCCACAAAAATTGAGCTACCAAGTTGAAATTTACTGCACATATTTATATTTATCCCATTTATGTGGAGGGTATTTAAGATTTTGCCAAAGCCAAATTTAATTTTCTTACTCTTTTTTTGTAACTTTGAATCAACTTCACGAAAGAATCCTCTTAGTTATGTAGTCTCCATATGTCCGTGTGTATATATATGTGTGTGTGGGTACGAGAGTGTGTGTTTTTTTATTTTGTAGGCAATGTATGTAAGTATGTATTTGCTTGTCACAGTTGTAGCAAATCAGTTGAAACTCAATTTAATATTCTCATGGTTACGCCCTTTGCTTGTAGCTCATTCATCGTTCTTAAGTAGTTAGTGGTTTAAAATAAAAATTTCACTTTTGCAAACTTTCCTTATGTGGTTAGAAAAAGAAGTTTTGCTTACTCTTTAAAAGAACTGCATTTTTCAGCAAATATACAAAAGTGCTTGCGTACGTGAAGCAGTACAATGTTGTATTATTTGTCACATGTATTCACAGTTAGTAAGGATCCTAAGAGAGGACATATGGACATATGTTTATTGAAAATGTTTTCATACAAGATTGATGGAATTTTTCAAGTGTTAACAATCATTCTCCAGACTTTTGCTTTAACAAATGACAAAATGGAAAAATATATTTTTTAATTGAATAGAGTGCTTTGAAAGCCTATGTTAGTCATGTTGACGTAAAGTCGATACGACACTAGCACATGAGATTGAGATGACTTTGACAAAATAAATGTATATCACGTCTCAAAGTATATGAAACTTGTAGTATGTAAGTAAGTCCCAACAAACCATTGAGTTTGTCATAAGGCTTGCAACGGCCGGTACATAATAATAGTAAAGAAGCTTGTCACTGGTGTTTGTATATTGCACGAAATGAAATGTTATCATTCAACAGCGATGCTTTCGTTTTTATTACAATTTTGAGGTGGGAAATTTGTTTTGGAAAAGTATTGTAAATTAAAAATTTAAATCACTCATACCTAAATCACTCAAAATGTAAATCACTCATACTCATAATATTGTTTGCAATAACCCTAAAATGATATTTTATTCATGTAAATGTTCACCATTGATGATGCTTAAAATTCGAACTCAGCTTCACATACGGTTTGTGAGTTTGTGTCCTTCCATTTGCGTATGCTTTCTCTTATTTACTTGTACACATTTCTTTTTCCGGCCACATTTGTATGTATTCGAGTAATTCGTTCAGACTTGAGACTTGAACTTGTCAAAATGTCACAAAGTTGCTTTAGTTTTCTTTTGTGTTGCTTTTGTTGGGCGTGACACGTGAGGGTGAGAGTAAGTTCCCTTTTGTTTTTGCATCGTTTTGCTTTTGTTTGCCAACTACGCCAAATCAATTCAATTTTTGTATTCTATTCCACATAGAGTGGAAGGTATGTTAAGTATGTGAGCATGTTTGAAACTTCTAAACGTCAAAAATAATTCAATACAGAATCGTTCATCGGTCAGTATGTTATTTGAGAAATTTCATATTCGTAAATGGTAAATGTATTAGAACACCTGATAGTCCTGAATGGATTAAGACCTGATAGGACTATTTTTAGATCCGTTTCCCATATAAAGCACCTGGCAAGAAGTCGCATTCCTCCCATTACCTTCCTAACAATCGCTGCTATATATCATTTACTTAAGCGAAACTTTATATATTACAAACTGCCCTAGATCAGAAAAGAAGTGACTGTTATGCAATACCTACTTAACGTTGGTTGGCGCATGATGACTTTTATAAATAAAATATAAAACACAACTGGAACTAGGTAAAATAGTATTTTGCCTTCACTTATTTTACTTTTTCTATATTACAGCAACGCTAAGAGGGGCAGATAAATTTTTTATTGTTATTATTATATTATGAGCAACTTGGCTTCCGAAGATATGAGTAGCAGTACAAGACACACTTTAACACATTATTACTTATATATTAAATATTATATAAAACTAAAATGGGTTCAAGCTTCGACTCAAGCCGTATGTTGTATTTGCTTTTTATATTTTTTATTAACAAAGTCATTGATGATGATGTCGACGAAAATATATTTACTTTCAATTGCATGAAATAAAATAGAATAAAATCTAATCAAAATATGTAAATTTTTCAAAAAAACAATCTTATTGAAATATACTTTGCTTTAATATTTAAAACTTAGAAACGAAAACCCCGCTAAAGACGTTATATTGAGGCTACCTTTCTATGATATGTTTATACCCTATACGACATGGGGTAAGAGGGTATATTAAGTTAAAGCGAATGTGTCTAACTCGTAAACCGAAAATGCCACACTCATCTTCTAATATAGCGATCGATTCAGAATCAAAATTTAAATAGATGTAACCATGTCCGTCTGTCTGTCCATGTAAATCTTACTTAAGCTACAAGTCGCCTTTTTGAAATTTGGTGCAAGGACATTTATTAGCCCAAAGAGAAGCCGTATTGAAAATGGACCAAATCAGACCATTTTTAGAATGTCTCTCCATATAAGGTCCCATTATTATGAAAGTCTCTATACGGCAAACAATTGCAATTTTTAATATTTTTTGACAAAGCTATAAAATAGAATAAAGAACAGTTAATTAGCTTAATAATTAAATGTAACAAATTTTAACCCTAGTGGACCAATTTTAGAGCCCCTTTCCATATAATCGCGTTTACTGACACAACTAAATTAATTACGGCATAATTTAAGTACCTAAGTGGTGTAAAGTATTAAAAGGTCGGGTTTGAGAGATTTTTACTTGTTTTCACCAAAATTTTTATTTATTCCTAGCAAACAATTATTTTTTAACAATTTTGCAAAACGTACACTATAAAATATTAATGAACTATAAAGTAAAAACCTTTTGACCATCTTGACCATTTTCAATATTTTAATTAGAGTGCTATATTTTTCATTAGTTGACAATAAGTTTCGTTATGAGTCTCTGCTGTTCTTATTCAAGTTCCTACCAAAAGTTTTGCTGCTTCATGATACTTAATGAAAGAAGATGGAATTGATAAAGAAGTGAAAAGTTTTAATCAGCTTATTACCTTTTCTGTTACAACTTCCCCTGCTCGTAGGGTTTCAAAGCTGAACACACGACATCAGCCGTACCTGACCTAAACATTAAAACAATGGGTAAGTTGTAAATAAAAAATGTTGGTTACTGTCACGTTTGCATGATGTCTGAATGGAATGGCGCAAAATTTTACAAGAACCTTAAGTAAAATGTGCTGTTTACAAATGTGGGAGAAAAATGTTGTTTTTAATTTGTTTCATTTTTCCCCTGATTCATCCGTTTATTTTTGTTGCTGTGTTGCTGTGCGGTTGTGTTGATTTGAACTTTAACATCGAAAATAAAAGAAAAAGTAGAATAATTTTGCCCTTTAGCGGTTGAATAATGACAACAATGTAAAGAAAAAAAAATATAGACAAAACTGTCCAAAAAAATCACAAAATAAAATACAGTAATACATGGGTAATGTTTAAACCGAATCAGATTTTATTATATTATAATTGATATAAATTTGATATATATCAAATCGATATATTTTCCGAATACCAGTTAAATGGTGTAATTATTGGGATTCATATTTATTTTTTAAATAGAATATTCTCTCATACTCATCCTTACAAATTGATGTAAGTCACACTTTCTAAAAAGATCAAAATTTCATACATGAGTATTAAAATAGTTAAAGCGGAGTGTTCCAAAAAGTGACTCACGCCACGTTTCTAATAATGCATTTTTTTACAAACAGAAAAACATGATTAGTGGTTAGCTAACTGTAAAACTGAACCTACAAAAATAGGAATTGCTTTAGTGGGGCATTTTCACTCAGTGCCTTGTACCAACAACAAGTAAATATGCTATAGTCGATCAAGCTCGACCATTAAATACCCTACACCACTTTCCTTCTTAAATTATACCATAATTAGGTTTGTTGTGTTAGTAAACGCGAGGTAGTGCCAGTTAAGTCTCTTCGTGAAATATCGTTATATGGGAAGGAGCTCTAAAAATAGTCCGATTGGGTTCAAATTTAACTTAATTAATTATTAATCTAATTAACTATTCTTTACCCCCTTTTGCCAAAAAAAAAAAATAAAAATTGCGATTTTTGGCCAAATAAAGACTTCCTCTATTACAGAACCTTGTATGGGGAGGAGTTCTAAACATTATCCAATTCGGTCCATTTTCAAAATGATTTTTTTCTTAGCTAATACATGCCTTTGTATCAAATGCGACCTGTAGCTTAAGCAATTAACATGACAAAGAAACGGACATGGTTAAATCGATTCAAAATTTAGATTATTAATCGATCGGTATAATTGAAGGCGGGTGTTATAGTTGCCGTTTAGGCATTACGAAATGTACCTTCTTACCGCAAGTGGTGCAGGTATAAAAAGTTTAGTAAGCAGATCAGGTTTAACAAAAACAAAATACTGTTTTTTACCACTAAAAAAAAAGTGAATAAGTGAATATAAAGAGTCATCGACCACATAGTGTGTGATATATAAACACATGCTATTTCTGTTTAATGTTGCACAAGGACACAAGAAATTTGTGCGGCTTTTTGAAAAAATTTACTTTGTATTGTAATAAGAATTTATGGTTGGAATCTAGACAACGATTAAACAAATCATTAGAAAAACCAAATTCGGATATTAAATGTAGTTTCTACTTCCTTAATTCTTATATTCATCATCAATCGTCTACAGTTTGCTATTGAAAATAGGTGGAACCGGCTCAAGGGCACACCCATATTATAATGAAATGGCTTGTGATGCCTCATTTTTATAAACAATTTAACCACTTTTCTTAACAAAATTGCCAATATCTTCTTAGTTTCTTAACAAACTTTATTTAAAAAAAATTATAACACTTAAAAGTGCGGTGACTGTTGTTCAATATTTACCTGTTTCACATATAAATTTAAAGAGAGAGGACAGCATTTTTTTTCAATATCTATAATAAAGAATCGGAGGTGTTCTATTTTATATGCGTCTAACATAGGTTTTTCACTTGTTTTCTTCTATAAAGTACGTAAAACAAAAAACTAATTATATTAATTTTATAGACATATAAGTACTTTGCATGAGTGCGTGATGACGAATAAAAGGCTGAACAAGAAAAGAGAAGTACAGCCGGTTAAGGCCAACTTTGTTTGTTTGTAACTCCTAAATGACAAATGCCACACTCACACGCCCCCTTTACTTATTGTACATCCATCGATTCAGCATTAAAAACTGAATCGATTTAACTATATCCGTCTGTCTGTCCATGTAAATTTGTGTGCAAAGTACAGCGCGCATTTTTGGAGATATTTCAATGAAATTTAATGTAATAAAATGTATTGGCTCAAAAAGGAAATTTATCGAAAATGGACCTAATCGAACTATTTTTAAAACCCCTATCTATATAAGGTCCTATTGGAAATCTTTATATGGCAAAAAATCGCAATTCTTAATATTTGTTTATAAAATTTGTGAAAAGCAGTTAAAGAGCTTAATAATTGGCGGTGCCAAATTTGAATCCGATTTTTGGAACCCTTTCTCATATAAATATATTTCTTGAAATGATTTCTATAGCAACACCACGCGTTTACTAACACAATTGTATTAATTATAGCATAATGTAAGGAGCTAAGTGGTACAGGGTATTAAAAAATTGGCTTGACAGTGGTCGTGGCCGAACGTTTGTCAAAGCAATAACAATTTTAGTATACTCCCACCCTAATGTAGATAATGGTATAAAAGAGAACGAATTTCCGATTGAATTGCCAGAAACCATTGCTTATATTAACTGCCAAAAATGCAGGTGCACACACTCTCAATGTTTTATCCAAGATATATATGTAATGCGTATGCCTGCACACACACAAAAATAGAAAGTTGAATGGAGGAATGTAAGAAAATTTAACTCAAGGCAATACTAACAAATTCAATTAGCAAGAGAGCCGTGTATGATATATAAAAGTGATTGAACCGTTCGATAACAATCAATTTGCTTAGGCTTTAAGATCTGCTAGAGAAGAAGCACAATACTCCATTTGATTATGTCACACCCACACTCTCCCACTAATATGTAAGATATAAGCTAACTTTTTAACTTGGTTTACTCGCATTTACATCCATGCCATAAATTTAAAAACCAAAAATTATAAAAAAAATCATAAAATGACTCAAATTTCAACCCCAAAAATTTACTAATCATCTTAGCTCTTAACTCCTTACATTATGCTACAATTAGTTGAGTTGTGTGTGTAAACACAAATAAATCTCTCCGTGAAATATAGAGAGGGGTTTTAAAAATGGTTCGATGGGGCCAAATTTAGTACAGCAAAGTATTAAGTTAATTAACTATTACTCACTTTACCCATTTTTATGAAAAAATATTAAGAATTGCGTTTTATGCATTATAACAGGACCTTATGTGGGGAGGAGTTCGATTTGGTTCATTTTCAAAAGGATTCCTCTTTGGGTCAATATATGTCCTTGTACGAAATTTCATCGAAATATCCCAAAAAATGCTACTCATAGCTTGCGCACAAATTTACATGGATAGACAGGCGGATATGGATAATGGATTTTGAATCTGAATGGATCGGTATATTGAAGGTGGTTGTTGAATTTGCCGTTGTATTATAAACATCCGCACAAATTTGGCATACCCTTTGCCACAAGTGGTGTAGGGTATAAAAAACTCTCTCAATTTTTTTTTTTTAATCATAAGCCATTTCTTTGAAAAATTTACCATTAAAGTCTACGTCAATATTTGCAAATACACCCAAAAAAGGCACAGTGCTATTAAATGTCTCAAAAGCATTATTTCCAAAAGCATTTGCCAATATGAGAAATAAATAAACGTCAGCAAAACCTAATGTACCACTGTGTACATTAATTAAGAGAACAATTTTTTGTTACTTCTTCACTTATGTAAATCTGTAAATCTGTTAATGATCTTTCCTTTGTCGGTTAGATTTCTGGGGAATTTCAAATACTCCCGTATAATGGCATTCGGTTGCATATCATTGAATAAATGTTTGCAAATGGTAAAAAAGCGAAATTTCGCTTTTCCAAATTTGGTTTCCAGATTTGGTTACTTGGTAGAGGGAAGCGGAAGTGTTGCGAAAATACCAAATAATACAACGAAAATATGTAAATGATGTGGGGATTTGCTGTCAGATTACCATTGAGTTTGCTATAGCTTCGTAAATGTAAAACTTTAGTTGGTTTTTGAGGTTTACACTATAGTCCTTATGAGTTTTTATTGGATATGTATATAAGTACACACTCATACACACAGTATGTGTAAACTAAAAAACTTCCAAAACTGTTTTATAAAAACTATATGAGACCTCAACTCATTACAAATTCAAATCGATTGCAACTACTAAATATGGTCACATGGAATAGAAGGGACATAAGTGCCGTGACTGGCTAATAATGTGTACATATACTGACAGGTACAAACAAACATTACATTTGTATTTGGCCATTAGGAAAAGTACTCCACGTTGATATAAACTCATAAATCGCTAGAAAAAATATTA
This sequence comes from Crataerina pallida, assembly GCA_949710015.1. Taxonomy (NCBI): domain Eukaryota; kingdom Metazoa; phylum Arthropoda; class Insecta; order Diptera; family Hippoboscidae; genus Crataerina; species Crataerina pallida. Next base: position 24,062,099 of record OX453289.1, on the reverse strand, counting down.
TTCACACATGTCTTGATTTATACTTCTTATTTTCATGCTTAAAGGGCTTGAAATTACTCCTTGATTGCACAGTAATAAAAATATTCAAATTCTACTTTTCGTATAATTTTTAAACGCATAAATATAATTGCTCGCAATGACATTTGGAAAAACACAACTTTCCAAAGTTTACTCCGGACAAAGTTTTAATTCAAGTTAAGCTATAAAAATGCACAGAATGCGCAAAGTTTTTTTTCTATACCCTCCAAATATGAGGGGTTTTTACTAAGTTTGTCATTCCATTTGCTGCACCTAGAAGGAGACGTCCGAGATCCAAGAAAGTACATATACTCTCGATAAGAGTCAATCTAGAAATGTATGTTTTTGAGCCCGTCTGTTCTTGGCATTATCACGGTCATAAATTTTTTGATATTGACCTGAAATTTCGTACAGACACATTTAGTTTCTACACGTAGATCACTATCGGCAGATCGACAGGTCACTCAGGATCCACGCCCATAATAAAAAAAAATCTATATATCTGCCACAAAAATTTACCTAAAAACTCGTCATTATGGGGAGTTATCTATAATTTTCAAATCCATCGATTTGCCGAAAGTCGGTGTGATCGGATAACAGACGCGCCCACAATTTACAAAAAACCATTCTCAGCATAAAACTCGATTTGCAAGGTAGGTGTAGGAGCTACCACGCCCACCAATTGTAAGTAGATGTGGAGAGTATTTAAGACTTGCTCTAAACCAAAGTTAGTTTTCTTACTTGTTTTTTTTTCTACAATTGCCAGCAACCTGCTAATAATATTCTTTGTACTAGAAGAAGACACAAGAGTGCAGACCCGAGCAGATTTAAGTAACAAAATTTGTTCACTTCGTCTTTGTCCATTTTATTCATTAAGGGATATACGCTAAATACTCTTCATCGGAACAAATTGAACACTACAGGACAATTACATAAACATTAAAGATTCAATTTAATAGCAGCCTTCGTGATATACCTAAAAGTTAAGTCACATTATACTAAATCCCATATGGCGGTTGGATCGATTGGATCAATTCCTTCTATTACTACTCTTCAAAATCTATTCAATTTGAATATCAAAAAAAAGAACCTGACGAGGGAAATGCAAAATTTATAACAGACTAATGGTCAATCTGACTCAGAGAGGAGATGGAATCGAAAGTATCTCTGTAGATATTTCAAACATTTACATATAATGTGAATTTTTAATACAGCTGACAATTCAATGTAGTATGTTCGAAATTACAGTAAATTCAATATTTTAATATTTATTTCGGCCGCCTAAAATTGCGAATTGCCTATTGCCTCAAATCTTCAAAGTATGCGTAAAATATATAATAATTGAAATGGCTTGAGAGTGCAATGATGTCATTCTAAATTAATAATAGATATTAATTGAAAGAGCTTGATTGCTAAAGTATCATAAGCTAAATGTCAAACATATAAATTTATAAATTTATAACATATTCCACATTTTACATATTCTCCTCTCTCCTACTTTCACAAATTATTTTCAAAACATTTACAAAATTTAATATTCACAACTAAATCTGTATAGTTATCTGAACTTTTTATTATTTTATGAGGCAATAATTTTTAGTACATATGGTAGAAATGCTCCGTCTCCCTCTCGCACCCCCTCTTTTTCTTCTGCTCGTTACCTATTTTGTTTTTTAATCTCGTTATATTGTATATCGATAAAGTTTTCGCATAATTTGTGTACCAGCAGCAACAACAGCAATAAGAACTTTTTGGAAACAAAAACAAGTCGATTTAGTTATCGCATCAAAATCACAAATATTGCAACAATCTACATAAAATGACACAATAACGTTGCAAGCTTAACACACTAAATGGATAGAAGTTTGAACAGCAGCCAAATGTACGAGGGAGGCTCTTGAAAATTTTCGTACCAAACTCTTATAACGTAGGAAAAAGATTTTCGTAAATTGTGGGCGTGTCTATAAGTATAAGAAACAAATTTCAACCTCTTACCTCAATGTTTGCTAATAGATAGATTTTTTATCGCCAACAAGGGCCTTAAGAGATTTCGTTCAATCGAAACAGTAATCATTGCAAACTGATGTTTCTACAAAGCTTCCAACTACAAATACGCGAACAGACACATCGTATTTTGATGCTAATCAAGAATGTATTTGCTTTGTCATGTTACAAATGTATTAATAAAGTTAGTATGCCGCCTATCTTATGTGGAGGGTATAATAACAAGATTGTACTATCTATTGAACCACTGAAAAAGATCAAATCAAGTTCTTCATCCTAGTTCAATCCTCGTAAAAGAAATTGCGATGCAAATCTATAGTTTTATATCTCACATACATACATATACATATGCTTACTTATCGTAAAGTCTACAATTGTTCTAACATACAAGCAGCCCAGAAACTTAGCTTATGCAAAATGATGTGTATGTGTTGATGGGTGTTTGTTACTTCCCCATCCTGTTTGTGTTTTTGGCGTAAAAACCTAGTAGTAAAACAACTTTTTTATACTTTTTGCGGAAGCACTCATGTACGCATACTTACATTTTTAAACTTTATACAATATACACATAAACATTAATACGTAGTGTTGACATTACATAAGAAGACTAAAATTTTTGCATAAACTTAAAATGGAACAAACTGAGTAAACAAGACAAAAACAGTCAAAGAGAGGAGGCTGGAATGGAATTCACTATATACTCACTGTACGGTACCTACATATGTTAACTATAGTATTTAAATCTACTGTTTTAATTTTGATGTCTAAAATTTTCTTTTGTTTATTGACAATTTAACGTTAAAAAATATTTTCATTAGTTGAGTTTGATTCAATTTTACAATTATCTTCAATTTTAGGATTCTGAATCGATTTAACCATGGTCGTCTATATCACCTTATGCACAAGCTACTGATCGCATTTTTACACCCTCCACCTCAGTGATGAAGGTATACTAAGTTTGTTCTTCCGTTTGCAACACCCAAAAGGATCAGCTTCAAAAACTGAGTCGGTTTAGACATGTATTTCCGTGTGTCCGTGTGTCTGTCTGTTAGCATTCTCAAGGGCGTAAATTATAAGATATTGAGCTTAAATTTTACACAGACACTTTTAGTTTTTGCACGCAGATCGCTATTTAAAATGGGCAAAATCGGCCAAGAGGCACTCCCACAATCGACAAAAATCTATTTATCTGCCACAAAAATTGAGTTTTGAAGATAGAATTTGGTGCACATATTTATAGTTTTACCCTTTATTGATGTGCCGAAAATGGGCGTGGTCGGATAATATATAATCTTTGCATTTACCACAAACGTTATCTACGAACTTAAAATAGTTACTCCATCCATTGATGTGCCTAAAATGGCCATGGTCGGTTAATAGACGCGCCCACAATCAAGATGAACCTTTATATCTACCACAAAAATTGACCTTTGACCTTGAATTTGATACAATGAAGATTTTCAAAATCAAATTAAGATATATCCAGAGCAGACTATTTCAGACAAATGGTTATGTTATATTTTCCGTGGCGTAATGAAGTAACAGACTTTTTAGAAAACGACAACGAACAAACATGTTCTTCATATAAAGAACAAACCAACAACAATTCCAAAAATTTGCGATAAACGAATTGGAAAACGCTTTAGAGGAAATTCAGAACGTTATCGATGGCAATTCCGAAAATAAACCAACCGGACAAGACAACGTTGCTGCATCGCAATTATTAGATGAAGAATTCAGAGCTCCGGCTTTGCCAGAGATTAATAGAGACATAAATATACTTAATATAGACGAAGAAGAAAATGATGATCAGGGTGAAGGTGTCCGTTTAATAAAACTCCCTCCATTAGTAAATGTAGAGGATTTGTTAACATCCGTAAAGTCTCTCCATAAAAAGCAACCGATATATTTCCAACGTGTACTGTATATGGGAGGTGGCGCGGGAGTAGGTAAAAGTCGCTTGATACATATCAGGCAATAACACAACGATTTAATTCTCTTCCTGGGTCCAATCCAGATCTCCCAAAGATTTTGCTAAGGGCACCAACGAGTAAAGCAGCATTCGGAATCGGAGGATATACTCTTCATACTCCCTTTTCCTGTAAATCAGTCGTCCGGAGAAATTCGTCCCTTAAGTAACGATACAGTTAATTCCCTTATTGTTAGACTGATTGAGGTTAAACTTATTATTATAGATGAAGTGTCGATGGTTGGTTCTAAAATGTTAGGTTTCCTGGACTCAAAACTAAAACAAATATTTAAAACTACAGAGTAAACGGTGATTTAAAACAACTTCCACCTGTAGGTGACCGTTTCATTTTCAATCCAAATGCAAATAATTCTTATGGAGATATAATACGGCGAGGGCTTTGGGATATGTTCTAATTAGACGAAATAATGCGACAAAGAGGCGACAGGACTTTTGCAATTCCATTAAATAATATGACATTTGTACAAATGAATCCTGAAGACATAGATTTTATGATATCAAGGACAGTCAATTTACATACAGAAGTCTCTTTGGATGTTATATATTTGATTTGTTTAAATAAGGAAGCTGACACATATAATATACAGCGCTTAGCACAGATTTCGACGGAAGCGCATATTTCTAGAAGTTATGACCTTATTAAGGCTGACTCTCTAGGTTAGGTTAGGTTGGTAGAGTGTGCGCTTATAAAAAGCGCTTTACTTAGGGCAGTAAGTAGGAACATAACGCAGAGTTCAGTTTAGCCACCCGGAGGCAGCTATAAATCGGTCGAAAATGTTAGCATCCGCTTGTGACCATAGGCCCTCTGGGAATCTAACTCCAAGTGTTTTGTGTCGTTTTCCCTGTAGAACCGGGCATTCACACAGCGAGTGCTCCACAGTTTCCACGGACACCATATCTGCTGGTCATATGGCCTATGAGACAGTGCCCCGTTAGGACTCGTACGACCACGGAGATCGATTTTCTATTTAGACTTAATAAGTCTTTCGTTCGTTTATAATTTAGCCGAGGCCAGAGAGTGCGAGATATGTAAGAGTTCGATAGAGTGCTCCATCCACTGTTTATCCATCTCACCGCCTCCCTGTCCAGTCGTCCGTTCAGTTCAGAGAGGGGGTCCGCACCACCGCTCTCTCGCTAATGTCTTGTCTGCTCGCCCCGATTCTTGCACACTCGTCCGCAACCTCATTTCCGGGTATACCTGTTGCAGATGCTTGGTAGTGAGAACGACCGTTTCTCTGCGAGTGCCTCCGAGTAAACTCCCGCTCCTGTGTGCATATCCATCTTGGAGCCGTCCGTGAAGACCATTACGTCGTATTCACCCATAGTGCCCGACTTTCAGTCCTCTCTAGATGGCAAGGCTGACTTTCTAAGTGAACACCAAAAACAGACAATTTTAAATAAAATTAAGAAAGAAAAATTAAAACGTCGGAGACTCAAGGACTTCCCACAGAACTTACGTTAAAGACATCGGCTAAATATATGCTGACAGTAAATATTGACACTGCCGATGGACTCTTTAACGGTGCAGCAGGATTTTTAATGTCAGTAGACATAAGTCAGGAAGTCGTTTCGACACTTTAGATATTATTTTCTAATAAGGACATTGGCTCTCAGGCAAGGAGAAAAGAAACTTCGTAATTCTGAACCTCTATATACTATTATTGAAAAACATAACAGAACATTTTAATACAGACGTAACAAATTACTATTGATAGGAGACAGTTTCCGGTAGTTCCAGCGAAGGGTATTCATAAGAGTCAGGGAGCTACTTACAACAAAGTTGTAGTTCATCTTGCAGATAGAATAAATAGAGCTGCAATGTATGCAGCTTGCAGTCGAACTACTAGTGCATCAGGATTGTTAATAATTGGACGTTTCACCCCTCCAAAAAAATTTTCTGACACTGACGTTGCCAAAATCGAACTTGACGGGCTCAGAACAGAAAGATTTTTATGTCTATTTACCTAATGTAGCCGCAAACATAAAAATATATTAACAGTTAATTAACTTTAGCTAATTTAGCTAATCAGGTCAAAATATATTACTAAAATGTACAAAGCCTTAACGCTCACCACGAAGACTTATTCAGTGATGGATATATAACAGATATAGACATTTTATGTCTTGTAAAAATATGGACTTTTCTGTTGGGCGACTGTTCTGCTGAAGGACTTTGTACTTTAGCAAGAATTAATGGATCCGACAGCCTTTCTCGACAAAAGCGTGGAATAATAGCTTACATAAAATCCGACCTGAGTAGTCAAGTTTTTCAGTTTTGTTCAAGCAAGATTATAGTTCTGGGTCCGCTACTTTACAAATAATAGCTTTCCGTTTTAGAACAACGCTCATCAATCACTTTATATAGAAATTCCACATTTTCGGAAACAACATTTAGTAATTTACTTATGGAGGCAGTAGGTACTGTATATACTATGGGTGAAACATTCAACAAAGTTCTTGTTATTGGTGATTTTAATATATGTAGGGCGACAAATAGCAGTTTAACGGAAAGGAAATTAATGCGAAACTTTGATACAAGGACATATCTTGGATCAGAAAAGAACGCTATTGGAAGTGAACCTAATTGGACCATTTTTAGAACCCCTCCCCATATAAAGTTCTATTATAGTAGAAGTCTTTTTTTTTGGCATATAATCGCAATTCTTAATATTTCTTGACAAAAACGGGTAAAGAACAATTCATCATCATCATCATGGTTGGCCGATTACATCCTATGTAGGTCTTTGGCCTGTTGCGCGCCAACGATCGAAGCGCGTGGCGTTCTGCAGTTTTTTACACCAAGTGCTTGCAGCGCATCAAACACTTGTTCCCTCCACCGGAGTTCGGCCTGCCTCTTGCGCAACCCTTCTTCCGATTCCCTTTCGAAAACCATCCTAGCTGGAGCACTTTCGTCCATACGGCTGAGATGACCTAGCCATCGCAAACGTTGAACCTTTATGCGACGAAGTATGTCAATATCGGCGAAAAGCTCATACAGCTCAAGATTCGTTCTGGTTCGGAACTCATCGCCAACGCTGACAGGACCAAAGACCTTTTGGAAAATTTTTCTCTCGAACACGCCTAGAAGAACCTCATCAGTTTATGTTAGCGTCCATACCTCTGTGCCATAAATAAGCACGGGGACGATGAGGGTCTTATAGAGTGTAAGTTTTGTCGTACGAGAGAGGGCTTTGCTGTTGAACTGCTTACTTAGCCCAAAGTAGCACCTGTTAGTAATAATTCTCCTTTTTATCTCCATGCTGACGTTATTAAAGATATTTACGGCTGTACCTAGGTAGACAAATTCCTTGACTACCTCGAAGTTATATCGGTCACAACATTCAAGAGATACGGGGCGTCGCGAATCCCTGAACGTTGAGAACGATTCGCCGATTCTTTCTCAATTCTTGCAAAATCTGAGGTAATATCCCGCGCTTTCTGACCAATGATATCAATATCACTTTTGTTAAAGTTAGTGGCACTTATGTTAAACTCAGCATTCCGCAGCACCTTTTCCATGATGATATTGAAAAAGGTACACGAAAGGTTGTCGCCCTGTCTAAGACTTCGTTTGGTATCGAATGGTTCGGAGAAGTCCGTTCCTATTATGACTGAGGACCTGGTGTCACTAAAAGTCATTTTGCTAAGCCTTATCAGCTTAGCGGGAATACCAAACTCAGACATGGCGACAAACAATTTCGTACGAATTGGAGAATCAAATCAATCAGCCTCATTTCATTATCGGATGTGGTGTCGTGGAGGCTGAATTTACCGATGGTGGGGCCAAAGATGCTCTCCATCCCAATCTTTGCATTAAAACCACCAAGAACAATTTTAATGTCATGGGAAGGGCAGCTGTCATATGTTTGCTCCAGGTGCTGATATTATATATAATATTTTGCCTTGAGGCGGATTGTGGCAAGACGATCATTCACTGCGGTGAATTGCGAGACAAGGTGGCGAAGTCCCTGTCCAAGCCATCGCATTTCCTGCATAAGGGTGATGTCAGCATTATATTTATCGAGGACATCGGCCAGCCCCACTTTTCATGGTACCGTCGGCGGGTTACCAGCCCAGCGCGACGGTCTGTTCGCTGCGCACACTAGCTCGCTGCCAAGACGGATGTGAAGCCAGTGGTACCCCGCGGAAGTTATGTGTCAACTTGAAGTGGGCAGAGGCCAGGATAGCTCTGGACTTCGCCTAAATATAGCTAATCAGAAACGTTACCTGGCATGCTCACTTCCACACCACCATACCAAAGAATAATTAATTGGCTTAATATTTGGCTGTGCTAAATTTGGATCCGATCGGACCATTTTTAGAAACCCTTTCTATATAATAATATTTCACGATGAGACTCATCTGGTGATGCTTCTCGTTTACTGACACAACTAAACTAATTGTAGCATAATTTGTGAAGTTAAGTAGTATAAGGCGTTATATGGTCCTGCTTGGCCGACTTTTCCTAGGGAAACTACTTATACAAATTTTGCGACATCTCTTTAATTGTTTAAAGAAAAAAACTTTCTAGACGTTGTGTAATAAAAGAATTATCTGAACGAATATAAATCATGAGAATCGTTGTATGATTACTAACTTGCGGTCCATTTAACGTACAGTTAACAGTGAGAAAAAGAATTGAACGAGACGCGAAACCGGAAACCGAAGAACAAACTGGTTAATAACAAAATATAAATTTTATTTATGTTCAGTTTCTTCATACCTGTACGAATGCAGCACCAACGTGCCATAACATTAAAACAAAGAACTTACTCACGGATATATAAACAATAAATAAATTTATGTGTCTTTAGATAAATAAATAAAATTCAGTAGCGTAAAGTATTGTATGTACGTAAATCATATTTTTTATTTTTTTATTTTTCTTAACTTTATTGACATTGGACCGAATCGAACTATTCTTAGAACCCCTCCCCATATAATGGAAGTCTCTATGTGGCATAAAATCGCAATTCTTATTAATTTTTAACAAAATCGGTGAAGAATTACTAACTAACTTGAAAATTGGCTTTGTTTATTGACAATTTAACGTTAAAAAATATTTTCATTAGTTGAGTTTGATTCAATTTTACAATTATCTTCAATTTTAGGATTCTGAATCGATTTAACCATGGTCGTCTATATCACCTTGTGCACAAGCTACTGATCGCATTTTTACACCCTCCACCTCAGTGATGAAGGTATACTAAGTTTGTTCTTCCGTTTGCAACACCCAAAAGGATCAGCTTCAAAAACTGAGTCGGTTTAGACATGTATTTCCGTGTGTCCGTGTGTCTGTCTGTTGGCATTCTCAAGGGCGTAAATTATAAGATATTGAGCTTAAATTTTACACAGACACTTTTAGTTTTTGCACGCAGATCGCTATTTAAAATGGGCAAAATCGGCCAAGAGGCACTCCCACAATCGACAAAAATCTATTTATCTGCCACAAAAATTGAGTTTTGAAGATAGAATTTGGTGCACATATTTATAGTTTTACCCTTTATTGATGTGCCGAAAATGGGCGTGGTCGGATAATATATAATCTTTGCATTTACCACAAACGTTATCTACGAACTTAAAATAGTTACTCCATCCATTGATGTGCCTAAAATGGCCATGGTCGGTTAATAGACGCGCCCACAATCAAGATGAACCTTTATATCTACCACAAAAATTGACCTTTGACCTTGAATTTGATACAATGAAGATTTTCAAAATCAAATTAAGATATATCCAGAGCAGACTATTTCAGACAAATGGTTATGTTATATTTTCCGTGGCGTAATGAAGTAACAGACTTTTTAGAAAACGACAACGAACAAACATGTTCTTCATATAAAGAACAAACCAACAACAATTCCAAAAATTTGCGATAAACGAATTGGAAAACGCTTTAGAGGAAATTCAGAACGTTATCGATGGCAATTCCGAAAATAAACCAACCGGACAAGACAACGTTGCTGCATCGCAATTATTAGATGAAGAATTCAGAGCTCCGGCTTTGCCAGAGATTAATAGAGACATAAATATACTTAATATAGACGAAGAAGAAAATGATGATCAGGGTGAAGGTGTCCGTTTAATAAAACTCCCTCCATTAGTAAATGTAGAGGATTTGTTAACATCCGTAAAGTCCCTCCATAAAAAGCAACCGATATATTTCCAACGTGTACTGTATATGGGAGGTGGCGCGGGAGTAGGTAAAAGTCGCTTGATACATATCAGGCAATAACACAACGATTTAATTCTCTTCCTGGGTCCAATCCAGATCTCCCAAAGATTTTGCTAAGGGCACCAACGAGTAAAGCAGCATTCGGAATCGGAGGATATACTCTTCATACTCCCTTTTCCTGTAAATCAGTCGTCCGGAGAAATTCGTCCCTTAAGTAACGATACAGTTAATTCCCTTATTGTTAGACTGATTGAGGTTAAACTTATTATTATAGATGAAGTGTCGATGGTTGGTTCTAAAATGTTAGGTTTCCTGGACTCAAAACTAAAACAAATATTTAAAACTACAGAGTAAACGGTGATTTAAAACAACTTCCACCTGTAGGTGACCGTTTCATTTTCAATCCAAATGCAAATAATTCTTATGGAGATATAATACGGCGAGGGCTTTGGGATATGTTCTAATTAGACGAAATAATGCGACAAAGAGGCGACAGGACTTTTGCAATTCCATTAAATAATATGACATTTGTACAAATGAATCCTGAAGACATAGATTTTATGATATCAAGGACAGTCAATTTACATACAGAAGTCTCTTTGGATGTTATATATTTGATTTGTTTAAATAAGGAAGCTGACACATATAATATACAGCGCTTAGCACAGATTTCGACGGAAGCGCATATTTCTAGAAGTTATGACCTTATTAAGGCTGACTCTCTAGGTTAGGTTAGGTTGGTAGAGTGTGCGCTTATAAAAAGCGCTTTACTTAGGGCAGTAAGTAGGAACATAACGCAGAGTTCAGTTTAGCCACCCGGAGGCAGCTATAAATCGGTCGAAAATGTTAGCATCCGCTTGTGACCATAGGCCCTCTGGGAATCTAACTCCAAGTGTTTTGTGTCGTTTTCCCTGTAGAACCGGGCATTCACACAGCGAGTGCTCCACAGTTTCCACGGACACCATATCTGCTGGTCATATGGCCTATGAGACAGTGCCCCGTTAGGACTCGTATGACCACGGAGATCGATTTTCTATTTAGACTTAATAAGTCTTTCGTTCGTTTATAATTTAGCCGAGGCCAGAGAGTGCGAGATATGTAAGAGTTCGATAGAGTGCTCCATCCACTGTTTATCCATCTCACCGCCTCCCTGTCCAGTCGTCCGTTCAGTTCAGAGAGGGGGTCCGCACCACCGCTCTCTCGCTAATGTCTTGTCTGCTCGCCCCGATTCTTGCACACTCGTCCGCAACCTCATTTCCGGGTATACCTGTTGCAGATGCTTGGTAGTGAGAACGACCGTTTCTCTGCGAGTGCCTCCGAGTAAACTCCCGCTCCTGTGTGCATATCCATCTTGGAGCCGTCCGTGAAGACCATTACGTCGTATTCACCCATAGTGCCCGACTTTCAGTCCTCTCTAGATGGCAAGGCTGACTTTCTAAGTGAACACCAAAAACAGACAATTTTAAATAAAATTAAGAAAGAAAAATTAAAACGTCGGAGACTCAAGGACTTCCCACAGAACTTACGTTAAAGACATCGGCTAAATATATGCTGACAGTAAATATTGACACTGCCGATGGACTCTTTAACGGTGCAGCAGGATTTTTAATGTCAGTAGACATAAGTCAGGAAGTCGTTTCGACACTTTAGATATTATTTTCTAATAAGGACATTGGCTCTCAGGCAAGGAGAAAAGAAACTTCGTAATTCTGAACCTCTATATACTATTATTGAAAAACATAACAGAACATTTTAATACAGACGTAACAAATTACTATTGATAGGAGACAGTTTCCGGTAGTTCCAGCGAAGGGTATTCATAAGAGTCAGGGAGCTACTTACAACAAAGTTGTAGTTCATCTTGCAGATAGAATAAATAGAGCTGCAATGTATGCAGCTTGCAGTCGAGCTACTAGTGCATCAGGATTGTTAATAATTGGACGTTTCACCCCTCCAAAACAATTTTCTGACACTGACGTTGCCAAAATCGAACTTGACGGGCTCAGAACAGAAAGATTTTTATGTCTATTTACCTAATGTAGCCGCAAACATAAAAATATATTAACAGTTAATTAACTTTAGCTAATTTAGCTAATCAGGTCAAAATATATTACTAAAATGTACAAAGCCTTAACGCTCACCACGAAGACTTATTCAGTGATGGATATATAACAGATATAGACATTTTATGTCTTGTAAAAATATGGACTTTTCTGTTGGGCGACTGTTCTGCTGAAGGACTTTGTACTTTAGCAAGAATTAATGGATCCGACAGCCTTTCTCGACAAAAGCGTGGAATAATAGCTTACATAAAATCCGACCTGAGTAGTCAAGTTTTTCAGTTTTGTTCAAGCAAGATTATAGTTCTGGGTCCGCTACTTTACAAATAATAGCTTTCCGTTTTAGAACAACGCTCATCAATCACTTTATATAGAAATTCCACATTTTCGGAAACAACATTTAGTAATTTACTTATGGAGGCAGTAGGTACTGTATATACTATGGGTGAAACATTCAACAAAGTTCTTGTTATTGGTGATTTTAATATATGTAGGGCGACAAATAGCAGTTTAACGGAAAGGAAATTAATGCGAAACTTTGATACAAGGACATATCTTGGATCAGAAAAGAACGCTATTGGAAGTGAACCTAATTGGACCATTTTTAGAACCCCTCCCCATATAAAGTTCTATTATAGTAGAAGTCTTTTTTTTTGGCATATAATCGCAATTCTTAATATTTCTTGACAAAAACGGGTAAAGAACAATTCATCATCATCATCATGGTTGGCCGATTACATCCTATGTAGGTCTTTGGCCTGTTGCGCGCCAACGATCGAAGCGCGTGGCGTTCTGCAGTTTTTTACACCAAGTGCTTGCAGCGCATCAAACACTTGTTCCCTCCACCGGAGTTCGGCCTGCCTCTTGCGCAACCCTTCTTCCGATTCCCTTTCGAAAACCATCCTAGCTGGAGCACTTTCGTCCATACGGCTGAGATGACCTAGCCATCGCAAACGTTGAACCTTTATGCGACGAAGTATGTCAATATCGGCGAAAAGCTCATACAGCTCAAGATTCGTTCTGGTTCGGAACTCATCGCCAACGCTGACAGGACCAAAGACCTTTTGGAAAATTTTTCTCTCGAACACGCCTAGAAGAACCTCATCAGTTTATGTTAGCGTCCATACCTCTGTGCCATAAATAAGCACGGGGACGATGAGGGTCTTATAGAGTGTAAGTTTTGTCGTACGAGAGAGGGCTTTGCTGTTGAACTGCTTACTTAGCCCAAAGTAGCACCTGTTAGCAGACATAATTCTCCTTTTTATCTCCATGCTGACGTTATTAAAGATATTTACGGCTGTACCTAGGTAGACAAATTCCTTGACTACCTCGAAGTTATATCGGTCACAACATTCAAGAAATACGGGGCGTCGCGAATCCCTGAACGTTGAGAACGATTCGCCGATTCTTTCTCAATTCTTGCAAAATCTGAGGTAATATCCCGCGCTTTCTGACCAATGATATCAATATCACTTTTGTTAAAGTTAGTGGCACTTATGTTAAACTCAGCATTCCGCAGCACCTTTTCCATGATGATATTGAAAAAGGTACACGAAAGGTTGTCGCCCTGTCTAAGACTTCGTTTGGTATCGAATGGTTCGGAGAAGTCCGTTCCTATTATGACTGAGGACCTGGTGTCACTAAAAGTCATTTTGCTAAGCCTTATCAGCTTAGCGGGAATACCAAACTCAGATATGGCGACAAACAATTTCGTACGAATTGGAGAATCAAATCAATCAGCCTCATTTCATTATCGGATGTGGTGTCGTGGAGGCTGAATTTACCGATGGTGGGGCCAAAGATGCTCTCCTTCCCAATCTTTGCATTAAAACCACCAAGAACAATTTTAATGTCATGGGAAGGGCAGCTGTCATATGTTTGCTCCAGGTGCTGATATTATATATAATATTTTGCCTTGAGGCGGATTGTGGCAAGACGATCATTCACTGCGGTGAATTGCGAGACAAGGTGGCGAAGTCCCTGTCCAAGCCATCGCATTTCCTGCATAAGGGTGATGTCAGCATTATATTTATCGAGGACATCGGCCAGCCCCACTTTTCATGGTACCGTCGGCGGGTTACCAGCCCAGCGCGACGGTCTGTTCGCTGCGCACACTAGCTCGCTGCCAAGACGGATGTGAAGCCAGTGGTACCCCGCGGAAGTTATGTGTCAACTTGAAGTGGGCAGAGGCCAGGATAGCTCTGGACTTCGCCTAAATATAGCTAATCAGAAACGTTACCTGGCATGCTCACTTCCACACCACCATACCAAAGAATAATTAATTGGCTTAATATTTGGCTGTGCTAAATTTGGATCCGATCGGACCATTTTTAGAAACCCTTTCTATATAATAATATTTCACGATGAGACTCATCTGGTGATGCTTCTCGTTTACTGACACAACTAAACTAATTGTAGCATAATTTGTGAAGTTAAGTAGTATAAGGCGTTATATGGTCCTGCTTGGCCGACTTTTCCTAGGGAAACTACTTATACAAATTTTGCGACATCTCTTTAATTGTTTAAAGAAAAAAACTTTCTAGACGTTGTGTAATAAAAGAATTATCTGAACGAATATAAATCATGAGAATCGTTGTATGATTACTAACTTGCGGTCCATTTAACGTACAGTTAACAGTGAGAAAAAGAATTGAACGAGACGCGAAACCGGAAACCGAAGAACAAACTGGTTAATAACAAAATATAAATTTTATTTATGTTCAGTTTCTTCATACCTGTACGAATGCAGCACCAACGTGCCATAACATTAAAACAAAGAACTTACTCACGGATATATAAACAATAAATAAATTTATGTGTCTTTAGATAAATAAATAAAATTCAGTAGCGTAAAGTATTGTATGTACGTAAATCATATTTTTTATTTTTTTATTTTTCTTAACTTTATTGACATTGGACCGAATCGAACTATTCTTAGAACCCCTCCCCATATAATGGAAGTCTCTATGTGGCATAAAATCGCAATTCTTATTAATTTTTAACAAAATCGGTGAAGAATTACTAACTAACTTGAAAATTGGCTGTGCCAAATTTGAATCCGATGGAACCATTTTTGGAACCTCTTTCCATATAATGAAATTTCACGACGTAACTTTTATGATAATGTCTTGTGTCAGTGAAACACAACTAAACTAATTATAGTATAGTTTGTGAAAAGAAGTGATATAGGGTATTAAATGATCGGACTTTATCAACCATACCATTTTCACTTATTTTTGTTCATTGTTGTGACCCGACCAAACCAAACCAAAGAGAAATCCAGCTACACAAATACTATAAACAGTTTATAGTAAAACTTGGTTCGAAATTTATACGAATTTTAAGTTAAAGTTTAAATTATAAGTAATAATTTATGTTCAATAATGCGGAGACGAACATAGTTTATTTGACGTTGTGGAAACGTAAAAAAATCAGTGAAGAACAAGTAAAAAACTAACCTAAGAAAACTCAAAAATAATATATAATCACCTATTAAGTCGTGTTTTACGCTGAGAGCGGTGTTTTTTTAGTGTATCTGTTATACGGCCTGGCCCATTTTTAGAACATCTTTGATGGGGTTATTATAAATATGTATACTAAATTCAGTTCACATCTCCATTTCTGTGGCAGATATATATATTTTTGTCTATTGTGGGTGTGGCTCATGACCGATTTTACCCTTTTTAAATAGCGATCTGTGTGCAGAAATTAAAAGTGTCTGTACAAAATTTCAGTGCAATATCTCAAAATTTATGACCGTGATAGTGTCAACAATAGGCAGACATATTGACATTCATGTCTATCTACAAAGTCTTTGATGCTTTTTTAGGCGGACTCTATTAAATACCATATGAGTATGTCCAATAATATATTTTATAGTTTGTAAATCTCAAAACAGTACAGACGCTCAGTTTTATTCGGTATATGTAACGCTTATGAAGAATACACTTCGTTGGATTTAAGTAGTAGTGCAACATTTAGAAAACCAGTTATTTAATAATGTGTACAACATACTGGTAACATAATATGAATGATGATATTATATTTCTCTCTCAATTGTAGCTGTAGCTGATCACTGTAACGTTAAATTTAAATAAAAATTAAACGTTCCTGTACTTTGTTTAAATATCGTACAATAATTCTCTATATATACGATTAGCATAATAATCATAGATACTATAAACACGCTTCATCAACTCTGGTTCAAATAAAAATATAATACTACCTGTGCACACAACCCTTGCAGACAACCGCAATTCTCCATAAATATTTTCTATATATCGTAGTACAGATAAATGAACCACATATTAATTATGTGGTCAAGTTGTTTACTTATCAAAATTCGTTTAGACACACATATGTACATGAGAGCCCACCCGTACCAGTTCATAGTAATGAATTGCTACAAATGCTCGAAACAATGGCAAAAACGAATGATTAAAATGGTTTTTTAATTAAATGAATTATTTTGTGATGATAATATACTGTTATTTATACATATTATCATTTATATATCACACTTTTTTTGTATTCTTTCATGCCGCGTCCACCTTAAAGCGGTGGCGTATTAGGAATAAAATAAGGACCAATGAAATGTGTGCCTTTTACTCTCCATATAATACATAGAACTTTGTCTTAGACTTGTAATTTATGTCGAACAAACTTAATAGAGAGAACCCAAAACTGCTCACCTTAGCAAACGAAGAACTATTTTACCGACGAAAACACATGATTCCATAAAAATGCTAAAGACAATTTACTTGGTACCTTTTTATATCCACCACATAAGGTGGGGCCATATCAAGTTTGTCATTCCGTTTGCAACATGCAATAGGAGGCGTCAGAGACCTTACAAAAGTATATACATTCCTGGTCAGTATCAGAATATGAGTCGTTGTTGGCATTTTCACGGTTGTAAATTTGGAGATATTGAACTGAAATTTTGAAAAGACACTTTTAATTTCTGCAGGAAGATCGCTATTTTAAATGGGCGAATTCAGTCAATTGACAAAAACCTATTTATCTGCCACAGAAATTGAGCTACGAAGTTGAAATTTGTTATAAATATTTATAATTATCCCAGCCATTGATGTGCCAAAATGGGAGAGGTCGAATAACAGACACACAATCACAATCAACAAAATTTTTTATAGCCTATGTCCTATGAACTCGAAATTTAGTGGCAAATATATGTATAATACGGGATGAGTTCGCAAAATGTATCGATCAAATCTTAATCGTCCTTGACCCAAAAGACAGACAGACAGATTAAATTATTAATTTAATAAATTAAAGGTGAGTTTGCGGTTCGGTTTATAAGTAACAAACTTCTGCAAAAATACCCCTTCACTTACTTTGTGGTGTAGGGTATAAAATAGAACATTTATTATGCATAATACTGGTACTATACCCTTTTATATTTGGTATGATTAAAGTGACTGGAAGCCACATGCGTTTATAACTACATAAACATATGTTCTTTATTATTAAGTGTCATCAGGAATTTTCATATAGCGTCTACATCCTATGAATTGAAAATTAAGTTAAAGCAATAAACATTTACACAATCTTGTCAAGTGCAAAAATGTTATATCTCAAAATACATAATTTTCAAAAAAAAAAAAGTGTTTATTATAATACCAAACCCAGAGAAACATCTAACCATAACGAATATAAAATTAAGTAAAACTTACCTTTCTTTATAAATTTTTACTTTATAATTCCACTCGTTAAATCATTCAGTATGGCACATTTTTTATACCCTGAACCACTTGTGGCAAAGGGAATATGATCAAATGAATCGATTTAACCATGGCCACAGATTGCAATTTTTGAGGAATTGCGAAGATATTTGGTGAAAAGACATGTCTTAGCTAAAAAATGGACCAAATTGAATCAGTTTTAGAACCTTTCCCTATATAAGTTCCTGTTACTTTATATGGCAAAAAATCGTAATTCTTAATAATTTTGGCAAAATTTGATGAAGAGAAAATAATTATCTGTAATCTGTATCTGGTTGGTCTTAACCGACTTTAACATTTTTACTTATTATTAACATATAACAATTTTTTATACCAATTTATATATAGCATAAAGTGTCATCTTAGTAGAGCTTTTATAAATAAAATATAAAATGACAATATTACACACAAATAGCATTCCGAAATGTATTGTATAAGAAAATTTGTTGATAGGTTTTTTCACTCGTTCACAAAAACGATGTCACGTTAAAATTCAAATCCAAATTCAGTAGTAAAAACATTGTAACTATAACAAGTAAGAAACTAACTTTGACTTCAGCCAAATCTTAAATACCACCCACATCTACAACAATGGGCGGGGGAAATACGTCTATGTTGCGCCTTCTAATATTATATGTATTACGTACCAGCTTGCAAGTGGAGTTTTACGCTGAGTATGTTTTTTGTAAATTGTGGGCGTGTCTGTTATCAGGCCATTTTTTATGACAGATAAATACATTTTTATTGACCGATTTTGCGCATTTCAAATGGGGATCTGCGTTCAAACATTGAAAGTGCTGTACAAAACCTCAGCGCAATATCTCAAAATTTACGACCGTGAGAATTCCAACAACAGACAGATGCACGGATACACCGACATACATGTCTAAATCGACTCAGTTTTTAATGCTCTGGCGCCTCCTTTTGAGTGCTGCAAACGCAAAAACAAACTTAGTATACCCTCATCACTAAGGTAGGCGCTTAAAAAAAACTGGTCACTGACAATCAATCACTTTAATCAACTAATGTAACACACCCCTCAACTTTTTCATTTTTTTTTTTAATTACCAATATAATAATATAGAAAGGTATTTATGTTTATGTCTATGACAAAGCAAGACACTCTTAACGAATAAAAGCACAAAAAATAAATTGAATAATAACTCTTTTAAGGGCTTACGTGTTTGTAAACAGGAAGTCCAGCAAGAGGCAATGGAATCAAAGAATATTCGTAAAAAAAAACATGCGAAAATGTTATAGTCGGCCAAGCCCAACCATTAATCATCCTACAACACTTAGCTCTTTAAATTATGCCACAATTAGTTTAGTTGCATCAGTAAACGCGAGGTATTGTCAGAAAAGTCCCTTCGTGAAATATCATTATATAAAAATGGTACGATCGGGTTCAAATTTGTTACATTAAATTATTAAGCTAATTAACTATTCTTTATCCATTTTCTCCAAAAAAAAAATTATGAATTGGGATTTTTTGCGGAATAAACACTTCCATTATAACAGGACCTTATAAAATTGATCTAATTCGGTCCATTTTCAATAGAGTTTCTTTTTTAGCTAAGACGTGTTTTTGTGCCAAATTTCATTGAAATATCTCAAAAAATATGACCTATAGCTTAAAAACTCAAAACAAAACTCTCATGTGTTCAAATACATCCAGCATAAC
The DNA here is from genome assembly GCA_949710015.1 of Crataerina pallida. Taxonomy (NCBI): domain Eukaryota; kingdom Metazoa; phylum Arthropoda; class Insecta; order Diptera; family Hippoboscidae; genus Crataerina; species Crataerina pallida. Next base: position 24,042,430 of record OX453289.1, on the reverse strand, counting down.
GGCGTTCAATATAATCCATTTATTCAGTACAAGCCCAACATATTTTTCTCTGCTTATTCAAAAAACTCCGAGATAAGGAAAAGGATGTATGAAAAGTAGAAATTAGTTACAAGTATAATTCCAATATTTCGCGTCTTTTTCGATCTAAAATTAAAGCCAAAAATACTCTTTTGATTCGATTTTCTAGAATTGCTATTGGTTGTTGCAAGCATTGTAATGAAATCAATTTGATCTCCTTACGTATGTGAGTTAATGTTGTTTAGCTATGCTTGTTCTTATGTGTATAAAATATAAAATCTTGAGACCGGCAGCACACCATACAACAGAGGACATGTGTTTCATGTCAAAGCTGACAACTCAGTACAATGCAACTGTTCGACTTAATAGAGAACAATTGCTCAATGACCCGTAAAATGTTGAAAGGGATGTTGAGGATTAACCAAAATAAAACATACATACGCAATTTGGCCTAAGCTGCATCTTGGATACCCTAAAATGTAAATAAAATCAAAACAACAAACCTATCTTTCATAAAATTTTATTATAAATTTAAAATTATGAAGATTTATACATCTACTTAATTTTTCTACATGTATCAATTTGTAAAGAGGGGCGCGGTCGAATAACTTTTATTCCCACATTTTACAAGAAAACTTATTGGTCGCAGAAACAATCTCACATCTTCGCCTTTTACCATATTTGTAGACGTGGAGAGTCCTTGAGAATTAATTTTATATTAATCAAAATCAATTTTTTCTTCACTACTGATAGGATACAAATAGCCACAGACACCGACAAAACCATTAAGGATCGGTCGGCATAATGAGTTTATTGAGGAAAAATATCACTTAAGTATACCAACACGGTTGACAAACAATTTCAAACATTTTAAAGAGAAACCTCTGTCTGAAGATGAGGTAAAAATACCGAAAGTAAACAACGTCTATGTGATCAACTACTCTTGTAAAGAAAACTTATTTTTTATTTATCAATGAGAAATTCCGTACAATGTCATATAACATAGACTAAGTTTGTCATTGGCTTCAGTGACCTCGTACTATATGTACATTCTTGATGAACATGAACATCTAAATTGATTTAGCCATGTCTGTGTGTCTGTCTGTATACAAGTATGTTATTGAATTGCTTATGGTAGAGAAAATTGAGTTATTTTAACTCCCAAAAAAGCTCAGAAATGTAATATACCACACTATATATGTACTTGCATAGTTAATTTATTCAGTCCTCGTAAATGTATAACTTTCCCTTGAAAAAACCACCGCAACCATAAGTTAGACGTTCAACAAAAATTACTATTTAAGTAAAATTATGTAGAAATTTTAGTAAGACAACTTAACAATACTTGGTTTCAGATATTTTAAATCAATTTAATTGTAACAACCAATGTAAACCGTGAGTTAAGTTAATATTAGGAGTTCCAGCAGCAATTTCTAATTTAATTAATTTAATGCAAAAGTTCGCAAGTGTAGTTCTTTCTTAGAAAAAAAAAACAAGTAAGAAAACTAAATTTGGCTAAATCTTAAATACCCTTCACATTCACAACGGTGGGCGTGGCAAATATATATATTGCGCCCTCGTGATCACGTCCATGCATGTATTACATACCAGCTTGCAGGTGGAGTTTTACGCTAAGAATGGTTTTTTGTAAATTGTGGGTGTGTCTGTTATTCGATCATGCCCATTTTTGGCACATAGAAGGACGGGATAACCATTAATATGTACGATGTGCGACAATGCGATCTGTAACTTGCACCCAAAATTACATGGACAGACAAACGAACATAAACACAAATCGATTGAAATTTAGATTCTTAATCGATCGGTATAATTGAAGATGGGTGTGACACTTGTCGTTTAAGAGTTACAAAGATTTGCACAAACCCATAATACCATTTGCCTCAAGGGGTGCAGGGTATAAAAATATTAATGTAGAAGTACCTTTTTCTAAACAACAAATAAAAACAAACAGAAAAAAAGATTTTATGGACACAACAAACCAACCAATCCATTCACTTTTGTTACTCACCTACAAGAGTATTTGAGGATTAAATCAATCCCAAAACTGTGGCCATACAGCAATGAGTGTATAAATTGCAATTTCAATTTTATTAAATAAACCCCTTGAACAACTGTTGCTTGTTTTAATCCGACTTTTAACTTTGCACTTTCTCTCATTTGTCTCCGCATACAATAACTGCTCATGTGAATATATTTGATATGTCCATATACGAGTATATGGAAAACACTTAAGAAACTACGTTACGCACATCTTTGTTGGGTAACAATGTGTTTATATCTACAGATGTACAATGTAATGTATAACTCTAAGACTTAAAGCAATAATAACAGTAGTTTATCAAAAGTCAAGTCATCTTATTTATATTTTATAATATACTATAAAATACAAACAAGAGTAGTAAAACAATGGCAGCTCTTGCATATATGTATACTGTACATGTTGTATAAATATTACATACGTGGGTTACATGGGTGGGTTACAATTGCTTCCTTTCTTCTCTGCTGTATGGACATTTAAACTGATTACTAAAGCATTTTATTGCACCACAATATTTAACCATAAAACGAATGGAAAAGGGTTTTGATTTTTTTTTTTATTTATAAAAGGAATCTTCATTTCGAAATTGTTTCCATGCGGCAACAACAACATATGTTGTTTGTAGAAAAATAAGGAATCTTTGGACGAACTTCCACTTTGCAGTTTATTGCTTAAATATTGTATCTTACGAGCGATAAGTTTTAAAGCACAAAGTTTTTCATTTCTACACCCTCTTCATAAGATCAGGTTATACATAATTTGTAATTACGTTTACAACAAACACGAAGGATTCAATTGAAATGTTATACAGACGTAGTCATCGAGTTTCGTATTTTAGTTGGGCCGAATTGATCAAGTGCCACGTTTACAATCGACAATATTTGCTTATACATGATTTCGCTAAAAATGGGCGGGATCACGTAACAGTTATCTTTTCATAGCTTTCAACAAGTAAACAAAATTTCGGCTTAAATACCCTCCACATCTACAATATTGGGTGTGGCAGATTTTTGATTACGCCCTCTAATAATGTATATACTACGTATCAGCTTGCAAGTCCAGTTTCACGTGGAGTACGGTTTTTTTGTAAATTTTGCTACTCGACCACATCCATTTTTGGCACACATTTCGATTGATGTGATTCATACGTCAATTTTTGTGGCAGATATATAGATTTTTGTAAATTGTACTCGTGCCTGCTGGGTAATTATAAATATATGTACGAAATTTCAACTCAATAGCTAAATTTTCGTGGCAGATAAATAAATGTTTATCGATTGTGGATGTGTCTCTTGACTGGTTTTGCCCATTTAAATAGGGATCTGTGTATAGAAAGTAAAAGTGTCTGTACAAAAGGAGAGAGAACATGTTCCTCATGCACATTGTTTAGTCTGAGCTTTAAAGGTCACGCTCGAGAAATATATATGGTCAGGGGTAAGATGTAAAAAGTGAAAATTTCCAACAAACATTTTTTGTATGTTTTTTTGTCGTCCGATTTGAATGATGAACATATCTTAATGACAACGCTGACAAGCGACACAAATTTTCTACCCTTTAACACTTATGTACCGTCAAATATTAAGTTTGTAAAGATGTTCTTACCTTCGTTTCGTTCCCCTTTGGCCCAAGTTGCACATCCTTTGACTTTGAATTTGATTTAATTTGAAATTCAATCATGCACGAAGTATGTACTCAACTTTCATTTGGTTTCTTATCCTCAAAATTCATTTAAATAGTACTTTACTTCAATAAGGGCAAGCGTTTAGGATACAATAAATATTTTATTAATATATTATATACATGAATTCCACAATAAATCCACTCTCGTACTTTGATTTAACTTGGTTTGCATTTAAATTACATTTATATTCGCACCTACCGAAATTGAATAGTTATTGTACCCAAACAGCTAACCAACCGCAGCAACACACACATACATACATTCAATGTGTTCAAGCATTCTGAAATTTATTGCCCATATTTTCCCCTTTGTTCTCTTTTTCCGATTGGTATATATACCCGTATGTGCATATGTGTGGCTAAATAATTTATGATGCAATTTTGCTCTCCACTTTTCAAAAACTGTGAATATAAATATTTCAACATTTCAAATGTACACCATAAATAGTGGCTGTGTGTGATTTCGTTCAAGGATTTGCTGCCATGGGAAATTGCATTTAAATCGATAATAATCGTTATCGTAATCGTTATCCTCAGAGTCATTGACAGTCGCCCTCATATAGGTACACATATACATATTATATATACAGTCTCTCCCTTGATTGGCAAAATTTATGCACACAATTTAAGCATTAATTCATGTGTTCACCTGTATGTGCCCGTATTGTACACATGTATTTAAATGCGCCAACCTTTACACATCGCAATGAATATAATACCTAATGGATGAGTGTTAATGTCATGATTTCGAGACTCTAATGAAGAGTTCATGTTTTGCATAAAGTTATGTGACATTTAAAACGATTTTTATTTTATAACAGATATGTATTTCTATTCTACCAACTATGGATTACTATGTATACAAGTATTTGCAACTTTCCGTGGAAGACCTCAGAGACCTATATTTGTTTATTGAAAATGGACCCAATCGGACTATTTTTAGAACCACTCCCCATATATGACAAAAATCTCAATTCTTAATATTTTTTGACAACATTTGGTGAAGAATAGTTAATTGGTTTAATAATTAAACATCTTTAATTGGCTTAATTTGAATCCGATCGGATGACTTTTAGATAACATTATCCAAAAAAGCTTTAACTTTCTTCCAGAAAATTTCTTGAGGCTTACATAAAAACGTGCTACTTTAAAAAAACTTCTCTATCACGTAAGGCTTCTGACTGCGGTCTTCTGCCTTATAAAATAAACTAGAGAACTCTTTATTAGGGTCGACAAAACTAGATTCAGAGATTGCCCTGGACACATTCTGCAACGCCTGTACCAATCTATCATGATCCAATTTAGTTTCGTTCTTCCTGAAAGACATATATTTTTTAAAAATTGAGCAGCCTTTCCGATTGGATGAGTGTCCATAATTACAATTAACACAGAATGGTTTTCCATCACAAGCATTATTAAAACTATTTTGACCCTGAAGATGTTTTTCTCACATTTGACGCATGCAATCGGACGGTTACAGTTTTTCGAAAAATGGCCCCACTGCGGACAACGCAACTGTTTGGACTTTGATTTTGGCAACTCCCAATGCACAACTTGATTTAATATAAATTTCGTGTTAACAATTTCAGAGACACCAATTCCAGGAATCAATATTACCATAAACAAACCTGTATCAATGTTATGTTTTTTCGAAAAACTAGTGGAGAATTTTGACACGTTGTAAATTGCATTGGGAAAAAGAGCGTCCAATTCACTTTTAATATTTTCCGTATCTATTTCATAGAAAAGACGTTAGACGTTACTCCTTAGGAGTGTATGAATAAGAATCCATTTCTTCGTCACGTAACAATTCCATCATTTCATTATGAGCGGAACTCTCACACAAGTATAACATACTTTTATGTCGATTTTTATTTACAATTTTAAAATCGATTTTTTTTTGCTTTTAGCAGTTAAATTAAATTTTTAATATTGACATTATATAGAAAAATGGTAGGACAGAATTTTTTAAATTCATTTACATTTTGTTTACTCCGTCCCTCACTTTTCTCGTGAAGTGGAAATGTCCAGTTGACTTGGAGCGGATTACTCATTCATACTTGAAAGTATGCTGAGGTCGACCATAACGCTCCCATCAATGCACCTTTTCATTTTTTTCACATTGGAGCAATTTTCAACTTCAAGATTGCAAAGCAATTGCATATCTGACTCTTTATGACTCATATACCAATGTCCACCGGCAAAGACTGCATTCCAATATCGTGGGTGGATTGTTCACAAAAATGTTGTGAATCCGAAAAATCAGCTTCACGCAATTTCTTGGATTTTCTTGATTTATCTGGTAGAATCTTCAGGTTTTTTACCAGAATTCATGGTCAATGGTTGGAAAGTAATACAAAAAATATAAATTTAAGAAAACTTGACAGAAAAAACAAACACATCTATAAGGTTTGAATGCCAATTGTAGAATCTTCGCGAATACACATACAACTAAACTAAAATTGTAGCATAATTAAATGGTCCAGCCTTACCGCCTCTTACATTTTCGCATATTTTTTCATATTTTGTTGTTTCTCTATTAATCATCATTATGCTCAAAACAGTTGGTTTTGATACTAGCGAATTGAGGATGCAAATTCAAACAAATATTCAAAAAATATGTCATGTTTTAAAATACAAAAATCTGGTTCTTTATTAAGAAATGTCACCCTAGGGTTTCATAAATATGTTTGTCCATGCAAACAACTGTGCTTACAAAGCGTAATTTGCTTTGCATTTTTAATTTATAGTCAGACATCAGCTAAATACCGGAAAAACTAAACTATATGTGAAACCAAAAGCAAATGAAAATAATGTGGTCAATACGCCCGACTATTTAATACCCTACAACAACATAGTTCCAATATTTATTCTTATCATTTTAGTGTCATGCAATGAAAAATGTTCAATCATTAATATACATAGTCGGTCAAGCCCAACCATTTAATACCCTACACCACTTAGGTACTTAAATTATGCTACAATTAGTTTAGTTGTGTCAGTAAACGCGATTATATGGGAAGGGGCTCTAAAATTGGTCCACTAAGGTTAAAATTTGAAATATTTAATTAATAAGTCAATTAATTATTCTTTATTTTATTCTATAGTTTTGTCAAAAAATATTAAAAATTGCAATTGTTTGCTGTACAGAGACTTTCGTTATAGTGGGACCTTATACGGAGAGACATTCTAAAAATGATCTGATTCTGTCCATTTTCAATAGGGTTCCTTTCTAGGCCATTGTACATGTGCAGACGGACATTGTTAAATCGAATCAGATTTTGATTATGAAATGATCGGTACGCTTGAAGGTGGGTTGTGGCATTTGCCGTTTAGGAGATACAAACATCCGCACAAACTTAATTTTATAATAATTACGTTTAGATCATTATACTATTATAATATTTTTACAATAATGAAATTTCACATCCGCTATTATTAAATAATAAGCAATTAAATAAAAGTGCAGATGAAAGCAGTTAAAGCTTAATGCCTGATTAAATGCTAATTCAAACACTACGGAACCGCCAAACCGTGCCATTACTGCCTTATCCTTAAATGCACAATACTTTCTCTTTCTTCCTTTATGCAAAATACTACTAAATGTTGTGCATTATTTTATCCTACATTATTTTCACTTGTTTTAATTAAACGAGATTAAGTGAAAAACAAAGAGATGGCAAAAAAGAAACACAACTCCTTGCAAAACTTATAAATAAAGCAATAGTACGCACGCTCTATACCACTATCACTAAAAAATATTTAAACCTATACGGTTATAAACACATACATACATACATAACGTTGAAAGCAATAAACAAGATGATTTAGCCAACGCATAATCAAAGTAAACACAACTCGAACAAGAAACATCATGCCACAGAATTTGTACATTAAATAAACAAATAAACAAAAGCTTAGTGTTGCATACTATTGTTGCTGCTGTACTTTAACGAACACTTACTCATTCACTTATCATCAGTAAGGCATGTGCGTTTGTATGTATATGCTACCCACGTACATGTGTTTTCACTATGTACATACGACAGAAGACACCTGTGCATTTATCTCTTGCCGTGCAACAGAAGTGAGTATTGGATTGTGAAGCAGGCATTAAAAATAGAAAGCTTTTAAACAAACGCAAGCATTGGCATAAAACAACGAAGAAAAAGTAAAGGAACAACGGTTGTACAACAAACTTAAAGAAGAATATAAAAGCAACGCATTACACATAAACAAACACACATAACAGCATAATACACATGAACAACAAACAACAAACAACAAACAATGTTCAAAGTTTTGCCAAAATAAAAGACAATACAGCGCACGTAACATGTTTAATCCTTGTTAATAATTAGCAGCCGTAATCCTAGCAACGTGCATAGTGCTGCCAACCAAAGTGTGTCCTTACCTACTCTCTCTACTTCTCTTTTTCTCTATATCACTGATTAAAAACAAAAAAACAAATGAAAATGTTGTATAAGTAATAGTCGATTACACCCAACCATTTAATACCCTCCACCAGTTAATAGTCAGTAGATTTCTATCAGTAAACGCAAGGCATTGCCATTTAAGTATGGGGAGGGGTTCTAAAATTGGTACGAGTCAGTCCATTTTTAATAAGATTCCTCCATAGGCCCTGTAATAAATTTCATCGAAATATCTCAAAAAATGCGATACAAATTTACATGGACAGACAGACGGATGGACAGGTAGTTAAACATGGTTAAATCATGATTTTAAAACGATTAGTATAATTGAAGGTGCCACAATGTGGTATTAATACCGAAGTCCACTTTCTGCGAGTTACAAATGAAACGACAAACTCAATTTATCCCCTACCCCTATAATATTGGGGGTTAAATAATGTGAAGCATATAAAGAGAAGCTCGTTATTTAGTTGATTTTTTAATTATCAAGATGTTTAAATTATTAACTAAGCCAACGAATATCACAGACAGACACATCTGCAGAATTCCAAACATAATCATGAAATTCGTCTGCATGTGTGCGTACTATATAAAAGTGAAAGAAACGTTTCGTAAATTTTGTTGATTGTTTTTGTAGTTGTAGTTGGGGTGTTTTTCCTCAACCGTAAAAATTCATTACTTTTTCTCAGGATATTATTAATTTCCTCGGAAAATTAAAAATAGTTACACTCATGCCTAACACTTGTACTAGAAGCTACGCTACATACTCATATGAAGTTCACTAAATTTTCGAAAGAGTATAAACTTTTTTATACCCTACACCGCATGTAGTAAGAGAGAATGTTAAGTTTATGCGGATGTTTGTAACCCTTAAGAGACAAATTCCACACTCACTTTCAAGTATTCTGAATTGATCGTTAATTCAGAATTAAAATCTGATTTTACCCTGTCCATTTGTCCGTCTGACTGACCATGTGATATTATGCTTAAGCTACAGATTACATTTTTTGAAACATTTCGATGAAATTTGGTCCAAGCACATGTATTGGCAAAAAATTGCAAATATTAATATCTTTTGACAAAATTTGGTACAGAACAGTTCATTATCTTCATATTTGACTGTGCCAAATTTGAACCCGATCGGACCGATATAATGATATTTCACAAGTCTCGCGTTTACTGACACAAGTAAACTAATTGTAGCATAATTTAAGGTGCTAAGTGATATAGTATGGTCGGGCTTGACGGACTATAACATTTTCATTCGTTTTCATAAGAAAATCAAACTATATGTCATAGTCTTTAAAAAATTTTGAAATTTGATACATACCCTAGGATGAAAATAGACCTCAAGGAACAAGGAAATCTTTATCTGAAAAAATAATCCATTTTGCAATACTTTTGAGAATTGGTCATAAGCATTTAGTCCCATTGCACATATATGGAGAAGCTTCACCTTTTTCCATATTTTTGAAAAAGTTTGTTGCTGCATCCTAATCTAAATATGTTAAATAAGCGGTGCTCACTTATTTATTCTTGTTTTCTCTCCTCTTTAATTTGAAAATATGTAAAAAAAATTATAAAAACTGTCCCATCCGCTAAACTTTATATATAACCTCACCCCTATTTAAAGGTATTTGGCTCACAGATTCAGTGCCATTAACATCAATTTAAGATGAGAACATGGAATGGTGTTCTGTCATCTAAGAAAGAACGTGTATGCCAAGCTTGGTATACGTTTTTTTTTCCACTTCAATTATCTCAAATGTTACTTTGCGTTCATATTTCGATGGTACATTGGTATGCAATAAATTTTAACAGATTGAAATTTATTTATAAGTGCTTTTTTCGGTCAGACTATCATTCAACTATTGTCGCATGCACACACATGTGCATTATTTTCTATAAAGTTGACCATGAAGCTAATATTTATACAAGCATATGTCTTTCCAGGCACTATTTCAAAACAAATGGCTTTGCGGTCAAGACAATATGATATTGGCTCGCTGTCTAACTACAACAGTTATGTTGGTTGGTTGGCGTGCTGCTTTTAGTTGGTTATATGTAAATTTGGCTGGATAAAAATAATGGTTGTTTGAAAAAGTTTTGTTAAAAAAAAAGTAAAACTAAGATACGAACAACAACGACAATAACATCGAAAACGTGCTCAAGTCTAGAAATGTTCCCTTATCTTCAACTTTATCTCAAAAACACTTACGTGCATATCCTTGCAATTTGAAATTCACCTTGAATTTGGTCGGTCACCTTCATTTTTCACATTCTGTGCTTTTCTTCGCCGACAAATGACAAATGATTTTCTCTTGAGTGTCACACTTGAAAAAATAAAATAAAGGAACAAAATACAACTTTCTCAAGTTTTCCATTTTACACATTTTACAATATTTAGCCAAAGTGACGAAAAGTGTTTGTGTGTGTGCATCGCACCACCACGCCTTACATTTGATTTATGGTTTAAATTGCAACAAATAAATTTCATTTCGGCATTTGCGCCAGTGCAAAACTTGGTGAAAGTAAAAAATTTTTGTTGTACAATATTTCGAACGGCGCACACATAAAAAAAACAAATAAAAAAGGAAAATGACATTTTAATGGTAAAAGTACCCACCAATACATACATACATAAAAAAGTATTTTCGGGCTAACAACAGCCAAATAAACGAAACTTTCATTCTTTGTTTAAAAGCTTGAAAAGTGATATTGTTTGAACATGTAATAGTTTTAAAGTTTAAACATCTTTACTTTTTGTAATTTTGAGTAAACAAGTGATAATGTTAACTCCTTACTCCTTAACTCCTTGAACGTGAGAAGTATCCTTATATTCAAAGGCCTTTTAAAAATGATCCGATCGGGTCAAAATTTGTTGCACTTAACTATTAAGCCAATTAATTATTCTTCACAAAATTTTGTCAAAAAATATTAAAATTTAAGATTGTTTGCACATAAAGACTTCCATTATAATAGAAACTTATATGGTTATAGGAGTTCTAAAAATGGTCCCATTCGGTCCATTTCCAACAGGGTTCCTTTCTAAGCCGATACAAGTCCTTATACCAAATTTTATCGACATATCTTAAATACAATATGTAGCTTGAGCACAAACAGAGTTAGACAGACGGATTTTGATTATGAATTGATCGGAATACCTGAAGGTGGGTGTGACATTTGTCGTTTAGGAGTTACAAACCTCCACACAAACTTAATATACCCTCTTACCACATGTGGTATGGGGTATAAAAATTATTGCTGTACACTCTACATAAATACTAAGTGATGTACTAAATTCGTCATTCACACAAAAGAAGGCTTCAGAGACCTTTCCCAGTTCATATATGTGTAGTTGGATCGACCTGGACATGGCCGTCCGTGTATCTGTTGGTTTCGTCAAATGCGTGGATATCCTTAACTTAATTATATACTCTTATTTTATTTACACATGTAGGTACAAGGAAGAAAGAACATCAGCCTAAAAATATCTAATATTTTTAGGTACACAAGCCACAGTTAATGTGTTGTGCAGTGTTTCAGTTCATGTTGTCTGTGTTCGTATTATCATGTTCACTCTTATTTATGATATTTGTATAAGCAAAGAGACAAGTTGTGCTGTTTATCAAAAGGACGCAATATTTGTTGTACAACAAATAAATACCCACATATATAAAGATAAAATAAATCTTAACGTACAACGAGAAAACAAGAAAAACAAGACGAAGACTAATCCAACGCAAAGAATCGCAATGTATAAACAAAGCCAGAAAAGGACAACAAACTATGTAGAGCTAGTACACCATTAGGTACACAAACGATGAAGAGACATTTTCCATTTTAGAATTGCATTACGTCACCGGTTCAAGAGGTATAAATAGGAATTATATTAAAACAATATGTTGCAGTAAAGCTGACTCTTGTTGGTACTAATGTTTACACACACACACACACGCAAACGCACGCACACACAAATCTGTATATGATGTTTACCGAAATGCTTACTTATGACGAGTAGTTTTATGGAAGCCGTGGCAGCAGATATTAAACAGCACAACGTGCTCTTTTCATATAGTTCAGATTCAATCTAATTGAGATCTATGGCAAAAATTTTGGCTAAAACTAAAATCACACACACAAATATATATTATTTATTGTGTGACATTTAATTATATATCAAAAATATATCATTTATTTATTATCATTTTTGTTCTCAGTGATGAATTAATACAAAGTTTGTTCTTCCATTTACAACACCCAGAGGCGTCAGACTCTCTACAAAGTATATATATTCTTGATCAGCGTCAAAAAATGAGTCGATTTGGACATGTATGTCCTTGCGACCGTTTGTTGTTGGCATTCTCGTGGGCGTAAATTTTGAGATATCGAGGTGAAATTTTGTACAGGCAATTTTAGTTTTTGCACGCAGATCGCTATTTAAAATGGGTAAAATCAGTTAAGATCCACGCCCACAATCAACAAAAATCTATATATCTGCCAAAAAAATTGACCTATGAACTTAAAATTTGATATGTTACTCCATTCACTGATATACCAAAAATGGACGTGGTCGGATAACAGACACGCCCACAATTTACATATTCACCATAAAACTTGACTTGCAAATTGAAACGTAATACGTACACTATTAGAGGGCGCAATATATATATATATATTTACCGCGCCCACCGTTATGGATGTGGAGGGTGTTTAAGATTTGGCCTAAGCCAAATTTAGTTTTCTTACTTGAAAATGTTTTAGTCAAGCCCAGAATATTTTAAAATTACATTTGTAATCTCTTAAACAGCGAATGCCACACCCACCTTAAATTATACTCGTTTACTTACCATGTCCATCTGTCCATGTACAAATTTTTTGATATATTTTGATGAAGTTTTGTGAAAGGACATGAAAAAAACAAACAAAGGAAAACGATGAAGCGAAATATATTATAAAACCACAACCAACGAATAAAGAGTAGCAATTAAAGGCCGCACTCTTATACTCGTATTCTGGCACGCTATAGATTGTTCCGCTTAAGTGCCGAATATGACAAAAACATTTTCACGGCTCAGTCTGGCACATGTGGCCACAAGTGAGAAAACACTGCTTCTGCAAATATGTTACAACACCGAGTATAAGACAGGATATAAACACCAAAAAAAAATATTACATATTTGGAAAAGCGTTCATTTTTCCAACATATTTTTCTAATTTCATTCTGTTTACAGATGACTGAGTCATTTTAGTATAAACCCCTGTACTGTACTAAGCCAGACATCAATCCTTATTATTTTTATTCATTTTTTCTCAATCTTGGAACATTTTTTGTTTATTCTGTTTTAAATTTTTGCATTTGTAATGCTCCGTATTGTACTGGAATGCCTTTGCACACATACACATAAAAATTTTGCAACTTTTTCAATTCGTCTAACACACAGACACAATTGAATACGTGACATATTTATTAAACGTGCATGAGCTATTTATGTTTATATTTATATAATAAAGACAAATATACATATGGGTAAAAGGACATTAAGACGAAAAACTATTTAAAAAATGTCATTCATTTATAAGAGAATATAACCACCTGGGTAGGGGTGGTAATAAAACTTAATAAAAGTTTTATGGTCTATTCATCATAAATGCAATATTTTTCATTTCAAATTTAATACTTTTCAATTTCAATTCAATAGTTTTCATTTCAAATTTGACATTTTTCACTTAAAAGTCACCTTTCTATAAATATGAACATTAAAATCGACGACACAGCTGAAGAAACGTTTGATGCGTCCAGAGAGCTATCACTATAAGCTCAATATACACAACTATGCGCACTTGATCCGATTGATGACGCCAAGCTTGGTTAGACTACACTTGATCAATTTCGATGAAGTTCAAAATTGATTGGACGAATGGTTTCGGAGTCGAATTATTGTCGCCGTGTTCATGTATTGCCAGAGAGATGGCAAAAATATGTAACTAGCATGCAAACCATTTCTTTTGAAATTGTTTAGTTATCATTGATCCAAAAAAAGCCAGACACTTAGTTACGCACCTAATACGTCGTCATATAATATACACCCATACGTATTGTGGAGAGAAGACACTATTAAAGTCAACGGATGAGTTCTATTGTAAGCACGTAAAATGTAAGTTATTAAGAAAGGCAAGCAAACGTGGCACAATTGATTGTAAATTGACAAGGCAAGCAAATTAATTTTACATTTGTCTTGTTTAAAATAAACATCATTGTTAGCCTGGGCTAGCAAATGCAACCAAAGAAGTTAAACATACAAGCTACAAAGAGCACTACAACAACCGTAAGTAGTACAGTACACAGCTCCATATTTATATGTAGATATGAGCCGAGTATATGAAAGGATGTTGTATTTAAGAAATTTACACAAAAATTCTTCTACCGAGTACAGGATGAATGTTGTTGCAAAGGCCCCCTTAGGAAGTTATACGAATCCTAACTAAATTCACGTATGCACTCGTGTGCACTTGTATTATTATATTCTGGATTGAATGAAACTTGTCCTGAAATGTTACTCGAGCACCCGTGTTTAGCTTACATATGAAAAATTCAGTTGTAAAGGAATACATGGTAAAACGGACAACCTTTAAGATGCGTCACAGTAAACCCTTTTGAGAATACAATATAGGACATATACCAATATAAAATTTTCATGGGAGAAATACAAAGTGCTAAAGTTTGGGCAAAGATCATTATCGAAATAAATAGAAGGTTTGAGATTTTTAATGAAGTGAATCGTTAAAACTAATTATTAATAATATAATAAATCATTGCCACCAACATTGTGAAATAGTTGCAAGACAATTGTGAAAACATTTAGCGCAATAGAGTAAGAGTGCATGCTCTACATGGAGTCGAATTATGATTTGTTTTTACTAAAATGATTTGTAAATGTATTATTTTTAAAAAAGGAAAGGGCATTCGAGATACGTTGAGAACCATATATGCACCCATCTTGTGCAATGTTTTGGTCTGCCTTTTTCCTATTCATTCGCATAAAATGAAAAATTGCATTTTGTGGTTTAGAAATGTCTGGCAGTATTTATATTCGTTATGCTCTTATATGATAGCCTTTGTCTATATTATAATATCATATCATAACAATTATACCCATACCACCATCCTGCACTATATGCAAATGGAGATTGGACGAGTGAAGTAAAATTCCTTGAGGTATTAAAGTGATACAAACTCACATCTGTAATAGATGTTAAAGAGGACTTTAAAAGGAGCTGTACGGTGTACACTAACCAGAATAATTTTTGTGAAAACGTGGAAATTCAAATTGAAATACTGCTCGTTAAATATTTGCTTGAGATATTCTGTTATGTTCCTCTAACGGTAGCAAACAAAGTGCCAAAATTACCATTTCATGACTAACAAACGAAATACTTACAGAAGGAGTAAGCATAACAAGCACGCGCACATTTAAGAAGTGATAATAAATTAAATGTACAACAAAACGAAAGAAGAAGAATAAGGAGAAGGCCAATTGAACTTTGAATTTCTTAAACAAACTGTTGCGCTCCTTGATACTTGAGTATTCATATAAAAACGAAGCGCATTCTCTCAATGCACAAACAGCGAAATTTACATAATTACTAGGAACAATGTGACAAAAGAATGTACGGATCTACTACTTGCAATGGTTCCATACATACGGCACGTCCTCTACAACCACACAGACATATTTTACGCGTTTTCTTAGTGCCAGTTATTGAATTACTTGGGCGGGGCGAGTGAAACTGTAACAGAATACTCAAAATATTATTAAATAAAATTTCAGTACTGCTACTTATGATAAAATGTTGTACAATGTTTCATTTGTATGCATGAATGAATGGAAACCACTCTTCATTCAATGCGAAGGGTGGATTTATCATTTTAACAGAGCAAACAGCAAACTTAATGAGTCGTACGTTAAAAGGAATTTGTGTCAAAGTGCAAAAGCAAACTGAACAAACTACGTTGTCGGGTTACAAAGGAATATTGCTTGCATTTTTAGTTTTTTTAGAGGGTCCGCGGTGAATTACGGTATACTACATCCCATTGGCGAATTGAGGTTAACACATTGTTTTCACCACTTTCCTATCTCTCTATGTTTCAGCAATGTTTTGCGCCGATTTTGTGTATGGTTCACATTTCGGCCTAACAGACTGTCTCCCTTCTAAATGGAACATTGCTTCTTCCAAAAAATTTCACGCAACTTTCTCATCGTTGCAGTAATTTGCATAAAATCTTTTAACAATTAAAACACGTGAGTTTATCGAATGTTTTTCTAAAATCTCTAAAAATTTTCAAATCTGTCAAAACTAATATTTACCAATATGGCGGCAAAGCTAAGTAGTATACCTTCCGGGCGGACGCCTTGTACTACTATTTCATTCACGACGCACCATAACTTTTCAAGTTTCAAAGTAAGACATTTATTATAGTTTTTGGGTATCTTTTACAATTTTTTGACTATCCACCCAACATAGAATAGATATATGCAGTCCATCATTCTGTTTGCAATAATCAGAAGCAAAAAGTCTCAGAAACTCTACAAGCGTCCTTGCGTCCATCCGTCCATCAGTTTGTGCGTTGGTGAGGCATCGATGGCCGCAGATCAGATAATCCTGCTTATGTAAATTGTTTTAAAGGTATACATATTTTTATACCCTACACCACTTGTCACATTACAGGGTTTAAAAGGATATTTGTAACTTCTAAAAGACTTTTATCATATAAATCATTTTGGAAAACAGTTATTTATGCGTTCTTCATGTCAGACCGTGTAATTGATGACATTTAGGAAATTCTAATCATAAAACCAATTCCGTCTGATTCCGCGTATTTATACACCCTATTGAAAATGGACCGAATCGAAGCATTTTTTATTGTAATTGAAGCCTCTATATGGCAAAAAATCACAATTCTTAATATTTTTTGGCAAAATTTGACGAAGAATATTTAATTAGCTTAATAATTGGCTGTGCGTAATTTGGACCCGATCGGCGCATTTTTAGAACTCCTTCCCATACAATGATAAATCACAAATTAATTTTGCTTATAATTATATCATAATTTAAGGAGCCAAATGGTGTAGCGTATTAAGTGGCCGGGCTTGAGCGCGACTATAACATTTTTACTTGTTTTTAATTTTCCTTCCTTTATATACATTGTAATATGAAAATCTGATTGTCTCATATTGTCAGCGCATCGAAACCACCAGCTGAAGTAACTTTGAGCAGGATAGATTTCAAATTTTATATTACCTCCTAATTTAATATGCACCTCAATGTGTTCACAAACACACAATGATGATAATTTCGTTAACTCGAAATTTATGACAAACTCATTGAAAAACCATAAATTGAAACTGGCGCGCACATTAACTTTATCAATAGATCAATAAATAGTAAAATGACTTGGGTAGTGGTTCTTACTTTCTCCCTCTGACTTGTGCCAAATGCGAGTGTTTTAAACGAAGTAAGTATATTAGATTTTACCATTTGGCATTTCTATTTTTTTATTGGATACAACAACAAATAACACCACCACCACTGCCCCTCTTAATGCTTTGGTATAAAGATGCACAATAGATTCGCAAATAAAGTGCTTAAAACCTTTTATTTCATTTACTCTCCTATATAACCAGCAACACATTCATGGCAACAGTTAAAGTCATATACAATATGTAGAATATTCTATACAATAAATTGTATTGTATGTACGCGTATGTATGTGTGCTACATTGTAGTAACATAATATGCATACGCGAATATATCTGCGAACAATAGCGATATTTTCTGCCTGGTGACATGGAAAAGCCATTATACTTTACGACGGTATTAACCGTTAGTTGCCGTTATTGCTCGAACCTTGCTGTTGTTGTCATCATAATGGGTGGAAAAAAAAGGCAACCAGTGTGAATAAATTGAACAAAAAAATAGCTGAAATTACTCTGAAGTAGAAAATATTCAAGAAGTAAGAAGTAAGAAAACTAAATTTGGCTTAGGCCAAACCTTAAATACCCTTCACAGCTACATGCAAACGGTGGACGTAAAACGCCTTCTAATAGTATATGTATGTATAACATATCAACTTGCGGGTTAAGTTTTATGCTGAGTATGGTTTTTTGTAAATTGTTGGAGTGTCTGCTACCCGACCACGCCCATTTTTGGCTCTTCGGCGAATGGGATAATTATGAATATGTGTTCCAAATTACAAATTGATAGCTCAATTTTTGCGCCAGATAAATGTATTTTTGTCGATTGTAGGCGATTTTGCCCATTAGTGGTCAATAGAGGTCTGCGTACAGAAACTTAAAGTGTCTGCATAAAATTTTAGCTGAGAATGTCAATAAGGGGAGAACACGCCAAATTCATGCCTAGATCAACTCAATTTTTGATGTTGTTCACAAATATGTAGGGTCTCTGACGCCTTCTTCTACTTGTTGCAAACACAATGACAAAGTTTGCATGCCGCCCATCTTATGTAAAGGGTATAAAAATAATCGTTAACTCACTCTTTCTGCCTCCTGCCATCTGTTTCGCTCAACTTCAAGTCACTTGCTTTGAATGCAGAAATAATAACAACAACAATCGTAAATTGGGACGATTGAAAAACAAAAACAAAAAATATAACACAACACAACAAACAAAAAACATTCTACAAGGAGAATTATTTTGCTGCAGACGGAAGTTAATGAATATGGACGGGAAATGAAGCAATAATTGTGCCGGAAAAATCGTAACACAGGAAAAAATTATACTCATTGAAATTCAATTCCGAGAAATGCGCAACGAATTTTTATCATTTTACTTTTTCTTCTTCTTTATTCGTGCATGTGTATTCTGGGAATTACCAAATCATTCGAAAGTGTTAATAATTTATTATATATTTTGTAAATAAATATTGTAAAAAAAGCGCGCACATGGTGCTCCTCATAAGGGACATTCATTAAAGTGAACTTCATACCCGTTATAACCAATAATACGTATGTGCATAGCGGTATGAATGATATAATGCACAAGTTAATGAAACACGATTTGCCATAAAATATAAATGTACGCCCACAATATATACATATTTACAAACAGAATTCAATTCTAAATTAATGAGAATTTAAAATTATTTATTTTTTTTCCAATTGTGGTTGTGTCAGCTTTCGGTACAAAAATACTCTCCAAGACTATGACCGATTCCACATAGATGAATAAATCAATGCAGATTTTGATCTGATGAAGAATATCTAATAGTTCACAACCCACATCAACGTGAACGACATAAAAGTATAACAAATATCGATCTTTAACAAATAAAAATGTTTTGGTCATTCAAGCCTGTCCATTTAATACCCTAAACCACTTAACTCCACAAACTATGCTACAATTAGGTTATTTGTGTCAGTAAACGCGAAGTATTGCCAGATAAATCTCTTCTAAAAATCTAGTGGTCCAAATTAGGCGCAGCCAATTAATTAAGCTATGCTTCACAAAATTTTGTCAAAAAATATTAATAATTACGATTTTTTGCTATATAAAAACTTCCGCTACATGGGAAATTCCCTATGGTCCGATTTAGTCCATTTCAATAGAGTTCCTCTTTAGGCCAATAGCAGCTTGTGCACAAATTTAGATAGCCAGATAGAGGGACTGACATGGTAAAAATTTATTCAGATTATGATTTTGAATCGATCAGTAGAGTTCAAGGTGGGCGTGGCGTTTGCCGCTTAAGTGTTTGAACACAATAGAGCTGCAGCCGCCAAAAATTACTCTCTTTTTAATAGAGCAGCAGTTGCAGCCGCAAATTTTTCTTTATTTTTTCTTCATTTTCATTCTACTTTAAAATATATGTAAATGAATGGATTTTATTGAAAAAATATTTTAAATAATTAACATAATGTTACTCGCATTTAAAACTTGGAAAATGTTCCAAACCGAGATAAGGTGGTGGGTCCGCCCGTTAAATTTAAGTCGAAATGAAATTGGGTTTTATAAAACAAGTTTTGTAAAGATGAAAAAAGGTGATGAGGAGCATTGATTCAAGACAAGTTAAAAAAAATTATACAAGCAACCAATTAGCCCTAAAATTCGTTTATCTTTAACCATTTAACCATAACGTGTGCTGTTATTTGGAATGAACTTCATCAAATATATGTAGCACTCCCAAATGAAAACGAGTGGATTCGGATTTCTGATTCCTTTTATAATAAATCAGGTTTGCCGCATTGGAAGCATATTACTACTAAAAACCCTAAGAACGGTGGTTCACTTTATTACAATTATAAAAAAAGATTTAGCATTGCATTATGAGGAATTTGTGATGTATGTATGTATGTTGGTGTTGGAGATTTGGGCAGTCAAAGTGATGGTGGAGTTCTAGGAAGAAACACTTTTGGAAAAAAACTTTTAAATAACAGTCTTAACTTCCTATTTCAACCCATATAGATTCTTTCATTAATACATTTTTATAATTTTTGTTTTTTAAATTAAATAAAATGTCTTCTTTTTAAATTAAATTTATTAATATTTCGTCAAAAACGTTTTTACTTCGATCAGCCATTTCTTTTTTAAATTTTCATAACATATTTCAGTTACGAAATATCACATAAAACAAAATTACAAAATTAACAAAACGGAATTGAAAATAAATTATATTAAAATAAGCTACCCTACTCGTTCTCAATATGAGAGAAAATTGAAAAAATGAGGATGCGGCTGGAGAATTAAAATAGATTTGAAGCTAGCAGCAGCTGCATTTGAAAAACCCAGCCGCAAACACATTTTCCCTAAGGTTTACACATAAAAGAGAGTAAAAGAGAGTAATTTCTTTGCGGCTGCAGCTCTATTGTGTTCAAACACTAATAATTATAAAAATCCACACAAATTTAATATGTGGAGGAAAGTATGAAAAAGCGACTCTCATGAATGCCAGTAAATTTGAAATATTTTAAAACAATATATATATGATTATAACAAGTAGGAAAACTAAATTTGGCTTAGGCCAAACCTTAAATACCCTTCACAATGAACCAAACCAACAGTTGGCGCAACAAGATTACACCCTCTATAGTGTAGGTACTACGTGTCATCTTGCAAGTCTGAGTTTTATCCTAAGTACGTGGCGTGCCCGTTAATCGATCACGCCCATATTTGGCACATCCATTTTATTTATATATATATATGTACATTCAACTTCCTAGGTAGATTTTTGTGGCAAATAAATAAATTTTTGTCGATTATGGGAGTGGCACTTGTCCGATTTTGCCCATTTCAAAAAGTGTCTGTACAAAATTTCAGCTTTTGATGCTGATCAAGAATATATATATATACCTCCATCTTATGTCGAGAGTGTAAAACCCATGTCATTTGTACTTGAATGTTTCCATTTGAATATTGTGCAATCGACCAATATTTGTACCCTTTTCCAGAAATAGGGAAATTCTATACTCAGGCACCCAAAAAATTTGGAGGTTTTGTCAAATTTTAGAACAATTTCTCAGTTCTTACGAACGAGGTCGAATTCACTGCTAACGTAGATACCGTTCGAGAATTTGGTTGTACAAACATAATAACAAACTCAGCATACCGTCTACCTTATGTGGACCCTTCAATTGAACAAAACTTACAGAGAAGCAATGCTTGAATTGCAATTTTTCCCATTATTATAATCGGATAAACATAACATTTCTTTCGTACAAATCGAAATGTGAAGGCCCGCTCATATATAAAATGTATAACACACACTATATTTATCTACATACAGGATTTGGAATTTGCTTCTTCAACTGTACTTAAATATACTAGAAGCCTTTAGTAACCATGTAGTGTGCTTGTAGATAAGAGAATGTACGTACAAAACAGCAAGTACGTAAACCCCTAAGGTATATCCAACAAGAGATTAATCGCAAAGGACGCGATTGACGAAACCCAGAACTTTACGTAACCTGAGAAAATATTTTTAAAAATATTCCATGAAGTATATTCATTCCTTCAATTCGTTTCATTTCGATTCTTTTGAGCGATTCTCCGAAAATTGTTGTAACTCTAGCTTAAATGCTCTATGCTTTAAAAACTTATTGCTCACTTATTACGATGCGCTAGTCAATGCGTACAACATATTACAGTGATGGATTTCACAAAAAACATCATGGTCACGTAAAAGATTGAATAGCACAGAGTAGCACTTAATAGATTTTAAGAGAGAAGCAGAGTATCGAAAACATTGCGGCAGGTTAAAAAACAACTGAAAATGTTATAGTTGAACTTGATAGGCATAGTATTGTGCGATATATAATTTTTTAAAGATGCATTTTTTTCGAAGTATGTTGAGATTTTCGTTTATTGTGGGCGTGTCTCTTAACCGATTTTGCCCAATTTCAATAAGAAACAGCGTAATTAAACTAAGAATACGTATGCAAATTTTCAATTTGATATCTCAAAAATTACGACCGTGAGAGATGGACACACGGACGGACATGTCTCAAACGATTTCCCTTTTCATGCTGATTAAGAATATATATGGTTTGTGGGGTCTCCGAGGCTTCCTTCGATGTGTTGCAAACGGATGATCAAAATGAATATACCCTCTTCCCTAAGGTGGAAGGTATAAAAAGCAACATGTAGCTTGTGTACAAATTTAAATGGATAGATAGACAGATACAGTTAAATCGTTAAATCCATTCAGATTTTAATTCTTAATTGATTGGTATGCTGGTATGTGGGTGTGGCATTTGCCGTTTGGGAGTTACAAACATCCGCACAAACTTAATATACAACATGTAAGAGAACTAAATTAGGCTTAGACCAAATCTTAAATACCCTTCACATCTACTATAGTGGGCGTGGCAATGATTAGCCCCCCTAATAGTAAATATATTACGTATCAGCTTGTAAGTCGAGTATGGTGAATATGGTCTGTTGTCCGACCACGCTCATTTAGGGCACATCGATGGATGGAATACTTATAAATATACGTACCAAAGCGAAATTTTTGTGGCAGATAAATAGATTTTTGTCGATTGTGGGCGTGTCTCTTGGCCGATTTTGCCCATTTTCAATAGTGGTCTGCGTTACGACTGTGAGAATCCAACAACAGATATCTAGTAAATGTAGTTATTTGACCTCTAATTTTTAATGTTCTTCTAGCTATTAGCTAATAGCTGAAAGGAAAAAAGAACAGATATCTAAGTTCGACTCAGTTTTGGATGCTGATTAAGAATATATACTACATAGGGCCTCTGACGCCTTCTTCCGTGTTGCAAACGGAACGACAAACTTAGCGTACCCCACGAAAATACGTAAAAATTCCCACAGACAAAAGGACTAAATTATCTCAAAAGTCAGTGCTGAGCAAGAATATATATAATTTTGGGGGTGTAACTCGCGCCCTTGTGGTACTCAAACAAAAAATCAAAGAACCATAAATAGAAGAAAATTCTTTCAAGTTTTATTGTATCTAAAATGATCCTTTAATACGTATATTTATGTTTTACATTCTAGCAGTAAAATATTGTTTTCGGCAATTATTATGACTCGTACGATATAATCCTTGTTTTGTTCACGTTAATTAATTATGTATACAATATTGCATTCTATCCATTAATCCAAGTAATAGTTTACAATTGTGTTGTACTGTTGAATGAATCGCATACAAACATTTTAATGAATTTTTAATTGTAAATAATAAGCGATTCAAATGTATTGGAGCCTGTACTCGAGTGACAATAATTTTTTTAAAAATATTGCTGGTCATGTAATATTTTGTATTATTAATGTAATGTACCCCATATTATAATTCGACATTTTTCTGGTTACCATTAAATTTCAAACACTAAACGGTGTTCTACAATATTTTCGTCACTTCATTTGAACAATAATGAGAATACTTCTACACCATTTCCAATTTGTATTGAAAAAAAACATCAAATGAAAATGAAATATTTCTATGGATTTTGAAAAATTCCATTTGAAAATGAAAAAATCTCAATTGAAAGTAAACGAGTAAAAAAAACTGAATTTGGCGCGGGCCTAATCTCGAATACTCGCCACTTTTACATCGAAGTCCATTAACGACCAAAACGAAGAACTTTAAAAAACTTCTAATGTATCAGTTTTAATTGCATTATGGGCATGCTGTTTAGCACAGAGGCTAGCAACACTTTACCCAGGTGTGGTATTGATATCTAATATTTTGCGCTCAGAAAGATTTCCGTTTTTTTTTTTTTCAAATTTCATGAATTTAAAAATCTTATGGATTATCCCAGAATCACTCATATTGCAATGAACATTTTGTACACATACATATTCTATAATATATGTTTTCATTCGTTTTGTATGAACAATTGCTGTTGCTTTAGTTAAAAAAGTTGTTGATATATTTCGCGTAGAACTTATAAGCCATCATTTTAAACATATCGGTAATTCCAGTAATTGGTATTTATTTGAAAGTTATTATACTTATTATAATATATTTGGAACCAACTCTTCAATATTCTTGATCATGATTTTTGTTTCATTTCTTAAAGGACAAGATGAGTTCCATTTGCAAGGGCACAGGAAAGGTACCATTTGGTAATTGTTTTGTTGTTTTTGTTGTTCTTGTTGAAATAGTCATTCCACTGTCCACTATAGCACTTATACCTTTTACGAATATATTGGTACAAGTTCAAGTTTCTCTTTCTCTTTTTGTCTCTCTCATCTATATTTATTTCAGCTTTTGTATAACTTATGCAACACACACCAACTGTAAATCTTATTGATCCTACACTTCTAACGGATGTTGCGGATGTTTTTCTATGTATCTCTTTATTGTTGTTTTCATCTTATTTTTATAATTACTTTTGTATACAGTAACGCATATGTAAATGTTTTTGTTATTTTTACTACTACAATGTTCAATAATGGATGTTGTTGCAATTGGTGATATTTTATTTAGAGGAAATAATCTGGTGTTCTTCGCGTTACATGGGGTTCGCCACGTCTTGGAGCTGGGTCAAATTGTAGGCTGTAATAGAACGCAAAAATTTGTGAATGCAAAAGAATTTCCATAATATTAATTTACTGGCACAATTACTAACAATGAAAATTTGAGTGAGTCATCTAATTCCATAAGAGCTGCTTGATTACCACAACGATAACAATAATTTGGCGCCGAGAATATTGTGACAACATTGCGATCATGACACCAGTTGTAGCCCTCCATAACGAGTTGATGGGCACGTGACACCAACGTTAAACCATTTGTGTTATTAAATGTTTCGGAAATGTCCTAAAACAGCACGAGAACAATCCATGTTAAAAGGAAAGAAAACATGTGTATATAGATACCTGACCAAATGTATAACCAGCACCCCGTGGTGATATACCCCATCCGCCCCTATCATCGGGATCGGACCATAGCAAATCACACATGGGCCCCTCATGCGGCACTTCCTGCAAACGGTCCAAAGCGCGTATATGATCTAAACTGTCAATCGATGGACTGAGACCACCGTGCAAACAAAATATTTGACCATCCACCAAAGCAGTTAGTGGCAAATAATCAAATAAGTCGGTGAAATATTTCCAAACGTTGGCGTTGCCATATTTACGCAGACACTCATCGTAGAAACCGTACACCTGCGTAATCTGTCGGGATTCGTGATTACCGCGCAAAATGGTAATTCGTTCGCGATAGCGCACCTTAAGCGCCACCAGCAATGTAACAGTCTCAACCGAATAGTAGCCACGATCTACATAATCGCCCATAAATAAATAATTCGTGTCCGGTGATTTGCCACCTATCCGAAAAAGCTCCATAAGATCGTGAAATTGACCGTGAACATCACCGCACACTGTAACTGGACATTTCACCTCCTGTACATTTGATTCCTTGGAGAGAATTTCCTTGGCCTACAAATATAAACGCAAATCATTTTTGTAAGAAATTTATTGTAAAAATAATTTCAATTTAACCAGAGCATTGGCACACACATTAAGGGTAATTCATTTCTTCGTATTTTTAGAAATGTGTTACACGCGCATTTTAAAAGTTTCCTACAAAACAAAATGAATGAGTTCACTTGGTAAAAATATCTACGTAAACATGAAGCCCGCCACCACGCACAATGGCATACACGGCGACGGTCTAACTGTTTATAATTTGTTGGTGTGTGCGAACTTAAAAAGAGAGATTAAAAACCCGTTTAAAACGTACACACACCCATAAGCAGCACTCGAAAGGTCGCTTCGCTTTATAAACAAGATGCAGCGAAAGCATATCCGATTTGGTAAATTTTTAACCTGGGCTATCCTCGTTTATATGTGCATATCTGTCTCTGGGCGTATCTGTTTAATGTTATGCCAAAAACTAACTGCATGATCTAAGTGGAATGACAAACTGGGTACACTCACCAAAACCAACTAAAAAGAGCAACAACAACAACAAGAACATTTACTTTTCCCTAAATCATCGAATATTTAAACGGGACTCTAACCCTGATCTCATGTTTGTTTACCAATGCAGATGTTCTTCTTTGCCAATTTTAAACATAAGCATTTAAAAATAATCGTTACCTTGTACATTAATAGAAAAGAACGAGTGCATTATCGAACGGAACATTCATTTCTCAAGGAATCCATATTATATATTATTATACCCTGTAGAAGCAAATCAATCAAGAGCAGTTTGCAATACTTTTTGAAATTTGGTTTGAACTTTTTGAACTGTTCTACTTTACCTTAGGTTAGTAAAACGTGAAAAGAAATTGAAGCATAAGTTGCTTGGACCCTAACCCTGCTTGGCCGCCCCTACCCCTAATAGGTCCTTCTACAATATGACGCTAGGTAAACTTATTCCTTTCCATGATACTCATAATATAGTTAATTGTTCATTTTTTAAGACCTTCTTAAATTTAGTAGACAAGTTGTATGGAAATAATAAAACGGAATTTGGTTTATGCCAAACCTTAAGTACCCTCCACATCTACATACTAACGGTGGGCGCGGCAGGTGCATGATTACGACCTCGAATAGTATGTATTACGTATCACCTTAAAAGTCCTTTTACTCTACGGCTTTTTGTAAATTGTGCTCGTTTCTATTAAGCGACCACGCCTACTTTTGGCACATCTATGGATGAAATAATTATAAATACGCATACCAAACTACAAGTTCATAGGTCAACTTTTATGGCCGATATATAGATTTTTGTCAATTGTGGGCGTATATGTTAGCCAACCACGCCCATTTTTAGGTCATCGATGCGACGGGTAATTGTAAATATGTGTGTGCTAAATTTCATCTTTATTGCCCAATTTTTTTGGAAGCTAAATAGATTTTTGTCGATGGAAGGCGCAACTTCTGAGCGATTTTGCCCACTTTAAATAGCGCTCTGCGTGTCTGTACAAAATCTCAGCTCAATATCTCAAAATTTAGAGACATGCACGTCTAAATCGACTCAGTTTTTGATGCTGATCAAGAATATAGATACTTTGCCTCTGCCTGGGTGTTGCAAATGGAATGACAAACTTAGTACACCCTCCACCCCATCTTATATGGAGGGTAGAAAAATCGCATTTTAAATAAGCGTGACCGACTATAACATTTTCACCCCTTTCAAATACAAAGACATAACAACCGCATTAGTCTAGAACTCAATATTGAGGAGATAAGGATAGAGGCTCCAAGAAGGAATCTAAACTTATCAATTGAATAATAACATATGCTCTGCACAAACGTAACTGCCATATAAGCAAAACTGTGCGTTTTTTTTTTTTTTTTTTTTTTTTATACAAATGAGTCACAGTCGTGAAAATAACTCACACGTATGTAGAATTTTGTAGAGTGAAGAGTTCAGGCCGTGCGAAATTTACTACATTACAAATATGTCTACATAACTTTAAGTGAATTCTCATTCCAGCTGAGTGAAGTTCTCCTTTAATGACGCTTAAACATTCAATATGCAAACAATTCTATTACATAAAAAAACATAATACATAATATACATAATCTGAATCCACCTAACCTCACTTCACAAGTAATCTTTTATACGCAAAGTTCTACAGTCTCGTGATAAGATATAAAAAACTATATTTTATTTGTATTTAAATGTTTTTTTATCACTGAGCACTTCTTTACATTGGTACCAAAGAGAGCTAAATAGAAAAAGTAAGAAGGAAGTGACAAGGCAATTGAAGCTGTTGAGGACATTAATGCTTTTTTTGAAATGAAAATTAGATGACATTCGACAGACAACGGTATACGTATAAAGATGTTGTTTTGGCTGGAGACTGAGGACTTGTGTCATGTGACCAGCCAAGTGCCGGGGCAAGCACGAATTTCTGTAATTTAAATTTTAAATTTTCAATTGCTTTATACCAAATGCTCGTAGTTTTTAAATCAAATTGTAAACATATTTTCTGTATATTAGCAAAAGTCTCAAACAAATCTGGTCTAATCTCATCTCACATGTCCAGCTCGAAAAGGCGTCCAGTAAATCTATTATTTTTAATCCGACTAAACGATTGTGGCAGTATTGTGCCATGCGCATTATGATAATTTGTGCATTGATTAAATAATGTTTTACGATTAAAATTTCTCGGTACTTGTTATTAAAACGACTACTTTGTGCCGTTATCTTAAAATAAACGAGCGCGCGCAATTCTGTCCTACGTCTGTGCAGAGCAAAAGTGAAGAGCGCACCGCACATGAAGAGTAAAACTTAACTTACCTTTGGCTACTGAAGGGATATACCTAAATATATAAAACTCACGCACAAAGTAAAAAGTGCACATGGTGCTTGGGTCCCGAATCATTGCGTAGAATCATATTATCACCTAACCACTTACATGGAACTTAAATATTTACGTGCGAAACTACTTATTACGTCGCAAGGGCACAAGGTTCACTATTTTTCAACAAAACTTAATGATACACAAAACGTTTACTAAATAAAGTAATTATAAGAGGATGTGATACTTGAAAGTACAAAATCGATAATGTGTGGTCACTTTCGCTTCTCGTAATAATCAACAAACAATAATTAAAAATTCATATAATTGAGCACATATGTGCAAACTATTCAATGTTAGAAAATTCGTTTATAGATACCACTTTTCCCTTTTTCTCTTTCATAAAATGAAGGAGGTGGCTGTGAAGAAAATTTTATAAATTTTAGACGCGAAAATGGCGTCCTTATAATCTGATGCAAATGAACTGAACAGGGATGGAAATATGGACTTTGAGAAAAAATGTATTGGATTAAAAGAGAAAACAATACAACGCAGTGTTAAAGGTACAATTCATGACGAATTTTGTCTGGTATCTTTTCAAATAAATCCCTTAATTTATACTTTTATTATTCTTCACAAATCCTACCTTTTCACATAACGTCTTCACTTGTGTTTCTGTCAATTGATTGCATTCATTTAATTGTTCAATCCATTGATCCAGATCTTTTGTTGTTGCTTTATCCTCCATTGCAGCTGAAGTAGAGGAAAAAGTCTCGTCAAGCTTTGTCGATTCAATTTTGACGGCTTTTATTTAGCACTGAAAGGTATAAAATTTATCTGTTGGTTTAATCTTTTTAAATCCAATGTGTGCAACCAGATGTAGTGACACTGGCTCTTAAGTATTTATAATATATAAACTCTTTTAACAAACACCAAAAAAATCAAAAGTAATTTTCAGCAACTATTATTTTTGCATAAATACGCTTGACGGTACGAACAAGTGAAAAAACGACGAAAGACTAACTGCTTTACTTTAGACCAAAAGTTTAACTTAATGATGCCGAATGAAACCTGTAGTTGACTCGCTCACACATTCGTTGGGTACTTATTTGTGATTTAATGATTTAATTATTTTATTTTATTTCTGTTATTTTATTATTCTTTATCCAGTGTTAAATGTAAAAATGAAATATAATATAAACTAATATTACATACAAAATGGGATATTATCTTTTTTTAAGTATTTATATATCTCTTGCATAAAAACAATAATAATAGGATTTTTAAATAAATAATTATGGCTGGTTTTTATTTATGAGCATTATTTTCACGTATAAACAATTATTTCCCATTTAAATATATAAATAAGGATAACGGGAATTGTTTTCTTAATTTTAAAAATAAAAAAAAAGATAGCGTCACCTAGAAACAAAAAATATTCTTATACTTTGTCATCGTTTGTTATTAAGCCATCTTCTTTTAATCTTAGAACGAAGGCTAACTATAATGTTGAAATAACCAGATGTGCAGCTAACTTCACAGTTTCCTATTTATCTTTCTTTTCCATACATATATTGCCGGAGCTGGTTGTTATATTAACAAAATTTAATATAAACACTTGAGAAATGACTGAAACTTTGCAGCTGCGTGGAACTTTATTGGGTCACAACGGTTGGGTTACTCAAATTGCCACCAATCCAAAGGATCCTGAGACCATTATTTCAGCGTCGCGAGGTTAGCTTATAAATGTACACGTGTATAAAAGTACAATCGGTATAATATAAAAATATTTTAGATAAGACATTAATTGTGTGGAAGTTGACACGTGACGAAGACACAAACTATGGATTTCCCCAAAAACGTTTATATGGACATTCACATTTTGTTAGTGATGTTGTGCTCTCCTCAGATGGCAATTATGCTTTGTCTGGATCTTGGGACAAAACCTTGCGTCTATGGGATTTAGCTGCCGGAAAAACCACAAGACGTTTCGAGGACCACACAAAGGTGGGGAAAAATGTGTACAACTTAAACTTGAAAAATATTAGGGTGTTGATAAAATTTATGTATAAAATGGTTGGTTGGTGCCCTTTACTTAGGTTTTTTTTTTTTTTGTGTTAAATGAAAATTTATATAATCTAAAGGGCACCAGGAAAAAAAAGAAAAAATGTGTCGCCTATGCGAGGCAGAATTACTGGTTGCCCAAAAATTCGAAATGGTACTGGAGAAGCGGCTTGCTTTCTTCACATAATGTTGGCTAATGTTCAGTAAGTGTTATATTTAAGGAATTGAAGTTTCTGGTTTACCCCATTTAAAATGTAATATTATGTTATGGAGTGTAAAAATTTCGTTTCTGTCTCTTAGGATGTTTTATCTGTGGCGTTTTCAGCTGATAATCGCCAAATTGTGTCTGGTTCACGCGATAAAACTATAAAATTGTGGAATACTTTGGCTGAATGTAAATTTACCATACAGGAGGATGGTCATACTGATTGGGTATCTTGTGTACGTTTCTCACCCAACCACTCAAATCCCATTATAGTGTCCTGCGGTTGGGATCGAACTGTTAAAGTATGGAATTTGGCTAATTGCAAATTGAAGAATAATCATCATGGCCACAATGGCTACTTGAATACTGTGACCGTATCACCGGACGGTTCCCTGTGCACCTCTGGTGGAAAAGATGCTAAAGCTTTGCTGTGGGATTTAAATGATGGAAAAAACTTATACACCCTAGAACATAACGACATTATCAATGCGTTGTGCTTCTCTCCAAATCGGTACTGGCTGTGCGTTGCTTATGGTCCCTCAATTAAAATTTGGGATTTGGCATGTAAGAAGACCGTAGAAGAGTTGCGTCCTGATATTGTGTCCAACGGTTCTAAAGCAGATCAGCCGCAATGTTTATCCTTAGCCTGGTCTACAGACGGGCAAACTTTATTTGCCGGATATTCGGATAACACCATCCGTGTCTGGCAAGTGTCAGTGTCTGCTCACTAAAAGGCACATTCTCGTTGTCATGCAAAATGAGAATATTTACATAATCTTCTGTAATTTGTTTATTATATAAGCAAATAAAAATGAAACGTTTCATGTAACCGCTCACCCATCCTTCATTCTACTGCTATTCAGATCAAAATCGGAGAACCTAAGTTTAATGTGTTACTCTCTGCACTATAATTATGGCTTCTTTTTCCTTTATAAAAAAAATAACAGCAAAAATTGAATTATCAAATTTATTGATAATTAGTGGCAACATTGTGAAATTAATTAGTGTGAAATAATCGTATATTGAGATGGTTCCAATTAAATAAAAATTATAAATTTGCGTGGCATTTGTTTTTGTTTAATTCTCATAATTTTGAATGCGATTTACATTATTTGTTTGTGTATACCTATGTAATTCTTTTGTTCAATTCCAATCCTCTCTCTCTATAAAAAGGTGCACTCTATGTACCAAGCGCTTTGCATTTATGCTTTGATCACACTTGCAGGTTTAGGTGTTGTCATCGTTTTTCCGAAAACGTCATTGTGATGACACGATGATGCGCTGTTGTTATTGTAGCTATGCACAGTGGAACCAATGCGATAATTGCCATTTTTGAAAACTATTACCAACACGGTAATATTGTCCACCGAACCTCGATTATAGCACTGCAACGCCAAAGATTTAGCCCCAAAGTCCGGCTCATTTAAGTGCTCTTTTATGTAACTGCACGCTTCATCATTGCTAAATGTATCCCATAAACCATCCGAAGCCAAAATAATGAAAATGGGTCTACGATGGAAAGAATTTTAGACATTTTTAAAATAATTGCAATTCATTCACATGTTCTCGTATAAATGCACGTACTTGTGGTAACTTAGTTCAAATGTAAGTATATCCGGATTAGCTATGACTAGATTTTTGTCTTTTAGTGGATAGTCTCCTAGTGCACGGGAGGTGGCCAATTTGCCGGCTACTCGCCAAACACCTCGAAAAGATATAAAACCACCAGCATCGTGAATGCGTTTACGCTCACGCACCTAAATGTAGAGAATGCGGTTTCATCCAAACGGGAAATTTCTTGTTATACCCTACTCCACTTGTGTAAGTTTGTGTGGATATTTGCAATGGCCACATCCACCTTCAATTATACCGATCGATTCAGAATCAAAATCCCAATCGATTTTACCATGTTCGTCTGTCTGTCCATTCAAATTTATGCTTAAGCTACAGGCTACATTTTTTGAGATATTTCGACCAAATTTGCTACAACGACATATATTGGTCCAAGAGGAACAAAGAGGAGTATTGAAAATGGTTCAAATTGAACCATTTTTAGAACCTCTTCCCATATAATGATATTTCACGAAGAGACTTATATGGCAGTGCCTCGCGTTTACTAACACAACTAAAGTAAGTGGTGTAAGTGGTATAAAAAGGTCGGAGTTGACCGACTATAACTTGAATTTTTCTATAAATACCTCCTGAGGTTTGTGGTCGAATGATAAGGGTATGGCGACACCGTAGGCATTACACATGACCCCACGGGAATCTCCTACATTAGCCACGATTAGCCGAGTGCCCTGAATAATAGCAATTAAAACAGTGGTGCCCGCTATATTAGTCTAAAATATATTTGAAAAAAAAGAGATTTTACTCGTATTTAGAGACGCATTTATATATATATGTTTTACTGTTTTTTTGGCGGCTTCAACTAGTTTGTGATCCGCTGCTAAAACTTCGTCAGTGATCAATTTGTCAAAATTGATTTTACCATTTTCAATATAGCATTTGGCATCCGCCGACTGTGGCGGATTGTCCTCGTCAATATCGTTATTGTTATTATTTTTAAGTAGAGTGCCTTTATTGGGTAAGGCACCGCCTACTTCGCGCAATAGGGTGTTCAGTTGCAGAGTGGTAGTGTCCGCTCCCGTTGCTTCTTTATTGCCTCCATCCGAAAATCTATTGTTCATGTAACAATCATCAAAACTATGGACACAATAAAACTTAACATGTGAATACTTTTCAAAATTCAAATTGGCAGCAGAATTACCTATTCGCTTTGCGTAAACTGTTCTTCCGCCTCAACGTAGATGGATTTGATGTATTTTCTTTATTACTGTCATCGTGAATACCCTCCACATTGCCACAATTGCTTTTGCGTTTTAAGGGTGGACTGCTGGTGCTGTCTGTAACAGCATTAATACCTGCCGTTACCTGTTTCGCGTCTTCGCTTGTTGCATTTAACAATTTAGTTATTTCAATAAGTTTGTTGTATATGTTCTGAACTAAAATATCTTTGGCAAAGTCTGCAGCAAAATCCCCACCATGACCATCGAAGACCGCAAAGAACGAAATACCCGTATTGTTATTGATGTTCTCCTCAAGTATAAATCTAAAACAAAGGAAACAAATCAAGCAAATGAAAAACTTGCGTATTAAAGGAATTCTTAAGTGAAACTTTAGATGTTGGCATGATTCTTGACCGATTTTGGGGTATGTAAACGAAAGAAAAATTATGTCTAAATATTTCGAAATTTTACATTAGAGTCAATGAAGACCAATGCTTAGAGAATGGTGCATACGTAATGCTAAACTAACTGATATATAATTAATGCTCACCGATCTTCCATACGGCGCCGACGGCCCAATAAAGCGAACGCTGAACTTTGCGCTTTTAAGTCCTCCCAATGTTGGTGATCACATTCACCAGACGACTCCAATAATTTTCTGAAAAACGATTTATTTCGTTTAGATTCGATATTTTTGAACAGATATTATTTGACACAATATCAAAAATTTACATCATTTTCTGGGTAGAGAGGAGGAGAATATAAATGATGTAATCTGTTTTTGTTAACGGTTTAAATCTTTTATTTATTAAGCACAAAATTTTTATTATTTGATATGAACGCAATACAAAAGTTGAGTAATTACAGTTAGGTACCTTTGATTGAAATTATGTAAATCTCAAGGCACCCTAGATAATGGCTTTTTCATGTAACGTTTGAATAGAGTGTTTGGTATACGAATAAAATGAATACATTGCCGAAGACATGGTCGTAGGCAAGAAATATCGCTTCACCAAATTTGGTTGACATTGGTCAGAAAATGTTAAGTCAAGAAATGTGGGAGGAATTCAAGAAAGTTTCTTTAGTCATAATAATATAGTTTTTATATCCACCACTAGAGAGTACAGAGGTGGCCTTGTCAAAATCGCAGAGAAGACCCAACAAAGTTTCTCTATCTTTATTTAATATATTGAAGATTCTGCCCAACAAGATTTACATCTTTTAGTTACAGTGCAAGATATATTATAACACTAAACAATGTGTAATAGATAATAAATACCATATAACAAAAACAAGTGAAAATATTATAGTTGGTCAAGCCCAACCATCAAATACTCTACACCACTTGATATATTATTCAATTAAATTTTTTTCCTTGAAATGAAAATTTTTATTTTTTATACTTTGTATTTTTAAAAATTTCAAAATGATACATGTGTCACAATTTTTTTTATATATGTTTCTTTATGATATCAACACAAATTCAGATTTTGATTCGGAATCAATCGGTATAATTGAAGGTGGGTGTGGCATTTGTCGTTTAGGAGTTATAAACATCCGCACAAACTTAAACGCGTGTAGTAATTTGTTGAAAGGAACAGAGAAATAGCATATGTAGATATCCGATCAAATCTGGTGAGGCCGTATACATAGCGCGCAAAGTTTTTATAGGCGACATTAAGCTGGCATTTATTATTAGTATTATTTATTTACATTTCAGAATATTATAATCATCATCATCATCATGGCTGGCTGATTACAACCTATGTAGCTCTAGCGCTAGCGTTTCAATCGTTGGTGCGCCTTCTCCAGTTTTATACACCAAGTGTTTGCAAGGCATCAAACACTTGATCCCTCCACCGGAGTTTCGGCTTGCCTCTTGTGCGACGTCCTCCCGGTTCCCTCTCGAACACGCCTAGAAGAGCCTCATCATTTTATGTTAGCGTCCATACCTCTGCGCCATAAAGAAGCACGGGGACGATGAGGGTCTTATAGAGTCTAAGTTTTGTCGTACGAGAGAGGGCTTTGCTGTTGAACTGCTTGCTTAGCCCAAAGTAGCACCTGTTAGCAGACGTAATTCTCCTTTTTATCTCCATGCTGACGTTATTGGAGATATTTACAGCTGTACCTAGGTAGACAAATTCCTTGACTACCTCGAAGTTATATCAGTCACAACATGCAAGGGACACGTGGCGTCGCGAATCTCTGGACGTTGAGATCATATACTTCGTTTTGTCCTCGTTCATCGCTAGACCCATCTTCGCCGATTCTTTCTCAATTCTTGCAAAAACTGAGCTAACATCCCGCGCTTTATGACCAATGATATCAATATCGTCGGCATACGCGAGAATCATGACACTTTTGTTAAAGTTAGTGGCACTTATGTTAAACTCAGCATTCCGCAGCACCTTTTCCATGATGATATTGAAAAAGGTACTCGAAAGGTTGTCGACTTGTCTGAGACCTCGCTTGGTATCGAATGGTTCGGAGAGGTCCATTCCTATTTTGACCATTCCTATTCCTATTTTTGGTGTCACTCAAAGTCATTTTGCTAAGCGTTATCAGTTTAGCGGAGATTCCAAACTCAGACATGGTGGCAAACAATTTCGTGCGAATTGGAGAGTCGAATGCGGCTTTATAATCGACAAAAAAGGTGCTGTGTGTCGATTTGTTTTTCTTGGGTCTTTTCCAGGACCTGACGTTGAATATCTGTCGACAGTGGATCGACCAGATCTGGATCCACACTGATAGTTGCCTATCAATTGGGTAGTAAACGGACTCAGTCGGTTACATATTACGCCAGATAATATTTATAAACTATAATACAAGTTCAATATTTCAATTATTTTTTAATATTTGTAATTCAAAAATCTAAAAAAAAACTAAAGAAGAGAACGGCATCTCGTAATAACCGTCTACTGGCACTTATTAGCGCAAAAAATTCGCATCCGTATAAAAGAGTTGGGATTAGATAAGTCTTACCAAGCAACAGCATGTGTAGCATCGCATAGATTTCACGAATGGCATACTGAATACGGTGCTCCCAATTAAATGAATTATTGACGATGACACCAAGATTTTTGGCCGAATTCACTTCATCAATGACCTCCGATCCGAAGTGTAAATGTGTGACCGGACGTTTGCGTGCACGAGTAGTGATATAGAGATATTTTGATTTACTGGGATTGATGCACAAACAATTATTGGATGCCCACAGTTGAACACTGGTAAGGTGTTCATTGAGTCACGACACATATTGGGTAGTGTCGTGTGGGCATTTGAATATCATCAGCATACATATGTATTTTTCTGTGGCGTAGTTGGGAAGGAAGGTCAATTGCATATAGTGAAAACAATAATGGTCCAAGGATAGAACCCTGTGGCACACCTTTTAGTATCGGTAGCTGTCGTGACACTTGCCTGTAATTCACAACGTATTGTACGCGATTTTGAAGGAAGGACACAATCAGGCGCGTAGCAAAAATGGTGAAACTAAATAAATTTTTTAATTTTGTGCGTAATATTTCATGATCGACCGAATCAAATGAGCACGAGTGTTGTGTACACATGTTATGTTATTACTCAACAGTGATTGAGTAATATAAACAAACAAAAAGAAGAGTTTTTATTGCAGTAGTTTTTAAGGATTGTGTGAAATTGCGTTGTTGCGAAATAAAGATTGGTTTTCCTGTGTTCGGATACAATAAATCTGGCGACGAGGATGTCGACTAATGATGAAAGTTCATCCACGCAGTCTCAAGAAAATTCGGGATATTTGTGGGCACTCCTCCAACAACAATTGATTGAGTTATTTACAAAGAATATGAAGACACCAGATCAGTTGTCATCATCTGATGTATAAACTGAGACATTGGCTTCAAATATATCGGAATTTGTATATTTACCTGACGAAGGTCTCACATTTGAAGCTTGTTTTTCTCGTTTTGAAGATATATTCAGAATCGACGGTGCACGTTTGGATGATGCTGCTAAAGTGCGCTTACTTATGCGGAAATTACACAAATGCTCATGAAAAATATATAATGATTCTACCGAACCATCCACGTGAATTTAATTTTGAAGATACGGTGGCGAAATTAAAAATATTTTTGGGTCGTCAATCATCATTGTTTTCGGATAGATATAAATGTATGACATTAAAAACAGATGAAAGTGAGGATATACTAACGTATTCAAGCCGTAAATAGAGAATTTTAAGCCATCCGAACTTAAACAGATCATTTCAAATGTTTAATATTTAT
Organism: Crataerina pallida; assembly: GCA_949710015.1. Lineage (NCBI taxonomy): Eukaryota > Metazoa > Arthropoda > Insecta > Diptera > Hippoboscidae > Crataerina > Crataerina pallida. The sequence goes on along the minus strand of OX453289.1, from coordinate 24,004,176 downwards.
ATTCGGGCTGCAATCACCTCTTGATACAGAAATAATAACGTGTATTTTAGCATTAATGGAATCAGAGCATCGCGACATTTTGTTACAGCTATTTCAACGCACTCATGATTGTGGGTTTCATGTCATTTCGGAAAAATGCGACTTTTTCTTACACGAAATTGAATACTTAGGTTTGATTATAAATGTAAAAGAGCGCCGCCCAAATCCGGCAAAAATCGAAGCTATACAAAAGATGCCGACCCCCACCGACATCGTTAAGATCAGTGTTGGACCTTATCAATTATTGTGGCAACTTCTTAGCACATTTATCAACGTTACGTCAACCTTTTGACAGACGATTACAAAAGGACGTCAAATGGAAATGGGATCAAGAGCGCAAAAATACTTTTAATGAAATAAACGTCTTTAGCAAAATGAATTACTTTTAAGTCATTTCAATCTACCACTCATTATCGCTGCAGATGCGTCAGCGGTTAGCGTGGGCGCAATTCTTTCACACAAATATACATATGGAACTGAGAAGCCTATTGCGTACGCATCACATGCGTTAATGCAAACTGAAAAACTGTATAGACAAGTAGAAAAAGAAGGCTTTGCTATTATATACGCAGTAAAAGAATTTCATGGTTACTTATGTGGCAGACACTTTAATTTACAAACTGATTATAAGCCGTTGATCACAATTTTTGGCAATAAAAAGGGCATACCTGTTTATACTGCCAACCGCCTTCAAAGATGGGCGCTAGCACTATTAGCATATGATTTTACAATTGTACATAAATCTGGTAAAGATTTTGGTCACGCAGACGTTCTGTCTCGCTTGATACCTGGGGGGTAATCACATAGAATGATAATCACGCACGATATCGTTTTTTTACTCAAACGTATTCATGTATCTAAGTTTCGTTTAAGTATCGTACGAATCTCGTATATGTCTTATTTTTTTTTTTTCGTATTAAGTTGATATGGCTAAGACTCATATAGCCAGAGTAAGTCGCACTGACAAAGACGCCAACAGCCTTTACTGCCAGGATCATATCAGATTTAGATGAAGTAGATTATAAATAAAACACAAGCACAAAATCGTGCAAAAAAGGGACGTATCCCGGTAGCTTAAAATAAATGAGTGCACGTACGCCTATTAAGCTCAGAAGTCAAATGCGCACTGGTATATGTGTCTTATAATAGTTTTCGCAACCAAACAGCTGATATTGAGAGTCATAATATTGATTCACATAAGCAAAACAAATGTTTGAGAATCGTGAATATTTGCCTTAAGTCAAACGTTAGTAAAATTGATATCGTTTTGCGTATAAAAAGTATATTTTTTGTGTATTTTATTAAAAAAAGGGAAAAAAATATAAAAAAATACGTAAGTGTAAAGTTTATTTATATAAGTTTAATTTTAATTGTACATATTTCGGAATAATTAAAGGAAAAAATGAACAACATTGTGGCTTGCTTTGTTGTGAGTAGAGAAAGGAGCCGTATCCAAAAGCAAAAAATAAAGGAGACTTCTAAGGGACTCATCAAACCCATTACCAATGCCCACACACAGTGAAAAATTCGGCATTTTGAAACACATATTAATTCCTTTATTGCGCTTCATGCGCAATTACCGCGTATCAAAAGAAGTTTTTATATATATTTTAGAGTTGGTGCACGGAAGTTGTGGTATGAGGGGTACATATATGGCACCAATATTAAGATTAAGCGTTACCCAGAAGTGCTATCATCAGGAGGATACCAATGGTTGGCTGGGAATGATACGCGCCTCAGTATGGCTCAAAGCACTGTTTCAACGATTGTGGTTGGTTCGACTGTTAGAAAGGAGATTAAGGTTTGACACAAATGCAAATGAGTCGAAACAGTGGCTTTGTACCAAGTATGGTATACCAGGAAGTAAAGTAAATTAATTTTAAAATTTATTAAACTAAATTTATCAATAAATTTAATTATTTTTTAGTGCTTGGATGTGTTGATGGGACATATATATACTTGAGTAAGCCTAGGGAACAGGAGTATATATTTTAATCGAAAGGGGAAACACAGTTTGAACGAAATCATTACAAATAATAACAAATAAAGAACTCTTTTCGGCTTAGGCCGAGCATTTATATAATGATAAACTTAATATTCTCTCAACAATATGTGTGCTTAAATAGATTTGCGACCATAAGATGAGAATTATTGCTATAAACGCTAAGTTTCCTGGGTCGTCCCATGATTCACATGTATGAAGACATTCTAATGAGAGAACGTACCTTGAAAACAAATGGTATTCAAGTGAGCGAAATACATGGCTTTTAGGTATGTTATAATATTTTACGAGGAGTTAATTATTTAATTTTTTATTTATTTAGGAGACAGCGTGTACCCTGCCATGGTTATTAACGCCCTATAGAAGTTCAAATGATCCTTCTAAAACAAATTTTAAAAATATTAATGTAAAAGCTAGACGTATAATAGAGAGATGCATTGGTGTTTAGAAGGGTAAACTGTTATTATATGTAATTTTAATTTTAAGGTCGTTGGCGAATTCTATTAGAGGAGCGTAAAAGTTGCTATAGTCCGACCAAGCTAGCAAGTTTTGCAAATATTTGTGCAGCATTGCATAATGTTTGTGTACATTACAACGTTAGCAATGAATATGTTGAAATTCCTAGCTATGAGGAGAACGTTGAAGAATTTGAAAGAATTGAAATTTTACCATCCGAATTGAAAGCTATTACTGAAAATTCATGGAACCAAATTCGTCTAAATTTTTTATAAAAACTAATTTTTTAATTTTTTGGAGAAACTCTAACATGGAGCGTATTCAAAGTTCATTTTTAGTTTTTATTGTTATTTCATATTTTTATTGTTCTGTTCATCTACATTTGCTATGTACATATAATACAATGTATAAACTAAAAGAAAAAAACTTAAAAACTATTTGTTATTCATCCACCTTAAAATACTAATAATAAAATTTCTTTAATTTCTTCCATTTTTTTCTTTTTCAATTTCATTCCTCTTTTAGTACATGAATAATATTTGTATTAAAATTTCGCTGCTCCTCTAATTGCTGTTTCAATAGCATACACATATCTTCCTCTTTTTTATTTTTTTTTTGTTTAAACGGCGTGGTATGGAGACGTATCTGTAATTATGCATGTTTCTATTTATTTATATTTTTTATGCTGTAAAACAATAGCTTACTTTCTTTTGATGAGCAACGACGGTGTTTTTGAGTACGACGCAAGCGTTTGTGGAACTGACACGATCGAGGAAGAAGACGGACTATGGAGCGCACCATACACAGCCACCTTCTGGTTACCGCTAACAGCGCTGTTCATATTTGTCATCGCTATGATTTTTTCCTCCGATGGCGTTAGAGGTACCTCCTCCGACGGTCCTTCACCCGTTTTTTTAGCAGCTAAAATGTTGCCGCTCAGCTTTTTTTTGGCCCGGTATTTATAGTCAGTCCACACCTAAAACAAAAATAAATTAATAAATTAGCAATAAATAAATATAAAAAGTACCTTTCGCCAGCCAGATACCGACTTATTGGGCTTTTAATTTTTTGGTTAGCTCCTTCCAAAACAGATTTTATTTTATTTTTTATGTATGTAATTTTTGTTCATATCTTCATTGTTTTCAATGTAGTCCAACATCATTATTAACTGATCCGTGCAGGCCGTCCTAAATAGTTTTAACTAATTTTAATTAATTAAATATGTAATATATATTTTTAATTTAATTTACATCTTTTTTGTTCTAAATTTGCATAGCTTTTTTTTTTTTGGTTATCAATGTAGGTATGGACCAAGTAATAACTTATATGTCCAGCAGCAAAAATAACATACACTTTATGATGAACTTCAATGTTTTTAAAATAACTACCAACAAAAACACAATAAAAAACATATGTTTTTTACAAAATGATTCTTCTTTATAATTTTATTCATTCACAATGTATTGATAACACGATACTTAAGAGAGATTGTTACATGAATACTAAATGAACAACTCTCACACACGAATCTCAGCAACTACGACAGTCGTATAAAAGATACATGCCCCCTGTGCATACAAATAAGGAAGAATTTGTTGCAGCTGCTGTATCCATCGAAGCGGAAGTAAATCGTATTGTCACCGACGCTACCGCCAGTATGCACAGTTCACAGCATCCGACACACTTCTAGCAAATGTTCTCCAATTTATAAAATAAAGTTGGCCTAATAAAGTACCTGAAGGGCTAAATACATTTTTTATCAAAAAAGATGAATTATCGATCGTCCGAGGATGCATAAATTTTAAAAATATTGTGTTATAATGTTATACTGACCTACAATAGATGACGATATTACGAAGGTGGTGAAAATTGTCAATATTTTGTAAACGCAGCTGTTTTGCCGCTAAAAGAACAGCCTGTATCGTTGCCTGATACGGATAAACCTTGGAGTCGTATACACATTGACTATGCGGGTCCTAACAGAAGCAAATTTTTTTAAATTGTTGTAGATTCGTATTCAAAGTAGCCGGAAGTGATAATCATAGCTACTACAACTGCCACTGCTACCATTGCAAAGCTGTGTTCCATTTTTTCGAGGTGGGGAAATGAAGTGGTTGTAACCGATAATGGAACCCAATTCAGATCATCATTATTTACAATTTTGTAATGAACGCGGAATTCAACATTTACGAACTGCCCCATACCTTCCTCAATCAAACGGTCAAACCGGAAGGTATGTGGGTACATTAAAAATGACTTTGGCAAAATTAAAAGGGGAGGACTTAAAGGAAAGTGTGGAAGTATTTCTCCATTCATATAGAGTAACACCTCATGTAGGATTAGAAAATAATAAAAGTCCAGCTGAAGTAAAAGGAAAATGCAAATCCTTTTGAGTGCAGTGCATTTCTTAAATTTGCAAAGTAAGGTACTAACAGCATCAAGCAACTTGAACTTGAAGTTATCTAGAGCGAACAGTTTTAAAGTTGGTGATTTGGTTCTTTTAGGTGCTTTTAATCGAACTCCTTGTTGGTTACCAGGTAAGGTGATAGTAAGGAAAGGCGCGGTTATATATAAAGTCTGGGCAGAAAATAAAGAATTTTTACGCCACATAAATCAGTTAAGAAAACGTCTAAACGATATAACCTGTTTCAACTTTATAAACCTTCCCGAAAAATCTGAAATCCGATTTAGAGGATTTTAAAGAAGCAGAGCAACTGATTATAATTAAACGGAAGAATTTGAAGCAAAATAATACAACATATAAGAGTGAGGAAAAGCGATATGGTGCTATCTGAGGATTAACAGAAGTTCAAGAAAAAAAGTATTTTGTATTTTATTGTATAATCTCTAGCCGTAAAAGAGTAGAAACGGCCACGATATATGTAGGTGACTTTAGAATCTAGTCCGCCAGATACGTACGTTATCTCGGGGTGACGATCGATGACAGATTATCATTTAAACATCACCTGGAATACGTGCAAATAAAGGCGGGTAACGCTATTACGTCACTGGCAAGAATTATGCTTAATACCAAAGGTTAGAAGCATAATACTATATGCAGCAAGTATATGGGCTGATGCCATGAAATTCAAATCTTATCGAAGGCTAATTGAACCAGCTTACAGAGTGGCTTGCCTGAAAGTATGTTGCGCTTTCCGTACTGTCTCGGACGAAGCGGCGTGTGTTATCGGAGGGATGATACCTATCACTCTGTTGGTCAACGTGAAAAAGCAGATTCAGCATTATCTCCGCCCGATACGTAGATCTACCTATGTCTCCACTAGGCAGGTTTCTATGTTGGAATGGTAAAACAAGTGGACTACGTCAGCCAAAGGACGATAGACGCATAAGGTGATACCACCGCTTGAGCCTTGGGTTAATAGGGAACTTGGAGAGGTAAATTTCTACCTAACCCAGTTATTAAGCGGTCATGGGTGCTTGAAGGCATATCTGCACCGATTCAGGCATGCTGGAGACCTCTATTGTCCACTATGTGATGGAAGACGCATAGCATGTGTTCTTTGTTCAAAATTTGCTAGACAATATTTGGAGGTTGAGCGGGTCGCCATCTAACATTACTAGCATTATGTTACAATCTCCCCAATAGTGGGACATCATTAGCAAATTTGCTAACAGCATAGTCAACTGTCTTAGGACTTTAGAAAGAGTAAGGAACCACGCATAGGTCCTGTGAAGTAGGGCTGGATATGAGCGAACCCGTTGAATTCAAGTGTAGTTAGGGCTGGGCTCTCTTCCTCCCTGTGAAATAATACCGTAAGGTGGTACCGTTATTTATATATTTTACGATATTATTTAGTTACTTGATATGACATTGTATTTTTGTTTACAAAAATAAAGTGGTCCCTGAGGATGTCACAAAAAAGCTGACGAAACCTTGGATGAAAGTTAATTATATATAAAATTGGTATTTAATTTTATGATCTCGTGCCCACTGCACAAAGTGCAATACACAACTAAAAATTATATATTTGCATGGCATTTGTTTTTTTTTAATTCTCATAATTTTGATTGCGATATACATTATTTGTTTGTGTATACCTATGTAATGCACATACTTAAAATCTTAAAAAATAAACTTTAACACAATTTTTACATGCATATTCTTTAACTATCCATTTTAATGGAGAATAACTATAATTGCTGAATAGTTTGCCGTAGCTAAAGTTGATTTCGCACCCTTGCACATGCCAAAACGCCCATCTTGGATTCACCGATTGCAAAACTTAAAATGCAAGTTTAACATTATTCATTAAAAATTTATAAAAAATTCCACGCTTTCTTTTGTTCAATTCCAATTTCCTGTCTCTATAAAAAAATAATACGTGCATTCTATATCCCAAACGCTTTCTCTATTTATAAATTGATCACACTTGTCGGTTTAGGTGTAGTCATCGTTTTTCCAATAACTGCATTATGAGGACACGATGACACGCTGTTGTTATTGTAGCTATGCACAGTGGAACCAATGCGATAATTGCCATTTTTGAAAACTATTACCAACACGGTAATATTGTCCACCGAACCTCGATTATAGGACTGCAATGCCAAAGATTTAGCCCCAAAGTCCGGCTCATTTAAGTGCTCTTTTATATAACTGCACGCTTCATCATTGCTAAATCTATTCCATAAACCATCCGAAGCCAAAATAATGAAAATGGGTCTACGATGGAAAGAATTTTAGACATTTTTAAAATAATTACAATTCATTCACATGTTCTCGTATAAATTCACGTACTTGTGGTAACTTAGTTCAAATGTAAGTATATCCGGATTAGCTATGACTAAATTTTTGTCTTTTAGTTTATAGTCTCCTAGTGCACGGGAGACGGCCAATTTGCCGGCTACTCGCCAAACACCTCGAAAGGATATAAAACCACCAGCATCGTGAATGCGTTTAAGCTCGCGCTCCTAAACGTAGAGAATGCGGTTTCATCCAAACGGGAAATTACTTGTTATACCCTACTCCACTTGTGTAAGTTTAATTATACCGATCGATTCAGTATCAAAATCCGAATCGATCAAATTGAACCATTTTTAGAACCTCTTTCCATATAATGATATATCACGAAGAGACTTATATGGCAGTGCCTCGCGTTTACTAACACAACTAAAGTAAGTGGTGTAAGTGGTATAAAAAGGTCGGAGTTGACCGACTATAACTTGAATTTTTCTATAAATACCTCCTGAGGTTTGTGGTCGAATGATAAGGGTATGGCGACACCGTAGGCATTACACATGACCCCACGGGAATCTCCTACATTAGCCACGATTAGCCGAGTGCCATGAATAATAGCAATTAAAACAGTGGTGCCCGCTTTATTGGTCTAAAATATATTTCAAAAATTATTTAGAGGCGTATTTATATATATATGTTTTACTGCTTTTTTGGCGGCTTCAACTAGTTTGTGATCCGCTGCTACAACTTCGTCAGTGATCAATTTGTCAAAATTGATTTTACCATTTTCAATATAGCATTTGGCATCCGCCGACTGTGGCGGATTGTCCTCGTCAATATCGTTATTGTTACTATTTTCAAGTAAAGTGTCTTTATTGGGTAAGGCACCGCCTACTTCGCGCAATAGGGTGTTCAGTTGCAGAGTGGTAGTGTCCGCTCCCGTTGCTTCTTTATTGCCTCCATCCGAAAATCTATTGTTCATGTAACAATCATCAAAACTATGGACACAATAAAACTTAACATGTGAATACTTTTCAAAATTCAAATTGGCAGCAGAATTACCTATTCGCTTTGCGTAAACTGTTCTTCCGCCTCAACGTAGATGGATTTGATGTATTTTCTTTATTACCGTCATCGTCACTACCATCTACATTGTCACGACTACTTTTGCATTTCAAGTGGGGACTGCTGATGCTGTTTGTAACAGCATTAATACCTGCCGTTACCTGTTTCGCGTCTTCGGTTGTTGCATTTAACAATTTAGTTATTTCAATAAGTTTGTTGTATATGTTCTGAACTAAAATATCTTTGGCAAAGTCTGCAGCAAAATCCCCACCGTGACCATCGAAGACCGCAAAGAACGAAATACCCGTATTGTTATTGATGTTCTCCTCAAGTATAAATCTAAAACAAAGGAAACAAATCAAGCAAATGAAAAACTTGGCGTATTAAAGGAATTCTTAAGTGAAACTTTAGATGTTGGCATGATTCTTGACCGATTTTGGGGTATGTAAACGAAAGAAAAATTATGTTTAAATATCTCGAAATTTTACATTAGAGTCAATGAAGACCAATGCTTAGAGAATGGTGCATACGTAATGCTAAACTAACTGATATATAATTAATGCTCACCGATCTTCCATACGGCGCCGACGGCCCAATAAAGCGAACGCTGAACTTTGCGCTTTTAAGTCCTCCCAATGTTGGTGATCACATTCACCAGACGACGTCAATAATTTCCTGCGATTTGATTTGTGGCGGCCACTCAATGTGGCGTGCCTGCGGGCCAAAATACCACGGGACCATGTATCGACAGCTTGTAAGTAGAGGAAAAAACAGAACAATATAACGCCGCAACAAATCACTTCGGGTCGCAAAACATAGAGGCGGCATATTTTCCATAAATAAGCCAGCGGCGAAATAATGGACGAAACGCCCACGGCAAATTTTGATAAAATCTTCATGTGTGGGACATAGATTTGATAAAATACTTCTTCAATTACGTTATCCATATGGGGAATGATTGTTGAAAAACGTTTTATTTCGTTTCGATTCGATATTTTTGAATAGATATTATTTGACACAATATTAAAAATTTACAACAACTCCTGGGTAGAGGAGGAGAATATAAATGATGTAATTTGTTTTTATTAACGTTTTAAATCTTTTATTTATTATTTTTAAGCAAATTTTTATTATTTGATATGAACGCAATACAAAAGTTGAGTAATTACAGTTAGGTACCTTTGATTATATTAGAAATTATGTATATCTCAAGGCGCCCCAGACAATGGCTTCTTTTGTCTAGATTGTTCACCACAAGAAAGGAAGAATTTTTCAACAAAGTGTTCGGTATATAAATAAAATGAATGCATTGCCGAAGAAATATCGCTTCACCAAATTTAGTTAAAATTGGTCAGAAAATGTTGAGTCAAGAATGTTGAGTCAAGGAATTCAAGAAAGTTTCTTTAGTCATAATAATAATTTATATCCACCAGTAGGGTACAGGTAACTTTGCCAAAATCGCAGAAGGGACCCAACAAAATTTAGCTACAATTGTTTGTTCGTCTTAGTGTTTGAGTGTACATATAAAAAATACATTAAAACATTATGCAACCCGGATAATTTTGTACACTATTATAAGAATATATTACTTGAATATTCAAATGTGAAACTACTCTAATGTCAGCTTGCAAGTCGAGTTTTAGGCTGAGTATGGATTTTGTACATTGTGGGCGAGCCTGTTATTCGATCACGCCTATTTTTAGCATATCGATGGATGAGATAATTGAAAGTATGGGATATTACCAAATTTCAACATCGTGGACCAATTTTTGTGAAAAGATAAATAGATTTTTGTTGATAGTGGCTCGTAACCGATTTTGCCCATTTTAAATAGTGATCTGCGTGCATAATCTAAAAGTGTCTCTGTACCACATTTCAATTCAATACATCAAAATTACGGACATACGGACACAAATATTTATATTGACTCAATTTTTGATGCTGATCAAGAATATATATACTTTATAGGGTTTCGGATGTTTTCTTCTGGGTGCTGCAAACGGAACTACAAATTCAGATATCCCCGATCTTATGTGGAAGATTCAATATCTCCCAGAATCAGATGTGATTTATGGGCGGTTAGGTAAGCACCGTGTTTTGCAGAAAAGCTATTAAAAATGTTATAGGCAGTTAAGCACGACCCCTTCCATTTGTACACTATTCTGTATATAATATAATTTATTTCATAATTTGCTAGTAAATGCGTGTCACTTTTATTTAAAGCCACTTCATTAAAAACCTTTATAGGAAGAGAGCTTCTTTCCAGTTCAAAATTGAAACGTTCCATCTTGAGGTTTAGCAAATAATATACATCAATCTCTAATAAAAAACTTTGCCAACGTTTGTTCTACTACAACACAATATACAAATTTGGTAAAAGGCCGCGTTCTAAAATAGGGCCGTTGGCCAAATTTAGCGATAAATACTGGTTCCTTATTTGATTTCCTCATGTAAAGACATATTTGTATATCATATTAGGTAGAAATAGGGAAAGCGGTTCTTAAAATGGTCCGATTTAATCAAAACAAAATGTAAGTATAAAAAAAATATATGAATAAAATTTAAAAATCTTTTGGTACAGGTCAGTAACACAAGAACAGATAGACATAATTATAAGTTTTATGGAAGACCACAGCGACATGGCGTAAAATCCAGTAAATCTTCCCTAGGACGACAAAAATTAAATGAATTATGGGAAGAGTTAAAGAGTTAAGTAAAACTGGAGGTGGCCCAACTGAAGAATTGCCGTTAACTCCCAACAAGGCAGTTGTAGTGGAAAATATTAATTTAAATGCGATAGTTAACGGAAATTCCAACACCAAAGTGTTTGGGGCTCCAAGTCAACAAACTTATGACGAAGTACCATGTAGCTCTAAGATAACATATGTAAACATAAATAAATTCAAATACGGATTATGCAGGAAAGAAATGACATTATAAATACAAAAAAGGAAGAATGTAATGTAATGTATTTCATATTAATAATAATTATTATATTATTTACTTTATATATGAATATAAATAATAAAAAAGAAAAAAATTTATTGTGCTAATTCTTGGGCTATTGTATTTCTTAAATTTGTCGCTGCATTTTGCACAAAAAATGGAGATGCCTCCTCTTCATTCACGTAAAATGCCGCTATTTAGATTTAATATTCCTAAAACGTATAAAACCGGCTCCTTGTCCATTCTAAACTTCTGTATGAATATATTGTATGTTTAATAATATTAGGTTGGATATAAGTAGTATATGTATTTGTGAACTTACAAGGGAGTGGGCAACTCCAAAGGATTGGAAGCATCCAGTATAGTTTTTCTTATTCTAATAAGGTTCCTTTTGCGGGAACAAGCACTTTGAATTAAAAATGCACGCGATGAAATATTTCTGCGCATCCTTTAATAAATTAACTCATAAGTAATAATTTAATAATGCATTATTATTTTAATAATATTAATTACAAGTTACATTTTTAAAACTTTTTTTCAATATTTTTGCTAATTTTAATATCAGATTCAACTAAAACGATACCAAATATTCAATCGCTTCATTTGATACAATTTGACGATAGAAAATAGAAAAAAAATTGTCAAAACGAGACTATAGAAAATATTATGTTACGCAATTAGTTTTTGTCATAAAAACGATATCGTTGACAAAAATGATATCGTTTGAAAATTACGCAATGGCCCCCTGGTTGCCCAAAAAATTGAAATGGTATAGGATAAGCGGCCTGCTCGGAATTGAAGTCATTCGTCGCGCGTTTATCTCTCCTATAGTGTGGTTGTGATTTTTGTTCTGTGTTTTGTCTCTTTCGTTTTTTTGTTTTTTGAGGTTAAAAGTGATCACGGGTAAAAAAGTTTTCTTTTGCGCACAATATTAATATTTGTGATATTTTTATACCCTCCACCTTAGGGAAGAGGGTAAATGTGGCAATAGGAACTTTTTTAGAGGATTATAAAATTATTTAAGCTTCGGTCTTAATCGAACTTCTCTATCTTGTTATTACATATTTTTGTATTTGGTTCGTAAAATTTTTTGCTTTTATCTGAATTTTTTTGGTCTTGACGGTTAGGTATGTAAAACCTACCGAGTCCTTTTCTTTTTGCAATTTGTGTTTTTTTCCTTTTGTAGGTGTAAGTGCGACCACTAAAAATATCATTAATCAAGTACATATCTCATGGCTCGGGGACACTGCTAAACCATCCTCGAGCCAACCTATGTTATATGTAGATCAAGAAAATACCTTTAGGAGTAAGGCTTCGGTGATAGCTGGGGCTGGAGGTAATTCTACCGTGATTATTCACAGTGATTCTGCTCATTTTTGTCCTCGGGATGCTGTGGGTGAGTCAGACGTACATGTATTATAAATGAGGTTAATTCCAACTTGGCATATAATGATAAATTATGTTCTTCTTCTATTAAGATAATGGATTCTAGACCTGCTATATTTTACCCTGATAATCATGATGGTGATTTTATTGTACTAGTGACTATCACTAATAGTGATAAAAATAATATTGAGAGTTTTCAATGCTCACACTTGTCCGCACAGAAAATGAAGGGTAGTTATAACTCTGAAATAAGCCAAATTGATCACATTAGTAAGTCTCTTTTTCGCATCAAATTCAATTCGGCGGTTAACGCCAACAACTTTGTCAAGCAAAATCTTTGTGATCTTGGCCTAAGAGCCTTTATTCCTGATACCTTTGTTTACACTTTTGGTGTTATTCGAAAAGTGCCTACTATTCTTAGTGTCTTAGGAAAGTTTTCCCCCTTTACCACAACAGCAGACTAACAATTTCATAAATAGGGGCAATGTTGTCAATAAAATTTTCTCTAGTTAAAAATAAAACAATGTAGTAAAGCGTAGGTTTCAAAATGTAAGGTCTTCTAGTGATGTCAGTTATGTACGTAAAAGTTCCCCCCCCCACCATCACCTTGCACAAACCCATTTAAGGTGTCTGAATTGGAGAAGATTTTAATTATCTTTAAGTCTTTCTTCTATAATAATTTTGCTAAGGTTAACCCTTCTTGTATTCGCGTTTTCGATGATTTTTTTTCTAAATTAAGTAATGTAGTTTCTGTCTTTTGTTGAACCCAGTGCGTCTAAATCTTTTAATGAAGAGGATGTTGTAATATAATATTCAATATTTTTATCTAATAGGAATACTTTAGAATATTATCTTAACAATAATGACTTTGATGATTATTTTTTATCAGACATTTTTGCTATGAATGATGTTGACTCTGTGTTCAAGCTTCAAGGTATCACGCATCAACTACGACTTTATCAAAAATAAAACCATTAATGTTAATTCATGTTTTTTTTTCTATTTCTTTATATATTCCTTTAAATTTAAGGTTGAAGTTATGGAATTATCTCGTCTTTTAGCCTTTATTGAGCTCTTTGAGAATGCCTTGAGAATTGTCAACACAAAGCAAGCCATTCTGCCTCGGGTGATTATTTCAATTCACTCAAAAGAATAATTCTCAAGCGCCTTATCGACAGTTCTAATTTTTTGGATATAAATGATGGTTCACCCACATTTATTAGCAGTTTGCGGAACCCTGTTCACACTGTTCTTGATTTATCTTTTATGAATTCAAACTGTCATATTACATTGATTTGATGTCTCCTTTTTAGACGGTTTTCCCCACTTTCCCATTATTATTGAAGTAAATGCATCGTTAAGATTTCATCGTAGCTTTCTTTTAAAAAGCAAATTGCATCAGATTTTATCCAATTGTAATGGCCATCTTGACAATGTCCAGTCATTTGAAATTCTTTCGCTTCCAAATCAACGAAGCTCCTTTTTAGATTAGATCAGCCAATTTCATTCCCATAGTATGGTGGAAAATGTCGCTCATAAAAGAGCTTAGATTTCTTTCATTTCAGAATCTAATGGAAGCCCAAAAAATTTGGAACAGTGAGGTCAAAAGAGCTAACCAATCTAGCTATACGCAAAGCAATTCTGACTTAAATGACTGCCTTAGGAAACCGTGCTGTAAATTCCTGGCCCAATAAGAGTAATGTTGTTTATTAAAACTTTTTAAGGGACAACATTCCTAATAACCTCAGATAAGATTTTATTATGGACACACCTGGTTCTATTGTTCCTTTTTCTCAATCAGAATTTAACGATGTGTTAGCCAGCAAAGTCTCTCATTCTACAGGTGGACATGATGATGTAACCTACGGTATAGCCAAAGCTCTTAATATTTATTTAAAGTGGTCTCTGCTTGAGGTCTTTAACAAGGTTTTTGTCAATTGTAGTATTCCTCCGTCATGGAGAATTGTTCACATGGTCTTTATTTAAAAAAAAAAAGTGTTATTTGAATGTTTATACGAACTTTCGACCTATTTCTTTATTATATATTTTAATCAAATCAATAATTCTTATGATTAAGAATAGACTGGATAATCAATGGCGCTAGTATTCATCCTGCGAGAACGTTTGCTTATAGGAAATAAATTAATTCATTTTTAGGGTTAACTCGATGGCACGCGGTTATAAAGTTGTTATTGCTAAGGTTATGCTTATGATTGTGTTAGACTTGCGCTTCTGAAAAATATTTTGTTTCACTATAAAATTCCTTCGGAGCGTTCTAATTGTCTCATTTTCTGCTGGGAGAATTTTAACTTTAGATGAGGCGAATCTTTCACCAGCGATCCACATTCATGTCTTATATATTTTAACTAACGAACTGCTACCTGATGTCAGAGCAATTTTTCTTGCCACTAATGAGCTCCTTAAGGTTGGCTTTAATCATAAGGATCTTCTTCTGTTACTGACACTTCTATTATAAACGATAACTGGCTGGACTGTGCTGTTTTCAATGTGATTTCGAAAATATTTCATCTATTTAAAATTTTTCGTAAGGTGTATTCTTCAACTGGTGAGCTCTTTGCTATTTTCAAGGCTGTGGAAAATACCCTTCAGAACATTGGTATACAACTTTTAATCTTTACAGATAGTTTGCATGCTTGTTTTGTTTAAATCATTAGGATTCGTCCAACTTTCTTGTTGCGGATATTATCAATCTGATCCATTCTTCCAGTCTTCTAGTCTAATTCATATTCTTTGGGATCCGAATCTTTCCGATATAAGTTTCAATGAGTTGAAAACAGGCTGTTATGCTTGGCTGTGTTTCACAGATTGGGGTTAGCCCTGAGGTGTTGGTGGAACGAGCAGTTTAGGCCTGCCTCACAGAACAAGGGTAGATATTTCTTTGCTCTTTTCCCCATCCACAGTACCGGGGTTTCTCACTGGAGCCTCACGAAATTAAGGTATTGAGTAGACTTATTAGTGGTAATAATTTTGATGCACGCTACTTGAACTTGATCGGTGCGCTAAACACTAACTTGTGTAAATTATTTAATTATGTGAACGTTGCTGAACATATGATGTTTGTCTGTGGAATATATGTGCTAATATTTGTTAAAACTTTTCCCTCTTTTCTAATTATATCTGCCTACGTGACGTTTTAGCTTCCAACAATCATAATGTTTACGCTAAGCTGATCGCTCTTATCCGCAAAAAAAAAAAAAACAAGTGAAAATATTATAGTCGGTCAAGCCCGACCGTCAGATACCCTACATCACTTGATATATTATTCAATTTAATTTTTTTTCTTTCATAAATGAAAAGTTTTATTTTTTGTACAACTTTTAATTTTTTTCTTTGAAAAGGAAACATTTTATTTTTCTATACCTACTTGTAATTTAAATAATTTCAAAATAGACATATGTCAGAAAAAGTGTATATGGGGAGGTGTTCTAAAAATGGTCTGATCCTATCCATTTTCAAAAGCGTTTATTTTTGGGCCAAAATTCATCGAAATATCTCTAAAAATAATAGGACCTCATGTGAGGAGGGGTTCTAAAAGTAGTACAATCCGGTCCATTTTCAATAGGGAGATTGGACCCTTTTTCCCTTCCTATAGGAGGTTCTATTATTTTTATACCCTCCACCTCAGTAATGGGGGTATACTAAGTTTGTTCTTCTGTATGCAACATCCAGAAGGAGGCGTCAGAGACCCTATATACAATATATATATTCTTGATCAACGTCAAAAACTGAATCGATTTAGACATGTATGTCTGTGTCTGTTTGTTGTTAGCATTCTCACGGGCGTAAATTTTGATATATTGAGCTGAAATTTTGTACAGCCACTTTTAGTTTGGGCAAAATCGGTCAAGAGCCACGCCCATAATCAACAAAAATCTATTTATCCGCCACAAAAATTGAACTATAACTTTGAATTTTGGTATGTACATCTATAAGTATTGCCCTAAGCCATATGTAGTTTTCTTACTTGTTTGAGATATTTCAATGAAATTTGGTACAAGGATTTGTATTAACCCAAAAAGGAATCATTTTAATGCCCCCCCCCCCCCCCATATAAAAAAAATTTGATTTAATAAAAAAAACCAAAAATAAAAAAAATTTTGTGACATGTATATCATTTTAAAATTTTTGAAAATACAAGTACAACAAAATAAAGTTTTTCATTTTTCAAAAAAAAAAAATTAAATGGTGGTGTAGGGTATTTGATGGTCGGGCTTGACCGACTATAATATTTTCACTTGTTTTCCTTTATAAAAAAGAAAATAACAGCAAAAATTGAATTATTAAATTTATTGATAATTAGTGTGAGAACATTGTGCAATAATCGTATATATTGAGATGGTTTCGACTAAATAAAAATTATATATTTGCTTTGGTATTTGTTTTTTTTTTTTAATTCTCAGAATTTCGATTGCGATTTACATTATTTGTTTGTGTATACCTATGTAATGCACATACTTAAAATCTTAAAAAATAAACTTTAACACAATTTTTACATGCATATTCTTTAACTATCCATTTTAATGGAGAATAACTATAATTGCTGAATAGTTTGCCGTAGCTAAAGTTGATTTCGCACCCTTGCACATGCCAAAACGCCCATCTTGGATTCACCGATTGCAAAACTTAAAATGCAAGTTTAACATTATTCATTAAAAATTTATAAAAAATTCCACGCTTTCTTTTGTTCAATTCCAATTCCCTGTCTCTAAAAAAAAAATGATACGTGCATTCTATGTCCCAAACGCTTTCTCTATTTATGCGTTGATCACACTTTCCTCATTTTGTGTGTGTTACTAAGTTTGTTTGGTTTTGAATTTTCACCATGTTAATTCTGGTTAGTTTTTTTTATCTATCTAGTTTTGCTCATTTTATATAAATACTTTACAACACGCAGTATTGGCGGTTACTGCAAATGTTATGCACCTTCATTATTTAGAATGAATACTGTTAGATTGATATAAATTTGTATGAATGAACGCTCCCGGTTTAGGTGTTGTCATCGCTTTTCCAATAACTCCATTATGAAGACACGTTGATGATGCGCTGTTGTTATTGTAGCTATACACTGTGGAACCAATGCGATAGTTGCCATTTTTGAAAACTATTACCAACACGGTAATATTGTCCACCGAACCTCGATTATAGGACTGCAACGCCAAAGATTTAGCCCCAAAGTCCGGCTCATTTAAGTGCTCTTTTATGTAACTGCACGCTTCATCATTGCTAAATGTATCCCATAAACCATCCGAAGCCAAAATAATGAAAATGGGTCTACGATGGAAAGAATTTTAGACATTTTTAAAATAATTGCAATTCATTCACATGTTCTCGTATAAATGCACGTACTTGTGGTAACTTAGTTCAAATGTAAGTATATCCGGATTAGCTATGACTAGATTTTTGTCTTTTAGTGGATAGTCTCCTAGTGCACGGGAGGTGGCCAATATTCCAGCTACTCGCCAAACACCTCGAAAAGCTATAAAACCACCAGCATCGTGAATGCGTTTACGCTCACGCACCTAAATGTAGAGAATGCGGTTTCATCCAAACGGGAAATTTCTTGTTATACCCTACTCCACTTGTGTAAGTTTGTGTGGATATTTGCAATGGCCACATCCACCTTCAATTATACCGATCGATTCAGAATCAAAATCCCAATCGATTTTACCATGTTCGTCTGTCTGTCCATTCAAATTTATGCTTAAGCTACAGGCTACATTTTTTGAGATATTTCGACCAAATTTAGTACAACGACATATATTGGTCCAAGAGGAACAAAGAGGAGTATTGAAAATGGTTCAAATTGAACCATTTTTAGAACCTCTTCCCATATAATGATATTTCATGAAGAGACTTATATGGCAGTGCCTCGCGTTTACTAACACAACTAAAGTAAGTGGTGTAAGTGGTATAAAAAGGTCGGAGTTAACTGACTATAACTTGACTTTTTCTATAAATACCTGCTGAGGTTTGTGGTCGAATGATAAGGGTATCGCGATACCGCGCGCATTACACATGACCCCACGGGAATCTCCTACATTAGCCACGATTAGCCGAGTGCCCTGAATAATAGCAATTAAAACAGTGGTGCCCGCTATATTAGTCTAAAATATATTTGAAAAAAAAGAGATTTTACTCGTATTTAGAGACGCATTTATATATATATGTTTTACTGTTTTTTTGGCCGCTTCAACTAGTTTGTGATCCGCTGCTAAAACTTCGTCAGTGATCAATTTGTCAAAATTGATTTTACCATTTTCAATATAGCATTTGGCATCCGCCGACTGTGGCGGATTGTCCTCGTCAATATCGTTATTGTTATTATTTTTAAGTAAAGTGTCTTTAATGTGTAAGCCACCGCCTACTCCGCGCAAGAGGGTATTCAGTTGCAGAGTGAAAGTGTCCGCTCGCGTTACTTCTTTATTGCCTCCATTCGAGAATCTACTTTTCATGTTACAATCATCAAAACTATGGACACAATAAAACTTAACATGTGAATCCTTTTCAAAATTCAAATTGGCAGCAGAGTTACCTATTCACTTTGCGTAAACTGTTCTTCCGCCTCAACGTAGATGGATTTGATGTATTTTCTTTGTTACTGTCATCATGACTATCACCCACATTGGCACGACTACTTTTGCGTTTCAATTGGGGACCGCTGGTGCTGTCTGTAACAGCATTAATACCTGCCGTTACCTGTTTCGCGTCTTCGGTTGTTGCATTTAACAATTTAGTTATTTCAATAAGTTTGTTGTATATGTTCTGAACTAAAATATCTTTGGCAAAGTCTGCAGCAAAATCCCCACCGTGACCATCGAAGACCGCAAAGAACGAAATACCCGTATTGTTATTGATGTTCTCCTCAAGTATAAATCTAAAACAATGGAAACAAATCAAGCAACTTTGAAACTTTAGATGTTGGCATGATTCTTGACCGATTTTGGGGTATATAAACGAAAGAAAAATTATGTCTAAATATCTCGAAATTTTACATTAGAGTCAATGAAGACCAATGCTTAGAGAATGGTGCATACGTAATGCTAAACTAACTGATATATAATTAATGCTCACCGATCTTCCATACGGGGCCGACGGCCCAATATAGCAAACGCAGAACTTTGCGCCTTTAAGTTCTCCCAACATTGGTGATCACCTTCACCAGACGACTCCAATAATTTCGTGCGATTTGATTTGTGGCGGCCACTCAATGTGGCGTGTATACGGGCCAAAATACCACGGGACCATGTATCGACAGCTTGTAAGTAGAGGAAAAAACAGAACAATATAACGCCGCAACAAATCACTTCGGGTCGTAAAACATAGAGACGGCATATTTTCCATAAATAAGCCAGCGGCGAATTAATGGACGAAACGCCCACGGCAAATTTTGATAAAATCTTCATGTGTAGGACATACGTTTGATAAAAAACTTTGTCTTCAAGTTCGTCATCCATATGGGGGAAGATGGTTGAAAAACGTTTTAATTTGTTTAGATTCGGTACTTTTGAATAGATATTATTTGACACAATATTAAATATTTACAACATCTCCAGGGTAGGGGAGGAGAATATAAATGATGTAATTTGTTTTTATTAACGGTTTAAATCTTTTATTTATTATTTTTAAGCAAATTTTTATTATTTGATATGAACGCAATACAAAAGTTGAGTAATTACATTATATTACATTACATTATATACATTAGATTATATTGAAAATTATGTATATCTCAAGGCGCCGAAGACAATGGCTTCTTTTGTCTAGATTGTTCACCACAAGGAAGGAAGGATTTTTCAATAAAGTGTTCGGTATACAGATAAAATAAATGCATTGCCGAAGACATGGTCGTAGGCAAGAAATATCGCTTCACCAAATTTAGATAAAATTGGTCAGAAAATGTTGAGTCAAGAATGTTGAGTCAAGGAATTCAAGAAAGTTTCTTTAGTCATAATAATAATTTATATCCACCAGTAGGGTACAGGTAACTTTGCCAAAATCGCAGAAGGGACCCAACAAAATTTAGCTACAATTGTTTGTTCGTCTTAGTGTTTGAGTGTACATATAAAAAATACATTAAAACATTATGCAACCCGGATAATTTTGTACACTATTATAAGAATATATTACTTGAATATTCAAATGTGAAACTACTCTAATGTCAGCTTGCAAGTCGAGTTTTAGGCTGAGTATGGATTTTGTACATTGTGGGCGAGCCTGTTATTCGATCACGCCTATTTTTAGCATATCGATGGATGAGATAATTGAAAGTATGGGATATTACCAAATTTCAACATCGTGGACCAATTTTTGTGAAAAGATAAATAGATTTTTGTTGATAGTGGCTCGTAACCGATTTTGCCCATTTTAAATAGTGATCTGCGTACATAATCTAAAAGTGTCTCTGTACCACATTTCAATTCAATACATCAAAATTACGGACATACGGACACAAATATTTATATTGACTCAATTTTTGATGCTGATCAAGAATATATATACTTTATAGGGTTTCGGATGTTTTCTTCTGGGTGCTGCAAACGGAACTACAAATTCAGATATCCCCGATCTTATGTGGAAGATTCAATATCTCCCAGAATCAGATGTGATTTATGGGCGGTTAGGTAAGCACCGTGTTTTGCAGAAAAGCTATTAAAAATGTTATAGGCAGTTAAGCACGACCCCTTCCATTTGTACACTATTCTGTATATAATATAATTTATTTCATAATTTGCTAGTAAATGTGTGTCACTTTTATTTAAAGCCACTTCATTAAAAACCTTTATAGGAAGAGAGCTTCTGAAAAAGGATCTTTCCAGTTCAAAATTGAAACGTTCCATCTTGAGGTTTAGCAAATAATATACATCAATCTCTAATAAAAAACTTTGCCAACGTTTGTTCTACTACAACACAATATACAAATTTGGTAAAAGGCCGCGTTCTAAAATAGGGCCGTTGGCCAAATTTAGCGATAAATACTGGTTCCTTATTTGATTTCCTCATGTAAAGACATATTTGTATATCATATTAGGTAGAAATAGGGAAAGCGGTTCTTAAAATGGTCCGATTTAATCCATTTTCAATAGCGCTCCTCTTTAGATCATAATAGGTTTCTGCATTAAATTTCATAACAGTATCTCCCAGAAACTATTACATATGAACGGACAACTGACGGTATAAAAAGTGTACTTTGTGTTGCGTTGCGATACGTTTTGCTTTTTGAATAAATCATGTAAATGTGAATGATTTTATTTGGAAATTCGCGCAACGATGGGAAAATCTTTTTCTTTATGTTGCAATTACAACATTTGAAACAATGAGCTTGAAACCGAATGCAACAACAAACACTTCTGTATTTGTCATATTCAGCTTTTTTTTTCAATGAGTGATTTTCCGTTTATACATCCATATTAATGTAAAGAATACGTGCGAATCATTTCGTGCGCATTTGATGCGAGAGATTTTAATTTGTTTTTTTATAAAACTTCTATAATATATTGTACAATATGTTTTTGCAATCATATGAAGGCACTTATGCATGCACACACCCAACATACGTATTAGTTCTTATCCATGAATGTTATGGCTCTTATTTTAGTTTCATGCCAAACAAATGTAAGGCATTGATTTACTTAGCTTTGTACCCGCTTGTGGGTAAGAGCGTGGTGACACGTTCACCGTGCCATCGTTTACTTCGGCTCTTTTCATTCCGTGAAATTTTATTAATAAACACTTATTGTAAATAAAATTATTATTATTATTATTATTATTATTATTATTATTATTATTATTATTATGATTAGTGATGTCTCACTAGGTATGAATTTAAAAACGCACACGGACGCGTCTCGATATCTTCATCTGTATAACACCCAGAATAGTTGCCGATTATCGAGCACAATATGCGATTCAACTTGTTGATAGTTTCAGTGTATGCCGTAGACTAAACAAATACAATAAACCGTTATTAAATGGTGCTCCCTATAACGACCGTTATGTGGAAAATTATTATTTGCATGAGAGAAAGAGAGAGAGGGAGAGAAAATAAAATTCTATTTCAACACAATAAATGACGATGAGAGGTCTGCTTCATGGTTCAGTTCTAATCGTATTTATGGCATTTTCTTTGTCAGTTCTATTTCGTTCTCTTGTTGGTTTCATTTCGTTTTCACGTCTTTCCACCATTACCTGCATGCATTTTGCTGACTACTAGCTCTGTGAAAATAATGCCTATGCTATGTATGTAAATGGTCCCTTCAATTAGATTTAAGATATTTCCCCTTTATGTGGGTAATATAAGCAAAAATTCATTCATACAGACATCATTAGATACGGTTACTCGGGGGCTCATTGACCTAAATGACTGAAGATTTAACAATTTAAGGGCGCCTAGACATTGCGGGGCTCCCTGCGATCCTTTTATATCTTGCACCATTTGTGGCAAAGACTATATTAAGTTAGTGCAGATGTTTGTAACTCCTAAACAGTAAGTAACACACCCACTTTCATTTACACCGATCAATTCAGAATCAAAATCTGAGTCGATTTAACCACGTCCATCTGCTTGTTTTCTGTCTGTGTAATTTGTGCTTAAGCTACAGGTCGCATTTTATGAGATATTTCAATGAAATTTGGTGCAAGGACACGTCTTGGCTCCGAAAAGACCCTATTGAATATGGATCGAATCAGATCATTTTTAGAACTCCTCCCCGTATAAGGTCCCATTGTAACGAAACTCTTCATATGGAAAAAAATAACAATTCTTAATATTTTTTGACAAAATTTGGAAAACAATTGTTAATTAGCTTAATAATTAAATGTAACAAATTTGAACCCGATCGGACTATTTTTAGAACTCCTTCCCATATAAGGATACTTCACGAAGAGACTTTTCTGGTAATACCTCGCATTTACTGACACACCCATACTAATTGAAGCATATTTTGATAATTTAAGGAGTTAAGAGAAGTTGGGTATTAAATGAATTTATCTTTGTATAATTCTTACTTTACTTCCTTTACTTTCTTATTTAAACTTGTCTGTTCTCCGTTTCTTATATATTTTGTCACTGCTGTATATACTCGTATATACACATATTGCACAGATATATCATGTTATATCTAGAGGAACTATATCTGTTTATAAATTTGATATTTAACGCAGGACTCCGTATGGCAAATAATGTAGAACATAAATTATACCATATTTGTTGCAGAGGAATTTGTATAAAAGTTCTTTAAGCTTGAAAAGAGGAATAAACGCTTGTAATACATAATAACATTTATCGTATTCTAAACATGAAATTTGGACCAAGTGTTGCGAACCCACCACCGATTTGTTCAGAATTTGACACTTATGAATTTGTCTGGCTGTTACAAACGTTTCGCAAAGTCCGTATTCCCCGTCGAGATGATAAGTATCATATTGTGACAAATCGTAGTCGTCCCATGAGAAAAAAAAGTGAATACGTTATAGCCGGCCTTGCCCGACCATTTCATATCCTACACCACTTATCTTAATTTATGCTACAATTAGTTTAGTTGTGTTAGTAAACGCGTAGAAGTTTCTTTGTAAAATGTCGCTATATGGGAAAGGATTCTAAAAACCGTCCGATTGGATGCAGCACAGCCAAATATGATGCTGCTTAACTATTCTTCACCAAATTTTATAAAAAAATGTTAAGAATTGCGACTTTTTGCCACATAGAGTTTACGCAAAATAGGGTTTTATATGGGGCCTTATAAAAATTATCCAAAACAGTTCATTTTCAACAGAATTCTTCTTTGGTTCAGTACACATCCTTGTACAAAATTTCATCAAAATATCTCAAAAAATGCGACCAGTGCAGGCTGCACACAAATTTACATGGACAGACAGACATGGCTAAATCGATTGCAAAACTGGTTCTGAATCGATCGATATTTTTGAAGGTAGGTGGAGCATATATACATACAGGGTGCTTCTCGTGAATGTACACTCTTTTGTTTGTTTTGTAAACATAATTAAATTTTAAAACTCTGTGATGCGTTAGCTTTATAACAACGCACAAATACACTTAAAGATATACACACACACTCAATCCGATCACAATATATATATATATTTTTAATAAAAAATTCATTTAAAAAAATCAAATCTCCAAGACAAGAACATAGAAGTTTCTGCAGTCGTTATGTTTTACGTAGCCGTTCTATGTTCGAAGTAACCAAACAAATGAGTTCGTAATTATAAGACTTGAATAATTTATTAAATATTTATATACGCGTGCATATATTTTCGCACACAAATGATTCGTATATACACCATATACATAAATAACTGTAAAATTATGCATACACTCTCATTGCCGTACCTGAGTTAATGCTTGTAGAGCGCTTGAGAGGACGTTGAATATATTGATGCGGACAATGATCCATAAGAAATGTATTGTAAAAGGAAATGTTTGTTCAACAAAATAATACTGATTCGTTGGGCTTTTAAAATGTTTAAACCACAGACGTTCTAAACCGCGTATGCTGCTTTATTTAATAATAATCGTTTGTGTTGGCGACTTTTTTTAAATGTGTGTGTGTTGCCTTCTTTTTTATTATATTTATCACCTACTGCACATACTAAAAATAATTCCGTTTGCCAATGTGAGAAGGAAAGTGTCAAAAACATACGTAACGTGTTATTACGTAAAAACGCGACCATTTGAAATATTTTAGAAAAAAAATTAGTACACTGTCAATGGCGAAATTCAAATTTCAAATTCTAAGTTCAATTTAGAATTAGAATTTCACAAGGCTCGGACATCATTCTGTCCATTTATGCGCGCTTTGAAAATGTAAATCCTTGCGTTTTATTTTGATACTAAATACAAATCATTCGAAACGCTTTGAAAACTTTGTTGAATCGAAGAATAAATTATTAAAGGGCACCATGGTGAGTATGAGTGTTTTCATATTCTTGACTCTCTACGTCCCGTACGACCACTGCAGGCATGTAGATGGTTTTTGGTGTTGCCTAATTGTTAGCCGTACTCGTTTTCCCGAAATCAATGCTCACTTCAAAACATACGTATACACGCTTGTGTGTATAGCGTATATTCTCTCTGCCCCAATTTATTTCATTTTTCGTAGTATTTCCTTTTTGGGGAGAAGAACTAATTCGCGAGAACACATGCATTGCAACTGCTTTAACGTTTAACCAAATTAATTTTCCTTTTGTACTTATCTACTTATCAAAGTGTTATTGCTGTTTCTATAGCAATTGTTGCGCCAGTACCCATGATAAAACAATAAATAGGGTCAAAGAATTTTAACTTCTTGCTTTAAAATCTGAACCGAAAGTAAGTAACGCCTTGTAAAGAGTACGTGCAACGTAGCGAAGGTCGATCAAAGCAGTTTTTATACCCTCCACCTCAATGATAAGGGTATACTAAGTCTGTTCTTCCGCTTGCAACACCCATAAGGAGGCGTCAGAGACCCCACAAAGTACAATATATATATTCTTGATCAGCGTCAAAAACTGAGTCGATTTAGATATGTATGTTCGTGTTTCCGTGTGTTCGTCTGTTGTTGGCACTGTCACGAACGTAAATTTTGAGATATTGAGCTGAAATTTTGTACAAGCATTTTTAGTTTTTGCACGCAGGTCGCTATTTAAAATGGGCAAAATTAGTCAAGAGCCACGCTCACAATCGACAAAAACCTTTATATCTGCCACAAAAGTTCACCCAGGAACTTGAAATTTGGTACGCGTATACATAGTTATTCCATTGATTGATGTGTCAAAAAGGCATGGTCAGATAATAGACGCGCCCACAATTTACAAAAAACCATATTCACCATAAAACTAGACTTAAAAGCTGATACGTAAGATATACACTATAAGAGGGCGCAATATATATATATTTGGCACGCCCACCGTTGTGGAGGTGGAGGGTATTTAAGATTTGGCCTAAGCCAAATTTAGTTTTCTTACTTGTTTAAACTATAAAAAATCATCAATTGTCTCTTTTTTTTGCATTACCAATCGAACCTTTACAATTAATCTCATTTTTTTCCCATAAGTTAAGCACATGGCACACCCAAAAAAGTTTGCAACAAACCAAAAAAGTTTTGATTTGATACGGTAATCCATCCTTTAACTGCATAGGACAAAACGTAGCTTAATCTGCACTTATATAAGTGTATTAATAATGGTGTAGAGTTGTAATGTTGAAAATGTGAATTATTGATATGAACCTTTTGCACATGAAATTGCACAAGTGGATGTGGTGTAACTAGCAAATATGTGCTGATGAGAACTCGATGAAGGACGAGTTCGCAACCGGTCCAGGTTCGATCCTTCCAGTCGCCCAATGTTAATTTTTCACAATTTTCTAATTCATTACAAATTTCAATGGTCAAGCTGAAATTTTCATTTCAGAACATGTAGATATGAACTAGTTATAGCATAATTTAAGAAGCTAAGTGGTGTAGGGTATTAAATGATCGGGCTTGACCGACTATAATATTTTGACTTGTTTTTCTCAGTTTTTGTTCGGTTGTGGGCGTGATTCTTGACAGATTTTGCCCAATTTCAATACCAATCAGCGTAAATTTGCCAAACTTGGGAAGTGATACATAAGTCAGAATTTTTTTTTTTGTTTTGTTTATGAAATAAAAAAATACAATTTTTATATGGGGAGGATTTCTAAAAATGGTCCGATCCTATCCATTTTCAAAATGGTTTATTTTTGGGCCAAACGGGGCCACAAGGATTTATTCCTTGTATCAAATTTCATCGAAATATCTCAAAAAATAATAGGACCTTATATGGGGACGGGTTTTTAAAAATGGTCGCATCCGATCCATTTTCAATAGGGTTCCCCTTTGGGTCAATACATGTCCTTGTACTCAATTTTATTAAAATATCTCCAATAACGCGACCTGTAGCTTGCGCACAAATTTAGACGGACAGATGGACATGGTTAAATCGATTCAGATTTTCTGAATCAGATGATTCTGAATCGATCGGTATAACTGAGGGTGGGTGTGGAATTTGCCGTTTAGGAGTTACAAATATCCGCACAAACTTAATATATCCTTTTCCAGAGCAGTGCAGGGCATAAAAAGCATTGAATTGTTTAAGTAAATTTTCTGTACTATTTAAATAGTACACAAGATGTATTGACATATACACATACTTTTCAGGATACTTTCGTGCATTCAAGGTTTGACCTTAGCCAAACAGTTTTTTTACTTGTTTGTATTTAGGTGTCCCATGTTATTCATTATCATATAATCTTGTGGTGAATCATTAATTGTGTTTTAATTGAATTCAAGATTATAAAAAGAGTCTGCGTCTCTCTTAAATCACGCTTAATCAAGTCAATGAATATATATTTATTATGTGGTGGGCATAGGTCAGTTTTTCGAAAAGTTTGTAACAAAATAACAGTAGAACAAAAATCCAAAAAGTTTTATATGTTCTTGACCAACAAAAAGTTCTGAATCGATTTAACTGCTTCATCTATGATAAGAACTATTTTGGTTAAAAGAATTGATTGACATAGATAATACTGAAGGTGCCAACATTTCTACTCTAACCGTTTAATACAGTTTATCAATTAATTAATTATTAATATTATTTATAACAACACAGTGCCATCCTTATCATTAGTATAGATTCGAAATGCAAAATCTCTAGAAGAAGAACACAAAATATTCACTTTCACAATACAAAATATTAATTCGAAAGTGAAATCGAATACAATTGGAGATGCTTAAAGTAGAATATCCAAAAACGAAAGAAATCCTCGAGTTTAACCAGTTTTGGTTAAGGGATCATTGCCGTTGTTCAGAATGCTACAGTGTCAAAACAAAACAAAGGACGTACAATATTTTTGATATACCAGCAAATATCAAAATGAAGAATATAGCTGTAACAGCAGAGGGTCAACTGTTAATAGAGTGTAAGTTATGTGTTAACTCTAGACTTTTTTATACTCTCTACATAAGACGGGGAGGATACTAAGCTTATCAGTCTGTTTGCAACAACCAGAAGGAGGCGCTTCAGAGACCCTACATCAAGAAAAAGTATCAAAAACTGAGTCAAACTAGATATATTGGTCCGTATGTCCGTCTGTTGTTGGCATGCTCGCAATCGTTAATTTTAAGATATTGAGTTGAAATTAGCAATTTATGCACGCAGATGCATTTTGAAATAGACTAAAATTAATAAAGAGTCACGCCCACAATCGACAAAAATCTATTTATCTGCCACAAAAAATTTGTTATGAACTGGAAATTTTGTATGCGTATCTATAATTATTTCATCCATCGATGTGCGAAAAATGGGCGTGGTCGAATAATAAAGATACCGACAATTTACAAACTCGACTTGTAAGCTGAGATGCAATACAGACACTATCAGAGGGCGTAATCATATACCCGCAATGCCTGTCTGTATGTAGATTTGGCTTAAGCCAAATTCAGTTTTCTTACTTGTTATATCCTACACCACTACTATTAAGTTGTGCGAATGTTTCTAACTCCTAAAAGTTAAGAGACCCACGTTTTATATACCGATTTTCTGAATCGCGGTTATCGTCTGTCTGATGACAGTCTAAATAAATTTGTGTTTAAGCTACAGATGACATAATTGGACATTCATCTTACCTTCCTCCTTATTCCCTTATACATATGATGTATATTATATATAAAATTCTAATTGTTATGTATGAAATATTAATTGCAGGGAGTGATGGTCACAAGTCCATCTACGATTATGACTTTCTGTACAATTCACGAATAGAAATGAAAACATCAACCACCAACTTGAGAACACCATGGACTGGGCTTCAAATTGCGCAAGAGTGCACGAACGTAAATTTTGAACTGTGCGATTTGATTAGTTCAGATTTCTGTGTGAAGGCTGTCGTAACTGCTTTGGTGCGTCATGGCATTGCTTTGGTTAATGGAATACCAGCCAATACTGCAATGACTGAAATGGCTGTGCGACACTTGTTCCCCATAATGAAGACTTTATTCGGTGAAATGTATACATTTAGCGACACTCTGGATCACGCTGACACCGCGTATACGAAATCATACTTGGGTGTACACACTGATAACACATATTTTTGCGATGCAGCCGGACTGCAAGTTTTGCATTGTCTACAGCACACAAATGGCGAAGGAGGCGAGAATTTTTTTGTTGACGGCCTCAAGGCTGCTTTAGATTTCAAACATCTCCATCCCCAGTCATACGAACATTTGTGCCAGGTTTTGGTGCCTGCCGAATATATCGAGAAGGGGCAACATCACCGATTTTCGGCACCCATAATACGTACAGATCCAATAACGGGAGATTTTGTACAACTGCGTTTAAATGTTTACGATCGCGCTGTATTTGACAGTCTGCCCCAGGCACAAATGCATACTTTCTATGAGAGCTTCAGAAGATTCCTGGAAATCGTACAGAGGCCAGCCAATCAATGGTGCTTCAAGCTACAACCACATACTATGGTAATATTCGATAATTGGCGCATTTTGCACGGACGCAATGCCTACACAGGGCAACGTACAATGACTGGTTGTTATGTACAACGAACAGATTTTATTAGTAAAGCTCGCGTACTTGGAATACTCGATTAAACGAAACGTAACAAAAAGTTTACTTCAAATTCTATTTTTGCAGTTTACATTTATATGTTTCTAGTTATAAGAGTAGTAATAAAGATAATTAAAAGAAGGCATGTATGTGTGTGTGTGCGAATTACATCTTCAAGCGCTTCACTTGTTCAAAGGTGTCTAAAGTGTCATCTGACGATGAAGAGTTATGCTGCGAAAAGAAATATATGAAAAAGTCAATTAATTGAAATTGAAATTGAAATTCTGCGCTGTGCTGAATATGTACCCTATTCTTATTAGCGTTGCCACCGGTGAAAGTAGGGCCCCACATGAATGTGACGGACTCATCATCACTGCTTTCGCGTAGAGGCGAAAGAGAGAGATTTTGCGTTCTGTCCGCTCGAAGGCGTCTCTTCCTCGTTGTATTTGAATTAGTCTGTAAAGTTTTGGGCTCCGTTTCAGAATCCTCATTAAAGCTTTTATGTAATGGTGCGCCTCTATTGAGAGGTTGGGTTATGTTGTGCTTCTTAACCTGCGAGATATATGTTTTCCAAACATTTTAAAACCATATAAATATATTTTAACCTGAATCGATTTAACCGTCGACTAAACATTGTTACTTGTTTTATGTAGCAAACTTGTAGGCTTTTAGGAACTTTCGTGGCTTCAATTAACACTCTTAAGGGGATTTTTTTTATATGTCTTATATATTATATATTTGTATTTAACGCGTTAATTGAATAGAATTAATTTGTAGGACTTAAAAAAGATATGAATCTGAAATCCCTACATCTCTTGTGTAGTAAGTTTGGGCGAATGTTTGCATCTCCTAAACAGTTAAAAGGAAACCCATCTTTTACTTTATCGATTGATGGAGCATCAATCATTCAATTCATCAATCATTTTCGATTTAACCATGTCCATCTGCCCGTTGTCTGTGAATGTAAATTTGTGTTTATGCTAAAATTTGGTACAAGGACATATTTTTACACAGAGGCGTTCGCTACGTAAAATGCACCGAATCGGCCCACTTTTAGGGTTTATATAAAGTCCTACTGTGAAGGGAATTTTTATATGACAAAATTTTGCAATTTCTGTCCATGTTGCGGAACAGCTGTTTGGCATAATAATTAAATGTACCCAATCGGACTATTGGATTTGCATATTAACTAACCTTTTTTTGTTCCGTTGAGTCGTTCGAAGGCTGCACACACTTAGTCGGTTGTATAAAGACTCTTTCGATTTCACGAATTTTATATGCTTGCTCGGATATAATATTCTGTGTAAGAAATTAAATTTTATTTTATATTTTTCATTATTTAGCAATAAAATATCCAACATCTTTGTTCGATTCCATTGAAAGTTTAGCTTCTATTACTTGACGCAATTCCTCCTGTACGTGTGCCAATTCATTACGCACATTGATTAGGTCATGCTATGAAAATCATAAAGGCACTTGTTATCTACATGAATTATTTGAATAATATATAATCGTTACATTCGCCTTATCCTGAATGGAGTGCATTTCCATTTTCGAGGTTTCTTTATAAGCTTCAAAATCTTTATTTCGCTGTTCCAATTCTGATTGTAATTTATTTAAAGCCTCTGCATGAAATGCGTTGTTGTTGGCGAGTTGTTGTTGCCACCTCTGTTGCTCTTCGTTTATCTAAAATGGAATTTTAGATGGGGGATAAGTTTGTTTTTCCGTTTGCAACACCCAAATCGAGGCGTCAGATCCTACAAATTATATATATTCTTGATCAACGAACAAAACTGAGTCGATCTAGACATGTGTGTCTGTAGGTTCATTTAATGTTGGTATTTTCAGGGTCGTAAATTTTGAGATATTTAGCTAAAATTTGCACAGACACTTTTAGTTTTTGCACGTTGATCCTATATTTAAAGGTGGCAAAATTGATCAAGGGTCGCGCCCACAATCAACAATTAATTCATCTACCACAAAAATTGATCTATTAACCGATGGTGCCCCAAATGGGTGCGGTCGGATAACAGACACGCCCATAATTTACAAAAAACCAGAATTAACGTATCACTGGACTTGCAAGCTGATATATATATATATCAGCCACGCCCACCGTTGTAGATGTAGAGAGTTTTAAAGGTATTACTTGTTTTTAAATAGAATAAAAAGAAGGAGACCTTTTGCTCGTATTCCTTGTTAAGCTTTTCATCTTCTTCTAAGGCTTTCTTGAGTTTTCTAATTTCTATATCAAATATATCGGATTTCGCATCATAGGATTTTTCAAGTTCACAGAACTTCTTTTTAAATTCATTGCATTCTAAATAGATCTGCTTTAGTTCTACGCGCAGTTTATTTATCTCTATATTCATTTTATAGATATCCTGCTGCTTTAGTTGTAACCTAAAGAGAAATATTAAAATTTTTAGATAGTTTGTCGGTTGTGAGGCTATTTTATATGACGTTATCCTATTTCTAACGTCATTCACACCTCTAGTGTGTATTTTCTAAGACAAAAATAACCCATTACTAGGGTAGAGTATAAGTCAGAAAATTCAAACCAAAACAGAAACGCCCGACTATTTAATAACCTATTCCACTTAGCTCTTTAAATTATGTTACTATTAGTTTAGTTTGTATTGCCTTATAAGTGTCTTCGTGAAATATCCCTTTTTTGCCATATAAAGATTTCCACTACAATAGGACCTTATGTGAGGAGAGGTTTTAAAAACACTTTACAAAACTTCTACAAAGTTTCATTGAAACATCTCAAAAAATGCAATCTATAGCTTGCGCATAAATTTACATGGACAGACGGACATAGTTAAATCGATTCAGTGTTTGATTCTCCATCGATCGGTACAATTGAAGGTGAGTGTAGTATTTGCCGTTTACGAGTTGCAAACACATCCGTACAACTTATCTCACTCTTACCACAATATATCTATAGGGTACAAATACACCTAGAGTATAAACAGAATAAGTCCACTACAATACAATAGATCTGTGCTGATTAATATGAATTTTCCAAATGTATATAGTCTTGGGGAATATTGTGTCAAAATTTTTTTATACCAACCACCATTTCAAGATTAAGGATATTTGTCACTATGCCGAAACATTTCACATACTTGAAGTAGAAGCGAAAAAAAAACTTTCCAAATTCAATTTTCTTCAATCGAAGGTATATGTATTTTTTACGTGTATGTTTTACTTACGCATCCTTTAAATTTTGTATGATGCTCTCTTTTTCCGCTACTTGTACATTACTTTGATTAGTTTCGTTAATGGCACATTGTAGTGCCACTTTCAAGTTAGCACCTTTATTTATATTATTCTTTGGATGGCGAGTCATTATCAAAAAGTAACTGAAATTAAATAAACAAGTGTTTGTGTATAAATACTTGTATAATTTACAATTATCCATTTACAACACGAAGTGTACTGGCACTGCATTATACTGTACAATGGTTAGTTGTCAATGATGGTTTTTTTATTATACCCCCCACATAATACTACGTTTGTCATTCCATTTGCAACACCCAGAAGGACACGTCAGAGTCCCTCCAAAGTATATATATGCTTGATCATTAACAAAAACTGAATCAACATAGACGTGTGTCCGTGTGTCTTTGTGTTGTTGGTATCCTTGCGATCGTCAATTTTGATATGTTGGAAGATATGGGATTAGAAAATTTATTTTTTAATGTTTCAACCATCACTACCTGTCCTAAATTTTATCATATTCTGTACCACAAAAGGTACGTTTTTGCGGATATTTGTAACTCTTAAACGGCAAATGCCACACCTTCGCACATTCAGAATTAAAATTTGATTCGATTTACACATGTCCGTCTGTTTGCCTGCCTATCCATGTAGATTTGTATTGAAGCTACTGGTCGCATTTTTATTTTTGATATATTTCGATGAAATTTGCCACAAGAACATGAAAGAACCCTTTCGAAAATGGACTGAATCGGACCACTTTTAGAACCCCTTCCTATATTTTACAAAGTAACTTATTTGGCAACACCTCGCCTTTACTGACACAATTAAACGAATTTTAGCATAATTTAAGGAGCTAAGTAATGTAGGGTATTAAAAGATCGGACTTGCCCGACTATAACATTTTTACTTTTTAATATTCTAGTGCAATGGGTATTTGGCCTAAGCCACATTAACTTATTTAAGTAAATTACTAATTAAGGCTTGTCGGTATATTATACAACGATGTTGGCATAGTTTGTTAAATGACTGTCAATTTGTCGATCAGTTAAACGATTGCTACTGATCTGATCTACTGTCTAATTGTGGTTAAGATGTTACTCTACATTTTAATATTTTTCCACCCGATTGAAAATACTAACTTTTAATGTATTTGAAAATGTGAGTTTATTATTATTGACATTTTACTTAAAATTATAAGATTCATGCAAAAAAAAAATGAATTTTTACCAAATTATAATAAGGCATATATATGTGGCTTATTTGCTTATACATAGACATACATATAAGGTTACTTGTTTACCATTTAATTTAGCATATTTTAGATTCTATTAGATTTGCAAATTATTGCTATCGAACAAACTAAATAAGAATGTAGAGTGTATAGATCGTATATATAAAGGTGAATGTATATAAATGCTAATAGAAAATATTGAAGATGCATATCGTTGAAATATAGAAAAAATTTCAAATAAAGGTCATCAAGCCGCACATTGTCGGTAACGATCAGCATTCAATTGTATGTTCTTCAAATAATTGCCCAACTCATCATGCAGCGGCTTGAGTAAATTTTGCAATTGGTGCAATTTTCCATTTTTTTCTTCGTATGTTTCGTGCATTAATTTGAGTTCACGTAACTTTTCTTTGGTGTCGATGGTAAGTTTGGAAGCTCTTTGTAGCAACATCTTAGCTCGTTCACGGGCACTTTCCGATTGGCGAGCGCGATCAGTTAATGTCTGATTGGCTGCACTGGAAGAGTTCTGCAGCTTTAGAGCATCGGCATGAGCATTTTGCGATAAAACCTTTATACTATCCGCTTCGTTTTTTACATCTTTGGCATCCAGTTCGTTTTTTAGTATATTCTTTTGCAGATAGTTTACCTTCTTGGCCAACTCTTCAACCTGTTCAGCTGTAGCATTCGCAGGCGCTTCCGCTTCATCAGTCTCTGCATCGATTTGATCTAAGTCTTTTACTGCGAGCTCTATGTTGCTGTTAGCCTGTAAAATAGCGTCTTGGGCCTTTTTTTGCGATACGTCAGCATCATGCAAATTTTCCACCACCATATTTGCTGTATCTAAAATTTTATTTGCAATTTCTTTCGTTAAATTCGCCTTAGCCTGTAATTCATTAACTCTATTTAGATCTCCTCGAGTATTGTA
The DNA here is from genome assembly GCA_949710015.1 of Crataerina pallida. Lineage (NCBI taxonomy): Eukaryota > Metazoa > Arthropoda > Insecta > Diptera > Hippoboscidae > Crataerina > Crataerina pallida. The sequence goes on along the minus strand of OX453289.1, from coordinate 23,968,604 downwards.
AATAATTGACTCCACATTTTTAAGGGATGAAACGGCATCGTTGATTTTAACTCCTAGCGATTGTATTTCGGATGGATCTAAAGTCAAATCTAAAGCAAGCGTTTTCTGTGCTAGTTCTTTAGTTTCTTCAGGTAGAGCGGTATCGTTGTTTAGAAATTCGTTTAAATTCTGAATTATATTTTCGCCTCGTTTTATATTCAATTCGGTGCGATTCAAATATCTTTCAGCATCTTCGTGAGCAGATTTGGCTTTCTGAAAAGCTTCGGTGGCATTCACTTTAGCCTGAAATAGTGAGCGTATAGTTTGATCAGCCTGATCTTTCTTTTCTTTGATTTCTTGCTCGGTATCTTTTGCCACTTTCAAGGCTTTTTCGGTACGTGTCAAAGCTCCCCGTTCACATGATAGACCGCCACAAGAGCCACACCCAGCCCCACCGCATATATTATCACAAGGATCACCCATGCGATCGCACACGTCGTTATTAAGTTCAGGTATCACAGCACTCAGGGCAGATAATTCTGCACGATATTGTTCGATCAATTCATCATTGGCCACTACAGCAAAAGACTCCTCCTTCATTTTATTAGCTAAAGTTTCTACACGCTTACAATTGCGATCAGTGCTCATGGCGAAGTCTTCTGCATCGTTCTTAACATTAGCCAAATCTAAAACGCGATCATAAGCGTTGCGTGTTAAATTCAAAGCGCCTTCTATATTGGACTCTTGTAGCTGTATTCCATGTTCTTTTAAATCTTGTGACAAACGGTTGATGTTAGCAGACTGATTTTGCAGAGTTTCTAATTCTACCGCAGACAAACTGAGAGCCGAATAAACGTTCTCCAAGTTGCCCTCTGTATCAATTAGTTTTTGATGAGCAGAATTTAATTTACGTTTTAATTTATTCAACTCCTTATCCAGTGTGTCCATATCTTGCAGACTCACTGTTGTGTTCTGCAATAAATTTTTGATATTTTGTAATTTTTTGTCCAGTGTATTGAACTCAGCTGTATAAGCTCCAGTAGCTCCAACCAGCTTAATCTCTTTGGCCCTCTGTATAGCTTGCATTGTAGCTTCTTCAAGTTCTTTAAGGATCAAATCCCAGTTATTGAAACATTCACCACATGCCATACAATGGGGAGATTCACCCAAAAACCCACGAGCGCATTTATTGCATTTATAACCTCCAATGCCTTCGTGGCAAACACATTGACCCCTTTCGCGGTCACACTGAAAGTCCGCAGCGCCATAGGGATCACAATTACAAGGCTGACACTTATCGTTAGGATTTCCCCAGTAATTAGCTTGGCATTGATTACAAGCGCGTCCTCCAAATCCGGGCTTGCATTCACATTGTCCATCGTAGCGATTACATTGTTCTGAAACAGCTCCAATGGGATCACATTCACACGCTTCACAGCCTTCGCCAGAGGCAATTTTCCAGTGGTTTTCTGCGCATTCATCACAGCGCAAACCCACAACATTTGGCAAACACGGACATTGTCCCGTGAACCGGTTGCAATACGAGATAGTTTTGTTTGTTCCCAAAAAGTCGCAATCACAAGGTACACAGTTTTGCAATAAAGCATCGCCGAAGAAGCCGTCACGACACAATTCACAGTGATCACCCATGGTATCGTATAAACATTTCATGCACTTTCCTGAGCGGCGATCACAATTACCAATATCATAAACATCTATATTGTTGCTGCAATTGCATTTTTGACACGAGCCACCCGGTGTTTCAGCGTCGCCGAAATAGTTGTCCGCACATAAAGCACAACGGGGCCCATCGTAACCTTCCTCGCAGTGACAAATCATATTATTGTTACGTACATCCAGAGAGCAACCGTCAGCATGAGCATTACCGCTCGCTATTGTGTCTGGGCAGCGACAAGCGCGACAGCCAATATCACTTCCCAAAAATGGGTTACCGTAGTAGCCATTCATACAAGCATCGCATGCATAACCCGTTGTAAAGTCCATACAATTCAAACATTCACCTGTGCGTGCATCGCATTGTTGGGCATGGCCGTTACATTCACAGGCTTGACAATTTGGGAAGTTCCAGAAACCAGGCTGACATTGGTCGCACTCACGACCATAGGTGTTTGGATGACACATGCACTGCCCTGTTACCACGTCACAGTTATTATCCCTAGAACCAATACTGTTGCAATCACAAGCTTTACACCCTTCTGGCCCGAAACCATATGTGCCAGGGGCGCATTGATCGCATTGACGCCGCACCACATTGGGCTTACATTGACAAAACCCTCCATGAGCTGCGCACTCTTTACTCAACGAACCTGTAGGATTGCAATTGCACATACTGGCACCATCATATATGACTGTACTAACATAATTTTCCAATTCCTTACAACGCTCATTAGCGTATGGACGATAGCGTATATCGTACAGTGACTGATTGCACCCCATTTGATAGTATTCCTCGCGCCGCGCGGTGGCAGTGGGGGATCCCGTAAAAACAGTTGTCAGTTCAATGCGAGGTATTAAGGTTAAAGAATCAATCATGATGGTTGCCGTGGGATTCTCTTCGTTGTGACGACGTCGCTCGAAGTGTATCTTGAATTTATACACCTTACCTGCTTCCAAACAAATTTCTTTCAAGGCCAATACTTGCCGTTCGCGGTCCGGAAGGACAAATGGTATTCGCGTTTCACGAAAACTAGACCCATATGGAACTAGAGCGGCACAATCACCGTTTGGATCTATTTCATCGGGGCGCACCAAAGTGATAAATGCATCCTCCCAATCACCACGCGATGTGGTTTGATAGCGTATCACCACATCGTATGGCATGGACCGTGGGATATCATTAACCGTAATTACTAATTCGGAATTTTCTGGTACGCGTATAAAACCAATGCCACTCCAATCGGGTAGGCGGTCTGTTGTGGGCTGGAATGGAACTGTGGAACAATTTGCACTATTTGCATAGGACACGCACAAATCGGGCACTTCCGCTTCATGTACCAAATGTATTTGGGGTATAAAGTAATTTTGCTTTGGTTGAGAACACGTCCGGCCCGTCATATGCGGCCTACAATGACACTGGCCACTTATAACATCGCAGAAAGTGTTATAGGAACCTCCTGCATCGCAATCGCACGGTGTACAGCCATCTTCTGTCTCAGAGAGTCCATAGGTTTCAGGGGCACATTGATTACAATCCTTACCAGTAACAAGCCGCTTGCACGTGCACTCGCCTGTATACATATTGCAACCAGTATTATCAATTGTGCCCAGAGTGTTGCAAGTACAAGGCTCGCAACCATCGGGATTGTCAGGATTTAAATTCCAAAATCCGTCCTTACACGTGTCGCAACGACGACTTTTAACGTTCGTTTTGCAATGACACGAACCAGCTTCAACTCCATTTTCAGGATCATTGACAGAATCACAAATGCCCTCGTCCAAAGATCCAATCGGATCGCAGTCGCACGGTTTACAGATATAGGGACTTCGCACGTCTTCCAGGGGATCGCGATAGAAGAAAGCCATACATTCCTCACAGTGCTGACCCATTGTATTATGCATACAATTATCACAAACGCCACCAGAAACACGACCCGATTTCTCAAACACCGCTTCATCAAAATGACAACTCACGGCATGACCGTTGCATTCACATTTTTTACATGCATTTGTCTGTTTGCCAAGAGCGGGTTTCCATGGCAAATCGTTGTAAAAGTCCTCACATGACTCACAATTTAATCCCCTCGTATTATGCGTACATTGGCAGCGTCCATGCACCATATCTTGTTCAGTATGCTCGGTTCCGTCCAACGGTAGGCATTGTGAAGCATGGCCATAGCATTGACAAGAACCACGCACGACCATATAGTTGATGCCATAGTAATACTTCTCTTCATTTTCCAAACGATTGTCCAATAAATTGTCACCTAATTTGTGCAATTTTTGGAATATGACACGCAGATTGGTGACTTTTAGCATATTTTGAACATGAGCTGCGTACGGATCGGTTACGTTAATATTAGGAGGTAATACGCGAAATATAACTTCGCCGTTACGTGATGGCTCTACATTCGAATAACGCGAAGTGCAAACAACGTCTGTTATATTGCGCAATATCGTTGGCACACCCGGAAACGAGTCAGCACAATCGTAGGCAAAGTAACGATAGACGTGCCAAGTTTCGCCGAAATCGAATGAGCGTTCAATGAACATGGCGGCTGGTCGGAAAGTCGTAAATGACATTATCAAGTGCGTAAAGTGAAATTCCGCTTCCAAATCAAGTTGTATGGAAACATTCTCTTTGCCATTTTCAGATTGCCACCACGTTGGCACATTTGTGCCTGGTTTCGTTTTATAAATAATTTGGCCAATGCGATGATTCTTGTAGGGGTCATTGCGCGTTTCTTCACGGGTATCACAAAGAAAACATTTCCTGTCTTGCAAGTGGGAGAGAATGCAAAAACGCTCGGGCGTAAATAAACCGCAGGTGGACGAAGCAGTTAAGCGGTTTTCACGACCTATTAGAAGATTGCCCGTGGCCGGATAACAAGAGGAGCGCTCGCATGGATGGGTTTTCACATAGGTGCGAGGCGGATTGCGGGGCCGATCTCTGCGGCCCACATGTTGACTGTTCATGGGTAATGCAAGTAAAATGATTAAAAAACAAAACGTGATATATGTGAAGTAGCTGTGAACAGCGACAGGAGCATTGCTGCTAAAAATATTCATTATAATTACGATATGACTGTTATTTGTAAAGTTGAAGAGTCCGAGTGGTAAATATTTTTGCCTTGTGACAGTTTATATATTTCTGGTTATGTAATATTTATATGTACGAATGCGAAAAGTTCGGTTGGAGATGAGAGACGTACGCCTTAGACTCTCTAATTCTTTTCTCATTCAATTTTTTTCACTTCCGCTTCTTCTTCTAGGTGTTCAGCTAATACACACACACATGTAAAGAAAAATACTATCTGCTAATATTTATTCATTTATATTCCGTTGTATTGTTTACTTACTGCTGTTATTTGGTGAAACTACTGCTTGCGAAAGGAACGATCCTGTAACAAACACTGTATAAAAAATCAGCACACAATACATACGCATTTGAGGTGTGCCAAAGAATCAAGTGAAGTTTTCCATTTGTCATTAATGGTTATGATATTGGTTACAAAGCAACACAATAAATAGATACAATTTATTTTTATTTTAATTTTATTATTGAACAAGAGAAGATATATATAATATATTCGAAAAAAAAAATGTTAGTGGCGATGTTGTTGCCTTTTCGTTCTAAACCCTCTTACTTATTCCTCTGCAATCTAAGTTTGTTGTAACAAACAAGATTATATATATTTATATACTCGTGTATTCTTGATCAGCAACATTTTTCCCGTATACTTGTATTTTTATTTCCCAAAAATTGTAATATTCAGCTAAATTTTTTTAACATTTCCATTAAGATTAAGATTGAAAGAAGCCGGCTGAGACTTTATCTAACAGAGTTGAGCTGTGAATGTGAAATTTTGTATTTAGCGCGTCTACAAAAGTAGGCCATTGGGATAACAGCCACTCCCATAATTTACAACAACCGAATGCGTAATTTATACACTACACCCTCCACATAAGGTACTAAGTTTGTTATTCCGTTCTGGCCACACCTACAATCGACAAAAATCGAAAAGGCTGACACAAAATTTGACCTATACAATCTTAAGTTTTGATATGTACATCTTTAAATATTTCCTTTCACGGTGTGCCACAAATGGGCGTTATCGAATAACGGACATACCCACAATCAACAAAAAGTTATATATCTGTCACAAAAGTTCACCTAAGACCTTGAAATTTGGTATGCCTATCTGTAGTTATAGTTATATTAATGTGTCAAAAATAGGCGTGGTCGAATAACAGACACGCCCATAATTTACAAAAAACCATATTCACCACAAAACTAGATTTGCAAGCTGATACGTAATACACACACTATTAGAGGGCGTAATAATGGACCTGTCACGTGCACTATTACAGATGTAGAGGGCATTTAAGATTTGGCCTAAGCCAAATTTATTTTTTTTACTTGTTTACTTATTTTTAATATGTATGCATGTATGTATGTATGTTGAGCATTTGTTCGGCTCTTGTACACAACATTGTAATTATAAAAATTTAATATCTAAAGTTCTAAATTAATGTTATTTTTATAATGAAAAGCAACGTAGCCACATATTTATTTTCCTTCATTGATAACGCAGAGAGTATGCACACATATACATGTATAGGCCGTTGTGAATGTGGTGTAGGTCCATTTTTGGAACACATCGATATAATAATTTCAAATATTCATGTTTTTGGACAAGTCGACTTGCATTACTTTCATTCACAATGTTTCATGTATATATATGTATAATATATATAGTATTGCTGTATGTGTTTGTTTTTGTAAGCATATTATAAAATCATTCAAGTGTTTCATAATTATCATACGTACACACAAACATGCAAATGCATATATAAAGAAAGCCTATGCATTATAGTATGTATCTAAACATTTTAAGAGTGTGAGCTCATCTTATACATACATTACAATAACAATGAAGCTTTTCATATATATGAAAATTATGCATTCTAAAGAATGCAATTTATCCAAGGATTATCCATTTTCTACTATGGCTATACTGCATTGTTCACTGTAGACATTATCAAACTTCACTTCTAGTCTAGAATCCGTTACTTTTATATATGTGTGTAAAAAATATCTACAAATATTATTACGAAATTTTTTATTGAATAAAAAAAAAATTGCAGATACTATTCCATGCAAATACAAATAGGCATCACTGTTTTACCATCAACCATGCACATTTAAGTGTCCTCGGTTTGAATAGTTTTTTTGAATTGTGAAAAAAATTCGGTTCGAACATTGTTGAATATGTAGAAATTGTGTAAAAATTACTACGAAATGTTTCGAGTTATTCTCACAAAGCGAAGTGAACCGATTAGTTAAATATTTATCTAATAATTAAGAACTTGTTAAAGATGCGGTCATGTTACATTAACTTCGGACATATTTTTTGCGTACTTATGCAATTTTCATTAAAAAGCAAGTGAAAAGCATGAAAGGGCAAGCCTGACTATTTGATACCCTACACCACTTAACTCCATAAATGTGTTTAGCTGTCTCATAAAAACACGAGCCATTGCCAAATAAGTCTCTCCACGAAATATCATTATAAAGGAGGGGGTTCTAAAAATTGTCCGATTCGGTCCACTTTCAAAAGGGTTCTTTTCTGAATTAAAGGTGGTGCATGATATATTACATGAAATGTTATTGACGGTTAATACCCTGCATCTCTAAAGAATAAACATTTAAAAAAATATATATTTGGTTTGAACGCCCTCCATATTTATGCGTAATCTGTAGGCGTGACGTGTATATGCCTCCTCTTTTAACGACTAATTGAAGTGTTATATATCACTCTGTCCAACTCTGCTCTTTTTGAGTCGTATTTTATTGTGAGAGTCTGTATTATTGTACGTAACGTAACGTAACCCATTTTTATCACGTGATAGATTAGAGTAAGTATGAATGTGTGTACCTAATTTGAACTTTGTACAATTACAAAGGCGTGGCCGTGAACCGATTTAGTTCAATTTAGAAAACCGAAAAAACTGTTTAGTTATGTCTGTAGTAAGTTTCAATTTATTTTATACGTTGTTACGGTTTTAACCGCTTAAGCTTAACAATGCTCTTTAATCGCAAACAATCACACATGACTTGAGTTTTTTGATGCTGTTTAAGGAAATACATATATTTCTCATGATGTCTCTGACAGTTCCTGCTGGTGGTTTCAAAAGGAATACGAAACTTACTGCACCATACATTTTATGTAGAGGGCAGAAAAAACCAAATTCTCAAAGTTTGCGTTGTACATACATACGTGTGTAGATGTGTACAAGATGTGTGTAAGTTTAACAGAAATAAAGTGAAGACGGACACACACAAAAAAATTATAATAAATAAGATGATATCAGCATTTAGTTTTAGAGCAAGAAAAATGTTTCCTTTACAAGAAGCGAGAAAATTAATCTGTAGCATGAACTCAATATTTTTTTAGTACAACGTGGCCAAATGCTAGTACCGGGATACATATTTACAAGAACGTTCGGAGCACAGTGGTCACATTGGATATATGAAACCACAGCCAACTGGAAACAGCATTATCGATATTGTGTATTTAGTAACTTTATCTTTCTGTAACTAGTTGTTTTATTTTCGAGAATGCATTACCCCGTCCAGTTATGTGTCACTTTTAGACTTAGTTTTATGTGTGTATGTAGTATTGTAATGCTTAATAAAGCTCTTATTCGCCTTCCATGCAACTAACTAAAAAAAAAAAATACATGAATTACTTTAACTCTACTTTAATACATTCTAAAAATACAAGTTACACATCCAAAAGATCACCACAACATAACCGTAATATATATGTTAATCCAAATCCAACTGCCCACAACTTTCTGAATGGCTTCAAATTCAAATACATTCATTCTGTTTCCTCGTTTTTTTTTTTAATGACAAATATTTGTTAAATAGATCACAACTTCATTTGATTCTTTTTTATCAGCAAATATGTGTTTTTTTTCTTAAATATTTACCATATGTGTAATGCTTTGAAGATGAATATTTATTCCATGTTTCCTTAGATCCATAAACATTAGTATACACACTCACGAAAACATCAACACTAATTATTTCTTAGATAAAGGCACTCTTTTCTCATTCAGTATAAACATAAAACATTCTTTCCTGTCGTTCTGTTTTATCCGGTTAAATCAACATTAAATGCTGAGGTCAAACTCACAACTAAAATTTCATACAAGAAATGCCGTTGAACAGACTTTATACAGAGTCTCCTTCTCTATTTATTAGTGAGAGATTTTTCTGCTTCTCTAACGCAAGACCATATGGCTCACCCTACTGCCCGAATACCAAACAACTACAAATGTACACACACACTAAATTAGAGCGAATCTTAAGCATCCGTCATTTTTTTTTTAAATTTTTTGTGAATGACAAAAGTCTCTTTATACCCTACACCACATGTGGAGAGTACATTAAGTTTGTGCAGATGTTCGTAACTCCACCTTCAATCGATATGTGAATTGATTTCATCATGTTCGTCTGTCTGTCCATGTAAATTTATGCGCAATTTATAGGTCGCATTTCTTGAGATATTTCGATGAAATTTCATACATGGACCGAATCGGACCATTCTTAGCTTAATAATTAAATATAACAAATTTAAACCCTATAGAACTGTTTCCACAAACTCTCCATATAATCATTCATTTCGTAAAGTAACTTATATTGCATTGCCTCGAATATATAATTTAAGGAGCTAAGTGACGTAGGGCGTTACCGAAAAGCAAAAATTTTTACTTTTTGAATGGCAATGTACATACCGATCATGTTGTATATGCATATTCCTACATTAATTTCGAAATTTACAATGGTATATTATATTTTCAATATTACCTTTTAAATAATATGCCTGATGATGGCGTTTATTGAACTCTCCAGTAACAATTATAAAGCGCAGAAAATTCACAAAATTTTAAAGTAAATTACACTTTTACACTTTTTACTACCAAATTGATCGCTTTTAATATTGTTGCGACGTTAAAAAGTAATTGAGGTACAGAAATTAAATGGAACAGGAGTATGAATGACGCCATCTTGTGAAAGAAAACCAAATAGATGTTTTACAAACGAATTGGTGTTTTTCCATTCCTTCTTGAAAGCTTCAAGCCTTACAACTTGCAACCAGCAACTCGCATATACTGTTGTCACTAACAGCCCCGTATTTAGAAGTTATTATGACATTTGTTGTTGATTTTGAAAATAAAACAATTCGTCAGTCAATTGTTACGTGTCTCGCAGATTAGGTGTGTTGTAGCGCTTTTAATTAATTTTATATATCCGTTTGTTAGAATAAAATTGGAGGAAAATCTCAATGTTTTTCGTTGTTCATTTCATCTTTATGAGTAAATGAAATTATGTGTGTATATATATGATTAAATGTGCAAGTGGGTGTGTGAAAATTTGTAAAAAATCTGTGGATAAATTCTTTGTGAAGCAAATTCCAAAAAAACAAAACAAGTAAACACATAAAAAATCAGTACCCCATCCGATTGAGGATATTTGGGTGGTCCTGCAGTGTCGAGTATAATTGTTTTGTGTAATGCAAAAAAGAGGATGACATATAGTTTGGATATAAATTTTTAATATTCCCTATATACATAAGACACATATTTACACAAAACAAATGAAGACATTGAGCATTGTGTCTTTGTTGTACCGACACATTCCCCTATAGACTACATATGCAGTCAGTGTTTGTGTGATGCTTATGTTTATGCTGTTATAGAGAAGCGACAACTTTAGTATACGAAAATACAAAAACAGTGTGCGTACGGAAGTTGATTTGCAAAGTGGCCAACAGCTTTAATTGGATGTACCTGCAATCACAAAACTGTGTACAATGAACATTCTTACTGTCCCCGGGTTCTTTTTGGATTAATTTGATATTAATTAGTAAGTGATAGAAATACAAAATGACTGAACGCAAATTTACGCGTGCTTTAAATAAGCCGGGTATGGCGGCCCAACTGCGTGAGACCGTCTCGCAAGTGGTTAGGGAGAGTGCAGTGTTGGTAAGTGTCAATATAATTATGATATATATCATTAACATTGTTGTTTTTGAAGGTGTGTCTCCAAGCTTCAGGATACACAACTTCCGGTTTTAATCGACACATACACATACGTGTTATATATACCCAACAATCACAACGTCACCATTCCCGTTACACTTTGAACTTAAATTTTTTTTATAGATGCATTTGTTTGTAACATTTCCATATCATCATAATGGTATGGGGGTATATCGGATTCATGCAAACATTTGTAACACCAAGAAGAAGGCGCGCTACAACCTATAAAGTACATTCTTGCCGAGTCGATTTAGCCCTTCTGACCCGTCCCCGTGATTTTCTCACAGTCGTAAAAATTGTAATATTGAGCAAACTTGTCAAAATGATGTGGGATTGATCGGTTAACGTATGTATACACAGCGGTTAAACATTTCATTTACGGATCACTTGGGTCATGTCATTGTTCATAAATCCTTGCAAAACTGTTTACAATAACTGTTATACTTTTGTATGTGTTTTTGAATAAGACAGGCCCAGCTAAATAAGCGCGTTATTATTTTATTTATAATACTAATAATGGATTGAACGCCAATAGTCGGCATCAGCATCTGCAAGCTCAAGCTTTTGACGGCGATAAACGTCATTTACGTCAACGGGTTAAATAATACCCGTGCCGCGCTGATATCTCTTTTAAATGATGCGCGCCAAACAACTTTTAAAATACTAACTTTGACTTTGTATTCATTGGACATGTGTAAATTCCATGTGTATAGTAGTGTGTTGCGTTGCGTTTTTTTTTCAAGCTTAGTAATAGCAGAGATCGTAAAGTCAAGTGATAAGCGAAGCATACAACAGAGTGCGAATGAGTGCAATGTATTTATTTAAAAAGTATTCGCCGAGCTGTCGAGTCGTCAAGTCATGTAAAGTTGTAAACTTTTAAAAATGATTCGCAATAATTATCTAACTTGATTTTTGTTTTCTGCAAAATAATTGAGTGATATCGAAGCTAAGTATTCTTTATTTATTTTCAAAAAATATTTAACAATTTTAAGTGCTTTTGCAAAAGTAGACAATTTTTCTTTTTATAATTTGAATTACTTTTTATACAACAACATCATTGTGTGGACTGTGTATTTCTTGTTTAATGAATCAGTTACATTCCGTTTACTTATTGTGTATTTCTCTTTTTTATTGTTCAAAATATAAACTCATATCTCTTCTCTTTAAATATTTACTCTTAACTTTGTAACGAAGAAATAAACGTTACTCATCATGGTTTGTGCTCAACTGTAAAGTTACCGATGATTATGATGTTCGGTCTATTATTTGCTGGATATGCAATGAAGTATTTCATGCTTCTTGTGTAGGTATTCCCGCACGCGCCGCTGACTTTGTTAACGACATTTGGAACCTCCGATGGTGCTGTGATGGCTGTGTTGGCTATAATTTAGAGTTTTATAATACCGTCTCATCATTAAGAAATGAATTCAGCTTATTTAAGGCCGATTTTAATAATCTTGCAGAGCGCCTAATTCGTTTTGAATCAGTCATGTATAATAATAGTTCAATTCCATCCGATAAGTCGTCGTCACCGAAAAAATCCCCGCCTGCTAATAAGACACCGTCTCCGAAAAAATCACCCAGAGCTCTTCGCAAGAGAAACGCTAAAATACTTAACACTAAAAAGCAATCGTCCGGAAAGCCATCTACGCCAATCACGGGCAGCGACAATACCGTGCAAAAGACTGGTAAACAATCTAGTGACAATGTTCCTGTCAACTTAATTGATGAATCTATCATAAACGCTGTAAAGCCTTCCACATCGTCAACTACTATCGTTCCTTCTGTCACAATCAAACCGAAGGATCTTGTCATTGTTCCCCCTAAAAAATCAATATTCGTTTCACGGTTTGCTCCGGGCACGACGGTCGAGGACATTAATTTTTTTATTAAATCGAAATTCAGTGCTGACATCGATATCAATTCTTATAAATTTAACTTTTCATATAATCGTTCGAAATCATCATTCAAGATAGTTGTACCTGATGATCATTTCGACACAATAGTCAACAGTAACTTTTGGCCTGCCAAAACATTTGTACGGGAATATACATATAAAGAAAAGCGTAAACTACCTGATGTTGTACGTTTGCCTTCTGCTAACCAACAAAATTCAAAAAACTAAGTTGGGTGTCTCTGTCTATATCATATCAAAACGTTCGGGGATTAAATTCCAAACTATCGACATTATTCTTAAATAGCTACTCATTTAATGATGACATAATAATCTTTACTGAAACTTGGCTATCCTCGTCTGTATTGAATTCAGAAATTTTTTGTCCGAATTACAATGTATTCAGATGTGACCGGATGAATAGGCGTGGTGGAGGTGTTTCTGATTGCTTAATGAATGTGAAAATGCTGATATAATTAAAATTAAATTAATAAAATGTTTAAACTCTGTCTAACTTGTACTTTCATCAGCTGAACCATGATTGTGTAGCTGATTAATCATTTCGGTTGCGGTGTCGGTGTCGCGATCTGCAATCTATCGCAGATCTATCCAATCCCCGTTATAGGATTGGAGAGTCGTTCGTTCGATCCGGAATGGCGATGTGATACTGACACAAAAAAAATATTAACACACACTTTACTTAACCGATCTGACCCATTCAAAAGTTCTCTGTTTGCGTGGTTCTATTGTGTGTATAGTTAAAATTTAAATATTCCCTTCCATACAAAGCTCCATACGCAAATTTCAAACTTTCTTATAAACTGATATTGCGCATGTACATGCAGAAAATTGCATATTAATGAATGTGTTGCATATAGTTGATGAGTTACAATAACGATCGAGCATAACTTGCCGTTCCTAGTGTCCAAAGAATCCGAGCGGAGTTTAAAAAAATATTATGGAAGAAGATTCCCACCTTACAAAGCTTTAGTTTTCTTCATTTGAAGATGCTACGTTAACGTTTGTTTATTTGTTTGGCAGCTCAGTGAATTTGTAACCGTGAAATAAATGGCGTTCGCTATATGATACTATACTTTTATTTTAAAAGTCAAAGGTCTTAGTTCAACCCATATCAAAATCGAGCTAGATTCTATTATGGGGTAGTCTGATCCTGCGTTTGCGGCAGCAAAATATTGGGTGACTGAGTTTAAACAGGACGATAAGGTGACCAAATCAAGAATGGTGAAGTAAATCCACAAAGTGGTTTTGGATGACCACTGACTGAATTAATTCACATTACTCTAATTTTAAAAAAGAATTCAAGAATAATCGTTTCAAGCTTAAATATCTATGTATAACAAGTAAGGAAAGTAAATTTGGCTTATAGGCCAAATCTTGAATACGGTCCGGTGGGTGTAGCAGATATATATTGACGTATTACGTATATGTATTATGTAACAGCTTGCAGGTCGAATACGGCTTTATTGTAAATTGTGGGCGTGGCCGGATAACGGACACATTTAGCACATCTATGGATGGAATAAATAGAAACTGAATTTAAGGTTCATGGGCCAATTTGTGTGGCAGATATACAGATTGTGGGCGTGGCCAATTTGCCTATTTTAAATAGCGATACGTATACAGAAACAAAAAGGGTCTCTATACAAACTTTCAGCTCAATGTATCAAAATTTACGACAATGAAAATGTCAAGGACAGGCGGACATACGGACATACATGTCTAGATTGATTCAGTTTTTGATGCTGATCAAAAATATTTAGTATATATTTTGTAGAGTCTCTGACGCTTCGTTCTGGATGTTGCAAATGGGGTGACAAACTTAGTATACTCACCATCTTATGTGGTCTCTCTCAATAAGAAAGAATTAAAGAATGAAAGCTTTTTATGTGTATCTATGAATAAAAATACGTATTTATTGTATAGTAATCCTGTGTTCATAAAGAATATTTATTGATAAATAATCCTTCTACATATATTGTATATTTGTTTCTTATTCTTTTTGCTGCTTTATGCTAACAATCGCATCGCTACCTTCGTCACCAGATGAAGTATCCCTTTAATCAACGACATAGTCATCTTACGGTAAATTTTCCACATTGACACGATAGTTTAATAGTCTATATTATTTCAATTGTTCAATATATCATATATATGTGTAAGCAAATGTAATTTTTTTCTTGTTTTCTATTAATTTTTGCTTTTAAAACGTGTCTTTAATTTGTTTAATAATGACATCGACACAATAAAGTTATCGCTTTCCTTCTCTACCTTGTCCCCTTCACATAATAAACTTTCACGCATGTCTCGACCATTTCATTAAACATTTCCAATAAGCATAATTTTCCCTCTCCTTCCATTACTTCGCCGAACGCAGTGCTTTGTGCGTAATTGATATTATTTTGCGGTTTTGTGTATGTGTGTGTATGTGCTTTAACAATAACTTTCTACACCATTTATAGTATGTAAAACAAAACATAAAAGAAGGCTTAAAAACCCCCTATAAAGAAATTTTGTACGTATGGTTACTCTAATCGGACCAGTCGTATCCATCAAAGTTCCCAGGGTTCAAAGCATAGATATTTGGTTTGAATTAAATGCAAACGACTTTGCGCACATAAGGAAACTGTGTATAATTTTTCATCAGCCTACAACATCTTACCAAAGAGACTTAAGTTGTTCTCAATAAAGTTCTCCGTTTTCACAAGACGCAGTTATTTCTTCTGCATATTGTTTCCTCACAAGCAACACTTTATTTATCGAAATTTATTTGCTTTATTGATTCAGTGAAGGAAGCGGTCGTAAACCGATGCTAAATTGTTTGATTATAAAATATTTCCTTCAGCCTTGGCATGCATACATTTTTATACAGTTGTTGATATAAAGTGGAAAATATTTTTCTTATAAATTGTTTCGCACATTCTCTCAAATGACGTTTTACTCTTGTTTCAATTTTATACGACTCCGATTAAAAATTAACAAGTAAGAAAACTAAGTTTGGCTTAGGCCAAATCTTAAGTACCCTCCACATCTACACATAAAACGGTGGGTGGGCTCAATAATGTATGTATTACGTTTCAGCTTGAAAGTCGAGTTTTACGCTGAGTACGAGGTTTTTTTGCAAATTGTGGGCGTGCGTATTATTTGTGTGTGTTTGACCACATCCAAATAAGTTAACTGTAGATATTCGTACCAAATTGCAAGTTCATGGGTCAATTTTTGTGGCAGGTAAATAAATGT
The DNA here is from genome assembly GCA_949710015.1 of Crataerina pallida. Classification (NCBI taxonomy): domain Eukaryota; kingdom Metazoa; phylum Arthropoda; class Insecta; order Diptera; family Hippoboscidae; genus Crataerina; species Crataerina pallida. The sequence goes on along the minus strand of OX453289.1, from coordinate 23,952,682 downwards.
TTTTTCATTTCGGGAGTGGCTCTTGATCAATTTTTCCTAATTTAAATAGCAATCTCCGTGCAGAAGTTAAAAGTGTGTGCACAAAATTTCAGATCAAGATCTCAAAATTTACGATCGTGAGAATGCTAACAACAAACGGACACACGGATATTTATAGGATCGTTGACGCCTTCTTTTGAGTATTGCAAACGGAAAGACAAACCTAATCTCTTTGCTATAGACTTTTTTATACCCTTAACATTGCAATGGGGGTTATACTAAGTTGTTTGCAACACAAGGGAGGCCTTACAAAATTTACGGTGAATATAAACAATAATCAAGGTATAGAAAGTGCAAAATATCAGCCCGATATCTGAAAATTTACGACCTTGACAATAGCGGCCCAAAACAGTCCAATTTCTTTTAGACTCTAGGTGTACTACTCGTCCAGGGATCGGAATGTAGCGCAAAAAAGCCTGCCGTTTGTATACTTAAGTGGTTCAACTCTTTTGCGAGTTACAAATATATGAACAAACAAATATGTGTACGCATGTAATGTAGGTTATGCAAAAGATGTTATATAATAAACTGCAAATATTGCTTCAAAATAAGCACATATATTTTATATAAGGAAAAAGAGACAATGCGCGCACCACCGTATAAATATGATAATGAGGCAACCAACACAAAAATCCCAAACGGCGTGAGTTGAATAAAGCAGTAACCGAAACAAAGAGTAAACAAAACAAGTAAGAAAACTAATTTTGGCTTATAAACCAAATCTTAAATACCCTCCACATTCGCAACGGTGGGCGTGGCAAATATATGTATATTGCGCCCTCTAAGTGTGTTTGTATTAGGTAACAGCTTGCAAGTCGATTTTTACGCTGATTATGGTTTTTTGTAAATTGTGGGCGTGTCTGTTATCCGCCCATGCCCATTTTTGGTACATCGATAGATGGAATAACTATAGATATACATATCCATTTTCAAGTTCATACGTCAATTTTTATGGCAGATAAATAAATGTTTGTTGATTGTGGGCGTGCCTCTTGACCGATTTTTCCTAATTTAAATAGCAATCTCCGTGCAGAAGCTAAAAGTGTGTGCACAAAATTTCAGCTCAAGATCTCAAAATTTACGCCCGTCACATTACACATGTCTAGATCGACTCAGTTTTGTTCGTTGATCAAGAATATATATACTTTGTAGGGTGTCTGACGCCTCCTTCTCGGTGTTTCAAACGGAAGAACAAACTTAATATACTTAGTATAGTATCTTAAGTGAAGGGTATAAAAAATGTTGAGCTTTTACAGACAACAAAAAATACACTGAACCTGAACTAGACCATGACTGCATTATACTTATTACTTACAGTTACTGCGTACATAAAGGTGTATTCAGTTCAGTGCAAATCTATGGCAACAATGTACAAAATCACATAGAGTGGAATTCGTCTGCGTAAATATGAAGGGTATCTCCGTTTCGGCTTGAACCAAATTGCACATATTGACAATATGTTACGAGTTTCTGTTCTTCTTTTTTTTGTGTTGCAGACATAAATCGAACATAAGTGCCAAAAATTTTAAAAATAGTCCGAAAGCAAAATTTGAAAATTTATGAAGAAATTTTATAAATTGACTCAGACCACATTCAAAATAATGATTATATATACCATATAGGATCATATAGATCTTTACCAAATTTATGTCGCTTTGTCAAAACACTGGCAACGTGGCAGACATTCAAACTTTGCTTTTTCATTTGTTATACCCGCCACATAAGATGGGGGTATACTAAGTTTGTCACTCCGTTTGTAACATCCAGCATCAAAAATTGAGTAGATCTAAACAAGTATGTCCATGTGTCCGTCTGTTGACGGTATTCTTAAATAGTCGTAAATTTTAAGATATTGAACTGAAATTTTGTACAGACACACTTTTGGTTTCTGCACGCAGATCGCTATTTTAAATGGGCAAAATTGGTCAAGAGCCACGCCCACAAGTGACCAAAATTTTCTATTTCTGCCGCAAAAATTAAGCGAGAAAGTTAAAATTTGGTCTTAATTAAAATTATTCCATCCATCTATGTGCCAAATAAGCGTGGTCGGATAACAGACACGCCCCCAATCGACAAAAACCTATATATTTATCACAACAGTTGGCCTATGAACTTGAAATTGGGAATGCGTGTCTATAATTATCTCATCTATCGATTTGCTAAAAATGGCCGAATAACCAACACTCCCACAATTTACAAAAAATCATACTCAGCATAAAACTCGACTTGCAAGCTGATACGAATTGTGTTATACTATTAAAGGGCGTAATCATATACCTGCAACGCCCACCGTTTGCATGTATATGTCAAGTATACGTAAGATTTGGCCTAAGCCAAATTTAGTTTTCTTACTTGTTTTCTATTAAGTTTTATATATTTAACTGCGTTTCCGTATGTGCAACATTTACCGAGTACCTGTTACACATCATATACGAGATAGAGATTTCTTTACATCTTTCTTGCCATGGCCACATATACACATGTTTATGTATGTATATACATGCCGTGCCAATCAATTTCAATGACAAAATTTCTTTTTTATAGGTCTGTTGGTGTGTAGAAAGTTGGATTGGATTGTGGTAACTCTAATGAATATTATGTTATTACCCATAGCATAATGAAACGTGTATGTTATGGGTAGTAACATTCGTATATTACTAGTGACGGAGTGTGATACACGCCTTTCATAAAAGCCGCTTTTTATACCCTACACCATAATGATGAATGTATATTAAGTTTGTTCAGTTTGCAATATCCACAGGGAGGCAATACAATGTATAATGTATATATATTCTTGATCAATATCAAAATCTGAATCGATCTGGACATGTCCGTCTGTTGTTGGAACGCTCCCTGTCGTAAATTTTGAATAATTGCGCTGAAATTTTATTTCTATATGGGGATCACTATATAAATTCGATAAAAGTCTCACAGCTTTCATGGGCGCAGTCGGATAATAGACGGATTCAATTTATTGAGTTAGGACGTGATACAAAAACTATAGAGGTACATGCTACGCCCACTGATTGTATACAGGAGGTGAAAGGTATTTAAAATTTCGCCAAATTTAGTTTTCTTACTTGTTTTACTCGTTATGTCCTCCATTCTTAGCCCAGTTTCCTATTTGAAATGGTGAAATTGGTTGAAAATCGCGCTAATAATTGACATCGCAGGCCTCCTTGGATCACAACACTTGTTACTAATATTTATGACCTGGTTTAAATAATCAAACAATAACCACGTAATTGACAATAATATTTGACGTCCACAAACAACTTACGATAAAATAACCCATTTGCAGGTTTTGAGATTTATCGATGAAGAGTTATAAAACGGTAAATTATTTGTACAAAGGGTGTCAATATTTAGTTGTTGTTGTTGTGCACAATATTGAGTTTGGAGTTTGATGAAACTGCAATACTTGCTAAAACTTATCTAAATATGTTTAAGTTAAAAAGTAGCGTCGCAGGCTTTGTTGTTGTCGTTGTGTGACAGGTGAAAATTGTTCATATTTAAATGTTGCTGCTCATACTTTAATGCGCTTAATAATCGGAGCATCTTTTTGTATTATCAATTGCTAATTGCATCGATCGAAATAGATAGAATCGCAATGTCTGGTGAATATGGCGGGTGGGGTAAAATCTCCCAGTTCTGTCCTTCTAAGTAATGTTTCACTGGTTGAGCAACATGTGGTCTGGCATTATCACGTTGAAAAATTACTTTATAGTGCCTATTCTCCCATTCTGCTCTATAGCTCGTTTCAAACGCATTAGTTGACGTCGGTAGACATCGTCATTAATGGTTTCAGTCGGTTTCAACAACTCATAATGAGTCACACATTTCAGATCCCACCAAATGCAGAGCATAACCTTATGACAATGACTATTTCGCTTTGGCTGTGATGGACCAGGTTTCACCCAAGATTTTTTACGTTTGCGATTCTCGTAATATATCCACTTTTCATCACCAGTAATGATTCAATGCAAAAAACTCTTTCTTGTTGGTCTTTCATGCAGAACTTCACAAATAGTTTTTCGACGTTTACGGTCTCTTTCTTTTAATTCATGTGGTAACCAGTTAGCTTGTTTTTGAATCATTCCCAGTTTTTGTAAACCTTGCGAAACATATTGTTGAGTAACATTTAATCATTTATTATCATTATTATTATTATTCCACTTTATAAGAATGGACCTAAAAATTTTATCAATAACTATCATGGTATTGCTAAACTTAGTGCCTTGCCAAAGCTATTCGAATTAATAATTACTAAAAGACTTACTCCGATAATTAAATCTATTATTTCCCCTTATCAACACGGCTTCAGTAAGGGTAAATCGACTTCTACAAATCTTTTGGAATTAACCCTGAAATATATAACATTTCAGGGTTTTTCTGAACACATGCAAACTGATGTAGTTTATACAGACTTCTCTAAAACCTTCGATAAAGTTGATCATCATCTGCTAATTCTCAAACTTAAATTGCTTGGCTTTAGTAACAGTATGTTAGCTTGGTTTCACAATTACCTTACCGGTCGTTCGCAAAAAGTCTTGTTTAAGTCTTGTTTATCGCGCGAAATTCTGTGTCTTCTGGAGTCCCTCAGGGTAGTCATCTTGGTCCTCTACTTTTCTTACTTTTTCTAAATGACCTTCCAAATTGTATTAAATTTTCTCGCGTTCTTATGTTCGCTGACGATGTAAAAATCTTTATGTTCCTCAATTCTTTTGAATATTCTTCTTACTTGCAGTCCGACTTATGTAGTCTGTCCGAATGGTGCAAAAATAATGGCATGTTTTTAAATTTAAGCAAATGTAAAAAGCTAACGTTTTCTTGGTCTGATTATCTGCCTACATTCTATTTATTAAACAATCATGTGCTAGCGAATGTATCCGGCTTCAATGATTTAGGGGTTATTTTAGATTCGAAGCTTCGTTTTGACCTACATATCGAATATTCTGTTAACAAGGCGAAATCTGTTCTTGGCTTTATAAAAAGATGGTCAAAGGATGATCCTTATGTCACTAAGAGGTTATATACGTCGCTTGTTAGGCCTATCCTGAAATACTCAGTTGTTGTATGGGTACCTACTTACAGAATTTATGTTGACAGCATTGAATCAGTTCAAAAAAAATTTTTACTTTTTGCGTTTCGTGGTCTGGGTTGGAATCCTGATGTGCGTTTACCACCCTATAATGACAGGTTAATGCTGATTAACTTACCTACGTTGGAAAAAAGGCGTGATATGTTAGGAGTTACTTTTATTGCTAAAAGTATTAGAGGCGATATCTGCTCTCCATCTTTATTGGAATTAATTTCATTTAATATCCCCTCTCGTTTTTCAAGGCACTATGTACCCTTGAAATTATCTCACTGCTCACAAATTATCTACTTTATAGTCTGTTTCGGGTATTGTGTAAAATGTTTAACGAATATTACGTTGTTTTCGATTGGTCCGATACGGTTTCCAGTATATAAGGTGCTTTCCAACTGATACTTTACACTTAACACCATACACTAATTGTTGTAAACTTTTCCAATATACATATACACATTACTGTAATCATATCATAAGCATAACATATTGTTGTAACATATAACATATCATACATATATACATTGTTGTAAACATATCTTAGAATATAACTTTGTATTCATTATTAGGTTATTTTAGTTTTATTCTTTACTTTAAGTAGCTCTAAATTTACACTAATTTTAGCCTTAGTCTCTATTGTTGTTTCGGCGATTGTTGTTGTTGTTGCGGTGCTGCTTCCTGTGCTGTTTCTAAATATTAATTTACCTTAATTTAAATTTAGTTTAGTTGGCTGTTATAAAATTGTAGCTAACATAAAAATTGAATAATAATCAGCATGGAAAATTGATTCGATCTAGACATGTACGTCCATGTGTCCCTCAGTTGTTGGCATTTACGGTCGTTAATTTGAGATATTGAGCTGAAATTTTGTTCAACCATTTTTAGTTTTTGTGTACATGTTCTTAATCAGCAGAAAAAACTGAGTCAAGAGCCACGCCCACAATTAACAAACATCTCTTTATCTGCCACAAAAATTGAGCTATACGCTTGGAATTCAGTACACATATTTATAGTTCTCCCATGCATCGATATGCCAAAAGTGGGCGTAGTCGGATAACAGACACGCTTACAATTTACAAAAAAAGAACCTACTCCACGTAAAACTGGACTTGTAAGCTGATACGTAATACATACACTATTCGGCATAATCATATCACGTCATATCACGCCCATTGTTGTAGATGTGAAGCGTATTTAAGTTTAGCCTAAGCCAAATGTCCGTGATCCGTCTGGTATTCTCATGGTCGTAAATTTTGAGGTAGTGAACTGAAGTTTTATACAGGCACTGTCAGTTTCTGCAAGCAGGTCGCTATTTAAAATGGGCAAATTCGGTTAAGAGTCACACGTTGAAACGTATTTCAAGCACCATTGGAGAGCGTAACTATATTCCTGCCATGGCTACCGTTTGTGTGTAGATGTGGAGGGTACTTAAGATTTGGTCAAAGCCAAACTTATTTTTCTTACTTATTATTCTTCATTTTATAGAATAAGCCATTGGTGGTCCAGCCCATGGACTTTGAAGGGTTTATTTCCAAAAATAAAACGCTTATACAAAATGACCCACATCGCGAATTGCTTATATACCCCAACGATGACGTATCGGTAAGTTTCGGAAAACAAAACGTAACTGTAGATGTTATAAATAAAATTTTCTTATCGGCAGGAAGTGATTATAACACGGAACTTGCGCACAACTTTCAAATCGATAACAGATCGTTTTGAAGCTCCCAATGAGTCCATTGTTTGTCCTCTTCAGAACTCGAATGCCAATAGTCATAATAGTACAAATGTCAATTTGCACAATAGCAATAGCCGTAAAAATAGTATCCTATCTCAGAAGAGTCCATGTAACCGTCAAACACAACTTAATCAACAAGCCGTCGTCTCGAACGGTAGCTTGTCAAATAATAATTTAATGCGCAGAAGTTCACACGCATCACCAAATATTAGTGCTATTACATCACCCACGTCTTCTCAAGATTCATATGAATCGGTCTTGGAAAATGCATCTCAGTCTTCTTCAACGTCAACCTTAAAATCAAACAATTTAGCTCAGCCAGAGGAGGACGATGATCTCGATAATATAGGTGATTCTGCAGACAATAATAGTTACGTTGGCCAACGATCCAAAGCAGAATGTTCTCGTTTCACTCGACAAGCTCTCCATACCTATAAATCTAAAAATCACTTAATACACTATAAATATAGTGCATATGGTGGTACGATTCACGATTTGCCAAAGTAAGTTTTTCGAAGTTATATTTATATGCGATATTTCTCATTATAGTGGGGAAAGTTTGTTGTTCTGTTTGAAGCACATAGATGTTTAAATTTCACACAACAGGTGAAACAAGTAAAAATGTTATTCGCGGTCACGCTCAACCATTCAATACCTTCCACCACTTAACTCCACAAATTATAATTTAATTGTGTCAGTAAATGCGTCTCTTCGTAAATTATCGTTATATGGGAAGGGGTTCTAAAAATGGTCTGGTCGGGTCCAAATTAGGCATAGCCAAATATTAAGCCAATTAACCACTCTGTACCCATTCTTGTCAAAAAAACATTAAGAATTGTGGTTTTTCCATTATAATAGGTCGTTATAAGGGGAGGGGTTCCAAGAATGTTCCGATTCTGTCTATTTTCATTAGGATTTCGTTATGAGTCAAGACATGTCCTTGTACCAAATTTTATCGAAATATCTCAAAAAATACGACCAGTTACTCGGTTACAAAACTTTGGAACAAACTACTCTACTCTTTGAATCTATTCTTTGACACAAATGGAGCAGAGTAAAAACATTATAGTCGGTTCTACTGTTCCAATTAATACCCAAAACCACTTGATCCCCCAAATTATGCTATAATTAGTTTAATTGTAGTAATAAATTCGTTTCGTTGTCATATAAAAGTCACTTCATAAAAAAGCTTTATGCAGCGAGGTGTCCTAAAAATGGACCGATCAGAAATTCCAATTAAAAAGTATTGATTAAAAGAAATAGATGAAATAGACGGAGAGCATTTTTTAAGCATGGTCCGGGTCCATGTGCACAATCGGACGGTTCATCTGGCACTTGCCGTTTAGGAGTTGCAAGGTTGGAAACATTTGGCACACACAAAAAATTTGTATGTGTACTATTTATAGATGGACTTATTGGGTATCATTGAATAACAAACATAATTCGCTCATAATTCGAACTTCCAAATATAGCCTAAATTAAAAGTATTTCTCATATTTAACAATTTTGTTGTAGATTGAATTCTTCGGATGCCTTGCGGGAGGAAGTTTATGAGATTGATGTCGATCAGGATCGTATAGATGAGCAAATGACCAAATCACAAGCAGATTCTATAACTAAGCAAGGCTATTTATTGAAAGGGCCTGATTCTGGTTCGGATCGCATGTTTGCAAATATAGGAAATAAATCATTTAAGCGAAGGTAAGCTTTTCTCTGTTTGTAATGAAAAATATGTATATATAGTCAACAGTGGTGCATATATGTATGTAGATATTGTTATTTGCGTCAAGAAGTTGATGGGACGTACATATTAGAATTGCACAAAGACGAGAAACAGGGCGAGGCCAAGGCCACCATCGTTATGGATTTTTGCACCGATGTTGTACAGGTAGGAGATAAAATAAATCGCATATCGCATATGTTATGAAAAACGCTAGCGTTTGTTTAACCATTTTATATAAGAATCCAAAACGGGGACGGTTTTGTTTTGAACTGCGCATGACAACTGGTCACAAATCATTCACTTTGGCTGCTGAAAATGAAGATGATTTTAAAGATTGGCTCAATAAACTGTACTCAGTGCTGCAGCAAAACAAAATTCAGGAAGATAAACGTGTGGCATCGTTGGAACGCACACCACCGCCGTGCTCTAGTACGGCATTGTTTGGCACCCTCAAGGGATTGGAGCAGTCCATGAATCCCCAACTAATAAAATATGGGCGTGAAACTGATATATCCATAGCTCAGGCACGCCGAGAAAACCGGCGTAGACTCTTTGGCAATTTGCGGTCTTCCTCTTTAAAAGCGGCTGCCACCGATAACGTGCAACAATACCGGGAACAATTTGGCAAGAAAATATTTCTGAAATGTCGTAGCTTAAATTTTCGCTTGCAATGTTCCAATGATGTAGGAGAACATATGTATCAGGTGGAGCCATATATAACTAGTCTTGCTCTATACGATGTTCGGACCGGAAGTAAACTTACAGAATCCTTTTACTTTAATATTAACGATGACGAAGTGTCAACCTTATTACCTTCCACACCGGTACCAACATCCGTCGCCACCACCAAAATACCCAGAAGAGATACACATGATGACCGCATGCGCTCAACCTCAACTGCATTTAATAGTCTATTTGAAAATCTTTCGACGGATCTGTTGCGTTGTCCGAAAGAACACTTTGCCCAGCTAAAGCAAGCAATTTTTTCTGTAAATGCCCCCCACGCTGATATATTTCTGGTGTTAAAAATTGAAAAAATCCTGCAAGGAAATATAATTCAGGCGACAGAGCCGTACTTAAAAACCAATCGAGATTTCAGAGTGGCACAAAAATTGCACAAAACTATTAAAAACTATGCTCAAAACATCGGCCATTATCGACAGCCGTTTGCCTGGGCGGCAAAACCTTTATTTAAACTTTACAGCAGCGACTTGGATACAGAAAATAAAGAGTTTGAGTTCACTACTTTGTATCGCCAAGACGTGAATAAAATCAAAGACGATGAACTATTAAAATTCTTAATAGAATACAGAAGACTTGATAAACTTAGTAAACTAACCATTGTACCGGGTACATTTAAGTTAATCATAGAGGAAGTGGAAGGCGTTAAAGGTAAAAGCAATCCCATATACATACATATTCTTTTAATTAATTATTTGCATTTCACTGATTACAATGTTTTGTTATATATGTTACAACGGTGACGATTCTAATTAAACATTTACCTAAGCAATGTTATGTTACAAATTTAAGGTATATTAACAAAATCCTTGATGCCATTAGACAATTGTTCGTTTCCATTAACGACGCCGACTTTGCAAATCACGGAATTTCAAACCAATTACGTACGAGATTGTCATCCGTATACCAGCTTTTGCAATCACATGTTTGTTTACCCAATAAGTTTGCAATTTGATAGTCAAAAGATATTCTCTCGCGCTCGCAACATTACTGTGGTGATCGAATTAAGAGATTCGGACTGTGAAAATTCAAAGCCGTTGAAGGCAAGTTATCTAAATAGTTGAGATTATTTTAAATTAAAATCAAAAAGTTGCATTAAATTATATAATTAATTTAATCATTTTCATTGCAGTGTATTTATGGACGTCCTGGGCATGACTTTTTGGTTTCACAAATAGCTTCTCCCGTCTTACACCATAATGCAACACCAACTTGGTATGAAGAAGTAAAAATTCGTCTGCCCTTGGGAATTTTCCCGGAACATCATTTGCTTTTCTCTTTCTATCACGTGTCCTGTAATTTGAGTAAAAAGCGAGACACTACCGTTGCCTTTGAAATTCCCATTGGCTACGCTTGGTTACCATTATTGCAAAGGGGTAAAATACACTTGGGTGAACAGATGATGCCGGTAGCTGCTACCTTGCCCGTGGGTTACTTGAGTATACAACCGTTAGGTTTGGGCAGAGGGGTAAGTAATGCAATGTGTGTAATGTTATGTAATAAAAAAAAAGAAGACTGCCATTGCCACAATGACCCCGACGTGATTTGAACACGCAACCTTCTGATCTGGAGTCAGACGCGCTACCGTTGCGCCACGGAGTCTTTGGCAACGCTCCTACTACAAGTATTATATTAATACAAAAATTTATAAATCATGCAAGAACAAAAAAAAATATGAAAAATACTCATCTTAAAAAAAAAAAAACTGCACAGTTTGGATAGCACTGTATTAAAAAAAAAATTGCGTAAATATTGTTGAAAACACTTATTTTAAAGCAGATCATCTTTCTGTTTATACATTTATATAGCGTGTATGTATATATTAATTAGTATGCGTGACCACCTCTCTTACATTCATTTCATATAATTCGTTTATTCGGTTTCGTTTCATATAATTCGTTTATTACACTGTGTGGGCTTCTCAAAAATTGTCCTATTTTCAGCAGTACTCCGGGCCCGATATTCAATGGGTGGATAACCAAAGGCCTCTTTTTCATGTATCTGTACGAATGGATTCTACAGTTCATACAGCAGATCAGCATTTGCACAATTTCTTCTTACATTGTGAACGCCTATTGGAGGATGGTAAAACGACCGCTATGCCTGCTGAAACGGAAACTTGTAAAGTATTAAAGGCTGCTCATGCTATCGACATAGTCGCCCTAATTAATTATTTACCTACACTGCTCAACGAACTGTTCACGCTTTTAGTACACACCCAGTCAGAGGAGGTCGGTCTTAATATCATACGATTGATTATCAATATTATTCATATGATTACTGAAGAGGCGGGGCGAAAAGAATTATTGGCTACCTATGTAAAGTACATTTTCTTTGCACCTTATTTTTGTCAAAAATCTAATCGCACAGTCCACGGAGAACTATGCCGATATTTACCAACTATTTTAAACCCTTGCAATACAGACTTTTTAGTTGTGAATAAATTTATGCATTATTCCGGCATATTTTTCGATTTGATCATTAAGAGCATGGCTCAGCATCTTTTGGACACTCGCCGCATACGTATGCTACGAAATGAACGTTTTCCTCTAGAATACCACGACAGGGTGGAGAATCTCATTAAAATTTTGATCCCGTACTTAATATCACGTTATAAAAGTTTACCTGTTGAGACGCAACACTTAAATCGTTCGCTGTCACAATTTGTTCGACGCTGTTTAACTTTTATGGATCGCGGTTTTGTTTTCCAACTAATACGTTATTATCTAGGGCAATTTTCGCCAGGTGATGCGCGTATCTTGCAAGAGTTTAAATTTAATTTTCTACAAGAAATTTGCCAACATGAGCACTACGTGTGTTTGAATCTACCCTTCTTGTTGAATCCGAAAAACAGACCACCTGAAATGATGCAGCATTTTAACTTGTCGGAAGAATTTTGTCGCCAGCATTTCCTATCCGGTGTATTGCTACAAGAGGTAAGAAGCGCATTAAACGAAATTGGCCACATTAGACGCTACGCGTTGTCTATATTTAAAAATCTTTTGGCTAAACATGAGTTGGACGATCGCTATCAAAATCGGGGACAACTTTCACGTATAGCGCTCTTGTATATGCCTTGGCTGAGTATAGTTATGGACAATTCACGAAGAATCGATGATATTTCTCAAGTTATTACTCCTAACGACCACGTTTATTCCGATTCGACCTCCTACACGCACCGCTTGTCGTGCTCGAGTAGTTCCGTTTATGGAAAAGACTCCACTTTGAATTTCCACACATCTATAATGAATTCTAAAAACCATCTCAAAATGCACTTAGAACATGCTAGCCCTCTGAGAACGTCTCAGCACATTAAAGAAACCGATTATTTGGCGGCTATTGCTGGTGCAGTTATATCTAACAGCATATCGAATACCTCTTTGAATTCACTCGCATCAGACTCGCAAAATTCCCAAAATACTACCGTAGGACCTACGACCTACGGGGATGATCCTGACAATGTCGAAGTGACTATGCGTAACGGTCACAACCGCTCCATAAGCGTGACTCATACCCAGGCTGCTATTCGATGTGATAAATTTTCATCGGGGGAGAGTAAAGATATTTTATTGGGCTTTCTGTTTGTCATCAAACACTTATCGCATGATCAAATGATAGGATGGTGGCAAAATTGCAATGAAACGGAAACCATAAATTTTATGAGTATTTTAGAATTATGCCTGGTTCAGTTCCGCTATGTAGGAAAGAAGAATTTGAGCTCGAATGACGAAAGCTACGAAGTGCGTAGTCTGCGCACCCCTAAGGCTAGCACTCTACCAGCTCGCACTTCCCCTCCCGCTAATTTGGAAAATGGTGGACAAATTCAGCACGAAACTGGCACATTGAATTTAAACCAAAATCGTGACATTTTGATGGACGACGTGGCTCTTAATAAGCGCTCATTGTATGAATCGAATCTAGCCACGGAGGTGGGTATGATTATTCTCGATTCTTTAGGTTTATATTCGGTGGAATTTCGTTCAAAATTGCACGAAAGTTTAATATTACCCAAGTTGGCACGCGTCTACCTTAAGTTTCTACAATTGGGTCAATCAGAAAATCTATCAAAACATGTGTTTGCTGCTCTGCGCGCATTCATTAATAATTTCTCATCCGCTTTGTTCAATGGCAATGCCATTCTATGTGGACAAATGGTGTATGAATTATTAAAGGCTTGTGATAGTCGCCTTGTGCAAATAAGACATGAATCATGCGCTGTTTTATATCTGTTGATGAGGAGTAATTTTGAATTTAGCGGACGTAAAGGCTTGACGCGAGTACACCTTCAAGTTATCATATCGGTTTCACAAATGATTGGCAATGTTATCGGTCTGAACAATGCCCGCTTTCAAGAGAGTTTGTCTTTAATTAATAGCTATGCGAATAGTGATAAAGCTATGAAGGGTACCGGTTTTCCCGTCGAGGTAAAGGATTTGACACGACGAGTACGCACAGTGCTAATGGCTACAGCACAAATGCAAGCCCATCATATGGATCCAGAAAGGCTTTTGGAGTTGCAATATTCTCTAGCCAACTCGTATGCCTTTACGCCTGAATTGAGACACACTTGGCTGGTTACTATGGCCCGTAATCACGAACAAAATGGAAATATATCTGAAGCAGCTTGCTGCCACCTACACATAGCCGCTCTAATGTCTGAATACTTACGTTTAAAGGGTGGATGCTCTATTCATTGGGGTTCTACGGCGTTCAGCAAAATCTCCCGAAATATACCGCGCGACGAGCAAGGCCTTAAACTCGATGCTGGCTCCCAAGATTCACAATACACTGAACATATGCTAGTGGAACAACTTAAACAATGTGCTATTTTTCTGACCAGTGCAGAACGTTACGAGTGTTTAGGAGATTTGTACAAACTTATTCTGCCAATATATGAAAGGACACGAATGTACAACGATTTGCAAGAGTCGTATGAGCATCTGGCGAAGGCATATGCCAAAGTCATTGAAGTAAATCGTTCGGGTAGACGTATGTTGGGGCGTTTTTATCGTGTGGTATTTTATGGTTTGGTATGTTGTGTGTGTGTCCCGACATAGCATAAATGATTATTCATTCAATATTCTTTTTTAAGTAGTCGTATTTTGAGGAAGACCATGGAATCGAATATATTTACAAAGAACCCAAGTTGACTTCCTTGAGCGAAATATCGCAACGCTTAGCTGCTCAATATAAAGAAAAATTTGGTGCCGATGTGGTTAAACTAATAATGGACTCGTCACCGGTAAGTGGTGTTTGCTTAAAAATGTTAAAGGTAATCTTCTATTCGGGAAATGTCAAATGTAATGAAATCTACAGTTAAAAATATTTCCAATAAACAATCATAAACACAATCAGGAGCAATATATTCGACCTCTAAAAATGAGCCACTAGACAGTTCAACTTGTTTGAAAATCAAAATAACGCAGTGAAATATCCATGATCTGGGCCAAGCTGCATGTAGCTTTCTTATTTGTCACAGTTATATTGAAATTGTTTAAAAAATATTTAAACACCCAACAATTGTTTAAGAAAATACAATGCATATAAACGAACACTTCAAATTTTTTTATTATTCAAGAAAATATTTTCAAAAGTATTTATACAAAATGGGAATTATTGTGACAAACGTAAGTTTTGATATCGTAATTGGCCGCAGGCAAAAAGTAGTAAAATGTTTCGGTTTCAATTGCCTTTTGGACCATCCGTCTTTTTCGCACTCATAGCAACTGCATTACGGATGACTTTAGAGTAGGTTTCCTTTGGCTTCACAGTATTTGAGGTGACAGATGGTGTGGCTCTTGGTATAGAACTATTCGAAAATTTGCTGCAAGTGCTCCTATTTAGCGGAGAAGTTCTAAAACAAAATATTAAAATTGAATTGAAATTTAATTTTCGCGTCAAAAGATAATGAATGTGTTAAACGTTTACTCGAAGCACTTGTTTAAATTATGTTCAAGCGTTTCTACGATAGTTTGCAACTATCAGAATGGGATTGCAAGCGCTTCTTCATAAATATTCATAATTTTGAGTCAACTTTAAATTTAACCTATTCAATTTAAGTTTATCAAAATTAACTTAAAAGCGCCTACAAATTGGTACGAAATGTTTCAAGTATATAGGATTAAAAGAAGTCGAAACAGACTACAGACCGCTCTCTAAGCCTCCATATTATTCAATCAAGTATATTTGGTTTAAGCCAAGTATCACACATGAGCGTTTTGCTTATCACGAAAATTACCTTGAATGTAAAAAGTTGCACTTTTCTTTTTGGGTGTTCGTTGAATCCTTGGGGAGGGTTGTTTTATTCAAGGCTTCCTTTTTTTGACTTTCGATAATAGACTTCAAAGTAGTGGTTGTGTTGAGTGCTTTTGTTGAACTTTTGCTGCACGCAGCAGCGGAATATGAGTTTAATTCTGTAGAGGTTTTTGGCGCTGTTACTTTACGTAATTTCGAAAAGTCACTCGTGATGCTTTCCTTAGAAATATTCACTTTATTCAACCCCCCTTTCGCTAGAGTTTTTGCAATGTTGCCAATTTTGCTCGAAACAATCGAAGCCACTGTTTTCGGCGGAGTCGTCTTTTTCAGAATTTTTAATTCCTCCGTAGGTTTTTTAAATTTTTTAGGCTTATCTAAAGACATTACAATGTGCTTGACCCTTAGATCGGTTCGGGGGCTCGTGGGCGGTGCTAAACCATCTAAAATTTCTTTAGTGATGGTGGGCTTTATGTTCGTCTGGCTTTTGCTCAACTGATTAATTTGCATTTCCAAGTCAACATCACTTTCGTATTTGTGATCCTCCATATCTTCTGCATTCTTATTGCTCCCTTGGACAATACTGTCCAATTCTTTGCCTACGTCAGTACGAATCTTTAACTTATTCTGTACGCGTTGTTGTTGTTTTGTTAAGGTGGAATTGACTCCAAGCGATTCTATTTTGTCATGTACACCATCGCGTACCTTTGGGTCATTGTTTTTTACAATGTTAGAACCAAAAAACAACTCCTTTGGGTCTTTAGTTATGCGGCGTACAACTTTTTCCCCTCTACAATCAACAGTCGGAGTGTTCTTCTTATCGATTGCTCTTTCCATTATTTCAATGATTTTCATAACACCTTTTGGGCGTTCCACGGTTACAGCCTTCGAGCAATTTTCATCATGTAATTCTTGTACAATATCTTCGGCACCAGCTTTGCACAATGCCGGACCAGGTATTTCTTCACGATTCAACTTTGGTGCTACTTGCGCTTCACTTTCTGCCGTTACATGTAAATGTTTCAAAGCTTCTTTCCTTACATAGGATGGATAAAATTCTTTAGCATTTGGATTTAGAGTTGATTGGATTTTAACACCGTTCGCTGTCACAATAACACAATGACCTTTAGCCTTAGACAGCATTGGGGTTTCCGATTTTTGAATTTTAGATATAATTTTAATTTGCGTTGTTGTTGTTGTTTTTACTGAATCCTTTTCAAGCGACATGACGCCTTGTCGGTTGCAAATATCAGTGCCTGTATATATTTATGTAGAATGATAGAAAAAATATATTTTGTATGGATATTATATTCCGTGCAATCCAAACGATTTCAAAATTAATTAAAATTTTTGACAAACATAACTTAAAATTGAAAATAAAAATGAAAAAATTCATTCATTGTTTTGATTTGTTTTATTGTCATTGCACACAGAAATCTTAATTTGTCTAAAATTTTATGTATACTAAATTTAAGCTAAATTTAAATAGTCGCCAGATCTCTATGGAGACGTAGCAAGTACCTGATTTCTCTCTCTCTAATGATGGAAATAATACCCTTCAGATACTGTTTTTTATGTTGGCGTTGTCTGGTCTAAAGCCACCTCTTTCGGTACATTGATAGAAAGGCTATCATTATAAATGTGTGCAGCTGGATTGGGATCGTAACTTTCGACTAATTTCGTTCAATGTGAATATCAACCTCCGTTCAGAAAGTGCCTGTATAAAATTTCACCTCAATATCTCAAAATTACGACTATGATAGTAAGCGACAGCGAATTAGTATCGAAATGTTGGATCATTTCGATGTTGACTCACTCTGGCAAGGACTGTGACGCCTCCTTCAGGACGTTTCAAATGGAATAACAAATTTAGTACTCTGACGGCTTTAAAGAATTGTGACTATGCAATTAGACAAATCGGTATGTTCAAAAAATAGACTTAAACGACTTTTAAAATAACCGATTCAGTATACAATTAAACCAACTGTAGCCTTTAAACGTGCTTTTGAAATGTTTTGTTCATTGTCTATTAAGTTGGCGCTTACAGTACCAACTATAATTATGTAATTTATAATATTTGTTTTGTAAGGTTGATATCCAAGAATTGGACAGTAAGCTGGCATATGTTCAAGTGACCCATGTTATACCATTCTTTTCCAAAGGGGAATTGGATCAACGTTTGAATGAGTTTGAACAAAATCACGATGTTGATACATTTATGTATGAAACGCCTTTCACTAAAATGGGTGCGGCCAGAGGTTCCGTGGAAGAGCAATGGAAGCGAAAAACTGTCATCAAAAGTAAGTTTATCAATTATTCACACAACCCCTTTATTTGAAGTAAAACAAGTGAGAAAACTAAATTTGGCTTAGGCTAAATCTTAAATACCCTCCACATCTATATACAAATGGTGGGCGCCGCAATAGTTTATGTATTACATCTCAGCTTGCAAGTTGAGTTTTGCACTGAGTGTGGTTCTTATTAAATTGTGGGCGTTTCTGCGATTCGACGACGCCCATTTTTGGCACATCGATGGATGGGCTAAAAATTATAAATACATGTGTTTGGTACACATGTATTCCAACTTCGTGCCTCAACTTTTATGGCATATAAATTGATTTTTGTCGATTGGGGGCGTAGCTCTTGACCGATTTGGTCCGTTCTTAAATAGAGACCTGCGTACAGGAACTAAAAATGTCTGTACCATATTTTAACTCAATATCTCAAAAGTAAGGACCGTGAGAATACCAGCAACAAATGGACACAGGGACATCCATCCTTCCATGTCTAGATCGACTCAGTTTTTGATACTAAATAAAAAGACAAAGAAATTAATGATGACCTAATAAAATAAACATTTACTGTATGGGATCTCTGAATCCTTCTTCTGGTGTATGTAAAAAAGAATCTTATTTTATTTTATTTTTAATGAGACAGTGCTCAACTTCATAATTAATGAGGTCGGCCTTTGTGTACACACTTACAAGCTTTTGTAATGAATTCTCTTACATTGACCTCTTGTCAATTTTTAGCTACTTATTCATTTCCATATGTGTTAAAACGTATTCCGGTGAAATCGCGGGAAATTATAGAGTTAAGTCCCATTGAAGTAGCTATCGATGAAATGCAAACCAAAGTGTCAGAGCTGGAAGAAGTTATTTTGCCTCCAGCTGATATAAAGAAATTACAATTGCGTTTACAAGGCAGCATAGCAGTAACTGTAAATGCTGGACCATTAGCGTACGCTCAGGCTTTTCTCGATCCAAAAGTGGTAAATAATTTCTCCATAGATCGTGTCGAAGACCTGAAGGATGTGTTTCGGTAAATTACAATCTGTTCACATATAATTATAATACTACTGCAATTATTTTTTTTTTAAATAGAGATTTTATTAGTGTATGTCATACCGCTCTTCAATTGAATGCACGTATTATTAGCAGCGATCAAAAAGAATATCACAACGTCTTAAAAGAGAATTATCAACGTTTATGTCAGGCTCTGAGCGAATTACTGGATCAACCATATCACGCGATGGAGGAGAATTCAATTATGACAGCAACACAACGTAACAGTATGGCTCTCTTTAATACTATTAGTGGGACTTCAACTAACTCAAGTACCGCTTAGGAATATTATTAATAATCGAAATACTTAAAAATTGTCTATGTATGGGTAGGTGTGAGTGTGCGAGTCCTATATGCGTGTGCTTGTATGTGTTATTTATAATTAGTTTGCAGTAGTGAGCAAAGCTTTGTTTATTAATTTGAATTTATCTAAATTCTCATTTTAATGTTTTTTTTGTTTTGTTTTATTTTTGTTGTTTTCTTATTGCAGGTCTTCCCCTTTATTAATGAATACTTTCAAATAAATTGTCCATCCTAAAATAATATCCTAAACCATCTATAGACATATTCAAATTATAATCCGGTAGGGTCTGGTAATAAGCGAAAGCACTAGATAAAGTAAAAACAAGTGAAAAAGCTTTATTTGACTTGGATGCCATTAACATAGCGTATGAAAATAACATTTAACTATGATTGGCAGAATGTTTACAACTTTCATGAAGACACAGTAAAAAAACATATGCGATTAAATTGAGTCCAAATTTGATAATTTCGTCTTTTTAAGTTATAATTTTTATTATTACGAATTACTCAACACTTGTAAAATATCATTTTCTGATTACAATTTTACCCTTTTACTAAGTCAGGCGAACGTTTAATATCTATGGCTTAACATGTACATGACATGTGCAGTTAATTAATGCTCTGTTCTGTTGTAGACTTCATTGTTTCCTATAAACATAAAAAGAAATATTTGGATATAACATCTGTGATTCATCAGTTTCTAATCTTTGAATGTTTAAAAGGATAACATCTTAAGCATCTGTGTCAAGGAATACACAAAAGCAATATCAATTCAAGTATTACTTGTTTTTTATACAGAACTAATACTTACATTCACTACTTAAATTGATATTATTATACACTTTTAGTATATTTAGTTTATGCGGATGTTAGTAATTCCCACCTTCAATTATACCGATCGATTCAGAATCAAAATTTAAATCGATGTAAGCATATACCTGGGTATACCAACAGCAGCAGTCACAGATATGCATATGGGTAGATCGATGCAGATGTTGTTACACCTTTTACATAGGACGGGGTCATATACTAAATTTGTTATTTCGTTTGCAACACCCAGAAGAAGGCGTTATATATATATTCTTGATCACCATTAAAAGCTGAGTCGATCCAAACATGTATGTCCGTGTGTCGTCTGTTGATGGCATTTTCAAAATCCTAAATTTTAAGATATTGAACTGAAATTTTGTACAGACACACTTGTAGTTTCTGCACGCAGATCGTTATTTAAATTGGGCAAAACCAGTCAAGAGCCACCCACAATAGATAAAAATCTATTTATCTGCCATAAAAAATTGAGCTATTAAGTTAAAATTAGGTACATATGTATATCTATAATTATCCCATCCATCAATGTGCTAAAAATGGTCAGATAACAAACACAGAGGACGGCACACCCACCGCTTCTATGTAAATGTGGAGGGTATTTAAGACTTGGCCTAAACCAAACTTCGTTTTCTTACTTGTTACTGATCAAGAATGTATTACTTTGTAATGAACTTAGTGTAACCCCATTAATAAAGTGGAGGGTACAAAAATGTACATGATAGCAAAAATTTTGATTAAAAACAAATGTTACCTTACACATTTAAGTATCAAATTTAAATTTTTTGTATACTTTATGATTGTTAGAAACTGTAAAACCAAGGTATAATAAGTATATCGTGAAGGAAAGATTTTCAACTATTCAAAAATATAACGGTGTTTATACTTGTAAAATATATGCTTCTAGCTTACAGTTTACTTAAAAAGGAAACTTAAATAAATAAATCAAAAATTAATTGAATTTTTCGATTCCGATATCAACCACACACACGCTACTTTGTATTAGTAGCACAAAAACAGATATATGTAAACAGATACCTTCACTACGTGGGTGAGCATTTGTTCGTATTTATATACCCTGCAATCGATTCAGAATTAACAAGTAAGAAAACTAAATTTGGCTTAGGCCAAATCTTAAATATCCTCCACCTCCACAACGGTGGGCGCGGCATATATGTATCGCCCTCTAATAGTGCATGTCTAACGTATCAGCTTGGTAATCTAGTTTTATTTTGAATATGGATTTTGTAAATTGTGGGCGTGTCTGTTATCTAAGGCTATTTTTGGCGCATCAGTGGATGGGATAACTATGTAATCGCGTATCAAATTTCAAGTTCCTAGGTCAACTTTTGTGGCAGATATAAAAAATTTTATTTATTGTTGGCGTGTCTCTTATTCGAATACGCCCATTTTTGGCACATCGATGAAGCTTATATTTATAGATATACATACCAAAATTCAAGTTTATAGCTCAATTTTTGTGGCAGATATACAGATTTTTATTGATTGTGGGCGTGGCCCTTGCATGTATGTCGCATTTTTTGGGATATTTCAGTGAAATTTGGTACAAGGACATGTTTTGGCCATGAAAATGAACCGAATTGGACTATTTCTAGAACCCGTATAAGGTCCTATTATAATAAAAGTTTTTATATGGCAAAAATCGTAATACTTAACGCATTTTGACAAAATTTGGTGAAAAATAGTAAATTAACTTAATAATTAACTGTAACAAATTTGAACACGATCTGACCATTTTTAGAATCCCTTTCCATGTAATGATGTTTATGTTTACATTACGTGTTTACTGACAATTAAACTAATTGTAGCATAAATTAAACAGCTAAGTGATGTAGGTATTATTTGGTCGGCCTTGACCTACTGCAACATTTTCACTTATTTATAGATGCGAGCATTTACCCTTAGGAAACATCGCCTAGAACTGATAGAAACACTTTCATTTCATATCTTCCGATCCATTCCAATGCCAATCTTTCAATACAGATCCTATATTTTACTGCACTGATCATGTTCAACTGATTCATGTGCTTTTGAAATGGAAAAATGCCATAAAGTAATGTCTGTCTTATTTGTTTATACGTCCATCTTCATGCCGCACACACCCTTTGATCTAAAAGGCTACAAATTTTGTGCATAGACTTTTTCCCTTT
This sequence comes from Crataerina pallida, assembly GCA_949710015.1. NCBI lineage: Eukaryota > Metazoa > Arthropoda > Insecta > Diptera > Hippoboscidae > Crataerina > Crataerina pallida. Next base: position 23,930,454 of record OX453289.1, on the reverse strand, counting down.
CCTTTGTGCATTAGTAGTAAATGTTCTTCACAATAATAATAAAAACCCAGAATACGTTTACCAACCTGCGCCACTAACGCATGGTATGCAATATGTACACATTTGAATTTGATATTAATGATAATAATAAAACAAGCTTTTTATGTAGTCCTAATTATGTAACAAATCATTTACAACTGAAGTACATACAAAAATATCAAATAGAAACATTTTTCATTTCACTCCATGGACGGAAAAAGAGAATGAATGAATCATACATTAAATTTTTATTTGGAGACAGGAGCTGAGAAATGCGTCCTTATACACGTAGACCTGGATTGCGAGATTGTACAAAGGCTAGCAACTCATCGGAATCCTCGCAGACAAACGGTTTGATATGATGACAAGCCACATCATGCCATTTGATGCCATCGTTGTAAAAATTATTTAATATGGAAAGGCAAGATTCGTCATTACCCTGGGCCGCCTCACGGTTGTCCGGTTGAGCTTGATTATAACCACCCGTGGGAGACCAGTCACCCGTATTGCGCTGTGAAGTTGATCCAATTTTAGCACCCGAACCTGACCAGAACCAGCCATTTTCATTTGGCGGCTGCAAATCGGGGCGTTCGCAACCAGCAAAATTACACTTTCGTCCCGAAGTCCAAATGTAACGAACATTGCCACGTGCTATGCGTTGCTTAATGAATTCATTTTCTTGCGGTGTTTCCAGTGAGACGGAGTCCATGCAATGGCGACGACATATATTTCGGGAATCTAGCCAATCAACTTCTAAACTGCGAGTGGGGGCGTGTTCCCAACTAAAGAAGTATGAGTGAGCCACGCCACGTGCGTCTCGATAAGAGGCGTGACGTACACCTATAAATATTGTTGTTAAGCGTTTTATTGTAAAACACACAACATAGCTAACACTTACGATTGGCGCAACTTCTAGGGTCCGGCAAAGCCAAACGTCTTTGCGCTACAGTTAGTGCAACGCTCAAAAGCAACAGCGGCAACGAGCGCAGTAAAAACATATTAATGACACGTTGACTAATGAATGTATCTGCAATGAGATCAAACGAAATTGAAAAATTGAGTAAATTGTAAATTGATTGCAGATGGTTGGTGTATCGTTCGTTCGTTCGTTGCTTTATGACATTAAGACGGCCAGACAAGCCCTCAGTTCCGCATCATATCATTTAGCGCTCAATCATACATTTATGTGTATGAGCATATAACACATAAGCATGCCAGTGCTATGGTACTGTACGCAATTATTTTGTTATAAGTTTATGTCAACAAGTGGTAAATTTATTGTGTTGTATTTATTGTTCGTTTGTTGGTTTTTTTTTTTGCTTAATGATTGGAAAATCTGTATTATACTAGCGAACAGCCAACATTTCATCAGAATTGCAAAAAATGCATTCTTATTATAAATGAAGCTTCTGATGACACGCTACTAATAACACGTTTACAGTAAAGATGCAGTACTGTACAGTAACCTACGCCACTTAGCTTCTTAAATTAGTTTAGTTGTGTCAGTAAATGCGGGGCGTGGCATTGCCATAAAACACATTCGTGAAATATCGTTATATGGGAAGGGTTTCTAAAAATGGTCTGATCGGGTTCAAATTTCCTAAACTAATTAACTATTATTCAGCAAATTTACTCAAAAAAGGTGAAGAATTGCAATTTTTGCCATATAAAGACTTTCATTTATAATAAAACCTTATATGGGTAAGGGTTCTAAAAATGATTCGATTCAGTCCATTTTCGGTAGGGTTCCTGTCTACGACAGTACATGTCCTTGTTCCAAATTTCATCGAAATGTCTCAATAAATGCAATCTGTTGCTTAAGCACAAGTTTACATGGACAGACAGATGGACATGGTTAAATCGTATCAAATTTTGATTCTGAATCGATCGGTATAATTGAGGGTGGGTGTGGCATTTGCCGTTTAGGAGTTACAAACAACCGCACAAACTTAATATACCCTTTGCCACAAGTGGCAAAATAAGTGACTTGATTCATGTGTTTGGACTGTAGCTATTTGGATCGTGAGAATTCATTTATGCACAAATAAAAGTACATACACAGCTAACGTTAATTTGTAAACATACTCGTATATTCGTATGTGAGTAATTTATTTCCATTTGTACGTTCACATATTCATGCATTCATTCATAGCGTCACCATTCGGTGAATGAACAAAGCATAATTAAAATGATGAAAAGAAGCACTTACACATATTGCATAATATGATGAAACGCGAATGCACAACAGCTGAATTCCTCTATTCACAACATGCACATATATTGTGCTTTTAAGCATTAAGGATCTGAACAGTCCCTAGTAAGCATAGTAAGATGCTGTTGCAATGTACTGCCTTTGAAAGCCTATAATTCGAGATCAGTTGCCGGGTTTTTAATAGAAATTTATCCTAAAATACAATTTCTACTGATAAAATTAATTTTTAAGGTATATGACAAATTTTCAAAATGTCAGCTATAAAATGATGCAACAGTGTTTAAACCCACCACCTTGAAATCCAGAGATCGCAAGGAAGCACCAGAAGCCTTACAAAGTATTTGAATTCTTAATCGAAACGAAGTTCTCCCACGTCTATGGTGGTAAATTTTCTTCCGCTTGAATAAATTGATACATGAATTTGAAAACTTGGCAGAAATGGTTGTTGCACGTAGGTAGGTATTATGTAATACCCTACACCCCTTAGTTGTATAAATTATGCTAAAATTTATTTAGCTATATCAGTAAAAGCGAAGCGTTGTCGTATAAGTCACTTCCCGAAAAAGGTACTAAAAATTATCGGAACGGGTCCAAATTTAGTACAACCAATTTACTGTTTGTCATCAACTGTTCAGAATTATATGGAGAGGGGTTCTAGAAATGGTCCATTTTCAATAGGCTTCCTCTTTTAGCCCAAAACATATCCTAATACCGAAACTGATTAAAATACTTAAAAAAAATACAAACCAATCAAACTTGGCTTTTTCAATTATGCTTCAATTAGTTTATCATATTCCCTATCTGTATACGCGAGGCACAGCCATATAAGTTACTTCGTGACATATCGTTTTATAGAAAGGGGTTCTAAAAATGGTGCAATCGGATTCAAATTTTTTACATTAAGCTAATTAACTATTCTTTACCCATTGTTGTCAAAAAATATTAAGAATTGTGATTTTTTGTCACATAAAGATTTCCTTTACATTAGAACCTTATATGGGGAGAGGTTCTAAAAATTATCTGCTTTAATCCATATACAATATAGTCTAAGTCAAGATATTTATTTTTATCAAATTTCATGGAAATATCTAAAAATATCCTGTACCTTAAGCACAATTTTACATGTTCAGATAAATGGACAGGCGGACACGGTTAACTCGATTCAGATTTCGATTCTGAATTAATCGGCATAATTGAAAATGGGTGTAACATTCTTCCATTTAAGCGTCACAAACATCCGCACAAACTTAATATACACTCTTACCACATATTATGTAGGGTATAAAAATGCACAGACCGACGGACACGAAATGATATCCGTTCGGAAAGTGTTTTTGAATTACATAACATTTTATAAACGTAAAATGTTTGTGTCCAACTCAACTTGAAAATTTCTTCATGTTGTTAAATTACAATATTTAGGTCAACTTTATACATATTTGACCATTTGCGACAACTTTGTGTGGTTAGTTCCTTTATATCGATAATTTTCACTTTAACTTCTAATGTCATTTCTCTGGCGAATATGTGTTGTGTAGCAGATGTATGTGTATCAACACATACATCTGTATATGTTGTATTATGTTTACACATCAGACATTGCATATACATGCTTACGTTGGCATGACTTGATATTCTTCCACAGTGGTACAAAATTCTTTATTGACATTTATTCGGATATTTTACTATTGCAGCTCCTTCGGGCATACTGCTGTAAGTGTTTACATATATGCTCCTATCATCGAAAAGTAAGTAAATACATAGAAATGTATAGAAATTCATAGACCGTAATAAACGAATGAATTCGAGCAAGCAATAAAGTGAAATGTATCAAGGCTTGCTAACGCTAGTGATCAGCACTTTTTGTTTTGTTTTGTAAAATTCGGTGGAATACGTTTGCGGAAGGCAATAACCAATTGACAACAAAAAAAAAACACTCGAACAACATGAAAATTATTATAACTTTCTCCAATTACAACAACCGAAGGCCTAGTTAAAAGTTCAGTTCGCTCTGTTGGTATGTTTAAATAGATGTACGTAAACTCGAATGATTGAATGTACATATCTCACATTCACTCATTTACTTATCCTGCCATAGGTCAGTTTCACTAAGTTTACACTGCGGGCTTATCCCCATTAAATAATGAATTATGACCAACTTAAGCTTTTTATACCCTGACACTTGTGATAGAGGGTATATTAAGTTTGTGTGGATGTTTGTAAATGTCACACTTATCCCCAATTATACCGCTCGATTCAGAATCAAAATCTGTTTCGATTTAACCATGTCCATCTGTCTGTCCATGTAAATTTGTGCTTAAGCAACAGATTTCATTTATTGAGACATTTCGATGAAATTTGGAACAAGGACATGTACTGTCGTAGACAGGAACCCTACCGAAAATGGACTGAATCGAATCATTTTTAAAACCCTTACCCATATAAGGTTTTATTATAAACGGAAGTCTTTATATGGCAAAAATTGCAAATCTCAATTTTTTTTCATATTTGGCGAAGAATAGTTAATTAGCTTAATAATTGATTATAACGAATTTAGACCCGATTAGACCATTTTTAGATTCCTCTCTCATATAATGATTACGAATTCACGAAGAGACTTATAAGGCAATACTTCGCGTTACTGACACAGACTAATTATAGCATAATTTAAGCAGCCTAGCGGTGCAAGGTCTTAAATAGTCGAGCTTGATCGACTAAAATATTTTCCCTTATTACATAATGAAAAATAAATATTGCATACAAAAAACGTACTTATAATTACTAGTATTAACTGTACAGTACAACAACCCATACCGACACATACCGTGCGTATTGTATTATATAAAATATTCCAACATTTTACGATAGTAATTTCACAGCCTACAATTTATTTATCGAACATTTTTCAATTACTTTGTTAAGCATAAACAGGCAACAGACAGACAGACACAAATACACACAAACTCACTTGATATTTTTAAATTTTTTTTAAATGCCAAACTGCGATAATTATGCGGTAGGAGCTGCTAATGCAAAAGTCTTTATTCACATAACCTTATAAACATCATCTTGCCTCCATTGTGAATATTTATGCTTTTATGTCACCTAGTCAAAATGTAGTAGCGATAGCAGGTCTTGCCGGAAGACGGCAACTATCAACTTTGTGTCATAGGGCGGTTAGCCTGCATATAGAATGTCTTCCAAGTTAATTTCTTTTTGGTTGAATGCAATGTAGTAGCGTACAAATGTTGTGCACACCACATTCGCATGGCAGTGCATTTAAATTCTATAAATGGAAAATATACAAGAGAATCCATGTCATGAGATTCCGTTTCAGCAAACACGATTATAATAGCAAACGAACAGCGCACCACACACAATTAATTGTAATGATGAAACAAAATGAAAAAAGATGAGTAAAACGAACATTAAGAAATCCGTCTTCCCATTCATATGTGTACGTACGTGTACAAGTGAATGTTGCCAATTTAATATTTTCAAATAATGAACAAGACAGCTGGCATCCCACTAAAATGCATAGAAATCATGAAACGGATTTGGAACACTTCTTAAGTAATGTTTAATATAAAACCAGAAAACCATCATCAGTTTTGCTTGAAATTCGGTTGTAGTTGCAATTTATGATTACAAAACATGTGCAGCCATACAGCCGTTATTCAATGTGTGGATTTTAAAAGAATATATCTGTAATACAACATAACAAAGAAACAGGTAAGAAAACTGAATTTGGCTTAGGCAAAACCTTAAATACCCTTCACATCTACAATGGTGGGCGTGGCGGGTATATGATTTCAATCTCTATCAATGGGGGTATTAATTATAAATATACACTGCACACCGAATTTCAACTTAATAGCGAATAAATAGATTTTTGTTGAATGTGGGCGTGGCTCTTGACCGATTTTTCCCATTTTATAAAGCGATATGCATACAGAAATGCCGAAAATGTTAAAATTCGTATAATATGTAAATATATGGTTAATCTATCCTGTACAACTAGACACAAGTAAAACAACATTCAGCTAAAATGCACTCTCAGGCCTCCTCCTAAACACAATTCTTATGTGCAATCTCACAATGCAGCTTCTTAAAAGAAACCGGTCGAGACACATGAAATTCCAATGTAGAAATCACAAGTTGTTTTACAACATTACGTGAATGAACGGCGCAGAGTCGTTCACGAATGCGCTTGATCACCATATTGTTTGCATGAGCTATACCGATCGATGGTAATAGGTAAACCGTTCATTGCGTAGCAGATGGTCGGACAGATGCATCTTTACGTTTATAATCAAACAAACGTTATTCCGGCTTTGCCGCCCTCTCTCGCAACACTAACTCTTCAACGATATTGAATTGAATTCGTTCACGTTTTATTTGTACACATGTACACTACACACGTTACATACACACAATACATTCATTTTGAATATTTTGAACGCTGACGTAGACGTGTTTCTTTTGAACTGTTACCTTACTTTAGGACAAATGGTCCGATTGTAGTCAAAAGATGCTTTATTTAATTATTTATTGTCACTTTTTATAGTAATAGTCGTAACAATTACCATAAAAAACATTGGCAATAAATTAAAATTTCGCTTTTTTTTACTGCTTAAAAATGGCGCTTTCGTAAAATATTTTCCAATTTATAACTACTGCAGCAATGGTGAGATCATAATTGTATTGCATTTTAAATGTATTTCTGGTCAGCGCCCCATTCTATTTAATTGCAAACCAATCGAGTCGATACGTGAGTGTCCGTGTGACAAACTCATTACAGTGAAACAACAAAACTAATCACCAATTTTTAGGAATTGTCTCTTAATTGAACCAAAAATCGAATTTAATGTTTAAGCACCGCTGTGTTACAACATTGGCCGGCCAATGTCTCTCAACAAGATTCAACATCATAGCTCAATGTTTGTGGCAGATAAATAGATTTTTATCTATTGTGGGCGTGGCTCTTGACTGATTTTGCCCAATTTAAATAACGATCTGCGTGCAGAAACCAAAAGTGTGCCTGTACAAAATACATATTAGTTCAATATCGTAAAAATTACGGCGGTAAGAATGCCATCAACAGACGGAGACACAGATTGTTATGCTGATGAAACATAGCGCACAGTTTCTGATGTCTCATTCTTGGTGTTGCAACCGAAATCACAAAGGTAGTCTTATGTGGATAGTATAAAAATTGTATGGGATTATGAAGCAATCTCCTCACTTTTGACACTGTATGTACCGGAAGGGGCTCAATGGTGACACATGTCCATTGTCATGCACATATATGCTAAGCAAATGTTGTCGGTAAAGTGATAACGGGAGGCAACGGGATGTGTGATGAACGAGCTTTATTGTATTACGATATCTTCGTTCGAACCATTTTACGCATACCCATGCAGTTAGCCTAATATTGTATAATTATGTTGACACAAGGTGCGTTTCATAGCCGTCCGGTTGTTGGATAAACAAGTTTTAGGCCACGTTTCAGACCATTACATTAACAACTGTCTAGTGGAGTGACGTTGTTTAAACAAAAATGAAAATTTCTACACACATTTTCTTCTTACTGCTTGTGATGCACTTTTCTATAGGGGACCTGTTGTGGCTTTATTTTTATTGTTGGTTCGTTTTTCTCCATTACACTACACCACTACAACGCTGAATTATGCAGTGTATAAACTTCACTTTATGCTCTTTTATACCCGCTTATTAATGCATATACATACATATGTGTATATACAAACATATTGACGGACAGATATGTGCGTATAGGAATAATAATATGTATAAACATGCACATGGCGCTGTGTGTCGTTGATTAGTAGGTTAAGTATTTCTTTTATTGTTTTCTTTTAATAAAGTTGCACCTAAATGGACAAAAATGTACAAGCTGACGAACATGGTCAGCAGGTCTAATTGAAGCAAAAGTGAATTATTGGCACCATATTTCTTATATTATGCGAATGTTTTTTCTATAAAGCGGATGAGCGCATATGTGATGAGTACGAGTAGTTGCTGCGTTATTGGAACTGAATTTATTTTCAACACCAGGCCAAAAATTTTTATTGAATTTAAAGCTAATGCTAACATTTCTAGCAATTATTCAAACAAACTTGTAAAATTCAAAGATAATACAATTCAATGCAATTGTCATTGCAATCTTCAAATTTCCTCCCAATGGCTGTTAAATATTGATATTCTACATATCAAGCAAAAATCGATGGCATTTAGAAATCTAGTAAAAGTGATAATTATACCCCGTCCACTTGTAGCAAAGAGTTTACCACCCCCACCCTAAAATAGACCGATCTACTCAGAATAAAAATTTGAATCGATTTAACCATGTCCGTCTGTCCGCCTATCATCATCATCATCATCATGGCTGGCCGATTACATCCTATGTAGGTCTTTGGCCTGTAGCAGAAGAGAACGCCACCCGTTTCGATCGTTGGCGCGCCTTCTCCAATTATGTACAAGAAGTATTTGCAGGGCATCAAACACTTGGTCCCTTTACCGGAGTTTCGGCCCGACGTCCTTCCGGTTCCCTTTCGAACACCATCCTAGCTGGAGCACTTTCGTCCATACGGCTGCGATGACCTAGCCATCGCAGACGTTGAATCTTTATGCGACGAACTATGTCAATATCGGCGTAAAGGTCATACAGCTCAAATCTCGTTCTGATTCGGAACTCATCACCAACGCGGACAGGACCAAAGACCTTTCGAAGAATTTTTCTCTCGAAGACGCCTAGAAGAACCTCATCATTTTATGTTAGCGTCCATACCTCTGCGCCATAAAGAAGCACGGGGACGATGAGGGTCTTATAGAGTGTAAGTTTTGTCGTACGAGAGAGGGCTTTGCTGTTGAACTGCTTACTTAGCCCAAAGTAGCACTTGTTAGCAGACATAATTCTCCTTTTTATCTCCATGCTGATGTTATTGGAGATATTTACTGCTGTACCTAGGTAGACAAATTCCTTGACTACCTCGAAGTTATATCGGTCACAAAATGCAAGGGATAAGGGGCGTCGCGAATCCCTGGACGTTGAGACCATATACTTCGTTTTGTCCTCGTTCACCGCTAGACCCATCATCGCCGATTCTTTCTCAATTCTTGATTCGTCCGTCCATGTCATTTTGTGCTTAAGCTGCACCTCGTATTTTTAGAAATATTTCGATAAAATTTGGTACAAGGACATATCTTCGCTCACAGAGGAAACCTATTGGAAATGGACCGAATCGGATGATTTTTAGAACCCCCATATGACTTTTATAGTAGAAGTCTCTATATATAGAAAAAAATCCTAATTCTCAATATTTTTTGACAAAATTTGCTGTAGAATAGTTAATTAGCTTATTAATAAACTGTAATCAACCCGAGCGGACCATTTTTAGAGTCCCTTTCCATATAATGACATTTCACGAAGTAACTTATATGGTAATGTACACAGATACAACCAAACTAATTGTAGCAGAATTTATATTAAATGGCGGGTTAGATGGACATTTTCACTTGTTTTTAAAAATCTTTCCCACTTTCATATGTTTAAGTGAAAATATTATAACTTTGGAAAACACCTTATATTAATGTTTATAATGTTTTGCAAAGCTAAAAAGGTCGATGGTAATACCACCCCATCTCATGTTTACCAAATAAATTTTTGTTAAATGTGGGCGTAGCTCTTGTGACTCAGTTTTTGTTAATGATCCGAAATGTATATACTTTGTAGGGCCTTTGACACCTGAGCGTTGCAAATGAAATGCTTCCTTAAGCAATTACGTGAAGGACTTCCAAAAATTCCAAATTTAGCACAGTTAATTAATATGCTCTTCACCAACTTTTATTAAAAAAGAAATATTGCATTAAGAACTTTCCATGTAAAAGCTAAGAATATCCATTTTTAACAGTTACATGGCGAATATGGCCAAACCGGTTCAGAAAGTGACCGTACACGTACCATATTTCGATGGGTAGAATTAAAAGGGTGGATCTCTCCTCATAATACACCCTCTGCCACAAGATTTTTCGTTAAAAAAATTTAAGTAAATGAAGTTAAAAATGAATAAAAACACGTCCGTCCATACGGAAATCATTCAAAGGAAACGCTAATGTTTTTTTAGGTATTTATGTGATTAAGTTGAAAACAAACAAGCAGACTTCGATATCCAGATACCGAGGTTCGAATTGATTTTAACAAATACATAGAGTGCCTTTTGTGTCACAGGCACATCGCGACAAAAAGTCGTCCACAAAAAAAATACTTAATTTGATGCTTCTTTGAAAGAAAAAAAAACGTAACTTTAAGTTGGAAGAATTTGTTTCCTACCAATACCCGTACACTTGGTACAGCTTTACAATGGTACGGACGGACGGATATTGCGTTACTGTGCCCTTCTTAAGCAATCTTTTTATTCTCCTTGATTTAATGAAACATTTGTTTATAGATTTGCGAATATATGCTTAATATACCATACAAGTCGAAAATACGTATTTTTTTTTGTTCATTTTACAATCATCTACTATACTTTAAGCACTTACAATTCGAAATTTAATTAGAATGAAACGAATGGAACTCGTACTTTACAGGTTTTTATTTCACGATTTGCTTTTTGTTCAACGGTTTGAAAGTTTTAAGAAACTTTTGCTAATCCACACGCAATGATATGCTTTTACCAACTGTTGGTTGAGACGATCTTACCACCGTTTATAGCTTGCGCTGGTGTCCCCAAACACACAACAAAACACAGACAACAATGAATTCAAAAAAACCATGTAAACACTCGCTGTACACATATATACTTATATTACATTGAAGATGATTGCAAGCGGTAATTGCGCTCTCGACTTTTAGTATATGTGCAGTTAACATGGAGCATCACAACATTAACAGAACTCTGCTTATGTGCATTTGTGTGCTAACATAATACACCCATAGCTCGACTTGCCAACCATTTTTTTATAATTATAGAGTGGGTGGAGAAAATTAGAGAAACAAGTAAAAATATTATATAGTCGGTGGAGCCCCACCATTTCACACCTACGCCATCTAATTACAACTGAGAAGCACTGTTTGTCCCACAATTTGTGGAGCAAATTAAAAGCATCTTAAAAGAGTCCACACACCCATCGCTACGGCAGCGTTTTCTTTTTGTTAAGCTTCGCGTGATCCCTAAACTCTTTTATTGCAATAATAAATTCCTTCTTCATGATGTCAGAACGGTTATGAACAGAAAAACCATTCCGAAAATTATATCTGTTATTATCTGTTTTGTTACGATTTTGTCAAAAAGCGAAACTTCGGTATCCGACCACTTCTTCAGCGGTAAACATGTCTGCCACCGTGGAATCTTAATCCTGCTTCCATCAGAACTGATTTTATGCTGTACAATAAAGCTTTAGCTTTACATCAACAACTATTTAAAGAGCTTCGAAAAGAACTATCTATGAGTATCTTTTCAAAAACTGATGCCACTAAAATTAATGATACCGTTTCCTTTTCCGTTGTTAATGATAATAATAAAATAATTGAAGTTGGTCTTTTAAATGATTATTGTTCTGTCTATACGGGTGAAGCTGTTGGTGTTTATCGTGCAATTATTTTTGCCTTGCAGCATAGAGGTAATTTCTGTATTTATACCGACAGCCTATTAGTCCCTAATGCAATACTTGAATAAGAAAGATATTTTCAATCTTGCAGAAAAGCATCTCCCCGTCGTAGAATTACCCGATACTCATTCTTATACAGAACATTACAGAATGAACAATCCTTTGGAATGTAAAGCAACTTACCCCAAAGTTATAAATGTCAAACGTTTAAAGCCTTTTATAAGACTGCGACTGGGACGTAATGAATTTACACATAGTTATCTATTAGTTAATAATAGTGTTCGGCAATGCCGTCTCTGTGGCGCATCAAATTTAAATGTAAACCACTGTTTAGATAATTGTGTTGCTTTGACGTTAAAAAGAAATGCCCACTTTGGTCAAGAACCAAAAAAACAACATACTCAGATTGCATAATTTTCATGACCAGAACATAATGAATTTGATATAAATATTATGAAAGTGAATGTTAGCACACATAAACATAAACATATCATTGATAGTAATAATAGGCAAACCGATGGCTTCTATCGCTATTGCTCCTTCCATTTTAATAAATAAATAAATAAATAAAAAGAAGATCCTCTATGTCAAAAAATTTGGAAGTACTGCTAAATAACAAGATTATCCAGCAGCTTAAAGACTGGGCGTACTAATATATGGTACATTAAGTTGGGAGAAACATGTGTCGTGTGCTACATCTAAACTATACTCTAAATTACACGATCTATGGCTGGCTCAAGCTGTTATTCCGTTACATATAATATTAGAGTCTTGCTGGTAAAAACGTACCGCCTACCAACGTTATCACAGGGCCTGAAACATTTTGTTTTTGCGGCTTAACGGCTATGCGGCGATTGAAAGTAGCTATTAACAATATTGTAAGATGCATATACATACAGTTTGAAGAGATAGGATCATGTTTCAGCGCATATCCAGTAATTTCTCGGCTCAAATATGTATTGATAAACTTTTGCAGCAAAAAGTATTGGTTTTTGTACATAAAACTGGACATACAAAACAACCATCATATTTGTACGATATATTGAAATTTGCAAAATGTAACAGAGGCAAAAAAATTATTAAAAAACATTACTAAACCTCATGGTCGAAAAATCAATTTTTTATAAAATCCTTTAAACTTTGGAATTCTTTACCTAGTTAAATACAAACTATTGATACTGTGAAATTATTTAAAAATCTTACATTAATACAAGGTACTGTAAGTTGTTCACAAACTCAGCACATATTTTACATTATAACATTACATACTCATACACATACGTTTATTCATCAAAAGCTTTTCCAAATTGTACTTTCATTGTATTTTTTGTAAACCAACCATTGAAGTTATACATTGTATACAACTACACTACATATAATAAAAAAGCATAAGCCTTGTTATCTAGGTGTTTTCAAATAATTCAAATAAATAAACAAGAGCGGCGGTATACTAAGTTGGTCATTTCACTTGCAGCACCCAGAAGGAAACGTCAGAGGCCGTATAAAGTGTATACAATTTTGATTAGCATCAACAACTGAGTCGATCTAGACATGTATGTACATATGTACGTGTGTCTGTCTGTTATTGGTATTCTCACGGTCGTAAATTTTGAGACATTAAACTGAAATTTTGTACAGATACTTTTAGTTTTTGCACGCTGATTGCTATTTAAAATGGGAAAAAACAGTCAAGAGTCACGCCCACAATCGACAAAAATTTATTTTTTATTTCCTACCAAAATTGAACTTGGAATTTAGTATGCGTGTCTGTAATTACCCCACTCGTCGGTGTGCCGATGTGCAAAACATATTCTATTAAAAGGCGTATATCATGTACCTGCCACGCCCACTTCATACACGAAGATGTGGAGGGTATTTAAGATTTGACTTAAGTGAAATTTAGTTTTCTTACTTGTTTACTTTTAATTTTTGTACGATGCACCGCTTTTGACAAAAATCATAGTTTTCCATATCCGATTCATTACCTCAGAATCGCCCGTCTACTTACACGCTTTACATATATAATTCAACAAAAAAAATATATTAAACATTTACACAACATCATTTCATGTAAGATAATATCACGTTATTAATAGCTCTGATAAGTACAGTCCAATAGTCAAGGCCTTTAAACGTTTATTGATATCCATACGCTGCACTAGCAGTAAGGTGAAATGCATAGCGTCAAGCCGTTTGAAATTTTCAAGTTTCTTAAACTAAACTGAAAATGTCAGAGAGCACACAAGTCACAGCCTTTTCAAATACATCAATAAATTTCGATGCAAGAATGTATTTTCGCAATTGAACAGCAACCGCATTACGAAAAATTGAAAGGAGTCACTACATATCATAATTACGTACAAACAACTTGGTAAGAGAAGGCGCATATTTATGCATGCCACACCTACACTATAGGGTGACACGTGCACGACTAAGGACTAACGATTTCATTTATTTTATACATATTTAAAAAAGTTATTACAATTGAATCGCTACACGTTTGGAAACTATAACGAAAACTGCAATTCAATTAAAAGACAAACTGAAATTGTTGCATTATGAAAAAGAATAAAAAACAAGTAAGAAAACTAAATCTGACCTAAGCCAAATGCTAAATACCGTCCGCATCTACAATAGTGGGCACGGCAGGTATATGAGTGAGCCCTCTAATAATGTATGTACATATTATGTATCAGCTTACAAGTGGACTCATCGATGTATGGTATAATTACCAAATTTTAAGTTTAAAGCCAAATTTTTTGTGGCAGATAAATAGATTTTTGTCAATTGTGGGCGTGACTCTTGATTGGTTAATTTTAAAAAATGATTAAAAAAAGCGATCTGCGTATAGAAACTAAAAGTGTCTGTACAAAATTTCAGCTCAATAGCTCAAAATTTACGACCATGAGAATGTCAACAAGATGTCGATGCAGTTTTTGATGCTGATCAAGCATCAATATATACTCTGTAGGGTCTTGCAAACGGTGTGTTGCAAACAGAATAACTAACTTCCCCATCTTGTGTACAATGAAAAACTCCATAATGCAATAACTGAATGATTGCGGAATTCGCGTAAGCAAGTGCCATATGCCATAATCCGATTCTAATTGTAATTAAAAATCGAATGAAAAGACTAAATTTGCCTTAGGCCAAATCTTAAATACCCGTTTTATTCTGCCGTTCCATTACCTATGTATGCTAGATATTTAAACAAATATACAAGTCTATGCGAAAGCAATGAACACGTGAAGTGAATGTGAACATATTCTATTAAAATGATACCTCCTTCTTTCTAATATATCTTCCGATTGGCTGGACCAATTTTCTTTATTCATGTACCGTTAGAATGCTTAAAAAAGAAACGATCTTAATTTTTAAATTATTGTAATACATTTTAAATCAATCGTAACAAATAGAGTTAATTGAAATACAAATAAAAATGTTATAGTCGGTCCAGCGCGACCATTTAATACTTTACTAATCCTTAAATTATGCTACAATTAGTTTAGGTGTGTCAGTAACCGGATATATTGCAATATAAGTATCTTCGGGAAATATCGTTATATGGAAAACAGTTCTAAAAATGATCAAAGAGCCTATTAATAAAGTAATTAACCAATTTTTGTAAAAAAATATTAAAAATTGCGATTTTTTGCTATATAAAGACTTCCTAAGACTAAGAAGGGTCCAATTTGAACAATTTTTAAAGAGCCAATACCTTTGGACCAATACATTTCCTATTATAAAATTTCATTGAAATATCTCAAAAAATGCGACCTCTAGCTTAAGCACAAATTTACATGGCCAGCCAGACGAACAGACGGACAGACTGTCATGGTTAAATTGATTATGATTATGATTCTGGATCGATCGGTATCCTTGAAAGTGGGTGTGGCATTTGCCGTTTAAAGGTTACAAACATTCGCACAAACTTACCACATATGGTGCAGGGTATAAACCATCCGTGAACCGACTTCGGTCATTTTCAACATCAAACTTTCTACATCAATTATGAGAATTATGTGTGTACCAAATTATCGAACGCGAATGAACAAACTGGCTCGCCCCCCTCTGGCACTTACAAACGTTTGAACAAAACCACTATACCCCTATAACATTATGATGGTGAACATAAAAATACGTTCACTGCGTACGTGCAAATGTCAAGTTTACATCAAAGTTTATAAATGGAGATTCATGTATTTATATGAATGGCAATCTGTGTATGTGCGTTTCTGTGATATTATGTATGGTGCGAGAAGGTTGCGCAACAATTTCAAGCTCTCAAAAAGATTATTAGAGAATTACTTACATCCATCCCCCGATTTACACGGCATACGAATGCCATGATTGGTAACAAGGGTTTCTTGCATACTCCTGGAAAATGGCTTGAAAAGGGTGAGTATTCCCCACTTAACGCCAATACAATGAAGTGGAAGCGATGCGTATGAATTGCCAGTGGTCCTAATAAAATCACTCTCGTTTTTCTCCTTCTTTAAAGAAAACTAAAAAATCATTACATATGTACATACGTGAAAATCTCCCACTTGGACAATATTGAGACATTAAGTCATGTATTGTATTAAAGACGGCATTTATGCATACAACTAAAGTGAAAAGACCATATTTGGTTGAGACTTAAGTTTACTTTTAAGAAAAGTTTGTGGAATTATTGCACTGGATGGTGTCCATTGTGCAGTAAATTTTTTATTTTTAGTCTACTCCTACCGTGGAGGCAATTATAGCGAAGCTTCATTAAGGAATCAACCGTAAACGGAGCCATCGTCGTACAACAGTGTAAAAAATTTTATGATAATATTTTCTACAATATTTTTTTACAAAACCCATCTTCACAATGCGCATATAGTTCGTTCCGCCCAGAACTTACCACGCAACATAAAAATGATTGGCTAGACAACGTCAACGTTAGCAGGTGTAAATAAAGCTCTTAAATACCCTCCACATCTATAACGGTGAGCGTGGCAGATATATATTTTCCCCCTCTAATAGAACGTATCACTTTGCAAGTCGAGTTTGGCGTGGAGTACGGTTTTTGCAAATTGTGGGCGTGTATTTTATCCGACCACCCCCATTTTTTCCTCATCGATGGATGAAATATTTATATATAGCCATGCCAAATTTCAAGTTCATAGGCCGATTTTTGTGGCAAAAATAGAGATTTTTTGTCGATTGTGGTCGTGTCTGTTATCCGACCACGCCTATTCTTGACACATCGATGCAAGGGATAATTATAAATATATGTATTAAATTTCAACTTAATAGATCATTTTTTGTGGCAGATATTCATATTTTTGTTGATTGTGGGCATGGCTCTCGACCGATTTTGCACACTTTAAGTAGTGCTCTGCGTGCAAAAAATTATAGTTCGATATGAAATTAATCAAAAAAGTTTTCACATTTATATATTAATTAAGTGCACTAGCAAACATTGTGTACACACAGCGACGATACAAGGCCACAGGCTGCATTTGATTAAATAGAAAACTGATACCAAGTTAACAAGTCATATGGTGAAATGTAAATAATTGGAAATTATTTTATGTTATATGTTAACAGGACAATTTTATATATATAAGTACAAGCAAGTACTATATATAGTACATATGTGCAGGCAACATTTAGTAAATGAAGATTCTTGCTTAGTTGAGCAAAAGTAATGCAAAGGTCGACAGCATAATCAAAATATTGCTGTATACTTAATATATACCGAGACGGATGAGTAACATCGACAATGCCAACAACTTTTTTACGATTGCGGCAACATTTCACAACACATCAAGTCTTCGAGACGTTACAACCGATATTCTTTCTCACATTTCTTTATGGTTTAACGCCCTTCTGCGTGACCAAAAGTAAGGGAGGTGGAAGCAGTGTGAAAATGTCATTTTTCGGTTTCGTCAATATAGCACTGTACATACTACTCTATGGTGGCTGCTATATTATATCATTGATGCGCGACGAGTCTGTCGTTGGCTACTTCTTTCGCACCAAAATTTCCAGCATCGGTAATACCATGCAAATATGTAATGGTTTAATAACGGGTACGGTTATATACCTGTCGGCAATTGTGCGCCGTAATAAGCTTTTGCAGGTTATAAATATTTTGCACAGCTTGGATGAAAATTTTCTTCGGATCGGTATTCGTGTGAAATATTCACGCATCTATCGCTATTCTATAGTAATGCTGGCATTCAAGACAATAATAATTGGCGTCTATTTTGCTGGTGTATATCGTTTAATAATTTCCATGAACAGTAGACCGTCGTTTGCTGTATGCGTTACATTCTTTTTGCAACATTCTGTCCTCTTTCTGGCCATATGTCTATTTTGTCTGGTGGCGCGCAGCTTTGAACGGCGTTTAATCATCTTAAATAAGGTATGTTTTATAAAACGATTGTAATTTATTTATTTATCAAAATCAGAATATAAATAACACTTAGAACGTTCGCCACATACATTTTCATTTACTTCATCCATCAATTTGCTCCAAATTAGCGGGTTCAGATAACATAGTTAGAATTCGACCTTTCAGTTAAAATGCATGTCGCAGTATTAGTTAAAAGAGAACGGAGTATATATTTGTGGAGGGCAAAGAAGATTTGGTCTAAGCCAAATTTAATTTTCTTACTTGTTTAATTATTTATATTATATGCAGTGGTAAAGCGATATGAAGCGGATAATTTCGTACAACATCACACATTGGTGATTCGATGAAAATTGTTAAACAATTTAAATTACTACTTACCTCTTACATTTATACAGCAAGGGAGAGACACTCAAGAAATTGTGAACTACAAAGTGCACTTAATATTGTCTTTAATGAAACTTTGACCTTTCACGACTAATGATGTGTCAAAATTTAATGAATTTAATGAATTTTATGAATTTCAAATGAAACGTACACTATAAATCACCAAAATGAACCGTTCGCTTCGTTATTGTTTTCTGGTTGTTTTTAAAAAGATGACGCTTTGGCGCGATTTAGTAAAACCCAGCGATTCTTTTGCCGCAGAACAGCTACTATTATGGACAACTTTCTCTCTCGGCCTGACTCCGCTGCGCATATCATCGGATCGTTGTATTCATATATCGCGCTGGGGTTATGTAATCACGGCACTACAAATGATTTTCTTCATGTACTGTTTTATATATTCATTCATGCTGAATGAATCTATAGTGGGATATTTTTTCAGAAGTGAAATTTCCCAGGTTGGCGACTCTCTACAAAAAATCATCGGCATGTTTGGTATGTTGATCTTATTTGCTGTCAGTTTGTATAAAAGTCACGACATGATGTACATCTACCGCGTTATGGCCAACATTGATTGCCGTTTTTTGGAGTTGGGTGTCGAGTTCAATTACCGCTTCATAATGAGGTTTCGTGCTACAAAATTACTATTTGTTTTGAGCATTTGTGTGATGTATATCAGCAGTAGTTTTTGGATGCTTTTCCATAATGATGTTTGGCCCTCATTTCAAGCTATGGTGGCATTCTTCCTGCCTCACTTCTATTTATTAACTGTAGTTGTACTGATTATCGCCTTTACTATGCGTTTCACTCAATATTTCCAGCTACTCAACAAGGTAGGTTTGCATATTCTCATTAAGCAACATAGAAACAGTGATGTTCATAAAAGCATAAATCGAATTCCACACCCAAAGCATGCCTTTCCATTTTTAGTTCGTCAAAACACATATAACACCCCCAACTACAATATACCCTTTATCATCATTATCATATAACTTTTTGTATAATATCTAAACAAGCATTGTCTCTACATCGACATTCGCATGTGTATAAAATTATGGGTAATATTTTAATTAAGAATCTACAATGCATCAGTATTAAGAACAAGTAAGAAAATTAAATTTGACTTAGGTCAAATTTAAATACCTTAAATACCCTCCACATTTGCATATATAAAGTGGACGTGGTAGGTATATGATTACGCCCTCTAATAATTATGTATTACATCTCAGCATGCAAATCAAAATACTCAGGTATGGTTTTTTGGAAATTGTCGGTATATCTGTTATCTGGCCACGCCTATTTTTGGCGCATCAATGTATGAGACAATGGTAAATATGCATTTAATTTCATTTCAATAATTTCAAGTTCGTAGGTAAATTTTTGATAGACTCAGATTTAAACGCTGACCAAGAACATGTATATTTTGTACGGTCTATGATGCTTCCTTCTATGTGTTGCAAACGAAATGACAAACTTATGTGGAGGGTATAAAATTTACTATTCAATGACCTTGCCAAGCAAACAGCAATAAAAAAGGTTCAAGTTGACAAAACCAAATGTTAACTATCCTCCACATCCTAATACTAAGCCTTATAAGGGACTCTGTAAATTGTGAGTGTCCGACACCGCTCATTCAAATTTGACCTAAGCCAAATTTTACTTTTTTACTTATTTTATATTGTTTTTCCGTCTCTTATTTGATGCTTCAAACTTGCAGGTACTTAAAAATCTTAGTCGTCAATGGGAAACACGTAGTGGTGAACACATAACACATTCGCAAAAATCGTTACAATATTTGGACTCCTTTTATATATATACAATGGTGAATAAGAATCCTGTGGATATTATACAAGAATCTATGAATATTCATCAATTGATTTGTGAGGCTGCATCTACAGCCAATAAATATTTCACATATCAACTGCTAACCATTATTTCAATTGCTTTTCTCATTATCGTCTTTGATGCATATTACGTTTTGGAGACACTGTTAGGGAAAACGAGGCGGGAAAGCAAATTCAAGACCGCTGAATTCGTTACGTTCTTTTTTTGTCAAATGGTTTTATATTTGATAGCGATTATTTCTATTGTGGAGGGCAGTAATCGTGCTGTTAAGATGGTACGTATTATAATAATAAACTACAATTCTATGTAGTATATATATATATATATATTTCTGCATGCTTTCAAATTTAATACATACTTTTAGAGTGAAAAGACGGGCGGTATAGTGCATGGATTATTGAATAAGACGAACGTATCAGATGTCCGGGAAAAGTTACTACAGTTCTCAATGCAGTTAATGCATTTAAGGATTAACTTCTCCGCCGCAGGACTCTTTAACATAGATCGAACATTATACTTTACGGTAAATATAAAAACAAATAAATAAAAATTATTCTTCTCAAAGACAATTCGAACCTGCCAACCACAAATCTCTTATTTATCTACAATTAGATTAGTGGAGCTTTGACTACCTACTTGATTATCTTACTGCAGTTCACGTCAAGTTCAGTCCCTGCATCATCTCATGCAGAACAGGACACCAAAGGTGGTTACATCTGGCCTATTCCAACACATTTTATTGGGAATTTCACGGATATCTAGACGCGCAGGTTTTTGAATAATTGTTTTAAAAGTTAACAATTATCCAGCCTTGCGACTGTTTATTTATTTCAGTACGCACTGCGTCTTCGTCTAGTAAGGTTTTTTATTTCGCTTCTTCGATTTAGTCCACCTCTATTGTGCATTCACTACTTTTTTAACATTCTTTCTTAGTGTGAGCATAATAAGCCTAGCCACTACAATTAAAATTTAGTGTACAAATTTATAATTAATGTTTTGCACTTATAATATATGTTAAAAATGTACAATGGAATTTAAGAGAAGTACCATAAAGTAGCTATATCTGCCTTGGGCCAAATCTAGGATATAAAGTAATACGTTTTATATGAGCTGATGTTTAACACTTTGTTACTCAAATAAAATTATCTTTGACTCAAAGTTGATGTTTCAGTTTATACACTATTATGCATGTAAGTGCGTTTGTCAGGTAGCCATGAAAATGGTCCAATCCAGTCCATTTTCAATTGGATTCTTTTTTGCGCCAAAACATGAACACGAACTTTCTCTTACTCTTTCTCATTAGCGTACATGGGAGACAACAGTCGGGCGTTCGTTTATTACGCCAACACCCGAAAAGTGCGAAATTTATTAACGTTGTTTGTAAACTGAGGAAGGACATATTACATTACAGCTATGTGGTGCATATTCTCCGACTCCATAATATAATACAAATTATAATAATAATTATAATAATACAAATTTTAACTTTTCAGATACAATTTTCAATTTTTAACCTATATTATATATACTGTCGCAGAATGGATGAATTTATTTCATTAAAACAGAGCAGCACGTAAACATCAAAAGGGCTAAAAACAACGCGTGCTTCAAGTATCGAAATTCCTCCTTTAGCGAATCGTAAAAAGAATACCATTATCAATACCATAAACGGCAAAACAATGAGTGATATGAACATTTAAATAACATATGCTCAATTTTTATAACAATTCTTCGCATAAAATTTGAGTTATTGTCAACGCCACTGATTGAAATGTTGTTTGACTTTGTTTGTTACTTTTTAAACGAGATCCGTCCAACACTTGTATACTAATATATACGAGCATTGCTTATTTAATAATTGTGTACAGCAATATGCGATATAAGTATAGGGGTATAGCGTTTCAGCCACAACTATTTGCTTTGCTAGCGGCATTGTTTACCTTGGGCGTGCCTACTGTTTGCTTTCTAAAACGGTGCTTCAGTGCGTCATGCTTGCTTAGTCATTTTATATATGTCACATAATGCAAATATTTTGTTTAACTCTTTATGTGTAAAAAGTTTCATTAGATCCTTAGCTTCCACAAAAGAAAAGTCCGTACACTAATGGAAAAACTGCGAAATCCACTCGTTAATGGGTAAGTGTTTTAATATACATGGATAACTGTTGTAATGTTGTAAATTTGTGTCATTAGTAGGCAATGGCGCAAAGATCTAAAAAAACGCCAACGTAAAAGAAGACGACAAATCCGAGCTAGAGAGCGTGATGAACACCTCCACTTAGGTAACTAATTTCCAAAGTATTCCTTAAAAAATGTAAAATAATAGTCTCTTGTTGTATAAGAGTGCTTAGAAAAGGCAAAAGATCCCAAGTTCGTAGAATTGATAACTAAACGAATAGAATTGGAGAAGGTACAAAAGGAGGCTGAAAAAGAACAACGACAAAACGAAGAAGAAGCTTGGCTAAGACGTGAACTCATAGCCCAACTGGAATTCACACGAACACAAAAAGAAACTTTACGTAAAGACAATGCCCACCGTTTATGTCAAGAAAAAGAAAGGCAGGCTGCAAATATTAATAGAGAAGAACAACAACGTTTGAGACACAAATGCGCCAAAGAATTTGAAACAATAATTCAATTGATGGATCAATACTTGACAGATGTGAACATGGATATGCCATCAAAGCTACGTATTTGTGTAGAATCACATCCTGATCAACATATATGCGAATTTTTTGAAAAAACTAATTGTTGCCGTTTCGGTTATTCATGCTGCTTTAACCACAAACGACCAATATTATCCCGAATAATTTTAATTAAAAACTTCTTTCAACATCCTTTGCTCACCCAAATGCATCACCAAGAATATCTCGATGCCGATGAATACCTGGAATCAAACGAACATGACCTTACGAAATCGTTTCATGAGTTTTGCCATGATGTTTGGCCAGAATTAGAAAAATTTGGCAAAATTATATATTTTAGGGTAACACGAAATAGCCAAATGCACCTCCGAGGTCACGCTTTTGTGGAATATGAAGATACAAGGTATGGAATACAATTGAATAACGCACAGAGCAGTCCCTTGTATATTGTCATTTTTTAGAGACACTCTAAGAGCTTTTGTAAACCTCCAGGGCCGTTATTATGCATCAAAGCGTTTAAATGTAGAATTTTCAAATATTAAAAATTGGCGTACGGCAGTTTGTGGTATGCAAACAGTATCCTTTTTCTGATAAACAGAACAAGCCTTACATATGTTGAATTGCGCGATTTAAACTAATCTTTCCTTAACCAAATTTTAAACAATTCTATTTAAGGTTTATCTTTGACTCGCAAATGTCGGAAAGGTGCCCTGTGTAATTATTTACATATGCTTAAAAACCCAAATAACAAATATGAAAAACCATTTGAATCAGTAGCTAAAGAAAGCAACAAAACTAAAAATATTCAAGCGAAGGATCATTCAACTCCCTTACTGAGGTATCTTACCTTTAATACTTTGACAAATTATTTTTTGAACAGCTTTACACCTTTTTAAATAGTTGGAGTATGGTTGATGATAATACCAAATGTTCAAAGAGAACTAACACTTGGCGTTGGTCAGAAAGCCCTGAAATGGTTCTTGCAACAGATAAACCATTTGCCAGAACGTTAACTAAAAGAAAAGAGCATTTCAAATATGAATGCGAGCTTGAAAAAGAAGAAGACTTTAAGAGGAGTAAATATGACGATGAAAATGCCATAAGGAAGGATTCAAGAACAAGCTCTGCAAGAAAGACCAGAGAACGTTCAACAGTGAAGAAGAGTTCTAGCAAAAAAAAGAAACGGCACAGGAGTAGGAATAAAGCAAGTAAACACAAATGCGCAAAAGACGTGAAAAACTCTGATAGACATTCCGTTTAGTTCAATAGAAATGATCATGAAATTCTGAAAATGCAAACTGTCCAAAGTTAAATTTATTAAAATGAGACGGAAGACGTCTTACCACTATGCCATATCAATTAAAAAGCAAAATTCCTGTTGGCGCACAAAAAACAATACAATTATACAATTATAAGGTTTTTGTTACAATTTATTAGTCATCTAAAGACTACACATTTTTATTCAGGTATGTACTGTATGTATGGTATGCTCCATGTACCCTAGTGTGTAGAAAAAAATCTGATTTACAGTGGTGATCTAAAGCAAAAGAGAAGCATTTGTTCTTTCAAACGTAAAGTAAGCAAAAATAAATTATTTTATAATGTACGTTTTAAAACTGGCTACAGTTGCTATTTTTATGTGGCAGTTAAAGTGGTGTGGAAATCTACAAATATACGAATCAAGTACTAAAAGACCCACATAAGGTACAGAATGTAGAGAGTTGTCTTTCTTATACTCTAAAGTCTATTAGGTTTTGCTTTTTTTAATAAAGTAACAAACGAAAAATTATACAAAACTAACTGCTCCCTGCCAAATTAAAGGCGTATACCAGGATTGGTGGCGGCCACATAACGCAGCAACTCGTCACTATCCTCGCAAATGAACGGTTTCTCATGATAGCAAGCAACATCATGCCAAGCAATGCCATCATTGTAGACATTATTCAAAACGGACAAGCATTGCTCCTTTGTTTGATTGATGTCATATTCGGCATTGTCGGGTTGTGGACGTTTCTTATGGCCGGTTTGCGACCAGGGATTGTAGCCCCACCCTTGAGGAATACGATTGGTGGCTTGAATCTTCTCGCGTGTGGCAGACCAAAACCATCCGTATATGTTCTTCGGCTCCAAATCTGGACGATTTTCACAACCATTGAAGTCACAAATGCGGCCAGCAGTCCATATGTATGGCACATCGTTTTGCTGTATAACGCGGAATATCAAATTGTTCTTTTCCTGTGTTTCAAGCGCCACCAAATCCATACAATATTCACGGCAAATATTTCGGGCGTCAAGCCAATCAACTTTTTTGTTGGCCAAAGGCGGTACATGACTGCTCAAGAACATATTTTTACCTCGATAAGAGAACTCCTTGGGACCTAAAATCAAAAATTTCAAAATATACCTTGTATTACTTATATATATACTATAAGGAAATAATAAAATTTTACTTTTTCACTTTAGGAATGGCTCGAGTCAACTACATTGATACAGTTTACGGGCGTTCATTATAAACAAATTTATTTGAAATTTCCAAACAAATAATTATAGCAGAGTTATAGGGAATAGAGCATGTGTCGAGGATGTAATAATTTATTTTCTTGCTCAGTTGAATATATATTCATATATATAATTAAATAAGCATGTTTTAACTAAGACAAGCTGTGTTTGCTTGTATTGAAATCGTCTAAACATATGTAACGCAATGGTCAAAATTCCATATGAGTTGGCTGTTATCTTACATTATTATCCCACTAAGCACTGCCATGTATAACTTCTCCGTTTACTAATAACCGTACCAAGTGATGCTACTCATTATTAAAACAATTCATAATTGACCTGAAGGCAGTCAAACACTAGTTAGTTAATAAAGCTATACAACGAAGACAATTCAAACAAAGCGGCTCTTTGCACACAGCATATCATTAAGTAGTTTCTGCCTCGTTTCAATATGAATTTTGCACATACACACATGTACATATATGCACATATTTCGGTTGATTTAGGTCAAGGCAAACCGGCCGATGGCTTCTTTATATCTCAATATATATTATCTCTTGAGATGTCATTAATTAATTTATGGATCCTATAAAAACTGATTTACAAAATTGATTTTAAAATCTATTCTAAAATCTCACCAGGTATAATAAAGTATTCAGTTCTAATCAAGAAAACAATAAATTAAATGTCATTTGTAAGAGATCAACTCAGATCGGTGGCGGTAATTTTGAAAGGCGCTAAAGTCACATTTTCCCAAATTTGAAAATTTATAAATATATGGATGAGTGTGAGACCTCAGTATGCTATATATTAAAATTGTTAATTCACATAGTGTGCGCTTAAAATCAAGTGTGTATACTATAAATACGCCTGGAATTATTGCGCATTTTTCCCTTTGTAGTTTTTCAAATAAAGACAAAAACAAGTTTGTGAGTCCGATTAATGATCATTTTCTGTGCCTTTTCTGTTAACTTGCGTCTTAAAAAAAATTTGTCATCAATGTAACAATTACATGTAAATATATAAAATATAAGAAAGTTTCTTCACACTATAGTTACACTTCCTTTGATGCCCTCCATCTAAGTGGTTGGGGTATTAAATGAGCTTAACAGGCTGTCACTTGTTTTCCATGTAAAGGCTTCCTTTTCAATAAAAACTTATACGGGGAGGGGTTCTTAAAATAATCCGATCCGGACCATTTTCAATAGGGTTCCTCTTTGGGCCAATACATGTTATTGTAGCAAATTTCATCGAAATATCTCAAAAAGTGCGACCAGTAGCTTGTGCACAAATTTGAATCGACAAACGGACGGACGTGGTTAAATCGATTCAGATTTAGACTCTGAATATGCATGAATATATGAAAATCTATTTATTTTGTACAATTATTTATACCCCCACATAAGGCAAAAAGTTTAGTATTCCGTTTGCAACCAGACTCAGAAAATCTACCAAGTATTCTTAATCAGGCGATCCAGATGCATTTATCCGTGTGTCAGTCACGAACAAACATTTTTGTTCCAAGATGTGTCCTAAATCGAACTTATCTGCCCTACTTTTTTTGTACTCTATCAATATTTGCGTTTCTGTTTAATGCGTTTGCTTTATGAACTAATTTTATCTCAATTTGCAAATGCCAATGACATCTACTTACCAGCTACAAACAAAAACTAGTCAAACTCTGCTCGTGCAACTGAAACAGCTGTGTAAAGGCTAGTACGATGTTTGTCATAGTTGGCAATTTATAGGCATGCACTGTACGTGTCACCCATGCGGTTTTTTGCAAATTGTGGGCGCGTCTGTTATTCGACCATACCTATTTTTGGCGCATCGATGGATGGGGTAGCAATAACAGACAAACGCACAGAT
This sequence comes from Crataerina pallida, assembly GCA_949710015.1. Classification (NCBI taxonomy): domain Eukaryota; kingdom Metazoa; phylum Arthropoda; class Insecta; order Diptera; family Hippoboscidae; genus Crataerina; species Crataerina pallida. The sequence goes on along the minus strand of OX453289.1, from coordinate 23,902,965 downwards.
ATACATGTTTAGATCGATTCAGTTTTTGATGCTGATCAAGAATATTTTCTATATATTCTAAGATCTCTGACGCCTCCTGGGTGTTGCAAACGGAAGAACAAACTTAGTATACCCCCCATTCCCCTCATCTTATGGATTTTTATAACTCCTAAACACTTTCTGGGAATGTCTGCCATTAAGATTTGTGGTCACAATTTTTAAGATGATGAAATTTAGGGCAAATTTGTTCGTTAACCAAAAATCGAATCCTATTGAAATAGTTTTAGAGCCCCCGTCCTTACAACGCCCTATTTTAAAATAAGTCTTCCTATAACGAAATTTTCCTTAACAATTAAATTTACCATTGTTCGGGATCAACTTTAGAATCGCTCTTCAGAGATAATTTTTTCACCACTGTCACAACCGAATTAATTATAGCATAAATTGTGAAATGAAGCGGTGTATGGTATTGCATGGTCGAGTGGAACCGATAATTATTTATTTTTACTACCCAACTACCGTAATTTATAACGTGCTGTTGTTGTCAAGTGTTGGACACAGTTACTGCAGTTTACTGCCGCCACATTAGAGTGTGGTAAGTGGTATATATATGATAGTGCTAAAGATACAATACACATGTAATTATGTGCATGGCTGTGTGCTTTGAGCAAAGCTTAAACCCATTGCATATAACATTCCATGCGTTTAGACACGTCACCTTATACTGTAAAGTCAATTTAAAAGATCTCACATTTTCACTATTTAAACATGCGTACAACGTAATGAAAAATGAAAATTTGTCTAAGGCAGTGTGTCTGTGCTACATAGTGAGACGCACTTTACCATCCAATGTTGGAAACATTGACAAACAAAAAAGTTATTTGCATATGTCCAACCAAATTTATCGCTTGCAGTGACGCTTACATATCGTTGGTGTGGTGTTACAACAAATAAGAAAACTAAATTTGGCTTGGACCAAATCTTAAATACCCACCACATGTACATACAAATTGTGGGCGTGGCAAGTATATAATAGTGTATGTATTACATCTCAGCTTGCAGGATGAGTTTTACATTGAATTAAATTAAATTAAATTGTTGGCATTCTTTGATTCGACCACGTCTATTTTTGGCACATCGTCGCACGGGGTGGGATTTATAATTAATTTCAACTTCATGGCTCATTTTTTTGTGGCAGATGAATGTCAGTTTAATGTCTCAAAATTTACGAACGTGAGAATACCAATAACAGACAGACACACGGAAACACGGCCGGAAACACATGTTTAGATCGATAAATTTTGAGACGCTGATCAAGAATGTACATATATATACTTTATAGGGTCTCTGACGTCTCCTTCTGGGTGTTGCAAAAAGAATGACAAACTGATTGTTAAAACTCTTTTGTGATTTGAATAATTTTAGCAATTTTTTAACCGCAGATAAAGCGGACAGACAGCCATATTTTGGATCAATACAGATTTTATTTCTGATCAAGAACTATATACACTATACTATACAGATGTTTTAATTAATTGCATTGATTACTTACGGCTGGAGCATTTGGCTGGTACTGGCAGCGATAAAAATCGACCCGGCTTTGTGGAGGTCGTGGTAGTAGTTCTGGCTTGACTAATGGCTGGCTCAGCATATGAAAACGCTACGAATACAGTTGCAAAAACCAAGACGAGTCTCATCTACAATGATAATATGTTTAAAAAAAACAATTGTAATATTCAGACACAGCTCTATTTCTGTAGGAGGCAACGTATCTTCCTTACGTAATCTTGTTGGACATATTATCTATATATACACAATATATTAATTTTGCCAAATCAAATACATGTGCAATGGTACAAATGATTTCGAGTTCCCATGAGAGAGCGTTCACGTTGAAATTTATGTATGCCATTGTATACCATCGTAGTCCTAATAAATCAAAGTCAAAGAGAAAGTAAATGTAAATGCGCATTATACGCGGATAGTATTCCAAGGGTTTAGTTGCTATGAAGCGTCTCGTTACAGAACGCCCATCGCTAATTCAAAACATCTGTAATTCATGTTTTTCACAAATTGGCATACCCTCCACATAAGATCGGTGGTATTTTAAGTTTGTCATTCCGTTTGCAACACCCAGAAGGAGGCGTCAGAGACCCTTCAAAAGTATATATGTACATTTTTAATCAGCATCAAAAATTGAGTCGTGTTTCCGTGTATCTGTCTGTTATTGGTATTCTCACGGTCGTAAATTTTGAGATATTTACCTCAAATTTTCTACAGACACTTTTAGTTTCTGCACGTAGATCGCTATTTAAATGGGCAAAATTGGTCAAGAGCAACGCCCACAATCGACAAACACCTATATATCTACCGTAAAAATTTATCTATAATCTTTAAATTTTGTATGCGTATCTATAATTATTCCATCCATCGATATTTTACAAATGGGCTTAGTCGGATACGTACACAATTTTCAAATAATTTACTCAGAGTAAAAGTCGACTTGCAAGCTGTGATGTAATATATACACTATTAGAGGGCGTTATCATCTACTTGCCACGCCCACTCCTTGTACGTTTATGTGGAGTGCATTTATGATTTGACATAAACCAAATTAGTTGTCTTTTTTTTTTTTAATTAAATGCGATATTGCTGATTAAAAACTTGTACATGAGTAAAAATGCAACGCAAACGCATGTCGGTCGTCTTCGGTCTACAATAATCATCCGACTACATAAATAAGCAGATGTACAATGCGTGCTTTATACTGGAGTACATGCATGCATGTATGTCGAATCGTATGTTTAGAGGTTTTTGTGTCAAGGATTTATCATTGTTTTTAACATTTTTTGCTAACCACAAACAACCCGGTTGTGGCCAATTGCGCATACACACTTTACAGTCATTCTGTAATGAAAATGATAAAACATCAGTCACTCAGTGAAGATGAACGCACAGCTAAAATTATGCATAAATATTGGGCTTGTTCACTTCCAAAGATATTGTATTAAACTGGATCTTTGTTAAGTTTTGCAACACATTTCATGAAAACTATTGCACTTTTTTATACCCTCCACCTTAGTGATGAGGGTACACTAAATTTGTTCTTCCGTTTGCAACACCCGGAAGGAGGCGTCAAAGATCCTACAAAAAATATTTATGTTCTTGAACAGTGTCGAAAACGGAGTCGATTTAGACTTGTGTGTCCGTGTGTCCGTCTGTGTTGGCATTCTCATGGCTGTAAATTTTGAGATATTGAGCCAAAATTTTGCACAATCACTTTTAGTTTATCCACGCAGATTGCTACTTGAAATGGGCAAATTGGTCAATCGACAAAAATCTATTTATCTGCCACAAAAATTGAGCTATAAACTTGAAATTTGGTATGTACAGAAACACAACTGCCCGCTGCCACAAATATTAACACATGAACTTGAAATTTGGTATGCATATCCAGTTATCCCATTCACCGATATTCAAAAAATGAGCATGGTGGGCTAACAGACGCGCCCACAATCGACAAATATCTATATATCTGCTACAAAAATGGATATAATTTTCCCTTCCATAGATGTGCCAAATATGGGCGTGGTCGAATAACAGACACCCCCACAATTTACGAAAAATTATACTCCAAGCTGACATTATACATACACTATTAGAGGATGCATTATATATATTTGCCACACCCACCGTTGTGGATGTGGAGAATATTTAAGATTTGGCCTTTCTTACTTGTCAATATAGAGAGCCACGCCCCATGAAGAAATTATGTGTACACAAAAAAAAGGTAAATTTTTTATTAAAATTGTGATAATTTTGCGGTTATGTCATCAAAACATCATTTTTGTAGTACAACACCCTCTATGAGCTTCCCTTGGGTAATTATTTCATAATTCGAAAATAGCTGTACCTGTGCGAAAAAGATCACTTCCGGGTAGTGAAAAGGAGGGCAGTTTTTGTTGTAATTGAAGTAAAGGACCGATGATGGTCAGTCAACGGCCTCAAATGATCAAAATCGTTCCGACTCTTTGAAAGAGGAGATCAAGGAAAATTCAACTATCTGCCATCGATTGAAACAATCAAAGCTGCAAGCTATCCAGCTCAAATGACCTTTAACCCTAACACATATGTTGCAATATGTTAAAAGGTAACAGTTGCATTCTACGGACATTGCTCCTTTAGGGAAAGCGATTCGCTTCTGTTGAAGAAATCAATTAAAGGATCCACGTTCTATTCGTGAATGAGCTTTTTTGGTCTTTTTCAAAAAAAATTAAAAATACTTTGGATAAATGTTCAATAAAATTACTATGATATGCGGGCAAGTGGATTCGAATCAATTTTTTCGCATATTTTAAAAAGTAGTTGTAAATAAATATAAATGAAAATGTACATCATGTGACAGTTAGGTTTACGCAATATCGATTACTTCAACATTTACAATCGTTTTTGGATGGTTAGTACGCAAATCAAATAACGAGTACATCCAATATTTATGTATATCTCTACTGTGCACAATTATATAGTCAGAGTACCGTCACTGTAGATCGTTGGGGACTCAGCTTTATTCAAATACTTTGCTATCAGAGCCACACACTAGTTTGCATGAAAATGTCGTATGTTGTGCGTTTAACGTTTCCCTTCCAAAAATTGCACAACAGTTCTTATATTGGCTCACTTGTGTCGTTACAATGAACCCTTTTTTATATAGAGCTTATAGCAAGCAGAACATTTGAATTGTATTTTATAATTTCATAATCAAACGACTTAAGCAGCAAACTCGCTGTGATTGAGCGTTCAAATAATAATAAATAAAATGAACTTTCTCACATTTTCACTTACTGTGCACCGAATGCACAGTATGCAGTTCTTCAAATTCCATTTAAAACATAACAAACAAATGTCCTTTGTGTGGTTAAACGCACGCTCCTTACCTTGTTCATTCAATTATAATAGCGATGGTACGGAAAAAAAATTGAAAATGATTCTTGACCCTTTGTATGTGTCACCACGGTACGTACATATATGCAAAATGGTTTTTAGGAAAAAAATATTTTTTTATAGTCACTGATGGCACCAATATAACCGGCTTTGAGGCGCACAACCAAACGCTAAAACTAGTAAATGAAAACAAAAATCAATTGTGAGGCGCTACGTATTTTATAGTCATTTATATGGTTACCCACACTGACACATAGCCCAGTACGTAGATACAGCCAGTCACAATCGTATTTATGCATACACACACACACAAACACAATGCCAAGCAATTATTTCAACAAATTGAAAAAAAAAAAAACTGAAACAAAAAATAAATAAACACGAGTTTTTTTCTTTGCTAAATCTTGAAATATAAAAAACAGTACCAGCAAAAACACCAGCACATCATTTTGTCAGCAACACATACATGTGTACGTAGTCTCAATATATATATACCGAAAAAAAAAAATACATGACAACACAAGCACAACTTCTGTGTGTATGTTAGTGCGAGTGCGAGTGTTGTATGGTATCTTCGCTTCTTCTTCTTCTTTTGCTTTTTGCTACAGACGTTTTCTAGAGAAGTAACTTGTGTATGATTAAGTATTTACTTGTTATAGTCATTTACGTACAATACTATACATGCATTAACATATTACGTGTTTGTGCTGCGTTGTGCTATGTACACACACGTACGTGTACGTGTATGGACGAGATGATACTTTGTAATGGTGTGAAGTTTATGGTAATCTTGAATATTATTAGTTAAATTTTTACCAAGATAATAACGAAGTTAACTCATTTTTTCACACAATTTGATTTCATCATTATTACAACTTTTAATATTATATTATAGTTCTCTGATTATATGATATAAAACCTGCGAGTATATACAAACAAACATATGTACTATATAATATACATATATAGAATAATTTTTGTATCTTTTGTAACCGTATTAATCATCATCATTATCATCAACAACATTTTAATAGAAGAATATACTACAACGCGAATTCGAAGCATTAATAGTGTCTTCGCTAGGTTATGAACCCGGAACTCCAAACTACATTCATTTGCCGGACAAACATGCTAAACTAAACAATCGAATTCATAATTGAATAATTAATTGTAAATGTTTGTTTCTACATATGTAATGTAATGTGGTGTAAATGTTCCACATTATTGTACCCACCAACCATCTCGAGGTTGGCGCTGTGCTCGCTTTGTCAAAATATGTTTAAAATGTGCAGAAAAGAACATCAGAATCTGGATCCATTTGTTTGTGGTAAAAATGCTTTCGATTGAAAAAATTCGATATCAAAGGCGTAACATGTACTCGATTATGCCCTCTAATACTTTATGTACTACATGTCAACTTATTATACCAATTTTTGTGGCAAAAATATAGATATTTCGACTGTGGGCGTGACTCTTGATCGATTTGCCCATTTTAATAAGTGAACTACGCTCAGAAACTAAAAGTGTCTGCACGAAATTTCACCTCAATATATCAAAATTTACGACCGTGAGAATACCAACAGCAGACGGACACACGGACATACATGTTTAGATCTAATGCGTTTCTGGTTATTGCAAATGGAATGACAATGTTATCCTATGTGGAGGGTGTAAAAAGTTTTTTGTTAAATTGTGGACGCACTTGATCTATGCGCGACCCGTTAATTTTTGGCAAATCAATGGATTACAATTTCAAAACTGATCCTTCGTCGATTGTGGGCACGGCACTTGACCAATTTTGCCCAATTTATATAAAGGCTCGCTGGTAAAAACTGTACAAAGTTTCAGTTTAATGTCGTACGAACATACATGAATGACTGCATACGTTTTTTTTTTGTGGGACTCTTCTGTCTCCTCAAATTTTATACATTATGTCACGATGTTCTATTTGAAGACTTCTGCGTCATTGATTTTCGAGCAATAACAAACGCTCTCTATATACCTAATCACTCAGACATATCAATAAAAACTGCCACCACGACTAACATATTTCAGTATAATAACTATTTTTATGCATATTTAAGTATATTGGTGTGCATACACCATGTGTATGCTTCATTTATAATACAATATATTTTTTGTAGTGGTTTTGGCGTGTAAATTTTTGGAAATTTTTTGTAATAGACATAAGTAAGAATAGTAAATAATAATACATTGTATGCAGTATGGACGTGCTTGTAATTTTAATACGAAGGTAAGACCTTATGAATATTCTTAATATGAAGTCTATATGGTATTTGAGCAAATTTTGTCAAAAATTTGTCACTTTATGAAAGGCTGCGTTCAAAAGAGTTTAATGGCTCGCATGGGTACAATATTGTACATATTAGGAGCTGATGTGGACGCCTTTGAACTTAGAATTAGCTGACCCACGGACACAGTCTTAATGTATAAAACAGTATTTTTCATGAATAACTTGCCATGCCTACCGTTCGTATGTACATGTGGTGGGTATTTAGGGTTTGGCCGAAGCCAAATTTCCTTGCTTGTTCTTAATATGTTTAAACCTTTTCCATATTAAGCATTAGATCCAAAGTGATTGATAAGATAAGACTATTATTTCGTATGCCATGTAATCGGTGCTTTTATTCTGAGCTTTAAAACAGAATAAAATTATTATTAAGAGTTATCAGGAATTGAAATATAAGTAATGCAATGGAATACGTAACATATAGAAATCGTGTCAAGGTGAAGGATAACCAAAATTTAGCTGAAGCCAACTATAACTATATATAAAATACGTGTACTTTTTTTCATTGAATACTTGAATTAGTCTTTTCGCCAATGTGTGCATCTATTGAATTATTTAACATTTCTTATCATGTAATATTACTGGTCGACCTGGCTATTATAATATAGTTGTTCTGCAAGTAAACTTTAAAACCAACTTAATTATAGTGTTGTTGTTGTTGTTAGTAATAATAATAATGCTACTGCTACTTATTTCATTTCATACCTTTAATCAATCGTCAGAATTAACTTAAAACAGAAAAGTTTTTTTATTTGACAAATAATATAAACACGTGAAATACTATGTTTGGCTTGGGTGCAAACGTATTGCAACGTATGTATGCTTTACTGTCAATCCACGGCTGGCAGTCGCAGATACTGCTTAATCACGTAGATTGCTATGGGATTCCAACCATTTTCGAGGAACAAATAATATAAATAAAAATGGCCAGGTCCCTACTTCATTTCCCTACACCATTTAGCTCCACAAATTATGCTAAAATTAGTTTAGTTGGGCTAGTAAACGCTAGATATTGCCATATATGAAAAGTCTCTTCTAAAAACGGTCCGATCCGCAGTTCAAATTTGTCACATTTAATTACAAAGCTAATTTTGTTGAAGAATTCTTCAGCAAATTTTGCCAAAAAATATTAAGAACTGCAATATTTGCCATATAAAGACATGTCCTTGTACCAAATTTCATCGAAATATCTCAAAAGATGCTTAAGCACAAATTTACATGGACAGGCAGATAGACAGACGGACATTGTTAAATCTATTTCGATTTTGAATCTATCGGTATAACTGAAGATGGCTGTAACAACATCCGCACAAGTTTAATGCAATCTTTGCCCCAAATGGTATAATTAATGAAAATATTGTCGTCGGTTCTGTTTAACTATTTAAAAAAAATACCTGAAACCACTTAGTTTATAGGAAAGTTCGAACTCTTACAGTGCGTTCCGCATTTACTTACCTTACACACACAATCGAATATTAGCTTTTATTTATATAAAAATATATAGAAATGAAAGCGAACGGATCAAACTCTGAATCCGAACCCAAAAACTGAACCGGGTTCAGATTCATACACTGCATAATATTTTCAGTATTTTTCAGCATCTTTATAGATAATTATTAATTTAAGTAATGGAAGAAAAATGTCAATGTCAGTGATGTCTCAACAGCTACCATTAAAATGGAGGATTTAACTCCATATGATTTTCTTGTGTACGGATTCTGGCTCTTTTTCCACTTTTACACTCTCTTCATAGTCATATTTTTTCCTCTCACATTCAATTCAATAAATACAATAATTTTACATGAATTTATAACTTTATATATTTATGCTTGTATATTCATATAAAGTTCATATTACATCTTTGTATTTATTAAGAAATATGAAAATTTCAAAACTGACATCCTGGGCGGATGTCTGTTGCTGGTTTCTCACGGTCGTAAGTTTTAATACATTGAGCTGAAATTTTTTACAGGCACTTTTAGTTTCTGCACGCAGATCGCTATTTGAAATTGACACAATCGGTAAAGAGCCACGCCCACAATCAACAAAAATCGATGTATCTGCCACAAAAATCCACCTATGAACTTCAAATTTGTTATACATGTTTAAAATTATCCCATATATCGATGTGCCAAATAAGGGGGTGGTCGGATAACAGACACGCCCACAATTTACAAAAAACCAAACTCGACTTTCAAGCTGACACGTAATACATATACTATTAGAGAACGCAATTAGATACCTGCAACGCCCACCCTTTGTAAGTATGCAGATGTCCCTAATTTAAATTCACTTTTTAAGATATTTCTGCACTGTTGAATATATATTATGTTTGAGTAAGATTATTTGACTTCAGTAATTGAAGTTAGACTGTATTTTGTAGTTTCAGCTATTAGGACGCTAGGGCGAACTAAAACCTCTTAGTTTTATTCAAAAAAATGACCTAATAGCTGAAAATACAAAATACTGTCTTTATTTTGTTTCTATTTTACCCACAACACACAGATCGACAGACAAATATAATTAAATCATCACTCATTAGATTGAGTAATGCTAGCAGTATAGTACTAAGCACTGATGTATTATATATTTATTAGCAATTCAGAATTCAGTTAAAGGGAAAATTCATCACGAAAGAGCGTGACATTATTCTGCAATTGGCAATTAAAAAGAATTCAGTAATATCCACTGAATTATGTTTGCGCAATTACGTACTAGTAATGTGTGTGTGTGTGTGAAAAAAAAAATACATATTGTACACGTTTTATTTGATGAAACTTGTCGTGTATACGCCAGAAAACGTCTTACTGGACAACCTAACTATTTAGATTAGATTTTGTTATAAAATGTTGATTAGCAAAAACTTGAAAGTATTATTCAATAGTTTTTAGCATCACCGAGTTCCTACGTTACTTTAAAACGTGAGTAGTATATAAGGAATTCCAAGATTAGACCTAATCCAAACGCGTCACTACGTCAAGACTACGTTCATAATATGGAACCGTCACATCAGATCATATATGTAAAGTTAAAGTACTACGGTGGTGGGTACTCAATATTTAGCTTTAATCAAATGTTTTTAGACATAACCTGTTTGAATTAATGCCATCACTCATGATGGTATTATGTACATTAGATGTTGTGTATGTACACCTTTTATGCAAATCACCAGCACTCTGTGTGGGGTCTCTAAAAGTACACAAAGTACGTACGTCATTAATAAGTTCATTATTTATGCAATTCATTCATTAATAACATCATAGTAATTATTGTTAGCTCACAGCTCTTTTATATCAATCACGTTTCATCGGAATTCATCCAAATCATCAAAATCATCTAAATAGCAATTGCATTATATAATATATATTCTCATGTGTTACAGAAATTGTACGAAATCGCTACCTCTTCGTTGCTTATTGGTCGACGGCAACAGTTATTACGAATTTAATGACGCAGCGTTTTCATAGCTATTTTAACCCGGAAGAATATCTTATTATGGCTTATTAAAAAATAGACATCAGTCCAAAAATTCAACCGGTCAGTAATAAAACACCGTTATTTTTATTGTAATAAAGCGTTTTTCAATAGAGACATAACAATTTCGTATTTTAATACGAACGCACGCTTCAACGTTTTTCATCTGTTTTCATCTGTCAACGTCAAAACTTCAGGCAATGTTAACATTATTATTGCGGTGTTGTTCATAACGAGCAACGCTTTGAAAATTACTACACACACGCAATTCTCCTGTGGTCGCTTTAAGAACGCGTACTTCAATTTTCGGTTACAAATGTCCCACCAAACAGACTGTGAGTGCTCTTTTGGATAAATTCGAGTCAAAATATGCAAAATTGGATGTTTCTGTGGCAGTGAGGCAAGGTACCGCTCAAAGTACCGAATAAGTGCTTTAGTTCAAAATCTAATAAGATCGAATTGACTATAGAACTGAAGATCCTTCAAAGTGCCGAAACTTTTATTATGTTACGTCCTTATTGAAAAACTGTTTACTAAGTATTGAACTTTGTCTTCTCTGCCCCAAAGTTTAAAACTTTTGCCTTATGTGTCGAATGTTTGCCGGTCTGAAATTTTAATGAAACTTAACGTATTACGATAGATAAAGACCTCAATTTAATCAAATATAAACAATATTTACGTTATGCGCAGAGGACTGTTTATGTAGGCGCAATCTCGGAAGCAGAGGCATATCCAAGGAAAACGTCTTTTGAACAAACTTAAGCACTCTGACGTTGCTAACATGTTGTGGTTGTTTTCTGACGAAAAAAATTTCGACCAAGACCTAAAAATCAATCAGAAAAATGACAGGTGGTTGTGTTTAAATCCTATAGAGGTTCTCCGTGTTCTGCACTCGAAGCTTCCAGCAACTGTCATAATTTTAGAAGTTGCGAGCATCCTATGTATGTACCTGTGTATGTGGCATACATATTCCAGCAAGACTCTACTCCTTCACACAAAACCATGACGATTAGTTGGCCGAACATTTCTATGAAAACATTACCCCAAACTTGGCTCCACAAAGCTCCTCACACCTTAATCCTCTGAATTATTACGTATGGGACGTAGTTGAGCGGGAGACCAATAAACATTCTCATATTTTATCACTGAAGCATGCTATAACAATAACAATGATCAAAATGAACAAAGAACACTTGATTCGGGCATGCAATCGCTTCCGACCCCGGGTTGAGATTTTATTGAATAATTGTACAGTCAAGGCGTCAATTAAAATCGTAAATAATTTCATGGAATTATAATAAATTTAACAAAAGATGTAAAAAATTAGTTTTAATGTCAATTCGTCCTCAACCACCCTGTATATAATCATATATTACCGGAAATATAAATAACCAAAAATAATGGAGGACAAAAGAGAAAAGTTGAGCAACGTCTTTGAACACTCTTCTCTATTTTCTGTTGTTTGTGGTTGAGATTGAGGTTGAGAGCACAATCCTTGAGTAAGCTGGTCAAATGACATCGAGAGAACAGACCCGGCAGACTGTCACAATTTCAAACAAATTTCAACTTTTACTTTTATATATATAGGATAAGAAAACTTACATTTACACACATATATATTATTTCTCAATTTTAATTTTTAAGAATCCTTTAGATCGCAAATAGCGAACAATAAAGGGAGTTACACTCAAGGTGATACCTATTCGAACAGGTGCAAATATTTTATGTAGAGCATAAGCTACAAAAAAATTACTAGCGCCAACAACGTTGCTACTCGAAAGTTTTGAAGAAAAGCTATCGAATAGCTTCAACACAGAAACAATGTCCACTCCACTAAAATCAAAAAGAAATTTTATACGCATTTCCACTACATATGTATGTATGTGGGCCAACCTTGATACGAGCAAGTAAAATGCTCCCAAAGACACAAGTGATATTGTTACATGGAATACCATCACGGTAGTACCGTACTCTTTAATAGCTCTTTTCAACTTATCCCTTTTAGTGATAGCCTCTTGCTTTCCTTCGTGTAATTTTCCATCCGTCGGACAGAAATTTCTCGTCCATTTTGTACTCCAGGTAGTTCCACAAACTATACGTGAAAATGAAAGTGAAATTATGTATAAGCATCCATGGAGTAGAATGACCAAAAATGACAACCCTTGAATAACCCGGCATTTTGAATTACGCGATAATTAATATTAAAAACTAACTCGATCATACATTCATGTGTAAATATGTAATTATACACATGACTTAAGAAAAACTAACTGTCTGTGATATATATACTAGTCCATTTTCTTCTCCACTATACATGCGGCAAAGGTTTACCTTTTATATTTTTCACTTTTCTGAATTAAATGAATTTTATGTTATTTTTGTCCAAGTGAAAAATTTTACAGCTAAAAATACAAAAAAAAATATCAAACTCAAATTAATTAATCTTTGGAAACTAATGTAAAAACCACCACTACCAAATGTACGAATTTCGAACTCCAAAAGTTCCAACATTACATTAAAGATTAATCGTGTTATTCAAGGGATACTTGTATTTTGAATTAATGTTTTTGCATCTTCTTAAAATAAGTTCATTTATAAAACAATTAATTGTTATGTTTCATACCACCGTAATATGTGTTACGGCAAATGCTATAAATTGCTTTATTATTATTATTTCGTAGAATTGTTAGCATTACAAAGCTATTTTAACAAAATTTGAACAATTATTGCACAAATAATAAACCGAGGCTGCCGAAGACAACAAATTGAAGTTTAAACAAAACCCTTAAGCTTTACTCTTAACCTCAATATATACACTAAACGTATATACATTTTTTTAAACAAAAATACATTTAAAAAAGTTTACAAAAACCTGAAGTTCAATTTCTACCGACACCCATAATTAGAATTAAAGGAATGCCGCGATTTTAAAATCAATATTTATCTATTGAACTAGTATTCTAACCATTTGCACATCTTTTAGAAATATCTGTACGTACAACTATTGGATCGATTAAGTTCTTAATCAGCATATTTTCCAGATAAAAGCATTGTAAAATCGACACACAGTTATAAAAGTATAAAAACCCAGAAATATAATCTGCAGTGCTGCACTGAAGTATTGAAGGTATGCATTTAAATTCGGGACAACAATATATTTAGGTGCAGCATTGCAAACAGTTGCCCTATTTTTAGTTAGTACTGCACTGCTTAATATATGTTTGGGCCCTTTCGACATGCAAATGTATTCTTAAACTAAATACTCTGCAATTCTCTGCACTTACCATAGAGGCTATATATGTTTTTAAAAAAGTGCAAAAAAGTAAAAACTATAATAAACCATATTGAAATGCAATCATAATTATAATCCAATACAATAAACTAAACCGTTTTCAAAACATTATGTGCAAAAGAATATAAGATTGTGTACAGGAAGTTGTAATATTTTATAAAAAATCATAAAAATGGAAGACTATAAGTTTCTATTTAAAATTGTTCTGGTCGGAAATGCAGGTGTAGGAAAAACCTGTTTGGTAAGACGATTCACTCAAGGTTTGTTTCCACCAGGACAGGGTGCTACAATCGGTGTCGACTTTATGATTAAAACAGTGGATGTCGATGGTGATAAAATAAAAGTCTCTACCCTACCAAAATATAAAAATGAGACGATTTTCTAATCATATTAAATTTACAGTTACAAATATGGGATACGGCTGGACAAGAACGATTTAGATCAATAACTCAAAGCTATTATAGATCCGCACATGCACTAATATTGGTTTATGATATCAGTTGCCAACCGACTTTTGACTGCTTACCTGATTGGTTGCGAGAAATTCAAGAATACGCAAATTCAAAAGTTTTAAAAATACTCGTCGGCAATAAAACTGATAGAGATGATCGTGAGATACCGATGCAAATTGGCGAAGAATTTGCTAAACAACATGATATGTACTTTTTAGAAACATCTGCCAAAGAAGCTGAAAATGTGGAACGATTGTTTTATGAAATCGCAGCCGAATTAATTGATCAGGCACGTAATAAGGATGGACCTATGTCATTTAATAAATGTTCAATGAATTCTGTGGGACTATCATCGATAGAATCTGGATCTTCACAAAGCAGTTGCTGTGGTGGTTTCATGAATAATAACCCAAATCAAGTATCAAGTACTTCATAAGTCGATTATTTCAACACATTAAAGTAACCAAGAGAAGAGAAGAAAAGCGTAGTTGACTTCTTATTGTTTCTGAATGTAAAATTTATATTTTGTACAAATATATTATTCGTAATACATTCCATCATATCTAAGTTTTGTATTATGGTATAGGCTACACGTACACAAAAAACATATCCGCGAAGGTATTACTTCTCGCTTAGCAATTTAAGAGAATAATTGGCATTAGGTTAAACATAATTTCCTTATACATACATATACATTTGAGTTTGGAGTTTGTAATAAATAATGTACACATTATGCATTCAATAAAAAAACAACTTAAAAAAAGCTCATTTGGCTTAGGCCAAATCTTGGATACGCACAACCACGATACAGCAGGACGCCCCGAGCAGTATATATGTGATTTTTCAGTTTTTTACTTTTTTATTATATGAAAGGGGTTCTAAACTATTTAGTGTTGCACTGTTTGATTTGGCTCACTTGCAATAGAGATCAGTATGCAGAGACTACCAATATTTCTGGAAAAGTTTTAAAACTCAATTTTGGTAACCTCTATAGCGCAGATGTTAAACACACTGACTGCCTAATTGAATGCTGAGTGATAATATATATATACCATGCAGGGGGTCTCTGAAGCGTCCTAATTGTAGGTGTAGGTATAAAATGTTTATAAAAATATTTGAAAGCAACGTATATACATGTGTATGCATATGTACATACATATTCTACACATGCATATGGATATTAAAATTAATGTTATAACGAAAAATTCGTCATAATGTATTGCTCATCCGCCATGTCATTGTTGCAATTAGTTGACATCATCACAGCAACATTAAAGCATTCAGATTGCGCTGCAGTATTGTGTCCTTTACTGAATTGAAAACGGCATTTATATTACGTGTATCAATGGCAGTGGTGAAATGGTGATAAATGCGGCTTTGCTGACTTTTTCGTACGTTCATAAACATCTCCAAAATGAAATTTTGAACATCCAACAGAGAATGAGGATTACCATTGAACTGGGGGTAATACCAACGTATATCAATTTCAGGGTTTTCAACTTTTTGCTTCAATAAATCCATTTTGTTTAAAAATAAAATTATCGATATGCCCTTAAATGTATTATTATTCACAATTGTATCAAATATATTTCGCGACTCCTCCAGTCGATTTGTAATCCTGCAATATAATGAAACAACTTTGTAGATATCGAATCTCAATGCATAATGTATGGACTTACCTGTCCTCAGCTAAGACTTGGTCAAACTCTGAGGTGGATACTAAAAATATTATTGACGTAACCGATGAATCAAAACATCGAGTCCACTTCTGCCGTTGCGTACGCTGACCACCAACATCAACAAAAACGAATGGAATGTTCTAAAGAAATATGTCAATCTTTATTATAATTTATATCAACATAGCGAACCAGTGAGATTGTTAGGGTGGATCAAATCTGACCCACTTAACGTAAACATTCTACTCTATCTGCTTCAGATAAAATTTAATACTAATGAATTTTTTAATGATATCAAAAATAGAATTCCATAAATGGGGTATAAGCGTGATAAGTAAAAAAAAACGTACCTGAATTCTTACGCAAAATTCGTAAACACCTTTAGTAGCTTTGCGGCAGTGTAATATGTCTTTGCGTGTGGGTATATAGTCTAAAGCAGCTAAGCGATCGATTTCATCCAGAAAATAGTTCACGGAGTCACTCTACAAATATGAATTTGTTTTATATATATACATATGTAATGAAGCTGTAGTTAAAAAAAAGAAAAGAAAGACATACTATTTGAAACTCTCTCCGCCTTTCGTAGGCTCGCCGAATGCCGCGATCTTGCCATAGCCGTCGCACTGCACCCACATACTGAATGAATTTTTCAGTATTTATGGAGGTGCAATCCATTAACTTGATTTCAATAGAATCACTTTGCCGATCACTATTACCCCATGATATATCCAATTTTTCTCTGGCATCAACCAGAACTTGCATTCCTTACATGCGTAAATGAAATAAATGAAAATGTGTTAGAAGCTCCATTTTCTTAAATTATTTCAAGAGAAACTAGGTATGTTCTATTATTGGGCACTTTGGCTATGTTGAATATTAGAATATAGGTTTACATACCTCGTATTACGTTTTGGTATATCACATGTTGGTATTCTTTGATTAATTCAGGTTCAAAATTAACGCCATGTATAATACGCATTTGTTTTAGGAAAGTGGACTTTCCCGATTCCCCAGCTCCCAGAAGTAGTAGCTTTACCTATCAAATCAGAGCATTACTAATTTTGGGTCTCTCACATCAACAATGATCTTGATTACCTGCCGTCGAAACGTTTGCTTCTCTTTCTCTAACAATTTATCGATTTCTTTGGACTTACATTGCTGTTCCAACTCTTCTGGGGTGTGCCTTAATTGCAATATATAATTAAAAAGTTTACTACAAAATCGCAAGCACGCAAATCTTGTAGACTGTAATCGTCTCTGATTAGCTCGTGCAATTACTTCATTATTGTCTGACATTAATTGAGTGGTAGTATCCATTTCACAATTGTCTTTTTCAAGTCTAGTTTCACCACGTATGGTATTGTCAATATTCATTTTGTGGGCTGCCCATTCAAAGTCTGTGACTATGAATACTGACAACTTCTACTACTTCTTCGAGAGCCCAATTTTTGCTTTGTAAGAGTAAGAATAGTACACAATTCATACTCG
Organism: Crataerina pallida; assembly: GCA_949710015.1. Classification (NCBI taxonomy): domain Eukaryota; kingdom Metazoa; phylum Arthropoda; class Insecta; order Diptera; family Hippoboscidae; genus Crataerina; species Crataerina pallida. Next base: position 23,885,352 of record OX453289.1, on the reverse strand, counting down.
TGTGTATATAAACAAATTAGTAATTAATATTGCTTGTTCTAAACTTGATTTATAACTTTTCCAACTTATTTCATATAAATAAATAAACTATGCACATTTTATAAAACAAATAACTCAATTTAGTTAAAATTTCACTTTTATTATTTTTTTCGCACAAACAAGCCTAAAACCGAATGAATAAACACCCACCAAAAAGAACAGCGTTAAATTTTATTTATTACTTGTCAATGACAGAGTAATGGCTAAAACAGAATATACGTTTGCACACATTAGTTCAAAAATGCAAAAAAAAAATTACCAAAAAACCTATTATTATTATTTTAATGTAGCACTGGTATAAAATGTGTTCTAGGCCTCAGACAGAATACATGCATTACTGCATTATTGAACTATACAAAAATTTCTATTTCTCACACACATACTTTACAATACTTGTTAATACGAAGTTACCAGTTTCAGAATTTATTGCATTGCTGCATTAATGAATTCAAGCATTGCGTTATATCGTATTTACTATGCAGAGTATGTGTCCGAGCAGCAGTCCATTTAGATAAGGTAAAGAGAAATATCGCAGACTAATGTTTCTTGGCTAAAAGCTATTGACAAATTGAAAAAATGGAAAATTATTCATTTTTAAAAATGAATTCAAACTATGAGCGTCGATCGTGTATTGGCTAAACCTTCAAAAGCCTTTGTATCGAATCTCCTGACAAACTCTTTAAATCGTAATCAAGGATGAAAAGATTGTAATTGAAGTAGAAATGTATTCGATTCAACACCCATTCAATGTCAAGCACTCTTAATTAAAGTTTGAGACGATTCATTTTTTTAAAATTCTTTGCCCTATACAACTGGGATTCACTGTTCAAATTTCCACAAGCTTAATATAATGGATCGTTTTTTACACGAAAAAGGAATACTTTAAAATTACCTTAATATATAATAAATCCTTGATCAGGATGCAAGGGATATAATGTTAATGGAACAGTAATTTCATGTTTTTAAAAAAAGAAAAAAATGATATCGAATAACGGCTTTCTTAATGTAATTAATTTAATTCATTTTTCAACTTTGGAGGAGCACGCTACAAGTTAATGTCACAGCCTTAAAAAATATGCCGTTACGTTTAATATTTATTTCGCTATTAGATCTAAAAATTTTAATAGCAAACCTCGTATTCCACGGATATCGGCCCTGTGGTAAATTTTAATTTGCACTCCCTTTAAAATTTAAGTTTCTTCTTACAAGCAATAAATACCAACTATGAATATTTCGCATTTTGATTAATTTTGTCCTGTTTCAAAGAAAATTACCTACATAAGATAAGAATATTCCTCGTATCACATTACAACTCAATATACTGCTCAAAGCAAAATTCATGTTGCTTACTGTCTAGGATCATTTTATTCTTTAAGAAAACATCCTTTTCATGGAACAAATTTTTTCGCATGAGATTTATTGAAATAAATCTGAGCATCACACATTAGTTTATACATTCTAATAAAGCGCCATTACAATTATTTCATACAGAGAGATTGGAAATAATAAAATAAGAAGAAGAACTTACTGATAAAAAGTTGTTACTCGTTATTGTTACTCGTGTCTATACGCCCCATATGCTAACTTTTCAGACAGAAGTTATAATTGCTTAAATAAAAAGAGACTAGAAAATAAAAATAAGATGCATTCTCTTCTGTAGTTGGGTGGGGTTGACACAGCTGTTACGCACCATTTAATTTTGTTGTTGTTGTCATCACTGCAATAAATAAATTTCACGTGCGTAGAGGCTTTATCAAAAGTGTAAGATGGCGGAGTTAAATATGGGTGTGTGCGTACACATAACACTATTTCATATTATTAAATTTTGACTACAACAAAAGTACATTTTGTGTTATATGGGGAGAATACCTAGTGGCAATAACATTAAATGTAATAAGTAAACAGAGATACATACATGTGCAGAGTTATACATGTAGAGAAATGTTTGAAAAACTACAGTTGGAGCACAGATCAATACGATCCACGTTTCGGTTTTGTGCTGATCTTGCACATGTATGCATATGTGTTGGTATTGAATTAGAACTGAAATTCCCAAATACAACATTTGGTGTTTCTACTTTTCATCTTAATCTACATGTAGCAAATTTGAAGTTTGCACTTTCATATTTTCATTGGTATAAACATTTTATCTTTTAAAGCCAACCCCCTTTACGACCGAATATCAGTGAAGTCATGGTTCCCATAAATGATTGTGTGAGACTTTGTCGATTTTCTTCGTTGCCATAACTTTGAGATATGTCTGCTTTCAAAGGCGGCATTTTTTCATAGGACTTTGGAGAAGCGCGCCCGAGGTCTGTGCGCATACGACCTCCTATTGTACCCACATCTGGCTTTTGACCATTTTTAATGATTCGCCTTGACCTCTGTCTCTGCATTTGTCTGAGCCGTGTATTATAACTTTCACAATCTCTCGTAACGCCTTCTACCCCGTTGGTCGTAACCTTTTCGCCATTTGCTTCGACGGTATTAGATTTCGTATTACTCATTTCCAATTCATCACTTTTGTCCTGTGTATTGCTTGTACTTGTAGAAATCTGAGCGGCTTGTGTGTTTAATCCTTTTTGAAGGACATCTTTGATTTGGTGACGATCAAAGTGTAAATCACTGATAGTGTTGTTTGAATTTGTTTGTAGATTTTTTATGCTGGTCAGTTGCGTCATAGGACTAACACTGCGACTGGCTATTCCACTGGCCAATAACATAGTGTTTGCGTGCGTTGTAATGATGTTTTCCAATCCGATTCTTTCACATTTTTCAACTAAACGTAAAGATCTCAAAGCACGGCGTTCTAGGCGAGTTAGCATAATTTTCTGTTGCTGACTATAATTAGGACGTTCAACTTTGTTTCCGATAATCTTTCGTTTAATAAGATTTGCCCCTGAAGACAAGAAGCCGAATAGTGGCTCTGGAGACACAGAGCGTACCGGAGTTTCTTCTAAAATAAAAAATTAATAAATGCATCAACTTTCCACCAATATTAGATAATAAATTTCCACTTACCTGGACTATTATAAGGAGTCACTGTTGGGCTAAAGTTTGGTCCAGCAGGTGTATTAAGAGCACTAGGCGTAACTGCTTTAATACCACGTTCATTTAACATAGAAGCTAAACCCAAATTGACAGAAAAAGTAGAACAAGAATTTTTTCGGGACACTCCTGTCCTGGGTGTAGGAGGACAACTGTGGTGCGAAATCAAATTCAAATTCAATTGAATATAAAATTTCAGAGAACAGTTAACAAAATTAGTACGAGAACAAGAAAACTAAATTTGGCTTGGGCCAAATCCTAAATATTCTCCACATCTCCACATGCCCACAAGCAGTGGGCACGGCAGATACATGGTTACGCCCTCTAATAGTATATATTTTACGTATAATAACAGCTTGCCAGTCGAGTTTTACACTGAGTGCGGTTTATTGGCCCACAATTACATTGTGGGCGTGTCCATTATCCAACCACAACCATTTCTGGCCAAATTTCAATGTGATTGAACTATTTTTGTGGCAGATAAATACATTTCCTTCGTGCAGATCGATATTTAAATTGAGCAAAATTGGTTTTCGCTATGGGTGCTAGTCTAGCACTACTTAACTAAAGTAACATTTAAATGTGTCTCCGAAAAAATATTTCTGCACAATAATGGACTCACCTCGGTTGACGCGACGTCGATGCAGAAGCCATTCGCGATGTCATCTGTGATTGTGATAAGAATGAAAAGTCCGTCTTGAAGCCATCATCAGGATGCATAACCGTACTTGTAATGTAGGTGAAGGTACATGCTGACTTTTCGAACTGTTTCCCTGGTAAATCCTCAGGGACGTCTTCTTCAAGATCAGACAAGGTGTATGTCTGCAGACCCAGGTTATCTAAACCACGACTGCCGCGTATTGTTACTCCCGGCCGTTCTTCCAAAAGGGTACTTAGTGTTGGCGTAGCCAATCGAGACCAATTATTAAGAGTTTGTGAGCCTTCGAGAGGTTTTACAATTTGTAATTTTTCAGGAAGACGCCATTGACTAATTGTTGAAGACATATTTGTAGACGAAGATATGCCCGATGATCCTATTGACATAATACTGTCAGGAGTTCTTATTCCCAAATGTTGCAATGTGGTCGACTGATTATCGTCGCACATATAATTGCCTCCCAAAGGACAAGAAAGCATCGCCCGTCGAGCCAACACTTCCGCATGTGTCAGCCTTTTGAGGGCAGCTTCCAACTCCTTAGCGCCAGGCACACCTGGCACACCAGACGGTTGCGTGGGGTAGCAGTCATCATCACACTGCGACACTAAGCTCTCACAAGACATTGATTTCACGCCCATACAATTATCATAAAAGGAACTACCACTCGATTGTTTATGCAAAACCATAGTTGTCATGAGTGGTCCAGATGCACTACTTGTGGATAAGGCGCCTGTATTTATTGCAAAACTATTTTCTATATCCGACAAAAATTTGCTTTTATTTGCAAATTTTATCGTATCAAAGGTACGCTTAACAGAAGTTGAATAGTTATCACCAAGCGCGCAAAAGCTGGCCGAATTTGGAACGGCTTTAGAATCAATGACAGTGTCCCTCCTTTCGTAGAGATGAGGCATGGGTGGGCCAAAGCGATTATTATCGCTCGAAATTCCAGAGTCCAGACTCATTTCAGAATATACTGACGATTCCATAAGTTCCGATTGCAGAGAATCAGGATGCAGGTTCCCCCCACCGGATATCAATGAATTACGAGCCTGCGGCATCACTTTCTTTCTATGCTTGCGTAATTGCTCTTGCGTTTCTTGCAACAGGACGAGCATTTCCTGGTACCGTTGCTTGAACTCTAACAACTCCATTGCCAACGAGTTTTGGTTTTCCTTTGTGATATTTAGCAAGGATATATGCTCGTCATTATCATGCGTTAATTGATGTAATCTCATTTCAGCTTCTGATAAACGCGCCGTTAAACTGACAATCTGCTCATATTGCAGACGATTGTCCTCTCTCTGTCGTTCCAACTCAAAAGTTAAATGTTCGTATTGCTTGTGAGCGTCATTCAGCTGCGATGTAATTTCGTCCATTAGTTGGCGTTCATGTGCCTCCACAGCGTCCGTTTGATAAACCAGTTGTGATGTCTCCAGCTTAAGTGACTTATTTTCATCCTGCAGTGAATTGATTTTCTTTTGCAATACATCCAATGTGACCGATTTCGATGTTGTAGGCGTGTCTATAAATGCATATGAACCCATTTGAAATCGTTTCGAATATAAAAAGAAACAAATAAAACACCGACCATTTAATACCCTCCACAATAGCTTATGCTATTAATTAATCTAGTTGTATCACTAAACGCGAGTCCTTAGGTTTATCTTTAATAGTGATGGATCGTCCTTGACCTAAAAGACATCCCTTTGGCAAATTTCATCAAAAGTGGAAGTGTCTGTATAAAATTTCAGCTGATGCTGATCAAGAATATATATACTCTGACGTCTTCTTCCGGATATTATAAATGGAACGACAAACTTAGTATATATAGATCTTATGTGAAGCGTATGAAAATCAAAAATTGAAAGAAATACTTATACAGACGGACATGGATAAATCGATCCAGATCGTATTGGTATAATTGAAAGTGGGTGGGTGGGTGGTGTTTAGGAATTAAGTGCCCTTTTACTATTTTGTGGTGTAGGGTGTAAAAACGTAATCATACCATTGTCACTATTATCCTCTATATCCGTTGTGAGTACTGATATCAATTCGACTTTCTTATGCAACTCATGTATCAGCTGTGTTCGGTCTTCGTTGGATGCTTTTAAGTCCGCTTCTAATTCAACAATTCGATTTTCCAGTGTATTGTTTTGTGTTAACAGTTCCTTGCCAATCTGTATTGTCAACTCTAAATCCTTCTCTTTCTCCTCCAACAAACGAGTGACAGCTTCAATATCATCGTATGCGCGGGTCATTTGGCTTACACGATTACCACATAAAACTGAAAAAAACATTTATTATGTAAATTGTGGGCATATGTGTATATGGGTTGAAGCTGCTAAATGGAATATTATTGGTAAACTCGCAAAACTCATTCCTCGTCTATTTTTTTTTTTGTTTCGTACTATGAAGCGAAATCTGACCAAACCTGATTTGGGTATGGGTGCACAATTATAACTTCATACATAAACCAAACTTCTTAAAATTCTGAAAAATTATAGCACAAATATATCTACATCTCTCCACACCTGCAACCGTCCTACTTTTTATTGGATTTCCCCTATTTTATACACGTAAATATAATGATTCTGAAAACTGTTTTTTTTTTAATTCTGAGCATGGCCCTTACTTAACATTATCTATTCCAAATTTCAACTCAACGCGTCAGATGTTGCAACTGCGGATATTTCGCTAAGTGCTATGGACATACGGACATACGAAATAACCATATATAATTTTATTCGAAATATGTCCGGCTTTCAAACTAATTGATTTCTCTATTTTAAGATGCAGTTGCGAATTATTTATTTATCTATTTATTTATTGAATTAAGATTCATCCACACAACAAGAGTTGCGTCTTATACTTTACAGTGTGAATGTGCAATATGTTTACTATATGAGTACATTGCATATAAAAACAACATTAAGTAATACTAACATAAAAATTATAAACATATTATTATTAAGGTTGAAAAATGAAATAAACTTAAAAACTAACGTATACAGAAAACTGCAGTAAATTGCACACATTGTTAGGTACCACATAATAGGCAAATAGATAGCAATGATTGAGAAAATAGATGTTAACATAGAAAAATATTATTCATTGAGAAGAACTCTGTATATCATAGAACTGAAAAGTTGAAATCATGATGCAGCTGGCAGGCAAATGGCAAATCGTTCTAAAGGCGTATGGCATTAATGAAAAAGTGATGTTCAGACAATGCTCGGCGAAATCTAAATTGAATTAAGTAACATCCCCGACTGGAACGAGCAAAGCGAAGACGTTCAAACAAGTAGCTTGGTACACCAGTATAAATGACTTTGAGCAAAAATAAAAGGCTACGGAATTTGAGCAGCTGGCTAAAGTTGATGCCGTAAAATCCCGTCGCGTAGTCGGATATACGGTCATATCTTTTAAGATCGTATGCATAACTTGGAAAAATTTAATTGCAATCGCTTCTTAATCCGCTTAATCTGCTTATCCGTTTAAAGTCATTTTCGTTTTGTAACCCATGCGAATATAAAACATAAAAGGCCGGCTTGGGTCACATTTTGCTTTTTTATACTCTGCTTCACTTATGGCAAAGGATGATGTGCGGATGTTTGTAACTCCTTAAGGGCAAGTGTCACACCCACCAATTCAATTATACCGATCGATTCAGAATCAAAAACTGAATTGATTTAACCACGTCCGTCCGTTTGTCCATGTAAATTTGTGCGCAATCTACTGGTCGCATTTTTTGAGATATTTTGATGAAATTTGATACAAGGACAAAGAGGAACGCTATCGGACAATTCCTAATATAAAGTAAAGAATAGTTATTTCGCTTAATAATTGACTGTACCAAATTTGGACCCGAACGGACCATTTGGATAACCCCTTTTTACACAATAAATACCTCGCGTTGCACAATTTTTCGAGCTATATAGTGGAAAGTATTAAATGGTCGGGCTTGACCAACTCTAACATTTTTACTTGTTTAAACCCATTATTGTATAGTTGGGGTATATATTAATTGGTTGCCTTGCAGGCCCAAAAACACGTGTACACACGAACGTATCTAACAATGTTATGATTGCAGGGGATTGAATTGTATTTGTGTGCTGCTTGGTATTCAAAATGAGCAAAATCTGTCAAACAATATAACATATATGATATATAGAAAATTTCAACTTGTTAGGTTAATTTTTTGTGGCTGTACGTAATTTCAACTCAATTTCTGAAAAACGAAGTACCAGCAATAGACAGAAACACGGACAGCTGCATAGGAGACTTGATGCCTCCTTCTGCTTGTTGCAAATTGATTGATAAACTTAGTATTAGTTATAAAGGTTGTAAAACGAAGTAATTCGTTTTTCACTCATGACCATCACATAAATACATTGACCTGTATTTTTACATAGCAGACACAACAAATTAAATTTAATGTACCTTCAAATAAGAGTTGCTCATATTGTATAAAGCTTACGCTGTGAAATGTTGCGGGTTTTATAACTTCATTTGCGGGAGATGAATAAAATAAATCCTCTTCGTCGTATTCAAGTTTATCATCTATATCACAAAACACAACCCAATCATCCACTTTTCTTTCGAAATCCTTGTATTTTTTAGTTGCTGTTGTGGTTGGACTTTCTATCAAATTCGATTTAGAATCATCAAAACATTCCTGCTTGTTTTCCTCCGTACTAATTACTGTTCTACCTATTTCGCCATATGAAAGCATGCATCCCTCTTCTCTTAAAACATCCATTTATATACGTTCATAAAATTTTTCTTCCTTACAAATGAAAATTATGCAACTCTGGACGCAGGGTTAGATTATCAATTTAATATAAAACGTACTTATCATTATTTTCATTTCTTTTTATTCAACACACCAAAAAAAATTGGACATATGCATGTTTTTACAACAATTATTCACTCTAAAAATGCAAAATAAAAATAGTTGTGGAAAACCACATCAAAAGAACATCGTCCATTACATTTCTATACTGGAGTTTGCGCACACTTCCATTTGTTTGTTTCAAATGTTTGACATTTACTTTTTTTGTATACACCTGGCGTGTACCTTTGTGCAACCGACATGTACCAAGCATTTCAGACAGCCTCTCTATTAATAATATTATATATATGTGAAAACTTTAACCATTCATCCATTTAGTGATACTTAAAAATTTGCAATTTTTTCGAAACTATTTTTATTTGTAATCCTAATTTAGCCATCACCTAAAAACCTGCCGGTGTAGTTCTACAAAACAATCAATAACAAAGGCAATATTTGATGGTCTATGTACGGAATTTAACTCTACACCACTTGTGATGGACAGTATATTTGTAATTTCTAAAAGGCAAATGCCACACCCACCTTCAAATACTCGTATACCGATCGATACAGAATCAAACTCTGAATCGATTCAACATTGTTCGTCTGTCCTGTCCGCCCATGTAAATTTGTGCTCACGCTCACATTTAGTTAAGAATAGCTAATTAGCTTAATAACTCGCTGTGCCAAATTTGTACCCAATCGGCCCATTTTAAAACCTTTTCCCATATAACGATCAATTTTCCCTAACAAATGGATATAATATAATACTTTGAGACTAATGGTCCTTAGCGGCGCATATGTTGTATACATTGGTTGTGCTCTTTATACACTTATTCAATTCAAGGAGTTGTACATGTAAATGTATATACGATATTATTATTTATACCTTCTGGTAAACTGTGCACAATTCTTAAATATTTTATTCCATTAACTTTTCGGGCAGCATGATATTTCAAGTGTTCTTTTATTATAGTTTGTGATAGCAATTCCGAATTTCGAATTGAATCTAGATAAATATCGGAATCGCCCTTAATTTGGCATCTCTGAAGAAAATCACAGAACAGTATTAGTAAGGATTTTGATACTTCCGCCGGCTCCTTTTGGTCAGTGGCAGCAATAATTACTTCAAGACGATTCAGAATTTCCGCTTCGAGTTCAGAATGCGTACACGTATTTGGAAATGCAATTTTTTTTGATTTACTCAAACTTATTGAATCTAAGACTTTAATTGCTTTTTGACTACTCGCTTTCACATGTGACTCAAGTATTTTGAATGTATTTTCAAAACCTTTACTGGATATTGAGGGATTCTTGGTAACTATAGGCGTATTGGCGCTTTTTTTGGCACTTGTGTTTCGCACTCCATCTATTGTAGAACATGTAATTTCGACTAATGATTTTTTTGCGTTATGACGGTCCGAGTATATATTTACAACATTTTCAACTTTTTCAACATTACTTTCTGTCACCTCCAGCTCGGAGTTGTTACCTTCGATTTTGGAAATATTTACGTACCCTTTAGATGTATTTTGAAAACTCTCCATTTCTCAATTTTAGAATTTTTTTGCTTTTTACTAAGCTACTAACATTGGCATTTAAACTTATACTTTTTCCTTTAACTTGGGATCACAAAGTTACCAGTTTGCATTATTTAGATGACATTAATTATAATGCGTATTAATCTGGAGAGGAACAGTTCTAATGTATGGCACTGAATTCGAAACATAATCAAAATGCGGTGGTAAGTATTGCTTTTTCATTACAATGTACATGTCTTAGGCCAAAGACGCTTTATTTACAAGGATTCTATCCCAAATAGTACCACATTTCCAAATAAAAATTTATTGTAAAAATTTCCATTCATTAATTTCAAATCGTGGTAAATGGTAAATTTGTGTCAGTTTGTGCAGATATTTGCATCGATTTAACCTTGTCCATCTGACCTGTTCTCCTTTTTCGCCAGTTTTTTAAATCTCTCAGTACATACAACGTGTAATATATATATTTCTTTTGGCCTAAGCGATCGCTATTAAAAATGGGCCGAATTATAAAGTCCCCACTTGGAACTTTTCGTTTTTAAGGAACTTTTTTTATGGTGAAATTTCGCTTTTCTTAACATTTTTTAACAAAATGTGCTGGAGAAACAATTCTTTGGCATATTATTTAAGTTTGTACACGATCGAACTTATTTTGGAAGCCCTTAGCGAATTTTTTTTTCTAAAATCCATCATACTTATTTGTTTTTTACGTTTTACACTTAAATTATGTAATTAATAATATGAAAATAATAAATTCACCACGTCTAAACTAAGAACCCTGAACTCACATGCTCAAAATTTTTCCAAAATTTGCCATATGAGGCTCTGTTAAGGAACTTACTTTTAATTTCTTCATCTTAACAGAGCTCTGCCAAATTTTTTGGCTTATGTCTCAGCTACTTGAATTCGTATTTATCTTCACACCCTTACTTTATTGTATATCTAAAAACATGAAAGCATTAATTATAGATAAACTAATTCATTCCTTCCCGGCTTTACACTGAGTCAACGTACGTTTAATATGAGTGAGCAGTTTTGAAATGAATCCTATAAAGCCTATGGCGTTCTCCTGCGTCAAATAAATATGTTTTCGTTGAAATTGTGATATTTTTTATTAGTCGAGAAATGTGGGAGGAGTTCCGTACATTATCCTTTCTCTCGTTTGTTGATAAATGCTGCCACGCCCATTTGTCAATATTCTATATACAAGGTATCCAGTAACTTTCTGCTGTATGTCGTTGCGGTTGGTTAGGAAATGTAGTTGTTAAGGGAAAACCTTTACACTACGTTTACATTGGAGAGATTGATAGAGTTAACAAGTTACCTAACTACGTACGTTTACACTGATATGATTACAACTCTGATATTTTATGTTTCTTTTATAAATATGAAAAATATTTTCATACAATTTTGTCTACAATTACTACACCATTTTAAGGTTAAATTGAGAACTTCCAAATTATAATTGAGAACTTGCAAGTTGAAATTGGGAAACTGAAGTTTTAAATTGAGAAAACCAAACTCAAATTAAGAAAACTAAATTAAAATTGAGAAAACCAAATTGAAATTGAGAAAACCAAGTTCAAATTGGGAATTTCAAATTGAAATTTAGAAAACCAAATTGAAATTGAAAAAAACAAATTCAAATTGAGAAAACCAAATTGAAATTGGGAACTTCCAAATTGAAATTGAGAAAATAAAAATTGATATTGGTAATTTAACATTTGAAATTGGGAAAACACAAATTGAAATTGAGATAATGCATATTAAAATTTAAATTGTAAGTTAAGAAAATTAATATTGAAAATTGGGTTTTTAGTAAATAAGATTAACCAATTTTTATGCGTCAAACTTAAATATTTCATTCCATATATTTGATTCGTATGTAGTAAAAAAATGAATTGATATAAAAGTAAAAATTCTCCAACTTAAAATACATACATAGATGCATAGATAAAAACTTTATAAATGATTCTCTTAAGTTATATTAACAACACTTAATTTAAGTGAAAAATCGCAAAATTGATAAAAATTGGTTAATCTTATTTACTAAAAACCCAATTTTCAATATTAATTTTCTTAACTTACAATTTAAATTTTAATATGGATTCTCTCAATTTCAATTTTTATTTTCTCAATTTCAATTTGGAAGTTCTCAATTTAACCTTAAAATGGTGTAGTAAAAATGGTAAATATTTTAAGTACAATTTTATAACAAATTGTACTTGCATTTATATAACAAATTGTACATAAAATATTTTCCATTTTTATAAAAGAAATAAACGCCATAACATAAAATATCAGAGTTGTAATCATATCAAAGCAGTGTAAACGTACGTAGTTAGGTAACTTGTTAACTCTATCAATCTCTCCAATGTAAACGTAGTGTAAAGGTTTTCCCTTAACAACTACATTTCCTAACCAACCGCAACGACATACAGCAGAAAGTTACTGGATACCTTGTATATAGAATATTGACAAATGGGCGTGGCAGCATTTATCAACAAACGAGGGAAAGGATAATGTACGGAACTCCTCCCACATTTCTCGACTAATAACTTTTTTAACTCTAACAATCTCGCCAATGTCAACGTAATGTTACATTCAAATTTTCCCCTTTATATAAAAGATTTAGCAATGGTGGGCATGTCTTACATGCTACTCCGCCAAATTTTAATATACGAACCAGTTTACTGCGTATGTAACTTATACCAACTTTGCTTGTGTATATATTAACCGATTGCATACATTTTTAAGCATACGCATGAAGAATGCCTAAACTAAGTGTTAACTAAAAATGTATATGAAAGGTTCTTACTATATAGATATGGACATTTTGAATAGGAATGTGTGCTCCTCCCTGAAATTAAAGTGCAAATGGAACGCCTTACTTAGTATATGTATGCATGCATGCTAACTTGTAAGGAAAGGAGACTGACTGAGGTGGCCAGACAGATATGGCTAAATCAATATTCGTGTCTTTTCAGAAATTTTCATATGCTTTGTTGGGTGTTCGAAGCCTATCCTCTAGGTGTAGCAAACATTTTGATAGACATTTATACCCAACCTTAGGGTGTGAGCGAATCAAGTGTTTAGGTAAACTTATTGGATTCATATCCAAATGGTACCATATTTTACAGCTGTTATTCTAATAAAGAAGCCTAAACGATTTTTTATAAGGCCTAATTATCAATAAGAGATAACTTTAAAAAAATAACAGCATAAAAAATTGTTTTTCTTCCAAGGTAAAATAGCTCTCTTGTTAAAAATTAATAAATATATTCACATTTGTTTCACTATTCCACTATGCACTATATCACATATATATGTGTTTAGGTATATATATATACTTATATAAACTTCAATTTCTTTTCAATTATTAGGTTGTTGGCTATTAAGAATATTTTCAACTTATCTACATGCACACTTATTTAAGAAATATATATCTATATATATATATATATATATAAATATATACATATATTGTCCTTTCCATTCCATCAATAAATGCAATGAATAACACTACCCGGCCATAAAAAATTTATACTCTATTTTTCTATTGTGTAGGTAAGTTGTCGATAAAATATATAGCTATCTTTGATATAACAAAATGAACCCTTAGCCTTAGTTTCATATTACATGAAATTAACAACCCATTTTGTAATGAAATAACTAACAAAACATAACACACTCTAATTAATTATTTTGACTTTTTTTGCCCATTTGCAATATATTCAGATGCGATGGCTATTAATTTATGAAAAAAATTAAAATTAGTTTCCAGATTTTACCTTACTTTTGCTTCTTCCTCATATATTAGGAATTTACTCATATATTTAAATATCCTCCACAATTATATTGGATTGTTGACGTGGCGTGTATATTATTGCGCCCTCTTTTAACAACTATCAAAGCATGCGTCATATTTTTCTTCACAAAATAAATTCACTTAACCACTTTTATATAACGCACCTCTGTGGCATTTTTGTCAATTATTGGTCTGTGACCCCTTATATCCATTTGAGTATGAGAAACTCCTGTACAAGCTAACTACGTCTGCACCAAATTTCAACCTAATTTTGTTGTTTAACTTTCGTAACAAGAACGTTAAATTTATTTTATTTTTAATCATTTACACACTCACACGCACCACATGGCTAAATGGAATCGGAATTCGACACTTATGAATGTTACAATTTTGACAAATCAGTATACTCCCGGTATGCGAAAATGAGCTTTAAAAATGAAATATCTTTGTGAAGTTTTTTTGGATTGGTCAAGATATGTAGAAAGAGTTCCATGCGTTTAAATTTTCTTAAGATTGGTTAAAAATTGTTGGTGTTAAGGAATAACCTCTTACACCCAAAATCTCTTAATTTTTATATGTATAAATCATAGAACATAACTTACGAAAGTAGTTGAGAGTTTCTCGTGCTTGATCCTTTGTTAAACCCAAACCTTCTGCTGGTATAGGTAAACTTGGTGATGGGATATACCAGTCTTGATTGGAATATCCAGAAAAATCTGTTAAGAAATCTGACCGAACTTTATATTTGGGTATTTGTTCTTCCAATAGAGAGAATATTTCCACTTCTGGAAGGTTTTCATAACTGCATATATCTAGAAAGTACGAAAAGGTGTATATTACGCATAATAAGTTATGTTCGATTCGAAGTATAACAAAGACAATAAACAAGTAAATATATTCTTAATTACCAGTTAGACATCCAACATCGGCTGTCGGTGCCTTTGGCGGTGCACTTAATTTGGATTGTGCAAGACGTTTTGATGTTAAATTTGGTAGATGTTTACTTAAAGTTGCTTGTGCTGCTGGACTAAGAGGCGTTGAAGCCCCCAAAGCTGAAGATTTCATGTGTAACGTTAAACTCTGCAAATAAAACGCCAACCAAAAGTAGTAATATTTTAAAGTGTGCATTACTTATTTTTATACCCATCATCATAATGATATGAGGGCATATTGGTTTTGTGCAAAAGTTTGTAACACCCAGGGGGAGGCATGCCACACCCAAAACAAAGTTGAGAGATTGAGCTAACATTTGGCATGGATCATTTTTGTTTTAGGGGGACGGGGGCATTTTGTTTTTTTAATGGGCAAAATCGGCCTAAAGACACGCCCACAATTTGCTTTTCTATACTATTTTCCCCTTGCCGGTATTGTTTTTGCGAATGTCCTTTAATACAGACCAACCATAGAAAATACTAATTTTTTTTTACAATATGCCAGCATATTAAGGAACACTTTTGACATATTTGGAAAAATAATTTTTTTTTGTTTTAAGAATTATTTAGAATAAATGAGGTGGATAACACTTCTCCGTTGTCGTAAACCAAATTGTGAAAATGGGCTTGAGTGGTTAGCATAGGCACATACAGTGGCCGGTTAAAAACATAAAATGTCATTTTTTGAATTTAAATTTTTGAACAGGAATATCAATGATGGCATCATAGATTATGCGTATGCCTAACACATCCCCTTCTTACTTATTTTACTTCCAAATAGTTATATTAAAAACAAAGTTATTGACCTAGACTTTAAATAATGTATTTGGAATGAAAAATGTTAATTACTTATATAAGATTCGAAAACTCCATATATAAATATCTCTTGTCATGTGCCAGAATTTTTGTTAGAACCGATTCAATAACTGTGCTATTACCTAAAGATTATTTAATAAACTTTTAAGATGAAAACCGAGGCAGGGGATTATGCCCCGTCTGCGTTCTCTTGGAAGTGCATTTTAAAGATTATTCCCATTGACAGTTTATTTGCCATTAAGCAAGTTACGTTATTATATTCTTTGGGATATTTTTTTTACAATGTGCTGTTCCTTGCATCGCAATGTCACATATATTGACGAATTTTTCGAATAGCTATAATATCATACAAACCGCGTATTTGTCCACATATATATACAAAATTTATAGTTTAAAACAAATTGTAAAACATTGCAACTGTTTAAAAAAAACTTAAACAAATATTAAGCAATTCTATCTAATTTTGTAATAAGTATCAGAGTTTTCACTCTGCCTTTTTGTATCACTAATGCCACTAAAACTTGGTTTTATTTTTTGGTATCAATTCTATTACTCTAACACGGTTTATAATTTTCGGAGTTAACTTGATTATCTTTGTATAATAAAATTCGTTGATATCGAAAAAATTACATCACAATGTTATTTCCATGCATTAAAATAAATTCTTACTCAATAAAAAACACGGTAATAAAATAGACATAAAAGATTTTTAATAATATTTACATATTAAATGTATTAAATTTTTACGTCTGCCTTTAAAGAAGTGGGTATGTAATATATACTTACGCAGTTATAAAGGTTACAATACTATGTGCTTAATTTTATTGTATAACTATATCTGTTTATTATATACCGAATTATGCAAAAATAATGCAATAAGGGCAAACTTCATGCATTGCTGCAGTGATATGTCAGTTCATTTTATGTATTTTAAATAAAATAGAGCAGCAGCAATGGTAAAAAATGTTCAATATTTAATTTTGCATAATCGGTACTGCGTTAAATGGAAAAAAGGATGAAAATATTTTTATACATCCATCTCTTTCTAACAATGCAGTCACTTTGTTCAATGTAGACATCTTTATTTGAGTGCTTCAACATTATATTAAAAAGAAATTAGTGTAGACTTTGGTTGTATTTAAAAATATTTAACTTATGTTAATGTAGGAAAACATCTGCAGAAATAAAGTTTATGCGGGTTTTAAGGGAAAAGTATGAAAACGTAGCAAATTATATAAAGTGTATATACGTATATTTTTATTCTTTGTAGAAAAGCATCATTACATATAATATTTATAAATTAAATATTGTGCACTCGTTTGAAAATGGCCGAAGATCTGGATGTGGAAGCGATGTTAGAAGCTCCGTATATGAAGAGCGTAAGTAAAGGCAACTACTTTAAATATTCTATTACTATAAATTAGGGGGCCTTCGAACGTAAAACAAAAATATAAATATGAACTTAAAAAAAATATATCAAAATATTAAAAACCATATGCTACTACTTCGGCTGAAGGTATTTGGAAGCACGTTTCTTTTTAATTTTTTTTTTTTTTACTTAATAAATCCAAGTTACTATTGTGTGCCACATCAATTATGACTAAAACTGGATATTTTTCTGCTACACAGTTTCATTTTGAGTTCAGCACAGGTATAAAATACCGCACACTATTTAGGAATAACCCTAAATTAGGGAATATAAGAGATATTTTCTTTAAAGCAGCTGAGTTGGACTCTAAGTACATCTGTCTGCTCTATTATATAATGAAAAATCGATGTTTAAAGGAAAAAAGTACGATCGAATCATTGTGGGACATTTCCTTACAACGCTCTTCAAAAAATAACGCTGATGCAACGTGACAAGTGTGGAGTTTTCTTTAGGTAAAAAAAGTATAACCTACAAAAAATTTTCCAGTCGAGAGACTTTGGATGTCACAAGAGCTTAAACATATTAAAATAAATAAAATAGCATGCCTGGACTGATTTGTTATAGATAAGTCAAGGCATACTATTTTAAGATAGCAAACCGATTTTTATTTTTTGTTATTATTGTTTTTATGGTTTGTTGTTCTTTGGGACTTAATTTCCTTTTACATGAATTTACCGATTTACCGTATTGGAGCGAACTAAACAACTAAATACTTTTTACGAAACCCCTAAAAAAATATATACTTATACTAATCACCACCTTGAGATAGAGGTTATATTTACTTTCAGAAAAAGTCCGAGTCGGGCTAAACAAATCTTTTTATGCGTATGTGCAACAAAATTTTAGTAAAATAAATGCTTGTTGGATTCTAAAATGTGCAATCCATTACCGGTAATTTGCGACATGTATTCATAAACTACAGAAGATAAAAATTAATTTAACATGTATTTCTAATAAGGCTTAAACAGAGGCAAGTAGAAAAGTTATACTTATATTTGGCTTAGACACTGGGATACCCACCACCTAAGGTTCTTAAAATAAAATTAAAATAATGACTGGCAATTAATAGTCTGCTTAAGAATTGTGGGCGAGTCTTGATGCAATTTTTGAGCGAAGAACTGCTTGTTATGAAATCTCATTGTTATGCTCTGTAAAGAGAATATCGAGAGCGGATGTTTGTAACTCCTAAACGGCAAATGTCACGCACCCTCAATTATACCAATCAATTCAGAACCAAAATCTGAATCGATTTAATCCTGTCCGTCTGTCTGTCCATGTAAATTTGTGCGCAAACTACCGGTTGCATTTTTTGAGGTATTTCAATGAAATGGAATCACTTGTGTAGAACCCATATAAGATTCTATTAAAATGGGGGGTCTTTATATGGCAAAAAAACGCAATTCTTGATATTTGTTTATATTTATATGTTTATTATCAACAGCTGTTGTTCTCTGTCCTTGGTTGGGATAATTTTAATAAAAAAAATGTTGTTCCTGCGGAACCTAATCCGTGTTTAAGCTATAAATCTAATTAAATCAATTTCATATTAGTATTTGACCCTGAGGATGACCATCATGGAATGGTCGGAATATTTGTAAAAAAGATTAAGTGAAAAATAAAATTTAATAACAGCTAGGAGGAGTTTTAATTTTTCAAGAATTAGACCTTGACCTTGATAGTAAACCATAAATAAATGCACACAGTAGAACAGGTCGAACAAAAATTAATAATACATTAGTAATTGTTAATATTCTTTGACAAAACTTAAGGAATAATAGTTAAGTAGTCTAATTATTGGCTGCGCCCAATCTGGCCTCAATCGGACCATTTTTAGAACCCCTTTCCTTATAATGGTATTTTGAAAGAGACATCAAAACATTTTTTTACATGCAGGGCTCTGTTCTTTCTCCGTCCCTCTTTCTTGGTGTTCATCAACGATCTCCTGTGCTTGACTGAGAACCCTATTTACTCATTTGCCGATGACAGCACCCTATGTCATTCATTCTCTTTTAACAAAAGACCCGAGCAGCGTTCAGATACAAAATAAATGTTGCACAATGAATGACTCATTATATCACGACCTCATGAAAATCTCAGAGTGGGGTCGGGTAAATGGGGTTTGTTTCAATGCTAACAAAACTCAGTGCTGTCTTCTGTCGCATATGGGTGGTGAGGGGCGCCCTATTTTCTTTGATGGCGTATATGTAGAAGAATCAGCTGCTCTTGATGTTCTGGGCATAAGAATACAGTGTTACGTCCACTGGACTTCTGTCCACTTGTTCGAAATGTCAAAAGAAGCGGCCAAGAGCTTTGGCTTTCTAAAGCGGTGAAAGAAATACTTCACCCCAGCTGATATCAGAAACATCTACGTCGCCTATATTCGGTCGAAGCTAGAGTAAAGTTCGCATGTGTGGACGGGGGCCTCCAATTCAACCTTGGAAGTCCTTGAGCGCATGCAGCGAAAAGCTGTAGTGCTCATAGGTGCCGAAAGAGTATTCAACTCTCTCGACACACTTGAGCACCGACGCAATGTGAGCTATGTTGTGCTTATGTATATATACATGCACGTTTCAGTGACGAGAACTGTTTTGTTATATTAGCATAGTGTTCATTCATTTATATTGTATGATTGCATGATTGTCATCTAGAGGAAAATTTTATAATCAGGCATTACATGCTACTGTGCTCGATTACAGTTCATTAAATAAGTAAATGGTGTGCATGGTAGATTTTCTCATTGTTTACGCGTTAAAAAGAAAAGAAATCATTTCTACAGCAATTGCTTCGTAAAAAAGATCTACCAGTTCTTGATTACAGACGTTTTGACAAAGTTAGTATACCCCCAATTTCAAGGTGATGCGTAAAAGAATATTTTATTTCTAAGCTGTTGGCCTAAAGTGCCGCTTCTGAAAGAACATGTAACCGTTCGTCCGAATCCTTGGAATTCATTATTGTAAATTGTGGGCGTGTCTCATATTCGATCATGCTTATTTTCAGCACGTCGGAGAATGTGCGTGTTAAAATTTCAATTACAATATGTCTAATTTTTGGACAGCAGATCGCTATATCGCTTATATCGCTAAATGGATTCACTTTTGATGGTGAAAAATATATATATATACCTTGTATGGTAACCAGTACTTCTGGGTGTTTTGCAAAATAAATTATTTTAGTTGGATTATTGATTAAAGTCCAGCTCCTCAGTTGTCATAAAACTCAATTCGTTGTTTAAATGGTGCTTGACTTCTCAATTGCGTTTCTCAGTCCTCAGTTAAAAATTAGGTAAACGCCCAAAGATTTTCATGTAAACTCCGTTTTATAAACCGTGTTTTTGAGATGTGCATTTATTTAAAATTTTGACCAAGTTTGCTAGAATATTTGGGTAAGGGACATCGAATGGTGTGCGGCATGAATCGTTTAAACTAATTGGACATCTAATAAATAAAATGCATACTATAACGTAAATATTTTTTATATTTTGACCACTTTTTCGTTATTTTTCAGAGCATTGCTTTATCAAATAAATAATTGTTAAAATTAATTAATCCTTCAGATAAAATCAGAGCCGGCCTCTCATAAGCGTTTAAATAAACTCAGCTTAGTTGAATAATAAGTTTGAACTACCAACCAATGGAAACTAAATTTGGCTTAGGCCAAATTTTAATTACCCTCCACATTTACATACAAACGGTGCGCATGGCAGATGTATTATTAGGCGCTTTATCGGCGTGTCTGTTATCCGACCGCGCCCATTTTTGGCACAGTGGGCGAAATTTTAACTAGATTTTTGACGCTTGTGGGCGTGGCTCTTGACTTGCTCATTACGAATAGCGATCTACCTGCAGAAACTAAAAATGTTTGTACAAAATTTCAACTCAATATCTCAAAATTAATGACAGTGAGAATGTCAACAACAGGCGGACATACATGTCTAGATCGGCTCAGTGTTTGATACTGATCAAGGATATACTCGTATATACATTGTACAGTCTCTGACGCCTCTTTGTGGATATTGCAGCTTAGTATACCGCCCAACTTATGTGGAGGGTTTGTGTAAATTTTAAACAAAATTGTCCGATTCTCTCCATTTATATTATTGTAAAATGTTTAGGCGTTATTATGAAATTTTGGGAGATTTTTGTAAATTTACTCGTATGTGTGTAGATGTGATTCGATTGCGCCCATTTAGCACGAAAAACCACCTGCATACACTATGAACCGAAACAAATACAGCATTTAAGTTAAAATACAATAGAACGCATACTTTAAAAATTGCCCAATCACACTGCATTTATATTTGATTCATGTGAAGTGCGCAGAATGTGTGGTAGTGGACGATAGGGCAAATTTTTGTTAGAAGAAGAGTGAGTAGAGCAACTTCTTCATTTATATTATATATATATTAGATTGAAATTGTTTGCGTCCGCTCCTTACCATTCTCAAATTCAAAGGCTCTGCGAAAAATGCATTAATTCTTCTCGGTATTGTTGAATGATTTGGGAACGATTCTATTTTCTAATAGAAACATATTGTTATGAGCACACATACATGCATATGCATACATGAGTTATGTACTGTTGACATTGCGTTAAAAAATTACAAAAAACATACTGAAGTACGAAATTAAAAATCCAAAATAATTCTCAAGGGTGAAATGTCTTTGCAGAAAACCTAATAATGTCAATGTTTGTTGCTAGAGATTGATTGATTGTTTTGGTCATTCTAAATGCATTAATCCGGAAACCGTTGGTAAGTTTTGAATGTGCCAGAAGAACGCCAAAAAGATTATAAATTAAACAAACAAAAAAAAAAAAAAAAGAGAAAAATTATATACAAATACTTTGCACTAAAGCATTTCTATATAAATAAAATAAACATATTCTTGATTTGTTGTTGTTGTTGTATAATTTTGACACAGTAAACAATATTTATGAATAAAGAAAACTGAACATGAGTTAAATTTCAGATTGTCGTACAATTTTGCATCTGGCCATCACTTGTCTTATGCAGGATATAATGGCAAAATCAATTTATATTAACTGCCACCCACAACTTCTACCACCCACCTTCAATGATTAAATATACATAGAACTACAACAGATCACTTGAAATTTTGAATCCATGAGTATTTACAAATATATGTGTATGTATGTACATGTGAGTGAGAAAAACTGCGCTTACATTCGTTCGGCATGGCGAAGCGCGCAACTATTTAAAACAATATTAACACATAGTAAAATAATATTCCAAGCTATGCATGTAGAGGCGCATAAAAAGGCGTCACATTTGATGCAAAACGAATCTAAATCAAATCTGATAGAATTGCACAGAAACACATATTATTAAAAAATCTAATGACTTTGATTTGCTTTCTCTTATTTAATCAATCATTACTTCTCTACCACGATTACAATCAAATGCTATGTCGATGTGACATTATTTGTTGTTGTGCAATTCTTCCGCCCTCCTCAATAGAATTCTTCCACTGATTACAACAGAGCCAGAGATTCCAGGAAAGACGATGAAAGCAGGCGCAGTCGAAAGGACTCTTCCAGGAGTGACTACACTGATAAACACAATGGGCAAAGGTATCGGTCAAGGTAAGATCTCGCAGCAGCACTCATCTAAAAAATTGTGGCAGTAGTTGTACCATTGAATTTTATTTACAGAAGTTTGTCCGAATGCCGCGTTATTGACAATAAACAACATAACAAGAGGTCATCGGAATATGGCGCTGAGAGAGAACGGAAGGATTATCGATCTAAAGAGTCCGGTTACCATGATCGTGATAGAGATAGAGACCACCCACGTGGCAGTCGATCCAGAGAATATCGACGAAGCCGGTCACGAGAAGTAATTAGGTCACATTCCGAAAAACATCGAAGTCGTTCACGCGACAATTATCGAAGCCGCTCAAAGAACAGACGCTCCAGAGATATAATTAGTCCAATTAAAAAGTATGGACGCAGTCGCTCTGGTAGGCGTTCTCGGTCTAGGACACAGAGGTGTGTGTGTGTATTTGTGTTGTTGTTGTTGTTGTTGTTGTTGTTGAACTTTTTTGAATTTTGAATTTTAATTAAATATGTAGCGTCAGGCGTCGCAGCGGCTCACCACGAACATTTCGCCATGGACGTACTCCACCTAATGGTTTAGGTCCAGACAGATCTCCCCTTGCCGAATTGAGTCCCGAAGAACGAGATGCCCGTACTGTATTCTGCATGCAGTTGTCGCAACGCGTCAGAGCAAGGGACCTGGAGGAATTCTTTTCCAGTGTTGGCAAAGTACGTGACGTACGTTTAATAACGTGCAATAAAACGAAACGATTCAAGGGTATTGCTTATATTGAATTTAAAGAGCCTGAATCGGTAACTTTGGCGCTCGGTTTGTCTGGTCAGAAATTATTGGGAATACCCATTTCTGTCCAGCACACCCAGGCTGAGAAGAACCGAATTGCGAATGCTGTTCCAGTCTTTACACCTAAAAACCACACTGGGCCTATGCGTCTCTATGTCGGTTCGCTGCACTTCAATATAACGGAGGAAATGTTACGCGGAATATTCGAACCGTTCGGGAAAATAGATTCTATCCAATTGATTATGGACAGTGAAACGGGACGTTCAAAAGGTTACGGATTCATAACGGTATGAAGTTTGTTTGTGTTGTCAAGGATTTGTATTTAATTTATAATTTTTCCACCAGTATCATAATGCTGAGGATGCTAAGAAGGCTTTGGAACAACTGCACGGTTTTGAATTGGCGGGGCGGCCCATGAAAGTAGGCAATGTAACGGAGCGTTTAGACATGAATACGTCGTCTCTGGATACTGATGAAATGGATCGTAGCGGAATTGATTTGGGGGCAACAGGACGACTACAACTTATGTTCAAGTTGGCAGAAGGAGCTGGCTTGGCTGTACCACAAGCGGCTGCGAACGCTTTGCTCGCTACCGCACCTCAACCGGTCCCCATACAAACACAAGCACAAACTCCAACCATAGCTACACAATGCTTCATGCTATCAAACATGTTTGATCCACGCACCGAAACAAATCCCAACTGGGACTCCGAAATACGTGATGATGTCATTGACGAGTGTTCTAAGCACGGCGGCATTTTACACATATTTGTAGATAAGGTGTCGCCCACCGGAAATGTGTATGTGAAATGCCCTAGCATAACGACAGCTGTACTGGCCGTAAATGCTCTGCACGGTCGTTGGTTTGCAGGACGTGTGATTGCCGCTGCCTACGTGCCTCTACTTAATTATCACTCTATGTTTCCAGATGCTATAACCGCTGTTAATTTGCTAAATTCGACTAGGAAATCCAACGAATAGAAATATTCCTTCACAAAAAACCTGAATGCGATATCTTTTTGATTGATTGATTCATTTATTATTAATATGCACATCGCATTCCCATCCGTTTTAAGTTTAATAAATATAGAAAAATAAAAAATTTCCATTTGTTTCTCATTCCATTTTACTGGTACATATGGGAAGTCTATCTGGTTAGAATGCTATTCCATTTCATTATTTAATTGTTAGTGGTACTGATGAAATTAAAAATTGGTCTTATTTTCCATAATGGAATGGGGATGCATTGGTTTTATGCAAATGTGTAAGAAGGAGGAGCGTGCCCTAAGACCTCACAAGCATTGACCTATTGAGCTGAAATTTGGTACAAAATATTTTTATACGAGTACACGGAGTTGAAGGACCACGTGAACAATCGGCAAGAATCTCGCAATCACAAAATGTAGCTATGAAGTGGACATTTGTTATACATAACTTACACGTCATTCACAAGAAATATTAGTAGCTCGGAGCAGATTTTCATTTGTTAGTTGATGTGTGTGATATAAAAAGTACAGAGGACGTAACCAAGTGGAGAGTAGTTAAGATGTGGCCTAAGCCAGGTTAAGTTGTTTGATTTGTTTTACTTTAATACGCTAAGGTGGTGAATGGATATACATCTCTTGCCCCAAGCCAAATATAACCTTTTTTATTCCCTCCACCTCAGTGATGAGGGTATACCAAGTTTGTTTTTCGGTTGCAACAGCCAGAAGGAGGCGTCAGAGACCGTGCAAAGTATATATAGTATACTTGTTCAGCGTCGAAAACTGAGTCGATTTAGACATGTATGTCCGTGTGTCCGTCTATTCGTTGGCATTCTCACGGCCGTAAATTTGGAGATATTGAACTAAAATTTTATAAAGACACTTTTACTTTTTTCACGCAGATCGCTATTTAAAATGGGCAAAGTCGGTCAAGAACAACGCACACAATCGACAAAAATTTATTTATGTCACAAAAATTTACCTATAAACTTGAAATATGGTAGATATACGTGATCGGAACGCCCACAAACAACAAAAATCTATATATCTGCCACAATTGATTTAAGCAGTTGAAATTTGGTATATACGAGTATATATATGTCGGATAATAAAAACGCCCAAAATTAATAAAAATCTTTATATCTGGCACAAAAGTTGACCTTTTAGGTTTGGAATCTAAATTTTGGCGACTTCGTGAGACCTTTTGCGCCAGACTCACGGGCTATCGTATCGTTTATTTATTTATAATATTCTCAGTCATTCGTCACTTAAGATAGCTACGTACACCTAATTAGTTAGTTGAGTACAGTGAAGACTTTTAGTATTTTTCTTGGGTTTTTATTCGTCAATATACAAACTATTTGTAAGTGTCGAAAGAAAACGAACGTCTCCGGCTGTGGTGATTACGTACTTTACTGTTGCGTTGCGATATGATTAAAATAAACGAATGCATATTTTTTTGATAGATATTATTTAGAATATAATTCACTCAGTTACATTCATTCTTAGCAATAAGCGAATTTCCAAATTATTCAAATTGATATTTCTGTGGTTGTTACTTTTCATCCTTTATTAACGAATGAGTTTTATAGTGTATTCTCTTATTCATCCTGCATATCTTCGGGCAGTTCGTGCGGATTTAACATTCCCGGTATATTACGTTGCATAAGAATTTTATTAGCCTGCTCTTCTCGCAGAGCTGCCTCTCTTTCTTCCAAGTACAAATCAGAGTCATCTTCCCCAGTAACCTCCTAAAATTAACATTTGAGTGAAGTGCCTCACATGTAGCATACGCACCGTTCATATCATATCATATCATTCCACTTACCCGTATTTGAATTAAAAAGTCTCGTAAATGCTCTTTAAATGCTTGTACATTCTCGTCTAAATTAAAAAGGCCAGTCACAAAGACTTTTATTTGGTTATCCGTTAAATGATTGAACGCAGACTTTAATAGAGATGCCACATATTCTTGAATGAAGATTGTGTTATCGGGTATAGGGCCGAGGTTGATGGTGATTTTATTGTTTTCCACCAAGGAGAACATGTACGCTAAAATAATGGCATGATTGCCCAAGCCCGCCGTATGTGATGTATCCGTGACAACGGAGAATATTTGCATCAGTATATCAGTAAAGTAGGTTTGATAGAAGCTCTGGGCTGCTTGGGGGTGTTGTTCTAAATTTTGCAACATCTTAAAACAGCAAATCGAACTGGTACGTGAGAACAACCGACATTATTCTGTATATCTTACCTTGTATAAAATATTAAGACCCATATCGGCAACGACACGCATGGTATGCTTAAAAGCCCAGACAACAGAATCAAAAACCAATTTAAATTGCGCAGGTGGTATGTTCAAAAAGGCTTTAAAACAATGAGCGTTGACCGCCTGCAACAATTCATAAAAGCTAATGCGATGCTGCGGATAATCTTCAAAGTTTTTATTAATCATATCTAAAGTACATTCGAAAACGGCATCGAAAACTTTTGGTATTTCATTTGTGATGTGGTTGCGCAGTTTGTGAACAATAACTGCCATTGAATTAAGAACTTTTGGCTCCCGTGCAGAAGGTACTGTACAGCGCTGCAATAACAATAAAAAAGCAATAGGTAACAGGTAATAGGTATTGCAATATGCTGGAACTATGCCAGAAGGAATGAATCCTTTTCCCGGACTCACATACACAGTAGGTTTTTATTTAAACTGTGAGCGTATCTGTTATAAGACCGCGTTGCTTTTTGGTACATAGATGAATTGTACTAAACAAGTGAAAAT
Organism: Crataerina pallida; assembly: GCA_949710015.1. Taxonomy (NCBI): domain Eukaryota; kingdom Metazoa; phylum Arthropoda; class Insecta; order Diptera; family Hippoboscidae; genus Crataerina; species Crataerina pallida. The sequence continues at coordinate 23,858,131 of OX453289.1, read as the reverse complement.
GTTAACGTTGCACAAGCCCGACCATCTAAAACCCTACACCACTTAGCTTCTTAAATTAAGCTACAATTAGTTTAGTTGTGTCGGTAAACTCGAGGTATTGCCAGATAAGTCTAATCGTGAAATATGGTTCGAAAAAAGGTCCGATTGGATCCAAATTATTAAGCTAATTTTTGTCTAAAAAATTTTAAGAATTGCTATTATTTACCCTTATAATAAAACGTTATTTAGAACCCCTCTAAAAATGATCCGATTCGGTCTATTTTCAATAGGGTTCCACCTTCGGGTCAATAAATGATCTTGTACCAAATTTCATCGAAATATCTCAAAAAATGCTACCTGTAGATTGCGCACAAATTTACATGGACACACGGACTTAGTTAAATCGATTCAGATTTTAATACTGAATCAATCGGTATAATTGATGGTGGGTGTGTTATTGTTGTGTTTGTATGTACAACATTTCAACTTCGAATATAATTTAGGTGATTGCGGACGGGACGTATCATTTGATTTTGTTACACCCTCCACCTTAGTGATGAGGGTATACTAAATTTGTTCATACAGAAGGAGGCGTCCGAGACCCTACAAAGTATATATATTCTTGATCAGCGTTGAAAACTGAGTCGATTTAGACATGTTTGTCCGTGTGTCTGTCTGTTGTTGGCATTCTCATTAATATGCCTATCACAACATTGTGGAGAGTATGAGTTTTATTTATAATAATTCTTAATTAAGAACGGAAAATTACCTGATAGTCCAAAAGAACAGCGTCTAAAAGTGGTGGAATAAAATTGTCCATAACGAGTTGATTGTCATTCGAGCGAGATACCCACTCCGAGATTAAATTGAGTGTTTCCTTTTTGACCACGTGCATAGCCTTAATTAGTGGTTGATTGTTTACATTGATGCCGTTCAATTCTATAGCTTGTATTATGTTCTCTGACGTAATTTTGTAAACGTTCAGCATGTCCAGATAAATGCGGCCCAATTGAATTACGTAAGCGTGACCTAGAGCTTTACACGCTGCCACATTTGTTTTAAGAATACTTCCCAATTGTTTCACGGCAGTCATATTTTTGAGGAAATCGACATTCTTGGATGCTCGCGATATAATCTCATCCCACACTTGATTGGGCAAAAACATATATTTTTCAATTAGAGAATCCTGTTGAACTTGATCCACTTGCGCCGATATCATGTAACCAACAGCTTCATAAAACGTGTGAACCTGTTAATTAAACACAACATTTTGGACAAAAATATCAAGTTAGTATCGCAAGCACTTCCCCACCTGCTGCGGTTGCAAATCGCAAATAATACTACTCATAGTACTCAGAATTTCATCAATAAACGTGCAAGCCTCATTTGGTTGTATTGTCACAAAATATCGTCGACATTTTATAGCAATTTTTATAAACGTGTCACAAGCCATATCTTGTACGCCATCGTGTGTCTCGTGCATAAACTCAAATAGTTTGTTTACAACAGTTTTTAGAAATTTCCAATGGGCACGTAAAAATCGGGGGTACTGCCCGACCACATACATAATATTTGATGCAATGATTGCTTTGTTATCTTTTCCCTTCTTCTGTTCACACAATCCCAACAAATCCTTTATAACAGTGACAAGAAACCGCTTCTCGTCTTCCTCACAAAAAGCACCTATTAAAGTATTAAAAAAAATATTGCAGTGAAAGATTTTTTTTGTATGAATTGTAGTATAGGGTATATTAAATTTGTGCAGAAGTTTGTAACTGGTAAACGGCATATGCCACACCCACAAATCACAATTTTCTGATTATCTAATATTTCTTGCCAAAAATATATAAAGAATAGATAATTGGCTTAATATTTGGCTGTGCCAAATTTGAATCGGATCGCACCATTTCCAGAACCCCTTTCCATATAATGATATGTATTTCACAAAGTAACTTATATGGCTTGTATCATAATTTAAGAAGCTAAGTGACGTGGGGTATTAAATGGTCGGGCTTGATCGACTTTAACATTTTCACTTTTATCACTGTTATCCTATTAGTTGTTAGAGTTAGAGTTTAGGATATCTGGCTTAGACAGAGCAGCGTGAAAATTGTGTTCTTGGACAATTGAATTTGGGATTGGTGTCATAGAATTTGTAGCTTCCAGAGGAAGATTATGTTTGATCTCATAACGAACAACATTTTGGATCGGTGTCAAAATCTGAATTAATTTCTTCATGTTCGTGTTTGGCTTGTGGGCCAAATCTTAAATACCCTCCACATCTACAAGTGTGAGCGTCCTACGCCCTCTAAGTGGTCAATTTTTGTGGCAGATAATTAGATTTTTTCGATTGTGGGCGTGGCTCTTGACCGATTTTGCCCACTTTAATAGCAAACACTAAAAGTGACTTTACGAAATTTCAGGTCAGTCAGGTGACAACAACAGAGAGACACACGGACATACATATCTAAACCGACTGTTTTTGACGCTGATCAAGAATATATATACTTTGCACGGTCTCTGACGCCTCCTTCTGTGCGTTGCAAACGGAAAAACAAACGTAGTGTACCCTCATCACTAAGGTGGAGGGTATAAAAAGATTTTATTTGCCATACCTTGGACACCCTAAACATTTATACATTTACACGGTGGGTGTTAAATTGTAAATCTCTTGTAACCACATTTTATTCCAAACTGTGCAACTATAATCGTCCAAAGCTTGGGCTTGCAGATGCGTAGATAGAAATGGCGTGCATGGTGGTCAAGCGTGGTTGTGGTAACATTGCAATTATACCCTACGCACACAAGGTTTTTTAATCCGTTTGAAATACCCACAAAGTACATATTCTTCGTCAGTAAAAAGATCTGGGCCAATTTAGCCAAATCCACCTGCGATAAAAATCTGTCGCAGCACAAAAATTAGGCTCCACTGTTGGATTTTGGTTCCAATAATTATAATTACCTTAAATTCATTTGTATGAATTGTATATATGCCTATAACAAAGCACCACTTGTGGTAGAGGGTCTATTAAGTTTATGCGGATGTTTGCAACTCTTGAACGGCAACGCCACACCCACCTTCAATTATACCGATCGATTCAAATTCAAAATCCGAATCGATTTAACCATGTCCGTCTGTCAAACTTGGTGAATTAGCCAAATTTAGACCCGATCGTACCATTTTTAGAACACCTTTCCATATAATTATAATGTAGTGGATTACCTGATATGGAGCCGATCGCCCAGCATAACGTATTTAGATTCTTCCAAGAAAATTCCGTTCCATTCACTTGGTTTAGGAGTTTCAAAGTCATTATCCGCTCAGTGTCTGCATAATCCAAATGAGTTAAGAAAACAAGCGTCTCACGCATATTTTTATATAAATTGATAGCATTGGTGTCCTTCATGAACTCGCGAACTACTTCCCCATTCTCATTTTCTACCACAAGCACCTCCTCAGGTTTGGCCATTCGCGATATCATTATATAGCGAACTTTCGATAAAATGTTAGCATAAAAGCGACGACGGGGGAATGCTGAATTTCGTTTTGCCAACGAAACGGCATCAGACTGCCCAAGGTGGACGCCTACGCCACCACCAAATGATTCAGTATTATACAGGTCTTCCACCAAACTATTCCAATACTCCAAACAAATTTTAAATACTTCAACATCTTCAACTTCGGATATCATAACCAAATATAAAAGTGCCTGATTTAGATAATCAACATATTTCACTTCCTCTACCAGTTTACCATGTTCCTTTAAGAAGGTGCACAAGAACATGGCTAAATTCTGAACGAATTCTTGTTCTGTATCACTACCATTCGCATATATATGGTTCATATTTGTATTTTGATTAATCATCATATCCAGTTGGGTCATGGTCTCTTTAAACAAATTTACGAAATTCTCATTATAATCGGGCACTGTAAGTCCAGCGATTTCGGAAAGGCATTTGAGCGTTACATTTCGAAACATCGGAACGCTCAGAAATTTAAATATTAGGGTATCAATGAGGGACGTTTCAAATATGTAACCCAATGGAATCCAATTGAGGAAACGTAATAACGTTTCCAGAGTCACCTGGATTAGTGGTGCGTTCATTGAACTTTCGAGTACAAAAGAGCAAAGCTGAAATATTTGTGAGAACTCTGAGCACATTGTGTCCTTCAGATGTTTTGCCTTTGTTTGCGTGATCTGGCCAGACGAGAAATCGAAAACTTCTTCGCTTAAATTTTTTAGAATAACCATATTGTTTTTGCAGAGGCTCTCATTGGTTTTGGAGGCTCCCACTATATCACTAATGAATGTTTCCCAATTACGGGGCCACTCGCGCTTCAAAATTTGTACCAAAATAATATTTAACTTGTTCAAATAAACTTTGTTCGCTTCCATGGTACCAGGATCTGAAGATGTTTTAATTATGAGTCCAACGACATATTTTTTTATTCCTTCACATTGATTACGCGGTAAAATTTTCCAGCGTGTTTTAATGACTTCCTCAAGAATCTGGAGAGCATAAAATTTGGTTTGTTGGTTCTGTGAAAATTCTAAAATACTATCAACCCGTGTCCACGCATCAGGGTGTTCTTTTAAAGTCGTTAATATATCTTGAGCCAAACGGAGTTGTTCGCCTTGCGAAGTATATAAACATTCAACTATCCGATCAAGCAGATTGATGTCCAACTTCTGTGAGAAGTCTAGCAACTTGCTGGCTTCCTCTGACGACAGCATTGCCATTGCCTTATAATAAAAATAGCGTTCGCGTCGACGATTTAATATATTGGAGTTAATTATGCTCTGCTTTATCAATCAGTAACGCTGGAATGGGATGAGATATCAATGAATCAAAGCAATTACTTTATATTATGATTTCTGAAACATATAAAAAAGACAATACGGACATTTTATTAACGAAAATTGCTATAGATGCCGGTAGATGTAGTGCCTTTAATGTACATACATGCATACATTTGCTAGGGGAAAGCAAAGCACCTACATACATACATCGCGTTGTTATACAGCATAATCACATGCTACCACACCACTCAACAAATCTTTTTATTTTGTTAAACATTTTTTAAAATATTGTTCATGTATTATGTTAAAATAATCTTACCTTAAGTTTTTGTTTTTGTTTGTCACAAATGTTGAGAAAAAATGGTAACTGCGGATATCCGAACTGAAAATCGGCACACAACGAACACACTTTACAAATTAACGCAATTAAATGATAATATAAATATTGCGTTTTTCCAACAAGTAAACACTCAAAAATTTACTTTTTTATGCACAAGTGTCGCTTTCCCCCAAATATAATAATAATTTCGGAATAACAATCGTACAAATACAGGACTTCTCCACGATTTTTTTCTGTTGTCTTCTGACAGATTTATAGCTAACTTACCAGCGTCCCTAAACAGTGCTGTATTTAATCGCACTATGCATTTTAGAACTCTTACTATATGACATTGTTACCAGATGCACATTTTCATTCTTGAGACATCCTTAGAAAAGTAACTCGCGAATTAAGAGGACAAAATGGAATGGTCCGCGACAACGAATTAGACCACAAACGTATACTTTGTAGCGCTGCACTAAAATGTCAGAATAGAGTTCAATGTATGGCGGAACATAAAGCTGCAGGGTGTGACTTTTAGTTTAGTGCAGTGCAGCAAGCAAAACTTTTGAAACATGTGTTTTAAGTAATTTGTATTATTTGCATAATTTTGTATTAATTCTCTTTGAACTTTCTTTCAATCTTTGAGTCACAACTTTTTCTTTATAATTATCTTACTTTTTAAATAAAAAATCAATCAACGTTATGTTACAAAAAGAGGTTATGGGCGAAAAGATTGTGGCATACCCCAGTTTAACGGCTCCGGCTACGATGATTGGCAATTTAGAGTTAAACTTCATTTTGACTCTCTTGGTTTGGTGGATTTTCTTAGCGGCATACCACCCACGGGCCAAGCAGAGTTAAGTGAGTTTCAAAGAAAAAACAAGAAGGCCAAGGATCGTCTAGTGAATTTTATACACTCAATCTGTTTGGGCTATGTAGGAGATAAGGATACTGCCAAAGAAATGTGGGAAAATTTGGAATCTGTTTTTGCTAAAAAGAGTAGTAAATTAAGTTTTAATAACAAAAAAGCTAAGAGCAATTTGAAAATGCGTCCAAATGAAAGTGTATTAACGCATATAATTCTATTTGAAGATGTAATACGCCAACTAAAAATAGCAAGAGCAAAAATTGAAGAAGACGACATGCTTGCTCAATTCTTAATGTCACTTCCAGATAAATATGATCCACTAATAACAGCTCTACAAACTGTTAGAAAGTGAAAAACTTAAGTTCACAATGGTTAAGAAGGGATTGATTTCTGAAGAAGCGAAAACAAGTGACCGTGTACAAGAAGAATATCAATCAAAAACTGTATTTTATGGAAAGAAAAACTTTAATAAAAATGCCATGGAACAAGGCAAGTGCTTCAAGTGTAATAAATATGGTCATCAGCCTCGTAATTGTAAATAAGCCAGTGCACGTTGAAACGAGAAAAGGGGTTCGCTTTATGATTCAAAAGGAAAGAAATGTTGAAACAAGTTGTAAAACAGTTATCAAATTTTTGCTGGATTCTGCTTCTACCGATCATCTAATTAATGAAAAGAGGTGTCTTAAAAATGTGCAAAAATGAGATGCACCAATTGATGCAATGGTTACTAAAAATAGTCAACGTCTGACAGCAAGATATCATGGTGTTTTAGAAGGTATAAGTGACAAGGGTGCAATTGCTGGTACAATTAAAAATGTACTGTATGTGCCCCAACAAGACAACTTGTTATCCGTTACAAAACTTGCAAAGGCTCGAGTTCATGTTAAATTTTTTGAAAATAAAGCTATATTAACGAAAGAAAAATCCGTTATAGCAACTGCACAGTTTCCTGGTGATTTATATGAAATTACGATACGAATAAAACCACATACATCTAGTGCTTTGCAATGTGAATCCATTACTTCACTTTGGCACAGAAGGCTTGGCCATATTAGACAATCAAATTTACAAAATATGGTAAAGCTCAATGAATTATCTGGAGTAAGTACAAAATTACAACCTGTGTTTTGTGATGTCTGAATACTTGAACGCATTCATTCTGACGTACGTGGTCCTATTGATCCTTTAGCCTTAAATGGATCGAAATACTTTGTTAGCTGCATTGAAGATTGGAGTCATTATACTCTGCACCACCCTGTGGAGAAGCGTATGTTAAGTTTGTGCGGGTGTTTGTAACTCCTAAACGGCAAATGCCACACCCACCTTCAGTTATACTGATCGATTCAGAATCAAAATCTGAATCAATTTAACCATGTCCATCTGGCCGTCCTCCTGTCTATCCATCTATTTTTGTGCGCAAGCTGCAGGTCGCATTTTTTGAGATATTTTGATAAAATTAGGTACAAGGACATATATTGGCCCGAAGGAGAGCCCTATTGAAAATGGACCAGATCGGACCATTTTTAGAACCCCTCCCCATATAAGGTCCTATTATTTTTTGAGATATTTCAATGAAATTTGGTGTAAGGACATGTATTGGCCCAAAAATAAATATTTTTGAAAATGGATAGGATCGGACCATTTTTAGAACCCCTCCCTATATAAAAAATTTTTTTGATTTCAATAAACAAAAAAAATAAAAAATTTTCTGACGTATATTGAAATTTTTTGAAAATACAAGTAGGTATAGAAAAATAAAATTTCTTATTACAACCTGCTTTTTCAAAGAAACAAAATAAATTGAATAGTATATTAAGTGGTGTAAGGTATTTAATGGTCGGGCTTGACCGACTATAATATTTTGACTTGTTTTAATTTTAGTTGAAGAATGAAAAGAAAGGTGAAGGGCAAATTTAATAAAGACTGTGTAAAAGCTGGCGCCTCAGGCAGTGCCTCGAGTCAGTTACAACAGCCTCATACTATTGCGATCGATATTATTTTTATACCCTCCACCTTAATGATAAAGGTTTACTAAGTTTGTTCTTCCGTTTGCAATACCCAGAAGAAAGCGTCATAGACCCTACAAAGTATATATATTCTTGAAAAGCGTCAAAAACTGAGTCGATTTATAGATATATGACCGTATGTCTGCCTATTGTTGTTTGTCCAAGCACTTTTAGTTTTTGTACTCGGATCGCTATTTAAAATGTAAAAAATCGGTCAAGAGCCACGCCCACAATTGAAAAAATTGATATATCTATATATACAAAAATTAACTTAGGAACTTGAAATTTTAGTACTTGATTACATAGTTATCTCATCTACTGATGTGCCAAAAATGGGTGTGGTCGGATAACAGACACGCCTATAATTTACAAAAAACTATTCACTATAAAACTAGACTTCCAAGCTGATATGTTAGACATACACATATATGTATATGTATATTTGTCGCGCCCACCGTTATGGATGTGTAGGGCATTTAAGATTTGGCCAAAGCCCAATTTAGTTTTTTTACTTGTTTATTTATTTATTTATTTTAAAATGATAGAACACTAATAAGACTATTGTCTCGTACGTGTTATAAAGAGGTGACAGTAGGGAGGAGGAAAGAGAAGTGAAATAGAAAATACTAACCTAACTTAATACTAAATTAATTGATTACAATCAAAAAACTATTATTAATTAATTTAATTACAATCCTTTAACTAAATTAAAATACAAACACTGTTGCTGCAACTATTGTTGATTTACAATTACTACAACATTTGACATTAATTAAAATACTGAAGAGAATAGGCCCCAATATGAAACCTTGTGAAACACTTGTGGTTAGAAAGCGAATCCTCAACCTTAACACGGTAACACCTATTAGAAAGATATGATCTCATCAGCTTGACGGCAATATTACTAAAACCATAATAATATTCGAATTTATGATGCAATAAATCATGACAAACAGTATCAAACGCCTTAGAAAAATTATAACTAATATCGTTAAATCACCATTATCATATGCTGGACGAATATCTTCAATGACTTTAAGCATAGCAGTGTTATAACTATGGTCGGACTTATAACCTGATTGATTAGAACACAATAAATTCTTGGATTTCAAGTGCTTCATAATTTGATCAGTAATTAAACGCTCAAAAATTTTAGATAAAGCTGGAAGTATTCTGATTGGGTGGAAGTCTGCAGGGTAAACTGGCGAGGTTTTTTTTCCCAACAACGCAAATTTCCAACGCTCAGGAAAACCACATGTAGTAAGAATACGATTCAGGACATGGGTTAATGACGATATTACATGTGGAAATATTAGTTTAAGAAACTTAATACTAATATTATCATAACCGACCGCATTGGACTTGAAAACATCGCATTGCACACATCTTCATTTATGAAAGCGTCAAAGTGAAATATATCGTTATATCTATACAATAGTTCCTGATCTAACTGAAGAGGATAACCCGCAGACGGTCTGCTGTTAGATTTTAGAAAATTATCATTTATTTAATTAATTAGGACTAACTTCATAAACTGTATGAGTCCTGTTAAGACCAATCTCTCTCAAATTCTTTCATAATTCTTTACGTTTAAATTCAGCATTTAATTTTTTAATGAAGTAAAGTTGGTATCGAAGTGAGCATGCCAGGTAACATTTCTGATTGACTCCAAATAGGCGAAGTCCAGAGCTATCCTGGCCTCTGCCCACTTCAAGTTGACGCACAACCTCCGCGTAGTACCACTGGTTAGCTGCCTTCACATCCGTCTTGGCAGCAAGCTAATGTGCGCAGCGAACAGACCGTCGCACTGGGCTGGTAACCCGCCGACGGTAAAAAATTACCATGAAAAGTTGGAGAAAGAATAAGAAACGTCCCCCGTCCCCCTCGTTGACGACCCCCGCGAACGTTTTAAGGAACACGACTTAAGAATATGCACCTGGAATGTAAGAACACTTTACAGATCTGGTGCCTCTATACAGCTGGCCGATGTCCTCAGTAAATATAAAGCTGGCATCACCGCTATCCAGGAAGTGCGATGGCTTGGACAGTGATTCGCTAAAAGAGCCAACTGTGACATCTACTACAGCTACCATCCGACGGAGCGTGAATTTGGATGCAGATTTGTGGTAAGTAAGAGACTTCGCCATCTTGTCTCGCGATTCACACCAGTGAATGATCGCCTTGTCACAATCCGCCTCAAGGTAAAATATTTCTATATTAGCCTAATTTGCGTACATGCCCCGACAGAGGATAAGGATAATGGGACCAAGGAAAGCTATCAGCACCTAGAGCAAACATATGACAGCTGCCCTTCCCATGACATTAAAATTGTTCTAGGTGATTTTAATGCAAAGATTGGGAAGGAGAGCATCTTTGGCCCCACCATCGGTAAATTTAGCCCCCACGACACCACATCCGATAATGGAATGAGGCTGATTGACAGGGGCGAGGAACATGGTGGTTAGTAGTACAAGATTATAGCATCTCGACATTCACAAAGCGACATGGCTGTCACCTGATCGTACGGTCAAAAATCAAACCGATCATGTTGAATCAGATGGACGGCATGCTTCTAGTGTCATGGATGTGGGGGCGATCCGGGACGCCAACATTGATTCGGATCACTACCTTGTTGCAGCCAAGGTCCGCACCAGTTTAAGTATCGCCAATACCACTCGTCAAAGTGCGGTACGGAAGCTTGCAGTCGAAAAGCCGCAGTCACAACAAACAGCTGTTGCTTACTCTACTCGGCTCTCCCAGCTACTTGCTCGCTTTGGAAATGCTCGGATACCAGGGGCCGCCTCGGCGGAATCCTTGGTATGACGATGAGTGCCGCCGCGCTGCTGCAGAGAAAAACGCCGCATATCAAAATACTCTGCAGTCAGTTGCCCCTCGCGCTTTGGGAATAAGGAGAAAAGAAGAGACGAAAACTCCTTTTCAGACGCCAAAAAAGAGATCACGAAAGGCGCGAGCTGGAAGTGATAGAGATGCACAGAGGAATGAACAAAACCCGGAAATTCTATGAAAAGGTTAAGCGTCTAACCGAGGGTTTCACAACAACACCTTCTTCCTCTGTTAGAGATTAAAATGGGAATCTGGTCACAGATGTACAGCTCTAAAGTTATGGGGAGAACACTTCTCTAGGCTGCTTGTCGGAAACGAAGAAGCGGATGGAGACCTCGACTCCGGACCACTAATCACTGATGATGATGTTATATGTCCACCTCCCGACCAAAATGAGATAAGATCAGCTATCTCACAGCTACAAAATAGCAAAGCGGCAGGTCCTGATGGACTTCCCGCTGAGTTGTTTAAGGCTGGTGGTCAATATGCGGTTGGAGGAGAGCATACCCAGTGATTGGGACCTTAGCGCACTCTGTCCAATTCATAAAAAAGGAGACCCTGCCGTATGCGCCAATTACCTTGGTATAAGTCTACTTTCTGTCGCGTATAAAATATTATCTGGCGTAATATGTAACCGACTGAATCCGTTTACTACCCAACTGATTGGCAACTATCAGTGTGGATTCAGATCTGGTCGATCCACTATCGATCAGATACGAGGTGTGTTCAAAAAGTAACGAGAATTTTTAAATTTCGCGGGTTTGGAGAGAGAGTTTTTTTTATTATGTTGGTACACATGCCCCTGAAGTACGATAAAATTTTCAGCAATATTCATTGTTTACTTTTTAAGTGGCAGCCGCTAACGTGAGACGTGTTTTTCGAGCTCGGCGATTTTCGTTAGTGAAAAAAAATGGATCAAAGAACCTGCATTAAATTTTGCGTAAAAAATGAAATAAAGTGTAGTGAAGTTTGTAAAATGTTAACAAAGGCATATGGTGAGTCTGCTATGAGTAAAGCAAGGATTTACGAGTGGTATAAGCGTTTCCAAGATGGCCGCGAAAACGTTGAAGATGACGAACGACCCGGACGCCCAAGCACATCAACAACTGATGAAAACGTGAAAAAAGTGAAAGAAATGGTTATGAACGATCGTCGAATCACAATCAGAGAAGTCGCTGATGATGTTGGCATATCAGTTGGCTCATGCCATCAAATTTTTTCGGATGTTTTGGGTATGAAACGTGTGGCAGCAAAATTCGTTCCAAAATTGTTGAATTTCGAACAAAAACAGCGGCGAATGGAAGTTTCTCAGGAGTCGGTAAATGAAGTTAATAACGATGCAGAACTACTAAAACGTGTTATAACAGGTGACGAAACATGGGTTTACGGATATGATGTCGAAACTAAGGCTCAATCGTCCCAGTGGAGGCATTCTGGATCGCCAAGACCAAAAAAGGCTCGACAAGTGCGGTCAAATGTGAAGGTTATGCTCACTGTGTTCTTCGATTTTAATGGCATAGTGCATCATGAATTCTTGCCACAAGGTCAAACAATCAATAAGGAGTACTACCTACAAGTTCAACGCCGTTTGCGTGAAGCAATCCGAAAGAAACGCCCGGATTTGTGGCAAAACAATTCATGGCTTTTGCACCACGATAATGCACCTGCTCACACTTCATTGCTTGTTCGTGAATTTTTGGCCAAAAACAAAACTCCATATTCGCCAGATATGGCTCCGTGTGACTTTTTTCTATTTCCAAAAATAAAGAGAACATTAAAAGGCCGTCGTTTTACAAGCATAGATGACATTAAAAGCGAATCGCTGAAAGAGCTAAAAGCTATTACAAAGATCGAGTTTCAAAAGTGTTTCGAGGATTGGAAAAAGCGTTGGCACAAGTGTATTATATCCGAGGGGGATTACTTTGAAGGGGACAAAATAGATATTGATGAATAAATAAATATTTTTTTCATAAAACAAAAATTCTCGTTATTTTTTGAACACACCCCGTATTCATGTTACGCCAGATCCTGGAAAAGACCCAAGAAAAACAAATCGACACACACTACCTTTTTGTCGATTATAAAGCCGAATTCAACTCACCAATTCGCACGAAATTGTATGCCGCCATGTCTGAGCTGATAAGGCCTAGAAAAATGACTTTGAGTGACACCAGGTCCTCAGTCGAAATAGCAACGGACTTCTCCGAACCATTCGATACCAAATGAGGTCTCAGACAGGGCGAAAACCTTTCGTGTACCTTTTTCAATATTATCATGGAAAAGGCGCTGCGGAATGCTGAGGTTAACATAAGTGGCACAATCTTTAATAAAAGTGTCATGATCCTCGCGTATGCTGATGATATTGATATCATCGGTCGGAAAGCGCAGGATGTTACCGCAGCTTTTGCTAGAATTGAGAAAGAATCGGCGAAGATGGGTCTAGCGGTGAACGAGGACAAAACGAAGTATATGGTGACCGATATAACTTCGGTAGTCAAGGAATTTGTCTACCTAGGTACAGCAGTAAATATCTCCAATAACGTCAGCATGGAGATAAAAAGGAGAATTATGTCTGCTAACAGGTGCTACTTTGGGCTAAGTAAGCAGTTCAACAGCAAAGCCCTCTCTCGTACGACAAAACTTACACTCTATAAGACCCTCATCGTCCCCGTGCTTCTTTATGGCGCAGAGGTATGGACGCTAACATAAAATGATGAGGTTCTTCTAGGCGTGTTCGAGAGAAAAATTCTCCAAAAGGTCTTTGGTCCTGTCAGCGTTGGCGATGAGTTCCAAACCAGAACGAATCTTGAGCTGTATGAGCTCTACGCCGACATTGACATAGTTCGTCGCATTCAGACTCAACGTCTGCGATGGCTAGGTCACCTCGGCCGTATGGACGAAAGTGCTCCGGCCAGGATGGTTTTCGAAAGGTAACTGGAAGGACGTCGGGCAAGAGGCAGGCCGAAACTCGGGTGGAGGGACCAAGTGTTTGATGCCCTGATTAATGATCGAAGCGCGTGGCGTTCTCTTCTGCAACAGGCCAAAGACCTACATAGGTTGTAATCGGCCAGTTATGATGATGATGATGATGAAAGTTGCTTCACACAGCGAATAGTTACGTGTAACCTAATTCTGCATCTCCGAAAAGTCACCCAATTACGCTTATTAGGAGAATTCTTCCAAACTTTATAGGCCCGGTAGCGATTTCGAATCACATCCTTGATATCATCATTAAACCAAGGTGGTTTTCTAAGATTAATAACAATACTTCTAACAGGAACATAATCATTGTAAAGATGAGACAAGTTGTTAGATAAGATTGATGCGCTCAAATGTCACATCAAAGTTGATTGTTAAACTACTGTTTAATGTATAGAGGAAAATGCTCTACATTTAATAACCTATGAAGAATGTACAAATCTAGACGTGACAATAAGTGATTAATTTGACAAATATATGAATAATTAATAATTCGTTAATATTCTGTGAAAATTGTACTCTTGTACTTTGTACTTATAGTTTGTCTGCCTTTTGGATTTTTTCTTTATGTGGCACATCATATAATTTCACCGTAGCGATGGAATTCAAAGGTTGACTTTTATATATTTGGTATAATACGCATTAGGTATTCTGTGTACTTCCTAAATATTTTATACCCATGAATTTTTAAGGTTTCAACAGATAGGACACCACCTCCGCCTCGCGGAGCTTAACATTCACTAATTAGCTTAACATTCACATAATTAGACACATAGAACGCTTTAGATAAGAATATCGAGCTTCATAATTTTTAATTTGTTTAAAATAATTTTAAGATAGAATAGAACGCTTGTTTCTTAAATCAATCTCAATTTCAATTGTTTTAAATAAGTATCGTTCTTACTATGCAATTGTGTTTTTACTGGGGTCTCACTAAAGATGTTTACCATTTATTTGAGCATCTTTCCCCAACTGACTTCAAAAAATTAATTTTTATAGCAAAGCATCAAAGTGAAAGTGTCTTGCTATAATTTAGCGCATACCATATAATTTGTTACATATTCCAGTATTCCATAATAAATTTTGAATCATAAAAATAATTACTCCTGGTCTTTCGCCGACTTTTCAAGACGAAACTTTTATTATATAAATGTAGCATCAAGTACTAAACAATTTGTTATCGGAAAATTTATTCGATTACAAAATAGATTTGGCGCAGCTGAATTGTATTAAAATTAATAGCGCCCTCTACCCCGACCGCCGCACTGAGGACTAACTCCAATTTATTCAGTTTATTTAATAGTGTATATTTTATTTTGAATATAATCTTGGATTACGGATATGAAGTTGTACAAAAATGTTTAAAATATGTAAATATCAAAAATGTATTTGCAATGTATGTATGTATATGTGCATAATTCTAAGATGGATTATTCGCATGTTACAGCTAAGTCACTTTTCACATTTACCATGTTCATCTTCTCAGCCACATTTTCGTCTTGTGAAAGTTCCTGCAGTAAAAGAAATAAAAAAACAAAAAAAAAATAATAATAAATATGAGAAGAATGAAAATGATGCTTGAAATATATTATGTCACAGTAAAGGCGAATGCCTTAGGGCAACAAATAATAGCCAGCATTATAATTCTACTGGAGATTAAACAAACGCTTTTAAAACAAGTTGGAATAAAAGCGGTGGGTAGGATGTGTACGTATTAGACTTTAGTGGAAAATGCTTCGTTACATTATTAGTACATTTAATTAATTTGCATCTCAGACATTTGGCGATTATTATTACCAGTTAATTTGATTAAGTTCTAAATCAAGTGTTTACCAACACAACACATATCACATAGCATTCGTTATGAATGAAATGGGTTTTAACGAATATATCGTAATATTGCGGAACGGAATTTACGGAAACTATATGAAAATTATTTTATGCAACTTTTAGAAATACTTAGTAAAAGTAATTAAATGAGAAAGCCCTCTCTTTCAGTTGACTATATGGTACTATATGGTACAGTTGACTATATAGTATGGTATGGTAGCATATTCGATACCACAAATGATATTCATTTCAATAATATTGTGTGTGCGTTGTGTGTTAAGGACCCCGGAATACACAAAATACAGTATTGCAGTTAGGTAAGTTTAAAGAAGTTTAGGACATCAACTTAAATATTTAAATTATTCACATGCAATCGTTTTAAAATAATATTAATTCATTATTGATGAGAAACGGCACGAATATTAAAGCATATGAGATAGACATTCCCATTCGACAATATATATTGGTAGAGGTATTTTATGTGGCTGAACTACTAGAAATGTCCTTATTTTGACGAGTATTCACCTCAGTTCAGCTCGTAGGAGCATTAAGATATAATTCGTAATGGCAGATGCTTTTTTATAACTCAACCAAATTTCCATGCTTGTCCCCATTTTCAGCTCCAGATATAATGCACACTTTTCTTTCGAACTGTTCAGATAGTTGTGACCCCAATTTGCTTTCTTCCTCGACTCCGTTTATTGACACATTCAAATCATTATTCATATCTTTGTCTTTAGATGTATAACCATCCACTTCTGTTGTGCTTATTTCGGCATTGGCAATGGCCGCAATTGAATTGTTAGAAACCAATTTATTGTTGCTTATATTATGCTGGTGCTGGTGCTGTTGATCCAATATTTCAATGGCCCTTTCGGTTATTTCATCAATAATATTGACAACAGCAACAACATCACAATCGTTTGCATTATTCATTTGCATAGGAAGTAAACCAATTGTACACTGTCCAAGTTCAAATATATCTTCCACTTTTTGAACGCCATCATCATCAACAATTGTTTGATCTTTTACGTCGCTATTGGGTAAACCATTGTGCGATTTAATATGTTGTTCGGTTTGCGGTTTCATTTGAGTATAATAATCAGCGTTAAGCATATGTTCATCGCTTTCAATTGTTTCAATTGCATTTGATTCTTCATTTAAATAAACTGAATCGTTTTTTGCACTTTGAAGAGATTCGTTATTTTCTATCAATTCAATATCATGTTCGGTTGAGTAAGAAGACGGAGCTAGTGGGGGAAGTGGGGATGTGGGAATGGGAGGAGGTAATGAATTATCTTTCTCTATTATTTCGACCTGTTCATGTTCTATAACAGCTTCAATAAAATCTGGAAGTACATTATGTTTGATGTCTAATATGTCCCCATTGGATTGTTTGAATATTTCAGATTGGTCTTGTGTTTTAGGGAAGTTAGGCGTAAAGGACAAGGTGTCTACGGTAGCAGCTATTGTATTAGCTTCAGAGATTACCTCTATTTGGGGTTTGGTTTGTTCTGAATTGGATTGATAATTAGCATCGCTATTTATGTGATTCTCCTTTGGGAAAGTCATGGTCTCGCTTATAATCTTAGCAGGAATGGCATTATTACTTAAATCCTCATCAACATTGTCGCAATTGGATGCCTCCGGTACATTGTCAGTAAATCCGTTAATGCAATTTTCCAATTTCCCTTTAGAATTTGCCAGAGAAGTTTCGATAGTTACATTATTTTCATCTTTAGGAGTTTGTGCTTGAATGCGTTCAGTCTCATTTTGGGCAGTGTCGTTTAGATCTTCAATGTCATTTTCTTGTTTAAAAATTCTCGATGTTTGAGGTGCTTCATCGTTTTGTTGTTCTGGCAGTTTCTCTTCAGTCTGTGGAATTAATACGAATTTTTCATCGGCAGTTTTCAAATCGTAATTAATTTCAATGGATTTTTCCAAGCTGCCCTCTTCAACTTTAAGCAATTGACCCTCAGTTCCGTCCTCAGTGTCCTAAGTTTTTGGGTAACGATGGAATGAGTATAAAAACGATGGCTCTTCTGTTAACAATATGGCTAAGAACTCACCTTTGCAGTAATTGAAGATTTCTCATCCACATTACCGTTAGAAGGTTCAGTTGGAGAATTTTCTTCAACCTCCTCAGTTTTAGACGGCTTTTGTTTATCCTTTCGTCCAAAAGAAATGTTACGAAACGACCATTTCTTTTTTACCTTTTCCTTTTTAGTCTTTTTTAAAGTATCCTCGGCAAGGGCTGAGGCATCATCACCATTAACAGAATCGTTTTCATTAGATGGAGTCGCCATTTCCGATTTATTTTGATGTGCATTGTCTCCTCCAGCGTGAGCATCTACATTATTTTCGGAGAATGTTCCTTTATCATTGTTCACCACATTTAATTCTTCTTTCTGCAAGAAAAAGTGGCACAAAACATATTACCCACTTTATTTGATTTATTATGAAAACATCGTTTTGATATTTAAAAAAAGGCGATGACCAAACAATATACAGACAAGTACAAAAACTGACCTAGGATAATTTTCGGATACTTTTCGTTTATAACTGTGAAAACGACCAGTTTTGAGTATGAGTAATGTGTGTTCTGCATTATACCACAAAGGTGAAATTCTACATAAAAGTGGACCGCACCCATTATTTACATAAGTACTTTGTAGCCTTTTTGACACCTATTTCGTGATATTACGTACGAACTAACAACATCCCCCTCCTTTATATTTGGCAATAATCACATCTTAAATACGCACCACCTGTGAACCATTAAATATTTATCCCCTTTCAGTTTTTATTTCACTGGGTGTGTTTTTCAATTCGATTTTCTCCAACTTCAACACATCGTCCTGCCTTGGCCAATTTTAAGATATTTCGATGACATATGGTACAAAGGCATGCCTAGATTCAAAGGTGCACACCATTGAAAGTGGTGCAAATAGGACCATTTTTAGAACCCCTGCCCATGTAACACCCTAATTCGAAGTATGGCTTTATATGATGAAAATTCGCCAATTCCTAATATTTTTTTAAAGAGACTTGGTAGACTAGTTATTAGGCTACTGATTGAATGTGCCAAAGTGGGAACCGATCGGACTATTTTTGGAACTCATTTTCATATAACATTTGATATATATTCACGAAGTGACTTTTATATGGCAGACTCACATTTAGCGATACAACCTATTACATACTAATTGTAGCATACACTTGAGTTGAATATAAAATTTTAAGCTTTTTTTTTTTGAAATATTTTCTTTGTAATTAATGTCTAATATTATTTGGCGAGGTATTCTATAAAAATGGTGTACAGACATTGGAAGTTTGCTAACCATTTACGCAGAACATAGGGTATCTTATTTGGTACAATTCTTATGCACTTAAAATATGAAAAATTATTTTCATAACCGTGACTATATTCACCCTATTACTTGGTCAGGTTGAAAACATGACGATATTAATAATAAATACTAGAAATGAATTTTACCTTTACAGGGTTTTTCTCCTGCTTTTCTTTTTCTGCGACGTTCACTGCTTCATGATCTATATCTTCGATTTTTTCAACCTTTTCAGTAACCTCCTCCTCTAATGTTTTTTTATTATCGGTGGTAATATCAACTGATCTTTTGCTTTGAGCTTTTCCCATCTCGTTTCCTGAAATGACAAAATACATCAAGAAAATACATTTTTTTTTTTTTTTTTCTAGAGGTAGAGTATTGTTTAAAAAAATGTGACTAAGGCCGGGAAAACAAGCCACACCCAATATGCCGCTAATTAAACCATCAAAATTTTGTTCTTTCTACTTATTCACATATTCTTTTCTTCGTTTTTAAGGTTCACACGAAAATTTGTTGCCTTTTTAAAACTTACAACACTGTACGAATAAAGAATTGACCTTCTAACCATTTACTTTTAATAATAATGCTCTATATATATACGAATATAGAAATGTGTGTTACTCTATGTTACAACACTATTGTATTGCGAACTTAAAGTACACCAATCTCTTTACTTATGCGTAAGTATTACTTTACGAGCGGCCACCGCCAATATATATTATAATGACATTCACATACATATCTATTAATTATAATTTTTCCTCTGAAAATATTCATATAAAAATATTTCCAAATTCTATAAATAAATGAATTAATAGATTATATATAAAAAATGTTTAAATCAATGCTCGTTGAACAAAGAAATCAGGATGTCATATAAAGATTACACACACATATGCATTTGTATGCATAAACTCATTATACATTTTAAGCGAATTCATATGTGTGAGTTCGGCGCAGTGACAGCGACAGGCACACCCAAACTTAATCAGTCATAGAGTGTAGGAAGGAAAAAAATAAAATATGTATGTATGCACCTCCAACCACAATCAGACTTAAAAACTTCCAAATCCTTAGAAAAATATTCAGGTGAACTCATATGAACCAATTTTATAACAATCCGACACTAATTTTATAAAAAAATACATTGTAAAATATAGTCTTCACTTTGTTTGGTTCAACACACATACACTTTTAATTATATAATAACTATATGGATATTTACCTGATTTTAATTATACACACAAGAGTACAAGAAACACAAAATAATTTATAAATATTCTATACACTCAAAATTTAAAATTATTCCTCCGGCCTTTCAATCAACTTGTTCATTCGTTTCCAAACTTTAAATAAAGATGTCTGCCAAATTTGGTGAGCGTAAAAAATGTATAAAGTGCTTGCTTGAAGCGGCATTTAACAAGGTTGCCAGACTTGTGTCCTTTATTTCTTTTATAGTTCGTTTTTGCCTTTTCTCAGCTTCGAACATTTTTTGTTCTATTTTAATTATAGAACAAAAAAATAAAACACCTACAAATAATTATTTATATAATAACCTTTGCAGCAAAAATTATTTTCTTTTATATTTGAATAAAAGCGCAATAAACATTTCTAGCATTTTTCGAATGGTCAAGAATTATTGGAGGAGTTCTTCTTATACTTTGTTAAAAACTATAATTTCTTATTCACACTTTTTTCTATTTTATCTAGTACCTGTTTGCAAAATTTCGTTACGATTGGTTAAGAAATATAGGAACTGTTAAGGTAAAACCTCTTACACGCAATTTTTTTTCATTTTAAATTTAATATTATTAAATATACATTCAATTAAATTCAATCTCTTAATATACATATATCGTTATAATAGTGGTAGCGTCAGTTTTTTATTATCAGTAATTGTGATACCATATTTAAAATCATCCAAAGTTTAAGTCACATTTTTAACATTCACAGTTTATACCTAGTTATTTGACTTCTCGCGTCTGTTAGGTAAATTGTGTTTACATACATATTAAAATACTACGTATCCGAGGACAACGTTTGACCATTTGTTTTTCAATTTATAATTAGTAGTATAATAAAAAATAAAATGAATAATTTTCATGATTATGAACTTAATAACAAAATAAAAAAATGTATGTATTTTCTATATACAATAATTAATTATTAATGATAATATATAAGTATTTGACTTTGGACATGATGGGCGTATAGCGGGTGCATTTACATATATTTCTACACTAGCAAAACAATTTTGTCATATTATTTAATATTGTTGAACAATTTATATCAATAAACCATATCAATATAGCGCACAAATAAGCGCTAACGCTTCTAACAAAGTTAAATACCGGCCCGGGCAGCGAAGGATGCAAGCACCATCATCAGGCGTATGGGATATTTTACTATAGGTATCCAAAAAAAAATTATAGAAAATGTTCGAGAATGTGGACTTTTCTAAATATATTTCTAGACCAAACAAAGGATAATTTACCTAAAATATTTAGTAAGATTAGGACGTATTTAACACCTCGTTTCGTACTCATTTATTATATTATAATTCTTATAAAATAAAATAAAAATTGTTTGAAATTTTTATAATTTAAGCTTAAAGTTAGAATTTTCTAAAATTGAAATGTTATTGTGCAGCTTCAGAAAAAGTGTCCGAAAATATATACATTGTTGCAAATGATCCGTCTCTGGCATTTTATCGTATTCAAGAGCATGTGAGAAAAGTCCTACAGCCTATACTAGATAAACGGTCAGAAGTTAACCTCTTGCAAAATAACTTACAAGGTCATTGTTACGATTTAGAATATGCCATGGGGTATGTGCACAATACATGATTTCTTTATATTTGTACTCATATACTTTATTAATTTCAGAGCTATAAAGGATATTGAAAACTCGGAAAAAAATTTTCGAAATGTCCAAGACATGATTAAAACAGCAATTTTTTTAAAGCAGCAATTGCAAAGTGAAGAAGGACACAATAAGTTGAATAAAAATGCTAAAAGTTATGCTTTTAAAAGACTTTAACTAAATAAATTTTGTATTTCAACGGAAGGTTTTCAAAGATACAGAGCCATATATATACCTATTTAATACTTTTTCGTTCTGCTTTTCTATATCTAATAAATTTAAGTCAATCGCTATTTGTGATCAGAAAACTACTCACTTTCACTTAAACTTGCTTTAGTTAATAATATATTTAAGTTTACTTCCAGGATCTTATAGGAGTACTAATGAAGGAAAAACAATCTCTTTAAAATTCCTAAGTTAAAGTGTATATACGAGTATATAGATTAGATGAATTGAGATTTATTTTAATATTGTGATATATTTAAGAAGTCTAAGCTTAAGATTAAGAGGACTACACCATTTCCAGTTTAATTTCAGAAATTATCAAAATCATTCAGAAATGGTTTGAAATTGAGAATGACCATTTCTAAAAATGAAATGGAATAACTGAATTTCAAATGGAATATCTGAATTTCAATTGACTGTTTCTAAATTTCATTTGGAATAACTAAATTTCAAATGGAATATCTGAAATTTAACTGACTATTTCTGAAATAAAAATGGAAATGGTATAGTAAATATAACGCTACATACGTCATCTACATTTTCTTAGACCGTATTGGATTTAAAATTAGTAGCTTTTTATTTAATCGAATAAGAAATAGTTCTATGACCAGCGACAAAAGTGCCATTTGATAGAGTTAAGACGATTTAGAATTTGGCGTTAATCAAGAATATAGACATATGAAAGTCCTTCAATGTTTGGAAAATGAATGCATTTCCGGCGGTAAATATATATATCATATAGCTACTACAGGTTGAGGTCGCTTTGTGCCTATATGGCTGCTTAACAACAGACTCACAATACACCAAAGTCGAACAATTTTTAAGGTTTTATCATAATTTAATTTCATGTCGTTTATTTTTATATAAGTATAGGACAAAACAATTAGCTCCATCTATAGTGAGCGTATGCTCTATTACTTTCACATTGTTTGTGTAAGTCAACTTTTCTTTTTATAACCCTTCCATGACCATGAGCTGCATCTAAAACCTCCCATGCGAGCTTTTCTGGAAGATGCACCTTTCGATCTTTGTCCCGAGCCGCTTCCAAAATCCACTTCATAGCCAGAAAATAAGATCTTTTTTCATTGACCGGAATCGGAACTTTATATGTAACACCACCTCTTTTTATATTAGTTAATTGCAAGAGAGGCCTACAATTTTCAATCGCTTGAATTAAAAGTGTTTGAGGATCTATTTCCACATTAGTAGTATCTTTTCCCAAGTGTTTGCGCTCTATTTGTGATCTTTTAATACACTCAAAACTATTTTCAAGCAGATCCCTGGCTAGTTTTTTATTTCCTCCTATGGTCATGTAGTTAATCATTTTGTTAACTATTTCTTTATAAAATATTGATAAAGAATCGTCATTTTTCGCAGCTTTTTTAGGTACATGAACCAGTTTTGCGTATTCTCCACTCTCCTTAAGTAAAATTTGTTCTTCTTTTTTGAAAATAGGCTCAATGTAATGCTTTGGATATACAGACATCTGCCGAGAAATACTCATCTCGCTGATTCTAAGAACAGAAACTAATATTAGTATGTACCTCATTAATAACAATATGGTAAAATTTTAATGCAATATTACATTTTCAATTTTTGCATTATTCTAATCATGTTGGATTGCTACTGACATTATTCCCGCAAAATAAAACAGTTGCTAAATATTTCTAAAATTGCTTGCATTTTAGTTATGTGTCCTTCGTCAAGGTACTAGTTCAATTACGCGATTCCACTTATTATAACGAATTTTATATACATACGATATGAACTAGTTCATAATCACGAAAATTACGCATAAATTCTAAATAATAGCTTTTCTAATGTTTTTTTATTTGATAAGGAAAATTTTTATATTATTATAACTTTAAATGCTTGGTTTTTTTCAAGGTTCATCAAGAATTTGTACAAATGTGCTGCGAGCTCGGTCCTAGACAATTTTCCCCATGCATCCCCCTCCTCCATTATATGTAAAGAATTATATAAAAGAAAATATTGAATTTGTAGCACTTCCATGGGAAAGTATGTATCAAAATTAGGTTCAAAACCCACCTATGAAACACTTCTTCGCCATTTACAATTGGCGTTAATATTTCCAAAAGGGGTTCAAAGAAATTAACCTATCTACTCTGGGTTGTAGTAGCGAATAGCGAGCCATTATAAATAAAAGAAATCATCGAAGCAAAACTTTCCAACGTTTAATAATGAACATAAATGAAATGTGGTCATTTTCTTAATGCTAGCAACCTTGAGCAATGTATATTTCACAAGGCCCACCAACCATTATCTAACTTTACCAAATAGTACATGAGCAGAACCAGTGTAATTTGTTGTTGCTTGTTGTTGTATACCTTGACCATACAAAAGTGTGTCTGTAAGTGCTTTTATTATACCTTGACAAAACACAAGTTTACGTGCGTCTTAATGCTTAAAAAAATTAACATACTTTACGAGGACTTAACGTTTTATATTTGAAGTATAAAAATTCCAACTTTTTATTCTATAATGCATTTTCTTAAATGTAATGTAATCGAGAAAATAGTGGCAAGTGCAGTTAGTCCTGTTTTTTTTTAAACCAAACATTTATGAACGGCCCGAACGGCGGTTTTTTTGCGTATGTAGTGTAGACGGGATACTACTACTGCACGATTACTCTATAATAATGTTATGTGAATATACGTTTAAGAATAACTTAATACAGAATATTCCCTCTTATGCACTTAATATCCAATTGTCTTATATCTAATACTGTGAATACTAATTCTGCGTTTGAATAGTGCATTTATTAACAACAACCAATTTTTATAGTGTGTATAGTTGTTTTTGCCATCCAACCAACCATTAAAATTTATATAAAAATCACTGTTTGACCGAACTCTACATTTACAAATTTATAGATATCTTTATAATTCTTAAACTCTACAGCTCCTTATTTACGTACTATATGTATGCATGCATGTATGTATGTATATATAATGTTTTGTTGATACAAAGAATTACTGTATGCTCGCTGCAGACTGATAAGATTGCATATATAGGGGGCTTTAAGAATTAAGTGTATTAACATTAAAATTTGAAATTTGTCGTCTGCTGCTATGTATGTGTGTATAAATTTAAAGAGTTAGAACTATTATCTTCGATTTTTGTACAATAAATATGATTTCATGGATTGTGGGAGATGCAAGTCCTGAACACGTTCTTCCAGATAAACACGACCCAGAGTCTGGCGAATGGTGCGTCTGCACAAATCCATGAGGGGCAATGGTTCAGCTATTTAAAAAAACAACAACAACAACAAAACAAGAAACAAAGATAAAAAATTAACGATTTTATTGCAAACACACAGCCCCCTATCTTCTCTTCTTTACTTACGATCTAAACCGCCTATATAACGCATTGTTATTTCACAATGGCCCCAAACGGCCGACACCACCGGATACAATTTTTTCCCTTTTAACCCTTTAAATGCTACTCCAAGATATTGTTGATCGACGATAAAGCTTAGTGTTCCTTCGTCCATATCAAGTGCAACCAAAAACTTGTCGGGAACAAGGAAAGCTTCGTCGTTCTTCAAAATAGCTGGATAAGTAATGCCGGCGCAATTTTTGGAATCGTGATATAGTTTATTCCTACCCAAGTCCCAGCCCCAACTCTGTTCTGATGATCCCACCAAGCTCTGATAACCAACCGAATGCAAAGGGGCTTCTGAAGTGGCCACTCCAACAACAGCATGAGTACCTCTTTGTCGTGTTGGCCAATATATTTCCCATACATGCAAGCCTTTTGTCATACCAACTTTTCCTCGTATGCAATCTGTGCTTTGTGCAACGGGATGTCTGTGAAAGGTAAGCTTATCATCCTCTTTAACAAAAATATTCAGTGATCTATCCTCAGAATTCCACGAGTGTTTGAGTTGGATTTCTTTATTTGCTGGCGGCATATCTAGGAGAATATCAATACGGGCCGGCTTCGCAAAATCTGCAGCCAATTCCCTGGGTATTATTGGCTTATATGATGTTTGAGATTCATTTCTGTTTACTGTCTTAACACTACCACTTATTTTTTGACCCATGTTCATACCACGACAGCTTCGAGATCTCCGTTGATCTATAATTGCGACTTTATATGATAATCGTAAACGTTCAAAGTCTCTAGGCTCTAATCTGGAAAGGACAACGCGTGGAGATAAATTTGGTATGCTTTGGGGTCGGCGTCTATCACTTGACCTTACAGCAGGCGTTCGGCCACCTTTATATCTAAAATGAAAGTTATGAATACAGCCATAATTTATGGACAAACATTTGACTCATTTGACATATTCACAGGCTTTATCGCAAGTTGTTTTACCGTTACTTACACTTCCTTAACATTCTTTAACGATCTATTGAACTTGAGTTTGTATATGTTTTTCAGACAATATTCTGTCCCGAGTGGGTGATATGTTAAATGAAATACTCCGACTCAATTATACAATTTAAACAAGTGAAAATGTATTATAGTCGGTCAAGCCCGACTATTAAATACCCCACACCACTTAATATACTATTCAATTTAATTTTTATCTTTGAAAAAGCAGGGTATAAAAAAAAGTTTTATTTTTCTATACCTACTTGCATTTTCAAAAATTTCGAAAAGATGTCAGAATATTTATACCCTGCACCACCCTGTGAAAAGGGTATATTAAGATTGTGCAGAATCAAAATCTGAATCAATGTCCGTCTGTCCATCTAAAGTTGTGCGCAAGCTACAGGTCGCATTTTTCGATGAAATTTGGTATAGGGACATGTGTTGGCCCAAAAAGAAACCCTTTTGAAAAAGGATAGGATCGGACCATTTTTAGAACCCCTCCCCATATACATTTTTTTTTTCATTAAACAAACAAAAAATAATGTAATTTTCTGACATGTATCATTTTGAAATTTTTGAATTTTTTTTTGGCCAATTTTTGGGTTTTTTTTGGGCCAATACATATCTATGTATCAAATTTCAACGAAATATCTCAAAAAACGCGACCTGTAGCTTGCGCACAAATTCAGATAGACAGACAGAGATATCAATTCGTCTATATATTATTGAATCCGAAACGAATATGGGCGCGGAGGCATGCACGAATGTATGCTGCAGCCTTGGGAGCCAGGTACAGAATGGCTGCTTTGTAGCTCCGAACGTTGCACTACAGATCGCTTATATGTACAAGAATATTAATTACAAGTTATTTAAAAATATTTCAAACCTTACACCACTTAGCTCCTTAAATTATGCTACAATAAACTTAATATATGCCGTACCTGTTACGTATTGCCGTATACGTGTCTTTGTTAAATATCATTATATGGAAATGGGTTCTAAAAATGATCTGATCAGGTCTAAATTTGGCACAGCCAATTATGAAACTAATTAACTATTTTGAACCAAATTTTGTCAAAAAAAATTAAGAATGTCATTTGTGCCATCCATTGTAATAGGACCTTATATGGGGAGAGTTTCTAAAAATGGTCCGATTCAGTCCATTTTTAATAGCGTTCCTCTCTGGGACAATACTATATAAGGTATTGCCTAAATAAGATCCTATTACAAAGTAGTCTTTAAATGCCGTAATTTTGCAATTCTTAATACTTTTGGAGGAAAATTTGGTGAATTAGTTATTTGGCTGAACCAAATTTGAACCTGAATTTCTTATATAACAATAACACGCCCACAATTAAACGAAAGCTCAACAAGTAAGAAATCTTGAATACCCTCTACATCTACGCACAGCCCACTGTGTGGAATTGCATGGTAGGTGAATGATTCCACCCTACAATAGTGTACGTATTGCATCTCAGCTTGCAAATGGAGTTTTACGCCAAGTATGCTTTTTTGTAAATTATCGGCGTGTCTGTTATCCGACCGCGCCCATTTTCGTCGATTGTGGGCGTGGATATCAACCGACTTTGCTAATTTTAAATAACGATCTGCGTGCTAAAACTGAGTGCTTGTACAAAATTTTAGAAATATCTCGAAATTTACAACCGTGAGAATACCAACAACAGACAGACACACAGACATACATGTCTAGATCGACTCAGGTTTCCATGCTGATCAAGAACATATACTTTGTAGAATCTCTGTTATTGGCTTTTTTAAGCCTTTTTTTAAGGTTTTTTTTTCATATTATTCAAAAACTGAAAATACATAATACTTTGAGCATTCATTGCGTCCCTCTAAATAAGAGAATGATCGACCACACCCACTAGAAAATATTTAACATGAAAGAAATAGTCCAGTCGCCCACAATTCTAATAAAACTCAAAATAATTAGCTTTTCTATCCCAATTTTCCCTTGCCATTCGCACTCTCACGACCACAAAAGCTGAGGTATTGTGCTGCAACATAATTTCTGGGCTTTAGGCTGGTCAAGTTTACGTATTTGAAAAATTTTAACCACGCCCAGAACACCATCTTTTAAAAACTATTATAGATCAACTCAAAGGTTAAAGTCCGTCACAAAGTTTTGTTAATTGTAGGAGTGTGTTATTCAACCTCGCCCATATTCAACAAGAATATGAATATATATAAATAGGTGTACTCAATTTCAATTTTGTAGTTTTATTTAGACAAGATTTGTGCCATGTGTGTGCGTAGTTTTGAGGCAATTTAGCCCAGTTTATATAGGAGCAATTGTTCTTATACGGTTTTGGTTAATTGTTGTGGTGGTAGGTTCCTATTTCAAGAAGGCAAAAACGTCCTGCAGCCCCCAGTACAGTTAAATCTTGCAACACATAGATTTAACACATATCGATGGTGAGGTTGAACATGACAATTATATGAATGTATCTAATTATTACCGGGAACGTGGTCTGAGGCGGAAATACTTTAGTGCAGCGCATTCGAATACGTCCTTGCTTTTAATGCCTTAAGCAATGTATAATATTTAAATTGTTGTTGTCTCTTAATAATTTTTACACAACGCGAGAATTTTGCAATTTTTTGCTAAATGAAAATTATGTTGGCTCTTTAAATAAAAAACGGTACACTTAAAAATACTCCAAGTAAAAATTTTTTATTCAATAAAAAGAAATTCTTCTCGATGTACATCCATAAATTACTTTCCAAGAGGTATCGTTAATTAATGACTTAACTAGTTATAGATATTTTCAGTACTCTTCACAAAATCGTTGAACGACTCATTAGTTGTACATAAATTTGTTTTTCAAGGTCAGCCATAATTAACTTGGATTATAGATTACCTTTTTTTAGCGTATTCCATTTATTATATGGACGTATGAACAATATTTTTGTAATAGTTTATAAGTCGTTATAAATTGAATAAAACAAAAAAATCTTTTGGCACAAAAATCACTTTAACATATTCCTATAGTATAATGGTCAATCGTTAAACTAGCGTTACTACGCATGGTTGCCACCGCAAATAACAGGATGATTGAAAGAAATTTTAAACATACCACAAGTTACTATTTTTTACTATGCATATATATAATTATTCGTACGTGGTATAAACCTCAAATTACGACCACATAGCAATATATTTTTCCCAATATATCTCCATTATGTTTGATAAAAAAAATTTACAATAATTTTTAGTATTTGCAAACGAAAAGAGAATACGCTAAAACGATACAAGGCATCATTAGTATACTAACAATGAACATACAATAACGCGACGCTTCTTTTTCTGAAATAATGACAGACAACAAATACATCGATTTTACCAAATGAAACAATGGAAGCATATAACGCTGGAAACCTATATCAGAATATACATTAAATAATGGATCACAAGTCCATGTCGAAGTTCGAAATTGAAAATAAACAACACAAAAATATTATACTTTAAAAATTCTAAATATTTTATGTCACAATATATGTAATTGCAACATCCACAATTTATTTGTTGCATCGAATATGGACTGATATTATTTTGTAGTAGCAATACGTTGTTTTGGGGCATAACCCTAAGTACCTAGAAAATGGCATCCACATACGAAAACAATCAGACAGACAAACATGGCCAGATGGTCCCTGAGCAAGTAAAGAATGTTTGCTATACTCAGATTTTCACAAAAATTATTGTACCGTTAGTGGAATATAAATTACGGTTTTTGCCATCAATATTTTTATTACACCCCACACTACTTGTGGTGGACAGTTTACTAAATTTATACGGATGTTTGCTAAAGGCCATACTTCTTTCATCTAATATATGATATAGCTTAAAAAAATTAAGATTATATGTATTTATAATTAAAAACTTAAAACGAACTGGAACGTTTGTATTATTTTTCTATATTTACATTATATTTTCTATAATACATTAAATTACTGCTTTATCGACTTGGGAGTTTCATATTTAACTCTCATAAAATTGTAGAAAAAAAGAGTTAACTGCAAGATAACAGTGCAACTCCTTAAAACTCCAATTTTCAACATGCATAGTTCGGCCACTCAAGATTTTCGCGGCTACAACAAAACCTCTTATTAGCATTGCAACATAAGCGGATCATTCATTAAAATGGGGTACAGTGTGTTATTCCGTTTGGAATTACTCAGGGACCCCATAAGGCCGTGTGTACATACACAGAGTCACAAAAATTTAATTTGATATAAATATGTATATAATTCTAAGATACCCAAAAATATAAAAGTAGAGGTACAAGATTTTAGACAGCATATATGCTGCGTCTACTGTTTATGAATGTGAAGGGTATCTGAGATTTAGCTATGCCAAATTTTTTTTCCTTTTTCAATTTGGCCAAATCAAATCGATTAAAACTCAAATATATATGTTCATTCATCTCCATCGCACCAAATCATTCTTGATTTTTCTAAACAAAATGATGTTTTGTAAAATCAATTCCTACTTTACCCGAATATTTATGTATATATAATATTTAATATACCTCTGCGCTTTGTGCTTTCATTGGTTATTAAACTGTATTCGTTGGCTCAGACTTGGTAAATGTCTGGCCTCAATGAGAAATTGTTCAAATTATCCACAAACACAATAGAGTATTAAATAATGCGAATAAATTTAGTACACCACATCAATGTAAAACGCACCACACAGCTATATGCACATACACTCAATTTACAAATCCAAGATCCTTTTAAATGTTTCCTTGAAGAAATGTAGGGGCGGTACTTGGTCACAACCGAACAAAATTTGGTTTATCCCCATATGTTTTACTTTATTTTCGTAATTTATCACTTCAGCTAAATTAAAATATGTAATTTCTGTATTTATGTACACCTATGTATATAGTACGTCTACGTATAAATCGATTTTTAATTTACCAACTTATGAAGGTAAAGCTGTAGAAGGCAAATGTAAAATATATGCATAGTATACTACTTACATCCCTATCATTTATGGTTGTTCTCAAACATTATTATTAAAATTATTTTTCACAAATTATTTAAAATCTTCTAAAATCGACTTCCACATATTTCCACATAAATCAAGAAAAACAACACTTTATCATTTTATTTTTAACCAAGCGGAATTGAAATTTACAGATTGATTCAAAGGTCAATTTTATTTCAATGCTTTTAGAATATAAACGACATTGTCTGTTTAAATACTGGATACAGACTATTTAAGAGAGTTGTAATTACAATTCAAATTATATATTGCTACAATCTGCATATTTTTCTAATGTTGAAAAGCTCTTAAACTATCAAAACAATAAAATTTTTCAAAATGACACGGACTACATCTGATATTACAAATCTGTCAAATAAGTACCCGGAAATTCTCATTTTAAATTTTCCCGCTGAGAATATTTCAAAATTTTTTTTTTCCCAGGTTAGCACAACTGTCAGCCACTATTCTGTCAATTTTGATTGCTATGTGTCATTTAGTTTGTTTACGGCGTCATTAGGAACAAGTCAGGTCAAGTTTTGTGTGCGTTGCGATTTTTACTATGGATAAAAATATCGAACAAAGAGTTTGTGTGAAATTTTGTGTTTCAAACGAAATTTCTTATGCCAAAACGTTGGAAATGTTGAAAAAAACATTTGGTGATTCAACCATGTCGAAAACTCAAGTTTACGATTGGTATAAATCGTTCAAAGAGGGGCGAGAAGAAGTGAACGATTTGCCACGTTCAGGACGGCCTTCGACCTCTTCAACTGAAGAAAACGTCGACAAAATAAAGGAAATGGTGCTCGAAAATCCTCATTATAGTTTGCGAGAGATAGCCCAAGAAATGAACATGTCTCATGAGACCGCTCGTCATATTTTGGTTGATGTTTTGGGTATGCGGAAAGTGGCAGCGCGATTGGTGCCAAAAGATCTGAATTTTCTTCAAAAAGTGAATCGCAGTAAGGTGGCTGAAGACATGCTTGAACGCGTAAATTCGGATCCAACGTTCATCGAACGCATCATAACTGGTGACGAGACATGGGTTTTCGAGTACGACATGCAAACGAGTCAACAATCATCGGAATGGCGCGCCAAAAATGAGCCGAAACCGAAAAAACCGCGCCAAAGCAAATCGAAAATCAAGGTGATGCTGACCGTTTTCTTCGATATTCGTGGTGTTGTTCATTCGGAATTCTTACCGGAGGGCAAAACCGTCAATAAAGAATATTATCTTGTCGTTATGAAGCGTTTGAGAGAGAATGTTCGTCGCAAAAGACCAGATTTGTGGCGGAACAAAAGTTGGATTTTGCACCACGATAATGCACCAGCGCACAAAGCGATCATTGTGAACGAGTTTTTGAACAAAAATTCAACAAATATCATCGAACAACCACCGTACTCTCCAGATATGGCCCCGTTTGACTTTTTCCTGTTTCCAAAACTGAAATTACCACTTGGTGGAACCCGTTTTGAGAGCATTAAAGACATCAAAACTAATTCGCAACGAGAACTGAAGGCCATCCCGGAATATAGCTTTAAAAAGTGTTTCGATT
This sequence comes from Crataerina pallida, assembly GCA_949710015.1. Taxonomy (NCBI): domain Eukaryota; kingdom Metazoa; phylum Arthropoda; class Insecta; order Diptera; family Hippoboscidae; genus Crataerina; species Crataerina pallida. Next base: position 23,825,153 of record OX453289.1, on the reverse strand, counting down.
ATTGGATTGTTCGTTGGAAGAAGTGTATTGCCTCAGAAGGGGCCTATTTTGAAGGGGATATAATAAATTTAGATGATTGATAAGTTGTTTGTGTTTAATTTCAAATTTCCGGGTACTTATTTGACATAATCTTGCAATTTGCAGTCGTGTTCGCCTGTGTGGAAAAAAGGTGACGTCGAATACACATATTTATACAGAACTTTGTAGGTGTTGATATAAAAATTGGGCAAATTCGACTAAAGGAGGCCTTCATTGTAGCAAAGTAGCAAATATAAATTCCAAGTAATTGCTTTACTCAAAATACAAGAAATAAAAAGTTGAATAATCAGAGGGCTATGACAGATGAACGATAAATGTGAGATTTGATTTTGATTTGCAAAAAAGACAACGTATTTACGCCCTTCATTTATAAAAACAACAAATTATAAAAATTTAAAGGCATGTATATTTAATACACATATGTAATCATTACAGTGCCATTATTTGTCCTCAGGTTTAGTAAAGACAAAAGTTAGATTGCATTTTCCACAGTAATGGCGATCTTCGTGAGCTGCCATGAATACACCAGCACCACAATTCTCTCCCGGGCATTCGCGTCGCAAGCGGTGTATTTTGCCATTGTCATCAACCTAAGGATATAAATACACGTATTAAGATTAAATTTAAGACGAATAAGTTTATCTATATGGGTACTTCATTTTTTTCTATAATACTATAATATAAGTATACATCTAATATATCCTTTAGCCGCTTTACACTAATGCATAGAATGTTACAGATGCGTATATAGTTAGGAATGTTCATTATATAACAATGGTGTAATTAACTTGACATTTTACGTGTAGCTCAAGATAATCAAGACTCAAGAATTCCACCATTTCGGCAACTTTTATGTAAAAATACCTTGTAGTATCTTAGGACCGCTAGTTTGACCTTCTTTCTCTTGTGTTTCATCTTTTTTGGTGTAGAATAATTCTTCTTCTTGCGTTTTTTAGCACCACCTCGCAAACGCAATACTAGATGTAAGGTTGACTCCTTTTGTATATTGTAATCAGAAAGGGTGCGGCCATCTTCCAATTGTTTTCCCGCAAAAATTAGTCGTTGTTGATCTGGCGGAATTCCCTCTTTGTCCTGAATCTTGGCTTTGACATTTTCAATAGTGTCAGACGGTTCAACCTCAAGGGTGATGGTTTTCCCCGTTAGAGTCTTCACAAAAATCTGCATCCTGTGTTAGTTGTCTGAAAAGTGCAAATTTATATTTTAAATCCAACCATATAAATAGAAGGTGGCTTAAAAAATAGTTAAATAAAAATACTAAAACATATCGTCTAATTTTTCTTTAATTATTTATTATTATATTAGGTGCACAAAACTTAGACAAGGAGAATCGCATTTATAACTCCATCGTTGGCAGGGTTATTCGTTACTTGAGCGTACTTTCCCCAAACAACCTTGCCTGTTTGAGTGACCAAACCCAAATCAGTAACATTTACTTCAATTACTGTGCCCTTCGTTATGACGCCAAGTGATGTAAATAATGGTGAACTTGGATTTTTCTTAACCCCAATTATAGGCAGGTAAAAAGTGGCTTTCAGTTCTGGATGTGTGACATGTGCTTTATTCATTCTTAATGCCATGGGACGTATAAAACGTTCAAATTTCGGTGGCTTACGGGTAAAATTGTCACCCACAAAAGTTACTTGTGTCACCATACGCTTCCATGCTTTGCGTCTACTTTTTCCAGTTTTCAACACTTTAAAGACTTCGGCATCAGATTGTGCTCGAACTTTTGGTATAGGAACGTCCCATTTGCCAGCTCTCTCTTTCCTCTTTTGCTTCAACATATTAGAAAGAATTTTCGCACTTGATTGAATACCTCTGTCCAGAAGATAATGTGGAATGGCACCATCTTCTACCTTCTCCAACTGTTGTTCAGTCTTTTTCTCCTCGTGCGCTTTAATATTTTTCTTTAATTGAATTTTTTCATTACGACGTTCTTTATTAAATAGTTTCGCCTTTATACCCCGCAATTTCCTTGCTTTTCGGGCACGTTCTTTTGGAAAACGTGCTTCCCTCTTACGTTTTCGTTCTTCATAATCCAAGCGTCTACCATAAAGTTTACGGTGGCGTTCAATATATTCGTTTTGTGGCATCTCCTAATTTGGAAAACACATGGTATTTGCACCTTCATTCAATTTAAAAAAAAACCTTTTTTGTTTTAAAGCACATACCCCTTTCTTTTAGCAATTAGCTCCTCAAAATGATAAATTTATATATGTGCCCTGATCTACACTTTATTACTTTTAGAAATTATATTAAATATATAGCTCACCCACCTTACACAGCACGAGATAGAAATCGAAAAGGAACGCAGTGAAGTTGGCTGTACAAACTTCAATGTATAAATTAGTGATCTTATGCTATGTTTATACTTATGTTATGTGAAATGAAAGCTAAGGGTCTGAACATATATTCTGGAGCGCATCGTGGTAGCGCTGCAGTGAAATATCAAAATAGAGTTGAAAGTATTTACATACGTTTAAACTAATTATTAAAAATTAATTTCCCTTGGCCATGTTTCTCACTTAGGAATTATGGTTTATGAAACATAATATGTAACATATATAATAATAACTACAAAAATTCATCTATTAAAACGTTTAATACAATGTAAGTGTTTTAAGAAATTTTAGATTAAAAACAAGTAAGAAAACTAAATTTGGCTTAGGTCAAATCTTAAATACCTTCCACATACATAATTATAGGCGTGGCATATATATATATATCGCGCCCTCTAATAGTATACGTGTCAGCATGCGTAGTTATATGGTGAATATAGTTTTTTGTAAATTGTGGGCGTGTCTGTTATCCGACCATTCCATTCCGACCCAATTTGAAATTCATATGTCAATTTTTGTTTTAGAAATATACATTTTTGGCATATCGGTGAATAGTATAAAAATGGATATACATACCAAATTTGAAATTCATAGGTCAACTTTTGAAGAAAATGTATAGATTTTTATCCATTGTGGGCGTGTCTGTTATCCGATTTTGGCACATCGATGGATGGGATAACTATAAATATGAGCATAAAATTTCAAGTTCATGGGTCAATTTTAATGGGTCATATATATATATAGATTTTTGTTGATTGTGGGCGTGGCTCTTGACCGATTTTGCTAATATATAGTAGCAATCTGCGTGCAAAAACTAAAAGTGTTTGTAAAAAATTTCAGCTCAACATCTCAAAATTTACACCCGTGAGAGTGCCAAAACAGACGCACACACGGACATACAAGTCTAGATCGATTCAGTTTTTGATGCTGATCATATATATATATATCTATAAATGGTCTCTGACGCCTCCTTCTGGGTGTTGCAAACAGAAGAACATACTTAGGATAGTATTTATACCCTGCATCACCCTGTGGAAAAGGATATATTAAGTTTATGCGGATGTTTGTAATTCCTAAACGGCAATTGCCACACTTACCTTCAATTATACCGATCGATTCAGAATCAAAATCTGAATCGATTTAACCATATCCGTCTGTCCCCTTGTCTGTCCATATAAATTTGTGTGCAAGCTACAGGTCGCATTTTTTGAGATATTTTGATGAAATTTGGTACAAGGACATTGGCCCAAAAAGAATCTTTTTTGAAAATGGATAGGATCGGACCATTTTTAGAACCTCTTTCCATATAAAATTTTTTTTCGATTTCATAAACAAACAAAAAAAATTTTTTTGACATATGTATCATTTTGAAATTTTTTGAACATACAAGTAGGTACAGAAAAATAAAATTTTTCATTTTTCAAAGAAAAAAATTAAATTGAATAATATAGCAATTGGTGTAGTGTATTTTATGGTCGGGCTTGACCGACTATATTATTTTCACTTGTTTTTAATTTAGAATTAAGGACATGTTGAAAAAAGCTCTAAGAAATGCATAAAGTATATAAATGGAGATGGATAAATGGAGATCTTGAACCCAGCCTATTTATAAAGCAACGCATTACAACAAAACGATTATGAATTATCCAAAAAGCATTAAGCTATTATAAAAGTGAAAGGTGAACTTATGCCATTTTAAAAATCATCCATTCATTTGGCTGAACATTACGACGTTTCCGCTCGGTCAGCACTCTACTCTTATTAGATTCTTTTAGACTTTAATTTCACTACATCGTATATTAAATATCTTTCACCCGCATGTGCAAATATATGTTTATCTTTAGTTTATTATAATTTCGAATTTCTATTGTATATAACTTGAACTATTGAATTAAAAGAAGCTCCATGGTTGTCTTGTAATTACGATTTTATTTAAACTCGAAAAGTTCTCTGAAAGAAAAATTGAAGTGTAAATTCTTAGTTTGTTATTAAAATTGGTGTTTATTAAAATTTTTTGTGTTCTAATATTTTCTTATTCATAAGTAAAATGTGCCATTACGTTTTTACTACATGAAAGGATACAAAATGAAAAGAACATATAAAGTACATACGCATAAATATATAAAATTCATATATAAATGCTTATAACTACGACTGTATATGTATATGTAACATTATATAATATAATACTATAAATATAAATTAATAACTTTTCCTAGGAATAATAATGCATCGAATATGCAATATTTTATTATTTATCGTTGCGCTGCTTAATTCCTATCGTAATCATATTAAAGCATTAGAAAATGGCTTGACCAGAACACCACCAATGGGTTGGCTGTCATGGGAAAGATTTAGATGTAATACAGATTGCAAAAATGATCCAGACAATTGCATTAGGTATGCACTCATGCGCTCGTACATGTTATATTATTAAAATAAGGTATTTGATGTATTTGCAAATTTATCGCCCTGTAAAACGTATAAATTGAATATTATATGATAATATGTGTGCTTTTGAGGCCATTATTGTAAACCTTACCAAACCACCCTACACACACAATACAAATAATGCTACAACTAGGTTAACATACGAGTATATGTAAATGCCAGTGATTATTACGTACAAGTTAATTCGCGAAGAAAGGGGTTCTAAAAATGCTTCAATCGGGTCCAAATTTGACACAGTCTAATAATAGCCAATTGATTATTTATTAGAATTGCGAATTTTCAACAAATAGACTTATTTCAAAATGGTTCAATTTAAACCATTTTCAATAGTCCATATATTTGGACCAAGGCAAAACCTTGTTCCAAATTTCATTGAAATATCTTAAAAGTTCTGGCCAAAACCTTGCGCGTAAACAGACAACAGATGTTTGTCTGTCTGGACATGCTTAAATCGACTCAGAAAGTGATTCTGAGTAAAATAATAAAAGGTCAATCTTTAGTCGTTTATGAGTTACAAACATCCACACAAATTTAATATACTCTTTACCACAAGTGGTGAAGGGTATGAAAATATGAAAAATACATGAAAAACATCTATACTAAATGGCACTAATAAATACTTCATCGAACCTCAATAAAAACAAAACGTAAAGTTTTCAACGGATTTTTAAACAAATTGGTTTTTAATACATTCAAACAAAATATATGCAATAAAAGAAGAAAAGGTTTTTTTATTAGGGATTTGTAAGATCGATTCAAAACAAAATCAAAGTGGACCTAAATTTTACCAATTAAAATTGTTCACTGCTTCATCTCCAGGGAAATTTTTTATAATTCTTACACCCCACAAAGTATATATGTTTTGACTCAGTATCGAACACAGTTGATCTAACCACATCTGTCTGTCCATCTGTCCAATATATGTATTCTGTGGTAATCACACTCTTGTTCGCAAAAATTTAGTTATCCGTGCCAAACGTGGCAGAAGTGTTGGTCAAGCGACAAAAACTGAAAAAGAGACAATTTTTACATATGTAGAAGGTATTTACCATCTTCACTGTCACGTGACATATTCCTTAAGTCACACCCCTTAACATCTGACAGCCGCATGACACATACGTAGCGTCACACTAGCTATAGTAATTACCAATTTTTTAAGTAAAGTTTACTTATACGTATAATGTGCAGAAATATTTTTGCATGTATACTACTCAGGAAGCTTTCGTGCAAGATTTGGCCTCAGCTAAATGTAGTTTTTATATCCTCCACCTCATGAGGGTATACTAAGTTTTTTCTTCCGTTTGCAACACCCAGAAGGAGTCGTCAGAGACCCTGAAAAACTGAGTCGATTTAGACATGTATGTTCGTGTGTCTGTCTGTTGTTGGTACTCTTACGGGCGCAAATATTGAGATATTGAGCTAAAATTTTGTACGGACACCTTTAGTTTTTTCACGCAGATCGCTATTTAAAATGATCTAAATCGGTCGAGCCACGCCCACAATCGATAAAAATCTATTTATGTGCCATAAAAATTGAGCTATAAACTTGAAATTTGGTATGTACATTTATAAATATTAGCTTCATCGATATGCCGAAAATGGGCGAATTCGGATTACAGACACGCCCACAATCAACAAAAACCTTTTTATCTGCCTCAAAAGTTGACTTGTGAACTTGAAATTTAGTGCACTTATTAAGGGATAGCCCTTCCATCGATGCACCAAAAAAGGGCATGGCCGGATAACAGACACGCCCATAATTTACAAAAAACCATATTCAACGTAAAAGTAAACTTACATGCTGATACGTAATACGTACACTATTAGAGGGCCCAATATACGTACATATTTTTGCCACGTCCAGCGTTGTGGAGGTGGAGGGTATTTAAGATTTGGCCTAAGCCAAATTTAGTTTTCTTACTTATTTTACTTATTATTTATTTTATTGTTATTATTGCTAATTGATGTTTTATGTTCACTGTTGTTTAGTGAGAGATTGTTTCAGACTATGGCTGATCTAATGATTGTCGATGGATATGCTGCGGTAGGTTATGAATACGTAAATGTAGATGACTGTTGGTTGGAAAAGCAGCGATCACCTACTGGATTACTTGTACCTGATAGGCACCGTTTCCCCAGCGGTATGCGAGCGTTATCAGATTTTGTAAGTTATGTAAAAGGTTTGCCAATATATTCGGAGGATACGGGACTTAACAATAAAAATAGGAATACTTACGATTAGACTGTGGCGCTAATATCGACCAAAGCAAAATTGTTAAGGAGCCCATAAATTATACAAGTTATATTTGCTAAAGGTGCATACCATTCATTATTTGGCCGTGGAAGGGTGGATGTAAGGCAAAATTGTTAGCGACTCAATAACAGGCTGACACGTGACACGGACACGTGAATAGAAATTAGACACCTTTATGCATTTGGAGAAAAGCTAACCACTTGCCATTCCCACTATTAACATTTTCTAAATAACATGCATTGTTTGAAAATTTGAAAATTTAGCGCTGTAGTCATTTTGAAGTAAAGTCCACTTTTGTCATATAGTATTATATCTTTCCTACACTCTCCAGATTCATTCGAAAGGCTTAAAATTTGGTATTTACGAAGATTACGGAAACTATACATGTGCCGGCTATCCTGGTATAATAGGGCACCAGTACGATGATGCTAAACTGTTTGCTGAATGGCGAGTTGATTACGTAAAATTGGATGGCTGCTACGCGTTTCCACATGAAATGGAAAAGGGCTATTCTGAATTTCAGCAAATTTTAAATAAAACTGGCAGGCCAATGGTGTTCTCATGTAGTTGGCCAGTGTATCAAATATATGCTGGAATTCAGCCAAATTATACGTCAATCATGGCAAATTGTAATTTATGGCGAAATTATGATGACGTTCAAGATTCGTGGGTTTCTGTTGAGAGTATTATTGATTACTATGGCAATAATCAGGATTCGCTGGCGCCAAATGCCGGCCCCGGGCATTGGAATGATCCTGATATGGTAGTACATGTATCACACATGTCTATAAAAAGCTCTTTCTAAATTATTATTACGTATTTGATTTCAGTTGATTGTTGGCAACTTCGGTTTGAGCTATGATCAAGCGAAAACTCAATTTGCACTTTGGTCCATATTAGCAGCTCCACTGTTAATGTCAGTGGACTTGAGAACAATACGTCCGGAACATAAGGAAATTTTATTAAATAAAAAAATTATTTCCGTCGATCAAGATTCACTCGGAATTCAGGGGAGAAGAATATATAAGCATAAAGGCATAGAAATTTGGTCCAGACCAATTAATCCCATTGTTAGTAATTTTTATTCCTATGCAGTGGCTTTCGTTAACCGAAGGGCGGATGGTACACCGTCAGATATATCTGTCACGTTAAAGGAACTTGGCCTAATAAGTCCAAGGGGATATTTTGTAGATGTACGTATATGGAATGTGATGTACACGTGTACGAATATTATAAAACGATCATTTTTGAAGTTTTTGGAAATGCGAACTTCGTGAACGTCACTTTCAAAATAAGCGATTTTTATTAAACCCCTCTAAATAAATTCTCTATTTATTTTTTTATTTTATAGGATTTATATGAAAATGTTGATTACGGAGTTCTTTATCCCAACACTAAAATTAAGGTCAAAGTGAATCCATCGGGCGTGGTTATGCTAAAAGCGGAGGCATTTTCAAATCCAAAGTATACTAGTTCATACAAATACGGACTTCCAATATGATGGCATCCCTTCCAATGAGTTTTGTAAGAGTAATTTACTCTATTGTGGGGTGTTTTGGAGAGGATCTGTTTTGGGTAAATTCAAACCGTTTTATACTATACAAATTCTATTCACAATAATACAAAAATTATTAAGATAAATTGCATTCTGAATCCTGTCTGAAAAAGGCTACAATAACGTCAATTCAGACATTTCCTTTGGACACGACTTTAACATTATGATTTATTACCCAATTAAAACCGACACCACTGGGTAGAGGATGTATTCAGTTCGTTCCACCCACCTTTTGTCCTTCTGTCTGTCCCTTTTTGGGCGCATACGTTATATCGATCGTCAGATCGAAATCAAAATGTAAAAACGAGATGTCACGATTTGGCCTCAGCCAATTTTTTTATGGTAAACATTTAAAATTTCTCCAAATATACTGAAAATTATGTATTTAAAAATGTTTGACAACACAATTTTTTATAACGTTATTTATATGTTAATGAAATTTTATTTTTCTTTTTATACCCTCCAACTTAGTGATAAGGGTATATCAAGTTTGTTCTTCCGTTTGCAACACCCAGAAGGAGGCGTCAAAAACCCTACAAAGAATACTTGTTCAGCGTCGAAAACTGAGTCAATTTAGATATGTGTGTCCGTATGTCCGTCTGTTATTGGCATTCTCACAGGCGTAAATTTTAAGATATTGGGCTGAAATTTTGTACAAACACTTTTAGTTTTTACAGACAGATCGCTGTTTAAAATAGGCAAAATCGTTCAAGAGCCACGCTCACGCCCACACGCCACATAAATTGAGCTATAAATTTGAAATTTGGTACGTACATTTACAAATATTATCTTCATCGATGTACTGAAAATAGGCGTGATCGGATAACAGACACACCCACAATTTACAAAAAACTATACTCAACGTAAACATAGACTTGCATACTTATACGTAACACAAACACTACTAGAGGGCGCAATATATATATATATTTGCCACGCTCCCTCTTTATGGATGTGGAGGGTATTAAAGGTTTGGCCTAAGCCAAATTTAGTTTTCTTACTTGTTTTTTTAAGTACAAAAACTAATTTTGTAGACGTTCAAGAAAAATGTAGAGGAAATATTAAAAAAAATTAATAATAAATCTAAGCAATGAAAAAAATTATTGCATACAGATATTTAATATATTTTTTATACATTTTTTAATATTTGCACATAAGCAATGCAAGACTGTAGTCTAATAACCATGCTTTTTATTTCCTCCACGGCCAGAAGTAGTTTCGGAACCTACACCTCTATTATGTCCATCAAAATCTGCCGTAAACGAGCCATCTGTACCCAAACCTGAACTAGATCCGCGGCCACCGCCGGATCCTAATCCATGGCTACGTCCAGTACTAGTACCGGCAGATCCTCTTAATCCATGGTTTCGTGCAGTTTCACCAACAAAGCTCTCACCAGAACTTCGAGCACCGGCAAATTCTCCTAATCTATGGTTTCGTACAGTTCCACCAACAAAGCTTTCACCAGAACTTCTAGCACCGCCTGACCCTAATCCATGGCTACGACTGTTTCCACCAATAAAATTTTCTCTAGAGCCACGACCTCCACCACTTAAAGAACCAAGTCCTTTGTCGCTTGTTGAAATTGCGTCTGTGTTAGAATCTACATGACTTTTAGTATTAGACGAACCGTACGGCGTTCCATTCACATAGTTTTGTTGCAAAATTGCGAAAACGCTTAAAAGTATCTAATTAAAGGACCCATGGTTGATGGGAATTATTTGCTGTTATAAAAACTATTTCTGATATTTACCAACGTTCTACTCATTTTCATATATGTACGTATTTAATATGTATATTAATAACGTTCCGTTACAGTTCTAACAAGAACTACCTGCTTCGATTAATTGAATCAAACATTTCAAATCATTCACTTTTTATTTAACTACGAACATGTACATGCAGGTTATCGCAGTGACATCCGTGCATTATCTTCTGAATTTATAGACGTATATACGTAATAATAATATATGTATAATGCGTATGTGTGTATAAAATTTTAATTCTTCTGATTTTAAGTTTTTGTTTTTTATTCCTAAGAATGTAATTCACACATATTGACTCATGTAATTGTTGACTCTAATTACATGAACGATAACACTTTGATTCCATAAATTCTTTAAACAGTTAATCCATATATCCCATTCAAAGAATTATAATTCGTTTGCTACTCTCAAATGAATTACCTTATTGCCATATAAGTCTCTTCGTGAAATATTATTATATGGGAGGGGGTTCTAAAAATGGTCCGATCGGATTTAAATTTGTTACATATAATTATATACCAAATTTTGTCAAAAAATATTATTAATTCAAATTTTTTGCATATAAGACTTTCATGTAATCGGTTCAATAGGGTTTCTTTCTGAGCCAACACATGTCCAAATTTCAAAATATAACAGTTAGTTTAAACGCCAAAGTGTGCATCGCATTATCGCCCGATTAGCGTACTTTCTTCCACTACAAAGATCTTTGAATCAGTTATTAAAAATCAAATAACGCATTATTTGGACTTAGACAATTAGATTTCGCCCCATCAGCATTATGAGTATTTTAACTGATTTGGTAGAAGAACTGAAACCCAATCTGTAGCTGTCTTTCTATACTTAAACAAGGCTTTTGATTGTATTAGTCTTTCAAGATTTTGCTATGCCATATTTATAAAGAACTAAGAAAACTAAATTTGACTTAGGGCCCTTAAATACCATCCACAACTGCAACGGTGGGCGTGGCAGATATATATAAATTGCGTCTTCTAATAATGTATATATTACGATTCAGCTTGCAAGTCTAGTTTTATAGCGAATATGGTTATTGCACTAAATTTTAAGTTTATGTGTCAATTTTTGTTTTGTTAATCAACCACGCCCGCTTTTGGCATATAGATGGACGGCATAACTATAGATATGCAATTTTAGGTTCCTAAGTAAACTTTTGTAGCAGATATAAAGATTTTTAATGATTGTGGGCGTATTTGTTATGTGATCACACCAATTTTTGGCACATCGATAAGAGACATATTTATAGATATGCATACCAAAATTCAAGTTAATATATTAATTTTTGTAGCAGATAAATATATTTTTGTCGGCGTGTAGGTGCGGGCGTGGCCCATTTTAAATAGCGATCTGCGTGAAAAAAGTAAAAGTGTCTTTATAAAATTTTAGTTCAATATCTCCAAATTTACGCCCGTGAGAATGCCAACAATAGACGGACACATGGACATACATGTCTAAATCCACTCCGTTTTCGGCGCTGAACAAGTATATATATATACTTTGTAGGGTGTCTGACGTCTCCTTCTGGGTGTTGCAAACGGAATAACAAACTTAATATACCCTCATCACTAAGGTATAACAAAATACAAAAATTTGTGTGAAATTTTAAACATTTTAAAATTTTTTATAATAGTATAAAAAATAAAATTTTTCATATATCGAAGAAAAATTTATTTCATAAAATACTTAGTGTTCTTTTTTAAGATACTTGAATAATACGTCAAGTGGTCTAGAGTATTTGATAGTAGTTGACCGACTATAATATTTTTACTTGTTTTAATAATATAAGAGTTTAACTAAAATGAACTGGTAAACTGAACAAATATAGAAATCGCTCACCTGGGATTATTAATTCAAATGAACTAGTTTTTTTTCGCAAATTTCTCATCTCTAAACCAATTAAGTGCGGCATACCAATGGATGCCAATAATAACGATGGTGTAATTTAAAGAAAGAAGGGTTACATATTAAATCTTAAAATAATTATGCTTCAAGCATTCAAAATAAAAATTATGCCACCTTGTCAATCCCTTAAAGGCTATTATATTCATAATCTGCGGGTAATTATGGCGTATTATATAAACGTCATTCATAAAAATACGGTAATTGAATCATTAGTATTGCACTAGCGCAGGAAGAAAATCGAAACAGCCATTGTCAATCGAGATGAAGAGTAAGGCGATAGCAGCTGCACCTGCAACACTATTACATGTTGAGAAGTCGCAAAAACAAATGGAGGCTTCAAGTTGTATATGGCATCCAACCCCTAGTTTGGATAATAAAGAATTATTAAACCATTACAAAAAACTGTCAAAATTTCGGTTAACATGTAAGTAAAAAATTTAAAGCAGTTATAAATAATATATAAAAGGGTTTTTCAGCTCTTGTAGTGGTTACTTCTATGGCTGGTTATGCAATGGCTCCTGCACCATTTACTTTGAGCACTTTCGTACTGTGCTCGCTTGGAACGGGTTTAGTTTCAGCTGCAGCGAATGCTGTCAATCAATATCATGAAGTTCCTTTTGATTCTCAAATGTCACGTACAAAGAATAGAGTAATAGTGATCGGAAAACTTACCCCATTACATGCCATGGGGTTTGCTCTAGCCTCAGCGACATGTGGCATTAGTTTACTGTATTTTGGTGTAAATGAATTGGCCGCATCTCTTAGTATAGTAAATTTATTTCTGTACACATCAGTTTATACTCCAATGAAGCGCATAACAATTTTAAACACGTGGGTTGGTTCTATTGTTGGTGCGATACCTCCTCTTATTGGATGGGCGGGTTGCTGCAGCAGCTTAGATGTGGGAAGTCTTATTTTGTCCGGTGTGCTGTATGCCTGGCAGTTCCCACATTTTAATGCCCTATCTTGGAATTTAAGGCCCGATTATTCTAGGGCTGGTTACCGCATGATGGCGGTCACTAACCCGAATCTATGTCGCAAAACAACTCTTAGATATACAGTTGCTATTGTTGTATTATCGTGTTTGTCTACTGCACTTGAAGTTACAAATGCCTGGTTTTGTTTGGCTGCCCTACCCCTAAACGGCTACTTTTGTTATTTAGGTAAGTCTGTGAATTTTAAATGAATACAATTGCTACCAATATATTAAATAAAGAATTCTAAAAATGTCAAGTTCCAACATTGCGGCACAACAATCAAATATTTTTCAATGTAGTGTCAAGTGAATTGGACCCGTAAAACATGTTGTCCATTAATTATTAAAGTCGTACATATTTGAATTATGGTCTTTCACTATTTAATCCGTTTATAATTATCGGCTCAAGTGTGCATCTCACTAGCTTATTATATATATAAAAATATATATATATTTTTTAATCCTACATTTTTATAATTATACCCTATATGTGGTACATGTGATAAGGGGATATTTTAAGTATGTACCTTCAATCATAACAACCGATTTAGAATCAAAATCTGAATCGATTTAACCATTTCCTTCTGTTACTTTGACTGTCCATGTAGAATTCTACGTAATTTGGAGATAGCATTTTAGAGATATTTGGATAAAATTTGGTACAAGGACATGTCTTAGCTTAAAAAGGAACCGTATTGAAAATGGACCGAATCGGGCCATTTTTAGAAGTCCTCCTCATATAAGGTTCTATTATAATAAAAGTTTATATGGAAAAAAAATCACAATTTTTAAAAGGTTTTGGCAAAATGTGGTGAAAAATAGTTAATTAGCTTAATAAATGATTGTGCGGATCGAACTATGTTTGAACCCCTTCTCATATAATACGAAGATACTTATATGACCATATCTCTCGTTTATTGACACAACTAAACTAATTGTAGCATAATTTGAGGAGCTAAGTGGTGTAGGATATTTAATGATTGGGGCTTTGCCAACAATAACTTTTCCACATGTTGCATATTTAAACTTACATAAGTATATATCTACTACACTATTCCAGCTTACAACTTTTACAAAAACCCGGATAGTGCTTCATCTCGTAAATTGTTCAGATTTTCTTTAATACATCTACCCCTCTTGATGAGTTTATTTTTATTATGCAAAACACATTGGTTTTTTAAGGACAGTGCCGAGAGGGAAACAAGTAACTGCACAGCTCTGCAACTAAATAATAGAACTAAAAAGAGTACGGAGGGTATCATAAATTTATCGCATCTAAAGAACAGTTCGTCATCGGAAAGGACAAATAATCTTCTGCCATTGATCCCAACAACAACCAAAGCGAACTAAATTTTCATTGTATATTAAAATTATGCTAACATGTATATACTCGTATAATGTATAAGATATGAAAAGTAGTAGTTTACTCCAAGTCAGTTCCAAATTACAATCACTCACTAATTGATCACTTTATAATTTCAAGTTATTGCGCTTGGCTTATTTATTATTATATTGCATTTGAAACATTTTGTACGGTAAAGCCAAACGTGTGCTAGGGCATATAGAAAGTTTACACCGCCCAATAATAAAATTTATTATTATTTATCATTGAATAATGTAAGTGAAAGTTAAATAAATAAAACGAATCGATGTCATTTTAAACAACAATTAAAAACACTTTCTTTTCTAAAAACTAATACAATAAAACAGTGCATACTTTTCAATTCTTTGAAAGTACCCACCACATCTATGACGGTGGGCGTGGCAAATATATATATTGCGCCCTCTAACAGTGTATACATTACATATCAGCTGGCAAGTCTAGTTTTACGTTGAATATGGTTTTTTGTAAATTGTGGGCGCGTCTGTTATCCGACCATGCCCATTTTCGGCACATCGATAAAAGACTCGATCGAAAAGATTTATAGATATGCATACCAAATTTCAAGTTAATAGATTAATTTTTGTGACAGATAAATATATTTTTGTCGGCGTGTAGGTGCGGGCGTGGCCCATTTTAAATAGCGATCTGGGTGAAAAAAGTAAAAGTGTCTTTATAAAATTTTAGTTCAATATCTCCAAATTTACGGCCGTGAAAATGCCAACAACAGACGGACACACGGACATACATGTCTAAATTGACTCAGTTTTCGACGCTGAACAAGTATGTATATATATTTTGTAGGGTGTCTGACGCCTCCTTCTGGTTGTTGCAAACGGAAGAACAAACTTAATATACCCTCATCACTAAGGTGGAGGGTATATAAAAGACTGCCTGCTGACACTTTACTATTATTATAGGAAAACACTTGAACGAATAATGCTTTTAAAGGGTTACATTTATTTGTAAGCGTCTACTAGAACTCTGGTGTCGGAATACTCCTAAAAGTTTTCTAAAATGATACAAAATTCAATGAAACAGTATACATATCAAAGACAACCTAACCACGTCTGTCCATTTCAGTCTTAAAAAGCTCGCGGCTGCAATCACAGAAACACTTCTAGTGCATACACACGTAAGTACCTCTTTACACTAAATAGAATCGGTCAAGCTAAACGCCCACAATCCACAAGAATAAGTAGGGTATTATTTGTATGCAGGAAGAAATTTTAGGGCGCCACCGCTCTTTACCACCTTTTGTTAGGAACTCGTTTATGGTAAAATTGTATTTTAACGAAATTAATTGATATTTTTCGACACTCCAGACTACGACTGTTTTGAAAATACACAAGGCTCCATTGCCCTGGCATCCGCACTATTTCTAATGTAATTTCATAATTCTTGCACCAGAAACGTGTTGCTTGTTAAATTTGAAATGGACATGTCTTTGACGATTGCGCGTAAATAATCATTAGTTTTTATTACTTTGTACGGTAACGGCTGTATAAAAGTAGCAGCGCTGAGCGGTGCAAGAGTGGCTATGGTGAATGGTAGAAGAGCGGCAAGCGGTATAAGAGTGGCCGCGGTGGGCGGTACAAAAAAATATCAGCGGCAAACGTTACGCCCTGGAGCGCACACATTCTTGCGGGATGGCTAGGACGGTATGATGGCAGCAAACGTTGAACTTAGAAAACCAACCGAGTGTTTAATAAAAAATACTTTTTATATATTCCGAAGAAAATATTTTGTTTTATCCGCACGACTTATTTATTCCGCCGTCGCAGTGCCCCTGAGTCAATATTCATGTTTTGCTCGCCCTTTTAAGAAAGCTTTAAGCTTATTATTCTGAGCTTAAAACTTTTATTACATACACACTGACATATAACTTGTACCTAATACAGTTCTTCTTAAACTTCAAGCAAAAAATAATATATATATAATATAGCAATGTAATGACAAATATATATACAAATATATATAAAAAAGTGTTAATTGTTGTGTAGCGGTAAACGAGCACAGCGACTTTGCGCCTTACAACTTGTTTTAAAAATAGTTCAAATAAGATCGAGTAAAAAAGCTACAAGGGCCGCACTGTCTAGGAGACCTACCATCATCATTACCCATTATCTATTATTGCCATATGTTATGTTATTTTTATATCTTCCACATAAGATGGGGGGTATACTAAGTTTGTTCTTCCGTTTGAAACACCCGGAAGGAGGCGTCAGACACCCTACAAAGTATATATATTCTTCTCAGCGTCGAAAAATGAGTCGATTTAGATACGTATGTCCCTGTATTCATCTGTTATTGACATTCTTACAGGCGTAAATTTTAAGATATTGGGCTAAAATTTTGTACAGACGCACTCAATGTTTGAACTCAATGTCACTATTTAAAATGGGCAAAATCAGTCAAGAACCACGCCCGCACCTACACGCCGACAATATATATATCTGCCACAAAAATTGAGCTATAAACTTTAAATTTGGTATGTTTATCAATAAATATTTCTTTCATCGATGTGCCGAAAATGGGCGTGATCGGGTAACAGACACGCCCACATACGACAAAAAATTATATATCTGCCACAAAAATTGAGCTATATGGTTAAAATTTTGTATACGTATTTATAGTTATCCCCTTCATCGATATGCCACAAATGGGCGTGATCGGATAATAGACACGCCCAATAAAAATCTTAATGACTGCCACAAAAGTTGACTTAGAAACATGAAATTTGGTATGCGTAAATATAGTTATCCCATCCAGTGGTATGCCATGGGCATGGTCCGATAATTTACAAAAAACCATATTCAACGTAAAACTAGACTTGCAAGGTGATACGTAATACATTACATTATTAGAGGGTGATTGAACGTAATATATATTTGTCACGCCCACCGTCATGAATGTGGAGGGTATTTAAGATTTAGTCTAAGCCAAATATAGTTTTCTTACTTATTTGATTTATTATTATTAACTAGCTATACATGGTGTATACACAATAAATATGAAAATAGCATTTGGTGAAAATTTTCTGCAAATCTTTTAACCAAAATTTAAACAAGTACAAACTTCGGCATGGTACTGAAATATCGCATGCAATACATTCGACTAAAATGATTTTACAAATGACGAACATTAATTTAAGAGTACCGTAATTTTCTTCCAAAATATTATAATCCCGTTTTTACCATGTTCATAATAACGGTCTTGCGGATGCTTTAGCCTATATTTGTGGTAGTAAATAGAATTAATTGTAAACACGGGATGTTACAATATCATGCGCAGTACATGTGTCTTTGATTTTCCAAAAATTAAAGTTTTACTCGTGCAACTGGAGATACATATGTATATGAAAAATCTTCGTTAATATTTACTACGCAAATAATTATTGTATTATTAGAAATAGCTTATGAGCTCACGAAATAATCTGATTAACCAAAGGATTCGATATATGGATTCAAGTTGCTGCATTCAAGTACATTAATAACTAACTATACAAAAACGTATGGTGAAAAATTTAGAGGAAATGTACATATATTTCGGTATACACCAAAAGTAACCTCATTTGTTAATTATCAATTTAATATGTATGCGTGTATATGCAAAAGGTTGCAATAGAACCGCGTAAAAACGGCATTTATATCAAAAGTAATAAAACAAGAAAGTATAGAATAAGAAGAGTTTAATGCGAAACGAGGGTTTTTTGTTTACGTAATATATAGCATCACTCCCTCCTCTTATCTACGACACCAAAATCACTTTTCGTCCTGAGTATATATATATGGGTGAGTTCCGTTATGGTTATCATCCTAAAAGAAATATTTCTTCTTGATTTAAATTTACGTAGTTTGTGTTGGAATTTTAATAGTCAGAGTATATTAAATTTGCAACTCCTGAAGGTAGACTCCAGAATTCCCATAGAGAAGGATGCTTATACATGTATATATGTAAAATATCACGATGTGGCCAAGTCTTAATTCAAATACTGGGAAATATAAAAAAGTTAATTGCCATTTTTCAAACTTTTTGGGGATTTCGAAAATAATATTATTTAAAAAAAATTTTTTTTTTTAGTATTTTTCATGTAATATCCGTTACATAGTTATTAAAGGTGGTAACGAGCTATTTGTCATCTTTGAATTTGATTCGGTACTTAGCAGCTGGATTAAATTAACTGAAAATAATGATTGGCGGCATCGAATACTGCTTACGTAGCGGCCCGCCTCTTTATGTAAACCATTCAAGTGATATGCTTCACAATTATGCTTTTATTAGTTTAGTTGTCTCAGTAAACGCGAGGTATTGCCGTATAAATCACTTTGTGAAAAATTATTAAATGGAAAGGGGTTCTACAAATATTACGATCGGATCCAAATTTAGCACCGCCACTGAAACTAATTAAGCAAATTTTGTCGAAAACAAGTGAAAATATTATAGTCGGCCAGGCCCGATCATCAAATACCCTACACCACTTTCTTTGAAAAATGAAAAATTTTATTTTGGACTTTCAAAAATTTCAAAATGATACATGTCAGAAAATTTTATTATTTTTTGTTTGTTTAAGGAAAAAAAAAATGTATATGGGGAGAGGTTCTAAAAATGGTCCGATCCTATCCTTTTTCAAAAGGGTTTCTTTTTGGGCTAATACATGTCCTTGTACAAATTTCATCAAAATATCTCAAAAAATCCGACCTGTAGTCCGCGCACAAATTTAGATGGACAGAGAAGAGGACAGACGGACATAGTTAAATCGATTCAGATTTTGATTCTGAATCGATTGGTATAATTGAAGGTGGATGTGGCATACGCCCCGTTAAGAGTTACAAACATCCGCACAAACTTGATATATCCCTTTCTACAGGGTGGTGCAGGGTATAAATATAATATAAAGAATTACAATTTAAAGATTTCCCTTTATAATAAAACCTTATATGAGAAAAGATTCTAAAAATGGTTCGATTTGGTCCACTTTCAGTACAGTTTCTTTCTGAGCTACGACATGTCCTTGTACCAAATTTCATCCAAATATTTCAAAAAATGCGATTTGTAGCTTGCGCCTCAATTTTCATGGACAGACAGACGAAAAGACGGACACGTTTAAATCGATTTAGATTTGGTTCTGAATCGGTATAATTGAGAAGTTACAAACATCCGTACAAACCTAATACACCTTTTGCCACAAGTAGTTCAGGGCATAAAAAGGAAAAAAGATAGATTTGGAGTGGGTCAAACCTCGACTATCCAACATTGACATAATAGAGTACTAAAGAGAACAATTCTTCCTTTTCTACGTTTGCCATACTACTTCATGGAATAATTTTTTTTCGCACTCTGGTCCCGTTGTTTGTGCTGTATAGGGACTTCTCATGTATTTGTTCAACGCATATTCTTTCATACATTACGTTTATTTCATTTCAGATAAACCTCAAATCAATGTCCAACGCCGATTCTATTCAAAGCAGTTTATTAGCGAGCATATGTTTAAAATAAATAATGAATTCAATGTT
The DNA here is from genome assembly GCA_949710015.1 of Crataerina pallida. Lineage (NCBI taxonomy): Eukaryota > Metazoa > Arthropoda > Insecta > Diptera > Hippoboscidae > Crataerina > Crataerina pallida. The sequence goes on along the minus strand of OX453289.1, from coordinate 23,804,938 downwards.
AACACACATTCGAGTACTACGTGGATTTTTTCTTCTAATAGTAATTGTATGCATAGGAACACATTCTGGTAAGTATTTATTTAATTCAATTATTTCGCAACAATTTATTTATTTGTAATTCACTATATAAACTTCACAACACAAATAGTGTATGTGTGATTTATATTGGATTTGACTCTAATATAATTAGTGTTGATGCTCCGCATCACTTGTGACACAGGGTGTATTAAGTTTGTGCGGATGATACTACACCCACCGTCAATTATACCGATCCTTTCGCAATCACTCTCAATCGATTTGAAAAACTGCATTTCTTAATATACTTTTTAGGAAAAAATAGGTGGATATTATTAAAAATTGTATGCTCTAATCTTAGACCATATCGAACCATTTTTAAAACCTTTCACATTGTAAGCATTTTTCGAAAAGGTTATAATTATAAAACCTATTCGAAAAATGGATAAATATTTAATATATTGTAGGAAAAGAACCGTTATTACCATATAATAATATATACGGTACAAGGTATATAAGATGAATGAATGGGTGCATGAGATGAATGTAAGAAACTCTATCTACATCGGCATATAACTATATACTCACTCGATAACGATTGATCGATTTTGTCCAACTTAAATAGAAACCTCCTATAGGGATACTAGAAATATTTTTAGTATTTGTGAAGATTTTAAAAATATGTGCTGATCAAGAATATCAAACTTAGTATACCCTTATTACTAAATGGAGGGTATAAAAAATTTTCGCGGGGCAGTACCTAACAATGACAAGAAGAAAGGCCACATTTCATTATCAATTCAAAATAAATCTTTTACGCAGGTACAACGTACTTAGGTTACTTAGGCTTTGTAACAATTTTGTTGGACAATTGGTGGGGAAATGCCAATAGCTGTATTGAAAGAGTTTTTCTTTTAACCACGCCTACGCTTTGCAATCAATCTACGTGAAATTTGACATTCACTTTGCATATTAAGTTAATGTGCCCCCCGCAAAAAACTGTAAAGTAACTGTCACATTAAACGTACAAAGTATATAGAGTGGTATCACAATGTTTATCCATATTTTACAGATATGGGAAAAAACTCGTCGCCACAAAATCTATTTACTAGTAGTCGATCACAGTTTACGACTAAAAACAATTCTAGAATAATTGCTCAAAAAAGTGGACTCGCTGTTCTTCCCTGCGTGGTTAAATTAAATTCACCAGCAACGGTGAGAAGAGTTTTTGTAATATATTGTATTATTGAAATTAATCATTAAAAATGTCGTTAACTCTTAGGTGTCTTGGATAAGAAGGAGGGATTTCCAATTGCTAACCGTTGGTCTATCTACACATAGCAGCGACAAGAGATTTTTAGTTGAACACACTCGTCATATGGGACACTGGTCTCTGCGGATAAAGTCTGTCCGTGAGGAAGATCGTGGTCTTTACGAATGTCAACTTTCTATATATCCAACTCAATCAATTTTTATAGAACTTAAAATAGTAGGTGAGTAAAACGATATTGTGCTGATATCTCTTTAATCCCAATACAAAAATTAACACATTGAAATATTCATAATGCGTACTGCAAAAATTTGATATTGAAAATAGACCGAATCGGACCATTTTTAGAACCCCTCCCCATATAAGCTGTATTTCTAAGGGGAAGTCTTTATGTGGCAAAAAATCGCAATTCTAAATATTTTTTAACAAAATTTGGAGAAAAACAGTTAATTAGCTTCATAATTAAATGTAACAAATTTGGATCCGAACGGACCATTTTTAGAACCCCTTCCCATATAATGATATTTCACGAAGAGAATTATACGGTTTACTGACACGACTAAACCAATTGAAGCATTATTTGTGGAGCTAACTTGTTGAGAATATTCAAGATTTGCCCTAATCTAAACATATTGCAGTTTGTTCACTTGTTTACTCGTTTAAAGTGAGTCGATAGTTGCTTTTATTTCTCAGGAGCGTGTCTTACACTACATTTATGTTCTATATATTATAAATGTATTTAAGTCTAAATATTGAACCGTCAACTGGCCGTCTTTAGTGAAACATTTTTGAAATTGCAGAAGCCGTAGCAGAAATAGTGGGCACCCCTGATATTCACATTGACGAAGGTTCAACTTTACATCTGAACTGTAAATTAAAACGGGCAACAGAAAGCCCTGCTTTTGTCTTTTGGTAAGTATTTCTGTTCTACATAGTGTTTCTGTTCTATAGAATTATTTGGAATGATTTCTCGTAATTATATCATTATCAGGTATCATGATAATAAAATGGTAAATTATGATGCTCAGGACGGATTTTCTGTGAAATCAAATTTACTAAAAGATCCATCTGTGCTAGAAAGCAACAATGGAAAAATTGACGAAATTTACACAAAGTCGAGCAATAAATCCATCTACCAGTTGCCCAGTTTAAGAGGGCATCAGCAAGTTGGCTTCTTGCAATCAATAACAATTAGTACTTTAATTATTCAGAAAGTTCATTTTCATCATGCCGGAAACTACACATGTGCACCATCCAATGCTAGGTCTGCCAGTGCATCTGTTCATGTTTTACAAGGTATGTCACAGTTATTGAAAAAACAAGAGAAAAACTAAATTTAGCACACACACATCTACAAACAAACCGTAGGCGTGGCAGGGACATAATTACGACTTGCGAGTCGAGTTTTACGCTGAGAGAGAGAGCATGACAACAATAGATAAACACACGGACGTACGGACGTACATGTCTAAATTGATTCAGTTTTTGACGCTGATAAAGAATGTATGTATATATATTATGTATGGTCTTTTATGCCTTCTTTTGGGTGTTACAAACGGAGTGACAAACTTAGTGCACCCCCATCTTATTTGGTTCAAGTGAAATTTAGCTTTTTTACTTCTTTTAAAATAAATGAAATAACATTTTATTGAGCCGTATGTGATCTGGCGGAATTTTCTGGTAGAATCCTGTTTCTTTACAATAAAGGGCGCGACTAGTTTATGCTTGCGTGATCCAGTTCAATCTTGTCTAGATAACATACAACGCAACACAACGTATAGATATGATAATGGGTGGCTCTGTTTTTATTTTTTTTCCGGGTCCTGAATTATATTATATACCAATTTGCGCCGATTTTCCGGATTCCCTATACATACAATATATATTTGTTATAATATGTTGTTTTGTTTGGAATTGTTTCAGATGAAAAACCTGCAGCCATGCAACATTATAATCGAACAATATTCGATGGAGACTCTGGTAATAATAGTATAAATATATCCGGAATAGCTGCCACCAGTACTTCTTCCTATTTAAGTATTGACAATTGTTATGATAAGATGATATTACTCTATGTATTTGAAGTTTGTGTTGAATCTATTGAGAGATTTTTATATATTATTCAAACCTATCTTAAGTTCTCATATATTAATAGATGAACCATGTCATTATCATGTATTTAGTAGATAAAATAAATTTATATTTCTATTTTACTGCGAGATTTAACCGTTTAGGCTGATTTTAAATACTTATTCAAAAACAAGTAAAAATGTTATAGTTGGTCAAGGTCAAGCCCGACCATTTAATATTCCACACCACTTGGCTCCTTCAATTAATTCCCTTGTATCTGTTGCTCTTTAAATTATGCCACAATTAGTTTAGTTGTGTCTGTATGGGATTTACTTTTGGAAATATCATATGGATTCTAAAAATAATCCGATCGGGTCCAAATTCGGCACTGCCAAATATAAAGTTACATATATGGATCAGCATCAATAGAAGGGTCGAATTAGTAATCTCGCAAAAATTGAGATACAAATCTGAAATTTTTTGTTACACACAATTTTCATTACCGCGAAAAGTTTTGTGTGGAAAACGGCCAACCTACATATATTCTTATATTGTTGTTTACCACCAATGTCTGAGGGGTCTATCGAAAGAACAATAAAATACACTTTCGTACGTACATAAGTGGATGAACAAATTTTATTGACCAAATTAAAATTGTTCCAATTTTTTATAACATTGTTTAATTCATAAAAATGCAATCAAATATAAATTGTAAAAACTGTATTATACAGAATCATTTTATTCACAAAACTTTGTTTCAATTTAGACTTCAAAAAAAAAAAAAAATTCAAAAATGTTTTATTTCGGAAATATATTTAAAATGTTGAGTTTTAACAATAGCATGTTATTTGCTAACATTCACTTCTTCATTGCTTGAATTGTTAAAATCAGTGCTAGATTCTGCAGAATTCACGGCCACATTGGCAACATATAGTGCAGGATCAATTATTTTAGGTATTGGCTTGATTTCAGTTCCCAGTTCTTTTTCAATTCGATGCAAGTCAAATCGATCTTCGTACGTAATCAAATTAATAGCAATACCTGCAAAAATATGCGCATTTAATTAATAAGACGAATTTTATTTATTTATAGGAGCATAAATGTTGCTTGGGGCAGAACTGTTAACACAACTGACTACATGTCCGTATATAAATAATAATAATAAATAAGTAAGAAAACTAACATAAATTTGGCTTAGGCCAAATCTTAAATACTCTCCTCATCTACAATGGTGGACGTGGCAGATATTTATATTACGCCCTCTAATATGTATCTTGAATCAGCATCGATTTTGAAAGATTGAGGTGAATTCTTTTTCAGACATTTTTAGTCAAAATTAATAAATTGATTCACAAATTGACTAACAATAGGCGGTCATGTATAGATCGAGTTAAATTTTGAAGCCTACTTTTAGGTGGTGCAAACGGAGCAACAAACTTAGTATACCTTCAACACTCTTGTGTACAATCTAAAACACATTTATGTCATAACTTTGTGGTAAACATTTTTATAATAAAATAACAGCATATAGAGAAATAAAGGAAGCAAAACTTGTTGCTGTTGTTGTTGGATTATTCTCTTTGGTTTACTTATAATATTCATTGATATCTGATACGTACCCAAATGCCCAAAACGACCTGAGCGTCCAATGCGATGTAAATATGTTTCTGCCATCCTTGGAAAATCAAAATTTATCACCACATTAACAGCTTGAACATCTATGCCACGGGTAAATAAATCCGAACACACCAAGTTTCTGCACAATCCTTGTCGAAAATCGTGAAATACCCGGTTTCTGTGCCCCTGTGCCATTTTGGCATGTATGTAGTAGCAGCAATAGCCAAGTTCAGTAATTTTCTTTGCCAGAAGTTCAACACGTTGTGTTGAATTACAAAATATAATGGATTGATTGATTTGGAGTTTCGAAAATAGAGTATTCAAGCAATGAACCTTCTGGCGTTCTTGTACAAATGCGTAATACTGTGTCACGCCTTTCAATGTTAACTCTTCCATTAAATTTATCTCATACGGCTCTCGCAAGTGTTTCTCCATAAAGTTCTTAACTGTTAAAGGAAATGTCGCCGAAAATAAAAGAATTTGAGGATCCTTTGGCAACTTTAAAATAACATGATCTAGCATTCCTTGAAAATCCAGCGACAACAGTTTATCCGCCTCATCCAAAACCAAAATTTTACAATGAGACATGTCTGCAACTTTTTTATCCATCAAATCAAGGATTCGACCTGGAGTAGCAATTATAAGTTGAACTGAAATGAAAGCCATTGTAAACGATCAATTGCTACAGTTTTGAATGATACATTACAAGAACTGAGATGTTATGCACAGATAATGAAATGTCCACAAAAAAAAAATGTAAGTCCATCTGCCGCAAATGTGTTATAGATTTGGATGAAAGACGTTATATCCGGCTTAGGTCAAATATTGGCTACTCTTCATTTCAGGGCGTTAAAAGTTATGTCTACATTGATGCTTGACGATGCACCTTGAGAGGTGTCTCACTTAATGCACCTTTTGATTGAATAAACGCTAAAGGAAATAAAGAAGTGGCAATATTTAGCACAGACAGACATGACTCCAACATCGGTTCATAATTTCATGGTATTTAAAACATAATTTGTGCGGTCTCTGATGCTTATTTTTTAGGTATTAGAAACGCTTGGACATAGTGAGTATACCCCCCACCCGAGAGTGGTAGGTACAATTCACTATAAGTGTAAAGGATTTTCAAGTTTTTTTTTTTACTTTTTTTGTAATCTCATTAACTCTCTTCGGTGCATCAGTGGGTGTGGTCTAATCCAGATTTAGTTTTTTAGTAATTTTTTTCACTTCCCAAAATTTATTAACAATAGTTAAGAGAAACATTGGAAACATTCCTACTCAAGCGCCACTTTCTGCTACAAAGGAACGTCTTTCCATTCCGCTTATTTTCAACATGTAGTAGTTCGTAAATGTATAAAAGAAAAATTATATACAGTAGAGCAATATAATGAAAAAGTGTACGACGTGTTAATATTAATTCTGGTAAGCATTTTTTATTATTAGTATTAAAATAACGATTACCTTTTTGATATAAGCGAAGTATATCGTCCTTTAATATTGTTCCACCAGTTGTAACCATAACTCGAATATCGAGATGTTTGGCCAATTCAATACATATTTGAGACGTTTGCAGAGCCAGCTCTCTAGTCGGAACCATTATTAAAGCTTGTATATAATCCTTACTAGGATCTATCTGCTCTAAAACAGGAATACAATATGCTCCCGTTTTTCCAGTACCATTTTTCGCGCGAGCTAAGACGTCTTTTCCACTTAAGGCTATTGGTATAGCTGCCTCTTGTATGGGTGAAGGTCGCTCCCAGCCTTTTTCAAATATACCCATAAGTAGTTTTCGCTTTAAACAAAATTCCTCAAACTCATTTCCTCGCGTATCCGTAACATCCTGTTTAATCAAAAAATAATTGAAATAAAATGATTTCGATGTTTCACATAACGGGGTATTATAAAAAAAAATGGAAAACAAATAAAGAGGCTATCTTGGATGCCCTTCACATTTATGCTTCGTAAGCTTATAGGTCTGAAATTTATAAAATTAAGGTGTTAGATTTTGCTCAAGCCTGATCATTTAATACCCTACGCCACTTAGTTCCTTATGTAATGCTACAATTAATTTAGTGTATGCCATATCTGTATATGGTAATGCCTCGCCAAACAAGTTACTTCGTGAAATATCATTTTATGCAGAAGGGTTCTAATAAATTTGGCACAGCCAAATATTAAGCCGATTAACTATTCTTTACCCATTTTTGTCAAAAAATATTGACTTTCATTATAATGGCACCTTATAAAGGGAGGGATTCATTGAATAATCCGATTCGGTTCAGGGTTCTTCTTTGGTCCAATACAGAACCTTGGACTAAATTGGATCGAAATATTTAAAAATATTTACATGGACATACACATGGACATGGTTAAATCGCTTCAAGTTTTAATTCGGCATTTGCCGTTTAAGGGTTACAAACATCCGCACAACTTAATATACTCTCCTGCCAAATATGGTGTAAGGGTGCTCCTTATTGAGGCATATGATATCTGACAGATATTATAAATACCATAAATACTTCAATTATTTAATTATATAGTACATACACTTGTTTTAAATCGGTTATCCTTAGGAGGAATTTTAAGCTTTGACTTCCAACCCATATCATCCCCAGAGGTAAGTAGTTGATGCTCTTTATTTATGCTGAAAATGAGAATATTCAAATGACTTATTGGTTTTTTATAACTAATAAAACAGGCACTTTTTCGATTACAAATGTATATATAGCTAAAGATATAGATAGCTCATATATAACTCATTTTCAAAATAACCCATTCATACCATCATTATATTCTAATTAATATTACCTCTTGTTAATCAAGTTAGCATGACCGGAATTAATTTTTTCTGTCATCATTTTCAATAATATTGCTTTTAGTAACAGCTTATACAGAAACCACTCAGTTCACTCATCCAATAAAATCAAAGCGTCCTTTTTGTATGGTTGGGAGCTGGAAGAGATGTGCACATATTAGGAATGACTCGGAAAGGTAAGAATGCACATTACGACTTAGAGCAACCCTACTTGAAAAATCTTCTCTAGTTACATATAAATAATAATAATATTATAAAGTATTTATAGCCTAATGGTCCGAAAAGTTAACCATATTGTTTCGGGAAAGTTTCGAATCGCTTCACAAAAGTGTGGTATAATCGTAGATCAAGTAGTTATTCAGAAAGCTAAGTGTAATCAAACGTCCTCTGCGCTACTAATTCTTAGGTTGAATATCATTGAAAGCGACAAATTAAGATCAAGTAAAATAAATTACAAATCTTAAACAGCCTCTATTACAATGCGCGTGGCATGTAGTTGATATTCCCCATAATAGTGTACCTATTATACTTTAACATACAACTAGAATTTTCCGATCAATGGAAGGGTACCGAATTTTGACTCTGTAGTTCAAATTTGTTGCCTAATAGATATATTTTAGGGTGGCCGTGGCTCTCAATACAAAATTTCATTTTAATATCTCAAAATTTACGACCGCGAGAGTACTAACAGACGAATATATTTCTATCGACTCAGATAATATATACTCAGATCGACTCAGAATATATATACTTTGTAGTCTCCGACACTTCCTTCTATATGCAAATAGAAAGAAAAACTTAATATATCCCCATCACTAAGATAAAGGGGAAAAAACGAGTTAAACTAGATATTTACATATTTTGGACGAATTATAGACATTTGTAACACAATCTACATATGGATCTTCCTTCACTAATCTTTATCTAAAGTTCAATGAAGGAACAAACACATTTTAACAAATGTGCCCTCTCAAATCCTATATATGATTAATTGCCCCCAACTTGTTATTTATTTTAAATAACATGTAGATTATCTACAATTGACATTTATTATTAATCACTTATAGTTTTCGACATTTTTTAGTAAATTTTCTTTGCATTTCAAGAAAAACGTATTTACTTAATTTCTGTCCTGTTACCGTTAATACATTCCGCCATTAAGTTTATCAGTATGTATATGTAGAAATTTACTTATTAGAAATTGTAGCCTTCAAGTGCCTAAAATTGAATATACAGAAAGTACCCAATTTGTTCAATATAATTTATATATTACATTTATGGCCACTAGTTATACGCTATTATGCTATTGCATTATTTTGAGATTCTCATATTCTTAATGTCGATATAAATCCTAAACATAATCCCTTTTCACAATAAATAAAGATAAATGTTTAATCCTCAATTCAATTTTCAATTTTGTATATATAGATTAATAGACATTGCGCAGACACATATGCATAATTGTCAAGTTTAAGCACATAAATGTAATGAAAAAAATGGAAACAAACGTTTATTAATTTTATGAAATATTTTTTGTACAGAATAATCTATACGTACCCACGTTAAAAATATAATTATTTCTAGCACTCGTTTGTATTAAGAGAAAAACTCTACCTCCAAATGTGTTTGTAATATTTGTAAAATATATGGACTTAAAAATCAGTAGTACCAACATTTAAGCAAGCAGCATACAACCCACTTTTGGTGATGTTAACTAATCTAAAAATTACTTTACAATTCTTTTACGATGCTTTTTAGTACAAAGCAAATAGTAACTTTATAATGCATAGTACGTATGGACATATGTGATAAAAACAACCATCTTTTGCATAAATTAAGCTACTTTCCTAATTAATTTAGGATACATAATGAACGTAATCATGTTGTGTTCGATGTATGTGGTTTTTACATTCATTGCAATTCATGAAATCATGAACGTATATAATCGATACAATTATGGCTAATAAGACTATAGTATATTCTCATTAACCTTAATCAATATCTCTCCCACTTTCAGTACATTTATATATAATGAACGCATATCCCTCTTATTTTCAATAAATTTATATAAGCGCTTTATTATAACGATAATAGTATGCCAGTCCACCAAGTCTCCAATTTCCTTAATTATTAAGTATTGCATGTGTAAATTTATAAATTTCAGTTTTTCTAATCACAAGGACGCTCAAAGGGCTTTTCCTTTTTTTTTCATCCGCACAAGTCAAAGCTAGATACAAATTTTGATGAAATTTAAAAACGTAACTTGGTTAGGATCGTTTTATAATGAAAATGAATTGAATCGGGAACGTTAAACCAATATTTGATTAGGTTCTATCAAATATTACCACGAAAGTTTAAATATGATGTTTATCAAGGGGCAAAAATTTATCAATATAAAAAGATTGATTTATTTTATTGGAAATTACCAAAATATTAAAAGGCGAGGGCGTAACACGAGCTTTAAATGCAGGAAAATGTAAGTTCGATTCTCGCATAGTGTAAATCTGCGGGAATGGAATCTACGTAAAAATCAGTATTATATATTAATTTCTATTTAGAAGAGTAAGATTGGCACAGTGTCAACCAAACCATATTATATTATATATGTGTAGTAATTTTATAAACGACACATATCTCTTGAATTTTCGTTTTATTGCAAGTTGTAAATGTTGGTACATTACAGCGCCATGTCATTATTCTGTTCAACACTTTACTTTCATTATCATTGTTCTCATTTACATAAATTTGATCACTGTTCGCTGTGTACGCTCTGTATTCAATTTACTGAAAGTATTTATTGCATATTGCAATTGTGTCCACGTTTAAAAGTGTTAATATAAAAGTTCAATCAAGATATGATTAAATTACTTCAATTTACAAAGAATAATTGGAAAAAATTAGCATTGGCATGCATACCGGTATCGTACGGATTAAACGTTCTTAGGACGAAATATGAGTACGGTCGCTAAACTACAATGTTGTGAAATGTAAAATTAGCAAAACGCTAAAAATTTGTGACATAACAATAAAAGTCTATTTAGCTATCCGCCCCTTGCACTAAACTTCTCTGAAGAGTATATGAATAAATTTTTAATAAAAAATCTCCTACTACCAATTCTTCCGTCGAGTTTGTAATCGGTATCTGTTTTTTGTGGCCAGGAAAATATTTACGTAAATTAGTGGCTAAACGGAGTCTGAATTTACTGATAGTCCTATTTATATATATATACTTGCCAGGTCCTCTGATACCTTTATTAGGGAGTTCAAAAGTTATGACGAAGACCTCAGACGGTTGGCATAATAGAATCAACTGAGTTGCATCTATGCCCGTCAATATTGAATATTCTGTTCTTTTTATAGGATATCGAAATACATGCGGACGGTATGTGGAGAACTTAATAACTTAAACTTATCATCATCAAATAATATTCAAAATGTTGTGGTGGTATTAAACCCAACGGCAAACAATAAAAAGTCGGAGAAACTGGTAAATGCATAGTTTAAGTCGATTTTTTACAGTGTACGTATTTACGTATGCATTTTATTATCTGCTCTTTTAGTTTAAAAAATACTGTGAACCTATTTTACACTTGGCCGGTTACTACGTAGAAGTGTTAAAAACTACACATGTGGGTCACGCGAAAAATCTTATCGAGAGGCTGGAAACGTTACCAGATGTAATTGTAATAGCTGGAGGTGATGGTACAGCATCTGAAGTTGTAACTGGTTTATTCCGAAGAAATGACACACCTTGTCCAATACTTTTAATGCCTTTAGGCGAAACAAGTAAAACTGCCTTAACACATTTGCAAGACGTTCCAAAATCAACCTTAGAAATTGTTCAGTGTTTGTATAGTTCTCTTACACCTCTAATTCAAAATCGCATTAAAAGCGGAAATGTTTTCAAATATGACCTTATTGCTGCTGACGAAAACAAGTCATCGAAATCTATATATGGTTTGAGGCAGTTTTCATGGGGCCTCCTAGATGATATAGAGGTTAACAAAAATAAGTATTGGTATTTCGGATCTTTAAGGCATTATGCTGCAGCGTTATTTACAGGACTTTCTACAAGCATCAATAAAAGTATTTCTGCAAATACAGTGTACACCCCGCCATGTCCTGGTTGTGTGAATTGTACAATAACATGGGGTGCAAAATCGAAAATGTCATTCTCACAGATGTACACAAGTAAAAACAATTCCAATGAAATGTATAAAAAGCTCACAAACGAAAACTGCAAATTGGAAAATAGTGAAAACTTTAGCGTAAGCCAAATTCATATAATAAGTAATAAAAATTCGGAATTATTTGACGAAATGAAAGTGATTGAGATTAAATTATCCACACTGGATTCAACAATTTTTAAAATTATCAATAGCATAGTCCATCATAGTGTTGAACCTTATAGAACAATAAATTGTCGCACCATGAAATTGTATCCTTCGATAGAGGAAACTGATTCATTTCATATCGATGGCGAGGAATATGATGTGCGCCCCATTAAAATAACGCTACTGCCAAATGCAATTAAGATGTTTTCCTAGTTTTTTGTAATACTTGAACGAAAGCAAAAAATATAATTTTAATAAAACAAAGTTTAAAGTTTGCAATACGACATATTATTGATATAATTACATGAGCCTCGCGGTTGGTCCAAAAAATTGTTGCCCAGATTAATGATCCCAACAAAGATGACATATATTCTGAATTTTCATCGAATTATAAGTCAATCCAACTCTCCAATCATTTTATTGGTCGCGAAATAGACTGAACTGGAAAAAGCAGAAGTGTTGGTTGCCTCAGAATGCGGTTGGTATTTAATACTGCCAAAAAAGCCAAATTTGACTTAGCCCAAATTTTAAATATGTCTGTCCAAATGAGCACTCTGTCTGTAACTCAAGCGTGGCTAAAGCAAACTGATACTGATCACGCATATGTACGCTCTAGAGGCTTTTCGACGCCTTCTAGTAAAAAATACTCAGAAAAACAATTATATCTCAAATCACTATTTATCAATATTTGTAAACGGTCGAAGTTTTGTTTCTATTTTTCTTTAATAATCAAACATTTTATTGGCCGAAATTTTTTTTTACATAACTTTAGTGAGTCTTATATGCAGAGATATATGTATTTTATTCATATAGGTCTATACTGGATGGTGTCCATTAATACTAAATGACAATTAAGCTTTATCATAAAAAATGGAATGTTGTGCTGACAATGATAGTTGAATAACAATGCCCCTGCCCTCTATACGTCAAGCAGCTCCACAAGAAAATTTTTCGTTGGCATTTGTAAGAAGTTGACCACAGGATTTGAGTTCAGTAAAGACCTCAGTGAAAAATCCTGGCTCAGCATTAATCCTTAACATTTTATTGCTCAAACGATTCACGATAATCAAACATCTGAAATTGTTGAAGATTCATTACTATTTGCGTCATTGGATTGATTCACCTATTAATTCAATATAAATGTTTCATCTTTCATTAACTTAACGTAATTTTTAAAAGCATGCGAGCAAAAGTACATTATAAGATATTCATGTAGAGGAATTTGGTAAAAGTCTGTACCTGATCATTGAAGTCGCTGGTTCTCCGTTGAAAAACTTTCGCTTGTACAAGGGAGGGTGTCAAAATTTTACATTTTAAATTTAATTTTTTTTATATCAGGCAGAATATTTTTTTTAATATATCATATCATGTCAATGATAAGGGACAGATTTTAAGATTCTCCACCACATGGCATTTACCAAATTTTTCGATGTGAATATCCCATAAAGTTCTTTTAAGCCAAAGCGTGTTTATTTTATAAAAATTGTACCGAACTTGGGCCAGATTTCAGGAAAATATTTTAAAGAAATAAAGGTCGCACTAGGTGTGCTAATCCATAATTTGTAATACCTCCTTTTGCAACATCTTACCTTTGCCCCTTTTATACAAAAAATTGGAGAATTAAGTTTTATAAAAAACAATATTTTGTCTGCAATTGTATTCTAACAGTAAATTCATCAACGCGGCGCGTGTAATAATAATAAGAACTCACTCACCTATCCCAAAATTTGTCCTTAGAATCTTCTACCAAGAAGGGTTTCAACGGGTAGCTGATTTCGTTTCCCATGTATGAATAAGAAAGGTAAAGGCATGTTAACACAGCAGCCTGAAGATCTGATTCTTTGGTTTCTTCTCCATCAACAAGCTCACGAACAAGCATATAAACGAACACAACATTTGCAGGATTTATAAAAGCAACATCCTATAATATAAGAAGAGAGTAAAATATTGAACACAAGTAGCAGTTAACAGTTAACATCAATAACACTCCGAACCGACGATTGCATTATTGATCTGTCGCACAATAATGGACATTTAAAAATACATTTAAAAAACAAGTGAGAAAGCTATACTTGGCTTGCGCCAAATCTTAAATACCCTCCACACACCTACATATAAACAGTGGGCAGAGCGGGTCTCTAATAGTCAGCATGCAAGTCGAGTGTTCGCCGAATGCGTGTAAGTTATTCGACCACGCCCATTTTTGGCACATCGATGAAATGCGCAATTATAAATATATGTACCAAATGTTTATGTCGGAACTCTATGTTTGTGGTAGATGAATAGATTTTTGTCGTATGTGGGCGTGGTTCTGAACCGATTTTGTCCACTTTAAATAGCGTTCTGTGTGCAAAAATAAAAGTGTCTGTACAAAAAATTTCAGCTTAATATTTCAAATTTTTTCGACCGAAACACGTCTAGAACTACTCAGGCTTTTATACGGATCAATGAGACTTTGTAAGGTGTCTGACGTCTCCTTCTAGGTGTTGCAAATGGAACGTCAAACGTAGTGTACCTCCCATCTTAGGTGGAGGATAGGATTTTACAAGCTTTAAAGCTTTTAAGCCAAACAAACACTTTCAGCCTGCCATTCAGCTTGGCTTTGGACCCACAGGTGAAGCTTTAGAGAACTCGGACAACTCGGAATACATATTTGTATTACAACATTCTAATGAACTTTTTATAAGCATGAAATGCGGACAAAACAAGATATGGAAATAAATAATTACTATAATAAACGAATTCCCACCTTCCTCATTTATTAAACATTTATAACGTCTAAATGAAATTAAATGAATGCATATGCATTGGGATGTGATTGGAGCGTGTGTCGATCTTAGATTTTAAGGAACCTTATTGTTCTGTTCGATAGTCACTTCGTGAAGTATGCGGTGATATGGTCTTTTGGCCAGATCACAGACATGATTAAACCGATTCAGAAACATAAACTAATTCTGAATCGATCGGTAGAAATTCTGGTGGGTTTGGCCAGTTAAGAGGGGTGCAGGGCACAACAACATGGCGCTTCGATTTATATATCGGTAACATTTGTAATAAAAATTGTCAGTTTCCTATCACGTTAACAGCCCCTACATACAGCGGTGAAGTTTACCTGCCAGCCCTGCAACAAAAGACTTCTGTCAACCGCTCGTAGCCACATAACAGCGTCACCCGCCTCAAAATTTCGCAACTTCTTGCATCTGTAATGCAAAAAGATTCCCAAGCACTTCAACAGCTCCGAAGTAGACGCCTAAAAAAAGTTAGCAGAAAAGTTGTATTAACAATGTTGGAGGACCAAGTCTAAGACTTGCGCCGTCGTGCATTTGTTGCTTTTATAATACCTGTATAACGGTTTTTCTGGGGGCATGATTATTGGTTTTTGGTTGAACCTGTGGTGGTAAGGATAATGTTAATGGCTGCTTTTGTACCAGTTTATTATGCGACAAGATGCTGTTGGTGTTGTTCACCTTCACCGCATCCAACGCGTTGGTGATTTTCTCATTTGTGGTGGTAAAGTACTGCTTGAAGGAGTCATTAACAGTCAAATTGTGGTGATTGGTATGATTGTGATCCTCTATATAATTACTATTTTGTTGGGTATTTTTGTTTTTGTCATTGTCAACTGCCGTTGCATTAGCATCTCGTAGATTCGTTTTTATGTTGGTAGTGGACACATTTGACGTTTTCACCTTATTATCAACTTTCTTCTTATTGTGGGACGCAATCTTCTTCCATGATAAAGCGTTTATAAAAAGGGAGTGTTTCTTTAAATTCTTTTCTATTGCACTCTTCTCGGCCAATATTGTTGCATTATCGTAATGCGCGTGAGAGTCCAAGTCGTTATTAATCGCCTCCTTGGTGCTGTTGTTTATGTGATGAATATTATTTGAGTTAATATAACTAAATTTGATGTTGGAGCAACCGGATATATTGTAGTTGCCATTCTTCGAAAACTGGTTGCCGTGCGTCGGTTTGTTTTCCCGATTCTTAGCATTATTTAACTGTTCATACGAATAATTATTTAACTGAGAATCAGTATAGTTAAGATGTTCGGCAAAGCGATCTGTTCTCAAATCACTCTGTGGATTATATGGAAGGGAGTGTTGCGCTGAATAAACGGTACTATGCCGTTCCTTGGGATTTAAACTCAGCACAGTGCCCATTATAATTCTAATATGATCCTAAAATATATATTATACATTTCTTTATGCAACACACATACATATCTATAGTACAGTATAGTATAGTATTATTGTATACATGGACATTAACCATTAACCTGCCCTACACTACTTGGTCCCTTAAATTATGCTACAATTAGTTTAGTTGTGCCAGGGACCGCGAAGTATTGCTAGATAAGTCTCTTCATGAAGTATTATTATCCCATATTATGGAAGGGGTTCTAAAAATTGTCCGATTGTGGGTTCATTTGCAATAGCGTTCCTCTGTGGAATACATGTCCTTGTACAAAATTCCATTGAAATATCCCAAAAACAGCGACCTCTAACTTACGCACAAATTTAAAGACAGACAGACGGACATGGCTAAATATTTTCATACATTGATTATAAATCGATCAGTATATTGATATAATTGAAGGTGGTGGTGGTGGCCGTTTAAGAGTTACTAACATCCGCACAAACTTAATTTACCCTTTGCCCCAAGTGGTGCAGGATGTAAAAATTTAGTTTCAATGCCAATAGGCAAACAGAGAAATTCGACCCAAGTGACCATAGTTTAATTGTAAATATATTGCACGTTATACAACATATATATAACATTACTAACATTATAGTTAGAGTTGTAAACATCGCCAGCTACATATATGTTTTTATTTTGTTATTTTTTCTTTATATGTATTCCGTCATTTTTGCAACTTCGTCTCGTATATAAAGGAAGAAAAGGGTTGAATTCAAATTCTTTATCTGAAGGCAATAATACGTATTGTGGAGTCATTAAATAAAGAAACCTCTCTTCAGAACTCTCAGAAGCCCTCGGAGAACTTAAATGATAAACAATTTATACCCAAACATCTCAATATTAAAGTGTGTGGCAAATATGAATTCAATTGATTTGATTTGACCCTCACACTTATAACTTTGCATATGTGTTTTTTGTTTTTTGATATTTTACCTAATCTGAGGATTAATCTCTCTTTAGAGACCCCGGTATTCCAATTCAAAACCTTAGAAGTACGTGCTGTTAATGGGTATCAAAAAATCCATTCTTTGCATTTGCTGGTATTAGTACTACATATTAAAATGTGTGTATGCAACGCGACCTTCGAAAGGAAAAATTATTTTTTATGCGAAACTAATTGTTTCTTTTTTTAAATTTCCATTTAGTTCGTTACTTCGCCGTCAATTTTTTTTTCACATAATTTCGATTTTTTATGTTATTAGGCTTCTCGTGTATATACGTGCGTGTATCGCGACTAAAGCGATTTGCAAGCATTTATCGTAAACATTGATTTTAAAACAGTTTATGGAAATCTTCATTTATAAATGTCATTCATATAACTATAAATATATTAATCTGAGTTAACATTTTTCACTATTACCTTAATAGTTTCTATTAGGGAAATCTATCCTTCAAGGATTTTTTTATTTTTAATGAGGAGCAATACCTTAGATATTCCACAAAATTTGCTGTATTGATTTTAAGTTTGCGCAGAATCTGTTTTTAGGAGATTGTGGACTGCATGAAGGGGTAAAATTTAACGGTAGTAATAATGCGTATAGAAACGTTGATACTAAAGCTTAGATTATGTGGTAAGGCTGCTACTTGAACGGAAGAAGTATTGTAGGTTCTAATTTGTGAAAAATCATCTTAAGCCCATGCTATTTTATAGAAAGATTAGGTAGGTTTCTTCTCAACTTTCTGCTCCTGTTAAAGGAGCAAAATTGATTAATGTACACATTTAAAAAGTAAGTCGTCCTTAACACTTTAACTGCCATAATCCAAAAAAGCAGAAAAGAAACTATAAGTAGTGTGACCCAATGTATGAATTACGCGGGTACTAGATGTTAAACAAAAAGTGTGATACAACGGATACGTTACGCAGCAGTGAAAGTCTTAATTGATATTAACATCGACTTCATTTTAAATTATGAAATTCTTAAACCACAAAAAGTTCTATGTTCAGGTTATTATTGATAGATCTGCCTCAAATTTCTTACCATTAACATTTTCATATTATCAGGTTAGGCCGTTGCAATTTTCAAACGATTAAAGCAGTGCTTCTTAATCTTTTTGAAGTCACGAAACACTTTTGATTTCATTAAAAGCTCACGGAATACGGGTTAAGAACCAGTCAATGAATACAATGCCGCGGCTGGTTTAAGTTAACCCTCGATTTCTGTTATACTTTTTTTTAACCTAAAATGTGACGTTTGGAAATTAATAAAATTTAAAATAAACGTCAATGCATTTTTGACTCAAATCAGATTATTCGCCTCATGCATCTGGTGTAAAAGTTGTTTTACACCTTCCATCTCAGAAACAGTGGTATACTAAGTATATTTTGTTTGCAGCATCTAGAATGAGGCATCGAAGACCTCACCATATATATTTTTGATCAGCACTCTTATTATCACAAAGATTGAAATGTTAAGCTCAATTTGTTCGTACACTCGTCCATCTATCTATCTACCAATCTAAAAAATTGGGAAGCGAAGTTGAAATTGACACTCGAATTAACAAGAGGGAAGAGGGAAGAGTACAAATTTGGCAAAGCGAATTATTAAACTAATTAACCATTCTTCCCTAAATTTGGTCGAAAAAAATATTAAGAATTGCGATTTTTGGCTGTATAAAACTTCCCTTATCATAGGACATTGTATGGGGAAGTTCTAAAAGTGACTTGATTCGGTCCATATTTAATAGGGTTTCCCTTTAACGCAATTTATGTCCTTGTACTAAATACATGGTAATATCTCAAAAAATTGGACTTTTAGCGTGCACACAAATTTGCATAGGGGGACAGTACAGACGGACATGTTTAAATCGATGCAGATTTTGATTCTAAATTTACCGGTATAATTAAAGGTGGGTACGACATTTGCCCTTTAGGAGTTACAAACATCCGCACAAACTTATATTCTTTGTCACAAGGTGCAGGGTATAATTCTATATGAAATTTTCTTATATACATATATTAAAATTATTGGGCTTTTATATATGTATGAGGAGACCTTATGATATCCAAACTAATTTTCAAATTTAATATCAAAATCATCAAAATACGGATGTTCTAGAATTTCTTTGGCTGAAATACGACGCACTGGATCATATATTAACATCTTTTGAATAAGATCCAATCCCTCATCGTTAATGTTTTTCAATTGATTTCTTAATTGGTTGACTGACCAACAGGGAAATGTATTTTTGTAATCTGGCAGAGAAGTGACACCAGGCCAAATCTCTTCTGTAGGTGTTTTTAAAATCCTATAAAATCAATTGTACAATGTTAGTTTTATAAATTTGCAACTTATGATGCGATTCACCTAAACATTCGAAATAGTTGATCAATTTCAGAGTCTCCTTGAAACAACGGCTTTCTAGTTGCCATTTCAGCAAATATACATCCAATAGACCAAATATCCACGGGACATGAATATCTGGGAGACCCTAATAACACTTCTGGAGCTCTGTACCATAGCGTGACAATTTCATGAGTATATATTCGGATTGGTATACCAAATGAGCGGCCCAAACCGAAATCAGCGACTTTTATTATACCATTTTTGTCAATTAATAAATTTTGAGGCTTTAGATCACGATGTAAAACCCTCCGACGATGACAAAATAAAACCGCACTAGTTATTTGGTATAGATAACTTTGAACGAGTTTCGTATCCATTGTTTTCTCCAAGGGTAATGAATCCATATATTTTTTTAAATCCATAGATAGGAATTCAAATATTAAATATAGTCGGTTTTCTTCCATCAAAATATCTACCAAATGCACTATATTGGGATGATTCAATTCCTTTAAAAGTGCTATTTCTCTAAAGAAAATAATAAATAAACGTTTAAGGTAAAATTGGATTGATGAAAAGCCGAATGCAACTGTACGTTTGATACAACTGCGTGGGCATACCTAATAGATGTTGACGGTATTCCATCGTTATTAGACTCCAAACGAATTTTTTTCATAGCAACAATCTGTCCCGTAATTTTATTTTGTGCTTTGTAAACAACCCCATATGTGCCTTCACCAATTTTTTCAATCTTTTGAAAATCGTCCATATTATTGTTAAACTATTAAAATGCCGCGAGAAGTCCTCTACTTCTTCTTCTTCTTATTTTTCTTCTTCTTAAAATAATGCTTAGAGAACCAACAACAGATAAATTCGTCACGTCAAAGTAGCAAAGTACAAGCAGACACAGAGTTCTTTTTTAGAGCCTTAGTAGAGTGCAGGTCTAGTTTTAATGTTAATATAATCGCCTTTTTCTTAGTGTTTTATTTCTGTTAATTTATTACATTCCAAAAACATGTAATATCTTATGTATGGTCCAGATCCCTTGATTGCGTCTGAACGGATAATCGTGCCAACAAATATATGCGACAATATGTCGCACTATACTATGTAGTGCATAAGCTGTACCATATAGAAATTAATTCTGTAATATAATGCAATTAGTTGTCAATTAGTTTTGAGAAAGCAATTTGTAAATTTTCCTTTTATTATCTCCCTTTTTTTTTCTTTTTTCTTCCTTCTTTTATATTATTATTTTTATTATTCTTGCTATATTTATATTTTTTTCCATTGATATGTACAAAATATTAAGCGTCTTAAACATAGATTGACATCTTTTATACAAAAAAAAGAAATCAATCATAAGAAATCGATTGGAACAATATGAATTAACCGAATATGTGAAATATAGAATATATTTAATGTTAATAAAGAGCTATATATAGCGTAAATTTGTATAACAAATATAAATTAATCGAGTATACAAAGTATTTTTTATTTTATTTTATTTTATTCAAATTATTTGCAAGCATCTATACAACAGGGCGTATAGTATAGGTGCATATAATGCATTACATACTAACATATAACAAATGATTTCAATTTAATTTTAAGTAACAATAAGTTCGGTCAAGACCGAAGGCTAAATGCTCTCCACCTTTTACAATAATTGAAAAGTGTATTAAATTACAACTTAGTATGCATTAAATTGTTGCGCATATATTATTATTCAGGTCATTTTTAAGCAGCAAATAGTTTTTTTTTTAAGTAGAGGTGTTTGCGTTAGTCCATCACGCCCACTTTTGGTATAGTGTTGGATAACGGTACTACTTATATATACCAAATTTCAACTTGATAGGCATAGTATTGTGCGATATATAACTTTTTTTTTTCGAGGTATTTTAAGATTTTCGTTTATTGTGGGCGTGCCTCTTAACCGATTTTGCCCAATTTCAATACGGAACAGCGCAATTAAACTAAGAACACGTATGCAAAGTTTCAATTTGATATCTCAAAAATTACGACCGTGAGAGTGCCAACAACAGAGGGACATGTCCAAAACGATTTCTCTTTTCATGCTGATTAAGAATATACATGGTTTGTAGGGTCTCTGAGGCTTTCTCCTATGTGTTACAAACGGATGATCAAAATGAATATACCCTCTTCCCTAAGGTGGAGGGTATAATAAAAAAAATTTCTAACATATGTATCATTTTGAAAATTTTTAAAAATACAAGTAGGTATAGAAAAATAAAATTATATCAAGTGGTGTAGGGTATTTGATGGTCGGGTTTGACCGACTATAATATTTTCACTTGTTTGGATTTAAAAAAAATTTTATAAGTCGGACAAAGCTTAGAATCCTTCATCTTTACATAGCGATCTGCGTGCACCCGTATATCGTTTGTACTCTCACGGTCGTTAGTTTTTGCACACAGATCGCTATATAAAATGGGAAAAATCTGTCAAGATCTACGCCCACAATAGACAAAAATTTATATATCTGCCACAAAAGTTGAATTATGATCTTGAAATTTGGTGAATATATTTATAGTTAGCGCATCCATCCATGTGCATGTGGATCCTCTATAAATTGGACGAAATCGGTTGAGAGCTGCACCCATAATCAACAAAAAATCTATGTACTAGTCTAAAAACTTTGGAAACGAAGTTGAAATTTCGGCTCCTATTAAAATTTTTCCATTTTGGATAGTTTTAGGAAACTAAATATAAACCAAATCATAAGTGAAATGAGGAATTTATTTATTTACACATATTAAAATTATGCGGCTTATACGTATGTATGAGGAGACCTTATGATATCCAAACTAATTTTCAAATTTAATATTAAAAACATCAAAATACGGATGTTCTAGAATTTCTTTGGCTGAAATACGACGCACTGGATCATATATTAACATCTTTTGAATAAGATCCAATCCCTCATCGTTAATGTTTTTCAATTGATTTCTTAATTGGTTGACTGACCAACAGGGAAATGTATTTTTGTAATCTGGCAGAGAAGTGACACCAGGCCAAATCTCTTCTGTAGGTGTTTTTAAAATCCTATAAAATCAATTGTACAATGTTAGTTTTATAAATTTGCAACTTATGATGCGATTCACCTAAACATTCGAAATAGTTGATCAATTTCAGAGTCTCCTTGAAACAACGGCTTTCTAGTTGCCATTTCAGCAAATATACATCCAATAGACCAAATATCCACGGGACATGAATATCTGGGAGACCCTAATAACACTTCTGGAGCTCTGTACCATAGCGTGACAATTTCATGAGTATATATTCGGATTGGTATACCAAATGAGCGGCCCAAACCGAAATCAGCGACTTTTATTATACCATTTTTGTCAATTAATAAATTTTGAGGCTTTAGATCACGATGTAAAACCCTCCGACGATGACAAAATAAAACCGCACTAGTTATTTGGTATAGATAACTTTGAACGAGTTTCGTATCCATTGTTTTCTCCAAGGGTAATGAATCCATATATTTTTTTAAATCCATAGATAGGAATTCAAATATTAAATATAGTCGGTTTTCTTCCATCAAAATATCTACCAAATGCACTATATTGGGATGATTCAATTCCTTTAAAAGTGCTATTTCTCTAAAGAAAATAATAAATAAACGTTTAAGGTAAAATTGGATTGATGAAAAGCCGAATGCAACTGTACGTTTGATACAACTGCGTGGGCATACCTAATAGATGTTGACGGTATTCCATCGTTATTAGACTCCAAACGAATTTTTTTCATAGCAACAATCTGTCCCGTAATTTTATTTTGTGCTTTGTAAACAACCCCATATGTGCCTTCACCAATTTTTTCAATCTTTTGAAAATCGTCCATATTATTGTTAAACTATTAAAATGCCGCGAGAAGTCCTCTACTTCTTCTTCTTCTTATTTTTCTTCTTCTTAAAATAATGCTTAGAGAACCAACAACAGATAAATTCGTCACGTCAAAGTAGCAAAGTACAAGCAGACACAGAGTTCTTTTTTAGAGCCTTAGTAGAGTGCAGGTCTAGTTTTAATGTTAATATAATCGCCTTTTTCTTAGTGTTTTATTTCTGTTAATTTATTACATTCCAAAAACATGTAATATCTTATGTATGGTCCAGATCCCTTGATTGCGTCTGAACGGATAATCGTGCCAACAAATATATGCGACAATATGTCGCACTATACTATGTAGTGCATAAGCTGTACCATATAGAAATTAATTCTGTAATATAATGCAATTAGTTGTCAATTAGTTTTGAGAAAGCAATTTGTAAATTTTCCTTTTATTATCTCCCTTTTTTTTTCTTTTTTCTTCCTTCTTTTATATTATTATTTTTATTATTCTTGCTATATTTATATTTTTTTCCATTGATATGTACAAAATATTAAGCGTCTTAAACATAGATTGACATCTTTTATACAAAAAAAAGAAATCAATCATAAGAAATCGATTGGAACAATATGAATTAACCGAATATGTGAAATATAGAATATATTTAATGTTAATAAAGAGCTATATATAGCGTAAATATGTATAACAAATATAAATTAATCGAGTATACAAAGTATTTTTTATTTTATTTTATTTTATTCAAATTATTTGCAAGCATCTATACAACAGGGCGTATAGTATAGGTGCATATAATGCATTACATACTAACATATAACAAATGATTTCAATTTAATTTTAAGTAACAATAAGTTCGGTCAAGACCGAAGGCTAAATGCCCTCTACCTTTTACAATAATTGAAAAGTGTATTAAATTACAACTTAGTATGCATTAAATTGTTGCGCATATATTATTATTCAGGTCATTTTTAAGCAGCAAATAGTTTTTTTTTTAAGTAGAGGTGTTTGCGTTAGTCCATCACGCCCACTTTTGGTATAGTGTTGGATAACGGTACTACTTATATATACCAAATTTCAACTTGATAGGCATAGTATTGTGCGATATATAACTTTTTTTTTCGAGGTATTTTAAGATTTTCGTTTATTGTGGGCGTGCCTCTTAACCGATTTTGCCCAATTTCAATACGGAACAGCGCAATTAAACTAAGAACACGTATGCAAAGTTTCAATTTGATATCTCAAAAATTACGACCGTGAGAGTGCCAACAACAGAGGGACATGTCCAAAACGATTTCTCTTTTCATGCTGATTAAGAATATACATGGTTTGTAGGGTCTCTGAGGCTTTCTCCTATGTGTTACAAACGGATGATCAAAATGAATATACCCTCTTCCCTAAGGTGGAGGGTATAATAAAAAAAATTTCTAACATATGTATCATTTTGAAAATTTTTAAAAATACAAGTAGGTATAGAAAAATAAAATTATATCAAGTGGTGTAGGGTATTTGATGGTCGGGTTTGACCGACTATAATATTTTCACTTGTTTGGATTTAAAAAAAATTTTATAAGTCGGACAAAGCTTAGAATCCTTCATCTTTACATAGCGATCTGCGTGCACCCGTATATCGTTTGTACTCTCACGGTCGTTAGTTTTTGCACACAGATCGCTATATAAAATGGGAAAAATCTGTCAAGATCTACGCCCACAATAGACAAAAATTTATATATCTGCCACAAAAGTTGAATTATGATCTTGAAATTTGGTGAATATATTTATAGTTAGCGCATCCATCCATGTGCATGTTGATCCTCTATAAATTGGACGAAATCGGTTGAGAGCTGCACCCATAATCAACAAAAAATCTATGTACTAGTCTAAAAACTTTGGAAACGAAGTTGAAATTGCGGCTCCTATTAAAATTTTTCCATTTTGGATAGTTTTAGGAAACTAAATATAAACCAAATCATAAGTGAAATGAGGAATTTATTTACTTACACATATTAAAATTATGCGGCTTTTACGTATGTATGAGGAGACCTTATAATATCCAAACTAATTTTCAAATTTAATATCAAAATCATCAAAATACGGATGTTCTAGAATTTCTTTGGCTGAAATACGACGCACTGGATCATATATTAACATCTTTTGAATAAGATCCAATCCCTCATCGTTAATGTTTTTCAATTGATTTCTTAATTGGTTGACTGACCAACAGGGAAATGTATTTTTGTAATCTGGCAGAGAAGTGACACCAGGCCAAATCTCTTCTGTAGGTGTTTTTAAAATCCTATAAAATCAATTGTACAATGTTAGTTTTATAAATTTGCAACTTATGATGCGATTCACCTAAACATTCGAAATAGTTGATCAATTTCAGAGTCTCCTTGAAACAACGGCTTTCTAGTTGCCATTTCAGCAAATATACATCCAATAGACCAAATATCCACGGGACATGAATATCTGGGAGACCCTAATAACACTTCTGGAGCTCTGTACCATAGCGTGACAATTTCATGAGTATATATTCGGATTGGTATACCAAATGAGCGGCCCAAACCGAAATCAGCGACTTTTATTATACCATTTTTGTCAATTAATAAATTTTGAGGCTTTAGATCACGATGTAAAACCCTCCGACGATGACAAAATAAAACCGCACTAGTTATTTGATATAGATAACTTCGAACGAGTTTTGCATCCATTGTTTTCTCCAAGGGTAATGAATCCATATATTTTTTTAAATCCATAGATAGGAATTCAAATATTAAATATAGGCGGTTTTCTTCCATCAAAACATCTTCCAAACGCACTATATTGGGATGTTTCAATTCCTTTAAAAGTGAAATTTCTCTAAAGAAAATAATAATTAACGTTTAAGGTAAAGTTGGATTGATGAAAAGCCGAATAAATACAACTGTACGTTTGACACAACATCGTGGGCATACCTAATAGCTGTTGATGGTATTCCTTCGTCATCCGACTCCAAACGAATCTTTTTCATAGCAACAATCTGTCCCGTAATTTTATTTTGTCCTTTGTAAACAACCCCATATGTGCCTTCACCAATTTTTTCAATCTTTTGAAAATCGTCCATATTATTGTTAAACTATTAGAATGCCGCGTGAAATACTACTAAAAGATTCCGCCATTTTTTAAATAAAGTACAGGGCAGCTATGAAGAAATTACTAAAGAATATTTATTTCATACCAAAGATAACAAATCTGAATGGGACAATGTTCAGTTATCTTAACCTTTTAAAGACCATAAGCAAGCTTACATACATACGTCTTAACACTACGTTTACATTGGCGAGATTGGTAGAGTTAACACGTTACCTAACTACGTACGTTTACACTGCTTTGATATGATTACAACTCTGATATTTTATGTTATGGTGTTTATTTCTTTTATAAAAATAGAAAATATTTTAAGTACAATTTATTATATAAATGCTAATAAAAATTTTGTGGGTTTTTATTTGGACACATACAAATTCAATGTTTAATGGATCGACAGGATTGATTAAGATGGCGGAAAGCACCACTAACCCTAAGCAGTCTATCACACCTGAAAATTTGAAAGTTGAAACAGAAAATTTCCGTATCCTTGACCCATGGCTTAAGCCAAGTTTCAGTAAATACTAAAACATGGTAATCACAATTTATTAACTTTAAAGAGATATTAGATAAATTAGGATTACGACCACGGACGTTCTGATACGATAAAGTAAGAGGATTATTTAGTTTTTTGATTCTGATGGATTGTCAAGATTAATTGGACAACGATATGCTGCTTACTTATTGCGGGGAATAAATTCCTTGACCAGGGAACGCTAGGAAAAATTCCTTATTATAGAGGCGCTCGAATAAAGCGTTAGGCAAAAGGATCTTAAATGACGAGATTTCCCTTTTTTGTGTAGAATTGAGTTTAAAAATACTTAGCTTACTAGGATCATTATCAGGTGATATACGTTTAATATAGCTCTCAACTGTACGAGTTGTAGTATTCGAAGCAAACCGAGATAAAAATAATACTTTAAGTGCTGGAATAACAATTAATTCATCAATTTCAACAGAAGCGGACAGTGGAAGGTTCGGTATTATACAAAACAGATGGACTTGAGTTCGTTAAACGGGAGGGCTCAGAAGTACATAATGGACTCATAAGAGGGCGATTGGAAATTGAATATATTGTTTGTCCCACGTCAGAAAGATTACGTGCTGGTTCGATCGGAGGTGCTGGTTCAATCGGTGGTTGAACAATAACCGTTGGAATAACACAAGTTATTCTATCGGACGGTAATGAGGAATGTGTATTTCTCTCATCGCCACTAACCGTATCAATGGATGGACAAGAAGCCGAAAAGGTAGAATGGAAAGGTAGTGTTGACATATATACGCAAAGCAGAAAGTGTAGAATCTTTCTACACAGTAAGAATAACATATAAAATAAATTTAGTCTACATTCGATAAACATAAACAAATTTTGTATAAATTAAAAATTATTAGTATACACAAAAAAAAATTTTTTTTTTAAATTAATACGGGAGTTTCTACGACAATAATGGCTAATACCGACCTACGCACATCCTGGGTATGCCAGGTTAACAAAGAGACACTGTTCGGGTACCTAGACGAGTTCGGTCTGGACTCAAGAGGTACGGTGGAGGAGCTGCACCAGCGTTTCAGAGAGTTCATTCTAAACACTGGCGATAAGTCAGTTATCGACAGGCTATTGAGAATACAGGGTCAGCCTATGTCGGGCAGGTCTCCGTCTATGCGAGTGCCCTCCAGCCGAGAGTCCTCACCAGGTTATGAAGAAACCGAAGAGGGTTCGGTGAGCGTTACGCTCAAGGAACCCGAACGGCAGTCGGCACTCCCACTTAAAAACAAAATGGATAAGAGCCGTCATGGACGTTATCCGAAAATGGGGGGCCACTTATAATGGCACCGGGGACCCATTTTCGTTTCTGGAATGCCTTGAAGAAATGGCGGAGACGTACAACATCGATTTGGATAGCCTGCCTTGTACTAGGCCACAATTTCTACGCCATCAAGCCCTCACGTGGTTTCGCAACAACAACGCTCACTGGGAGTCGTGTAGGTGGTTTAAGCGTGATTTTTTCCACCTCGACATATGGAAAACATTGAGAACGAGATACGCTCGAGGCGGCAGCAACCCAACGAGCGTTTCAAGGATCACGAACTGGAGCTGCAAAATAAAATGCTGCGGAGCCCTCGACCATTGAGATTTTCTTAACTGTGGTGATTTAATAATCGGAATTGAATTATCTTCAATCGGATGACACTTCTTTGCCGATACAATATCGGTTTTGGACATATTTTGTGGCGGTGCAGAGCCGCTGGCTACGACTTCAGGTGTTATTGGCAATTTAGCTTTGGTAGTCCGAAGATGTATTGTAATTCGAAATTGTTTGCCTTCGCTGTCTTTTATAATGTAGGACCTTGTGGCTTGTCTTTCCTTTTCAGAGGCTATTTCTGTACTGGAGTGTTTCTGTGAGGTGGTGGATAAAACATCTTTTCGTATTGGCAGTAAACTGTGTATATCATGCCCAAATAAACATTGTGCTGGCGATCCTAGGCTGCCCCTTGGCGTATTCCTATGGTTGAGTAGACCCAAGTATACGTCAGAGTCATCCTGACTAGATTTTTTAAACATATTTTTAGCAATTTGGACTGCTCGTTCAGCCAACCCATTTCCTCTAGGATGATAGGGTGAGCTAGTTACGTGTTTAATCTTCCATAACGATGCAAATTTTTAAAATTCAGAACTTGAAAATTGTAAAACGTTATCACTTTCAAGTGTTGATGGTGGTCCAAATATTGAAAAAATTTCTTTCAAAAATGTTATAATACTTTTCGCAGTTGTGGTATTTAATTTAGTAAATTTTAAATATCCGGTAAAACTGTCCATAAAAACAATGTATTCGTTATTATGAAAGTTAAATATATCGGTTGCTGCTATATCAAAACTCTGCATGGGAACTTCTTTTTGACCAATAGTAATTTTGTTATTGTTTCGATGAAACATTTGGCATGCTGTACCTTTTTTGTATGTAATTGGGAATGGCTTGGCTCATTTGTGGCCAAAATACATATTTTCTTGCCATATTAACGCATTTGGCGTAGCTGAAATATCCAGTATGTATATGTTTTAATATTTCGGGACGCATGTTAAACGGTAAGAAAACTTTTGATGATTTGCAAATTATGTTATCTTCGTCGACTGATAGTTCTTCTCTATAATTGGTGAATTCTCTGATATTGTTTGGCATTTATTGTTTATTTTAAGGCCAACCATTTTTAATATACTTTATTAATTGTTGGCAAATAGAATCACTTTGCGTGTGGTATTTCATATTTTCAAGTTCCTTTTCCGTAATGCGTAATATTGTTTGAATTTGCAAGTCAGGTTCTTTCATTGTGTCACCATTCGGAATGCAGTCGCGACTCAGCGGATCTGCCAAAAACAGTTTTGCTTCAGGGGTGTAAGTAACTCGTGCATTATACGTTAAAAGTGCAAGTTGTATTTTTTGTAGCCTGGTTGGTGAAGCATATAGAGGCTTTGAAAATAAGGATTGGAGCGGCTTATGATCGGTTTCTATTGTAAAATATTTGGCCCATACATATTCATGGAATTTTTCGCAACCGAATCTTATCGCTAATGCTTTCTTTTCAAGCTGAGAATAAGGTTGTTGTGTTCTTGTCAGCGATGTGAATGCGTAAGCTACGGATTATCTTGTTGTATTAAAACATCTCCAAGTGCGTGTAAGCTTGTATCTACTTGTAGTTTGACGTTATCATTGACGTCATACAATTTGAGACCTGGTGCTTTAGAATGTTCCTTTACCAGTTTGTTTAATGCTTGCTGTTGTAGTACATCCCAAAAGAAGCTTGTATTTTTAGTTAGCAACTCTCTTAATAGTCTTGTGACACTAGAAAAGCTTTTAATAAACTTATGTAAATAAGAAACTTTACCCAATAACCAGCTGTAATTGTTTTTTATTAGCTGGAGGGCTTAATCTCCTTACAGCTCCTGCCTTATCTGGATCTACGGACAATACATTTTCACTAATTATATGGCCCAGAAATTTTAGAGATGTTTTTTCGAATAGGCAGTTCTCCTTGTTAAGCTTTAATTAATTTTCTTTGATGATTTGAAATACCTTATTTGTTATTATTCGCAGTTCATTTCTAGTTTGGGCATGGATGGATCGTCCATGGCGATTTTTACGTTGGGTATATTTTATTGGAAAACTTCCGAGGCTGAACTTATGCCGAATGAGAGCCTTTTGCAGGAATATTTGCTTAAATGTAAGATATTTTTGCGTACGTTTGGTAACTGGGATCTGCCAAAAACCCTTAACGAAATTCAGTAATGTGAAAAATTTTGCACCACTAAGTTGGGCTGCAATCTCTTCTAAAGTGCTTAACGGGTAGTGGCTATTGATTGATAAGCAAAAATCGAATAAAATTTATTATAGTAAAAATAAAAAAATTTAAGTTTTACAGCAATTTGACAATAAAACAAAATTGAGTAAATGAACTATAGCACACAGTGCAATAGTGGCGCCGTTTAATATTTTTATTTACGCTCATTAAGTCAACACATATTATGATTTTGTTATTTTTTCTCACTACTACCATAGGAGATACTGCCGGTGTTGGTTCGGTAGTAGATTGTATCACTCCCAATTCTACCATACGTTGTAGTTCCTTCGAACTTCGTTTCTAATTTTAAAAGGTATGCAGCTGGACATATTTCGAACTGTGGGTTTTCAATTAGATCAATATCGTATGCAGCCAAGCCCCTCAAACAATGAATTTTCTAAGTTGAGCGTGTCAACTCTATTAACTAAATTTAACATTTCACATGCATTTGCGCCTAATATTGGATCAACGTCATAATCTACGATTTTAAAATTGACACGTACATTTTTAGCTGCTATCTTACATTTTAATATTGTTTCACCAACTACGTTCAATTTATGATTACCAAATGATATTAGATGTTTAACTTTACTCGGCATAATGTTTACTTTAATTAATTCAGCTAATGCTTTTGGTAAAACATTACATTGTGCGCCAGTGTCAATTTTGCAAAAACTTTTGTCCTGTTTATAAAAATAGTTTCTTTTTTTTTTTTTTTTTTTTTCGTATTAAGTTGATATGGCCGAGTGACTAAGACTCATATAGCCAGAGTGAGTCGCATTGACAAAGACGCCAACAGCCTTTACTGCCAGGATCACATCAGATTTAGATGAAGTAGATTATAAATAAAACACAAGCACAAAATTGTGCAAAAAAGAGACGTATCCCGTTAGCTTGAAATAAATGAGTGCGCGCACGTCAATAGTTTCAGTGAAATGATCAGCAGTTTGTTTTTTAGAGTTTTTTACGACACTGCCAACATAAAGATCAGTGTCACTAGATTCAGCAGAGTTGTTTTTGAATTGTCGAACAATTCTACGCGTGCCGTGAATTTTGCGGCGTTTAGCCCTGTTCAGTTAGGCGACGTCACGCGCACGCTACGATTTCTCGTAATGCCCGGTATGGAGGTGACATTAGGCCTAACATTCCTTCAGGCTTTCAACGCCAGATAAGCTGCGCCGCCTGCCAATTTAGCAAGACGAGATAACGCAGGAGGTGAGTCAGCAGCACAGTCACCGACGTACATCAAGCCAACACAACGCCGACATATAACGAGCCAGCACAACCATCTCCGACGCATTGGCAAACCGTGGCGAAGACCACAAGAATGCTGTCGGATGCCCGAAAACGCCTACAATGGAATTGAGGGGAAAAGGCCCAACCAATTTGTAATACGAACTAAAAATCCGTCCAATACCGAAAACTTCATACGGCGAGGACGAACAAAGGTTAATATCGGCATTTCTCGACCAAGAATTAGCGAAATTATAGCAGATGTCGGGGAAAACCAATATTAGCGAATACATACTTGACCGTTAACGAGAGGCGAGGTTTATCATCAGCCTAGACCTAGAAAATGGCTACTAACAGGTACCAATGGCGGACGATAGTAAAAGGTACACCGCTTTCACAGTATCAGGGCGCGGGTTATATCAGTGGAAGGTGATGCTATTTGGCCTACATTCCGCTCCTGCCACATTCCAGAGGGTCCTGGATTTCGTGATTGGTCCTGACTTAGAGCCGTACGTTTTTGCGTACTTAGACGACATCATAGTCACAGGTAAAACCCTGTAACAGCGTATGTCCAACCTTCGAAAAGTCTCCTGACGATTACGCGCGGGGAACCTAAAGATTAACGCTAGCAAGAACGAATGCTTCAAAGGAGAAGTGAAAAAATTAGGCCATATTATGACGGACGAGGGCATTAAGGCTGATCCGGAAAAGGTTGCGGCGATAGCCCAAATGAAACCGCCAGGTAATGTACGAGAGTTGAGGCGCTATTTAGGCACAACTTCGTGGTACAGGTGATTTATGCCGGATTTTGCCGTGATTTCCCAACCGCTGATATCTTTACTGAAGAAGGGCAAACATTGGAAATGGGGCGACGATCAGTATTAGGCATTCGACGTTTTCAGGTTAACCGAGGCGCCGGTATTAGCATGCCCGGACTTTACCAAGACATTAACGCTACAAACCGATGCGAGTGATATTGGTGATCCTGATACAAGAAATCGACGGGAGTGAACATGTCATCGCGTATGCGAGCAGGCATCTGAACAAGGCGGAAAAAAACTATAGCACAGCAGAGAAAGAATGCCTTGCGTTTATGTGAGGGGTGCGTAAAATGTGGCCATACTAGGCATGGCACCATTTTAAGGGTACCGCTTCATAGTAATCACCTCTGAAGTGCGTGAATTCCATAGATAATTAATCGGGGCGATTAGCTCGATGGGTGTAAGAGCTGCAGCAATACCAGTTTACCGTACAGTATCGACGTAGTGGACAAAATGTAGTGGCGGACGCTCTGTCGCAACAGCCCTTCGAAACCTGTCATCTTACCACAACTGAGACCGTACCCAAGGTTATCCCAGACATTACATGCCCATGGATCCGCAAACGTGTGATGGACATGGTGACGAATCCACAAAAGTATGGTGACCCAACTATAGTTGGGTGAACGGACAACCAGCAGTAGGACATCTTGGCATTAGGAAAAACGTGCTGCGCATAAGTAAGCGGTACTTTTGGGGGACAGGGGACATATATAGGGACATACGTAAAGCTACTGCAAAAAGTCTGATTCAAACACTGCGGAAGAAAATTGAGGCGCGGTATGGCGTATGGTTCTAATCTCGAACAATGGTACCCGGTTCACAAGTAAGATGTTCCGGAAGTACGTAGTGGAGATTGGCACTAAGCATCAACTCACAGCGCCCCACACCCTACAAGATAACCCGACAGAACGTACTAACCGAACTATCAAGACTATAATCACTCAACTAGCGAACAACGATCATCGAAAATGGGACGAGTAATTTGCCTGAGATAATGCTGGCGGTCAATACGAGAGTTGCTGATTTCACAGGGTACATCTCAGCTTATCTAACTCAAGGACGAGAACCCAGACTTCCCAACGTATATTTTGATGATGTGACGACAGGCACAGGTACTCAAGTGAAATCTCCGGCAGCGTTAGTGCAACGTCTTCATGAAGCATGGAAACTAGTCAAGGTGAACCTAGGTAAAGCGGTACAAAATCAAAGCAGGCACTACAACCTGAGACAGCATCCCTGGAAACTCAAGATCGGGGACAAGGTACTGATAAAACAATATATTCTGTCTAAAGCGGTCGATAGTTATGCAGCCAAATTGGCTCCGAAATACGAAGGGCCTTACGAGGTCACGAGTGAAGTCTCTAATGTCATTGTTACTGTGCAACGAGTTGCCATATTCAGGATTTGAAACCCTATCATGAAGCTCTCTTCTGTTCCTTAATCCATATTATTTTCTTTGTTTTTTCTTTACAGAATTCATCCCTTTCAAGCCGTTTTTTTAGTTAGAATGAGCGACAACTGGGACCGAGTTTGTCAGTGGCAGTCAGAGGTGAGACGTGTCATGATCGAGAGAGCACAATGACAGGCAATAGCTCTCAACACGGTTTCTCCCAAGCCCATTGCAGCTAGACAGGACCTTCTCAAATGCGTGGTCTGGTTCAAGAGCCCGAAGATGTAGAGGACGCACATTCGTGACTCGTGGCGAGAGATGTTAGCGTGCCAGAGTCTCGAGCGCAACATCTAAACCGGAGGAGGTACCATCTAGCCTGGAGACGGTAAAGAGTAGTAGCGTCGATGCCTCGTTTGACACGCCGCTACTGAGCCACCCATTAGCGAGAGCTCCGACGGTATATCGGCGGCGCTGCCGGCATCGATATGGAGGAGAGGGGCTTCAGTCAGTATGCGCAGATGCTCGTTTATTCAGGCGGGATCTATGAACCGGCCTTGTGTGATCGCACGTATGCAATAGGCGAGGACCCCCAGGAGCAAGAGCTAGAACGCCGGCGTCCTTCCGATCCGACCACCAGCTCCAGCAGTACCATTTTATCGGAGCCATAGAGGTGTTACGGGTACGGAGAATGGGGAAGGGTGTTCGGAAATCATCAGAGGTGGACTAAGACAGTACATATGACACTGGTCTGGCCCAACCCGAAGAAGCAGGTATGTGATTACCCGAAGGCAATCAGTTACAAGCCGCATCCCGAGGAGGACCGCGCTGAATCACTGCTTGTCTTGTTGATTCGGGTTCGGACTCCGATCCAAATAGCACATACGGATGCGTTCCGCTAGTAGGGAACGACCGGAGCGCCAGTAGAACGGACCTGCTGTCGGAAACTATGAGAACCTTCTTGCTGGTGTGTAAGGAGGCTAGGCGTATGGCTTCAAGAATAGCTAAACCCTCGGCCGTTAAGATGGAGCTGTCGAGGTGGTTTGGAAAGTATGCTTCTATCTCAATATCAGGAAACCATAAGGCACTGCCTACAATGTCGGACTTAGATCCATCGGTAAAAATTAACTAGAAATTTTTTCCATTTGGTACAAGGTTGAGGTATAGATGCTGGACGACGGACGGAGACACTTTGGACTTATCGACAAGCAGAAACTTAATTGTGGGTTGGACGATGTGGGCATCAAACGGAATTTGGAAAAGGGGATGCTTGTGAAATTTTAGCAAGTCTAGATTGGAATTTTCGGTGAAAATGTTCAGGAATGTGTGGGAGAAATTAAGTGCCACGAGATCGCGAATGTACGGCAGAGCAGGGTGGTTTCCCATAGATAAGATCTTATTGATAACAGAATTGGCGTTCAGTCGGAATCTCTCGGCTAAAGGCATAACGTTAGCCATTTGCTCTAAACTGAGTGTGTGGGTGGAGATCATAGCGCCCAAAGCGATGCGTAGGCACCGCCATTGGATCCTACAGAGTTTCAGGAAGGAGCTCTGAGGAGCATCCAATAGGAGAGCGCCGGCGTATTCTATTATCGGTCTCACCAGGCCCATGTATAAATTGATAATGCAAAGGGGGTCAGATCCCCAGGATATACCGCAGATTGATTTTAGGACGTTCGTCAAGCCAAAGCACTTTTTATTAACTGCGTTGATGTGAGGAACGGGAGAGAGTTTGGTATGAAATAGGAAGCCTAGGAAATTGAAAGAGTCTATGTAAGGTAAGTCGGAACCATTGATCCGGAGTGGAGCTGCAGTGGGCCGCCTGTGCTTTGTTGGAGAATATCATGCATTTGGTTTTCGGGATGGAGAGGGATAGTTGGATCGAGGTGAAGTTAGATGAGATCATGTCCAGTGCGATTTGGAGGGTTTGTCTACATATGTCAGGATCTAAGTGGGAGGTGAAGATAACAAGGTCGTCGGCATAACCCGGAATTGAGACGTTCCCAGGAGAAGAGTTAAAGATATGATTGATGTGTATATTTAAACACAGAGGGCTTAAAACGGAACCCTGTGGGACACCCGTGTAGGACCTTCTGTGGACTGTATTGTCATTATTATTGATAGTGATGTTTTTGTATAAAAATAGATTGTGTATCAGGTTGCAAAAGTGCGTGGGGATACCGAGAGACAGTAACCTAGACCTTAAGATGCAGATGTTCACTGTATCAAAAGCCGCTGAAATGTCTAAAAAACAGGCCATGAGAACGTGGCCCTTAGCGAAGGCAAGATTGGCGGCGGACCATAGAGTGATGATGTTATCATGGGCTGACCTGGATCGCTTGAATCCGGATTGAAGGTCGCACAGGGCACCGCGAGATTCCAAAAACCATTCTAGTCGAGAGCATAAGATTCAAACAGTTTGCGTAGGGTGGAAACCAGAGCGATGCTTCTGTAAGAGTTAAGGTTTGAAGATAAACGGTTCTTTTTTTTGAGAGCAATGATTTGAAAGTTGTACCAATTTGATGGGATGCGGCAAGACCTGAGTGTATAGCTATATTCATTAAGGAGGATGAGTTTGTTGTCAACGTCAAGTCGTCTAAGCCTGGAGATGTGTCTTTAGAGAAATCAATTGCTTTGTTAAACTCGTGTAGAGAGATTTCTCTTACGAGAGGGCTGTCGCAAGTATTGCTTGATGCGAAGAAAGGCATCGTGGGGCCATGCAGGCCGGCGAGATTGTCGCAAAATTCGTCAAAGAGCTGTTCAGGGATGGGACCGTAGGAAGATCTAATTCCCCTAAACAATCTAACTGTGCGCCAGAGATCGGAGGTCGACATATCGCTGTTAATATTAGTACAGAATTTTTTCCAGCCTTTGCGCTTTTCATGCCTGAGCGTAAGAATATACTCTCTTTTAGTGGCGGCTAATGAAGAATAATTATTTCTAGTGGGCGACCTTTTGCATTTGGCAATTGCCGGCCTAAGTTTAGCACTGACGAGGCTGCATGCGCCCTTCCACCAGGGGTTAGGAGGGCGGGATTTGTTGAATTTACGCTGACTAAACTTGTCAATAAAAGAATTCGAAAAGTCATCGAAGAAACATTTAGAGTTGTTACATGATATTGTGTCTGAGATTGTGCGAACGAAGTTATTGAGTGAAGGAGGGTCAAGGTGTTTAGGGACGCAAGTGCGGGTAGTGAAGTGAGAGACAGGGCGAAGATGTAGATGGGTTTCGATACAATGAGAACTGCCTAGAGTTTCATTAGTGGTGCGCCAGATGGCTAGAGACCCGATATTTGGTGTGCAAAGTGTTAGGGCAATGCACGAAGCGGTGAGACCGAAGTGTGTAGGTTCGCCGGTGTTCAGAAGAATCAGATCTTTATCTTCAATGATGTTTAAGATATTTCTCCCTCTGGCATTGGAGGATCGGCACCCCCCACCTCCTTCATTGGGCGCATTGGAGTCTCCACAGACAACCGCGGAAGTACCAGGGCTGAAGGAAAGTAGGTCGCTAAAAGCACGGACAGACACGTTGCAGTTGGGCGGAACGTAGACACTCCGTATCAGAAGTTCCCCCAATGAGGTGTTAATGGTGCACGCACATACTTCAATTGGGCTATTGTTAATGGTGAAAGGTGAGCTTTTGTAAGTTAATTTTTTAGAGATGAGGACCGCGACACCTCCGCCGTGCGAAGTGTTAGAAGCGCGATCGGATCTCACAACGCGGTAATTCTTGACTGTAAAAAAGTCACTAGGTTTAAGAAAGGTTTCGGAGAGGCATGCCACTGAAATGTCATTGACATGAAGAAATTGTTCGAGCTGCTTTATTTTATTTCGGATACTAGTGCAGTTTAGTTGTATTATTCTCATTGTGGGTGGTATGTATATTGTTCGGCGACGCGCCTGGGGGTCGTATTGTACAGTTTTGTTTAAGCGATTGAATGAGTAGAGTGGCAAAATGTTTAATGGACTGCAGGCTTTGAGCGTCCAAATTATTTTCTAAATTTGATTATGACCGTTTTAATACTAGAGAGAGAAATGATCTTCTCTGCAGAACATGTGGGGGAATTTTGGGTTTGGGGGTTGATGGTTTGGAAAAGGGGACTGCAACGCCGTCATCGGAACGAGAACGTTCAGGGGTGGGTGCAATGGCGGGGGTGGGAGGAAGAGCGGGAAAGTCTTGGGTGGTGAGTCTGAAATTTGCGTTTGGGTGCGCGTAAGAGCCTTGATTAAAATTGAAAGGTGTGGGTTTAATGCGTTCGGCGGAGTTTTTTTTTAATTTAAAGATTTTTTTTGTAGGTTGGACAGAGCTTGGAGTTGGCGGCGTGATCCTCTTTGCAATTGACGCACTTTTTGTTTAGGGTGCACTCCGTTGAGAGGTCATGCGGACAAATGGCTTTTTGTCTTGAACAGACGTGGCTGGAGTGGCCGTAGCGCCAACATTTGCGGCACTGTACGACCGGCTCAATGTAAGACTTGACAGGATAGTTGACGCCGTCCAGACATATGTGTGACGGCAGAGTGTTCCCGGCAAAGCAGATGCGGACCGTGTCAAGATCAGTGCGATAACTGTTGTTATTGACATGTCTAGTGAAGCGCATGACTTCAACGACCTTACACGAAGAGGGCAAAGGCCCGTATTGGGCCATGTTCTTGGGGGAGGCAACCTTGAATATTTCTTCTTCTGAGTAGTCAGAAGGGATAGGTGCCACTCCCCGGACTTCGCACAGTTCAGATGGGATGTACACAGCGTAGGCTTTATTAAGAGAACTGTCGGCTGCTATGGCATTGGCCGTACACATAGTAGATGTGGTTACTTTAAGTTTTTTTTTTGAGATGAAAAAAATGTCTATATCAGGAAAGTTATTGTAGAGGTTCTTACCCAGTTCTATGACTGGGAGGTGTGAGTTTTTTCTAGAATGGATAAATACCACATACTCACGTGCGTTACATGCATAGAACCTGACACGTGGTATTTTTATCACGTCAGCGTCATCCAACTGGAGAATGCGGCCTCTGGGCCAGAACATGCTGCACACACTGTTGAAAGCACGTAAGGAACACGGCAAGTATGATGTATTTTTAGTAAACCGACTTTCAAAATTTTTTTTTTGGTAAAGACTTTCGTTAAGTAGGCAATCACTTCTTTATATATATCTGTGAGATAAAAACATACTTTGCATTAAGTATAGAATAAAATGAAATTTCTTTGAAATTTCTTAGAAATTAAAAACACGTGTATGCGCGTTAGCAGTCAAACTACGAACCGTACGATATTTGTCTTTTTGTTACAATATATTTGCTCGTATAAATTTACGCGATATAAAATGTACGATATTCATGAATACGAAATGGGTCTCCAATTGAATTTTGAGATTCTGCCAACAAAATATAAAAGAGCGACACTCCGTCTCGGTATTTGGTGTCTCTGGTTGCTATCTTGTCGCATGTATAATTTTAAACAAAGCAAAAAAAGAACGCGGGAAACAAAATGATTCCATTAAGTGATGCCGGGTCTACCGTTATAACAGCAATTAACAATTTTTATTTGAGGTTATGATTAACTTCAAACGAAATATTTTCATTCATTTTTACATTGTTCGAATTATGTTTTTAAATCCATTAAAATTATGGTAAATGTGTTTAAGCGGGTGTTATTTAAATTGAGGTTATGATAATAAGAAATATAAAATGAGTGCGTAGTCCTGTCACACGTCCGCCGAGGCCTGCTATGCAT
Source organism: Crataerina pallida (assembly GCA_949710015.1). Classification (NCBI taxonomy): domain Eukaryota; kingdom Metazoa; phylum Arthropoda; class Insecta; order Diptera; family Hippoboscidae; genus Crataerina; species Crataerina pallida. The sequence continues at coordinate 23,764,828 of OX453289.1, read as the reverse complement.
AAATATATGTGGATTTCTAGTTTTAGAATTATTCGATTTGTCTTGATTAAGTAATCTACCGTAATTTCAACTTGGTGACACCGTCACTCTGAGGGGGAGTTGAACATATAGCCTATAACACGGCATATACATTCTAGAATATTGTACGTTTTATGAAACCGTGTTAAGATAAACTAAGGGCCCAAAATATGCTCTGCAACGGTGCACTCAAGCTATTTGTTTCACCGTATTTAAATACATATATACATACAATACCTCGATGCAGCTGCAGAGTATATGTTTGAAACCTAAGAGGTGGTACAGAATTAAGACATGCATCTAGAATTTTAAACAAGAATGTTGTTTTTTGTTTAATCTTCATATATATGTGTACACATAAATATTTGAAAGATTCCTTTATGAATCAGTGCGGGTCTCTTGATCAAAGAAATATAATTTATAAGGAATCCGAAGCCTGGTTCTATATTCTACACTTAAAATGGACTTAAAGTGAAACTTATGTAAATATTCTATACTCGATGTTCATATTTTTAGGAAAAGCCGTGAATTTAGCGTCCAACTATATAAGGCTGAAGTCTGATCCAAACAAGGGCGTATTTGTTTACGAAGTACGGTTTAATCCAAACGTTGATTCGATTCATTTACGTGGGAAGTATTTAAATGAACATCGGAACAAATTTGGTGGCACCAAAACATTTGACGGTGTTACATTGTTTTTGCCCGTTTTGCTGAAGGATAAACTGACCACATATATTTCGAAGAGTGTTTCTGATGGATCTGATATTGAGATTCGCATTTTGTTTAAAAGAAGAGAAGCTGCAAAGGACTGTGCTCCCTTATATAATATACTATTTGATAGAATAATGAAGATACTCAATTATGTTCGATTTGATCGCAAACAGTTTGACCCTACCGCACCCATGATAATTCCGTTACACAAATTAGAAGTTTGGCCCGGTTACGTAACTGCCGTGGAAGAGTTTAAAGGTGGACTCTTACTTTGCTGTGATGTATCTCATCGCGTATTGTGCCAGAAAACTGTATTAGAAATGTTTGTTGAAATATATAACGGCAGTCGTGTAAACTTTCAAGATGTGGCGAAAAGAACTCTTCTCGGTGCAGTTATCCTCACCCGATATAACAATCATACATATCGTATAGATGACATAACGTTTGAAAAAAATCCACAATCTACATTCATATCTAACGATGGAGAAATCAGCTTCATCGATTATTATCGAAGCAACTATAACATCGAGATCATTGATAAGAATCAACCTCTTCTTATCAGCATTAAGAAACAGAGGAAAAATAGAAGTTCTCAAGAAGAAGACGTAGTATTTTGCTTAGTACCAGAACTGTGCTACCTCACTGGCCTGCGCGACTATATGAGAAGTGACCATAGGTTAATGCGCGAAGTTGCTACATTTACGCGCATTACTCCAAACCAGCGCATGCTGGCGATAGAGAAATTTTACACCAGTATAAATAAATGTAAAGAAGCTACACAAATATTAAACGATTGGGGCTTACAATTAATGCAGCGTTGCGAGACAATCACTGGGCGAGTCCTTGATGAAGAAAAAGTATATTTTGCACAAAATTCATTTAATGTGGGCATTAATGCGGACTTCTCCAAACACGTGTCTAAGAACGAAGTGCTAGAAGTAGTGCCAATGGTTAATTGGTTGTTAATATATTGTAAATTTGACACAAGAGTGGCCAAAACATTTGTTGAAAATTTGGAAAAAAGCTCACATGCGCTTGGAATAAAAATATACAAACCAAGATTGGCTGTTCTGCCCAATGACCGAGTTGAAACGTTCGTGAATGCGTTGAGACAAAATATTTCCAAAGAAACAGAAATTGTTGTTTGCATTTCCCCCAACAGTAGAGATGACAGATATGCAGCTATAAAGAAGGTTTGCTGCTCTGAAATGCCTATACCGTCACAGGTACACACGGTCACTATGAGAACGTCCATTTAATGCCAATATAATGTTTCTTCTCCTGACGGTGGCTATTCTTTCAATCAAATTAAACATTTTTATAAAAAATTTGTTCAGGCTTACGCTTAGACTTGTGGCTATTTTCAGAGTAAATTACTTTAATAAGTCCGCGGAATTAAACAAGTCGTGTGAAAGAGCTAAATTTGGTTTGGGCCAAATCTTACATATATTAAATAAATATTCAGACAAAATGTGAACGTATCGGTACATGATTTTTCGGCACATAAAAAAAGTTTTATCGATTGTGGGCATTTCTACTGACCGGTTTTGCCCAATTTCAAAGTACAAAATTTCAGTTCAAAAATGTACGATCTCTACCAACAGACACACACATGGACGGACATGTTTAGCATTTATATTATATGTATACCTTGAAGGGTGTGAACATAAATACGAATTAAACCACTAAAGACACAAATCAAAACATTTCATTAGAACAGAATTAGCAAAAATGGCAAATGCAACGAAGAAACGAATTTCACTTTAAGAAAGTACCACGCCCAAACATGGTATATACCATTGGAACCTACTTAGGATAGGGATTAATCCATATGAAAATTATGCCCCTCCCAGTTTACTGAGCCGCTGTTAAGTGACGCACGGCTCATATGATACATCTTGAATAATTAATACCACTATTTAATTATAATTTGATTTGCGGTTAACTTTAAAGATTTTTTCAGTATATCTTTAAACATTTTTAACAATGTAGACACAATGTAGAAATTTGATTTGTACGATATTTTAGGTGATCAATGCTAAAACTCTTCAAAACGAAACCAAAAATAGATCAATTGTACAGAAAATTGCCCTACAAATGAATTGTAAATTGGGTGGCTCCCTTTGGTCAATACGCATTCCATTGAAAAATGTTATGATTATAGGAATCGATGTTTACCATGAAGGACTGAAGAAAGAAAACTCTGTTGCTGGTAAGGGAGGATTCTAAAAACTTTAATCTTTGAAAGAAATGCCAATGCAATCTGTTGTCATTTTCTAGCAAATTTAACTATTGTCCCCTTTGTTAAGGTAATAAGTTTTAAAATGTCTTTCAGCTTTGGTGGCCTCTCTTAACCAGCCATGCACAAAATGGTACAGCAAGGCCGTTATCCAAGGTAAGCAAGAAGAGATTTTAAGCGGATTATGCGCCGGTCTTATATCAGCACTTGGAGCGTATCACAAAGAGAACAAAACGTATCCAGGGAACGTTATTATTTTCAGGTATAACTTTAAGCTTTCGTTTATATATGAATGATGAAACGCTAAAAATACTTATATTGCATAAAAATTTCAGAGACGGGGTCGGTGATGGTCAATTGCAACTTTGTGAGAACTATGAAATTCCTCAGTTGGAAAAAGCTTGTATTATGCAGCTGGGTTACGTAATAAAAATTACCTTCATTGTTGTGCAAAAACGGATTAACACACGTTTCTTCATGGTAAGTACAATTGTTATACCCTGCACCACTTGTGGCAAAGGGTGTATTAAGCTCGTGCAGATATTTGTAACTCCTTAATGGAAAATGCCACAACCACCTTCAATTCTAACGATCGATTTAATAATGTCCGTTTGTCCGTTTGTCCGTCTGCCTGTCAATGTAAATGTTCATAAACACTACAGGTCGCGCTTTTTGAGATATTTCAATGCAATTTGGTACAAGAACATTCTTGGCTCAGGAAGGAACGATTTTACAATTGGACCAAGTTGGACAATTTTCAGAACTCCTTCTGATGTAAGGTCCTATTAAAATGGAAGTTTTTATCTGGCACAAAATCGCAATTCTTAATATTATTTGACAAAAATACGAAGAATAGTCCAAATTTGATCCGGTCGGACCATTTGTAGGACCCCTAATCATATATAGTGTCCTCGTGTTTAAAGATACAACTAAACTAATTGTAGCATGATTTAAGGATCGGACGTGACCGACTATAACATTTTCACTTGTATTATTACTCACAATGTATATATAAAAACCTATCTTATATGATTTCGTGTTTGTTAGAGCAATGGAAGATCACACGAAAATCCATGTGCTGGCACTGTTGTTGATAAAACAATTACACGGGCCAATTTGTATGACTTTTTCCTGGTATCACAATCTGTTCGTCAAGGCACGGTAACCCCCACCCATTATGTTGTCCTACGCGACGATGGAGCTTATAATCCAGATATAATACAAAGGCTCACTTATAAATTGTGTTTCTTATATTATAACTGGTCTGGAACAATTCGCATTCCCGCTTGTTGTCAGGTAATTTATATTTTATAGATATGTTTTCAAATAATATCAAAACTTTATATTATTAAAAAATAAAAATAATAGAGAGAGAGTGTTAGTTTCGATGAATCTTTTACATATTATATAGAAGTTGACAAATTTTACACCACGAATCTAATTATTTTATTATATTTTGCTATCTTCTTTATATTTTTTGTTTCAGTATGCACACAAAATGGCATATCTTGTAGGACAAAGTATAAAACGCCCTACCGCAGAGGAACTCTCAACAAAGCTATTTTATCTATAAATATTTAATAATTAACTTTTGTGAAAAGTACACTTTTAACTTTTTTGGTATTACAAATTTTAAGCAATCACCCATGAATTACTTGAATGAATTTCTTAAAAACTGCGTTTAATTTTGATTTATATTTTTTTTGTTTTTTTATTTAATACAATTGTTTTACGATTGTTGTTATGATTGTTTTCTTTTTTTAAAAATAGTTTTATCGGACCCAAATTTGGCACAGCCAATTATGAAGCTAATTGACTATTCTCCGACTTCGCTTTATTAAAAAATATTAAGAATTGCGACTTTTTGCTATATAAAGACATATTATAAAAGGACCTTATGGGTTTACATAGACAAAGTGACATGGTTGGTATACGATTGGTATGATTCTGAATCGATTGATATTAATACACCCTTAACTTAGGGTAAGTTTGCCAGTTAACTTAATGAACCCACAAGTGGTGCGGGGTATAAAAACTCAACTTGCCCAGACGAAGTTTTAAATAAAGTATTACGTGTCTACCTACAAGTCCAATATAAGTAGGGATCTACGACCTTGATCTTTCCACCAACGAAAAGGCAAACTTAGTATAAACCCCTTCCCCTCCCCCTCCCCCACCACAATCTTATTTGGTGGTAAATATAACCTTTCGGCTTATTTATAAATATTGACATTAAAGCAAAGTGGGCGGAGCCACTTTTATATTGGGAACTCAAACTATGGTAGTAGCGGTATTTGACTTAATACAAAGCCATTTTATTTATATATATATATGTATATATATATATAGATTATATATGTGTGGTCTATTAGTATATATATGATATTTTTACAAAAATTATCTATTGTTAAATAAGTTATGAAATTTCTTTATAAATAAACTTAGTCGTGATAATCAAAGTTTATTTTGGCATATGAGTTTTTCATCATCACTGACTGCGTTTCGTTTGCAGGACTATTTATTTTAGATGTGAAATCTCGGTTACTCCACGTGGGTAAATCTAAACTGGCATAGTGTAAACTATGCGCAGGGGTACAGAAAGTTTTGGAATCGATGTCACCTGGCGTTGAGAGTGATACGTCGTTACTTTCAGTTGCGGACTTTGAAGATTTATTTTGTACAGCACAATTATTCTCATTAATGTTTCTCGAATGAATATCTACTTTATTATTTATTGCGTTTTGAATCGTAGACTCGCCTTCGTTAGGAATATGCCCATCGCTACCTTCTGTGCATGGAGATGCATCATCCACCACTTGCTCCTTATTCATACAATGATCAAAATCATATTTTTTTAAGTTTACATTTATGGTTGAATGTTTTTCCAAAGATGTCGTACTAAGATTGCCTATAATGTCTCCACTAGTGCCTTGGCTTCTAATATTTGGAGCACATAATATTGAATACGTGTCAGGTTGAAGTGAGATTATTTCATAGCTGCCATTTTTATTCACATTTGCATTGTTGGATGTGCCAGACACAAGTCCATTTTTCTTTGATGACTTAATGGATATTATGGGTTTCATTTCCAAGTAACCATTATCCGTTTGAGATACACCAATAACCAGTGAATCTATTGAATTTTTTAAGGATTCCACATTTCGTTGATCAATTTTTTTAATATCCTTTGGTGGCAGCTTGCTGCTACAATATTTTCGTGTACTTTGTTTTGAGAAATCGATTTCCATTAGGTCACTCATACGTTCCGCTGAGCAGTTGTAATATTTATTAACAAGCAGGGGCGCACTTATCGACTTTTTGTTTGACATTGTGTCTGCCATGCACTGTAAATTAGTGTTGTTGTTTAGGGCTAACTTAGGATGTGTCTTCATGCCATCACATTTTGATAACTTCGCCTTCGAACCAACAGAAAATGCTCTTACTCGACTGGCACAATTCTCAGTCGATTTATCTTTCAAACTTTGTATATGACAGTGTTGCACTCTATTACCAACAGAATATGCACGCACAGGTCTCAAACTCCTGGAAAATAGAATAAAGGTTTTCTTTGATATTATATTAGTTATACCTGGCACTTATAAGATATAGGTTGACTAAAATTCTGCCAACCCCTAACAAGTTTTGCTAAATATTTAAATTTCTTTTTTTTCATATTTGTAATATATTTTCAGCTAACACCACTTAAGGCTGCGTTATGTAAACTGTTTACAATACTTGAGTCACAATCAAAATTATGAGTACATATGCCCTCCACAAGAGGGGGTTATTTCCATACTTTGTTATTACGTGTGCAACTCCCAGAAGGAGTTGTTGGAGATTCAACAAACTGTATATATTCTTCATCAGTATCCAAATCTAAGACCATCTAAACATGTATGTCCGTGCGTCCCCATTCTCACGGTCGTGTAAATTTCGAGACATTGAGCTGAAATTTTGTAGATATTTTTAGTTTCTGCACGCAGGTCGCTATTTAAAATGGCTAAAATCGGTAAAGGCAGATATATAGCCACAAAAATTGAGCTATTAAGTTGAAATTTGACACATGGCCCCATCCAACTACATGCCGATACGCCCAAAGATTCAGCGTAAAACTTGACTTGCAAGCTGTATATACATGCCACGCCCAACCTCTTGTATGTAGATGTGGAGGATATTTAAGGTTTGGGCTCAGCCAAATTCAGTTTCGTTGCTTCCTTTTTAAATTGTATTTGAGAAATTTAATGGACTTACAGTGGTTCCATGTCCATAAAAGACTCCTTCGATTCCGATAATCCTTCTGAAATACACGTGATATGGTCTATTAATTTCTAAAACTGTATTTTATTGGTTCTCACCAATGTGTTCACTTTTTTTTGGTAAATTGCTTGTTGTCGAAGCGTATTTTCTACCTTCAGAATTTAAGTTGCCATCGTTTATATCTCCTTAAAGAAGAACAAAGAAATTCGAAATACATATAATTTTCCTTTGTACAAGTGGAAAATTTCGTAAAAAAATGTCCATGATTTAATCGAGTACTTTAGGCTTAACATTATGCACATAGCATCAATTAAATTACTTGAGATCAAAATATCGATTTTACAAGTATGTAATTAAAGGACAATATTTCCTGTTCCCCAGTTTTATTTTTAGAAATGTATTAATGATAATGAACTTAGGGCGCCCGGTGAGAAAGTAGTAGTAGTAACGTACCGCTCTTAATGTAATGTGAGTTTTTTATACTTGTATCCGAATATGAGGGCTCTTCAGCACTCTCCTCTGGTATAACTTCATCCGATGTTCTGGTACTATGGAATATAAAAAAGAAAAAAATTTTCAGTAATTACGCAATTATTTTAGTCGTTTATTTTATAAGCATAACATGAGGATTTGCTAAGTTTGTTACGCTTGCAGCGCGCAGAAGGAGGCGCCGGAGACCCAACAATGTATATATAATCTTGATCACAGCATATATATTTAAGTCCTGTGCTTTTCTGTACCCACTTCAACTGGTCGAAATCGGCAAGGTGCCATGCCCACCTCTCATGGCTACAGACATGCCCGTAATTTACAAAAAACCTTCTTTAGGAAACGTAAAGGATCATAAGTCTCAACATAACTTCTATGCTTTTCTGAGGAATACACAAAAATTGTACCTTTTTCAGGTTTTATTTCATTGTAGACGCGACGCTTGACCTATTTTGCCCAACATTACCAGCCCGCATGCATACACTGTGAACACTTTTGCTAAGTTTTGAACCGATGTTTAAATATTTGACTTCCAAAAACACACGCATTCACGTGACAGACATTGTAAGTTTTCGACGTTGATTGTTGCTGGGTCTCCAAAGCCTTCTTTTGGGCGTTGTAAACGTGTTGACAAAGTAACATATAAAAATTTAGTAAATGCTCAATTTAAGATGCGATTCGTTCAATTATTAATAAAACATAAAATCGACGAGAACATTAAAAAAAATCCATCACTTACAATCATTGAATAAAAATGAATTTTTTACTCTTACCTTAAACGATAAGGCAAAAATATAAAACTTTCGTCTGAGTCATCGACACTAATCGATGATTCCTCGCTTTCGGGGCACATCACAGGTGGGCTGATGCTTAGTCTTGGGTTAATATGTGCCCGATAAGTCGGGTTTTTAAAATTCTGATTACTGCACTCACTTGACGAACGATTTCTGGAAGGTAAACTATCACATCTTTCTCTAATAAAGGTTGGGGCTGTAAAATCCATTATGAGGCTAATTATTCTGTGCTGAGCAAAACTTAGTATTTGTGCACGTTTGTAACCACCAAAAAGAAATTCGGACTTCTTAACGTTAAATGTTAATTACGTGCCTATATATATTTATATATATTTCAAGGGCCTCTGACACTTCTTTCTAATTGTTACAAACGTTGTTGATGAAATATTCGTATATTTCTTATTATTATAAGTATTAAGTATTAATGCATACATTAATTACAAGTTTAAATTTCATACCATTCGGAAGCGAATTATTTATGGTGGTACAACTGGTAAGTGTTTTTCTCTCATTTAGCGGCTTAGATGACTCGGTTGCTGAAGATGAACGCTTCCTCATTGGCTCCAATGGCCCATCATTTGAAGTCATTTTGCTATAATTGTACAAATCAAAAGAAGTGAAGATCAAGCCCGACCACTTAGCTACTTAAATTGTGTTTAGTTGTGTGAGTAGAGGTACTGCCATATTAGTTACTTCGTGAAATATTATATGAAAAGAGGTTCAAGAAATGGTCCAATCCGATCCTAATTTGGCGCAACCAAATATTAAGCCAATGAACTATTCTTTACCCATTTTTATCAAAAAATATTAAAAATTTCGATTATAATAGGACCTCATATAAGGGGTTCTAAAAATTATCCAATTCCATTTTCAATAGAGTTACCCTTTCCATTGAAATATCCCAAAAACGGCGGCCTGTAGCTTGCGCACAAATTGACATGTACACTCAGACGGACAGGTTTCTGCAATTATGGAAGTTTTCCCATTTTCTGTAAGAAATTGCTTGCAAACTGAGCCATATTCCAACTGAATTTGCGTCCCAGGATGTTTAAAATCAAATTAGATACTGATCAAATATAAATACATTGCGGAGACTCTGAATCCGTCCTTTTTTGGCCTCCCTGTTTACTTAACACCCGGGATATTTATCACTTTGTCAAAACGTTTTAATCACTCAGAGGCAAAAATCGGACAACCTACAAAGTACATATATTCTCAATCAGCATCAAATTCTGAATCGATGTGGCCACGTCCGTCCGTCTGTCTGTTGTAAATATTCTCCTTGTTGCAAAAATTACCTTAAGATCATTCGGTGCATATGTTGTGCAATTGTAAAGTCTTCCGTCTCCATCCAAATCTCTCCAGGACCTAAGATACTCTGTCTTCCAATTTCCATATAGAAAATACATTGCGAATCTCCACATCTACAATGAAAGAGAATAATGCATAAATATTATGTCTAACGATTTGATATAAAAATGTTTATATATCCCTAGTTATAGTTTAGACATATATTCATCATGACATAGATAATCAATAAGACATACTTTACCTCCTTATAGTTGTAAGTAACACCTCTACTGTAGATAACCTTTGATCGTTGAGAATATTTTTGTCCGACAATATTTTAATAAATGTAACAGATTTGTTGGCTAAACATACATGATAGTTTCCAAATAACCCCTTGTGCTCTGCCAAACTTTTTCTTTGAATATGAACTTGCCAAATGTGATCTAAAATAATCGAATGAATGCCACATATAATTATAATACAAAAATAATCATAATGATTGTATGTGCATGCAACGTAGATATGAAAATGTGAGCATTTATATATTAATTTATTAACTTTGCAATGAAGTTCTAAAGGTAAGGTACACTTGGCTTTGGCCAAATTTTATATTAATCTATAGGTCGAAATTTTTGACATTTATTCATGAAGTTTGGCACAGGGATGTCAACTGAAGATGGACCTGATCGGTAAATTTTTAAGATCATGAGTAGGGTTCAACAATGTCTTCAATAACATAATAAATATATGCATTAAATGTTTTTGAAAAAAATATTTTAAAATCGAAAATGGCATTACACTGAAAATTAGTGTTTCTGTGCAACTAGAAACATTTTTGCTTCACTTTTTAACAGTCCTCAGACCAACCGAACAAAACTGCAAAAAATCTACTACACAAAATATTTCCTTTAGGTAATGGGCTAATTCCGCTTAGGGATGACGCTGATTGTAGGATATTATAAAGCCGGAATTGCACTTTCACCTGCCTTTCTAGTCTATTATATGTAACAATGTATATACTACGACAAACTTACCAAAATGTGGCAAATTCCATCCATTAGTCTCTCTCCTTTGAAGAGATAGGAGAGTATTTAACCACTTGTTCATTTCTTCTTCTGTTTCCAATATAATTCCAAATCCGCCTTCTCGTGTGGAAAGTGCAATAACAAAATCATATTTGGTGTCTAAACGTCTATTTATGTTAAAGCAATTTTTTAACTTTATAGTTTTTTTTGCGTTAAATCCGGATCTAAATTTCTTTTCATTATCGTAATATTCTAGGCGTGCTACATTCTGTACGGTGTCCTTGAACAGAGCAAAGTACTTTTTCTTCATTGTTTTCAGCTTTTTATGATATCCACATAACACAAGCCCCTTTTCATTGCCATACTCAATATTTGACTTCGACATTGTGTATCTGAAATGTATTTGTTCGCATATAAATATATGATTATTTTTTCATATATACATAATATGCAATAAGTTTGACTAACCACTGGCAAACTAACATATTTTAAAAATGTTTTAAAAAGACTTCTTTTCAAGCGCTCTAAATTAATTATTAATTATTAATTAACTGTAGTCGTAGTGACAGTGGCAGTAGTAGTTAAAATATTTCGGAAAATCATCCTGATTGAATTGTTATAATAAAATGCGTCTTAAAAGTTGTAAACATCCGCACATACACACTTACACATACACGTGATGCAAGAGCAAGTGTTGTAAAATATACATTATATTATTATTATATACTTATACATAGTGAAAATAAATGCCCAATGTGGCTATGAAATTTGATGTTTATAGAAACACGCTAACAAAATTGAAATTGATTGAAGAAAATTACATCTTTTTCCAATATTCTTATAACTGACGGCGGATCGTGATCGAGATCGCACCCTACCGCGAACACAACATCGATCTATACAAATATTTAATAATTGTTTTGTGAATTCTGGCATATACATAATTAAATAATGAAAATCCTTTACCTCATTAGCAATTTTAATTTTTACGAGCTTACTGAAATACGTACGGTAAAATTATGCAGTAGCACACTTTCTGAAACGTAAAAAATAAACACGTACATTTTCGTATAAAAATACTACGTATGTGCATATATATTTAAACATATATACGCATTTAGCCAACTGCTTCCTCTATTTACACTTTTTCCAAACACTTTAATGATCACCACACATATTTTAACAAATATACTATTTAATTTACCTTCTTTGTATATTTATTTAGATTTCGAAGAGAATAAATTGAATTTTAAACTTTTATTTCATTAATACTTCTTTTTCCGCACTATTATTCTTCACACATTTTGCATTAGCATTTCAATTACGTCGTTCGACGGAATCTGATGGTTTTAATATGATAATTTAAAGGCTCAGACAGAATGCGTGCAAATATTTTGTATTCAACTTCTAAATATATATATACCTACATTCCAAGAAAACCAACCCAAACATATTTATTTTATTTTGTTTACATTTTCAAGAAATCATATGACGTTACTGCGGCAACGGAATGTAAAGGTTTACATATACATATATGGCAAATTGAAACAATGCACGACCAAATGCATACACCCTGTCCCAACTCGTTAAGGTGGAGGTCCAATTACAAGACAATGCGTGTTGGTTGGTGTATTAAGTGCGTTGACAAATAAAATATAAACAGCAATATAATAATAATATAAACAGCAATTTTCCATTGTATGAGTTTATTTATATTACGCTAAATCGAATGTAATTTTACGAATTAATTCGTAGTTACTTTGATATTCGAAACAGTTATAAATATGGTTATGCTTTAACCACTTCGGTGGGATGCTTAAACTTTTCACGGCTAACCACATCTACCTAAAGTGGTTAAAGAGATAACCTTACCGGCAATGCAAACGTACTATTACTCTAGCCATTCTTTATCAGATAAAAGTCAGCAAAACGGAATTCAATTTGAAAACCCCGAAACGAAACGAAACGAAATATGTTAATAAGCAATATATATGATATCTAAAACATATACTTTGCAGTAAACTGGACCCTTGAAAAATTGTATATGATTTTTTTGCTTCTCAATAGAACAAAGTTGACTTGTGTGGGTGAGAATTCAACTCATACCCGTTATATAAAAAGTATATTTTTCTTTGAGCTTTATCATATTACAAACATCCAAACATACCTAAACATATTGGGCATAAGTAATAAATAATACGTTCTTCTTTAATCAAATTAAGATTAATAATACATTTTTATATCTACATGATTTGCCAATATGAATGATTTAGAGGAACAAAGACCAGGTGAAAAAGAATGTAGGATTCATATCTGCTGCATTTATTGACACAATTAAAAGAATTTTTGTATATATATTGAAAGATTAGGATATTAAAGATTTGGCCAACTAAAACAGTTTTACTTGTTTAATAATAAGGAAGTGAATATATTATAACCTAAAAAAAATTTCAGACAATGTTGGAGCAAATGCTTTGGAACCAAAGAGGAGTGGAGCGACTTGAAAAAATTTTGCTATAAGGGTTCAAACATATACTATACAATCTCAGTTTATTCGATATTTCGCATATTTTCGAAATATCGATTTATAATAACATTAGTTAGTGCTGTCGATAATACCAAATAACACATAGATAGTACGAAGTGCTGTGTAGTAAATTAATATGGTATGAATAATACTGTTTCAGGTTAGAAGGCGTTGGTTATTAATATTTACAATTGTGCATCCTATTCTATTTAGGTACAACGTGAGAAACCAAAAATCGTTGAATACTTTCTTCTGAAAGATCAAATTATTACAAATGCATTTGTACGGTGGCTTTCAAAATACACAACATGCAGATCTCTAAAAGTTCATTGCAAAGCACTGGAGATATCGTGTGATGGAATAGTGTGGCTTTCGTCATGGCTTGCTTTCATTTGGTTGGCTAGTAGTGTCACTTTTTATCAGATGCAGTTGAATTTTTTAATTGGATTATTATTGGATGTAATTGCGATAGCCATACTAAAAGCTATATTTAGAAGGAGGAGACCATCTGTAATTGACAAAGGTACATTAACAATAGGACCAGATAAGTTTAGTTTTCCTTCGGGGCATGCATCTCGATCATGTTTCATTGCATACTTTTTCATCGTTTGTTATCCAATTACTGCGATCTTTTGGTTACCCTTGATAGCATGGTGTGTTAGTATTTGCATATCCAGACTAATCATGCAACGTCATTATATATTGGATGTCATTGCCGGAGTTTTTCTTGGAATAATGGAAGCTTTCGTCATACAACTAATTTGGATAAGTGAAAATAATGCTATCAATATAATTAATCACTTATCTAATGATAATTTACCTGGCGGCGCTGAATAACGAGCACAATTCGCATAAACTTAAATTGATTCAATTAATTTACCACTCAACTTCGGTTAAATATGTTGATTTTTAACTATTCAATAAATAACTGTTGTTTTAAATTCACTACATTTTCTATTAGATATATTTGTATAGAATAACAAATAACAAGGAAAAAAACTAAATTCGAATCTTAATCTTCTACGTTGGGCGTGGCAGGTACATGATTACGCCTTCTAATAGGGTATGTATTTGGTAAGAACTTGCAAAACGAATTTCAAGTTGAGTATGGTTTCTTGTAAATTGTACCTGTTATTCCATCCGCCGCGTTTTGGTAATTCGATGGGTGTATACTAAATTTCAGCTTCATGTCAATTTTTATGGCATATAGTTTTTTGTCGATAATGGTCGTAGCTCTCGACCGATTTTGCCGTTTGCAGATTTTGATGATGATTAAGAATATATATACACTTTGTTCTGGGTGTTGCAAACAGAAACTTAGTACTTATGGGGAGGGAATTGAGCAGAATGGGCGAAACGTCCTTTTAAGGCACTAGCTGCTTTCCCATTTAATCTGAAAATGATGTTCTGTAGAGTATGCTGCAATATTTTTACCAAAAAGTGTTTTATTCGTAATTTTGCGTTAAACAGCGACCACTTATAAACCTATTTGTATTGTAACACATATGTTTAACTGTACAATATATACATATGTATAAAATGTCACTTATTATCCCACAATATGTGTGGTGTTGATACCCCCATTTTTCAAACTTTCCTTGGCAATAATGGACATTTCTTTGGTGAGATTTAAACTTTTCGAAGATACCGCCTTTTCAAGGGAGAGCTTACAGTTTTCGGACGCCTGAATGAAGATCAAAACTTAAGAAATTTATTATAATATTAAACAATGAAAAACTTACCAGGGAAGTCCAGGCTTTTGCCATGTTCCTTTCGTGCTCTGCTGTTGGCAAGTTTCTCTCAGTTGCTCTACTAGACCGCGACAACGTCACAACCATGGAATAGATATCAATCGCAGCATTTGCCAACATGTTAAGTATGCATTGTTCGTCGATGATGTTTTTGCCATATTTTATGAGCAGATCTTCCACGGTTCTTCCAAACAAGTCTATGCATTCAGCCGTTAGTTGTGCTTGCGCATGCAATTCCGGTACTACGTGCGGACTCAGATCGGTACCTCCAATGCCAATAGTTGATGCGGCACGCCGTGAAGCTTCCTTAAATATTAAACCCAAGTTAGCAGTGGGATGTTTGAGGGCTTTTTGCAATTCTTTTAAATGGGAACCCGCATACTGAATACCAGTGAGGGCTACAAACAATCTTAAAATGTCGTTAGTTCCTTCAAAGATTCTAAAGATTCTCAAATCTCTCATGACTCTCTCCAATCCAGTGTCTTTCATAAAGCCCATGCCGCCCAATATTTGAATTGCTTCATCACAAACATGCCAAGCGCACTCAGACGCAAATACTTTGGAAATAGCGGCCTCCAGGTGATAATCTTGGCTTCCTGCATCCATGTTTTGCGATATATTGAACGCCATTGATTCGGTAGCATATTGCAGTAAGTTCATTTTGGCAATTTTCTCTTGTATTGCTACATATTCTTTCAATTTTTTACCAAATTGTAACCTGTTATTGGCGTGGTCTACGGCTTTTTCTATACAATAGCTCATTGTTCCAGACAGTGTAGCGCCCATACCAAATCTTCCATTATTTAAAATATTCATAGCTACTTTGAAACCCTCCCCTTCCTCACCCAGTACATTTTCAATGGGCACCTTGACATCTTCAAAATACAACTCTGCAGTGTTGGAAGCTTTTATACCCATTTTTTTTTCAGGTGGTCCGCTTGTTACACCCGTAAATGATCTTTCAACAATAAATGCAGTTACCTAGGAAGTAAAATAATATAAAATAAAATACTCCATTAAGAGCAAAATATAGATGTTCAGCTATGCCGGGCGCAGTCCAATTAATAATAATTACACGTATTTTATCCGAATTTATTCGAATTTAAGCATTTACTTTTTCTTTTTTTTCCCCGGTGGCCGCATCTTCGATCTCCGTCTGTGCAAAAACTGTCAAAATATCAGCTATACCCCCATTAGATATCCAAATTTTCGATCCATTCAATATATAATGCTTCCCGTCCGCGCTTTTAGTTGCCTTACATTTAATCGAACCGGCGTCAGAGCCGGCGCTTGGTTCTGTTAACGCAAAAGCTGCATATATTTTTCCTGTTGAAACCTTAGGCAAATACTTTGCTTTTTGTTCTGGAGTACCATAGAGTAATATTCCTTTAAAACCAATACTTTGATGAGCTCCCAAAGTAATCCCGAGACCCAAATCATAAATTCCTATTACTTGACAAAATCTACCGTATTGAGTATTATTTAGGCCCAGACCACCATACTCGTGTGGAACTTGAATGCAAAATGCACCCAACTCCCATAATTGGTCAAGAGTGGAATCATCAGTTTTGGAGTT
This sequence comes from Crataerina pallida, assembly GCA_949710015.1. Classification (NCBI taxonomy): domain Eukaryota; kingdom Metazoa; phylum Arthropoda; class Insecta; order Diptera; family Hippoboscidae; genus Crataerina; species Crataerina pallida. The sequence continues at coordinate 23,748,151 of OX453289.1, read as the reverse complement.
TTCGTCACTTTTGGCTGCATCATTGACTTCCTAGAATGTACCAAAAAAAAAGAAAAATAAATTCTGTACTCGGAAAATTATTGTTTGTCTAATGTATGTATCTCGCCAATAGGATGCTTACCAAAAAGAATTTTTCAAAGTGCGGTATAAAACTAGTAGTAAGCTCTTTGTCTTCTTTCGAGAGAACATCGGGATATGGAAATACTTGTGATGCTATTACGTTGCCGCGAAATATATTTGCCATGAAGGACTCATTTCTTTTGGCATGTTGTTTTTGCTTTTGTGGGGTAAGGTCCTTTTTTGGCAAAGCGGTTCCATACTGTCTAAATTAATAATTGTTTTAAAACGTAAATTTTTATAAAGAAACAATCTGTACCATTTGTGGCAAAGGGTATATTAAGTTTTAGCGGATGTTTGTAACTCCTAAACGGCAAATACCACACTCACCTTCAACTATACCGATCGATCCAGAATCAAAAGCTAATATAGATCTTGTGTATGTTTGATTTTTCGTTCGTGAACACAGAAGCAGGCGTCAAAGATTCTACAAAGCATATATGAATATTCTTAATCATTAACGGACTAGATCAGTTCAGACGTACGTATGTCTGTTATTGGAACGGTCTTAAATTTTTGAGATATTGAGCTGATATTTTGCAAATATATTTCAATTTTTGTTACTTTACATAGGTTCCTATTTGGATTGGATGAAAAACTTTCACGTCCCCAAATAAACAGCAAAATATAATAAATACGAAATGTGGTATACACATTTATAAGTAGCTTATCCATGATTACTCTAAAAAATGAAACGCCCACAATTTATAAAAGACCCCTCCCCAGTACAGAAATCGAGTTGAAGTTTAGAAAATACTTCAAACGACTATAAAACAGATCGCAACATCACATGGCTCATTGTTTTCATATGACTGTGGGGGATATGAAAGATTTAGTCTAAGCCACATAATGCTTTTGTACATGTTCTTCTTACTTTCTCACTAGAATAATAAATTTAACTGAATTAAGAAAATCATAGCGGGGAGTCTAAAATTTACGATTGCAAAAATTATCCAGACAAAGGCGAATTGTAAAAATAGTTTCCTTTTTTTATTAACTATGTACAAGGTTATAATAGACCGCAACAACAACCAACGCACAAAGTGACTCATGGTAATTGCGCATACCGCTATACATATAAACTGGAAGGGGAATATTCATAAAAAAAATGTTCGTTCATCCTTTTCACGTGCAGTGAAAATTATATGTTTAGGCTGTTATGTATGATTTTATTTAATCTTTTTGGATCAACTTGCGTCACTAATTAATATTGAACACATCCACAACTACATCTATGTTTGAAAGAAAAGCACAAAGTCCATTCTTCAAATAACACGTATTAATTAATGCAGCCTCACCTCATTAACGAATATAAACTTCCACTATTATAAAAAATCCTTCGGTTTAAATTTAACATATTCAGATAATGTACTTATAATATTTAATTTCAAACAATACAATTTATTACACTTTTTACTTGCATTTATTAGTAATGTCGTTAATTCCATGAAATTGTAACAACTACTGTAAGAGTCCGATTAAGATTGCAACAAATGAATTTGAAACACATCAGAGCTGCTATTTGCTATTTGAAATAATTAATTTATTAAACATATTAATCATAACAAAATGGAGGAATTGAAACACGAGAAATTTCACCACTTTGTGGTGATTGTTGCAATGTAGCAGCTGCCGCTTCGTCCTCCGCCACGTCGGGTTTACACAAATTGTGGGTGTTCCAATTATTATATAATTATTACTATTTATTAATTATTAACTATTGGTGATCAAGATAACACAGAGAAAAGTACCAAAATTCTAATTCTAATTAGCATCTCAAAAAAAAACAACAATTAATGAAATTTTTAAAGAGAATGGACTTACACTACGTTTACACTGACGAGGCTATCGCGGTTGAGAGGGTTATCTCTTTTACCACATTGATTTTTGGATGGTAACCCATATAATATTTAACGACCTTAAATTTCCATGTAACTCTGAAAAAGTACCTTATTGAGAATTTAGACTTCTTCCCTTATTAACTATAACTAATGTACATTTAAGGTTATAGTTATAAATACGTTATTTTCTTTATATGCACTTTTTATATATGTAAATTTATGATATGATGTGTTTGTGTGCAAATATATTAGAAATAATTTTTGATAAAATAAACAGTTGGAATTGAGTATTGAACATTGTATGATCTACACCGCAAAAACGTGTTTTTTTTCTCTAATTGGTGCCGAAACGCGGGATTTTATAATTTAAATACAAGTCTTTGACGAAATTAAATTCATCATGGAAGCTGTAATTGAAAGATAAATGAAATCTAGAAAACATATTGTATGAAGGTTTAAACGCTTTCAAGCTAAACCTAAAGAAGCAATAACTAAAAAAGGTTATATACAAACAGTGTTAGATGATCTCGAACTTACGTTTGATGCGTTTAAAGATAAACATGAAAAAATTTTTGGCTATTGTGCATGAGTCAACATTAAACAAAAGTGAATTAATTGCCTTATTTAAGTTAATATATATTTTACAAATGCTATGACGAATATATTCTGTTCAAAGCGATGCTTCTTGATTTTCTAAATGATATTGAAGTAAGTCAAACTTTACCTGAACGCAGTAGTACTGTAACGCCTACACTAGTAAACAACACTAATGTCAATGCTGGAATAAGACTTCCCAAAACAGATTTACCAATTTTTAACGGAGATTATTTGAATTGGACGTCATATCGAGATATGTTTATATCTATCGTACACAATAATACATCGCTATCAAAAGTTCAAAAATATTATTATCTAAAAGATTCTTATACTGGTGCACCATTGGATATAATTAAAGAGTATACTGCTTCAGATGCAAGCTATGATTTGGCTTGGTCAGCTTTAACAAACGCAAACTTGTTGAACAAATTTTAAAATACTTATTTGATATAACTACTTCTACTGGCTCATTTTTAAGTAAAAGAGAATTACTTGTGATATATGTAACGGACATCACCATACAATTATTCATGCCGAATTTGCTAATCGGACATCAACATCTAAACAATTACAAAAAAGTGAAGTACAAAATCCTATACAACAGAATACAACAGAAGTCACTACAAGCCATTCTTGAATCAGTTAATTAATCACAAAGTAATATGGTCATTATTACTAGTTACTGTAAGACTCATTTTGGTAACATCATATGGTAACTTCAACGTTAAGGCTTTAGTGGACCAAGGATCACAAGCGTCATTTATAACAGAAGAATTATCACAATTATTGGCTTTGCCCAAAAAAAGAACTTATATTAATGTATATGGTATTGGAGGAGATGTTACATTTAAATCATGAAGATACGCAGATTTGGAAGCTCTTTCTCTATATAACAGAACATTCGCATTGTCATTTACAGCCTTAATAGTACCAAAGGTCACTTCATACAGACCGAACAAATTTATAAATACTAAATTCACAAATTTATCTAAATATTTTCTGGCCGATCCAAATTTCGCTACAGCAGAAAAATAGATTTACTTTTAGGTAGCGATATACTTTTAAATGGATGGTTTGCTTATGCAAGAAACATAATTTGGCTGGATGTTATCTGGACCATGTACTAAATCTAATCACGTTTTAAAAGCTATAACTGCTAATTTATCAAGTCTAGATAAACAATTAAATCTGTTTTGGAAACAAGAAGAATTATTTGATACTTAAAACTATAATAACGAAGCAATTGCTTGTGAAAAACAATTTTGTGAAATACATGTTAGAGATACTACTGGCAGATACATTGTACAACTACCATTCAAAACATTACTTTACGCTGCCAACATTTACTGGTACTGACTATAATGCACTTAAGAGGTATAAGCAACTTGAAAAATCCTTAAACTCATAGCCCAGTCTAGCAACGGAATATAAAAAGTATTATAATATTATTGATGATTGACCCATAATTGTATTATTCTTTCTTTCTAGCAGAAAAAATAATCAACAATTATTAGAATAGAAAATGTTTCTGACGAAATATGAGTTGCTAGGTCATATGAAAAAAGTAGGAAAATATCCCGATATTATTTCTGAATGTAATTATTATCTGCCACACTATGGCGTATTAAGAGAAAGCACTACTACTAAACTCAGAGTAGTATTTGATGGAGGAAATAGTAGACCACCAGATTTGTCATTAAATGATGAAGTGTCCGCAGGACCAGCTTTACAAAATGATTTGCCCACCATAATTACAAATTGGAGGCGCCATGGTGTTGCGTTTACTACAGATTTGGAAAAAATGTTCAGACAGATTCTCATTTGTGATAAACATCAGAAATTTCAATGTATTTTATGGATAGATCCACAAACAAATGATTTATGTGTATATAAACTGCTTACTGTTACATAAAGTACCACTTCAGCTCCATACTTAACTTTACGTGTTCAACAACTAGCATCAGATGAAGAATCCAATTATCCGTTGGCTAGCAGTGCTTTACGAACAGATGCATACGTTGATGACATCTTATCAGGAGCAAATGCGTTAGACGATGCTATACAATTACATACGGAATTAACAAATCTATTAGATGCTGGAGGTTCTCATTTAAGAAAGTGGAAATCGAACAATGTGCAATTCTTAAAAACTCTACCTAGAGATGATTGTGAGAAGAGATCTTCTTTTGATCTAAAACAACAAATTGCGTCTAAAGCACTTGATATTTGGTGGAACACAGACAACGACACGTTACATTTTTATACAAATTTTGTTTGATCCACAGGGTTGGATAACGCCTGTCACGGTTTTACAAAAATTATGTTTCAAAAATTATGTATATTAAAAATAGATTGGAACGAGAAATTACTAGAAGAACTACAACAAAAATGGATAGCATTTAGAGATCAGATAAAAAACGTAGAAAAAATCTCCATACCAAAATGGATGATTACACGCCAACTTATACAGTTGAGCTACATGCGTTTAGTGATGCATCTCAAAGTGCTGACGCTGCAGTTGTATATATAAGATTGATTACAAATTCAAATACAGTTTCAGTTCACCTGTTACAAAGTCAAACCAGAGTAGCACCTACTAAACAAGAATCTATACCAAGATTGGAACTTTGTGCAGCTACACTCTTAGCAAAATTAGTGTCAAATATCTCTGCTAGCATAATACTGAAAATACAACGTATATTTTATTGGACGGATAGTTCAATTGTTCTATGCTGGATAAAAAATACAATAAAAAGAGATATTTATATATATATATATAATAGAATTTCTACTATTCATCAACTAACAAACAAAAGTGATTGGAGATATTACCACCAAATCATAATCCCGCTGATTGTGTATCACGTGGATTAATCCCAACTGATTTAATCAAACATGCTATATGTTTGCAAGGACCATCATGGTTGAAAAATTCATCAGATTCATGGCCTAATATACCATTAAATCAATCTACTGTTTGTCAAACTATAACTTCTAACTTCTAGTGAAAATTTGATTTATCCTGAACTCGCTATACGCTATTCTACTTTGACACGATTATTACGTATAACTTCTACTATACTGCGCTTTTATAAAAATATACGACACCCTACTAAACGAGAAACTGGTTTTTTAAAATCAATCGAATTAAGTGAAGCTTTATTGTTGCTTATAAAAATAACTCAAGCAATAGATTTTTCTATTGAAATTAAACATATTGAGTGGAACAAAGATTTGCCCAAAAGCAGCAATATTTCTAATCTGTCACCGTTTCTAGACGATATGAAAATTCTACGAGTAGGAGGACGAATTTCAAATGCATCAGAATTATATAAAACTAAACATTCACATGGTTAAGAAAAAAAACTGGCGGATGGAAAGCCTGCGGCGATTACCGTGAAGTAAATGCATGTACCCAACCTATTCCACACCTGGATGGCATAGCAGACAGATTGTACAATAAAAATTTTCTTCCTGAAAATTGATATCGAAAAAGCATATTACAAAAACGGCTGTAAATATTTCCGCAGAAGGATTAAGTCCACCAAATGATCGAGTAAACATAATCTAAAATTTTCCGAGACCGAATAATATTCTAGAACTCCGCAGGTTTCTGGGCACGCTAAACTTTTATAGGAAATTTATTCACAATGCAGCATCACTACAAGCATCTTTAAACGGACTTTTCAAGGAATCGAAAAAGAATAACAAGTGGAAGATTGTTGCAAACAAAATACTTTCTTCAAAATATACTGTACAATAGACGTTTTAAAATATCATATATGCTTTGAGTTATATATCTGTTATTGTAATTGTAAAATAAAAATATATCTATTCTAATAAAATATATAGAAGAGTAAACTTGTTTTTTTAGTTTTATATCAGGTTATGGGCCCAGGACGTCTTGAAGTTTAACATGAATTTTAACATTGATATATTAAACGAATCGAACTTCGATTCTTGGTCTTTACAAATAAGAAGTGTTCTCGTACACCAAGATTTATGGGGAATTGTATCCGGAACCTGGGTGGAACCAATACCAACAGACACCAATGCTCGTGATGTCGAGGCTTGAAAACAAAAAGATGAAAAAGCGTTGGGATCTTTAATTTTGACGATTAGTACATCATAATTAAATCATATAAAGAATTGTTTATGATCCAGAGATGCTAGGGATGTTTTACGAGAAATTCAACGTCCAAAGGGGCCGGTACGTAAAGTTACGTTATTCAAAAAATTAATATGCATGCGTATGAGTGAAGGTGATTGTGTTCAAGAATATATTAACAATTTTCAATGCCTAATGGAAAAACTGTGCGAAATTGGTGTTACACTACTAGAAGAGGTATTTGTGATTATGATATTGGCAAGTCTACCAAAATCTTACGAAGGTTTTGTTATCGCACTTGAAACTCGTGACGATTTGCAAAAATTATTTGCTTTAAAAGTAAAATTATTGTGTAAATGCAATGCAAGACGTAAATGGAGTGCAAGTTTTTTTGTCACATAAGTACGACAAGAATACAAACGAAAAAACTAAAAAGATGCAGAATATAAAGTGTTACTGTTGCGGTCAGAAAGGCCATTACGCATCATCTTGTAAAAACCAAACGAAACATAATCAAAGATCCAAAGATCAAAATCAAATAAGATTCTTGTATATTCCTGAATTGCAGTGCAATTTTATATCAGTTGGCAAAATTACTGAAAATGGATGCTCTGTAAATTTTAATTCTAATGGTGTAAAAGCAATATCTGAAAACAACTCTGTAGTTTTTGAAGCCAATAAGGTCGGTAAACTTTTTCTACTTGACACGTCTCATTCTACTTTATTTTTTACTAATAAATCTATGCAAGAGGCAGTAAAGTGGCATAAACGATTCGGCCACCTTAATATACAAAGTTTAAGAGATTAAGTAGATAAAAATTTAGTTCATGGTTTGAAAACACGTTTTCCAACGAAAATTGAATGTGTTACTTGTTTGAAAAGCAAATGTACAGCAAAGGCATTTTCAAAATCAGATAGACGAGCTGATGAATTATTGCAATTAATTCATGCTGATATATGCGGACATTTCAATGTAGAATCTTTCGGTGGTGCCAGGTATGCTCTTACATTCATTGATGATATGTCTCGATACGTTTTCATATATTTCATCAAACATAAAGGCGAAGTATTCGAAATTTTTAAAGAATTTAAAAATATGGTTGAAAACCAAAAAAATTCAAAAATAAAATCTTTGAGAACTGACAATGGTACAGAATTTGTTAATAGACAATTTAACAATTTTTTAAAAGATCATGGTATTATAAGAGAGCTTACTGTTCCCTACACGCCACAGCAAATTGGCATAGCAGAACGTTTCAACAGAACGTTTGTTGAAATGGCACGTTCAATTCTTGTTGAAGCTGGTGCACAAGAACATTTGTGGGCCGAGGCTTTGTATACTGCGGCATATCTTAGAAACAGAGCACCAACTAAAGTTTTATCAAATATTACCCCATATGAAATGTGGCATAATAAAAAACCTGATGTCTCTCATTTGAAGATTTTTGGTTCAAAAGCGATAAGTTTAGATAAAACTGGTAGGACATTCTGATACATCAAAGGGTTATCGGTTGTTTGATAAATTTAAGAGGACCATTATTATAAATCGAGATGTATATTTTTTGCAAAATTTTAATAATAAAGACGTTTTAGATATCACTTTAACCTTGCAACCTAATATGTCATCAATACAAGTTAATACAAAAGAAAAATTAGAGGAATCAGAAGGTGAACTTGAAACTGAACTTGATAACGATTTTCATTCTGCAGAAGCTGATGTTGAAGATGATATTGCAGTAGATGATGTTGAAAATGAAAGAGAAGTTATTACTGAAAAAATAAAAAGAGGTCCAGGAAGACCAAAATTAATTCATACGGGCCATCGCGGTGGGCCGAAAAACAATTTACAAAATACTTGGGAATTAGCCGAATTGCCCAAAAATCAGAAAGTTGTAGGATGTAAATGGGTGTTCACATTAAAGAAAGATAAAAGTGGTCAAATAGAACGTTTTAAAGCTAGGCTTGTAGTTGAAGGTTGTAGCCAAAAATTTGGTATAAATTATACAGAAACTTTTTCTCCCGTTGTTCGTTATGAAACGATAAGGATGATTATAGCTCTGGCTGCAGAGTATGAGTTACACTTACATCAAATGGATGTTACCACAACCTATCTCAACGGTGAATTAGACGAAGAAGTGTATATGGCTCAACCTGAAGGCTTCGTTGATTCTTCTTATACTAATCATGTTTTAAAATTAAAAAAATGTCTATACGGCCTTAAACAATCTGGAAGACAATGGAATAAAAAACTTGATCAAATTTTATGTAATATTGGTTTTCGTGCATGTGAAAGTGAACCGTGTTTACAAACCAGGCATAATGGAGATCGTATAAACATCATTGCAATTTATGTAGATGACATTTTAATTGCCTCCTCAGATCTTGACGAGACGAAAGAAATAAAATCACAAATATCAGAGTACGTAAAGGTAGTTGACCAGGGTCCTGCTCATTTTTTTCTAAGTATTGAAATTGACCGTGAAGAGGCAAGAGGGCCTATTTCTGTTAGCCAGAAGTCTACTATAAATAAATTATTACAAAAATATAATGGAAAATTGTCGTTCAATTAGTACACTTTTAGACGCTAACTATCAATTAAAATGCGACAAGGAAGTTTGCAAAATGGTTGATAGAAAACAATACCAATCTTTAATTGGGTCATTAATGTATCTAGGAATTTGTACACGTCCAGATATACTTAATTCTGTATGTAAATTATCTCAGTATAACAGCAATCCGCATCAAGAGCATTTTAATGCAGCAAAACGAGTTTTAAGATATATCAATTCTACAAAAAATCTTAAATTAAAGTATTACAAAACAGGTGAAGCAATTAAATGCTATGTAGATGCAGATTGGGGAGGAGATGCATTGTACCGGAAATCCTTTACAGGATTTCATTTTAGTTGGTGCAGTTTTTTCTTGGCAATCGAAAAAGCAATCAACGGTTGCTCTAAGTAGTACTGAAGATGAATATATGGCTCTTTCATCTACGGCCACTGAAGCAATATATTTAAAAACGCTTTTGAATGAAATAAAGCTTCATTGTCCTAAAACTCTCTTGATAAACTCAGACAACTTAAGTGCAATACAATTAGTTAAAGATCCAGTTTACCATTTATACGAGATATTTATACTAAAGGTTTGATCAAATTGGAATATTGTAGTACAACGGACATGGTAGCAGATATTATTCCAAAAAACTTGACAAAAAACATTCATTTGAAATTTGTGCGCTTATTAAACTTAATTTAAGTAGTTCTACGTTTCAAATAATTATTACTATTAAATTTCCAAATATGGAAATTTCGTGTAGAAAAGCATCTCGATGCTTGTAAGTGTTTAAAAGCTGTCAAATATGTCAGCACCACAAGATGAAACCCAATTGTCAGAATATAAGAAGATAGATATAAAAGCGCCAGACATCATCACATCTTATATTCATGATGACTATATTGAATATATAAGAGATGCTCGGTCAGCGATGCACGGTCGACCGAAAGTCAGTACAAAATCAAACCCTAATTAGAAAAGAATTGGCAGTATTACGTTTACTTGAAGGAGAAAATCTAACTGCACATTTACTCAAGTTTGAGGGGTTAATTAGACAGTTAAAGTCTGCTGGAGCCAAACCAGAAGAAGCAGACATAGTTTCTCAGCTTCCTGAATCATATGATACGGTAGTTACTCCTCTGGAAAATTTACTGATAGAAAATCTAACTTTATCAGTTGTAAAAGTACGACTGCTAGATGAAGAGGCCAAGGAAAAACAACGTAACACCGAAAATTCTATCGAGAAAACTGCTGCAATTGAATGCAGAAAAAAGAAATCTAATCGTTTTAATGGCAAATGCTATAAATATGGCAAATATGGACATAAAAAGACTGAATGTCGAGTCAAAGAGGTATAAAGAGCTAATAAGCTTTATGGCAGATTCAAACTCAATATGTTCAGCGAAATGTAACAATAATGAAGTGTTGTTTGCTCTAGATTCAGGAGCAACTGATCATTTTGTAAATGATTCTTCCCCATTTTGTAATATAAAAAATTTTGCTGAACCAAAGTGTATCTGTATAGCGAAAAATGGTGAAAATGTTACTGTAAACAAAATTAAACAAATTCAAAGTGTAACAAGTTATGGAGTGAATATAACACTTAAAAATGTTCTGTACAGCCCTAGTTTTCGAGAAAATTTACTTTCTGTGAGTAAAATAGTTGAAGGTGGTATTAAGGTAGAATTTCAAAAATCACAAGCAATTATTTAAAAGAATGGTCAAATCATTGAAGCAGCTAAAAGAGTCGGTAACTTATTTGAAGTTAAACTCGAAGTACTGAAACATTCAGCAAACTTAACTAAGGAACAACAAACAGGTGAGCTTTAGCATAAACAATTAGGTCACATAAGTTCACATAATCATAATGAATTAATTAAACATAATATGGTGTCTGGCAATGCGAATGTTATACCAAATTCTTTTTGTGAAATGTGTATTCATAGTAAACACAGCAGAAGTCCTTTTAATAATACTAAATCACGAGCTAATAAACCAACTGAGCACATCCATTTTGATGTTTGTGTCCTGATAAGTCCGATGGCATATAATGGATGCAAATACTTTAGTAGTTTTATTGATGATTATACTCATTTTGCTCATGTCTATTTAATGAAAAACAAATCTGAAACATTTGACTATTTGAAAGAATTTGAAGCAATGGCAACTAGCAAATTTGGTCAAAGAATTTCAAAATTAACGGTTGGCCAAGGGCGAGAGCACAAGTCGTCTGAATGTTTTGCTTATTGCAAATATAAGGGAATTCAAATTGCCGAAACAATGGCACATATGTAGTCCTCAGCAAAGTTGAGCTGCTGAACGATTCAATAGAACTGTTGTTGAATAAGCTCGTGCATTATTATTTGAAGGAGGGGTTCCTAAATAGTTATGGTGTGAGGCAATTCGTGTAGGAATACGTTAATGGTTACAGATTGTGGCATCGTGAAAATCGTAAAATAATTCTTGCTCGTGACTGTATATTCAATGAATATGATTTTCCATTTAAAAGAGAAACAAATTTAAAACACGATGTACCTATTATATACCGAAACGAGCAAGAGAGGAACGTAGTCGTTTGGCGTTTCTACTATTGAAGAAACTGAGAATTCTATAGAAGTATCAGAAGAAAAAGAAGATGTTATTAATAAAGATATTAATGATGAAAATGAAAATACTAATGCTACTACTAAACAAATTCAAACTACAATACGAAAAAATGATCGGCAAAAAAAACTAAATCCTAAATTTTCAGATTTATGTTTCATTATTTGAAGCATTTGGTACTGAAATATCAACAAAGTTTGAAAAAATTTTTAGTTTAAGAAACCGTGATGATTGGTTAAAAGCTGTTAAAAGTGAACTGGACTCTATGATAAAAAATAAGGTATGCGAAGTGGTTCCAAAACCGGAATATAAGGTGTTACTAAAGTCGAAGTGGGTATTTGTAATAAAAAACGACGCAAATGATAATTCTGTTCGATATAAAGCAAGACATGTTTCTTACAAAGATATGGAGATGATTATGAAGATACTTATTCTCCTGTAGTAAAGTTAAGTACAATAAGGACTGCTCTTGCGGTTGGTGTTGCAAAAGGCAAATGGAAGTAAATGGCTATCATGACTCTAAAGCTTATAAAATCATTATATGGATTAAGAAAAAGTCCTCGTTGTTGGAATGATAAATTTATGTTTGCATGTCAAAGGTGTTGAAGAGAATATTTTATTATTAATAATTTATGTTGATGATGTTCTCTTACCGGGAAAAAATATTAAAGTTATTGAGGAAGTTAAATCATAATTATTTTCAAAATTTGAAATGTCTGACTGTGGACCTTTATCACATTACCTTGGAATGAAAATAACGTATGAAAAAGGAGTTCTCTCACTTAGTCAGACTGCTAATATAGAAAAAATATTGAAAAAGTTTGGAATGGAGAAATGCAATGCTTGTGATACTCCTTTGGAAAAAAGGACTTCAGTTGAGGGTTCGCAAAGAAAAATCGTCAAAACATCCATATCGTGAATTGCCTGGGAGTTTAATGTATTTGATGCTCCTTGTTCGACCAGATATTTGTTATGTGGTTGGACGCTACCAAGAAAACTATGATGATTCGCATTGGATGGCATTGAAAAGAGTTTTAAGATATATTAAAGGCGCAAATGTATTAAAACTTAAATTTTTAAAGCCTACAAAAACACAAGAGAACCCCTTAGTTGGTAGATGCTGATTGGGCATTGAAGATCGTAAATCCACAAGTGGTTTTATATTTTATGTGTTTGGATGTCCTGTATCCTGCAGTAGCAGAACAATCAACTGTTGCTACATCTTCTAGTGAAGTAGAGTATGTAGCATTAAGTCATGCTGCTTCTGCAGGGATTTGGCTAAATGGCATCTTAGTTGATATGGGAGTACTACAAGAAAAATCATTTTATAAGAGATCATGTTTCCAAAGGACATTTAAAAATAGTTAAAATAGATACTAAAAAACAAATTGCAGATATTTTTACAAAAGCCCTTGATAAACCTACATTTATCTCCGTTAGAAATTTACTAAAATTGTCCAATAGAGGGGGTGTTATTATTTTGTATTTGTATTTGTATTAAATACTGTACTTTCTGTTTTTGTATTTTTAGAATACATTTGTTTTTAAGTTACTTGTGAAAATTATTTTCTTTACTTGTAAAAAAACATCTCGTGAAAACCTATTCAATAAGAGATAGAATAAAAAAAAAGGAAAATATTATAGTCGGTGAAGCCCGACTATCAAATACCCTACACCATTTCATATATTAATCAATTTAATTTTTTTCTTTGACAAGTGAAAGTTTTTATTTTTTATACTTGTATTTTCAAAAATTTCAAAATCGTCACAAACATTTTTTTATTTTTTGTTTCTTTAATGAAATCAAAAAATTCTTTTTTTTTATAGGAAGGGGTTCTAAAAATGGTCCGAATAAGGTTCCCCTTTCGATCAATACATGTCCTTGTACCAAATTTCATCAAAATACTTAAAAAAAAAAATGGGCGGACATGGTTAAATCGATTCAGATTTTGATTCTGAATCGATCGGTATAATTGAAAGTGGGTGTGGCATTTGCCGTTTAGGAGTTACAAGCATCCGTACAAACTTAATTTACCCTCTTCCACAGAGTAATGCGTGCTATAAAAAGACAGAGGTAACGCAAATACACGGCAGTCATTTATTTGTTTACAGCGGCTGACGCCCTCTGGATACGGCAGTCACCTAAATACATAAATACATTGTGACGAAGTGACGAAGTATGGTTCACTTACGTTTTCGCGAACGACGACACAGTATAGTCAGTCGCGCCGTCGTGAAAGCTTGCAAGTATGGTACAGGTGCGCCGTCGTGAAAAGATTAGCACTAAATACGTTACTTTTCGTGAAAAAAGGAAAAAATCAACAAGTACGAAAGTATCTTAAAGAGCAAGTACACTATGTTGCAGTTGTACAACCATATCGTTTAAAGAATGCGGAACATATTAGTATTAATAGGGTGTCAACTACAGAATACTCTACTATAAGGGTCTCAAACTATTAATCAGCTCCCAGATAACATTTAAATAGAAACTAATGAACACATTTATAGAAAAAATTTGTAAAAATTAATTTAAATTTATGAATAAGATTAATTTTTTGATTTTGTTAATAATAAATATCAGTGTTAAAAAAAAGTATTTATTTAATACTCAATAAACCACTACTGCTACTACCACTACTTTAACGCGTTCACAAATGAAAAATGGATTGGATCACTATTTTGTCCCCTCCCTATACAGCGACCTTATTTAAAGTCTTTATTTTGAAGAAAATTCATAATTCTTACTTGGTAAAGAATAGTTAATTAACTGTAACAAATTCCAGCCCGATCCGAGTATTTTTAGTACCTCTTTTAATATAACAATATTTCACAAAGTGGCTTTTATGTGTCAAGGAGTTTACTGATACAACCAATTATGGTATAATTTGTGTTGTAGTGTACTATATGATCGGCTATAACATTTTCGCATTTTTTTATAAGAAAAAAATAATAATAAAATTCTTGTAAATGGTCTTGATTAGACCATTTTTAGAATCTCTCCCCATTTAATATCTATGTCTATATATGTCTTTCTATAACAAAATTCTTTATTTACATAATTTATTTATTATGCTATTTTTTTCCGGCGGCAACTGCATTGTTAGGATTTACATTAAACTTGTATAAATTTCGACTAATATAAACATATAAATATAAATTTCCTGTAAAATTATTGATTTTTTCAGATATGTATAAATTTATTAAGAAATTTTTTCCAAATTGTGAACAATGTCCATAAATAATTTAAAAGTTATTTTTATTATTGGGTAAAAAAACACGATTTATTTTTATATTAAAAAGTTTTATTCACCAATTCATTACTGATAAAAAAATTAAAATTATTAATATTATTATTAATTCACGCACAAATTTCCTTTTAAAACAGGCAAAATATAATTAACAAAAACATATTATAAATATTATCGTCAATATATAGTTTCAAAGGAAACGTGTTCAGCCCATAGTACAAATTTGTATTCAGTCTAATGTTATGCAGAAACTCATTTGAATCAAATGGAAATTCGACTTATTTACCAAATTTAGATGAGACTTCAAATGGCTTAAATGATTGCATATTAACGAGGAAGAAAACTACATTTGGCTTAGACCAACTCTCTTTCCACATATTTAGTTCGAAAAGATGCCCTCTAATAATGTATTACATATCAGCTTCCAAATCGAGTTTTACGCTAAGGTTTTTTGTATATTGTGGGCATGTCTGTTATCCGATCATACCCATACTTGATCAATAGAATAATTATAGATATGTATACCAAAAACCATTTTCATAGCTACAAACTAGAAGTATGTGTACAAAATTTTAGCTCAAAGTATCTCAAACTTTACGGCCGTGAAAATATCAAAACAGACGGGCACACGAACATATATGTCTAGAACGACTGTTTTGAATGCTGATTAACTGATAATAAAACTTATCTTATGTGAAGGGTAAATGATGATCGAATATGTGAAGGGTAAGTTGATTAAAAGATATAGGATGCAAGAGTTTTATGTCAGCACAAACTCGGGCACAGAGACTTTTCTGAAGAAAACGTTTGAACAAGCTTAAGCACCCTGAAGTTTCTTAAATGTTGTGGTGATTATGCTTACATCCTACACAGGTTCTCCGTATTATGCACACGAAATTTCCAGCAATTGTCGCTATTTTAGGAGTAATGAGCAACGAAGGTCATGTTATGTTTTAATGTCAATTTGTTCTCAAATACCGTACGCACCCCGCATATATGGAAACACACATTAAAATCGATTCAAACTTTGATTGACTTTTTGTCGAATTATTTCCTTGTAAAGAGTGAGTAATGCAATCTTAGAAAGGTTACATAAAACTTCTGTATCCATATTCTATTACACTTACACTTATAATTATTCTATACCTTTACACGTTAACAATATTGGTGGCTTTGTAAAAAAACATAATTACTGTTCTTGTTGGTGTTTCTTTTTGTATAATTCTGCTACCGAAACAAACCGTGACACTTTCTTGACATTATTCTCTTTTTTTTTCATTTTTATTTTCATTTCATTATCATGGGTAGGCGATTTTTTTGTCATATCTGCATATGATAATGAAATAGTAGGCGTAATTGTAGCTATATTAACGGTTTCAAGTTCGACTTTTGCTGGATTGTTTTGAATGGAATTTCTTAATATTTCTGTATGCTTTTTATTTTTCGTTTTAATCAAAGACGCATTCAAACCTGGCCATTCTTCCAGTGCCTCGACAACATTCTCAACATTATCTTTAATATTATTTTGTAATAATGTTGAACAAGAACTTGCTGAATTATAAAATTCTCCAATGTCCCCTTTGTCCACAAGCGATTTGTTTATATCGTCAAGGGTAACTTTATCACTGGGATATGATTCGTAAGCGTCTAAATCTTTATATGTCTCGAATGTATTAACACTTCCATCACTATTTATATTAGTATAAGAGGAACTAGAAGTTATAGATGAGCTGACACTAGTTGATGATGATGATGTAATTGCTGGCCTTGCATTATTATTAAATGATCTACTAGTGCTGGATGATGACACTAAGAAATCCCCTGATTCTTCACCTTTGAGTTTCATACGAAAAACCTTCTCATCAAAAAATAATGGTCTTAAACGTCGACCATTCCTTTTAATAGTATTCTCTCTCCATTTAATAGTATTCTCTACCGGATATGTAGGTAAAGTAATTTTATCATTTAATGGCTCTTCTACGCTGGGTCCCAAACCAAAATAACGCATCATACCGACAGTTTCTTGTTCAACATTTTGACGATTCTGCCAATCATTTAAGGTAGGCTGTTCACCTACACTTCCTATTCCAGCCATACGTCGTATGTCATTGATTAGATGTAATTTATAATTAAATTTTCCAGCTTCTTCATATTCAGCTTGTTGTTGTTGTTTTAATGCTTTCTGTTTGGCTGCATATTCTAAATGAGCCGGTGGTCTCGGATAATTCTGTGGAACGTCTGATGTTAAGGTTATACTTCCACCGTAAATGAAATTATTTAATGGTTGTATATTAATAATCTGTTCTTCAAATGCATTAGAGGGTTGCCAGGGCACGTCCATAGTGAATGAGTTTTTTTTCTTTTTTTAGGTTAAAATTGTGTATGTTCACTCAACGTTATCTGAAAATGACAAATTTAAGTTAAAATTTCTAGATTGTATAACACAAAAATATTTAAAAGAAATCAAATGGTGCCGTAGTGATAGACTGTTTTCTTTTTATACTCATAGCTACTTTGCATCAAATTTGGTATTCCGAAGTAGAAAAAAGGCCCAAGAAAATTTTCCAATATCAAATAGTTGCAAAGCAGTGAAGTTCATTTAGTCATATAGCACAGGGATGGTTAAAAGAAAACTGTATTTATTATAACTAATTACATCTTTAAAACATCAAATTTTTTCTTTTATATGTTAATCGACACTACCACACTGTTGTTAAATCAATGTTTTTTTTTTTTTCTTTTAAAAAGATCTTTGCCAAACAACCAAATTATTATTAAAGCCACGTTTTCTTTTTACACTAACAAAGCATTTAAAGAAATGTTCGAGAGAAAAATACTCCGTAAGATCTTTGATACAGTCTGTCGTAATTGTTATGCTCCCCGACGTAAGATGATTATAATAGTATAATACGGTTATTTACTTTTACACTGAATTTACAGCAATACCCGTTATTTGACCTATAGTTCGATCAATACTAAAAATGTCACGCTAGAATCTTGATTCCTTTTCAAATATTTGTACGAAACATTTAAATATATATAATTGTAAACACTTACGATATTGTTTGTGGTCTATACTTTTGTATGTTTCCAACTAAAGTAATTCTTCAATTTATCTTTTTTTATTGTAAATGATCTACAAACAACAGAAGTAAAATATATTCTTCAGTAGTTTAAAAGAAAGCACTTTTTTTCTCAATATTGAGTTAACACATATTTGAACAGATATAAAATTTTCTTTCTTCGTTGAATGTAGGTGGCGTCGTCCTTTCAGATTTTCTTTAGGCACTTTACTGTATAAAACATAGGTTAATAACACTTCAAAAAAATTACTTTTTTATCGTTATTTGCATTATACTAATATTAATCATTATTAAAGCAGGGTTTTAATATGAATAAAAAAAACCTTAAGCTATAATATGAAATTTACGTAGTGTTCTTTCTCTCATGTTTGGTTTCTTGCTATTTCGCCATTATCGCACATTTTTATGTACCCATTTTTAGAACACATAATTTTTCCTTTTTATTGCACGAAAAAATTTCTCATACATTTATTTAGGTATAGATTAAAAATTTTAACCAATATCTATTTAAAATAAAAGGGATTTATATTTTTTGTAATAAATACTTAGTTAAAAATTGATTAAGGGGCTTCACAAGGATCCGGCACTATACTTTTCTTTTTAAGCAACATGTGTCACATAACTGTTTAACAAGATATATTATACTCACCATTATTTTTACATATTAATAATAGAACATATAATTTAAAAACATTAAACATATTTTTTTTTTTATAAATTTACTTCTTCTATACTTTCTTTTTTATAAAACTTAGCAATTTTCCAAAAGCCGGTAAGAAACTTATGAACAGTATAATTGTAAATAAAAATACAATGAAAAGCATATGCACTACATGTACTATTTAGAGATGTACACAAGTAAAAAAACTAAATTTGGCTTAGACGAAATCTTGAATACCCTCCACATCTACAATAGTGAGCGCGGCACTTACATATATGTATGTATTACGTATCAGCTTGAAAGTCGGGTTTTACGTGAAGTATAGTTTTTTGTTATTGTGGGCGTATGTGTTATCCGAACACGCTCATTTTTCGACATCGATTAATGGGATAATTATAAATATACATACGAAATTTCAAGTTCATAGGTCAATTTTTGTTGATAGATTTTTTTTGATTGTGTGCGCGGCTCTTGATCGTTTTTGCCCATTTTAAATAGCGATGTGAATGCAAAAACTAAAAGTGCCTGTACAAAATTTCATCTCAATATCTCAAAAATTTCCGACCGTGAGAATGCCAACAACAGACAAACACACGGACGTACATGTCTAAATCGACTCAGTTTTTGACGCCGATCAAGAATATATATACTTTGTACTTTGTGTCAGAAACCACCTGAAAAAAAAAAACAAGAAATCTATTTCATAGAATTTAAATAAGAAAATTTCGGAAAAATACCCATAAATGAGACTTATCTTCCTAATTTTAATCAAACATAATTGCTATCACTTTCAACAATGAGTCTTCTTTTACGAAATTGTGTAATATCAGATTCATCACCGGATGACATAATCTCATTAGATTCTGCTTCTACAGCTGATGTATTGATTTTAGTCGTAGTTTGCTGAGACTTTTTAGGAAAAAGTCTGAAATAAAGCATGTATACGTCTGAAGTGTTACCAGGTTTATAATTAAGTACAAATAAATTCGCGTGCAGTCAAAATTAGTTATTTTCTACATAATTTTTTTTTTTAATTTTGATTTTAAAAACCGTGTAAGATGAAAAACATGCAAAATCATATATCATGAGATTTGCGCGGGCACAATAACGTAAAAAAAGAGCGTGTTATATAAATTAAGCTCGTCATTGATACACTCAAGTAAACCAACTCTACTTACAACTACTTATTTTATTTGGAAATTTTTGACATATATATATATGGAATTCACTCTTGCAATACAAGTGTGCGAACGGAGTGAAATTGACATTGTGAAATTGCATTTGTTTTTGCTATCATAAGTTTAACAGATCGTTTAGAAATCAATTTCCTTTTCTCGAATAAAGAATACTTAAAATAAAATAAAACTTAATCAAAATAAACTTAAAAATTTAATAACTTTTACTTTAATAGAGCGAAATTTAATAACCTACATTTTAATAATAAAACAACACCAAACTATAATAATACAGTTATCGTAATATACACTGACCTCTCATTTATTATTATATACCAAATATATAATAATATATATTCAACGGTTTCTGCCTTAATAATCTTAGACACATAATACTTGTATACACTTACACTCAAAAATAGCTGCCACTTCGGTGGCTCAGCGTGTAGTACCTTCGACTACTAACTCAGCTGTCGTATGTTCAAGTCCCGGTGTCGTAGAATCTTTTTTTTTTCTCTCTCTCTAAATCAGAACGCCATAGAGAGTGATGCAGACCCCTTTAAAAAGTCAGCCAAGGTACTCAGATCTCCCTCAAAGCAGATAGAAAAGAAAAATACACTAGCTACCAAAGTCATTATAGAGAGAGCGGCTAGCAATCCTGAATTGTGTGCTTCTTCTTCGTCCAACAAACTCAATGATGCAACAACAACTACTAAGGCAATGAGTGCCCGAGCTCCGGCAAAAGGAAACACCTCAAAAACAAGCAGCAGAAGTACTACTGAAAAAGCAGAAAACAACAAAAAAGTTCATATTCAAACGGGCATTGATCGGTACATCAACATCAAAAGGAAAATTTCTTCACCGACAGAAAATGCGTCTAAAATCTCCAAACCGAACGAAGAGCACCCTACATCTAATCAACAGGTTACTACTACTAATAGATTTGCACTACTCGCTGATAAAAACGATGATGACGAAGATGCAGTAGCAGAAATACAACACAGGCCTCCACCTATATATCTGCGGGAAGCTATGCCAAATAACCTCATTAATGCGCTCGCCCAGTTAGTTGGAAATAACCAATTTCATGTAGTCGGAAGTCGGAGAGGAGCGATAGCTGAAGTGAAAATCCAATTCTATACGGAAAAAAACTACAGGATCGGCATTCAACATCTTGAAAATTCGAAAAAGAATTACTACACTCACCAACTTAAGAGTGAAAGAGGACTTGTCATAGTCATAAGAGGAATAGAGAGCGTAGTACCAACTAAGGACATCAAGGATGCCTTGGAAAATGAAGGATATGGGGTAAAGTCAGTCTTTAACATATTCAATAGAGAGAAGCTACCACAACCACTATTCAGAGTTGAATTGGAATATGACAACAAGAAAACCACTCAACACCCGATCTACAATTTAAGGTACTTACTCCACCGTAAAATCGCTGTAGAAGCACCGCATAAACGAGCAAACCCGCCGCAGTGTTATAACTGCCAGGAGTATGGGCACACGAGGTCCTACTGTAGATTGCCTTCAGTATGTGTTATCTGTGGAGGACTGCATAAATCAGCGGAATGCAACGATCCCAACTCCAAAAAATGTGGAAACTATGGTGGAAACTCGGCTAATTATCGTGGATGCCCCATATTCCAAAAACTAAAGTTTAAGCCAACCAACTCTTCTGCATCAACTTAAAGCCAACGTGATGCTCCTACCACTCAACAGCTGGCTCCCAAACATACAACTACTGCAAATTCTAAAGTAAATCCAGATTTCTCATATGCAGGCATTCTACGTACAAGCCAAAATAACAGAACAGATCATCAGTCAACCACACCGCATCCACATACTGTCTCGAACTTAGAAAACACAATTTCAGCGCTGGTCCAGCACGTGCAAACGTTCATGACCACAATGCAAACGATGATGCAGGACATGCTCAGGAACCAGACCACTTTGCTTCAGGTGATGATGAATTGCTATTGATCAGCTATTACTTATTAACTAATACCAGTGGAATAATTTTGATAAATTTTTTATTAATATATGTAGTTTTTTTGATGTCTAGCTATAAGCATATTATTACTATTATTATTATAAGCATAACATCTCTCTTAATATCAAGAGCCACATATCTTTTTGCTCTGTTTGTTCCATTATGGGTATGACAGTTAGAGACGTCACACACACCATATTAAGAGTCCTCGAAAAACAACATGGGAATCCATATCTGTCATTTAAATGCCCAAAGTTTACGAAACAAGACTGACTAATTTCGACACATTTTTGAAAATTCTGCTATACACGTCATATGTGTGTCTGAGGCGTGGTTCATACCTGTTGAACTCAATACTCTTTTTAGTATGAATGGATATTATATTTTTCGTGCAGATCGGCACCATCATGCAGGCGGCATTGCCTTCTATATAAAAAGCCATTTACACTGCACATTGGTATGTAAGTCCAGCTCGGAGAACCCTATTGAATACCTCTTTGTTAGTATAAGTAGTGGACAAAACAAACATTGACTTTACGGAACTAATAAGGACAATTGGTGATGTAACCATCGGATATCCCGATGTGATTATAAGTGGAGATTTCAATAGCAATCTCCTCTTAGAAAACAGACTTATGAACTTCTCTCCACTAATACCACGATCCCCACTCACTACACTGCCCATACAGCCACCCTCTTAGACCTGTTCTCAGTTAACAATTTAAATAAGATCCTTGTATATGACCAGCTAAACGCTCCAAGTTTCTCCAATCATGACCTAATCTTCATGACGTACAATTTTCAACTCCAAAACGCGCACGTAAATCATACTTACACGGATTTTAAAAGTGTTGCCATTAACGATCTTGAACGTGCAGCAAACCAAGTTAATTGGAGCGAGATTGTGTATATACCGGATAGTGAATCCAAAATACTCTGGTTCAACAATAATGTCCGGTCACTGTTTGATGCCTTTGTCTCATTAAGAACGGTCACCGCGGATTCGCACAAACGTCTCTGGTTCAACCAAAACATACAGCGTTTGATTCAAGGCAGGGACAGGGCCTATAACATATGGAAGCGCTCACGTGCGCCTGCGCTTTACGCTCATTTTAAGCACCTACGCAGGCAGGCAATCTATGCTATTAGGCGTGCGAAAATTGTGTTCTATGGTAATAGATTTGCTTCTGCCCTAAACACTGGACAGAAGTGGAAGGCCATTAGGGAGATTGGTATCAATAGTAATACACTGCAAACTTCAGTTAACCTTGACGTGAATGACATCAACCAAAAATTTGTTAACACACCCATGAGCACTCCTGATGTTTCTCACTACTTAGAAATGGAAACAGATCTCAGTTTAACTCACTAAGGTTTAATGATGTGAATGAATCTGAAGTACTTGAGTGTATACTTAGCACCAAGTCGAATGCCATAGGAATGGACGACATTGATCCCAGGTTTATTAGACTCATTCTCTCGTTTGTCTTGAAGAGTATTACATTGGTTTTTAATGATATCATTATGCGATCGATCTTTCCGAGTTGTTGGAAATTAACCAAAGTCTTGCCTATTTCGAAAAGCAATGGTGACTATAGACCAATCGCGATCCTTCCGTTTCTTTCAAAAGTATTTGAAAAAATTATAAAAAGACAAATCTGCGACCACATAAGTCTAAACACATTATTAGTTGACTCACAGTCCGGTTTTTCCGGTTTGATTGATGTCGCAGAAAGTGTTAGGAGTAATTTGGACAATAACAATATGTCACTCCTTGTGCTATTAGATCACACTAAAGCATTTGATTCTGTCGGCCATTCCCTGATGGAGGTCAAACTCCGAAAATTCTTCAACTTTCATACCACAGCCATTAGGCTTGTTGAAACGTACCTCTCGAGAAGGTATCAACGTGTGTTCGCCAATAATAGTTTTTGTGATCTACTAAGCGAGGTGTTCCGCAAGGGTCTGTCCTCGGTCCACTGCTATTCTCCTTATACATAAATGACTTACACACCTGCCTCAGGTGGTGTAAAGTGCATATGTACGCTGATAATGTACAGATCTGGGCTAGTGGACCGCCTGACAATATCATTGATACTGCAATGAAAATCAATGATGATTTGGTTAATATTGCGAACTGGGCCAGTTCCAACGTTAAGATAGTTGACTCCGTGAAAAGCCTTGGAGTAACATTCAATAGAACGCTCACTTGGGATCATCAAATTAATAATAATTTGGAACAAGTGTACGGAATGTTAAGATCACTGTGGCATTTACAGTGGTTCACACCCTTAAACATTAGAAAACTTTTGGCCAAAGCGTACCTGTATCCATGGATGTGAGCTGTTTGCAAATTGCGATTCCATTTCTAAACAGAAACTGAAAAGGGCTAACAACTCAATCATTAGATACGTTTATGGGTTGAGAAGGTATGACCACGTTTCATGCTACTCAGTATCTTTGTTAACGGTCACTGTGGAGGACCTGCTTAAACGTAGAGCGCTTTGCCTGCTTCAAAAAATTGTCACCAAGCAGGATCCAGGTTACCTATTTAACAGACTCGAATTTTCAATGTCAAATCACAACCAGAATATTAGACCTATGCGTCACGTATCCCTAATGTCTGAACGTCATTTTTTTATTTTTGCAATCCGATGGTGGAATTCCATCCCCGTCCGTCTACAGACTACACGGAATTCTACTCGTTTTAAGAGAGACATTTTGCTGCACTTCGCACAAGGCAATGCGAACGACATTTAGTTCTATTTAGCTCTAATTAGTTGATAAGTAGTTCATAGTTAAAAATGGTAATTGGTTCATACTCCTATCTCATATAAGCTTCGAGCTGGAGAGGTAGGAGGCACCCATGTAAATTATATATTCTTTTATATATACACATGAAATAAATAAATAAATAAAATACAAAGTATATATATTCAGCATCAGCATCAAATATAGAGTCCATTAGCCATATCTGTCTGTCTGTATGTGTGTTGTGGTAATCACTCTCTTGGTCGCAAACATTTAGATATCGATTCAAAATTTGGCAAGTTGGGATTAAAATTACGATAAATCGGTCCTGCGACACTCGCAGTGTAAAAAAAGCATTTTTTTTAAATGTTTTCCGAATTACTCATAAAATATAAAAGATACATTGACTTTAAGTCACTTAAAATATTATAAATTTTTATTAATTATATCGAATTTTTAATTGTAATACTAGTAATACTAATGAATATCTTAAAAGCAAAAAAAAAAAACAATAATTAATAAAAGCTCAAAGCTATTCCAGTTGCCTTAACAGGTTCACAGATATTTGAAAACAAAATAAAATTTTTTGGGAATTTTCTATTAATTAGGAAAATATATAATCAATAAAAGAAAAGAAATATTTCGGAGCAAAATGACAAGTGAAATAATGACAAGATTATGTAATTTTTGTGCCATCTAAGGTTTGCACAATATATTTAGAAACAGTGGCGGTAACTTCGGAAGCATTCGGAATAAGAAAGCGATCCATATCAGTTATAACCAGACCATTTCCATCCGGAAAACCATACTTAAATGTTATCAAATCTCGACGGCGTTTTTTGGCGGTTATTTTAACAATACTCGTCAAAGGTCGTCGAACTATAATCTGAGCTTGACCACGCTTCAGCTCTCGCAATACAGATAAATGCGAATGCGTCACAATCAAAAATGAATCATACATATGACCGTTCACGTGCACCTCTTGACATTTGAATGCATTAACGATTTCCGCTGACTTTAAATAATTGTTAAGGGTGACTATTTCTTGATCATTTTCAGACTTCAAAGTATTTTTGTGGTGTAAAGAACGTTCCCCGAAATCCAATTCTGGTTCTTCATCGATGCTAAACACAGGGGCCATATTACGGTAACGTTTACCATTGCGTTCCGACGGAGACACGTGCTTTTCCTTTATCTGGTCTGACACATTACTTATAGTTGACATATTGTTTGGCGGATTTACTATAATGTCCAAAAGTTTACCCTTAACTTCAGCTGACTTGGTTTTCATAGCCGCTGAGAATTTACTAAGCAAGTCACTTGTTGTGC
Organism: Crataerina pallida; assembly: GCA_949710015.1. NCBI lineage: Eukaryota > Metazoa > Arthropoda > Insecta > Diptera > Hippoboscidae > Crataerina > Crataerina pallida. The sequence continues at coordinate 23,722,088 of OX453289.1, read as the reverse complement.
CAGGTTTACTTTCCGACTTGTTGCACAATTGATTAGTAACATAAGTATAATTACTTGACTTCTCTTCACAGCACACCAAGCATTTTATAGAGTCGTGATCTTTCAAGCAATCGTTCATATGATCACTGAAATAATTATGTACAACGTTGTATCCGCCGGTTAAAAAGGAAACATATTGTGTATTCTTTTGCAAGAACGAAGCAATCACCATATATAAATACTGATCTTCTTCAACACGACCACTGCCCATAAAGCACAAGTGCTCCCCACCGGCATTTGAGTTAGCCTCTAGCGCTTGTCGTTGAGCTGATAGCAGGCCTTGAACAGCTGTAGTAAATGCCCCCGGCTCTTGTAGCATTAAATTGCAATCTAAATGGAACGCTGTAGATAAATGGCCAGCATTGTATTGTTCTGCCGGCCGACAATCAACCAAAAAGAAACGCACAGAATCGATAGTAGGAAATTCTATAGATGAATTCTCTACTAATTCATAAACGGAAACTGGAAGACAAAGCGCCTAAAAAAGAATATCATTTATAAAAAAAAAATCACTTCTTTGAAATTATAGTCTTCACCTGGGATATCAGACAGTTTTCGGGATGAGGATTTTTTTCATTTTGTTTGCCATACAAAGCTTTTAAAAAATCCGTTTTAAATGAACTGGGCGTCTTGATAGAATAATATTGGGCCAATGAACAAAAGTCTACTACATCTCCCGTTTCCAAAGCACACGGCATATTCGACAAAAAATTAACTATGTCCTCTTTCGGTGCATCCTTCATAGACAAGATCTGGTCTCGCCCGTTAATTAAAATGATTAAACTTAAAAAAAATACTAAAAAAGGGTCCGCGTGTTGGAAATATAGATCCCACATTGTCAAAATCACCGATAAACTACAGCTGGAAGCGAAAAGGCATTGAAACCAATGATGCGAATATAAATCGGGAGATATTTTCTTGGTATCCAACATGGTACATAGCTCGGGATCATGGTAGAGTATTAACAAACGAAATACATTGAAAACATTTCCCTTTGGCTTGCATCCTTTCGGTATATATGCATCTCGGATGGCTTCGAACAAATTGTATGTATCTGAAGGATTTAACTTTAACGCCAACAAAGGTAATAGCAGTTCTATCCAGCCATTATCACCGTCGTACTGTAAGTTACGATTTTTGCAATAAAATGTAAGTATAGATTCGAGATCGGAAAGCACCGAAACTTTGTCGCAGTCATCGTTACCGATGCGTTCTACTATAGACTGGCAATCTTCGCGTAATTTGTTTTGATATGATAAATCATAAATTTCATTAAATTGTGACATTTGATCGCTCTTGTGGCGCACATCCAAGCAAACTTGCCATACGTCAGGACGCAATGCTTCTGGTATCGATTTGCCCTGGCATATGGCATAAATATCGTTAACATTACAGTCATCCAACAAAGTTGATTCCAGTTCGATTAGCCTGTAATATTACAATTATTACGTCTGTTCACAAACAATATATTTGGTTCTATTTAGTGCAAGTGTACAAGGTACAAATTCAAAAAAAAACATTTGCCACGCACGTACCAAATATTGTCATCCATATTATATTAATTGTATATAGTTCAAAAATATATCTGGATAAAGATTTTTATTTCACAATTCTTAATATATATGCACTAAAATTTAAATTATTTCAGCTATTTAAGTAGTATGTCCATTAATGTCACAAATTTTCAAGGCGAATGGTTTTCTTAGTTAGAGTGTTAATATTATTTTATAACTATATGTAAATGTACATGTGAACTTATTCATAAAATTAGCAACCAATCATATTGTATGTAGGGGTGAAATATACCTTGCCACCTTTAAAATTTTATTTTCTGAAAAAATTATTATATTTAACATTAAAATATATAGTAGTTCGCATTATATTACCATTCATGTTTTATATCAATAATTATTTCGCACAATGTTCAACTTTGAATCTGGTAGAACTAGCAAGGATCGTCCACGTCCATTATTATTATTATTTTTATAAAAATTAATTTTTTAGATGCAAACATAACAAGTATGCATTAGAACGCACTTTGTTTCGATCGGATATTGACGTAAAAAAGGGGAGGGTATCCAAGATTTGTCCTAAGCCAAATATATAAATATATTGGTTTTTATAAAAATACAATGTATTATACACACTTGTTTATTTTGCAGTGCAAAAAAGAAAATGGAAGATTTAAACTTATATAAACGTCCCTTTCTATAACTGAGAGTCGCGCATCTCTCTGTAATCTGTTTTAAAAATTTGCTACCACCATATTGGCAAGTCATAGTTAGTACTCTATATAAAATCTTCAAAAGTAACACAGTTCACTGTGGATAGTAAGGCTGAAATCTTACTAAATTCCAATCCTACTAGTCCGTTATTTCCTCTAAAAGTTTTTAATACTATTTCAAAGTATATAAATGCATAGACAAATATCTTGTGCTCATAACTTAATGAAAAATTGCTTTGTTTGAGTGCGGAAAGCTGTTGTAGATTCATATCATTCATGTAAGTATTGCAGCAGAGGTGGTCACATACGAGTACAAATAGTTTATAAATACCACACAGAGATAATAAAGGAAAAATAAATAGTGACTTAAGTTTTATAATCTAAAAAGTTGCACAAAAAAATTTAATATCACAATTACGACAATATTCCTTCTGATAGATAGAATCTAGAAAGAAAAAAATATTTACATAAGTGAAATTACTTTTAACTGCTTTGCATTAATTGAACAACAATTAAGACAAGTAAGAGTACTTAGATTTATGTATCTAAGGAGATGGTTAACCAAGAATTGGTCCAAAAATTTGATATGTCCCCATACCGACACTGAGCAAGTTGTTCAAAAATTCCTTAACGCTTAATAAGGTATAATGCGTATAATTGTAATGGGACACCTACATAGAATTCGATAGGTGTAAAAATGTGAAGAATAAATTTTTGTAGCAAAATTTGTAGAGGTGTGAGTACGCTCTTTAATATAAGTCGATCATAATACATCTTTATATAGTTGTCATTATAATAAAACCGAAATATTTTGAAGTTATGAAGAACCGTTCATCGAATGTAGGCTCGGAATTGGAGGATGTTGTTTTCGATTCTGACGACCCTGATTTTTGTCAAAATAATTCCACCGTGTTGATGAAAAATAACAATAGTAATCTCACTAATGCCGGTGATGGACTAATCGCCATGCCAAGTGGTAGTCATGTCGCGTCTGTTAAATTTAAAAGTAAGTACACAACACTTTGCTCTATCCAGAGCAGCCATTTTCATCCATATTGTAAATAGCACTTGTGATTATCAAGCAGAGAAGTAATATAAATAAATTTACGTCCATTTTTTACGCAATCGCACTTTAGTACCAGCTGCAACAGTGTCTTTAGCGAATATTCATTGTCCTCTGGGTGATATTTACAGTCCATTGGGGTAAGTGTATATTATAATTTTTCATTTTGTCTCTGAATAGGTGTTAAATGAGAACACATCTACTAAATGCATGTAATTTATAAGCGAAATAATTTTATTGAACTTATACGTACGATTCAATTTTTTTTAAGACATCTGTAATCAGAGGAATCCAATTACCTTTTTAGGCGTAGTAGTGTGAGTGTATCATCGTCACTGTCGGATTTGGTGGGCAGTCCTCTAGAGATATCAGTCGATAATGTAGTAACCATTGAAGAACTGAGACAACATATAGGCTCATGTTTCACTTGTGGTGTATCCTGGACTGACGATCATATATCACTTGATTGCAGCGAGTGTGGCGGCTATAGCTTAGGACGGCCCTGTCCTCTATGTGATGGCAAATGTGGCGTTCAATGGAAACGCGATTTCACAATGGTAACTATGAAAACGTAAATGTGTCTGTAATTTACATATTTTTCCTTTTTAATTATTATTGATATTGATGACAAACTCGTATCAATGCGCCGCACCGCTCAGCCTTATTATATTCTCCCCATAAGATGGGAGATGCTGAAATCAACATTAAGATGAGTCAATTTAATAATGCTCGTGTGCCTGCCCGGTGGCAAAAGTGTACATATTGGGATGATATTCCGTACAGACCTATTTAGACCATAACGCTACTTTGCTATTTGAAATGGGAAAAATCGACTAAAATCTATCTATCAACAACAAAAATTTCAACTGGACATTTTATGCATATATTCTTAATTAGCTCATCCCGTTCGCTTTTTAAACATTATTGAGGTGACACATTTATGGATAGAAGATTTTATTTAAAAAATATTCTATCCACGTCTACAATATATTATTACCCAAGATTTGGTCTTAACCAAATATTAAAAATCCCTTTTAATAACAGTTACTTCTGCACTTAATATAACTATTTTCTTGTTTATTTTGCGGCAGTCACACACTAGCGGTAAAGCGCGCTGGGTGGGCGTATGTCCCAATTATCCTGAAGCATTAAATTCTACCGCCGTTGTCAACATAACAACTACCACAACCAGTTGTGTTGCAGCAGCTGCTACCCAAGTTCGTTTAGCAAGGGAACTGTGTACTCGACTGGAACAGTTGACGCGCTCAGCCAGTTCATTTTCTCATACTCATATATGATTTTTTGGGTTGGAGCAATAGTGTACGTGTGCTAAATTAACTGACTAACAGCTACTCGTTTAAATAATTAATATATGTTCAAGTTACTTTTGTACGTGTAGCCCCTAATAGATAGTGCATATATATATATATATATATATATATATGTATTTTTTTATGAAAGCACAAAATTAACTTTTTTAGCCTAATAAAACCACAGATAAACTTTTGACATCTTTGGCAAACAAATAACAAATCCGCGGCTTCTAAAAATACTACGTATATAATGGTTAGCAGTAAATTATTTCAAAATTGATTTCATTATCTTAGGTTGGTTCATGTAACTTTTGGAGATGAATCACTCGACAACACCCGCTCAAACTGGCAATTATTATAAATTGTTTTAAAATTTCAATCACTTTAAATTTTTATGAACAAACACATACAATCACTATATTTGCTACATATCATAAATTGAAATGAATCAATCGTTTTTGGGAATTTTTTCTCACTCTTAAGGATTCAAAGGAATAAAATTCATTAATATATTTAAAATAAATTGTCACAACACTTCTATAAGAATCATTGGCTTCAAATCAAAGAAATCAATTTAAATTACTTGAAATGCAATGAACTGAATGAATATGAATTATTGGGGAGTCAGTCATTTGGATTAATTTTTTAAATCATAATATAAATCAATTGTGGGCGTAACTCTCAAAAGGCTTTTTGCCATCCAAGTCAATGAATATAGGAGCTTTCTCTTACATTTACCGTTTGATTTTGAAAATTAATAAAAATTCAATGCAGGAATTTAAATATAGTGTATATGTTTTTGATGCGCGACCGGGTAGTGTGAAATTTCTTGGATACCAACGAACAACCAGACTGTTGGCATGAACGACTCATAAAATGGCTGGATCTGGCTGGACCTGGACCCTTATATATGCCTACGTACTAAAACACACCCCTGCCGATTGCATGCCAATGCAGCGCATATGTGATCAATTATTTGTAAAATTCTGAATAGATTAAAATAATTAAAAAAGTTTTCTTTCCAACATTTCGCACAATGAACACAAAACGCCCATTTTAAAATTTTTGTACCCTACCCCACATGTGGTAAGAGAATATATATATTAAGTTTGAGCGGATGTTTGTAACTCGTAAACGGCAAATGTCACACGTACCTTAGATACGTACCGATAGATCCGGAATCAAAATCTAAATCGATTTAACCATATCCGTATGTCCATCATCCAATCGCATATTTTAAGATATTTCGATGATATTTGGTACAAGGACATGTCTTAGCTGAGAAAGGAATACTATTGAAAATGGACCGAATCGGACTATTCTTAGAACCCTTCCCTAATAAGGTCCTATTATAAAAGAAGTCTTTATATCAAAAGATAGTTAATTAGTTTCATTATTGGCTGTACCAAATTTAGATCCGAACGGACCGTTTTTAGAACCCCTTCCCATATAATGATATTTCACGAAGAGATTTTTATGGCATTCATATTCCTAATAACTATTCTTTAATTGTTACACACAAATATATGTACTTATATGGCTTCGGTTGTTTTGGACTCAAACTTCGGACACGTACTTGTTTTACTATCTTAACATTCCATTTGGTATGCAGTGTATTCAAATGTGCTTTAATATTAAAGAAAAACAATTTCCGTTGCATTAAATAGAAACGTACCTATAGTATTAATGGTGCGTTTACATGAAATATAAAACAAGTAAGAAAACTAAATTTGGCTTGGGCCAATGTTCATGTGGCAAATAAATAGATATTTGTTAATTGTGGGCGTGTCTGTTATTTTACAACGCCCGTTTTCCGCAAATCAACTATAAATATGTGTACCAAATGTCAAGTTCATATGCCACTTTTTGTGGCACCACTAAGGTGGAGGGTATAAATAACGAATAAACGCGGCTTTTTTGAATTCCCGTATGCAAAAACCAAACTATTAAGTATTGCCAAATAAAATACGAAATACCGAAATAATTTAAAGTTACATTTAAAACTTGCACCATAAACCCGAATTGCCGCTGTGCTCTGGAGAATTATTTTATAAGAATTTTTTTTACTGAAGTCGACATTTATTTAATTGCCTCAGCACTACAGTACATTAAATTGATTAAAATTCAGATATATTTGTACAAGTTATGTTCTCCATTCTAAGCGGTATTCGTCTACCATTAACAAATGCTGATGGAATAACCAACCTGCCAGTTACAATTTATAATTATTGAACATAATTAAATGAACTTTCATACCACGTACCTTCTGTTTGTGCCACATTTTGAAAGGACTGCCATTTACCTTGCACTTCCCAATACTTCTCCTTAAAGTGATTCCGATCTTGTAAATAAGATATGGCGAAAAAATAGGCCTTAATCACATCTGATGGCTGGGCATTGAAATGTAGGTAGACACCCAGAAACTTCTTACTTTCGGCAATTAGAAAATGTTCATGCGGATCAAACGATAAAATAATACTGTCAATGAGGTGGCTACTCTTGTATTCATCTACTAAATGCTTGACGGAAAGGCCTATTAGTATATTAAGTGACACGGAAACAGTTTGTCCTATAGTGACCCGCTCCAACTTGTTCACCTGGAAAGGTAAAAAATATTTCATATATTATATGTTAATGTGGCAGTGTGGCAGTGTGGCAGTGTGGCAATGCTTTTTCCAATTTACCTGATGTGGCTTCAGCATTTGCCCCGACTTGAAGTATTCCTCAAGTGTTATAAGATATCGCGATTCATTGAAGTTTTTTAAGCACACGGCCTTCACTGCCTTCAAATTTGCATATAAATGAACGATCACGAATAACATAAATACACTGTATAAAACTCTAAAAAGATAGATAAAGATAGGGGAACAGGAAATTCATGTTTGCGGAATTCTGGTTTAATTTAATCTTTAGATACCCTGGAGTTTTTACAAGTGTCAAAAGGTAGAGGCCAATAAAAGAAGCGATTAGGTTGACACACGTTTCTTGGCAGCTATCTTTGGAAGCAACTTCTGCAAAATTGCCACGTATAGCGTGATGTTGTGTTAAAGCAGTCCTGGTAGCGCCGCCTGATGAAAAGCAAGTGATTTCACACTTTAATAAATTCATGCCGTCTTACATGGCGCAGTGCTTACCCGCAATGCCAACAATTGCTTTAAGAACGGTAGTACAACAAAGAATTTGAGTACTCAGATGAATAAATTTGGGAAGAAGAAATATTTCAGTGGACATGGCCAAGTCGTTCAGGAAATCAGCTCGTAAACGCCACTTTTTACTATCTACATCTAAATGGGTTCCTTTCCAACACGAAAAAATTATGCGACCCAAATGACCGCTGCCATCCTTTAATATCCATGTAACCGTCGCAGTATAAGCGCTTACGTTCTCGTTGCCTACACCCAAACCTTTTAAAATAGCATGCGTACACAGTGTTCCTATATTCGCGTTATATTCGCATGTGAATCAAAAATTTATATTTTTTTTGACGGTGTCATCTGCAAACATACCACATATGGTGCTACAAAAGGCTTGAATTGTATCCCATATTTGATATGCTGTATAATCGTCACTAACGCTATCTGGATAACCTCTCGGAAGAAAAAGTTGCTGTAACAGACGAAACAGGAAAAATTTTTCATGTATCACTAATTTTTCTTTCCTTAATGGCACACGCACAATAGAGTTTTGATCTGTAAATTGAGCGAAAAACATGCACGTTTAACGTTGGTGCCCCTAATATAATAAAAATAATGCAAATTACCTGCAGGTGTAATATATAAAATTTCCTCTCCTCGGCTGCCATATTGTTCCCGAAAGTGTACTTTCATGTTGCAACGCTCAGTGTTGAAAATGTACTTGTTTCTACACTGAGGCTCTCACTTTCATTTCTAATTGGATATTTAATATAACTTGATATGTCCGTCAAAGTTGATGATATTTGTACAGCTCTTGTCCAAAATAAGTTAAGAACAAGTAAAAAAATATAGGCAGCTTTACCTGACCGTTTAATACCCTACATCATTTTCTTAGTGTCACATATTACGCTTTAATTAATTTAGTTGTAAACAGTAAACCCGATCCCTTATCGTATAAAAGTAACTTCGTAAAAAAGCGCTATAAGGAAGTGATAAATTATAAAGATAACGGATTGAGCCCAAAGTTGGTTGGCGCAGTACAATTATTCAGTTAATTAACTACTGTTGTATTTTATAAAATAATAAAAATCCCGAATATTCGTAATGTAAAGAATTATTTGAAATGATATCATTTTACGGGAAGGGGTCCAAAAAATGAACGTCTCTCTCTCCATATAAATTTGTTTGCAAATTACAGGTCTCAATTTGTTGAGATATTTGGTACAAGGACATGCCTTAGCTCGGAACCCGGAACCCGTCCCCTTTCTATAAAATAGTGCTTCATGAAGAAACTTACATGGCTATACCTCGTATTTACTGACACAACTAAACTAATTGTAGGATAATTTTTGGAGCTAAATGGTGTAAGGTATTAAATAATACATCGTGACCGACTATAACATTTTCACTTACTTTATTTATTTAATGCTTTTTTGTACCATGTACTGTTTTTTAAATTTTGAACGCGGACCGCAACAGAACCTGAAATTTTTATTTACTTTAACTCGAACCCAATATTTTCAGTTTCAGTCTCTGTTGTAAACAAAACAATCATTTACTGCATCGTCAAGCAAAGCATTTTCTAAGGGGTATATATACAGTGGCTCACAGCTTATTTGGTACACTACCCTTTATAGAAATAAAGCCACTGTAGCTTCCAAACTATTGAAGCTATCAACGAAATTTGAATGCCAAAATGTTGTTGTATGTTTAATGAACATACAAAAAAATATTTCTAACTGTCTAATAATAAGAACTTTGTTATTTGGTACAGTTGTTTCTGTGCACTTAAGCATAGACTATTCGTAACATTTTTGACAATGTTTTCTCTTCTCTGCCTTCTTGGTAATATTTTCAATAAATCCAAGTATTAATTTTAGTAATTTAAAATAATTGTCAATTAATACACGTAATTTAAAAAATGGGTCGTCGTGCAACTATTGAACAACGTAAACTGGTCCTAAATCATTATAAAAATGGGCACTCGATACGGGAAATTGCTGACTTTGTGAACTTGAGTAAATATATAGTTCAAAATATTATCCACCATTTTATTCATGAAAACCGCGTAAAGAATAAAGGCGGAGATGCCCCTAACAAAATTTTCAATAAATCTGACGAGAGATACATTGTAAGAAAAATAAAAGCAAATCCGAAGCTTTCTGCACTAAAAGTGGTTTGTGAAATTAATAAAGATTTAGGCAAATCCTGTAGTGCGAAAACAATTCGTTGCGTACTCCGTAAATCTGGTTTTAATGGTCGAGTAGCTCGTTAGAAGCCATTCATAAGTAAAAAAATAAACAAAGCCGGCTTCCATTTACAAAAGAACATGTCGAGAAGAATTCTGAGTTCTGGAACTCAGTTATTTTTGCAGATAATTCTAAATTTAACATCATGGGTTCCGACGGCGAAAACCGAATACTGAGCTTAATAAAGAAAACGTTAAAACCACGGTTAAGTATGGCGGAGGAAGTGTAACAGTTTGGGCCTGTATGTCAGCAGCTGGAGTAGGTAGTTTAGTGTTTGTTGAAGGAATAATGAATAAAAATATGTACCCCAACATACTGAAAAAAATTTACTCTAAAGTGCAACGAAGCTTGGTATACGCGATAATTTCCGCTTCTATCAAGTTAACGACCCAGAACATAAGTCAACAATTGTGCACACTTATCTAATATGGAATTGCCCCAATTTAATGTCGCCACGGGCTCAGTCACCAGATTTAAATGTTATTGAAAATTTGTGGTTTTTGTTGGAAAATAATATTAGAAAACACAACATAACCAACAAAAATGAACTGAAGAAGGGGTGTTGGAAAAGTGGAAAGTGGTATTAAATAACACTAATATTTATTATTTTTCAATAAAAAAACTGTACCAAATAAGCTGTGACATGTTTTTTGACTTGTTATGACAAAACTCTTATTATTAGACAGAAATATTTTTTTGAAATCTTTTTTGTTTTAAGTGTTCATTAAACATACAACAACAAGTTGGCATTCAAATTTCGTTGATAGCTTCAATAGTTTGGAAGCTACAGTGGCTTTATTTCTATAAAGGGTAGTGTACCAAATAATCTGTGAGCCACTGTATATATTTGGTAGGTTACAGTAATGAATGCAGCAATGCACAACACATGCATATGCTGCCTTTTACATTTAAAAATGTAATGGATAAGGGATCGAACAGAAAGTATGCATATTTGAAGTAACGCACGATGACTTAAAAAGCAAAAATTTTAACCACGCCTGTTACATATGATCAATACAACTCTGATTTGTCATTGTGACTTACACCGTTTTCTTTTAACGAAATATCAACATCTTAAATTTTACTATCTTATAAGTGATGATAGCGTTTGTGGTTTCCCTTAAGAAATATTTGTCTGCGTGTTGTTAAGCAATTATAAATTCATCGCTTTAATTAATTTAAATAATTTTATAATTATGTAATTAGCAGAAAATGCTGCAAAACCAGAATGAAAATATAATATTGCCGAAGAGATTAGCGGTTTGTTCAGAAGGACAGTGCGCATATTTGGATGATTTCAATTTGTTTATAAGAAAGTTCCAAAGTGATCTGTGTAAATCTGGCTTTGAAGCAGATACAAATAATGGCGTAGATATGAAAAGTTGCGTTACTCGAGGCCATAATGAGAGTTATACGTTAACAAGAAATATCGAAGTACAAGCAGAAGTTCTAATGCAGCTATGGCAGCAATTGGATATAAATCAATGTCCGGAACATTTCAAAATATCTCTATTAAGGTTAGCAGAACTAGAGGTATTCAAAGGATTGGACAATACCGATACATCGGTAGAGATATTAGGACTCAGTAATAATGATAATTCTCAAAGAATTTATGATTCATTAAAGTTACACAAATTCATAATCCAATGGTTCCGAAAAGTGCTTAGTAGTTTATTGGAGAATTCTAACGAGGAAAATTTGCGGTATGCTGATTGCTCTTTAAACGCAAGTGGTGCCATAAACTTCAGCTTTAAAACGCCTTACGTTTACGCCTATTTTAAGAATAAACCACGAAAAATGGAAGATCGATACATAGCTTTGCCCAGATATAGTGAAATTTTCGAACTTGAAGAGCAATTCAGCTTCTACGGGGTATTTGATGGTCATTCGGGTTCATTAGCAGCTGCATACGTTTCAAATCATCTTCCCTACCTAATATCCAAGCAACTTAAACGTGATAATAAACAAAGCAACATTCAAAAACATAGAGAAGCGTTTGAAAACGCATTTTTAGAAGCTGATAAAAACTTTGGTGAAAAGTCAATCACTAGTGGAACAACGGCAGTATGCGCCCTCCTTAAGCACAGCGAAAATAAGTTTGAGCATTTATATGTGGCGTGGGTGGGCGATTCGAAAGCATTGCTGGTCTCTCCCACAATGCATTTACAATTGGTAAAGCCCCACAAACCCGATGCTACAGATGAACGTAAACGTATTGAATCCCACGAAATGGGTAGTATTATGCTCGTTCACGGGCAGTGGCGTATAAATGGTATTATAAATGTATCCCGTTCTATAGGAGACCACTCCGTAAAAACCGTAATAGCCGAACCAGACTTTGTCGATGTGCCTATCCAAACGGCCCACGATTTTTTAATACTAGGTAGCGATGGCCTTTGGGATCACGTAACCGAACAGCTGATTGTTCGAACTGTATATTCATATTTATTGGACAATACGTTTCGTTTAGAGGACATCCCGAAGCGTTTGATTGAATTGGCTAAAGAGGGCGAATCAACAGATAATATCACCATAATACTGGTTTTACTAAAACAAACTTTTGAAATTGCACAAAACTATTCCAAACATTACTGCGTTTAATGCATAAGTAGCATATTAACATCCAGCTTAGCAATTTTTATTTATTATATGCAAATTACATATCTAATGCGTTTGTTTGTTTCTTTCATTCCGAACAAGTTTTTTATCTCATAAGGCAATATTTTTTATTTCGTTGAATATTGATGCAATGAATTCATTGTAGAAGTCTTTACAATAGTTAGAGTCGTTCGGGTTAGGTATTACATTTAGCGCTTCTCGGTACAAAATGTGATGTGATTACACGTTAAAAAAATTAATTTGGCTTGGGCCAAATCTTAAATACCCTCCACATCTACAACAGGTGAGCATGACAGATATATATATATATATATATTGCGGGCGTGACTCTAGACCTATTTTGTCCATTTGTAGGGTCTCGGACGCCTTTTGGGTGTTGCAAATGGAAAGAAATGGGCGCTTCAGTGTCTGTTATAGCTTTTAACGAATATTGCAATATTTATTAATAAAGTTGAAAAAAAATTATTTTTAACGGCTTAAATTAGAAGTAAATTTTTTTATCGCAACCTATATACCAAAGGAAATAATGCGCATGAACCAATCACTCCCATTTTCACAAAGTTCTTTTTTTGTTCATAAACGAGGAATATTTATTCGGAACGTTAACTATTCATCAAATATTTTAAATAAAGCCCTGAAGAAATTAAGATCTTTGATATGTCCATTTTATGTAGACGCGATTAATATGAATTTTCCAAGTATATACAAAGTTTCCGTAAGCGACAAAAAAATGGCAAAATGTTTCATTGTGACTGTAAGTACCCATCCAGGTCGCATTTTTTGATTCATTAAGAGAACATGTATTGGCTCAAAGACGAACCCTATTGATTATGAGTCCTTTCGTGAAATTTTATATATAGGAAGCGGTTCTAAAATGGTCCGGTTTTCAATAGGATTCATCTTTGGACCAAATTTTATCGAAATATATCAAAAAGTGCGACAACGAATCGTACAGTTTGTTTATTCTCCTTTCATCCTACTCGCTTTGTTAATGCGTTGAATGGGTTGTATGAAGCTATCCAATATACAAAGCTATATATCATATGTATGTATACTATTTTCTATGCGGTGCGACACTTTTTTATCCTCCCCATGAGATATGACGTAGACTAAGTTTGCTATTCCTTTTCCTCCCTAGAAGAAGACGTTTGATTGATATCATCGTAAAGTATAAATGCTGAGTTCATATAGACATGTCCATCCGTGCGTCCATATGTCGTAGCAAAATTTTGAGATATTGATTTAAAGTAGGGCATAAACATTTCTGTGCGGTTTTCCAAAAAAAAAAAAAACTTTTTGTGCTTACAAATTGGTACGTATTACATACAATGTTAAAAAGCGTAATTAATGTCCTGCCAGGACCACAGTTTGTGTATAGATGTGGAGGGTAATACGGATTTGACCTAAGCCAAAATCAAATTAGTTTTATGTTTGTTATGCATCATTTTGATTTGGTTGAGACGTGTGGTTAGTGGGGGGAGCACTTCTGCTAAACGGATTGGGAACATAGTGTGGTGGTGCAGCATGATTTATTGAAGGTGTGGGTGGCGGTAAAAGTGAATAAGATGCATAAGGAAGGGGCGGTGGCATTGTATAAAAATTCGGGTACATTGCATGATCCGGCAAAACACCACGGAATTGAGATGATGCGAGGAGAGGATATTGATAAGGATAATAATAATTCGAATGCCAAGAGCTTTGATATGGAAGAAATGATTGTTGTGGCGGTCGCGGCAAACAATGTCTTACTCCATAGCGAGCAGCACCGTGATTGGTGTTAGGTCTGCCACGTGATTGGCATCTAATGTGTTGATATGAAGCTCTATTATGTTTTGTTTCTTCTTTTGAAACGACTAAATTCTTTGAATCAGAATTACCATGATCATCATGTTGAGCCGACCGTTTATTTTTATGTAATCGTTGGCGTGCTTGGCGTTCTTCCTCATCATCAGAATAATCTAGGTAACGTGGTGGTGGCTCAATATCATGCTCCCACGAAGCATCAGAGCCACGCATCTTCATTAAACTTGACAGTATTACAAACTGCGTATGTTTCGTTTTAGGGGCAGCATAGACAACAACACCTACACTAATATTTTTCTCTTTAATTTGGTCGTTTGTATTGAAGCGTATACAATATAAAGGTTCAGACACAGGACCGCAAATGTCAAAAATTTCTCCCAATACTCGTTGGCCTTTGTCCAAAAAGAGTACTGTATCCAAATTTAACAGTGGTGATGACGGCAAAGCATTTACAAGCACTAGCTGTTGGACAACGGAATGCACTTTTCCAAATTCTATGCATTCCTCCTCAGGTACAGTTATGTAAAGATCTTGAATAGTTGGCAAGTCCTCCAGAAGCAATTCACCTTGTACCCGTGGAGGTTTGACCTTTCTCCAGTTTACTTTTTCACTTTCGTCAACATCCACATCCTCTTCTTCAGTTTCAGTTTTATCATCCAAACCACCATTTGCTTCTCTCTCCGGAGTAGCATCACTGACGCCAGTTAAACATTGCACGTCCGAATCGTCCTTACTAAGTATACTATTATCAGTGTCTGACTCAATTTCTTCAACTTGTTCACGATAAATTTTTGGATTCATAGAAGTAAGTACATCTTCTGCTGCAATTGTATTATTTACGCTTTTCTCATCATCATCATCATCATCACATTCAGATTCACTATCAGAATTATATTGGGTTAATAGATTTAAGCCAGTTGAGTTTTTAATTGTAGTGGAATCGCTTGATTTTAACTGATTTTGTGAAGAACCAGAACCAGAAACGTGGTGTAAATCTTCTTTATTTAATGTACCAACATTGTGCTCGAGGCAACCTTTCGTGTCATCATTGATGTTTTTCGCAAACGTCCCTGATATACTAGTACACTGAAGAGCAGTCAAAGGAATATCTTTTGCAGCTTTTGTAGTTAATGATTCTACGTCTTGGCTAGTTATTTCTACTTGTTTTATGTTACTGGAATTTGGGCCTACATCCGATAATTCAACAATTTTCTCTGGGGTTTCAATCTTTTTATGACTCAAATCTATGTCCGGCCGACACAACATTTCCTCATTTTGTTGTATTGTTGCGTCTTGAGTAGTTCCTTTTAACGTTTCAGACTCCGCCTCACATTTCTCCGTATCCTCTTCTAAGAATAAATTTTGTATCAAATATTTTAATTTTAATTTGTTTATACTGTAACTTACCGCATGGACTTATATTTTCACCTCCTGGATTTGGAACAGGCTCTATTATGTTAACTTCATTTGCCGAATGTATATTTATTATATCCATTTTTATTATATACTTTCTACCACTTTATGCCTATGCCTATATATAATGTATTCTGAGACAAATACGTTAATGCCAAGCGCGTTTTTATTTATAACACCACGTTTACGAACTTTAGGCACCAAACATATACACTGCAGCGCAATATTTACAACGCTGCATTTATTGTACAATTCTGCACACATAATTGATTAATTTTTCTTCACTTTCTATTACTCAATTTATTTATTTTTTTTTTTTTTCATATAAAAATACTCATCTCAACAATTTATTTTTTATTTAATAAATAAATAATGTTTCCTTCTCTGTTATGTATACTGAAAATCACAAAAAACAAAATTGCGCCACTTTTAACAATTTTCATTGCTTCGCTAGTTAATACGAAAATATACTGCTCTGAACTTGAAACAGTGAATACAAGCTTTGTGTGTTGCACCACTGTAATTAAATGCATACTATCAACCATCAGAGACCTCAAAATATAGAGATGAGTGTCGCTCTCTTAAATTTTAAATTTCAAAATTCGATTGGAGGCCCATTTCGTATTCATGAATGTCGTACATTTTATATCGCATAAATTTATACGAGCAAACATATCGTAACAAAAAGACAAATATCGTGTTGTTATGCACTGACTTGTATTATAAAATGTGGCTTGTGTTTTCGGATTTGATGTATTTTTTTTAACACTTCTCTACCCAATAATACAATAAAAATAATTAATACAAATCAACTTGACAAAATATCGAAAAACCCCGACAAGGATCAAACCAGCAATATGCCATTTGTACATCGACCACACTGCCACTACACCAAACAATATTCTTCAATTCGATCGCTTAGTACGGGACCTGCATAATTGCTTACATAAAACATATTCAAATAGCATTTTCGTGCTAATTGACCAATCACAGACCCCTTTGCCAAATTGTTGGTAGATATTTTTCTGAGAAGAAGCAGGTGTGCTTCATATTTTGTCAATTTTACACGTTTAAGGACTTTTAAGTTGTGCATATTTGAGGGGAGGTTTTTTCGTACATCATTCAACACGTAAGAAATGTGTGTATATAATTGATGTATGCATTAATACTTAATACTTATAATAATAAGAAATATACGAATATTTCATCAACAACGTTTGTAACAATTAGAAAGAAGTGTCAGAGGCCCTTGAAATATATATAAATATATATAGGCACGTAATTAACATTTAACGTTAAGAAGTCCGCATTTCTTTTTGGTGGTTACAAACGTGCACAAATACTAAGTTTTGCTCAGCACAGAATAATTAGCTTCATAATGGATTTTACAGCCCCAACCTTTATTAGAGAAAGATGTGATAGTTTACCTTCCAGAAATCGTTCGTCAAGTGAGTGCAGTAATCAGAATTTTAAAAACCCGACTTATCGGGCACATATTAACCCAAGACTAAGCACCAGCCCACCTGTGATGTGCCCCGAAAGCGAGGAATCATCGATTAGTGTCGATGACTCAAACGAAAGTTTTATATTTTTGCCTTATCGTTTAAGGTAAGAGTAAAAAATTCATTTTTATTCAATGATTGTAAGTGATGGATTTTTTTTAATGTTCTCGTCGATTTTATGTTTTATTAATAATTGAACGAATCGCATCTTAAATTGAGCATTTACTAAATTTTTATATGTTACTTTGTCAACACGTTTACAACGCCCAAAAGAAGGCTTTGGAGACCCAGCAACAATCAACGTCGAAAACTTACAATGTCTGTCACGTGAATGCGTGTGTTTTTGGAAGTCAAATATTTAAACATCGGTTCAAAACTTAGCAAAAGTGTTCACAGTGTATGCATGCGGGCTGGTAATGTTGGGCAAAATAGGTCAAGCGTCGCGTCTACAATGAAATAAAACCTGAAAAAGGTACAATTTTTGTGTATTCCTCAGAAAAGCATAGAAGTTATGTTGAGACTTATGATCCTTTACGTTTCCTAAAGAAGGTTTTTTGTAAATTACGGGCATGTCTGTAGCCATGAGAGGTGGGCATGGCACCTTGCCGATTTCGACCAGTTGAAGTGGGTACAGAAAAGCACAGGACTTAAATATATATGCTGTGATCAAGATTATATATACATTGTTGGGTCCCCGGCGCCTCCTTCTGCGCGCTGCAAGCGTAACAAACTTAGCAAATCCTCATGTTATGCTTATAACATAAACGACTAAAATAATTGCGTAATTACTGAAAATTTTTTTCTTTTTTATATTCCATAGTACCAGAACATCGGATGAAGTTATACCAGAGGAGAGTGCTGAAGAGCCCTCATATTCGGATACAAGTATAAAAAACTCACATTACATTAAGAGCGGTACGTTACTACTACTACTTTCTCACCGGGCGCCCTAAGTTCATTATCATTAATACATTTCTAAAAATAAAACTGGGGAACAGGAAATATTGTCCTTTAATTACATACTTGTAAAATCGATATTTTGATCTCAAGTAATTTAATTGATGCTATGTGCATAATGTTAAGCCTAAAGTACTCGATTAAATCATGGACATTTTTTTACGAAATTTTCCACTTGTACAAAGGAAAATTATATGTATTTCGAATTTCTTTGTTCTTCTTTAAGGAGATATAAACGATGGCAACTTAAATTCTGAAGGTAGAAAATACGCTTCGACAACAAGCAATTTACCAAAAAAAAGTGAACACATTGGTGAGAACCAATAAAATACAGTTTTAGAAATTAATAGACCATATCACGTGTATTTCAGAAGGATTATCGGAATCGAAGGAGTCTTTTATGGACATGGAATCACTGTAAGTCCATTAAATTTCTCAAATACAATTTAAAAAGGAAGCAACGAAACTGAATTTGGCTGAGCCCAAACCTTAAATATCCTCCACATCTACATACAAGAGGTTGGGCGTGGCATGTATATACAGCTTGCAAGTCAAGTTTTACGCTGAATCTTTGGGCGTATCGGCATGTAGTTGGATGGGGCCATGTGTCAAATTTCAACTTAATAGCTCAATTTTTGTGGCTATATATCTGCCTTTACCGATTTTAGCCATTTTAAATAGCGACCTGCGTGCAGAAACTAAAAATATCTACAAAATTTCAGCTCAATGTCTCGAAATTTACACGACCGTGAGAATGGGGACGCACGGACATACATGTTTAGATGGTCTTAGATTTGGATACTGATGAAGAATATATACAGTTTGTTGAATCTCCAACAACTCCTTCTGGGAGTTGCACACGTAATAACAAAGTATGGAAATAACCCCCTCTTGTGGAGGGCATATGTACTCATAATTTTGATTGTGACTCAAGTATTGTAAACAGTTTACATAACGCAGCCTTAAGTGGTGTTAGCTGAAAATATATTACAAATATGAAAAAAAAGAAATTTAAATATTTAGCAAAACTTGTTAGGGGTTGGCAGAATTTTAGTCAACCTATATCTTATAAGTGCCAGGTATAACTAATATAATATCAAAGAAAACCTTTATTCTATTTTCCAGGAGTTTGAGACCTGTGCGTGCATATTCTGTTGGTAATAGAGTGCAACACTGTCATATACAAAGTTTGAAAGATAAATCGACTGAGAATTGTGCCAGTCGAGTAAGAGCATTTTCTGTTGGTTCGAAGGCGAAGTTATCAAAATGTGATGGCATGAAGACACATCCTAAGTTAGCCCTAAACAACAACACTAATTTACAGTGCATGGCAGACACAATGTCAAACAAAAAGTCGATAAGTGCGCCCCTGCTTGTTAATAAATATTACAACTGCTCAGCGGAACGTATGAGTGACCTAATGGAAATCGATTTCTCAAAACAAAGTACACGAAAATATTGTAGCAGCAAGCTGCCACCAAAGGATATTAAAAAAATTGATCAACGAAATGTAGAATCCTTAAAAAATTCAATAGATTCACTGGTTATTGGTGTATCTCAAACGGATAATGGTTACTTGGAAATGAAACCCATAATATCCATTAAGTCATCAAAGAAAAATGGACTTGTGTCTGGCACATCCAACAATGCAAATGTGAATAAAAATGGCAGCTATGAAATAATCTCACTTCAACCTGACACGTATTCAATATTATGTGCTCCAAATATTAGAAGCCAAGGCACTAGTGGAGACATTATAGGCAATCTTAGTACGACATCTTTGGAAAAACATTCAACCATAAATGTAAACTTAAAAAAATATGATTTTGATCATTGTATGAATAAGGAGCAAGTGGTGGATGATGCATCTCCATGCACAGAAGGTAGCGATGGGTATATTCCTAACGAAGGCGAGTCTACGATTCAAAACGCAATAAATAATAAAGTAGATATTCATTCGAGAAACATTAATGAGAATAATTGTGCTGTACAAAATAAATCTTCAAAGTCCGCAACTGAAAGTAACGACGTATCACTCTCAACGCCAGGTGATATCGATTCCAAAACTTTCTGTACCCCTGCGCATAGTTTACACTATGCCAGTTTAGATTTACCCACGTGGAGTAACCGAGATTTCACATCTAAAATAAATAGTCCTGCAAACGAAACGCAGTCAGTGATGATGAAAAACTCATATGCCAAAATAAACTTTGATTATCACGACTAAGTTTATTTATAAAGAAATTTCATAACTTATTTAACAATAGATAATTTTTGTAAAAATATCATATATATACTAATAGACCACACATATATATATATAAATAAAATGGCTTTGTATTAAGTCAAATACCGCTACTACCATAGTTTGAGTTCCCAATATAAAAGTGGCTCCGCCCACTTTGCTTTAATGTCAATATTTATAAATAAGCCGAAAGGTTATATTTACCACCAAATAAGATTGTGGTGGGGGAGGGGGAGGGGAAGGGGTTTATACTAAGTTTGCCTTTTCGTTGGTGGAAAGATCAAGGTCGTAGATCCCTACTTATATTGGACTTGTAGGTAGACACGTAATACTTTATTTAAAACTTCGTCTGGGCAAGTTGAGTTTTTATACCCCGCACCACTTGTGGGTTCATTAAGTTAACTGGCAAACTTACCCTAAGTTAAGGGTGTATTAATATCAATCGATTCAGAATCATACCAATCGTATACCAACCATGTCACTTTGTCTATGTAAACCCATAAGGTCCTTTTATAATATGTCTTTATATAGCAAAAAGTCGCAATTCTTAATATTTTTTAATAAAGCGAAGTCGGAGAATAGTCAATTAGCTTCATAATTGGCTGTGCCAAATTTGGGTCCGATAAAACTATTTTTAAAAAAAGAAAACAATCATAACAACAATCGTAAAACAATTGTATTAAATAAAAAAACAAAAAAAATATAAATCAAAATTAAACGCAGTTTTTAAGAAATTCATTCAAGTAATTCATGGGTGATTGCTTAAAATTTGTAATACCAAAAAAGTTAAAAGTGTACTTTTCACAAAAGTTAATTATTAAATATTTATAGATAAAATAGCTTTGTTGAGAGTTCCTCTGCGGTAGGGCGTTTTATACTTTGTCCTACAAGATATGCCATTTTGTGTGCATACTGAAACAAAAAATATAAAGAAGATAGCAAAATATAATAAAATAATTAGATTCGTGGTGTAAAATTTGTCAACTTCTATATAATATGTAAAAGATTCATCGAAACTAACACTCTCTCTCTATTATTTTTATTTTTTAATAATATAAAGTTTTGATATTATTTGAAAACATATCTATAAAATATAAATTACCTGACAACAAGCGGGAATGCGAATTGTTCCAGACCAGTTATAATATAAGAAACACAATTTATAAGTGAGCCTTTGTATTATATCTGGATTATAAGCTCCATCGTCGCGTAGGACAACATAATGGGTGGGGGTTACCGTGCCTTGACGAACAGATTGTGATACCAGGAAAAAGTCATACAAATTGGCCCGTGTAATTGTTTTATCAACAACAGTGCCAGCACATGGATTTTCGTGTGATCTTCCATTGCTCTAACAAACACGAAATCATATAAGATAGGTTTTTATATATACATTGTGAGTAATAATACAAGTGAAAATGTTATAGTCGGTCACGTCCGATCCTTAAATCATGCTACAATTAGTTTAGTTGTATCTTTAAACACGAGGACACTATATATGATTAGGGGTCCTACAAATGGTCCGACCGGATCAAATTTGGACTATTCTTCGTATTTTTGTCAAATAATATTAAGAATTGCGATTTTGTGCCAGATAAAAACTTCCATTTTAATAGGACCTTACATCAGAAGGAGTTCTGAAAATTGTCCAACTTGGTCCAATTGTAAAATCGTTCCTTCCTGAGCCAAGAATGTTCTTGTACCAAATTGCATTGAAATATCTCAAAAAGCGCGACCTGTAGTGTTTATGAACATTTACATTGACAGGCAGACGGACAAACGGACATTATTAAATCGATCGTTAGAATTGAAGGTGGTTGTGGCATTTTCCATTAAGGAGTTACAAATATCTGCACGAGCTTAATACACCCTTTGCCACAAGTGGTGCAGGGTATAACAATTGTACTTACCATGAAGAAACGTGTGTTAATCCGTTTTTGCACAACAATGAAGGTAATTTTTATTACGTAACCCAGCTGCATAATACAAGCTTTTTCCAACTGAGGAATTTCATAGTTCTCACAAAGTTGCAATTGACCATCACCGACCCCGTCTCTGAAATTTTTATGCAATATAAGTATTTTTAGCGTTTCATCATTCATATATAAACGAAAGCTTAAAGTTATACCTGAAAATAATAACGTTCCCTGGATACGTTTTGTTCTCTTTGTGATACGCTCCAAGTGCTGATATAAGACCGGCGCATAATCCGCTTAAAATCTCTTCTTGCTTACCTTGGATAACGGCCTTGCTGTACCATTTTGTGCATGGCTGGTTAAGAGAGGCCACCAAAGCTGAAAGACATTTTAAAACTTATTACCTTAACAAAGGGGACAATAGTTAAATTTGCTAGAAAATGACAACAGATTGCATTGGCATTTCTTTCAAAGATTAAAGTTTTTAGAATCCTCCCTTACCAGCAACAGAGTTTTCTTTCTTCAGTCCTTCATGGTAAACATCGATTCCTATAATCATAACATTTTTCAATGGAATGCGTATTGACCAAAGGGAGCCACCCAATTTACAATTCATTTGTAGGGCAATTTTCTGTACAATTGATCTATTTTTGGTTTCGTTTTGAAGAGTTTTAGCATTGATCACCTAAAATATCGTACAAATCAAATTTCTACATTGTGTCTACGTTGTTAAAAATGTTTAAAGATATACTGAAAAAATCTTTAAAGTTAACCGCAAATCAAATTATAATTAAATAGTGGTATTAATTATTCAAGATGTATCATATGAGCCGTGCGTCACTTAACAGCGGCTCAGTAAACTGGGAGGGGCATAATTTTCATATGGATTAATCCCTATCCTAAGTAGGTTCCAATGGTATATACCATGTTTGGGCGTGGTACTTTCTTAAAGTGAAATTCGTTTCTTCGTTGCATTTGCCATTTTTGCTAATTCTGTTCTAATGAAATGTTTTGATTTGTGTCTTTAGTGGTTTAATTCGTATTTATGTTCACACCCTTCAAGGTATACATATAATATAAATGCTAAACATGTCCGTCCATGTGTGTGTCTGTTGGTAGAGATCGTACATTTTTGAACTGAAATTTTGTACTTTGAAATTGGGCAAAACCGGTCAGTAGAAATGCCCACAATCGATAAAACTTTTTTTATGTGCCGAAAAATCATGTACCGATACGTTCACATTTTGTCTGAATATTTATTTAATATATGTAAGATTTGGCCCAAACCAAATTTAGCTCTTTCACACGACTTGTTTAATTCCGCGGACTTATTAAAGTAATTTACTCTGAAAATAGCCACAAGTCTAAGCGTAAGCCTGAACAAATTTTTTATAAAAATGTTTAATTTGATTGAAAGAATAGCCACCGTCAGGAGAAGAAACATTATATTGGCATTAAATGGACGTTCTCATAGTGACCGTGTGTACCTGTGACGGTATAGGCATTTCAGAGCAGCAAACCTTCTTTATAGCTGCATATCTGTCATCTCTACTGTTGGGGGAAATGCAAACAACAATTTCTGTTTCTTTGGAAATATTTTGTCTCAACGCATTCACGAACGTTTCAACTCGGTCATTGGGCAGAACAGCCAATCTTGGTTTGTATATTTTTATTCCAAGCGCATGCGAGCTTTTTTCCAAATTTTCAACAAATGTTTTGGCCACTCTTGTGTCAAATTTACAATATATTAACAACCAATTAACCATTGGCACTACTTCTAGCACTTCGTTCTTAGACACGTGTTTGGAGAAGTCCGCATTAATGCCCACATTAAATGAATTTTGTGCAAAATATACTTTTTCTTCATCAAGGACTCGCCCAGTGATTGTCTCGCAACGCTGCATTAATTGTAAGCCCCAATCGTTTAATATTTGTGTAGCTTCTTTACATTTATTTATACTGGTGTAAAATTTCTCTATCGCCAGCATGCGCTGGTTTGGAGTAATGCGCGTAAATGTAGCAACTTCGCGCATTAACCTATGGTCACTTCTCATATAGTCGCGCAGGCCAGTGAGGTAGCACAGTTCTGGTACTAAGCAAAATACTACGTCTTCTTCTTGAGAACTTCTATTTTTCCTCTGTTTCTTAATGCTGATAAGAAGAGGTTGATTCTTATCAATGATCTCGATGTTATAGTTGCTTCGATAATAATCGATGAAGCTGATTTCTCCATCGTTAGATATGAATGTAGATTGTGGATTTTTTTCAAACGTTATGTCATCTATACGATATGTATGATTGTTATATCGGGTGAGGATAACTGCACCGAGAAGAGTTCTTTTCGCCACATCTTGAAAGTTTACACGACTGCCGTTATATATTTCAACAAACATTTCTAATACAGTTTTCTGGCACAATACGCGATGAGATACATCACAGCAAAGTAAGAGTCCACCTTTAAACTCTTCCACGGCAGTTACGTAACCGGGCCAAACTTCTAATTTGTGTAACGGAATTATCATGGGTGCGGTAGGGTCAAACTGTTTGCGATCAAATCGAACATAATTGAGTATCTTCATTATTCTATCAAATAGTATATTATATAAGGGAGCACAGTCCTTTGCAGCTTCTCTTCTTTTAAACAAAATGCGAATCTCAATATCAGATCCATCAGAAACACTCTTCGAAATATATGTGGTCAGTTTATCCTTCAGCAAAACGGGCAAAAACAATGTAACACCGTCAAATGTTTTGGTGCCACCAAATTTGTTCCGATGTTCATTTAAATACTTCCCACGTAAATGAATCGAATCAACGTTTGGATTAAACCGTACTTCGTAAACAAATACGCCCTTGTTTGGATCAGACTTCAGCCTTATATAGTTGGACGCTAAATTCACGGCTTTTCCTAAAAATATGAACATCGAGTATAGAATATTTACATAAGTTTCACTTTAAGTCCATTTTAAGTGTAGAATATAGAACCAGGCTTCGGATTCCTTATAAATTATATTTCTTTGATCAAGAGACCCGCACTGATTCATAAAGGAATCTTTCAAATATTTATGTGTACACATATATATGAAGATTAAACAAAAAACAACATTCTTGTTTAAAATTCTAGAGGCATGTCTTAATTCTGTACCACCTCTTAGGTTTCAAACATATACTCTGCAGCTGCATCGAGGTATTGTATGTACATATGTATTTAAATACGGTGAAACAAATAGCTTGAGTGCACCGTTGCAGAGCATATTTTGGGCCCTTAGTTTATCTTAACACGGTTTCATAAAACGTACAATATTCTAGAATGTATATGCCGTGTTATAGGCTATATGTTCAACTCCCCCTCAGAGTGACGGTGTCACCAAGTTGAAATTACGGTAGATTACTTAATCAAGACAAATCGAATAATTCTAAAACTAGAAATCCACATATATTTATGCATAGCAGGCCTCGGCGGACGTGTGACAGGACTACGCACTCATTTTATATTTCTTATTATCATAACCTCAATTTAAATAACACCCGCTTAAACACATTTACCATAATTTTAATGGATTTAAAAACATAATTCGAACAATGTAAAAATGAATGAAAATATTTCGTTTGAAGTTAATCATAACCTCAAATTCTTAAATTGGTTGTTTCAAGCTCTAAAATGAGACCAAAATTAAAACTGGGCTGTTTGCGTCGTTCTATATGTTCTAACAAAATCGTAAATGATGGTAGATCTGGTCACCGTACCCAAACTACCTTGACAAAACCAGTCCACCAAATTTACCTTCAGTTGGACACAGGTTATAGGGTATAAAGTAAATGTCTTACCTGTCGAACCAGAAGTTGTTTTGACCGATTGAAAGAATTTTGAAACACTTGTATTCTCTATCTCAGAGGTGGCCTTTCCCCGACCGCCTACTGTTACTTGTTCTAAATGAGCAATGCCAGACTCATTCCAACCTTGACTTAAAGATAATGAATCATTCGTTAGTAAATTCAAAGCACGACCACGGCCACGGCCACGGCCACTGCATATATTTGCATTAATACACGATGTTTCGATCAGGTTATTAATAAGTTTTCCGCGGCCAATATATTTAAGTTCACTCTGGGATCCCAAACCGCTATCAGTACCAGACGTAGAACTACTTGCCTTGTCAGAATCTAGGTTAAGCAAAAAGCCCCGGCCTTTGAACGACATTATCTAGAGAAATTTATTGATTTACTGCAAACTTATTATTTCTAGTGAATGAAAATTTTTAATTGCTGTTATAACAGTACACCCGGCGTCACTAATGCAATTACGTTATTTTACGCGTTCCTTTTTTGCTTTGTTTAAAATTATACATGCGACAAGATAGCAACCAGAGACATCAAATACCGAGACAGAGTGTCGCTCTCTTATATTTTGTTGGCAGAATCTCAAAATTCAATTGGAGGCCTATTTCGTATTTTATGAATATCGTACATTTTATATCGCGTAAATTTATACGAGCAAACATATCGTAACAAAAAGACAAATATCGTCAGATTTTACTTGTTATGCAGTGACTTGTATTATAAAATGTGGCTTGTGTTTTCGGATTTGATATATTTTTTTTAACACTTCTCTACCCAATAATACAATAAAAAAAATTGATAAAAATCAACTCGACAAAATATCGAAAAACCCCGACAAGGATCAAACCAGCAATATACCATTTGTACATCGACCACACTGCCACTACACCAAACAATATTCTTCAATTCGATCGCTTAGTACGGGACCTGCATAATTGCTTACATAAAACATATTCAAATAGCATTTTCGTGCTAATTGACCAATCACAGACCCCTTTGCCAAATTGTTGGTAGATATTTTTCTGAGAAGAAGCAGGTGTGCTTCATATTTTGTCAATTTTACACGTTTAAGGACTTTTAAGTTGTGCATATTTGAGGGGAGGTTTTTTCGTACATCATTCAACACGTAAGAAATGTTTGCATATATATAATTCATACGGATGTTTTTATAAAAACTATACAATTATATTCAAATTGATTTATTTAATTATATTTATTCATTATTTACACGTCTCATTCCAACCTCGGACATGATTTAGCTCGAGTAGGGCATAACGCGACCTCCTTCATGAGTTTTTGTACTCTTATTATTATTTCGAGTAGTGGGTAACGTCGATTTATATGCGCACGTCCCTACAATTACACGTCGACGGCTCTTAGACAACATATATAAATGTTAGGGAGGAATGATTTATTAGTCTACTCCATCATATATAGTGTGTTGGTGTATGAGTTGCATGCGCATATAACCATAGATCCACATATTCTAGGAGGAATTTAATATGTTTATTTTTCGATAGCGCACATAGCAAAGCTGCAAAGAATTGATACAATTTAGATTTTTCAACCACTTCATGGCGATGTTGCGAGATTTCGTAAGTGTATGGGTAAAGAGCTGTGCGAAGCAAGAGGTTTTGTGTCCATGTGTTGTTGTTTTTTCTGTGTTGATGAGCAAAGCAAAGGGAATACCACAGAGTGCACATACAAAACAAATAAATGTTTGTCATTATGGCGAACGCGACTTAGAGACATTTGGGCAGTAGTTTTTTATGCATATGCTACTGTTGTTGATTTTTGTGTGCTTGTGGCCGATGTGTGTTTTACGCACACACCGGAGACGTCTAATTGAACATCTGGTTCACAGGTACGATAAAAGAACCCACAAAGTATAAATTATATTCTTGATTACATTACTAAATCTGAATCGACCTAATCGATCTAAGTCTTATTGAACTGAAATATTCTACAGAGTTTTTTGATTCCGCACGCAGATCGATATTTAATAATAATATTAATATATAATTACCTTGGGTTTTTCCTATGAGTAAACACCCTTACACTACGTTTGCACTGACGAGGTTATCGCGGTTGAGAGGGTTATCTCCCTAACCACATCGATTTTTGGATGGTAACCCATATAATATTTAACCATCTCATTGAAGTGGTTAGCAGATAACCACGTAGTTAACGACCTTAAATTTCAATGTAATTCTGAAAAAGTACCTAAAAATACAACTTTCTATATGTCAAATAATAACTGTTGTTTTTGATTAAAATTAGAGAAAATGTTCATATATGAAATAAATTAAAAATGCCGATTTTTTTTTACGTAAAGTCAAATATTATTATTTTTTTTGCTTCTCAATATTCAAAGCATCATTTTTATTAGCAATTGTATACAAAATTGTATTAAAATATTTTCCATATTTATAAAAGAAAGAAACGTTCAGACATAAAATATCAGAGTTGTAATCGTATCAGAGCAGTGTAAACTTACGTAATTAGTTAAAGTGTTAACTCTAACAATCTCGCCAATGTAAACGTAGTGTAAAACTTGGAAAATGTTCCAAAGCAAGAGAAAGTGGTGGGTCCGCCTGTTAAATTTAACTCGAGATGAAATTGGGTTTTATAAAACCAGTTTTGTAAAGATTAAAAAAGGTGATGAGGAGCATTTTTTCATGGCTACAAGAATGGATATAGACAAGTTAAAAAAAATCATACGGGCAACCAATTAGCCCTGAAATTCGTTTATCTTTAAACATTTTGTTAATTTTTTTAATCAATTAATAAGTATCTTAGTTAAATTTGATAATACGTTACAGA
The DNA here is from genome assembly GCA_949710015.1 of Crataerina pallida. Lineage (NCBI taxonomy): Eukaryota > Metazoa > Arthropoda > Insecta > Diptera > Hippoboscidae > Crataerina > Crataerina pallida. Next base: position 23,692,948 of record OX453289.1, on the reverse strand, counting down.
TATTTGGCGCAAGGCTGCAGTTTTAAATTTTTAGCGTGGGCACACAAAATAGAGAACATTCAGAGTAATTTGGATATGTATTAGAATATTCATACAGATACAAAACCCCTTGGTTCGCGCATCTCTTTACCAATACACTTGCGAAATTTCGCAACAACGCCGCGAAATGGTTGAAAAATCTAAATTTTATTAAATCTTCAACTCAGCTAATAAAATTTTTTTCCAATTTCTAATGCGTTTCTCTTAATTACTATCGCGGTTTTCCCAATTCCAAATGCGTTTTCTCAATTTCAAGATTTCGCAATTACAAATGCAATACAATTCATTTTCTCAATTTCAAATGCGTTTTTCCCAATTTGAAATGCGATTTCTCAATTTCAATTGCCTTTCTACCAATTTCAATTGAAAATGGTGTAGTTTGAGGTGTAGAAGCTGTGTCTATATCTTGAAAATTAATTTGTAGGTGTCGTATCCATTCACGACCTAACAGCGGTGTGTGCTTTCTAGGTACAACACACATTTGATCTGTTATAGAATTATTGTTGAATTTAATATTAACTTCGATCATCCCGATAGGTGTAAACATCTCGCCTCTATAAGTTCGAAATATGATTTTCACCTTTTGAATGGAAACATTTAATTTTAACTTTTTGAAATGAGCTTCTGAGATTATTGTAAATCCCGCACCAGAGTCTACCTCAAACGTTTGTTTTTTATTTCCGATTAGAACATCTACGTAAATTTTTTGTGATTCTGTTGTACTTAGTTCACTTTTGTTAAAAATATGGATAATTGCATTTACGCTGTTATTGTCATTTGAATCATATTCTTTAGCACTACCCTCTGTCGATTCACTCATAAATCTATTCTAATTTTCTTTAATGCACTTGAATACCTACTTGTCGAAAATTAATTTTTGACGTGCTAGATTTCTTTGTATTTCGTGAAGGAAAATTCTGTTTAATATAATTAATATCTGTAGATGTTAAAGCCCCGTTTGACATTTCTTGACCCAACCATCAAATACCTTACAACACTTGGGTATTATTCAATTAAATTTATTTATATTTTGAATCGAACGGGAAAATTTTCTATCGATTGAAAAAGTCCATAGGAATTATGGTTTGATAAGAAACCTCGTATTCAACATTTAACAACATTGTTTACCACATGTACCCAAACAAAGACGCAAGAAATTAGACAAAAAAGCACTCGAAGGCTATTTGGTAGGATATGATGGTGATGAACGCTACAGATTTTTTATAAAGGGCGAAAACGAAGTAATTTTGTCAAGACATTTCCGTTTTCAAGAAGGTAGAAATCAAAATTTAAATATCACGAAAAGATGAAAATGACACTAGCGATAGCTTAGTGAAAATACTATTTGTTGATTACAAACCACCTGCAGATGAAAGCGATTCTACAGGTGAGTCAGAAATATTCACAGATGAAGAAGAGATATCCACAGTTGAGGCAGAAGAATCTGTAAGAAAGGAATATTAGTAATGATATCATAATGAGTAGAAAATCACTCTTACCTATTCCAAAACGTTGTTTAAGAGATCGATCGTCTATCAAAAATTCAATATTTGATGATTTTATAATGTAAATTTTTTCAATAAAATAGATACTCCTACAACCTATGAAGAACTTAAAAACAGTAATCAGAAGGGAGAATGGTTAAAAGCTATGAATTCGGAATCAAATTCTTTGATGGATAATCAAACCTGGATAATGTCAGATCTTCCACAAGGAGCAAAAGCTTTACCATGTAAATGGGTTTTCCGTGTAAAAACAAATGCAGATGGAAGCCTTGATAAGTTCAAAGCTTATTTAATTATAAAAGGGTACAGTCAACGAGAAGGTATTGATTATAAACAAACATTCAGTGTTGTTGCGAAAATGGCAACAAAACATTCCATATTAAGTATCTCTGCTGTTGAGGGATTATGTCTATCACAGTTTGATGTATCTACCGCCTTTTTATCTGGAGAACTAGATGAGGATATTTATATGAAACAACCAGAAGGTTTTGAAGATGAAGGTACAAAAAGAGTCTGAAAACTTAAAGACAACACTCGGCACAAAGTAATGCTACTACTACTATTTCCTCCACTAACGTAATTCCAAATTCTTCATACGCAGACATTCTCCGTACAAGCCACAATACTAGAACAGATCCCCAGCCGAATCTTGAGAACACAATTGCAACAACGCAGTCGATGGAGCAGGACATGCTCAGAAATCAGTCAACTCTGATCCAGATGATGATGAACAAGCCATGAACATTAATATTCCATTGACTCATACTAGTGGCTCAACTTTTTGTGAAATTATCTTTATACAATTATTTTATCCTCTATTAATGCAAGGGTGTGAAGATAAATCCGAATTTAACTAGCAAAGACATAAGCCAAAAATTTTAGCAGAGCTCTATTAAGTAGTTAACACAGCTTTGTTAAGATGAGATATAAGAAGAAAATGGATAAAACTAAAAATTTATTATATAAATTAAATACATTTTACGTTTACATTACATAATTAATAATATAAAAATTATAAATTTAATTTTAATTCAAAAAAATTAAAACATGAGGAAAATACAAAGAAAAAAAAATTTCATTTAAAAATAACACCACGCCCAAACTAAAAATCCTGCACGATTATGCCATCTACCATTGGAACTGGCTTGGGATGAGGACCAATCCACGTGAAAATTTTGATCCTGTGTCGTTTAGTTTTTTTTTTATTCACTTTTCATTGCACATTGCTCAGTTTGTTATACCCTGCACCTCCTTGTGGAAAAGCGTATATTAAGTTTGTGCTTCAGTTATAACGATCGATTCAGAATCAAAATCTGAATCGATTTAACCATGTCCGTCTGTCCATCTAAATTTGTGCGCAAGCTACGGGTCGCACTTTTTTAGATATTTTGATAAAATTTTATACAAGGACATGTATTGGCCCAAAGGAGAACCGTATTGAAAATGGACCGGATTGGGCAATTTTTAGAACCCCCTTCCATATGAGGTCCTATTTTTTTTTAGATATTTCGATGAAATTTGGTACAAGGATATGTATTGTCCCAAAAAGAAACCTTTTTGAAAATGGATAGGATTGGACCATTTTTAGAACCCCTCGTCAAATACCCTACACCACTTGATATATTATTCAATTTAATTTTTTTTCACACACACCATGATAAGAGTCCTTGCAAAGCAACATAAGGGAATCCATGTCTGTCATTTAAATGCCCAAAGTTTGCGTAATAGACTGACGAACTTCGATACATCTTTAAGAATTCAGCTGTACACGTGATATGTGTATCAGAAACCTGGTTTATGCCTGCTGAGCCCAACTCCCTCTTTAACATTAATGGATATAGCCTTTTTCGAGCTGACCGGCACAATCATACAGACAGCGTTGCCGTCTATATAAAAAACCATATACATTGCTCATTGGTCTGCAAGTCTAACCCGGAGAATCTCATTGAATGCCTCTTTGTCAGTATTAGTAGTGTACACAACAAACTCTTGGTGAGTTGCGTATACCGACTATACGGAACTAATAAGGACTATTAATGATGTGACTATCGGCTATCCCGATGTGATAATAAGCGGAGAATTCAATAGTAATCTTCTCTTAGAAAATAGATTCATGGAAGAGGTGCATACCATTGGTTTTCTCTCCATTAACACATCAAACGCGACTCATTACACTGCTCACACAGCCACTCTTTTACACCTGTTTCTAGTCAACAATGTTAATAAGGTCCTTTTTTATGACCAACTAAACGCTCTAAGTTTCTTCAATCATGACCCAATTTTCACTACCTATAATTTTCAACTTCAAAACGCGCACATAAACCACACGTATAGGGATTTAAAAAGTATTGACTTTAACGAACTTGAATGTGCAGCGAATCAAATTAACTGGAGTGAGGTTATGTTCATATCGGGTAGTGAAAGAAAAATTCAACAATAATGTCCGGTTGCTGTTCGATGCTTATGTTCCACTAAAAACTGTCAAAGCGGATTCGCACAAACGTCCCTGGTTCAACCAAAACATCTGTCTGATTGATGGAAGCAAGGCTTATAGTGTGGGGAAATGTACACGTGCGCCTAAACACTGTGAGTACTTTAAGCACCTACGTAGAAAGGTCTCCCAAGGTATAAGGCGTGCGAAAATTGCTTACTATGGGTTAATGTTCGCTTCTTCCCTAAGCACTAGGCAGAAGTGGACCACGATTCTGGTCTGATTTTTTACTACTGGTTTTAAGAGAGATATTATGTCACTTCGCTCAAAGCTATGCGAATGATACTCAATTTGGGCATTGTTTATACAAAAAAGTCAAATGTTACAGTGATGCTGATTTGGGAGGATGTTTAGCGACAGGCAAATCAACATCCGGGGGTATAAATAAATTTGCTAATGGAGCTGTTTCATGGATGCTTCAGCGAGAGACTATCGTGGCAACCTCTACTACAGAAGCAGAGGTCATTGCTGCAAGGGAAGCGGCAAAAATGAGTATTTGGATAAATCGTTTATTTTTCAAAATTTCAACAATGAAATAAAAATTTCACAAGTATGAATGACCAACTTGCTGATTTGATGAAAAAGCCTCTTCTGCCACTAAGACCGAAACAATTGTACTTATCAGTGGGCTTATGCTAATAGTTTACACAACAAGAAAATATTGAAAATTAGCACTATATTGTGTTTGATATTTATGTATATATAGTCAACCTTAGTTTCTAATGTCATTTTTGATGTATATACTTTTTTCACTTCTCAATAAAATCTTGATGTAAAAATAATTAAGTTTAAGTGTTGACACGTTCTAATTATGAAAACACTGTTAGAGGTTCTGTCACACTTTTTAACATAATTCCCTCCATGCCTTTGTTCGGCACAGACTTTCTGGCTGACGGAACTATACTGAATAACGTTGTAGTTCCGCAATATGATTTTCTAACACCCTCTGATATAAAATGTGCACTGAAAACCAGGAAGAATAAGAGGTCTACTGGTTGGATAACATTCCTAACTTTATACTTAAAAAAAAAACCCCAAGGCGTGGACATTTATTGCTTTTATTTTTAACCACTTCATCAACTTACACCATTACCCCTTAGTCCAGGAAAAAGCAATATTATGAAACTTAATTCTGATCCTAAACAAGTGAACTCATATAGACCAACATTTCTTTTGTCCAATTTAGGCAAACTTTACCAGTAGTTTACTTTCAAAATTATACCAAATCACGTTTCAGAAAATGGTTTTTTGGTTTACGCAGGAGTGGCCACTAGCGAAGCCCTTTTAGGTTGTACCAATACTGTTTCTGAAGGTCTTAATTCTCGAAGGGCTACAATAGCTGTTAGCTTTGATATTGGCAAAGCATTTGATACGACGGGTCAAAATGGTATTATGTTTAAAATGCAAACATTTGGATTTAGCAATCATATATGTTACTAAAAGAATGAGCGAACGGTTTACGTTTAAGAAAACAACGCTGAATACCAGGAGTTCTTCAAGGCTCCCTACTAGAACCTTTTCTTTATAGTACCTTCCTTAGTGATTTTTCATACCCGCCAGATCATGTCAGTGTTCTCATATGCTGATGACGTGCTGGTAGCGTCTAGTCATGGTAGAGCTTCTATAGCTAATAACAGCATACATGAACATTTAATAGAGGTTTCAAGGTTGTAGCGACTGGAAGCTAAAACGCAACACTGGCAAATGGTCTCCAATTATTATAAAAGGTAAACACAAGACTACTTGTTCCTTATATAACAAATATAAATATATATTGGGTTATTTATATTTATATATATAATATGCAATTTAATAGATTTTTAACTAAGAGTTGTTGGAGAGGGGTTATTTTCCTCTTTTTGACTAGTCTGAGATAAATGTTTAATGATATCTACCCAATTCCAACCTCTGGGTCGATCACCATTTATTCCGACACGGTCCCACTGTCGACGTTTTTGAGCTTTAGAAAGTTGTTCTTTCTTGGATTCTTTTTTATTACTATTAACATTATTCGAGGTCTGCAATGCAAGTATTTCATTTTGTAAAGGATCTGTAGAATTTTCCTCTAATATATCTGACTGATAGGAAACTGAAAAATCCAATCGATCTTTTAAGCATTCAAACAACGTGTAAGTCATGCCGCATCCTAACCAATTTTCTGCTTCTTCAAGTAAAACAGTTCTTATTTTTTGTTTTAACTCCAACGACCTACACAAGTAAAAGTAGAAAAAATTACATATTATTACATGTATTTTTTGGTAACTCACAAATTTCGGTTATAAAATGCATCCATATTAATGCCAGGTTTCTTATTTGGGTATTGTTCACTCCAATGTATTTCCACTAAAAAGGATTTCTCGTTGTCATCTTTACCATACTGCCGAATTTAATTTAATTTAATTTATTACCAAACATATATATATATATACAAGCCATGTACACCTTATATTGAAATGTTGTAGGATTAATTTCCGTAAAAGCTGCATCACCTTCGTAAATGGATTGCAGAGCTTCACGCTCTTCTGCCTGTTGTTCTAGTGAATTGGACATGTTTTTTTACAATCTAATCAATGATAATTTTTTTAAATATCCATTAATTATCGACAAACTAAAAAATATTAATATTGTGATGTCAAGAGAACGTCTAAACCATATGGTTTATATTGGCAGGGTGTAGTATGCTGAGAACCAAACAGCAGCCTTAGCAGCCAGGGTTGTAACAGACTTTAGTATAATTTTCTAATGTTATAATTTGATTTTATTTAATTTAATTTTTTTTTTTGAGATTGGTTGTTTCAATTCGAATTTTAAATTTAAACTAATTGTATTATACCCGATGAATATACATCCTTGCTTTTTGATAACAATAACTCTTTGAGACTATGAAAGTTGCTTAATATATTATATTTTGCACGTACAATGGAAAATTTATTACATTCAAAAACATATGATTAGCATTATAATCAACATTACAAAGATCACATAGAAGGTATACACCATCATACGAATGACAAGTTAATAGTCTGTTAATTAGTTTAATTTCTTCCGGTGATAGACCAAAGGCATCATACCACGGTTTGCTAGGCACATTAGGAAAAATTAAGTAAAATGTCTACCTTTACTTTGAGATAACGTAATGTATCTCTCATTCCACTTAATCTACAAGGACTCGCGTATCCGACACAGAGCGTCACCATAATTCAATTTAACACTAAGTAAATTGCCATTGACACAAGCCACTTTAGCCATGTAGTCAACATTCTCGTTGAACCTAATTCCATGATGACCAGGTACCCAGATAATGTGTACACTGGTCAAAATGGAATGTTATTAATGACCGATATTAAATAATTGTTCGATTCGGCTTTTTTAAGGCAAGGCAAGCATTTCTACTGTCTGTAAAAATCGTCAGACATGTCACACCATTCTCAATTGCTACTGAGATGGCTTTAAAAATGGCCACTAATTCACCTGTAAGAGATGAAACTTTTCCTGTGACTTTATACAGCAAGTACCGTTCAGAGGCCATGCTATATATTGCACACCCACATACACCTCCTGAAATTAATGCATCAGTACCCATTACGACATAATTTTTGTTCTTATAGTCTGCACATAACTCTAGAAAGTACTAACTTAAACTCTCAGCGGGAAGGCCCGACTTTATGGTACGTAAACGAATAGCTATTGTTGAGCTTAGGAGCATGTTTAATTTCATTGAATAAGGAATGATCATATATTAAAATTTTTAGAAGTTCTTTTGAAGCTAAAAATACTCCACGAAGATCGGAAGGAAGCTCCCCGGCAAGAACATAGATATTATGAACCGGTGTAGACGGAGTTAAACCTAAGCATCTTCTAAGAGTATGATTTTTTAGAGTATTAATTTTATTATTAATGTATTTAGGCGAATGAGCAGTAACAGACCGTATGTATTCCAGTTTTCCTCTTAGAAAACATTTGTAATATCTGAGCGCAACGCTTGGACTTAAACCAGATTTAACAGGGGTCAGTATTTTAATGAGATTTGTAGCAGAGTTTAAATGCCTGGCAACATGTTCATAGTGATCTCTCAGACAGAGATTTTTAGAAATAGACATATCTAGGAATTTAAATGAATTAACCTGGTCAATCTGTTGACCCTGTATATTTATTCTAATGCATTTTGCAGTACCTTTACCTAAATATATAATTTTAGTTTTTTGCGTATTGAAATTAAGAAATAATTTAATGGGATCATTTACATTGTTTGCGTTGCCAAGAATAATCTTTTGCTTAAGTTTCCACAAACTGGAGCCACCCCTACGACAGCAAAACTTTTGCATATGATTCTAAGAAAAACAACTAACGAGTGACATGGATAAATTTAATATTCTAACCATAACTTTGTAAGATTGTAGCCACGTTCAATAATAATAACCTTTCAATAGAGCTCTTTGTGAATCATATAATATAAAACACAATATATATGTGGATGCTGTTATGTTAACATAACAACATTTGTTAGGTTATGTTATGTTATGTTATGTGGTAATCACTCTTCTCGACGCAAAAATGAGATATCAGTTCTAAATTTGGCAGAAGTATGTACAGAGCCGTCTATCTATATGTTATAGACGTCTCTGGTATAAGTATGCATTGCTCATATTCATTATACATTGTAAAATTGGACTACTATTGCGGTGAAGATTATTTGTACCAAATTTCAAATCGATATCTCCATCCAATGGTTATAGTTTTTATATCCTGCACCACCCTGTGGAAAAGGGTATATTAAGTTTGTGCGGATGTTTGTAATTCCTAAACGGCAAATGCCACACCCACCTTTACTTATACCGATCGATTCAGAATCAAAATCTGAATCGATTTATCCATGTCCGTCTGTCCTCCTGTTTGTCTATCTGAATTTGTGCGCAAGCTACAGATCGCGTTTTTTGAAATATTTTGATGGAATTGGTAGACGGACATATATTGGCCCAAAGGGGAACCCTATTGAAAATGGACCGGATTGGATCATTTTTAAAACCCCTTCCCATATGAAGTCCTATTATTTTTTGAGATATTTCGATGAAATTTGGTATAGGTACATGTATCGGTCCAAAAATAAATCCATTAAAAAATAGTTAGGGTGGGACCATATAAAAATTGTTTTTTTGATTTCATAAACAAACAAAAAATAAAATATTTTTTTTTGACATATGTATCATTTTGAAAATTTTAATTAGGTTCAGAAAAAGCAGGGAATAATAAAAATTTTTAATTTTTCAAAGAAAAAAAAATTAGAAGTGGTACAAAAAATAAAGCTTTTCATTTATCAAAGAAAAAAATTAAATTGAATAATATATCAAGTGGTGTAGGGTATTTGAAGGTTGGGCTTGACCGACTCTATTATTTTCACTTGTTTCAAAATTAATTATTTTATAAATTAAATTGTCTTCCAAAAAGTCGTGGATTTTCCTCGTAGAAAGGAGGGGAAAAATGAGTTATATAATAGGAATACGTAACGGTACAAAATTTGACCATAATTCGTGATAAGCCCTTTAAATTAGAGTTCTTAAACAGAAACCACATTTAATCAAAGTCAATTTAAGTTTTTATCTGTTTGTGGAGACCGTTTTTTTAACAATAGATGTCTTATAATTATTAATTAGAAACTACAATTTTAGAAAAAGGAAAAACTACAATTTTATTTGAATAACCATTTACAGTCTATAAAAAAAAAACAATTGAATACAAAATCTAAAACATATAGATCATTTTATTTGTGACAATATACAAAGTATATTCCACAAAAAAATGTACACCCAAAAGATTTAAAATATTTTAGTAATTGCAATTTTAATGACGAATTTAATCTACCACAAACGTGTAGTATAAAAAAAAGCACTTTTCATTCATTACAATTACAAAGTTATGAATGAACAAGTAAGAAAAGTAACATAAATTGGCTTAGGCCAAATCTTAAATACCCTCCACATTCACAACAGTGGGCGTGGCAAATACATATATATGTTGCGCCCTCTAATAGTGTGTGTATTACGTATTAACTTTGAAGTCTAGTTTTTTGGTGAATATGGTTTTTTGTAAATTGTGGACGTGTGCATCATTCATCACGCAAATTTTTTACACATCGATGGATGGGATAACTATGTATACGCATACCAAATTTCAAGTCATAGATCGACTTTTTTGGTAAATATATAGATTTTTGTCGATTGTGAGCGTGGCTCTTTACCGATTTTGCCTATTTTAAATATCGATCTGCATGCAAAAACTAAAAGTGCCTGTACAAAATTTTACTTCAATATCTCAAAATTTACGCCCGTGAGAATGCCAACAACAGACAGACACACGGACACACATGTCTAAATCGACTCAAATTTCGACGCTGATCAAGAATATATATACTTTGTAGGGTCTCTGACGCCTCCTCCTGGGTGTTGCAAATGGAAGAGCAAAGTTGGTATACCCTCATCACTAATGTGGAGGGTATAATATTGCACAAAACGTACTATAGCAGAGGTAAGGTAGTGTTAAGAATTTTAAGTGTCCGTAAATTAAAACGTCTATAAGTATTTTACTGCTTGCAGTTACCTTTATTACACATAAGCCCTCTCAATACATTTCTAATGCAGATTGAGATTTATGTTACATTGTGATTGGTTTCAGTTTGTAAGCATGATCAATAAACAATACATCGCATTAGCGCATCGATACTGAAAAAACGTTTATTTAAAGTTGTTATTTGGTGTATTCAGATAATATATTTAAAAAAAAAAATTTATGTGAACCAGTTAGTGCAAACCCATTAAAGTCATGCCATCGTGGTATATAAGTTACTTACCCACTTGGTTAAATCGGTGGTGGCAACCATCGGAGCGTTTGAATCCGTACCGCAGCATAAATATCCCCACAGAAAGTAATGGCTTATAAAAAAATTATCTACCATTTGATGTTTTCACTAATACTAGATTTGAATCCGTACCTAGCGTGAAATGACTAAATTGACTTAAGAAGGCCACCTAAAAGGTTCTTGTTTTTGTACAATTTACAAATGCATAATTATATCATGTCATATGTATGTATGTATTTATGTATATGCACATATATGTATATATTATATTAATTACATTTCTACATTTTCAAAAAGTGATGTCATATCCACATTAGCGCACTAGACAAGAATGCATTTGAATTGAAAACCCACACAAACTTATATAAAAACTCTATAAATCAATCCCAAACACCCGCACAAAAAAATATTTTTGAGATCTGAAAATTTTAATCACCATTACTAAGTGAGATTTTGATTGATTGTATGATTGGAACGGCGCGCGCTCAATTTTTTTTAACTTAAAACACTGCGTTATAGTCGGTTAAACTCAACCATTTACTTCCATAAATTATGTTATCATCAGTTTAGTTGTATCAGTAAATGAGAGTTTAGGCGTGTCAGTAAACATAAATAAGTAAATAAGTCACGTGCGACATCATTATATCAAATACCCTCCACATCTACAATGATGGGTGTGGCAGATATATATGTATTGCGCCCTCTAAATATCAGCTTGCAAGAATATGGTTTTTTGTAAATTTTGGGCGTGAGCGTGTTTTTGGCACATTTATGGATGGGATAACCATAAATATGTGCACCAAATTTCAAGTTCATAGTGTTAACATAGATTTATTTTGTATAGTTTTAGAATTACATTTTATGACGTCGTTAATAATTTAGCCTCCAGTTGGTGTTGTGTTGAGCTATCACTTTCGACGATTAATACCGATCTCCCGTGCACGATGTCAATAGCCGTAAAAGCATGTTGTCTCTATTGAACATTCCCTTCTTTCCTACTACATGAAGTTGACAGTTCGGCCTCTCCTGCCTCTCCTCCCACTTTGTCCGCCTCGAACAAATCCATGTCATCTAAATCAAAATCTTCACTCCAGTTGGTGTTGTGTTGAGCTATCACTTTCGACGATTAATACCGATCTCCCGTGCACGATGTCAATAGCCGTAAAAGCATGTTGTCTCTATTGAACATTCCCTTCTTTCCTACTACATGAAGTTGACAGTTCGGCCTCTCCTGCCTCTCCTGCCACTTTGTCCGCCTCGAACAAATCCATGTCATCTAAATCAAAATCTTCACTTTCGAGATCACGATTGGTAATACATCATGGTTTTAGATGATCAACCGACAGCACTCCCGTGTAGCACTTTTGACTTATTTGCCGGTCTGGCAAATCTTCGACAACGTATCTGTCATAATCGAAAACCTTTGTTATGATATAAGATCCCTTGTAAAAAGGGTCTAGTTTTTGTGATTGCCCTGTGGCCTGTGATTGATTATCAATAGTAAGTCACCCACTTGATATTCCCGCGGTCTTTGGTGCCTTTTGTCATACCGGAATTTCCACTTTTTTCTTTGCCTCATAATATTTATAGTATCTTGCTGGTGCCTTTCGGATAAATCGGTGTCTGTTACCGGATTATTTTGTAGTGCTTGTACTATCCTATTTTGGCTAACTTGTACGTGTTGAATATCATACTTGCTTATATAATTTTGGAATTCTTTTGACGTGAAGGTCGTTCCACGATCCGTAGTTATACGTAATGGTTGTCCAAATATACTCATTACTTCGTCAAGAGCGCTTAGAACTAGTGACAACTTTGTGTTTCTGGTAGTCTTTATAATAATGTATTTACTGAAAGCACATATAATTACTAAAATGTGCTCACAGCCCTTTTTACTTTTTGGGAATGATCCCATATGATCCAAATGTATATTTCTAAAGGGAATAGGCAATATTTCGTTTACGTGAAGTTGACTTTCTCTCTTACCGCCCTTGGCCTTATTGTAACAACAATCTGGACAAGATTGAATGTATGACTTAATGTAACGCCTCATTCTAGGAAACCAGAAGTCGCGTTGCATGCGTTCGAATGTCTTTTCAACTCCAAAATGTTCTGCATCGTCATGACATGCTTTACCATCGTACTCGTTGTGGTATAACCAACCTTTTTCCATTAACTGTTTTTTATATAAGCGACCATCAATTATTTCATAATCTGTTTTATGTTGTGCGATCACGTTTTTCTATATTTCGACATAACCCTTCAGTACATTTACAATAGATTTCAATTTATCATTTTCCATTTGCAATTCATAAATTCAATTTCCTTCTTTCGATGTAACACGTAAAAGATTATCCGCTACCGTCGGAGTCACAGTTAGTGGTAATATTGGACTTCTGTTTAATCCATCTGCGTGAGTCATTTTAGCCCCTCGATGTACCAATTCAAAATTGAACTCCTGCAATCTTAGCCACCATCGCGCAATTCGTGGTAGTAAATGAGATGTCTTTGTTGTTGCTACAGCATTGCAATCAGTTACAATTCGAAATTTTGTTCCCAACAAATAGGTTCGAAATCGTTCAGCACTATTGACTTTAATAACGAGTTTAATGGTTTTGCCATAACACTATAGTTCTTAACAAATTTCCTAAAAAAATTTGTTATGCCAATAAATTTTCGTATATCCGATGTATTTTGTGGCCTTGGAAATTCATTTATGCATTTAGTTTTTTCTTCATCTGATTGAATACCTTTAGAGCTTATTACATGCCACAGAAACGTAACCGTTTTGTCAAGAAATTTACATTTTGACGGCCTTAATGTCAATCCTTCATTTTTAACCGCTTCTAGAAATTCATTAAGATACTCAATCGACTCTGCCACATTTCTAGATGGAATTATTATTTATCACATGCGCCATTAATTCTTGAAAGACCATAGGTGCATAGCCCAAATGGCATAACATTATATTCATATAAGCCTTCAGGTGTCAGAAATGCTGTAAACTTTTTACTTTCTGCTAGTGGTATCTGATAATAGCCTGGTGTCGTATCTAATATTGTAAAATATTGGTTATCAGCCAGTTTTACTAGTTGTTCCTCTACAATTTACATTAAGTAATGTTTCTTTATAGTAACCGGATTCAACATTTTATAGTCTACACATAGACGGCTTTCAACATTTGCCTTTGGCACAAGAAGAACTGAAGCAGCATCTGGCGATGTACTTGGCCTTATAATATTTTGTTCCAACAAATTTTGTGGAATTTTTGACGATGTTGGCACCATGTACCGTTTGCCAACAATAGTTTTATCCGTGGTTACTTCAATATGCATTTCAATAGATTTGAACTTTCCTAAACCTTTAAGTGTTTCTGCGAAACATTGTTCATGGAGCACATTAAAAACTTCGTCTTTATCTTTGTCCATGAGTTCTACACCCATATTATATTGATAATCAGGTATGGATTCTACCTCTAACACTTCTTCTGTGATTGTCATACTCTGTTTATTTTTGCACAAGATATCTCTTCCTAAGAGAATATCATATTATAGATGTTCATCTGGTATAATATATATGGCAGCTTCAATAGTCTCGCCATCAATTTGCATTACAGCCATTATCCTTTCTTTGGCCTCAATCACAGATCCTCCAAATCCAATCAGGTTCTTTGATGTTGGTAAGTGCTTGATATCCCTTGGAACCGCAGACATTTTCATTAATGTGGAATCACTCCCCGTATCCACAAAACCTTGGTATTCTGCGTGATTGATTTTCACTTTCTTTATAATAGGCGGAATTTGATTTTTAATAAACGATGACGGATTTACTATGGCGACTGACGACTAAGTTTTACACTCTTTTGCCTCATGTCCAAATTTGGAACACTCTGTGAATTTCGGTTTCTTCTGTGGTAGTTTACATTTAGCCGCTATATGCTCATTTACATTGCAGTTGAAACATTTGTTCCCCCTTTTTTTCATTGTTTACTTGGTGTGGTTCATCTGGCTGTTTACCTTGGTAATTCTTCTTGACCGATACCGCTCTCGGAATATTTTCCAACGAAAGAAGAAGATCATTGCACGTTTATAAAAATTAAAATTCTTTTTTTTTGTTTTATTTAAAAAAAAAAAAAATTTTTATTTATTATTATACTTATTCTACAACTTAACACTAAAGAATGATCGTACCATTCTTTTTGCCTCCATTTATAACAACGTCTAAAGCTCAGTCAAAGTGGCGAGCTTGCATTTTAGACACCTGCAACCTGCGTGGGAAACACATGAAATAGCAGTTTGCACGGTCATTTGATATCGGACACCTAAACTACTTCAAGCGCTGTTTAAACTATACCACAACCAGCGCTAATAAAACCGTTTCATAACTCCTCCCCCTCCAAGTGCGATCGTCCTCGATCGTATTTAAAAATATGGAATATTATTCATATTGAGACCGGAAGAGGGTGGCTGAATATTTGGGTTAGGTAATGTAGGGAATGGTTCCCCACGATTTTCAACAACTAATTTTCTCGGTCTTAGCTTGACCAAAATGAAAGCAAAAGTCACGAACGCAATGAATCCTCCCACAGACATTCCAATTATATGGGTTTCTCTTTGTAAAGAGTTCAAGTACTTAGTGTTATTAATGTGAAGTTCGTTCAAAGACTCCACTGAAAGCACTTTAGAAATAGACAACTCTTTGGGTGTAGGTTGAAGAGCGGCCGGCATTGCCTCTAAAGGCAAAGATTCCAAATTTTCGTATCTGTCATTATTCAGATAAATTGTCATATTATGGAAACGGATAAGGTAGGTTCCGTGAACAAAGTTATTGTCGGACGAAGTTCTGATAGTACCATTGAAGTTATTTAAAAAAACCATACCTGGGTGGATCAATTCCACACCCGTACTGCTCTGATCGCTGCTATAATTACATGAAGAATTTAATCCTTTTAGTATTCTGAAAATACAAGTATCATTTCTTAAATCTATTAAATTATCTCTATTACAAATTTTTACTTCGTTTAGTTCAATACATTTCTTTTTTAGACCAAATATTTCTCTTTCATTTTTTATAATATAATCAAAATCTACTTTAATTAATTTTCCATTTTTGTTTACAGATTTCAAAAGAAAGCAATAGTAAGTTTCCATTGCAGTTAATGATATTGTGATAACGTACAAAATTTTCATTTTTACTTAAAACACTAACACTACTATATCTCAATGCATCCTCTACGGAATTAAACGGTAAACGCTCAGATTGTAGTCTACTTACGGCTAATCTTATTTCTTCTTGATCAAGAAGCATTGAATTCAAAATATTATGACCTGCCCACTGCAACGCATATTTGATGTTTAGTAACTCTTCTTTAATTATGCGAATTTTATCTCGTTGCAGTAGAGCGAACCCATCGATCTCTTTACTCCGTGCTTCATTATGTGTATTATTTCGTTTGTTATGTGTGTTAAATTTTGTAGTCTTGTAGTGAATACCTCGTCAATCATGACTTGTCTATTATTGTTATCGTTTAAATCCCGTAAATTGTTTTGTATCATTTTTAGGTCGTCATGGTCTGGAGACCGGCCAAATATTTCCAAGCAGTTCATAAAATGTCTATTGATCTTTTATTTCTATTTTTATTAGGATTAATCAATCTCCTTTAATATTCTAATAGTTTGATGTATGTCATACTTTATTACGGGATACAAAATGTGGCCTGTGGGTAACACTTTCTCAGTGTATGTTGTGATATTTTTCAGTGCTTCTTCATATTTCAGTATATTTATAATATGGACAAACTTAAAAGTTCCTTCCTTGATCTTTGCCAAACCATCGTTAATAGTTACCAAATGTGAGGCACTATAGTCCACGATCTGTATGTCGAGACGACTTGGTACAAACAAAGCAAACAGGACAAACAATAACCTACGGAATGAGAAATTATTAGTTTCTTATCAGACTCTTATGGACCAATCTGACAGTTGCAGTAGTCACAGTGCTACTTTGGTTTTCTTTCAATTTCTTTTCTATACTGAGCTGTTAATTTTGAACCTAAACGCTTATTAATACGGACATAAATTACTTCTCCAGGAGCATAGGTTTTCATCGGCTTTTTATCTTTGTTATGATAGGCCATATCCATATCCTGTTTTCTCCTCAGTCTCTCAACATTAACTCTACGTTCGTTCACCAATCCCTCAGGATCAGTTGAGACGGACCAAAAAACATCGCGACTGGTTTTTTCTTAATAGTAGAATGAATAGTATGGTTGTACTCATTCACGGCTCTTATGAGCAAGTCGTGGAAAGAAGAATGACTTTTTTCAGTCACAAAACACCTCATCAATTCGGTCAATGTTGAGTGACAACCTGGCCATTTGAATTACTCGAATAAGGTGGCACATTATAAACCTGAATCCCAAATTGATTTTCCAGCATAAACAAAACAGCTGAGGATCTTAGAGACTTCTCATTATCCATGACAATAACCTTAGGAACACCGAATGCTATAATAATCTCCCTCAAAGGCTCTTTAATATGCTCTACAGCTCTTGATCGAACAAGCCTAACTTGAACATACTTAGAAAACTTGTCAATTGTCAGAACCAAATTGCGCTCTGTAATGTATAGATCAATGTGAACGATCTGTCCAGGATATTCTGGAATAGGTGTCGGATTTATTTCGGTTCTGTTGGGATGTCTATCATATTTTTTCTCCAAACAAGTCCTACACTGTCCTATGACCTGCTTGATTTTTGATTTCATTAAGGGAAAATTTTTGCAAAATCTGTGCCATATTCTCTTGTATTCCCCTATGAGCACGAGTATGTTCCCTAGTGATTATTTCTACCCTTTCCGTTTCAGACGGAACATCTTTGACTATGGTTTGAGTAAATCTTATTTTATAACTCTGAAAATGTACCGGATAAATCTGTTGAACCTTTCCCATGATTGTTTCGGTGGTGTGCAATCCATTCACAAGATTTGGGTCCAAGATAGAAGGTAGCTTTGTCTCGTCAAAAAAAGAACGTTGCACTATGTGCCTATGGTAAGTAGGAAATGGTAATTCGAATCCATCTTCTGAGGTTTCCCCCAAACGCAACTGTATTTGATTCTTAAAAACATTCAACGGGCATTCAACTGTTGGAATTAACTTGTGACCCGAGCTACTGTCGCTATGGATTGTGGGTGTTAGTGTATTAATTTGATTCCTAGACAAAGCATCTGCCACCACATTACATTTCCCAGGTTTGTAAATCAGTTGATAGTCATATTCTTCTAGTATAGACTTCCATCTCTTCATTTTGGTATTGGCTGATGATCAGTAAAAATCTTAATTCTTGCCCTGCCGAACAAATAATTTCTAAAGGAATTCAAAGCCCAAATAATTGCCAGAAGTCCTTTTTCGTTTGTTGCAAAATTTTCTTCCGATTTTGAAAGAGTACGAGATATAAAAGAAATTGGCCTGCCTTCCTACTCTAATATAGCCCCAATTGCAAAATCCGATGCGTCCGTTGTTAAGTGGAAGTTTTTAGAATAGTCGGGATATGTCAAAAGAATGTCATCCTAAGCATCCTAAGGTGGTTTTGAGCTCATTAAAGGCATCCAGTTCCCATTTACCTAGCTCAATGGCCTTCAATGCAGAAACTTTAGAGGACGAATGTCCATCACCCCCTCTCAAAAGATTCGTAAGGGGTTTCGCTAGTTTAGCATAATCCCGAACAAATCGCCTGTAGAAACCTGTAAGTCCCAGAAAAGATCTCAATTCCTTCAGCGTTCTTGGTACAGGGACATTCACCATAGCTTCCATTTTCTTTGGATTGGTTTTTAAGCCATCCTATGACCTATAAAGCCTAAAAATTCTATTTCTGTTCTTAGAAACTCGGTTTTATCGAGTTGGACCTTCATGTTTGCTAATTGCAGTGTATTAAAAACTGCACTTATGTTCTCTAAATGTGTTTCTTCGTTCTTCCCGAAAATTATTATGTCGTCAACATAGATATAACACCTTTTCCCTATATGGTTGCGAAGTATGTCGTCTATGGCTCTTTGAAATATAGCCGGAGCATTTTTCAACCCAAACGGCAGTCTCGTAAACTCGTATTTGCCGTTGTTCACAGAGAACGCTGTCTTCTCAATATAATCCTCTCGTAATGGTATTTGGTGGAAACCACTTTTAAGGTCAACTACAGTAAAATATTTATTATTTCCTAAATTGCGCAAAACCTTTCCTATTTCCGGGATTGGGTACTTGTCTGCGATGGTGATTGAATTGAGTTTCCTGTAATCCACAACGACCCTAAATTTCCTTATTCCTAATGCGTCCTCTTTCTTTGGAACTACCCAAATGGGTGAGTTATAAGGCGACTTTGATGGTCTTATTATGCCATCCTCTAATAATTTTCCAATTTGTTGGTCTACTTCGTCCTTAAGGGACATTGGGTAAGGATAACTTCTAGAATAAAAAGGTTCGTCAGTCGTTGTACGTATTTCCCGTTTAATTCCAGTTGTATAAGTCAATTTTTCGTTGGGCTCAGAAAAAAGAGACGGATGTTTTTGCGCGATTTCATAGATTCTTTTTCTTTGGTCGTCAGTCAAATGGTCTGCTTGGATATTAATAGCGTTCACTGATTGTACCTGGCAATGTTTGATTTTTATTCTTTTTCCTTTTTCTATAGTCATGTAGTCATTTTTAGTATGGATAACAGCATTCATGTCCCTCAGAGTGTCCATCCCCAAGATAGCATCAAAAGATTTGAGCGTTGGCAACAAGAAAAATTTAGCCTCTTTATCCTTAATATTAAACAAATTAGCTTTTTTATGCTGTGTGATTTCCACTACACCTCCTATAGAATTTGCAAAAAATTAATACAATTTTTATTGGATCCTGTGTCTATCAGTATGCGTAAAATTTTCCCACACCCCGTCTTATCTTCAAAATAAGGTAGCGAGGAGTTCTTCAGCCTAAAAAATGAATATCTGATAAATCTTCTTCTTCTGTAGGTTCGTTTTCGTCTCCTAGGTCCAGAGATTGCACGTATTCACGCACTCTCTCCTCATAGTCCTCGTACCTTTCCCCAATTATGTCCTGGTAAGTCTGCATAGGGCGTTCATCGTCCTGTTGTTCCCTTTTACCTGGGTCGTCCGAAGTGATGTGAAAGTTCCTCTGCTGTTTGTTAGGTGTGTACGCTGGTTGCGTCAATGGTCTTTTCATTGCGAATTGTCTGTTCAAGTTATTAGCATAATCTACTTGTCGTGTCTGTATGCTTGGGTCAATGTCCATTGGTTTCGGTGGTCGAGGTGGTGCTTGGTATGGAGGTCTCTGCTGATGGAAAACTCCTTGCGAATTCATTGGTCTTTGTTGATGAAAAGGTCCTTGTTGGTAGTTCTGTCTCTGTGAATAAATAGGTCTTTGTTGATACAGTGGTCTCTGTGGCTGTGGTATAAAAGCTAATTGTGGATAAAATGGCATTTGATTAGTCCGTTTTGGCGGAGTTGGTTTATTTAAAAAATTATTAAAAGGTACTTCATGTGTGACATGTCCATTGGCCTTATTAGCATACAAAGTCCTATAATTATGATTTTCTAATTTCAGGCACAAATGCAAAGCCTGCGGTAAATCAGCCGGCTCTCGCATAGCCAACAATCTCGGTAAATCTCCTCTGAGACCCCTAATGAAAGTATCCAATGCTCTATCCTTATATGTTTGTATCAAAAGTGTAGAAGATTCCCTATTTAATTCCATGCTACCCATTTTATTCAATACCAAGGCTTATAAACTTTCTGGTAAAATTCCTGAACAGTTCCCGATCCCTGTATTAGTGTGGACATCTGATATTCCAATGTTGGAATATCACGTTTATCTCCATAATGGAGTGTTAGGCAGCGACAGATCGCTCGCCAGTCCAGCGGAGCGTTATAAGATTCGAGGGCGATATCAGCATTGCCCACTATCTTATTCCTGACCACGCTAAGTATACCGTAATACTTAGCCGTACCAACTAAAGGTTGGCAAATTTCCAAGACACGCTCCACACTTTTCTTCCAAGAGCTAAACTCCCCGGGATTCCCTGAGAATTTTCTAAGACATCTTACCACGTCAAGAGGTTAGAGGACTTAGACAAGATCCCAGTCCTCTAACCTCTTTCTGTGTTCAGGTCTTATATCTTGGTCGGCCATTACCCCAAAGTCAGTCACGGGATTCATTATACCCCGAATCATCTGTCTTCCCTGCTCACTCAAAATTCTAGTGACAATATCTATCACCATAGGCTCCAACTGCGCATTTATGGGTGCTGTAACGATGATAGTTGCAGGGGTGAAAGCCGTCGGTTTCCTGAGTATCGCCACATTAAATTTCTTTCAGTACGCTTATTTTCTTATTATTTACACATTTATTTATTTTTATTTATACAAAAATCTTTATGGCCTGTTTGTCTTTTTCCTTGATCTCAACTCGACTAACTAACTTCTTGTATAAGCAATCCTACCTTTATATAGAAAAAAATATGAAAAACTACAAACTACATTACTACATAATTTAGAGCCTACTCCTATTAAGAATAATTATTTTTATAAGTACAAAGTTAAAATTATTATATGTGATAGGAAAAAGTTTTTCCTTCCCCCTCCTCTTCGGGGTACCGAATAGAGATTGACACCCACCCATCCGACTTTCAGCTGGATTATACAGATTGTTATCTGGCAGAATGTCTTTGACGGGAGAAACTTCGGTGGTATAAAACAAATTAGATCGCACAGGTGCTATGTTGATGCACCCCTGCGCACGCCTAGAGGACGGTTGACCTATTCGAGTTGTAGATGGTTCGCCTCGCCGTCCACGAAAGTATCGGATGGATAGTGTGCTAGCCATACTATTAATAATCTATAAAGACAAGGAAGAGAAATAGATGGATAGTTAGCGCAAACTTACTCCTTCACTGTGACATCCTTTTCATAATCCTCAGGTCCATTATATAAGTTTAGATCTCGAACGTGACATGTACGTTGTTGCCCGAGCCCTTGTATTTCTGCGATGACCTTAGATGGTAAATTAATTACTTCACTGATGTGCTAGTGTTAATAGCAAGCATGACTTCCGGAAGATATTCGTCCCATTTCTTATGGTTGTTAGCTGCGAGCTGTGAGATGATGGTTTTAATGGTTCTATTGGCTCGTTTTGTGGGATTCTCTTGCGGGGTGTATGAAGCTGTTAGCTGCTGTCGTGTGCCGATAGATTCCAAGTACTTTTGAAAAATCTTACTGGTGAACTGCGCCCCGTTATCTGAAATGAGCATCTTCGGAACACCATATCTGCAGACTACCTTTTCTCGTAATGTTTTGACGAGACCCTCGGCGGTGGCTTTACGCAGCGGTGTCAATTCGACCCATTTCGAAAACTTATCAATTAGAACCAGGAGCATTGTATTCCCATGACTAGAGCGCGGTAGTGGACCTACAAAGTCTGCACAGATAGTTGACCAAGGTTCTTCCGGAATATGTGTAAACATTTCTCCGGCAGGTCGTTGTTGGCTGACTTTATAGCGCTGACAAGACTCGTAGCTGAGTACATATCGTTTAATATCTCGGTACATTCCAGGCCAGTAGTAGCGATTATATATTCGAGCAGCAGTTTTCCTAACTCCAAAGTGTCCGGCTGCGGGTTGGTTGTGGTTTTCTTGTAAGATTTGTTGTCGCATATTACTTGGTACACAAAGCTTCCAAGCAGCTTCGTCGGAGTCCGAAGCTCGTGAAGGAAGGTGGCGGTATAGCTGACCGTTCGTTCTAGTGTAGTCTGGGAATTTTTCTGGGTTTGTTTCAATTTCGTGTAGCTTCTTTTTTAGCCATGGATATATTATATTTTCGTTTGCTGGATGCTCGGGTGTGATGGTGGGGACTATGGTCAGTCGACACTCTTCGACTGGCTGTCTCGACAATGCATCGGCTACAACATTTTGGGTTCCACGTCGGTACAAAATGTCAAAGTTGTATTGTTGCAATTCTAATGCCCATCTCGCGAGGCGACCTGATGGATTTTCAAGAGAGTTTAACCATTTTAGAGAGAGGTGATCCGTTAACACGGTGAACTTGTATCCCTCTAAGTAGGGTCTCATTTTCCGAACGGCCCACACTATGGCTAGGCATTCCTGTTCAGTTGCACTGTAGTTTTTTTCAGTTGAGTTTAGATGTCTACTTGCATACGCGATGACCCTTTCATGTCCATCTAAATCTTGCGTAAGTACAGCACCTAGACCGACTTCACTTGCATCGGTTTGTAAAGTGAACGGTTTGGTAAAATCTGGGCATGATAGCACTGGAGCATTCGTGAGTTGAAGTTTGAGTTTATCAAAAGCTTGTTGTTGGTCATCGGTCCACTTGAAGTGTTTCCCCTTTTTCAATAATGACGTTAGCGGTTGAGATATATTAGAAAAGTCTGTTACAAAGCGTCTATACCAGGATGTTGTTCCTAGAAAGCGACGTAGTTCGCGAATATTTTTAGGCGGTTGCATCTGGGTAATGGCTCTAATTTTATCTGGATCGGTTTTGATCCCCTTGTTGGTTACAATATGCCCTAGGTATCGAACCTCTTGGCGAAAGAATTCACATTTAGCCGAGTTTATTTTCAAGTTGGCCTCCCGTAGCCTACGGAAAACTTCCTTAAGATTGGCCATGTGATGTCGTAAAGTTTTACCAATCATGATTATATCGTCGAGATACGCGAAGGCGTATGGCTCCAAATCGGGCCCAATGACTGTGTCCAAGACGCGTTGAAAGGTGGCAGGGGCAGAGTGAAGGCCAAAAGGCATCACCCTCCATTGATATAACCCTCTTCCCGGCACGGTAAACGCAGTATATCTTTTACTATTTTCCGCCATGGGTATTTGCCAGTAACCACTCTCAAGGTCTAAGCTGCTGATGTATTTCGCTTCGCGAAGTCGGTCCAATATGTAAAATATACGCGGTAATGGATAAGCGTCTTGTTCGGATCGTTTGTTTAATTGTCGGAAATCCATACACAATCGCCAGGTACCATTTATTTTTTTAACCAATGTGATTGGAAAACTATAAGGACTTCGAGATGGTTCAATACAACCCTTTTCTATCAGTTTATCTATTTCCGAGTTGATGATTTCTTGCATGGCTGGGTTTCTCGATTGGTAGCGAATTTTTACTGGTCGTTCGTCTAGCATATGAATGTTATGCTCACCTAGGTGGGTTCGTCCGGTAACACTTTGAAACATGGATAACTCTGTATCAAGAAATTCAGCAATGTAATTTTTTTCCTCAGTGTTCTCTGTAGTTGCTTCTGTTCTTTGCACATTATCACTGTAGGTAAATGCTGATACGGATGATAGCTGTGGTTTATTATTACTGGTGTCGTTCAGTACATTGCTTTCATGTGAAGGAAATTTTTGTAAAACTCGTTCTGGTGCTTCGGGTGATGTTGTTATGGCTTTATCATGTGGATTTTGTTTATTTGACTGCCTGCGTTGGGTGTAGAGTATCGGCTTCGGTGTGATTATTTCACGACGGTAAGCTACAGTTGGTGTTGGTAAAATTGTATGATTGTGTGTCATAGTTGGTGTATTCTTTAGTGAGCTATTGGTGTTAATTTGACTCGGTTGAAGTTGTGCTGTTCCCATTGGTTGAGAAGTATCAAGGTTGTCATCCGCCGGTGCTGCTTTTCTACGTGGCTGTTGTTCCTTGGGTGTAGTTTCAAACATGACCATACAGCGCGCTGGTGATGAGTTCTTTGTGTTGCAAGTAATTGAAATTCCTGCACAATTGATAATTGCATTAAAAGCTCTGAGAAATGTTAACCCTAATATAACGTCTACAGGTGTACCGGGCATTATCAGAAATTTTAAATTAGCCTTGATGGTTCCCATTTGTACATCACAATGGATAGCTTTGGTTACGCGACGTTGAGATCCATCGGCAAGGTATTAGAATTCAATGTTTGGGCGAACAATGGACTTACAAAACAACTGGTTGCGCCGGTGTCAATAATACCTGTGGTGAGGCGACCATCTATACACAGTGTCGCGGTTAATTTATCACCTTCACAATTTAGTGTGGTATCGTGTTCGTGGGGTTGTACTGTTGGGACCTGGTTGTCCCACGTTAAACGCGGGTCCCATTGTGGTTTTCCGGCTGTGGTTGGCGGCAACATTCAATTGTTCTTACGTCTGGACGGCCACAATCCCAACAGAATAATCTCCGAGGTTTGTGACATTGTTGAGCAAAATGTTCTTCTTCTCCACATCGTCGGCACATATTACGAGGGTTACTCATATGATTTACTAGCCGATGCGTTTCTCGTGTAGGTGCGGTACGTGTACTTGGTATACTCTCGAAATCGTCAGCAAGCTCTAATAGCTGAGGTAGAGTTGTAAAATCAGTGCGCTTGATATATAACAGATAGTTCGGTAATGCGTTCGAATAGATGCGGCGCAATTTGTCACCTTCACCTCATAGTGGTATGACGCATTTTATTTTGTATATCCAAAACATACTCTTTGAATTTCTCACGGGGTCGTTGTTTACGCGCTCTTATTTCGTCTTCTAACTTCTCCAAATAACGTGGTGCCATAAAGAATTTGAGCAAGTCTTGTTTAAATGACTTCCACGTTTCCCAATGTTGATTGTTGTTCCGGAACCATATTAACGCTTGATCACGCAAAAATTGAGGCATGGTACAAGGTAAACGATCCAAATCGATACCATAAGTGTCTGCTAATTCTTCCATTCGATCTAAAAATGCAAACGGATCGGGTCCTCCGTTATAGGTAACTCCCCATTTTCGAATGATTTCCATCATTGCTAAGTTGCTAAGATGGTCATCACAGTTTGCTCTCTTGTTGGCGTTCGGCTGATTTAATATAGGTGCAGTTAATATTGTTGTCGGTTCTTCATATAGAGGCGGCTCCGGTGTTAGTACCCTCAACGGGGTTGCACGATTGGTTTCGTGTAACTCTTGTATTTGTTTCAAACGTTTTATTTGTTCTTCACCATGCTCTCCGAGTAGAAACAATTTAAAACGTTGTCTTAATTCTTCGACGGTACCTTTGGAATCAAGCAAAAACTCATCCAAATAACTCCCAAGAACCTCTTTATTGAGTGAGTATATCCAGCTGGTACGAAAGTCGGCTGTGGCCATATTGGAGTTGTTTGAATATCCTTGAAATTATTGCAATCAGATTTTTTTTTTCTTTTGGTCTGTTTTATTGACAAAATTCTGGTTCCAGGTGGGTTTTTTTTTTCAAGAACTTTGTTTTATAGTGAGTTGCAGATTTTTTTTAGTAACGTTTTATATAGCTTTGCGTTTGGTATGTGTAAATTTTAAGCGTAATGCAGAGACTCAATGCAAGTCTCCCTGCTCGGGCGCCAAATGTAACGATGATTTCCAGTTGCAGGGGTGAAAGCCGTCGGTTTCCTGAGTATCGCCACATTAAATTTCTTTCAGTACGCTTATTTTCTTATTATTTACACATTTATTTATTTTTATTTATACAAAAATCTTTATGGCCTGTTTGTCTTTTTCCTTGATCTCAACTCGACTAACTAACTTCTTGTATAAGCAATCCTTCCTTTATATAGAAAAAAATATGAAAAACTACAAACTAAATTACTACATAATTTAGAGCCTACTCCTATTAAGAATAATTATTTTTATATATAAAAAAAAATATGAAACGCGACAAACTACATAACTACAGTATTCTTAGCCTACTCCTATTAAGAATAATTATTTTTATAAGTACAAAGTTAAAATTATTATATGTGATAGGAAAAAGTTTTTCCTTCTCACAGTGCTGCAGCAGAAGCTGATGCAGATGCTGAAGTAGAAGGAGCAGAAGCACCGTTCAATACGGGCGCTCTTAAAATATTTTGTGGGTTTGACATTTTTCTATGCTTCAAAGCTTCTTTCAAAAATAAAAAAAATTATTGTTCAAATCTTCAAAGAAGTTAAACAATAAACTGCATAGTTTGTCTCATTTAATTTATTAACCATCGTTTTGAATTCGCTTGAAAACATTTTGAGTATTTTTAACTAAAAGCCCATAACCTGATAAAAAGTCAAAAGTTTTATTACAGAATAAAAAATAATAAATCATACAATTCCATAAATTTCATGGTGAACTTGTGTTTTTAAAAGTAACAAGTGTATTTTTACATATATATATTGATCAACAGTAGTAAGCCTTATACATATAATTGTCTCTTTTCCACTTTTGGATTTCAACTGTCATAAACGTTGGTTGTATTTTTTTCCCCTTTTTGGAAAATTTTCCTCTTACTTATTTTTGTATAAACCTTTATTTTCTATTTTGTAGGCAAGATCTATTCCAACTTCTGAGGTGTTATATAATATAATATATATATAATTAATTATATAATATAATATATATACAATATAATATTAATTGTTAATATTACCGTTAAGTTCGGAATCGTTAAAGATTTATATAATGAATTCATTATTTTTAAATATTAATACCTTGGGAGAATGATTTCCGTACAAAGAGACATATGACATATATCGCGCGTCTTTCTCTGTGATGCAAATGCTTTGACAAAATCTTGATTGATCATGACTCAAAACTTGATGCTACTGATATGTTAATTTTTAAAGTCTTTCAAGTTTTCAAGTGTTGTACTATGTATAATGCAGCCACCCCAACTAATGTTTTAAACGATACTGCATTGCAGTACAAGAGGCAAAAATATAAAAAATAAATTTTATTTTCAAGATGAACAATGCATGATTATTCGAAATCTCTTACAGGCACAACAGGTCAAAGTGTCCTCAATGTTATTACTGTTGATATATGTCGTGACATTAATCACGGCAAACATCACACGGAATATTTCTATGCCGCGGAGGAAGCTTTAATTGTACGTCGGGGTGACCCTTTTAGAATACGCTTTAATTTTAATCGACCATTTAATCCGGAAATTGATGCCATTAGTCTTATATTCACAGTAGCTAATGAAAAGAAACCTAGTCCCGGACACGGTACTCTGATTGGTTTGGTACCTCGATTTGATATTAATTATATGAGCGATCCACTTGAATGGGAAGCAGTTATAGAAGAGATGGAGGGACATTTTTTAGTAGTATCAATAAAACCTTCAGTAACTTGTCCTGTGGCAGAATGGAAAATCGATATAGACACCAAAATAATGGGTAATGGTTCCAAAACGTTTATGCTAGATGTACCCGTCTACATATTATTCAATCCTTGGTGCCCGACTGATCAGGTATACATTCCAGGCCATGATGAACGTAAAGAATACATTTTAAATGATACAACATTGATATGGAGAGGTTCCTATAATCGTTTGCGACCTTCAGTATGGAAACTGGGTCAATTCGAAAAACATGTGTTGGAGTGTTCTTTAAATTTATTAGGTACAGTAGGTCGTATACCCGCCTCTCATAGAGGAGATCCTGTGCGTGTCAGTAGAGCTTTGTCTGCTGCTGTCAACTCTGTAGATGATGATGGCGTAGTTTTGGGTAATTGGACAGAAGATTTTTCGGGTGGGATTGCACCTACAAAATGGATTGGCTCTACTGAAATATTACAACAGTACTACAAAACTAAAAAACCGGTTAAATACGGTCAATGTTGGAACTTCGCTGGTGTGTTAACGACAGTAGCTCGGGCTCTAGGAATTCCTTCTCGCATAGTAACTTGTTATTCCTCCGCTCATGACACTCAAGCATCACTTACTGTAGACATATTTATTGATGAAAATAACAAAAAGATGGAATCTGAAACCACGGACTCAATTTGGAACTATCATGTTTGGAATGAAATATGGATAGCTAGGCCTGATCTAGGCGTGGGTTCGAATGGAATTGGTTACGATGGGTGGCAAGTTGTTGATGCTACACCTCAGGAAGCCTCTGACAATATGTTCCGAGTAGGACCAGCATCAGTTCAGGCCGTTAAGAACGGCGAAATTTTACGCCCCTTTGACAGCGGTTTTGTATTCTCAGAAGTCAACGCCGATAAGATATATTGGCGCTACAATGGTCCATTTCAACCTTTAAAGTTGCTACGAAAGGACTCATTAGCCACAGGCCACTTAATAAGCACCAAAGCAGTTATGAAGTGGGAACGCGAAGATATTACTGACCTTTATAAATACAAGGAAAGAACCCAAGAAGAACGAAACGTCATGTTGAAGGCTCTCAAACAATCGCGGCAAGCTTTCAGCCGTTATTATTTGAATGATAGTTTTAATGATATTGAATTTGACATGCAGCTAAGAG
Source organism: Crataerina pallida (assembly GCA_949710015.1). Classification (NCBI taxonomy): domain Eukaryota; kingdom Metazoa; phylum Arthropoda; class Insecta; order Diptera; family Hippoboscidae; genus Crataerina; species Crataerina pallida. The sequence goes on along the minus strand of OX453289.1, from coordinate 23,663,778 downwards.
ATGATATAAAAATTGGCGAACATTTTGAAGTTATTTTGGCAATAATAAACAAATCCGAAAATAAATTACATACGGCAAATGGACAATTGAGTTGTGATTCTGTTCAATACACTGGTTTAAACGGGGAAGAGATTAAAATAATGAAATTTCAGGTGAACATCAAACCTTCAGTCACTGAGTACGTGCGCATGGAAGTTAGATTCGAAGACTATTTTAAAAAATTAACTTCTCAGGTTTGTACAATATTTTAAATCAACAGATTCAACAGAGTTTTTCTCGTTTATAGGCGTCTTTCAATATATCTTGTGCAGCAACAGTGCAGAAAACTGATTATGAGTACTTTGCTCAAGATGATTTTCGCGTTCGTAAACCTGATATTAAGTTCACCTTTCAAGGGGATTTAATAGCCAAACAAGAAGTTGACGTAATAGTGCGCCTGAAAAATCCTCTTCCAATACCTTTGAAAAAGGGACTGTTTCAAGTAGAAGGACCCGGTATTGAAAAAGCTCTACGGTTTAAGGTGAAAGTTTGATTCCTTTTGTTTCAAACCTACTCAAAATTATTTAATTATAGATTGCGGAAATACCCGCAGGTGGTACAGCAGCTTCCACATTCAAGTATATTCCCCCTTACGCCGGACGTGCCACTTTAGTGGCCAAATTTACTTGCAAAGAACTTGATGATGTTGATGGCTATGCACATTATGAAGTTCAGCCACACCCCAATAATATTATAATGACTAACCCTTTTAATGATTACCACATCAGGAGAAGAACAAATGTTATTCCATAAATGTTCGATTCTTATTATTATTTATTAACAAAGGCACTGAGCCCCCCCCCCCCCCCCCCCCCCTATTGACATATTAAATATACTTGCAATTTTTTAATCCGTTTTATTATTGCAAGCCTAAAGCAAAAGGTGGCTTACTCGCAGTTTTTAAATAATAAATGCCGCGAGCATTTAAGGACATCGAATCTCCCATCAAAATGTTAAGTCCGGTACAATTCCTTACCTTAAGATCCTCTACATTAGTGCAAAGGGTAGCGTAAAAACCTTTAGTGCTATTAATGGATTCAGCGTAGTATTCGTAGGAACGTCCATGACTGCAGCCAGCTGATAAATAAAACAACTTGATTTAATTTCAATCGTTCATCCTACAGAATTTTATATGATTACTAAATATTTGACTGATATCTGAGCACCCGGGTTGCGGAGGTGTACCCCCGTTAGGGTAAAAATCTGCGTGTGCTATAGGCTTTTTGAAGCCGAGAAAACCAGCGCAACTATGTATGACATCGACTAACTCGGCATCAGTGTAATCCAAATGATTTTCGGGGCCAATACAATCTTCGAAGGCAGGGCGGGCCGGGTCTAAGCCTTTTGAAAATAAATATGTCAGCAGATTCAGGGCAATTCATATCATGAATTAACAATTACCAGTAATTCTTCCAACGCGATACTTTGTATAAGAACCGGCATAACCCATTATGTGGGCTCCCAAACTATGACCTATTAAATGAATACGTTTAGGGTCGGCACTTCTCACTTCTACCAACAAGTCAATCAATTTTGCTACGGCACGCCCAACTTGGACAGTATATCGTGCGGGTCTAAGGTAATAAATATTATCTGCCTGATCCCTCCAGTTAATAGCTAAAGTTAAATCATTTTCAATTTAGCACCAACTGTGCTATGATATAATAATTTAACGTACCGAAAACATTGATGTGACCTCGTAGCATATATGCTCCTCTAATAGATTGTATAGAATCACTTTGAGTACTAGATTTCCATCCGTGCACTAAGACTTTTGTATCCAATTTAGGATTGAATTTCTGAGCCATCTCTTCCCAAGTGTCTCGCTTATAGCGAGAATTGTCTCCACTATCATCAAGCAAATAATTATTGACTATAGGTTTACCATTGATCGAAGGGCTGAATATAAATAAATTTGAATATAAAATTTACTACTCATGGCACACATATAAATTATTGTTAGTATTCCACAGACCACAGACGCACGGATTTATCATAGTCATGCCTGGTATTTACGTGTTTGTCACATTACAACATTGGTATAACATATAACCTCTTACCACTATGATGAAAGATGTAAAAAGAATAAATATAAATACCCGCCACTATAGAATTCAAATTGTATGGTGCGTGACACTTCATTGCGATTTTCTGGCGGTGGTTCTATCAAATAAGCCACTTGTGGTTTTCCATTACCGTCAGGCATATAAATCCACGTTTCATTATAGTCCTCTTCGTTTAATTCCACTTGTGCCCTTACACCAACTACAATATTTATTTATTCATATACAATATACATTTTATTTATGTGTACACTTATAAAATATTTTACATAGAGACAAAACAGGACGAATGAATTGAAGTGCGGCTGCTACTCCCATGAAAAACCATTGAATTACTAAAACGGAAGTGGCCACTTCATTGCGACAAGGACTCAACACATTACACAAGCACTGTAAACTACTCGACATTTGCTTTGTTATAAAAAGAGGATAATCACCTGTTTAACTTGCCTTTCAATTCAAAAATGAGAATGTTACAGAACTTCGTACCAAAATATATAATAATTTGCTATAAGAGTGATCCAAAATGAAGATGCTAGTTCGTTCAACCTCGCGATTACAGTTAAGCATTTACATCTTTTATTACTTTATACAATAATAAATTCAGTAATCATTTGTACTTGAATTTGGAAATACGCGTAAATAAATATTTATTTACGTCACACAATTATTCCATAGAAAGAGGTTATCATCAAAAGTTACATCTTTTAAGCTAGTTACGGACACTTATAAACGTATATTTTTATGTCTCTGCTAATTATGTATTCTATAGGCTCCGTAATTTAAATAAAATTACGATTTTCATTTATATATACTGTCTACGTAATTATGTTCCATACTTTTCTGAATGTTTCAGTATACCAGACCTTTAAAGTGCTGATTGTTAAACCCACAAAACTTCAGCTGTGAAGTTAAAATTGAGTACAAGAACGTATAATTAGTTGATTTATTAATCAGTTGAAAGTGGGTGAGGTCGAATAACACACACGCTCACAATTTACAGAAAAAATCTCAGAATCAGACGAGGCCTCTTGTTAATCATGACTAGCTCTACCAAAATTCGCACTTTCTAGAAATCAACAAATAAATCTTAGAATATTTTTAAGCAAGTGACACTTCGTGCGGCGAACTTACCAATGAGCAATAGTATTGATATATATTTATATTGAATTTTGTCCATATTATTTACAAGTTACAATTTTTGTTGGATACTTTCTTAAGTATTGTAATGAATTTTGGTTAACTTAAGAAGTGCCATGTGCAACGTTCTGTGGTACAATAAAGTTTACAAACTCAATGAATCTACTTTTATACTCTATATTTCAAGAACGAGGTTATCTCGAGTTTGTCTTTTCGTTTGTAACACACCGCTCCGCGAAGTTGACAAAGTTGACGTTAATACGTTAATACGTGTTGTACGGCTTGTGATATATACTAGGTACTTGTGCACCATCGCGAATTTGTGGAATGAGACATAAAGATAAAAATGCCTTCCTTGAATGCTGCAGGTCTTTAAGGAAGATGAAAGGAATTCACAACGCTTAAATGATTAAAGTGAAATTTAGCCCCAACAGTATCACAGTATAAGGCTCGCGTTCACGTCACTTCTAAGAAGTGATTTAAAATTCGTTTTAGCTGAAATAAGTATTGCTTTAATACATAGATAATTAATTACACCAACTGAAATGCTTTTACAGGTAGATTAACGATGTACCCTGCGCGTTATGAACTTGGCATTCCTACTATTAACTAGGTTAAAAAGATTAACAAAGAATTTTTTCCTTAAAACACGTTACACAATAGGAGGTCTTGCGATATTTTGAATACATTCGAGTACGTGGTCTTTCTCTGTACCCGCGGTCGGCAAGCAGCGCTTCTCATTTGTTTTTTGGTGGCTCCGGCTCCATATAAAATCTTTTCTTTTAAAATAGTGTATTAATTGTAAATAAATATGTGTCAGAAGAGGGGTGGACGTACCTTAAAGAGTATATATATTCTTAATCAGCCTCAACAATCTGTCTTTGCGTTTGTGGGATTTTTATCTCACACTCCCACTGCTACAAAAATTCAAATATCGGGCTTGCAAATGTGAATATTCGGTCCAATGACACACCCACAATGTCGAATAATATTTGAATAAAATCGGTTTTTGACACCATGGTGGCCGCAAGAAGGTGAAGCTACAGTTCACAAGATATTTACCAATGTGTACACTTGTATTGCAAATGGACAAAATCGGTCCACAGATGGTCTAATCATTAAATTAAATAAACTCATCTCTATACCAAGCAAGCAAATACGGATTAGAAAAAATCGAAATAAAGCTTTTTTATTGGCATTCTTATACGGTATTTGATTTTTTTTATTGTTAAAATTGACGTGGACTTATGTGTGCAGCAAGGTATTGAAGTTTATTCACCCTATTTTAAGCACCTCGCTTGATTATTAATACTAATGGCATAAAGATATGGTTGACAATGGCGTCGTCCACCTTAATGATAATAATAAATAGATAGGAAAAATACGTAGATACGTATTATTATTTTTAAACTGACTAAAACAATAATTATAATATTGTAGATTATTATAATTTATCCACCTAAGAATAATATTTTTTTATGGACAAACAAGTTCAATTAAATTAACAGTTTTCAGGGTTTTTAAAACGCCCCGATTTTTGCCTCAAATGGCCTTTTAAGACGATTTACCATTTCTCAAAAGTTTAATGCCCATTATTACAGTCATTACTCAAACAATGGTTGACTGTTAAACCATACATTTCGTTATTACAGTGTTGAATATCATCAATTAGTTAACTACTGCTTTTCCATTGTTGAAATATTAGTTGGTAAAACAGCTGATCTAATTGACAAACACAATTTGTAACATATTAAAACAAATACTATATATACGTGTTAATATAAAAACATGAAATAAATAAAACCATTAAAAACAAATAAAAATTGCTGTTTGTATTTTCTTCTTTTTTGGTTTCCCTACTATATTTACGTTTACTTAAAACAAAAAATACAAAATTTCCATACAATTTTTTAAAATTGAAATATATTTATTTTGACAAGAAAACCATATGATTTTCACGGTCTTACCAGATATACAACCAATAACCATTAGTCATATTTGAAAGAACTGTAATAATGAAAAAGAAATCAACTGATAACTATATAACTGTATTAGTCATTGTTTAAGTAATGACTGTAATAATGGGCATAATTTATGTGCAATTTATGAATTAAGTCGATTATACAACTCGAAACGAAAGAAATTGTTGACCATATCTGAAAATTTTCATACGATGAACACAATAAATGAATTAAGATTAATAAGTAAAATTAACTATTTATGGTTTGGTATAAATCTTGGGTACATCCCATATTTATTTTTTTCTATTAATGATGATCTATTTAATGATGCTTGAACTATGTACTACATTTTACCTTAACGGTCGAGTTCTACATCAAGGATGGGTTTTTGTAATTTGCGGGAGTGCCTGATAATAAGGTTGCCTCAGTAACGTTATGTTTTATAAGTATACTTCTCCAAGTGTACAGTTATGACCACTTATTATTATGTACTATCCAGTATATGTATGTTACATTTTGCCAAAAAGGTCGAACACTGTACTAGATAATTTTTTTTAATATGTATTGTCAGCTTGTCTTATACCCTATGTGCCTGCAATTTATTTATTAATTGTATATTCACAATTTTAACTCCTTAGCTCCATTTTTTGGGTTTTGAAGTATTTTTATTGCTTGTGGATGTGACTATTATTTGATTTTGCCCATTTTAAATAGAAAATTATTTATATAAATTGAGATTTGTAAATGTTTCAAAACATATATGAAGAAGCACCGACAACATTAAAATGATTTTGATTTGAATCACGCAACGCGCGGGTAAAAATATCTGCTAATGCATTTATGGAGCTCATTGGCACATTTACCTTACTTAATAAATAATTTCATACATAAAATTGCAACTCTGTATATATTAAATTATGCGTCACTCTTGCAGGATTAATAAAGTTTGCACATTTTGTTTTAATTGATTTGTTTTTAAATTTTAATAAGGAAAAAAGTAATAAAATATGTCAGGGACCACACAAAAGTACAGAAATTTCGTGGCAGAACCAATGGGTGATAAGCCTGTAACAGATTTAGCTGGAATCGGTGAAACTTTAGGTGGTCGCCTAGCTGAAGCCGGCTTTGACAAAGTATGTGTATAAAAAGAATGGTTCAAGTTCAAGCAGGAAAAATGCTGAACCCTTTTTATTGATTATTTAAAATTTTTTATTTAACTGCTCTTTATTTTAGGCTTACACTGTACTAGGTCAATATTTGGTATTGAAGAAAGACGAAGAATTATTCAAGGAATGGATGAAAGATACTTGTAATGCCAGTTCCAAACAAGCTTTAGATTGTTATAATTGTCTTAATGATTGGTGTGAGGAGTTTTTGTAAAATTATACATATATTCGTATATGTTCGCTCATAGTATATCATATAATAGTTTTATGTAAATAGAACAAATCGTAATACATTCTAAAATATATAATATTTTCTTAAGTTTATAATTGTGTTTTTATGGTCCAATTTCCAACACAATGTGTTTAAATAATTCTATATGTAAAATGCATAACTGTGATTGAATGAGTTTAATTAATTGCAATAAGCACAAGAGATGTTTTATATTTACATTATAGTAAAAGTTTCATGACCAAATTGTGGCTGCATTAGGCGTACGCCAAATCTAGGAAACTCTCAAACAATTTCAGAGGCGAACGTCGAGCCAAAATATGACACTACGTTTTATATTGAAAGTTTCTCTGGTATAATTAACTACACCAGTAATATATGTCGCCCTCTTTTAACGACTATTAAAGCATAATTTAGATATTAACTCAAAGGTCTATTTCACACAATAGATTTTTTTATAAATTATGAGTGCATTTATTATTAGATGTTGACCATTTTTAGCTTATCCATGGACAAATTAAATATAATTGTATATATGAATACCAAGTTCATAAACCTATTTTTACGGATGTAAGGGATTTTTGTCGATGATGGGCGTTAAAATTTGAAAGTTGAAGGAGAAAATAAAATCATCTTTTTACACCACTCTCATAATATAAAATATTTCATAAAACTATTATCCATAGTTTACCTAGTGTTATATTGGAATGAATTATTATTACGTTCATTGCTCATCTTGCGATTTTTTATCTTTGGATGTTCGAATTTATCGATAGTAAAACTTATAGTTTTTCATCTCCGTTTTTGCGTTAGTGTAACGAGGAGATATTTCTCGGCAAAAAAAATTGTTTTCTATAAATTAAAGTAATATTGTACATTACATATAATAAGAGAAAGGAAGTGATTGAAGTTATATATTAAATATATCGTATTCACTTAATAATACAATTTAGGATCTGTGCGTGTAAGCAAAGAAACAACAAAAATGGGTGGAAGTGTTCACTATATATATGATTTTTAAAATGTTGTACACAATACATATAAAATTGAACGCCATAAAAAATGTAATATTTTGGGTAGAACAGGATGGGAAAAAGACTATTGGGAAAATTTTCACTTTTTGCTTTATTGTTTTATCCGCATTAATAATGTGGCAACGCTCGATTTCAGATAAACATTAGATAAACAGAAAACAAAAATTCTTAATTCAAGTGGCAAAATAACGTCAGAATAAAAAATATTAAATATATAAAAAAATATTAAATATATGTACTTTATGGTGTTTTGGTAATAGTGAAAATAGATTTTAAGATACTGCCTCATTAACAATCGCCGTCTGCTTTTAATTTCGTGCATTTTTTATTGTCTAATTTGTATCAGATAACTTTGTTCACTATTCGCATAGATTTCGCGAAATCGTTTTATTTTTCATAGGTTGAATTAATAAAAAGAAGCTTAAAATATAATAAAGGTCAAAACTTTTCACTAACATGTTAAACGTGTATCTAGTGAGAACATTAAAGATTCATTTTATAAAGGAATAATCATTCAGCAGCAAGCGTTTGTTTGTGAGTGCAACACTTATTTAAACTCATTTTTAGGGCAGTTAATTTTTTTTAGAAAATAATTAAATAGCATTAAAAGAGTGTAATGTTATCAAATTAGCCAATGATTTTTGTACAATTGCGGAAGTAATGTAAAAAACAGGAAAAAATTTAATTGTGGTTGAAAAAGGAAAGCACTTGCCCTTTATATTAGGGGTACTCATACACAATTTTTGTGGAATTAAACTTTTACATTTATAACCAATTTTGTCCGAGTTTTTTAATTCAAACCATTCTTATATATGGTAAGGCCATATGTATAAGTGTATATATTTTTTCACGATTAAAAGACCTGAATGAATGAAAAAAATTTCGAAAAAAATCGTGTAAATCGTGTGAGCCGAGTTCGAGAATTTTTTCAATATCTGACATTTGTCATACAAAAATTTATTAATTTTATGTCAATTTTTTAATAAAATGTTTACATTAAAGGGACAAAATAATTGAAAAAAGCTCTGTTAACAAATTTTGATTTGTATTCAATATAAATCAAGCTATAAAACAGAAATCTATCCATTAACAATTGTTTTACATAAAACAGATGGGCACTAATCCCGAGGCTACGACTGGAATTAATAATAAATCAGTAGGAGGTGTAATTAGCATTGGCGCTAGTCTAGTCGGAGCGGTAGGACTTGGTATCACCATGAACAATAACGCCAACAACAGTAATTTAACTTTGGCTGCAACAAATAACACTTCGGCAAGCGCTTGTTTAGGAGGCAATAATGCAACAGTCAGTAATAATGAGGATGGAAATGGTACCTCAATAGTTACTAATAACCAGCAGGCTGCGCCACAATATACCATTCCCGGTATACTTCATTTCATTCAACATGAATGGTCTCGTTTTGAATTAGAACGGTCTCAGTGGGATGTGGATCGTGCAGAATTGCATGTAAGTTGTAGCCATTACACACCATAAAATAAAATAAGAAAGGAAACTAAATTTGGCTTAGGTCAATCCTTAAACACTTACCCTCCACACGTACATACAAATGGTCTGATATGATATTATATGGTCAGCTCAATATCTCAAAATTTACGACTGTGAGAATGGCCGTAACAGACAGACAAACGGATGTACATTTCTACAACCAATCAACAAGCTACATTGTTACTATACTATATTATACAAAATTTAACACATTTATTTATATGTTTTTTTATATAAGTACACTTTTTTTGTATGCTATCTAATAGTTTTTTATGCATTTCACAAAAATTAGATTATATTTAATATAGTAATACATTAAGTTTCGTTTGTGTCATATATTTTTCAACACTTCTTCATTTATTGGGATGTTGATACAATAGAGAAATTTAGTAGTAGTCCCCTTCTATTTCATATCCTAACTACAAATTTATATATAATCAAAAGATCTATTATTATTGCTAAGCTAGATATAGCAAATGTTATTTATATTACTAGGCTCGTATTGCTATGTTACTGGGAGAGCGAAAATGTTTAGAAAGCCTTAAATCAGATTTGACAAGGCGAATTAAGATGTTGGAGTATGCTTTAAGACAGGAGAGAGCTAAATTTTATCGTCTCAAATATGGTACGGATCCTCCACAATTAAGTGAGCTAAAACACCCAAACGAAGACGCATCTCTTGGCGGCGATATCGCACCAGATTCTGAAGTACCATACAGTTCAGTTTCGAATACAACATGGCGCCAAGGACGCCAAATGCTGCGACAATATTTGGTGGAGATCGGCTACACAGACAACATTATTGATGTGCGTTCAAACCGTGTACGGTCCATATTGGGTATAAACAATAATACCGAACAAGAAGAGAATGTTAGTCCGAATGTGAATGGCAACGAGAGCAATAAGCGATTGTCAGAAGCTGAAGGTAACCATAGAATCATTAGGTAATACTCAAATTTCAGATTAAATTTTCATCAGATCGTCGTACACCTAAAAAATCTCAGCAATCAAATGATGCTCTTATATTAGACACCGAAGCAGCTGTAATGGCAAATTTTGAGTTTCTAGGTCCATCCGAAATGTCTGACGATGACGAAATCTCTGATGATTTAGAATTGGTAGCTGGTGATAATGACGAAAGTGACGTAAAATCTTCAAAGCGTGCCAAAATTGGCAAAGATGTACGAAGTGAAGGTAAATAAAAGCATAATCTGAACCGTATGGCAACGTACGCATAATGGTTTCATTTGTAATGGAATATATAGAATACTTTCAAATCTTTAAAGATATTACTATAGAGCAGCACTTATTCTCTGATCCGCAAATAGGTAACGACCCTAAAAAATTAATTATATATATGTATATACAAAAAAGTTCCATAGTTTATTTTAAGTACTAAACTTCATTTATTTAAGAATGATCTAAATGTATATCGAAATGTACCATTTATCGAAAATAACAGGGTGGGTTGATATATTGGTTTCGTTGCAACGATTGTCAGAAAAAGGCGAGCCACACCCATAGGGTCTTGGTCAGCAATAAATGACGAGTCGATTTAGCCCTTCTGAATGTCTGTGTGAATTTCTACACTTTTCTTTGTGACGCTCGCGGACCCGTAAATTCTTTGTCAACTTCAAAAGTTTGATATTGAAAATGGGCAAAAAATGGGTTTACGGACGCGCATGAATAAAGAACATGGAATTAGCCAGGGGAAGAAGATACGTATTTTTTCTATTTCGTACGCACATCACGCATCACGCTATAATCTTTTGTACAAATATGTATACTAATTTAAAAATGTGAATTATTTCCGAACTATTGAGCCAAATACGGCAGATGGACCATACGGTGATGTAATTTGGTGGATTTTGCATAATATAACATAAATTGTCACGTCTATGGGTATATTCATTTAAATAAATTTAATGGCGGGGGCCCCCTGGATTATACGTATCTGTTGCCAAATATCTCTTAAACGATAGATCATAGAAAATGATGGTGGAGCAATATATAGTGCTAGTGCAATGCAAATTTGGTACCAAATTACAAAAATAACTTAAATCCGTTCCTGACATATACAGCTTCCAAGTCATTCTACAAACAAAAGAGCGTTTTGTGGAAATATCGATATATTTTGCCCCGCATACTGATTAAATGATTTTTATACCCTGTATCACTTCTTGCGAAGAATATATTACGTTTGTGCGAATATTGGCAACTCCTAAACGGCTGAAGACAGACCCACCTTTTATTATACGAATTGGTTCAGAATCCTAAATCGACTTAAATATGTCCGTCGGTATGTTGTGTGTCCCTGTAAATTTGTGCGCAAGGTGCAGCTGAAGTTGTGTACAGAGAGAACGCAGAGCGCTATTTAAAATGTGCAAGATCGGTCAAGACTCACGCCCAAAATGGACAAATATATATTTATCTGCTCACAAAAATTGAGCTAATAAGTTTAATGTTGATATACGTAATTATAATTACACCATCCATCATTGCGGGCGTGTCTGTTATCCGACCACGCCAATCACACAATCGGCAAAAATTTATATGTCTGCCACAAAAATTAATCTATGAACTTGCAATTTTGTACGAATGTATATGATTATCTTATCCATCGATGTGCCAAAAATGGGAGTAGTCGGATAACTGATCCACCCATAATTAACAAAAAAACGAATTGGACGCAAAACTAGACCCTCCATCTTAGTGATCCGTTTGCAACACCCAGAAGGAGGCTTCAGAGACCATACAAAATATAAATACTCTTGTTTAGCATCAAAAACTGAGTCGATTTAGACATGTATGTCCGTGTGTCTGTCCGTTGTTGGCATTCTCACGGGCGTAAATTTTGAGATATTGAAATAAAAGTTTGTGCAGACACTTCTAGTTTTTGCCACGCCCAAAATCAACAAAATTCAATATATTTGCCACAAAAGTTGACGTACGAACTTTGGTGCACATATTTATGGTTATATCATCCATTGATGTTCCAAAAATGAGCGAGATCGGATAACAGGCACGTCCACAATTTATAAAAAACCACATTTACAATAAAACTAGACTCCCAAGCTGTTACGTAAGGCATACCCTATTAGAGCGCGTAATCACATACCTGTCATGCCCACTATTGCAGATGTGGAGGGTATTTAAGATTTGGTCTAAGCCAAATTTAGTTTTCTTACTTGTTGAATCAATTAATTATATTTAACCTTCCACTTTAAATAGTCAATCTATTGTTGTTTTAATAAACCTTATGCACACTTAAAAATGTTTAACGGAATTTTGGGAAAACTGTTCTCACTCTGTTTTTTTCTTACATACCAAAAGATCTTGAAGCCGCATTGGGGGAGCAGCTATTGAGTGATATTACTCTTATGACTGAAGGTGCATAATGTTGAGTTCTAGATTTTATGGTTGATGTTATTACATTATAACCTTTACACTATAATGCATTAACTGCATTGGTCCCCATTTAAAATGGTGTCAACTCAGATAATTGAGCATTGTTGGGACCAGTGTGGTGATATTAATAATTTTCCATATAAAAATGTTTATGTGTATATAGAATATAGAAGTTTGCAATGTTAACCTGTCACCTCGAGGTTGGTATACATCACCTTTGCAGCACCAAAATGAGAATGCAGAATCGATTTAGGAACAAATGTCTATCTGTCTGGGTGTCCGTTTGTGTAGCGCCTGGGCCGTAAAATTAATTCCGGCTGATATTCGTAACGTAATTCCTTCATTCCCAATCAATGAATTTTTCAAAGATTTTTATATTCTACCCTACTTGTGGCAAAGCGTACAGAAAGTGTGTACGAATGTTTGTAACCCCTAAACGACAAATACCGATTGATTCAGAATCAAAATCTGAAATCTATTTAACCATATCCGTCTGTATGTCCATGTAAATTTGTTCGAAAGCTAGTGGTTGCATTTTTTAAGATATTTTAATAAAATTTTGGTACAAGAGCATGTTTTGGCTCAGAAAGGAACGCTTGAAAATGGACGAAATCGGATAATTTTTATAACTCCTCTCTATATAAAGTTTTACTATAATGGCAGTCTTTAAATTGCAAAAAAAAATCGCAATCACTAAAAAGCCTCTTAATTGGCTGTACCAAATTTAGACCCGATCATGAAAAAACTTATGTCAATACGCCGCGTTTAGTGGCACTTTACTAAACTAATTGTGCCATAATTTTTTGAGCTAAGTGGTGTAGGGCATTAAATGGTCGGGCTTGACCGACTATAGCGTTTTCACTTGTTTATACTATTCATAAGCTATAGAAGATAGAAAGTTAAAAAATTGACACATGTACATGTAGAGGGCAAAGGTGCATCGGTGGTGTGTACCCAAGATTTGGCTTAAGTCAAATTTATATTTGTTAACTGTTTTGTTAAAAATTACGCTGGAATAACCAATAAACGGGTTACCAACGCTACCGCAGTCAACGTTAAAATAAAATTGGTTCTGGGGTCACAGTCGCAAAGTTGTCTTAATATCACACAAGTTTGCACATAGATAGTTAAAAAATAGACGTAAATGGTTAAATTTTAAGTTTTTCGAAAGGTCTGCATTCAAAGGAAATCTCTTGAGTAATTTTATGCACCGTGCCGATCTTAATCCCCATGGGTATAATTCGATTTGCCTTATGGGATCATAGACCAGATCACAGTCGCACAATGTATAACACATTTAAACTAATTTGTAATCGAAGTAAGCTTCAGGGCATTCACGTTTGGCTTAAGCCAAATGTAGTTTTTTACTTGGTCTTGCGTAATTTCGAATGAGTTTCAAACGCCTTTTTCTGCATGTTTTAAGAAATACACAATTTAGGACACCCCTATTATAGATTAGTAATATCCCTTTTTATAAATATTAAAAATTAATATTGAAATGTTTGTTGTATTCCTCTTAATTGTATTATTTGCTCCTTCATAAAAGGATATTCGACTTCGAATATTGAACAATGTAATAACAGCGTTAATGCAGCTGCTTCAACTTTAGCTCGACGCAACCTCATTTCTGCTGTTTCAACGGCTGGTGATGAAGATGTGGATGCGTCATTAGGCTTGGGCGAATTGGCTCAGTTGACTGTGAACAATGATTCAGATGGATCATACGATTCAAATGCAAAAGATGGAACAGGTTCGGGCGGTGGTGGAACTGGTTTTCGAAAAACTTGGAATGCCAAGTATACGTTACGTTCCCATTTTGATGGGGTGAGGGCTTTGGTATTTCATCCAGAAGAGCCGGTTTTGATTACGGCTTCAGAAGATCATACACTTAAGCTGTGGAATTTACAGAAGACGGTGCAAGCCAAAAAGTCTGCTAGTCTTGACGTGGAACCATTGTACACGTTTCGCGCCCATACAGGTCCGGTGCTCTGTCTTGGTATGTCTACCACTGGCGATACCTGTTATTCAGGTGGCCTGGATGGCAATATTGAGTGCTGGCAGTTACCTTCCCCTAATATGGACCCATATGATTGCTATGATCCTAGTATACACGCGGGTACCTTAGAAGGTCACATGGATGCCGTCTGGGGCTTAACCACAATGCATAGTAACGTGGTATCTTGTTCCTCTGATGGATCAGTAAAGCTATGGTCACCATATACTAAGGAGCCATTGTTACGCACTTACACAGCGTTGGACACGGAGGGTGTGCCATCTTCCGTCGACTTTGTGCGCAATGAAGTTGACCATATTGTGGCAGCATACACTTCGGCTCATTGTTTAATTTACGATACAGAGACAGGAAAGCAAATAATTAAGCTGGAAGCTGCACAAGAGATGTCCGGAAATACGGGGAAATTTATTAATAAGGTGGTCTCACATCCAACGCTGCCCATAACAATTACCGCTCACGAGGATCGCCATATACGCTTCTGGGACAACACCTCGGGCACACTGGTTCACTCGATGGTGGCCCATTTGGAACCCGTCACGTCACTAGCTGTCGATGCTCACGGTCTCTATTTATTGTCAGGTTCGCACGACTGTTCGATCCGTCTATGGAATCTGGATAATAAGACATGTGTACAAGAGATAACAGCACATCGTAAGAAATTCGACGAGAGCATATTTGATGTTGCATTTCATTCTACAAAGCCCTATATAGCCAGTGCGGGTGCAGATGGCTTGGCTAAGGTTTTTGTTTAGACAACGAGTGACAGTGAGGTATAGCAACGCGGATAACTGCAACACAACATTATAATAATAAACAAATATATGCAACGTAGGGAACATCATATAAAATTGATTGGTTTATAGTTGGACGAGTTATTGCTACATGACTAATGGCTACCGATGTAAGGGAGGCGTCAATTGCGACACAATAAAACAACTAAATACTGGTATTAAAAACAATAATAACAAATTACACTCTTTTAAAGACATTATGTTTGAAAACATGTGTCATAAGCTACACAATTACCGAGCGATGCGGTAAACCGATTAGAATCCAACAGAACAGAAACACTATACAATACATTACATTGGGTGAAATGGGAAGGGTGCGTGCTTGTAACTTTCAGAGAATTCGTGACCTTACATTGGACTTGTTAGAAAACGTATGCAGATTTTTTGAGAATATCTAGCAAATAGAATTTATGATCAATAATGATCAATAAATGGCGTAAATATGAAGGGAATGACACACTTATTACAAATTACAAATATTATACGTAGAAAAAAATACATATATATAAATCGCATACTTACGTACATATGTATAAGTAATATGATTTTTAAATATAATATATATATATATATATATATATATATATATGCACATATATATATGTGTGTATGTGTATATATGCATACGTGCGTATAGCTATATATTAAACATTTTGAACGATTCTTTATAATATAAATCATATGTATACCAATATTACACACGTACACATCATCTCGAACACAAACACCACACCACACATTCAAAGCAAAGTAAATGCTTTATTATTACGGAAGAAAAATAATGAATGACTAAATTTTGGAACTCGCATAATGCACACATACACATATAATCAAAAACAAAAAAGAAAATCATGGAAATTTCTTCATTTAGCCACATATTACTTTTTAAATAAAGATACGTCTTTACCATTTACCTATTTTGAATGGAGCAAGATTTCATTTATATTCGGCTTCGGTCGAATCTTGATCTACACACTTCTGCGAAATGGGGCAAATATTTTACCTAAATTGAAGCAACTAAGATTGTGAAAAGAAAGATCAATTTTAAAGGATTCATTTGTAATTTTTTTTGCAATAAAAAAAATTGTTATTTGCTCTAAAATTGAAGATATCAATTTTAACCTTGGGTTGGAAAAAGGGCTGTTGGTTTTTTCACGCAATTGGTCAAAATTGGTCGAGCGAAACGCCCACAGTGCAATAAAAACTGAAAGGAATTTTCTTATCATTCAAAGTAGAGGATAATGGACATATATTCCTTAGAGAGCTTCGCTCCATCTGTGGTAGGTATACAAGATTTCGCTTAAGCCAAATGTAGCTTTTTTACTTATTTGAATTGATTTTGAATCAAAAAATTAATATCTGCTAAGACTGTTTTATGCTAATCAATGAAGTTTACAATAATTGGATATATGTGGCGGTAAAGGATAGTTAAGTAGGTACATTTCCTTTTAGTTTTAATTTGAAAAGTGATGGAATTTGTTATTCGTTCAGTTATATAAAAACAAGTAAAAAAATTAAACTTAGTTTAGGCAAATGGTGGACGTGGCAGCTATGTGACAACGCCCTCTAAGAACTCAGAAAATATTTGAAAAAAAATTGCAAACTGCACCTGAGCATTTTCTATAGTACCTGCAGAATATCCAAAAAGCTAATTCTTGCTTCAGTAAACAAATCTTTCACCTTATCACTATAAAAAGACGTTTCGGACACGCTAATTTATTTAACAAGAAAAGTTGAACAAGAAAGAACGAAGTTGCCAAGTTTTTGAATTTCCCTTTATTTTCGCGTTTGTCTTATTATGACCTTAAACTTTTGGCTGGGAGTTAACGCTCCGCGATTATTAAGTTTTCTATAATTAGCATTTGTGTAAAGCATATTTTTACATACTGTGAAAATAGCTTTTAACTGAACCAAGATTTTTTATTTAAAGCATCCCATTTGGCCATGTTCACCAAAATTGAAGCAACGCACTGATCCTTATCACGATTTTGTCCATAGTAGTCTACAAATTCACCATCAGGATCTACTAAATACATAATGATGGTATGGTCCACCTTAAAATTTATTATATTATATAGACGCATAAATTTACAGAAAACGGCACAACTTACAATATAATCATTATCATGATCTCTGGGGCCCGCACTAAAATAGACTCGGAAGGCTTTACATACTTTACTTATTTGTTCGACACTACCAGTAAGTCCTAAGAGTTTAGGTGAAAATTCTTTAACATATTTTCCCACTACCTCCTTCGTATCACGTTCTGGATCTACCGTTATGAAGACGGGTTGTATTTCAGGATTTTCCGGAGATTTTCCTGTACATATATTAAAATTCAAATATACGTTTTTCAACCAAAAATTAGCTGAAATGATTTTTACCTATTTCCTCAACAATAGCTGACATTTTTTCCAATTCGTCTGGGCAAATATCAGGGCAATGTGTAAATCCAAAGTATATTAATAACCATTTTCCCACAAAATCCTCAGACTTGCGTAACAGCCCTTGAGAGTCAACCAATTCAAAACGTCCACCTATTGATGCTTTTCCCAACTGGCGTCTTCTTTCTCTTAGTATAGCTTCCTCCTTTTCACTTTTTACATATAACATAAAGCCTAGTCCAACAGCACTCATACCACCAATGGCAATTAAACTTTTCCATGAAATGGGACCCTTTCCTTTAACAGGATCGCTTGTTACGAATCTACTTTGTTGATAAAAAGTGCCTACACGCAAATTTTTAAGTAATTTTAGTAAATTTCTGGACATGGCCAAGTTACGACTTTCTTTTAAATAATTTTCACTTTCCTTCTGTATCTAATACGGTCTCCTTTATTATTAATATTTAATACCACACCAATAAATAAACCTAAATAATATTAATAATAAGACACTAACGCAGAAAAAGCGGTTTATATTTATTTTGTACATATAACTTTTGAGTTTTTATTTATATTAAGTTGTTTTATTTTAAACTTTTAAAATAAGTTGTACCACGAATAAATTTGCTATGGAGATTATTATTCTTTAGCCTTCTGTAGTTAACTTATAAAGAGCAAAACAGAATGAACACACTTCAGCATTTTATTGATACACGTTTATTGAACACATTTCTACCGTTAATTGTCAAAAAAGGTAATTGATAATTCAGTTTTATCTTCGATAACGGTTATACTCTTTTGATATCATTCAAATGGTCGTTAACTATACAATTTGTTATTTCTCAATAATCATGATTACTTTTCTTCAGTATCATATGACAGTTGCAACTATGTTTTGAAACAGACGGCATTGAAATATTACCTTTTCAAAAAATCTTGATAACTTCGCAGGTATTTTTTTTATGTGATTGCCTTTAATTTTTATGTTGTGGCACATGTAAATACATCTTTAATTTTTTAATTAATTATAACACAAAAAGTATAAGCGGGTATATTTTAGCACTTTTAAATAATGGCAAGTATATAGACATTTAAATTCCTATTTTGAATTGCTTGACCGATAATGTTTTTTGCTCCCAGAGGCCATTAATGTTGCAAGGGCATGAGCGTTCCATTACGCAAATAAAATTTAATCGTGAAGGAGATTTATTGTTCTCCTGTTCCAAAGACCAAAAACCCAATGTCTGGTATTCATTAAATGGAGAACGTTTGGGTACTTATGATGGTCACCAAGGTGCCGTTTGGTGTTTAGATATTGATTGGACTACTTCGAAATTAATAACCGGATCCGGGGACATGAGTGCCAAAATTTGGGACGTGGAATATGGCAATGTTATGGCCTCTATTACAGCAAAGTCACAAGTACGCACTTGTAATTTTAGTTACTCTGGAAATCAGGCTGCATACTCAACGGATAAAACAATGGGTCAAAATTCAGAATTATTTATGATTGATGTGCGAACAGTAGATGCAAGCACTGCAAAACAAACGCCTATATTGCGTATACCAATGTTACACTCAAAAATTACTTCTATGCTGTGGGGACCTTTGGATGAGACATTTATTACAGGTGTGAAATCTGCATCATTAAAACTTTTAGTTTATATATAAATATTAATTTCAGGTCACGATAACGGTCAAATATCCATCTGGGATACGCGTCAGGGACGTGAAGTACATTCCATTAATGATCATACAGCTGGTATCAACGATATGCAATTATACAAAGATGGCACAATGTTTGTTACTGCATCGAAGGACACAACAGCTAAATTATTTGATTCTGATTCTTTAATGTGTTTGAAAACCTATAAAACCGAACGTCCTGTTAACTCTGCTTCAATTAGTCCCATATTGGATCATGTAGTTTTGGGCGGCGGACAGGATGCTATGGAAGTAACCACAACTTCTACGAAAGCAGGAAAGTTTAATTCACGATTCTTTCATTTGATTTACGAAGAAGAATTTGCACGACTTAAAGGCCATTTCGGACCGATTAATAGTTTGGCTTTTCACCCTGACGGGAAAAGTTTTGCTTCAGGTGGAGAAGATGGTTTTGTTCGTGTCAATACATTCGACAGTACATACTTTGAACCAATTTTTTGAACGTGAATACAGTTCACGCCGTTATATATCTATTTGCAATACTTTACTCTGAGTAAGGTACAAATAAGTAAATAGTTCACCAATTTTATTAAATAATTCGCATTTTTACTTCATTATTACATTCGTCTTTCAATGTACATTAGGAAATGAAAGTTCTAAAATCTTAAGTGAACGGAGAAGCGTAGAATTTATTAATAAAAGCCGTGTATAGAAAAGTTCTTAAAAATTATATACTAAGCCGCTTCAATTTCGTTTAGGAACTTGCGACATTTTCTTCTCAATGCTTTAATGGCTTCTGAAAATATTACTTCTGGACTTAACGCTCCGACAGATTCGATAGTGAATATGTAATGATCACGTACACGTGACATTTCAATAGCTTCCATCAAGTGTGGGTACCTATAAACATTTCTGCTACAGGTATCATAACGCGCGTCTTTCACATAAGCTTTATCATTATCATCAATACCAATTACCCCTGGTGAAAAACATTTTTGTAGAAGGAAAGCATCTTTACCCTCTACTTCCTTCTTAAGTTTGATTTCTGGTAAAAGTCGATAAAAAGCGGTGGCGACAGGTGAAAATTTTGCATGATCTTTACCTATACCCTTTACAGCGATTAAGCGCAGGTCGAGCTCATGTCCGGGACGCATTTGACTAATTAATATATCATCGTGTACGCAGCCTACGTCCGATTCGTTATAAATCATTGCTTGTTTGCCTCGGGGTAGCCATTTGATTTGACTGGAGTATATTTTATGATTTTTGTATATTGTATCGAAATTCGAAGAATCTTTGTGGTCCTTACGTCGCGTACACTTAACTTTCAGTTCGAACTCCAAAGTATCATGTTCCGTCCCTACCTCGTTGTCTTCTCCACGATATTCAAAAAGTCGGGGATCAGCTTTAAGTGGTATTAAACCTAATCGATGAGACAAAACCTCGTCCTGTATAATTGAGGTGTTGTTGTAAATATAAACCTTCTCAATAGCCATACTGGGGACCTCACTAAGCACTAAACGACGGAAAGTGTTTGCTATCCCCGGATGTATACCAATTATATCAAATTCCAAATTTTTGGCTTCTTTACTATAACATAAAATATCAATCACAATTAAAATTAAAATTAAAATAAAGTGAACAAAAATCACACACATACCGAACAATAATAACTTTTATTTTGTTTTTAATTTTTAACATATCAATGGGATCATCTGCTAATCCATAGTCACAAGCATCTTGCTTAAGTTTATACTCATCCATGTAAAGGAGGGGTTTCTCTCCAAATCCAGACATTTTTTTAATCTTAATTTTATTTAATTTTTACAATCAATCGATTTTCTTTTAAACATTCCAACTATTTTACTCTTTGTGCATTGCAAACGATTTTGAAGCTAATATAGAAAACCAATAAGCACGTGTAATAACATGTGTACACACACACAACTTAGTTATCAAAAGGATTGCTAGATGCTTCTTCTTCTTCTTAAATGAGGCTTGGCGAACTAACAACAGATAAATTCGCCGCGTCACAGTGGTAAAGGCTCAGGTAGAACGCGGGGTCCTTTTTTAGAGCCTTAGCAGAGTGCAGGATTAGATTTGGTATTTAAGATAATCGCCTCTTTTCCTTAGTGTCTGATTTCCATTAATTTGTTACATTCCAGAAAAAAACAAAACATGTAAAAGTGTACGCTCCAGATCACTTGAATGAGTTTAAATGGATAGTTGTGCCAATGTGTCAAGTACATACACCCATAATTTTTGTGACATCTGTTGTTTTCCTTTATTATTTCTTTTTTTCTTCCTCATATATTTCGGTGTAAGAGCGCTTTTTTCTTAGCTAGTTTTATTGTTGTTATGATTTATAACTGTCTTTACCGTTTGATTGACCTTGTAACAGTTTTTCAAAAACGAAACGATCATTAAAAAGTTTTAAAAATGTAAGTGTAATTAATATTATTACTTACTACTTCGTCATAAGTTTGTTGACTTGGAGCCCCAAATAATTTGGTGTTTGAATTGCCGTTAACTGCCGCATCTAAATTAATAATTTCCACTACAGCTGCCTCGTTGGGAGTTAACAACAATTCTTCAGTTGGGCCACCTCCAGTTTTATTTAACTCTTGCCATAATTCATTTAATTTTTGTCGTCCTAGGGAAGAGTTACTGTGATTTTGCGCCATCTCGCTGTGGTCTTCCATAAAGCTTATAATTCTGTCTATCTGTTCTTGTGTTACTGACCTGTAACAAAAAATTTTTAAATTTTATTCATAATTTCTTTTATACTTACATTTTTTTTTTTTTCTTTAATAATTTCAATAAGTGAATATTTTTTGTTTTTAACCGAACTTTTCTATCTTGTTTTGAATAATTTCAATAATTTAATATTTTTTGTTTTTATTTTAACACCATTTTTCATTCACGTTAAACCAATAACAACGATACGATTACGATACCTTTACGCAATTGGTTTGGGGACGATATCGTTGAATCTTAATCGTTAAAAATGATATCGTTTGAAAATTACGCAATGACCCCCCTGATTACACAAGAATTTACAATTTGATAACAATCAGAGTAGGCTACAAAAGTACAACGCATTTTTAGGACGTATAATGTATGTATTACACAATTCAAAAATAAATAATTAATAAATGAAGATATTAAACTCATCTTTCGATCTTCTAACGTTGTAAAGTGTGGTTGTGCTTCGTATAAGCCTTTTTTGTGATTAATAATAATAATAGTGAATTGATTTATATTAAAAGAACAATATTTTGTGTTTTAAGTTTATTCTAGTGCTCTTCACATTAATAGTGAATTTTTATTAAAACCGATCTTTTTTCTTCCTTTTTTTATTTTTTACTCTTTATTGCTTGGAACTCCTTGTTGGCAAGTTGTTGTCATTCCTGGTCACATGGGGGATTCGTCCCCATCTTTATCTGTGTCTGGGCAGGAGTTTGAGTTTGTTTTTCAAATCAAATTGCCCCCACATCAAGTGTCAAAAATTCTCTTAAAAGAAGTGATGCCAAATCCCCAGATCTGTCAAGCACACTCAAAAATGTAAAGCATTTGATATCAAAATGGCTGACGAAACAACGCTAACACTTAATGAAAGTACCAACATTCTTTCAAAGAAAGCATTAATAAAAATTAACAATAACATATCCTCAGTGGGCAACAAAACTATTTATCCCCATAATCACCATGATGGGAAGATTCTCGTGCTAGTCGATGCGTCACGCATTGACTCCAATAACGACAAAATTAGGAGCCCGTTGTTTTTGTATTAAAAAATCAAAACCAATGGTATAACCAATATATCTGCCATTGACAGAACTCTCTACAGAATCGAATTCGACTCTGCTGAAAGTGATTTTTCGTCCAATAAAATCAAAGCTTTCATTCCCGACAGTTTCGTTTTTCCTTATGGAGTCATACATGGTATACCTCTAGAACTGCCTGAAAAGTACATTATTAATAACACCAACTCAACCACCCCCATAATCTCTGTTAAACGCTTCATTCGCGGCAATAACACTTCTACCTTTTCTGTCAAATTGGGCTTCAAATCCACTGACATCCCTTATTTTGTTTTCTTAGACTGTTGCAGAATTCCTATTCAGACGTACTTTCCGCCCATGCAGCAATGTAGCAATTGTGGCAGATTTGGTCACACTATTAAAGGTTGTCGCTTTTAAAAGAGATGTCTCAAATGTGCATCCAAACAATGCATTGTTCGGACTCGTTCTCAGATGTCATTCTATGCGGAGACTTCAATACCCGTCACTCCCACTGGGGTGACTCCGTTAACTCCCCAAGAGGCAATGCAGTGCTTAACATTTTAAATAATTCTAACTTTACTTGTCTCAACGATGGATTTCCCACATTCATTCCCCATTTTAAACTCCAAACCGGCTCTGTGCTAGACCTAAGCTTCGTCAAATCCTCTCTTTGTTTTTCTTTGAAAACCTGCTCTATGTGGTTTAGTGGATCTCATCATTTTCCCATTTTTATGGAAACCAATCTAGTCCGTGTGAAACCGGATAAGTTTCTTTCCAAAAAGGCGCTCCTCAAAAACCTTTCTTCCTTTCTTCTATCAATATTGGCGCGAGTATTGAAGAAGTCTCTACAACCCTTAACACGGAAGTCTCAAAAGCTGCATACTCCATCTCAAATTCCATTCCCAAAGCTTGGTGGAATGACCAACTAACCTTACTTTATAGACGGCACAAAGCTGCTAGGAAAAAAGCCACTACATATCCTAACTCTGTAAATCTTGATGCTGCACTTACTGCGTATTCCAAATGGAAAGAAGCTGTAAAAGAGGCCAAAAAGAAAAATTATATTGAAAAAATAGCAGAACTTAACGAAAATCCTAATACTAGAGCAGCCTGGAATTTTGTAAAAAATGTCAAGGGCAAAAATTCCCTTTTGGTTTGGGATCCCACCTTCAACAAACCATTCCTCCTACATTTGAAAAATCATGTCCCAAATAACTCTAAGGCATCCGTCACAAGACTGCCTTTGGATCTACCTCCACCTTTCACAAACGAGGAATTTTTTAGTGTGTTGTATGCTAAAAACTCATCTGCTGGTGGTCTTGACCGCATAACGTATGAAATGATCAAAGCGCTATCCCTTCAGGCGAAAATCTCACTCTTGAATCTTCTCAACTACAATTTTCAGAACTTTAATCTGAATCAGTCATGGAAATATATCAAAAAAAAAAGCCGCTTGATGATTATAAAAATTTTAGACCCATTGCACTAATATCTGCTTTTATTAAACTTATTAATCTTATGGTTAAAGATCGACTTACAGAGGTTGTTCAGTACAAAAAACTTTTAGCGAAGCGCACAAGCGTTTATAGGAAGAACATGTCTTGCTCTACATGCATTAATGAAATTCTTCTAAGAATGTCTCTACTCAAATCCAAGGGCTTTCAAGTCGTAGCAGCTTCAATCGACAATGGTAGTGCATACGACTGTGTTATTGTTTCTACCCTAAGGGATATTTTAGTTAATTTTCGTATCCCCAGTTATTTAATTGACTGGATCTCTCTTTTCTTATCCGAAAGGTTTTTATGCATGGGTAATGAATCTGTGGCTGTCTACAATGGTCTCCCCCAAGGTAGTTCTCTCAGTCCAATTCTCTTTAATCTGTATACAACACGACTCCATTCAGTAGAAGATGCTAACACCCTTGTCTTTCAATATGCTGAAGATTTCATAATAATGTCTTTCAATAAGAAATTTCATGACGCTGTTAATAACCTTCGCAGTAAAATAAATAGCTTCTCAACTATCTGTACAAAGCTTAACCTTCCGATTAATCTGTCCAAAACAATCAATCAATAAACATTAACGTGCAGAACACTCCCATTGAAACAGTTCAACACCTTCATATTCTTGGTATGACTATTAAAAACACTCTTTCCATTCATGATCTTTGAGTATGGCTGTAGCGCAACGGCTCACGCTATACCACTAACAAAATCACCACATTTCTAAACTCCAATCTTAGACGCTGCCTTGGTCTCTGCCCGTCGACACCCATTCAAATCTTATATTATCTCGCTAACGAGTAAATGGTCAACATTTCGTCTTCAGACCTCTGTGATTCGTGCAACATAACGGAAAGTTCTGAACACAAAATCTTCAACTGCAGCAAATTTTCAATGCTAAGAAATAAATTTGATTTTTTCAATAACTACAGAAATCTTTTCGACTTATTTAAAACACACGACGTTGAAATCTTTAAATCCCTATGTCTATTCATCAATGAAGCTGAAATTGCTGATACTTTCTAAAAAGCACAACCGCACTCCTTTAATAGATAATAGTTGGCTATATGTCTTACACATATAAGCTCATGTGCTTTGCACTTAATACATGCAATGAATACACTAATAATTTGTGTACATATTTCAACTCACAACACATGAGTATCTCATGTTAAAATTCTACCCTGGCAATGTAGTTTTCTACGCCATGCCTATTTTAAGGTTTTCATCTTCAAGAATAAAAAAAAAAGATATTAAACTAGGACATGTCCATGTGATGTAATAATGAAATAATAATGAAAGTTATTGTAAGTATGTGAGCGACAAGTACTTCATATAAGGCGTGCTCTAAAAGCCAAGCTTTGGCCACGCGAAGGAGGCAACGTGGGATATCTATTCCGTGTAAAAATAGGAAAACGGAATAAATCCACCAATTCTGTAGGAACGCCGGACCTAATAGTTTAATAGTTAACATTTTCGCGCGAACGTTCCTCAGGCTAAGTCCAATTTTGTTAACGTGAGATTCAAATGTAAACTTGTTATATATAATTAACACTAGAAAGACTGAAGCTTAGTATATACCCATATTGCCTAAAAGCAGTCAAATGACTAATTTAATACTTTTTATATTATTTACTTTATATTATTTTATGTTTAATTATGTTTAGAACTTGGAACACCTACTCTCTTATTTGATTTACTTTTACATATTGTAAGAGCACAATTCACTGATTTATATAGCAGAGTGGAAAAACGAGGCATGGCTAGCCTTCGTTTGTTTGGCTGCTTTGTTTCGTCTAGAGTTGTTTTTTGGCCAATAATTTTGTCGAGAGTGACATGCTAGTGAAGGAGTTATCGGAGTTCCACAGCTTGTATATGGCTTGACAAGTTTCAGAACAACGCGTTCACTGAGAAGCATTGACGATGGTCGTTGTTCATCGTTCCCCAAATAAGGAAAACCATTCAAAGCATATTTGCTACTAAGATCTGATGCAAGTCAGAATTTGATGCCAAATTTGTTGGGTTTATTAAGTATATACTGTGTAAACCTGCAACTGCACTTTGGCGGAAATAATTGCTCGTCTACTGTTGTATTTTGCCCTGGTTGTTAGCAAGCTTCACTATTTTCAATGAACTTGTCCCATATTTCCGAAACCAAGGCAACTTTATTTGTTTGTAGGCGCCTACTTTCGTTTTTTTGTTAAAACGAATAAGTCGTAGGTTTGCTTGAACTTATCTCATAGTTTTTCTAAAAAAATCGGGACCGCACAGATTTAAATTTTTTGCCTCGTAGGCTCCACGAGCATATAAACATTTGATTATTTAAAATTTCAGAAGCAGTCATTTAGACTGATTTTGGTCAATATAGGTATAATTTACATATATATACCGAAAATGAAGTAAACATTGTAGCCGACTATTGATTTCGCTAAATAGGTGGATATCATCTGCATACAAAATTATTCTCCATGAATACATGCCAGAAATGAAGTTATTCCTTAAAAACATAAATGTCTCAGAATGGATTACTGGGGAACATACCTAGAGTATCTATGAAAATCTGAAGATGATCCACAATTCAAAACATACAAGTAACACATAAATGTAGAAGCATGCATGTAGATCTTGAGAATTGTATTAATCGTCTATATTTAGTTTTAAGGTCCAGAGCGATTAGGGCGCATTGATGCTCATCATTAAGGGTCTTTCTGTCATAATAATCATAAGAAATAGAAACATGTATTCTAAAGCCAAAATTGGAATTGTTCGATCAGTACGATAGACGTCCGCTCCTTTTGAATCTTATTGGCTGCTCCATAATTTTAGATAAGTGATGTTGTTGTGGTTTTTTAGGAATCGGAATGATTTTAGAAATTTTCCAGTCGTTCGGAAATGCAGATATAATCAGTGTAGTATTGCAAAGGTTAAGTAGTAGATGTTCGATTTGTGATAAACTTAATCGGTATTCCATCCACATCCGTAGAATTGGACGCGGATGTGTTTTGCTTATGAGATGCATGATGCACTTCCACAATGTTTCTTAAAAATAAAATTCTACGACTCAGGGCATTCTTTCTTGTTATTTAAGTTTTTGTTTGCCTCACTTAAGGTAGTTCATAAAAACTTTACTCGGGACGTTTCCTTTGAAAAATCAGATTATTGGCAACAATGTTCGCTTCTTCTTCAGTACATGGTATTACGCGATCATCATCAAATTTGAATAATTCCTTCCATTCCAACAAATCAACCATTACATTATTGATATTAGATTGTGATGAAACATAATTGGACATTATGTGAGCGTTTTGCATGCCTTTCAGAAAATTTACTGTCAAATTAAAAGAGGTAGAGTAGGTAAAGAAATTTTCTCATGCTCTTAAACACTTACAATGTATTTCCTTGAATTCCAATATTTTTGAATCATGTGTTAACCATTTACAAATGAATTGTAAATAATGTTTGGCAATTTCCTCAAAATCGCACAATAAACCACTTGAATAATTATCACAAAACATTAAATATATGAGATGGATAGCTATGCGCGAGATATTACCCACTCGGCGCGTGACTAAAACAAAGAAAGTGGAATTGTTTTGTATATTGTAATCATATACATTAACTGAATTAACCTACAATGTTCTCTTTTATGCAGAAGCCATTGCGTCAGCATTTGAGACGTTAACGCAACAACACTTAGGCACAATTTCATGTAGCATTTACAAATCACCTTTGCATCTATATCTATATGAAAATTTGATGGTTATGTTGGCCTGTACTATAATTTGTTAGAGTAGCAGTTGTTATAATATTACCAGTAAGTTGTGATTTAAGGTGTGTATGATGGGTATTTATATCTCTATTTCCATTTCCATTTCCATTTTCATGATCATCATCATCATCACTGCTGTTGTAGCTGTGTAAATGTTTTTTGACGAAATTTGATGGATTTGTAAAGCAATGATATGCGAAATATATATGATTTGAACAAATATTGATCAGTAAACGGAAATGTTCGATATTTAGTCTGGATATTGTGGGGAAAGCAACATCAAGAAGACCACTATAAACCTAAAAATTGTACATAAATTTATATTTAACCACAGTAAGTAAGGCTCGCATCATGGCTTGTATTACCTGTATTAGGCAGGAGCTGTTTGTAAAACGGCTAGTTAGGCCTACACGATCAATTAGGAACGTGAGCTTGCCGCTGCTAACACACATAAAATCTACAGCTTGTGGTAAGCGTTTGCAACAAAGCAGCAAAGTTGAGGATACATCTAATAGGACCCAAAAATTTGGACGTGTAAATATTATTTGTTTTAAAGTGTTAACAATCAGCTTGACGTAAACGATATTTAAGTCCACAGAAACTTTGTTTACTATAACATGCAAAAGCCCTGCTAATGCTTCTAGTACTCCAAAATGTTCAGTGATATCGCGTGCATAGCCTAACTTTGATAACGCATCAATTAAAATTTGTAGTAAATAATATTCGTTTTGTTTGCATTGTAGTAATTCTAGTGACAAATTTGGCACTTCTCGGCAAATAATCATTAAAGCACTTATGTAACGTCTTAAGCTGATCGCTTTTTCTTTTTCATAGAGCTCGATCGGTTCTAATAAACTCGTGCCACGTCTTAATTTGCATGTTGTCTCAGATGTTACATTAATGCGAGAAATGTTATGGTAAGGTAGCGTACGGTCATTTTTCGAATATTCCAAACTGTGACAATATGACCAAAATTCGTATAATACCGTGCATGTGGAGTGTATACATTTTGGCAAAAAATTTTCGGGCACTTTTTTCACACTAACTAATTGCGCCAATTGCGCCATCAGAACTTGAATGTTTTTAAGTTGTATCTGAAAAATTGTTTGTTGTTTTTTCAAAGAACTCTTCTCCCTCGCGGTCTCATAAAAATTAGGAAGCACGGATGTATGAAATAAATTTTTAGAATCGGAGTAGAGAGCAACGTCCAAATTGCGCATTTTAAAAAGCCACTTAATAAATTGTCGAGAGTCCTTTGAGATGGTGTATGATGGAGATGGTTCCTTGGTGCTAACCTCTTGGAAAGACTCATGATAAACGCTTTGGTAAAGCCTTCGCGTTTCGTCAGCATGTTTGGTTTTCATTTTCAAACATTCAACTTGTCTTAGACGGAGTTCTGTTTGTGTGGCCACTATTTTTTTAGAGAGTTCAGCGATTTGTGTTTGACATTCATTTTTAGTCGTTTCCACATGTAGCATTTTTTCCACTTTAGAGTTTTGCAGTTGCTGCTGCAAGTCGCGTAATTCATCGCGTAGTATGGTGCATTCACCAGCCTGAGATTCCATCATTGCTTTGTTTTCTAGAAGAGATTTACTTAATTTAGTATTTTCCTTTTTAAGGGCATTAACTTTATCCATCAAGAATTTCAATTGTCTCTCTGTAGCCAACTGTCTACGGGAGGCAGCGTTTTGAAGGGACGACGTTATACCCGTTGTGGAATTTTGCGATAACACGAACTCTGTAAGTTCTTCATCGATGCCTTTTTCTTTAGTCTTCTGACAACGTAGCAGTTCTGCAGTTGGTATAGAAGGCAACTTAAATGTGGCAAGATCTTCTTTTTCCAATGCCAGGAGTAATTGAGGGTCTCCTTTATTGTTGTCCATTAAGTGAGACAGAATTTGTGGCTGTACTGGTGGTGTTTCCAAAGATTTTTGCGTACTTGTTGCACCAGCATTATAAAATTCATTAAAAATGAAATCACATTGATTATTTGGATCCTTAGTGGCGATTGTTGCTTTATTTACTCGCATAGGTTTCTCTGTCGAAGCAGGAATAGCTGTCTCAGCTATTTGACTGGCTAACAATATCACATCATCATCGTCGTCATCCCAAAAGTTAAAAGTTTTTAGAAGAGCACAATCGACCTTCGAGGTTTGCCGACTTTTATTGATGTTAATGTCCAACTTAGGTTTTTTCATAGAGCGCTCAAATTCCTTTATAGATTGCGAACGTTTCGCCATTACTTTTGTTTAAAATTTTTAATGTTCGTCAAACCCACAGTTTAACTCTTTTTTTTTTTGTGATGTGTAGAGAATGTCTAAACCACATGTTTAAATTGGCAGGGTATACTACGCTGAGAATGAACGCCAGCAGTCTTTACTGCCAGGGTTGTAACAGACTTTGTTTAATTGATTGGATTATTTTTATACCCTCCACGTTAGGGAAAAGGGTATATTCATTTTGATTATCCGTTTGCAACACATCGAAGGAAGCCTCGGAGACTCCACAAACCATATTTATTCTTAATCAGCATGAGAAGAGAAATCGTTTGAGACATGATCGTCCGTGTGTCGCGACTGTTGTTGGCACTCTCACGGTCGTAATTTTTGAGATATCAAATTGAAACTTTGCATACATATTCTTAGTTCAATTACGCTGTTCCGTATTGAAATTGGGCAAATTCGGTTAAGAGACACGCCCACAATAAACGAAAATCTCAACATACCTCGAAAAAATTGTATCTTTAAAAAATTATGTATCGCACAATACTATGCTTATCAAGCTGAAATTTGGTATATATATAAGTGA
The DNA here is from genome assembly GCA_949710015.1 of Crataerina pallida. Lineage (NCBI taxonomy): Eukaryota > Metazoa > Arthropoda > Insecta > Diptera > Hippoboscidae > Crataerina > Crataerina pallida. The sequence continues at coordinate 23,632,513 of OX453289.1, read as the reverse complement.
TACCGTAATCCAACTCTATGCAAAAATGGGTGTGATTGAATAACGCAAACGCCTATAATTAAAAAAATACACTATTTGTTGTTTAAAATTGACCTGAATAATAATATATACGCAACAATTTAATGTATACTAACACCCTTATTCTGGCCTCAATCATAAGAACGTCAGTAATCATAAATGCTCACAAGCAGAGTTGTAATTTTTCTTGTGAGTCGTTATGAGGTTTGTCGTATTCTCGGACGCCTTATGACTTTTGAACTACTCAGAAGGGCCTCAGTAGTAGTGATGTACTACGAAGCAGATCATAAGTAATAATAATTGACAAAAATCACACAAATTACAGAAGAAATTTTTTAAATCAATAAAAAAATAAATTATGAAATTCGTTTGGTGTTCTTAAATCAAGATTTAGGTGTTTATTGAGGCATCGAGCACTTCACTATAGCCATAAAAAAGTAGGACTCATAATATACGCTTGTGTTATTCTGCACAACATATTACAAAAAAACAACGTTACATGTGATGAAGAGGTGTTAGATGATGAAAATGTCTCCAGCGATGACCAGCTGACTTTTACAGAGCCAATTGGCTGTCTATGATCTTTGGCGTATCCGGCAAAATTATATAAACTCTTTGTAAATGTAAATTTTTTGAAACAAACAATAAATTAATGTTTTTATTAATAATAATTAATAATAATGCACAAACAAAATTTAAAAAAAGACTCGGCAATTTAGCGCTTTTCTGTTAATTTTATAATCGCTCTTGATCTTAATTGATGCTTCCAATGAGATAATGTCTGAAACGGGACAAAATTATATTGCATTTTTATTATTTACGTTTTATTGAATCATTTAACTTACATCTTTCCACTTAGTTGGACCCCTAGATGGTCCACTATTTGTCAACTCTTCCCACAATGACTTCATTAATGTGGAATCTTTTGGTGTATTTTTATTGTCTAACATAAAATATATATAATGCTCCAACTGTTCTTGGGACATCCTTTGGTATTTTGCTTTTTGATCTAAAAAATATATGTTAATTAATGATTTTTTAAAATATTCATACCTTCCATTTTTACATTTTTTATTTTTAAAATCGTTTTAAAATTTTTTATATTTTAATTGTTTATTTTTCATATTTTTACTAAATGTTAAAATAACGTATAAATATACTCACCATTCTAAGGTTTTGTATGGTAAATTTCTTGTGATGTTTCTTGTTATAGTTCATATCAGATTGTCGCAAGAATTCTGACAAGAAACAAACGAATTTTCATTTATGATTACTGAGGCTCAGTAACCAGAATAAGGGTATAAGTTGTAATTTGATACACTTTTCAATTATTATAAAAGGTGGAGGGTATTTAAGCTTTTTAGGACGTATAATGTATGTATTACACAATTCAAAAATAAATAATTTATAATATTAAACTAGGACATGTCCAAGGTGATGTATGGAATAATGGAAGTTATTGTAAGCATGTGAGCGACAAGTATTTGATATAAGACGTGCTCTTGAAGCAACGATGATTAGTTGATAAGGAGTTCCAAGCTCTGGCCACGCGAAGGAGGCAAGGTGGGATATGTATTCCGTCTAAAAATAGGAAAACGGAATAAATCCACCAATTCTGTAGGGACGCCGGACCTAATAGTTTTATGAAATAATATAACAGTTTCGCGCGAACGTTCCTCAGGCTAAGTCCAATTTTGTTAACGTGAGAGTCTAATGTAAGCTTGTTATATATAATTGCTCTAGAAAGACTTATAGTGCTATACGTTTGGATAAGAAAAAGGAAATACTTCTGATCGCCTTCTTCTAGAATGCTGCTCTTCAATGACTATTGTGTGGTTCATTATATAAAAGAATCTTTTGTTTGTTTACTTCAGTGACTAAAACTTATTCTACACTTTTTAAATCGTCAGTGCTATATGACATGAATATGCCCATGCGGTGTGTTGTACCACAAAAGATTTGAATATTTGACTGAGGCCGCCATCGATGCACGAAAGCTTGCCAAAGAGTACATATATATGTCAACAAAAAATTAATGTTAAAAATAAATAATGTCTCCTTTTTCAGTTTTTGTTGTATTATGGCCTTTTTATCAATTTTCAATACTCTAACCAGAGAATAAACTCTACCAACACTTGAGTTAAGTTTGAAATCAATGTTTGCGATCTCAAGTGATTAAGACCACACATACCGGATGGATAGACATGGTTAGATTGAATAAGTATTCGATGTTGATTCAAAATATATATTTTTTTTGTGTTTGTGTGGTCTCGGCCCCTCCCCCTCCGTTTGGGCGTTGCAAAAGCCTTGACAAAATGACATACATGTGATGGAGAGTATAAAAATATTATTTAATAGAATTTGAGTGACTATTATGTTTTAATTTTTGTGAATAGGTCTCAAGTGTTTCTAACTGAAAACGTAAGGATTCCAATTGAAATTTGAAAATGGCAAAACCGAAGGAGATTAATGACTTCTGTCTATCGTGCTGACTGAACAATTCCAATTTTGGCTTTAGAATACATGTTTCTATTTCTTATGATTATTATGACAGAAAGACCCTTAATGATGAGCATCAATGCGCCCTAATCGCTCTGGACCTTAAAACTAAATATAGACGATTAATACAATTCTCAAGATCTACATGCATGCTTCTACATTTATGTGTTACTTGTATGTTTTGAATTGTGGATCATCTTCAGATTTTCATAGATACTCTAGGTATGTTCCCCAGTAATCCATTCTGAGACATTTATGTTTTTAAGGAATAACTTCATTTCTGGCATGTATTCATGGAGAATAATTTTGTATGCAGATGATATCCACCTATTTAGCGAAATCAATAGTCGCCTACAATGTTTACTTCATTTTCGGTATATATATGTAAATTATACCTATATTGACCAAAATCAGTCTAAATGACTGCTTCTGAAATTTTAAATAATCAAATGTTTATATGCTCGTGGAGCCTACGAGGCAAAAAATTTAAATCTGTGCGGTCCCGATTTTTTTAGAAAAACTATGAGATAAGTTCAAGCAAACCTACGACTTATTCGTTTTAACAAAAAAACGAAAGTAGGCGCCTACAAACAAATAAAGTTGCCTTGGTTTCGGAAATATGGGACAAGTTCATTGAAAATAGTGAAGCTTGCTAACAACCAGGGCAAAATACAACAGTAGACGAGCAATTATTTCCGCCAAAGTGCAGTTGCAGGTTTACACAGTATATACTTAATAAACCCAACAAATTTGGCATCAAATTCTGACTTGCATCAGATCTTAGTAGCAAATATGCTTTGAATGGTTTTCCTTATTTGGGGAACGATGAACAACGACCATCGTCAATGCTTCTCAGTGAACGCGTTGTTCTGAAACTTGTCAAGCCATATACAAGCTGTGGAACTCCGATAACTCCTTCACTAGCATGTCACTCTCGACAAAATTATTGGCCAAAAAACAACTCTAGACGAAACAAAGCAGCCAAACAAACGAAGGCTAGCCATGCCTCGTTTTTCCACTCTGCTATATAAATCAGTGAATTGTGCTCTTACAATATGTAAAAGTAAATCAAATAAGAGAGTAGGTGTTCCAAGTTCTAAACATAATTAAACATAAAATAATATAAAGTAAATAATATAAAAATTTTTAAATTAGTCATTTGACTGCTTTTAGGCAATATAGGTATATACTAAGGCATCAACAATAGCAATCCAACCTTTTGTCAAAATTCAACATCAAGAGGAACAATACTCGATTTAACTTTTGCAAAATCCAGTCTCAATATTACATGAAATACTCACACAGTCATTACATGCCCATAATTTTCGAAATCCAATGTCGATGAAATTCAGAAAACCTTTCTTAATAAAAAAAAACTCCTTTCGGGAATAAGTAAGTTAGAGTTACCAGACGATTTTGATAAAATTAATTCCGCTTTAAAAATAAAGAAATTAGAAGCCTCTAATCGTATACCTAAATTTTGGTGGAATGATGATCTGTCGCGACTTTTTAAACTTCAGGTTGCAGCGTGGAAAAAGTGCACAAAATATTTCACACTACAAAACCTTGAACAAGCTTCCACTGCTTTTTATAACTGGCAGAAAAGCGTTCATGAAGAAAAAGCATCAGCATAAATTCAAAAAATTGAAGAGCTCAACAGTCATTCCAACACTAGGGCGGCCTGGCGTTTTGTAAACAGTGTCAAAGATTTTAAATCTTCATTGATATCGCATTGGAATACTGACAATAATTCAAATTTCTTAATACATCTTGTTGATCAAGTCTCTTCTCCTAATTCAGATCCACCGCATTGGATCACTTTCGATCCTGAATATATCCCTCAATTTTTGGATACATTACACATTGGTAAAACCGATCATAAGGCCCAATTTCACATATGGAAAGCTGCTTTGGTGGAAGACGGTAAACACCATTACACATCTAAATAGCCTTCGAAAAGTCCAACGAGTTACTAGTATTGGTATCATAGGGACATTGAAGTTAACGCCCCAGGCAGCGCTTAACTTAATGCTCCACTTGATGCCTGTAGACATCTTCATCTACACTACACTACTGCCAAAGGGATTCTTAGATTAAGAGAGATCCACATGTTGGTGCAGTGTCGCACTGAGCATGTCTCTTTTTTACAAAAGTTGATAAAGAAATTGACTACATGGTGGAGACATACAATCTCGACAAAAGTTTTGAAGTGATAATGCCATACAGGAAGGACTGGAAGTCTGGCACTGTGGGTGCACACGACGTAATGGTCTTCACGGATGGCTCCAAGACGGACTTGCACACAGGAGCGGGAATCTACTCGGAGGCACTTGCGGAAAAGGGGTCGCTCTCTCTACCAAATAATTGCAGTCTCTTTCAGGCGGAGATAACCGCAATTGACTTGGCTGCACAGATGATTGCCTCAGAAGTGCCATCCACCTCGAGGGTCATCATTTGTGTAGACAGCAAAGCGGCAATCTTGGCTCTCGACTCTGTGAAAATCAAATCCAAATGTGTAGCGCATTGCTTGCGTTCACTTGCCAAAATTCGACAACAGCAGATCGTAAGCTGGTTGTCTGGGCACTCAGGTATACCTGGAAACGAGATGGATATTAGAGAGAATGGAGGTGCGGAATTGAACGGCCGATTGAATAGGGAGGCGGTGAGATGGACAAACAATTGGTGGAGTACTCTATCGAGCTGTTGCATATCTCGCATATATCGTTGAATTCTTGTGACCATCTTTTAATAAGGCCTAGACAGACTTTGCTTTATTAATAGTAATCAAGCAAAACACCCAAATCTTTACTAAAAGATACACTCTCAAACAAATAATCAATAATAAAGTACATAATTAGTAGGAAGTGGAGAACCCTATGAAAATTAAAATTTTTTGCATTTATTCAAATTCAACACCACATCATTAGCGCCAATAATTAAAATACTCTAAATCGGGTTGAAGCCGATATGCATCGGTAGCGCTACTAACGGGATAATAAAGTTTCACGTCATCCGCAAACAATAGAACTTTGAAATATTGAACATAAGAGGGAAGGTCGTTGACAAATAAAATAGATAATAAGGGATCTAAATGACTACCCTGAAAAACACCTAACGTAACGAAGATCTTTCACAAAAAGGTGGAATTAAATAACACTTTTTGAATGCGACCAGAAAGAGATATGAAAACCAGGTCAATAAGTTTTCTGGAAAGCCAAACCGACTAAGCTTGTAAATTGACAGCTTATGCTTAATTCTCTCAAATGCTGTAGAAAAATCTGTATATATTATGTCGATCTGTTTTTGAAGGGAAAAAGCATCAGATATGTCACTTGTAAGCTTTAACGGATTGGTAGAGGTTGATCTACCTTTAGCGAAGCCATGTTGACCTGACGATATTACTGACCTTATAGCAGGTGAGACTTTTTTCGTCATTAATAATTCAAGAAGTTTAGGTAATACACTGAGTTTATGCAATGCCCCTTTAATTATTGACATCATCTTTTGCATCACTTTAATGTAAAGGAATAACGTAGCTTGTTTTTCAAACTGAGGGAAAGCATCCTTTTCTCAGGCATCATCCTTTTTTTATGCATCAACGGAATACATAACACATCAGCACAAATACGTAGAACACAAGATGGTATACTATCAGGACCTGGGAGACAAGAAAACTTAAGAGCGGATAATGCAGAGTATATTTCTATTTTTGAAAAAGAAATGGAACTAACTCCCCTATTCTGGTTACTAAGCCTCAGTAATCATAAATGAAAATTCATTTGTTTCTTGTCAGAATTGCGACAATCTGATATGAACTATAACAAGAAACATCACAAGAAATTTACCATACAAAACCTTAGAATGGTGAGTATATTTATACGTTATTTTAACATTTAGTAAAAATATGAAAAATAAACAATTAAAATATAAAAAATTTTAAAACGATTTTAAAAATAAAAAATGTAAAAATGGAAGGTATGAATATTTTAAAAAATCATTAATTAACATATATTTTTTAGATCAAAAAGCAAAATACCAAAGGATGTCCCAAGAACAGTTGGAGCATTATATATATTTTATGTTAGACAATAAAAATACACCAAAAGATTCCACATTAATGAAGTCATTGTGGGAAGAGTTGACAAATAGGCTTAGTAGTTTAAGTGGACCATCTAGGGGTCCAACTAAGTGGAAAGATGTAAGTTAAATGATTCAATAAAACGTAAATAATAAAAATGCAATATAATTTTGTCCCGTTTCAGACATTATCTCATTGGAAGCATCAATTAAGATCAAGAGCGATTATAAAATTAACAGAAAAGCGCTAAATTGCCGAGTCTTTTTTTAAATTTTGTTTGTGCATTATTATTAATTATTATTAATAAAAACATTAACTTATTGTTTGTTTCAAAAAATTTACATTTACAAAGAGTTTATATAATTTTGCCGGATACGCCAAAGATCATAGACAGCCAATTGGCTCTGTAAAAGTCAGCTGGTCATCGCTGGAGACATTTTCATCATCTAACACCTCTTCATCACATGTAACGTTGTTTTTTTGTAATATGTTGTGCAGAATAACACAAGCGTATATTATGAGTCCTACTTTTTTATGGCTATAGTGAAGTGCTCGATGCCTCAATAAACACCTAAATCTTGATTTAAGAACACCAAACGAATTTCATAATTTATTTTTTTATTGATTTAAAAAATTTCTTCTGTAATTTGTGTGATTTTTGTCAATTATTATTACTTATGATCTGCTTCGTAGTACATCACTACTACTGAGGCCCTTCTGAGTAGTTCAAAAGTCATAAGGCGTCCGAGAATACGACAAACCTCACACAAATTACAACTCTGCTTGTGAGCATTTATGATTACTGACGTTCATATGATTGAGGCCAGAATAAGCCTGTAAATTTATCAAAAGAATTTATCTGATACGGATATGTATTGGGCATATTAGTATTAATTGTAAATAGTTCGCTTATTAAAAAGCCACCGCAAAGATAAAGATTCTGAACGGAAGAGTTCTCGATTAAATAAAGAACTAGTAGAAGAAGAAGAAGACAGTATCTTAGATTTAACCTATCCATCTAAGCATATCGTTAATGTCGTAAATTCTTTGAGCTTTGGAATATACTTTAAGCCCTCTTAGAGAATTGAAAATTAATTATTTGATGCAAGTAATCGCCCTTATCATGACATTCGTGCGGATCGAATTTTTACTCGATTCGTTAAATTTGGTATCATAACATACGTAAGAGAGAAACATTCTACAATTGATAATTAATTAAACAACAACGGATTGCATATTTTTTGTAGATTTCCGAAAAAATAATGGATTCAGAAAAACTAGAGTAAAATTTTATTGCAAATAAAATAAAGCAAAGTAAATAAATGTTTAATTTGTTTTATTTACATAAAATTTTGTAAAATTTCATCTCTTATTGCGTTTGCTTGTCTTGTAAATTTTGGAGATCTGTTTACACTTTTTTATTTTGTTTAAAAATTAAAAAACACAACTTCCTATGTATGAGAAACACTTTTTCTTTCTCTTTTTCTGACTAAAACTGTAAATGAGAGCAAATTATAAACAAAGATAATGCAGTGTACTCGAGCGAATGTTATGATACCATTTTCAGCGAATGCGTATGACACTCATTCTATCCGCACGAATGTCATTATAAGGGCGAATGATTATTTGACCACAAATGTAACATGCCCCATAAAGTTAAATAAAACAGTTTCAATACATGTAATCTTTCTATTTATTAGAAAAGTTTTTCCAATTCTTTTATTTTCAAATAGTCGATTATGAATTACAATCAATATAATAATGAACACATTTATATAGGTGCTTAAAAAAAATCGGATATACTAAAAGTATTTTTGTACAGATATTGTTTTATCAATCCAAATTGTGATCAGGCATGTTAGTATAGTAAGAAATACAAAATACAGAATATTAGGAAATTACCTAAACAATACTTCCTACGCATTATGAGTATATTACCATTTCAGAGTGGCGCTGCGATCTCTATTGGCGTTGGTCCTTTAATATAGGAATAAAACTATCAGCCCACATATGTCTTTATATATATTTTTATAAAAAACTTACTTCACTACACCTTGCATTTGAAGCGGGCTAAGAGTAATTAGAGGTGTTAAGCGCTCAAGAAAACGTTCATTATTTCTTTCTAGTTCACGTTGGTAGTCTTTTTGGTCCGATAGTATTAAGTTGCGATTCTTCTTCAAGGCATCCGTACAGCGTTTAGAGAATTCTTTAAAGCATAAACGCAATTTATTTTGATTTTTTGTTGGTATAGTTGTACCATCTAAGAGATTAGAGAGAAATACACTGGCCATTTCCATTGGCCCTTGGTTGACTGTAGTGCCTATACAGCCTTGTAAAACCATTTGCAATATCTTGGGATCTGCCGGTTCTTGATTTGTGGCCGCTGCTAATTCCAAAGTCTTTTTCTGTATGTCTTCAATAGCCACTTCAATGGGTTCAAGTATGATTTGCTGGCGACTGATTACTTGTATGCGCGTCTTTACATAAGGGAAATGATTGGACGTCGATAAAATTGTTTTACGTTTACACTGTTCATGCAAATCACCATGAGCTTTTCCCGATTTCGTGAATGGTGTTGCATAAATAAATCGTTCTAAATGAAATGAATACAATTATGATATTAGATAAAATTATGTAAACAAAATGTTTGCAAAAAATTTCATACGACTAGCATAAAAATTTAAAACGATTTAGAGACGTCCGCGTGTCCGCCTGGTGTTATAACGCTGATCAAAAAAATTATATTGATTATAAGTCTATATTAATTATAAGTCTATATCGGATTATTTGTAATGGTCTATTATATTATGTACGTTATTAGGAGTACGACACCAATCATAAGTAGTCAATCTAATATTGTTTGTGTGCCAGTTTTTCGATCATATTCACTGTTTTCATACCGAAAACTTGACTTTTAACTGTGTTGTAACCAATAACTGACCAATACTGAACCAATTGAGAATTGTAGTTTTGCTTACTTTTGGGATATGTGATTGTCCAAAGACACAAAATACCTACATTGCTATACTAGTTATATTCTTACTTATGTTGAAATTCCTCTCAAAATATGCTTCCCGATGTCTCAGCTCATACGTTTCAAAATAAGGTTCGACATAAGTGATTTGTATGTAGGCTTTATCTGGGTCTAAGTTGTTATAATCAACAATGTTTGAATCCTTGATGATATGTACTGAATCCGGGCCAAAACGATCCGTATAAAAATTCTAAAAGATATGAAATTTTTGTATTGTTTCAATGTATATATTTTGTGTGTGTTTAACCTGTAAGCGACTAAATATTTCGGGTAGTTTCGTAAGCGTGGGCTCCTTATAAATAAACTCTTGTTGATCTAAGTCACCAAATTTGGTGCCATAGAAACCAACTCGAAAATACGTTCCAAATACCCGTTTACCTTGCAGTTGTGCTATACGATTGAATGCCTCCTGCAGCTTTCCATGTATTTTACCCAATTTTTGAAAATCTCGATTAGCCTCACAAATGGGGATTAATATTTTATACACTTCGTTCATGGCCTCATACATTCCGGCTATTTGAAATGAGTTCGCCGCTTCCTCCAACAAAGTTTTCAAGCCCGATTCGGTAAAATGATTGCCCAAACATATACCATCCTCACCGGGACTAAGTACATCATCTGATACGGCAGATTCCAGTAATGCGTTGGGGCTAACTTTCTGAAAACTAACCGCCCCAACTGGTAAGTGTGTCTGCGACTCTAACATACTTAAGTACTCTGCCACTAAAGCGGCTGAGTGAACATAAGACATTGCCGCCTCGGTATGATTCGCACGTTCACGATGTTTTTTTGCAATATTCTCGAGCCAAGTTAAACGTAAGTCCGGATTATTTTGATAACCTTTCGCTATGCGGTGCATAAGATCTAAAAGCATCTCAGGATCTTCCTGATATTCTTTCATTTTTACGGTATCTGAAAGAATCATATGCAAATTGAAAAGTAGATCCTGAACTTGCTCAGGAAAAGACGTTTCTTGCAAACATGTGTCAGATTCAGCATAAACTAGAACGGTTTTCAAAGCGCGCCTTAAGCTCTGTTCACTAAAAACACTACTAGTACCTACCAACGACGATAGGGACATAGTTACTTGCATTTTCACCCGAGCAAAGTTCTGAAAAGTTCTAATTAACATACATGCTTTATACTTTTGTTTTCAGTACTTCTACTTACGTTGCTGATTTCAAAATTTTGTCTCATTAGCAGATATAAAGAAGCGGCCGCTTGAGATCGTACGTTCGGCAAATGGGAGCCGCAATGTTTCAGCAACAGTAAACACAAATCAGCACATGCATCTGTCTCCTCATCAAACAATAAATTCGGAAACTTAAATATCAACGATCTTTGGGTGGCGAAGAGATTTTTCAAAGCCAAAGTGCTTTGATGGCGGGATAGTGCATGTAGTAATACTCTTAGAATAGTTCCTAGCAGGTTCTGATGAATGTCTGAATTTGTCGCCAATTGTATTGTGATTTCTAAGCAGTCTAAAATGACCAGAGTGCACTCGTTGGCCAAAGATCCCTCGGTATAATTGTCTAAGTCAACTTCAGGATCCGTTTTTGAAAGGGAATCATAGAACGGAGCCCGATAATGCAATTGCTCTTTACGCCAACGAAATTTCTCTGTTGAATTACGATCTTTACGCCGATTAATTAGATCATGACGCGCAGAATTTGTACCCCGAATACATTCTTCAAGTTTCTCTTTTAAATCGGCGGGTTTTCGGAAGCTTTGGTTATTACGATTTAAAGTTGATAAGCGCTTCTGACCTCGGTATTCAAAACAGGATATGCACGTATTTAGCAACTGCAACATTTGGTGCACTCGATGGGGAGATAACCCCAGCAACCACCGGTACATTATAATTTTTTGGAGATTTTTCACAATCCAAATACAACAAATCAACATATGTCTGGTGTTTTCACTGCTGAGTGATAATTTATTTTTTACTTGGTCCTTTACATATGTGTAGGGCCGAGATCCAGATATAGCATAAGCGACGTCTGAACTAATAGTTGTAGAAGCTATAACTGAGTGAGGGCCCTGGTAATCGTCCAGCAAACCCAGACTTTGCAAGCGATCACTATTGTTGCTTATATATTGATGCAATTGTGGTATTGCATCCATAACTATGGGTAGCATTGGTAGGTATAAAGCGGCTACCCGAGATCGTGCCTCTTTATCATTATAACGGTGGTCCAAATCGTGTGAAACCATTAAATTGTAAATCATACGTATCGCTTTACCATGCAGTTGGGAGTTTCTAGGGAAAGGAACAGAGAGAGTAAGCTTGTTATCCATTTAATGTAATTTTAAGATGGTGCTGTGACTTACGGCACTTCTAAAACTGTGGCCAATTCACTGAGCACTAAACCAACTAAAAAATGCTGTTGTCTGAAATCTACACTTAGGTCAGCATATAAAGCGCGTTCCGCAGAACTCTAATGCAGAAAATATTTTATAATATTTTGCCGTACATCTTATGAATACCTACGAAAATACATATATATTTACTTACACATGATATGGAATTGATGCTTGGTGCAGGGCTGCAAGGATGTAACGTCGCTGTGTATGACGTCCCAAATGGTAAATTTATAGCAACATAGTGCTCGTGACTGCATATAATACGAAGTAAATCAATTTTGTAAGCCATCAAGTCTGGTATGGAGCCGTTTTTGGAAGCCAACACTTTATAATAAGCTTTAATTAGCCCAAATACAAAACCACGATCCATAACGCTAAACAGATCGAATATAAAAAAGCCAAGACTGGCATTGACTGATTGAGCCAATTTCGGCTCGTTAGCGTGATATCCTACCACTTTAGTGGTCACTAAGTGTACTAAAGTGGCAATATCATCAATGAATTGATGTGGGAATCTCTGCTTGCGTGGTGCCTGCAGCAAACCTACAGCATCCAAATGCTCCGCCATGGATTTGGCAATCAATTCAAATAAAATCCATGAGTTGTTCATGGCCAGCTCTGCAGAACGACCACTAGCAACCACCCAATGCAAAACGAGTTCTTCATGTAACAAACGCATTCGATCATCACGATCTATAGCAATCAAAATACCTGTAAAATTGTAACGCAGACAACGTTTACTTAACCTTTTTACACCTTTTTTCAGTTTTATGTGGAAAATTTAAATTTAAATTTTAAACATTTTAGTTGAACTACAAAATCTTTGAAATGTTCAAGTTCTCCACTTTCATTTGATATATAATATGTGTCCATAATTGGAAAAGTGGTCTAAGTCAACTATAATCAAAACATAAACTTTTCAATATTTGTGTAGAAACATGACTTTTAAAGTAGTTAACGTGTAGGGGTGTTCGAAAAAAATACTTAGATCACTTTCATTATTATGGGATCATATCCGTTTATACCACCGCATGACTCCGCTAAGCATAGCATTGCATTAAATATTGATATGATGGTATGAGTACTTTTATGATATAGAGAATTTATCGCTGAAATTGTTCATAAATACAAGAGGTGCCATTACCTTTGAGGTCTGACTCTTCAACAAACGTATCCGTTACACAGCCAGATGGTTTACGATTATTTGCGTCTTTGTTTGGATGACGATGACAGATTAAATGTCGCTTCCCATTATCCGGATGGGGTATTTTACACTGAAACTGTACATAAGTGGAAAGCAAGCCCTGGCGACCGTATTGCTCTTGCACTACATCGTCATTTAAAGCTGCTAAATTTGTTGAAACCAAACACAATACTTCGAAAACTGTTGAGCCCAGCGACAAATTTTGGCCACTAATCTTATAAGTTGTAACCAATAATTCGATCAGTTTATCCAACACCAAATGAAGATTTTTAACTAAAGGTTCCCGTTCCGCCTTCGAAATGTTTAATAAACATTTTTTCATTTCACTCTCCATGTTACTCTCACCAATGCGAGCGGGAATTTTGTCGGAATCCAAATATTTACTCATTAAAAAGAAATGATCTAAATGCGGATCTAAACAGTGCACTGAGGATACGGCATCAACGGTTATGGTAAATACGCTGCGATGATTGTCTAACCATTTAGTTCCTGGCAAATGAACGTTTGGTGATATGAATGAATAATTTTCTGGGGGTGTTTCTACCATAACCGGCAATTGAAATTCACCCACCTTTAAATTACCATCTTCTAGCAGTGGCAACCATGTATAACCAATCGGTGTTTCCACGGAAGTTTGCATTTCTTGTGGTTTCTTCTGACAAGATACATGATATAATGTGAAGAGGAGGTGATGATTTTGTTTGAGATCAGCAGGCAAAGCGATTTTAATTTCATCATAAAAGGTTGGACATTTGTTATGGTAGTTTACCGCAGTAAAAGCCGCATTCGAATATTCTGGACATGAGGACTTGCCGAAAATTGCGTTTAATGCGTCATCTTGAGTCTCACCTGACATTAATTGAATTTGTATTGCTATATTTCTCGCCGAACCCGTACGCGACGAGAAATTTAATTCTTTAGGAGACACAAATAATAAGTTTCGATAAGTATAATGCGGATTATAAATGGCCATTGGAGGGAACTCTAAAATCTCTTTAGTTGGTCGGGTTTTATCTTCCACATAGGGCTCAACTTTGGCCAATTCGGGGGAGAGTGCATTTTTAATATCTTCCGGGCAAGGTGCAATTTCCAGTTTAATAGAGCCTGGAATGCATTTATATTTTTTTGTAGCGGAACTTGGCCGTTTCAATTCCATCAAAAATTTAAAAAGATCTTCATCTTTCATTTTATCGGCTTCTTGTTTGAAAAAGCTGGAAATAGTTATGGTCATTGGTCTAAACGATTCTATTAAGCTGGCAAAATCATCAGGAGACCAACTGCGACATTTTTCCTTGCGCTCTAAAGAGCCACGACGCACCAAAGTACCGCTCATGTCATTCGCTTTACGTCGCAATTGATCAAAACTGCTTGTAGATGATTTGCGGTCCAAGCTGTTCGAACTCACAGCTGAAAATAAAGAAGCACCACCAACAGTACGACCATCTCTCTCCGAAGGTATGCAATTACTATCTTTACCATCGAAATTATCTCCATTCAAAACATTAGTCAAATATATACCCGTCCAAGCGAAAGGCATGCGATATTTACCCAATCTTTCGCAAAAGTCTGATGCATTTTGTTTGGCTTTTTCACGATACTTATCTTTGTCCTCTTTTATATACGGCTCCACAGAGTCATTAATGTCACCTTGGAGTACTTTCTCTAAACGTATTACCAAAAATATATCGTTACTGGGACAGCTCACCTCAAATATGGCTGCTCTACTTTGTGTACTGCCATCAGCGCAATGTACATGTGAACTAAGCATGCGTTTCAAACTATCAGAGTTCATATCGAAATAAAAATTTTCAGAAAGTTTCTTCTTTTCTTTGGCATCATATAGAGCCATTGAAGCAAATATTGGCTCTACTTCCAATTCCAAACGTAATTGTAGGCATTTCACAAAAATCCGATGTCCTACATGTTCAGTTGGAATTTCAGCCGGTAAGCGACGCTCTATCGGGGGACCCTCCATGTATGCATCAGGGTATAAAGAAAATAAAGCATTCTGTCTATCTTCTTGTCTCTTAATCTCATTCGTTTGATCGATTTCATCCGGTGGAATGTCATCGAATAAATTAGGTATTAAGGGATCATTGACAGAACGGCGCAAATCAAAGCTGGCCCACGATCCCCTCGGAGTAAGAGTATCCGTATACGAACTTACGGAAGACAAGCTAGCAATGGATTGTCTTGAGCTGGGTGTACAGCTGTTACTTTGATCTGTTAAAGATGATTCAATAAAGGACGCAAAATCCTTATCGATCTCAAACTCTTGCTGCAAAACCGTTGGACTAATCGTACCACTTTCAAAGCGTTCACGAGCACAACAAGAATTAGAGTATTGACGTTGAGCATAGTTCACTACTTTCCAAGGACGGATATAACAATCAAAACATTCTTTAACATGCTGGGGCAGTTCAGATCTATTATGTTAAGAAAATTAGTAATAAATGCAAGTATTATTTTTTCGTATTCTTACAATTTTTCCTTGGGTGTTATGTAGTTCACTGTTCTAATTTTACGTGGTATGGTTTTAACTGTGACATCATCAGCGGGAATGTCTAATATATGCTTTAGGGGATCGTCATTTAATATGTGCATATTTACATTTAAAAAGTCTTCATAATCCAAAGGCTCTACGGGCTCAGACAAAGAAACCTATATATATATGTATAACCCACACACAAATTTTAAAAATATATAATAATAAAAACTTACCGGTGATGAGTAAATAGACGAATCGATCGTTACTGTATGCATATGACAATTAAGGACATTCTTACGCACTTCAGTGGCATGAGCCCTAAAACAAATTGAATTTCATTTTATGAAAAAACTCCGATTGATCATGTTTATTTTTACTAACTTGGATAATTTATGTGCAAAGGAACGTTGATTATTAGGCATTATCGTTATTGGTTTTGCACAAATGTTATATTTTATCAATTAAACAATTTAATCACAAAATATTTTACATTATATTTGTGTTAAACATATAATAATATATGTATTTAGTATAATATAAAAACCTATGAAGTTACAGTTTTGAGCCGCAAAATATTCAAGGCTGCGGACGATATATTGTAAGCATAAATATTATAAATATATTGCACTCGAATGTATGACTGAAATTCATACAAAATAAAAAGTCGGAATTAATACCCTGATTATCGTAACTTTGCACTGTGTAAACAAAAATTACGTTTAGCAACAATTGAAGTGTTGATTGGTAATGAAGAATTAACGCGCTACTGTGCAAAAAAAATTTAAAAACAAACTATTCCAATCTAATTAACCAAAATCAAAAAATTTAACTTTATATGAACAAATGGAAGGATCAATCATACCAGCCACAAAATGTGAAATGAGTAAGTTTACCTTTGCACTACTATTAAGGGAAGGAGGAAACGAGTTCCACATAATGTTTGCATCAGATCACATGGCCACGAAAAAATTTCCCCTATTTCTAACTAATCCAACCACAAGAGACAATTCATTATTCGTTTCCTTCAGTTTTCTTTGCATTTGCCTTATACTTATACACCGAGATACTTACAACACACTCTCTCTCTCTCTCTCTCTCTTTTAAAGGAATAAAAATATCCAAACATTTTCGAACAAATTTCTGCAAAATGCTTTTAAGGCATTTGCGGAACCGAGGTTCGAATCTCTTCAGAGAACGGGCCGGCAGGGAGTCTGATACAACTAATACATACCATGGCAATATACAAGTAAGAAAAACACTTCCAAAGTGGTACAAAAAGTTTTTTCATTGGATTACAAAACATACAAAATTAAGTAAACTACTACTACATTGATATACTAGAGAATGCATTTTCCTTTTAAATATATAAGAAATTCCTTTATCTAAAAGTATATGTGTACATTATATATATCTGAATTATATTTTGAATTGTGCGAATGTTAACATTTCAACAACAGATGAGGATTGCCTCTGCGATAAAGCGAATATTAAAACTGTATCAGTCGATACCTTCGACTGTATTCTTTAACTTTTTTTGATTTTTAATTAACGGCATAAAACTCCAAAGACTAGCGCCAGCAAGTAAAATCAAACCTAAAGTATGAAAAAGTGGGTCGTACGTCTTAACAGTTTCAAACCATAAACCACACAACGGTGGTCCCATTAGTTGTAGAATTCCATTAATGAACAAGCTGATACCGTATGAAGAAGTAAGGCGTTCCGTACCCAGTAAATCAGCCATAATAACCGCTGTTATTCCAACATATACTCCAGAAGCAAGTCCAAAGAGTGCACACCAAAAACTCACCATCACATAGCTAATACAAAATGGTAGAAGTGCCAAAGACAAGCCAGAAATCGCTAAACCACCAATAAAATACCACGTTTTTGGTATAAATCCCAAATCCGATAAAGCTGAGCCACCTATACGGCCAACAAGATCTGTTGCGGAAACAATCGATATTAAATAGGCTGCCATGGATTTGTCAAAACCCAAAGCAATGCCATAGGCTGGCAATAAAATTATAAAGTTGGTGTATCCAATAGCATTTGTGGAATTTGAAATAAGTATAACTAAATAAGTGGGATCCTTAAACAGACTGAGATCAAAAAATTTTGATCCCTTTTCAGCTATTGAATCAGTTTCGCTGCATTCCATTTTATCTAGGGCATCACTACCTATGTAGTTAGCTTCTCTTCCGCTGGCCAAGGACTTTAAAGAAACGTGAGAAGTGAATTCTTTTGGTTGGAAAGACAGTGTGCTGCCATGATACGGTGTACTAACGTATTGGAAACTACTGGTTGATGTTGAACGCCGTGTAAGTCGATTCTTGGACATGTTACGTTGCTCTTGAAGACGTTGTAACTTATGACTGGATTTGCCCGGCTCAGGTACAAAGAACAAGGATGATTGTGAGTTAAGTTGATCAGGTGTAAATGTTTGATTCCTTTGAGGTAGTCGAATTGGTGTGCTAATTTTACGTATACGTGGCGATGAAATATGAGCAATATCATCTGTATGTTTAACAAAATTATTAACAACATTCGCAGAAGCACTGCGCACAAATTGAGAATCATCACTAATCTGCTGGTTATTACGTAATTCTGGTAAATGAAAGGGTGGCGAGTTACATGACAATTGCTTTTGACCCTTATTATCATTTTTTAAGGCTTCGCCGCTGTCATTAATTGATCCTTCTGCTTTTTGAAATTCCAATACAATTCCGATATCTTCTTCTTCGATGTCATTTAATGCGTTAACATTTTTTGGAATGCGAATCATATGCCTTTCAACTGGTTCATAAAATAACGCCGCTACAAACACGTTTAAAGTAACGCCACCCATTATTAAAACGGCGCCTCTGGAAAGATATAGAAACATTAAAAATAATCCGCGAAATATTTAGTTATTGTACCTATATCCATACGTTTCTAGAAGCCATCTGAGTACAGGTGGTAATATAATCGATCCTAGAGCACTACCCGATATACAAAGTCCGTTGGCAAGGCCTCGAAATTTTACAAAATATGATGTAACAATATACACGGTTGGGGGAAACGATAAGCCAGCTCCAATGCCAACTAAAACACCATAACTGTTATGAAAACACCGTTTTAAATATAATAAAAAGCCTTCTTCACAATATACGACACATTGTATGTTTACTCATATTTAAATTGATAAAATCAGGAAAGAGTAAAATACGAATAAATTACTATCACTTATCCACATCCATACCTTAAATACAAATAATCCACCGATGATGCCCAAAAGGAAGCTATCATACCAATTGCTGCTGATGCACCACCCAATATTGTTACAGTCCGGTATGAATATTTTACAGACAGAATACTAGAAACTGGCCCTGTATAAATGCGAAAGCTATAATGTCAATTCCAAAAGATATGATTATCAGTTTAAAAATATTATGTTAAGTGCAAAACGTCGCAGAATAAAACCGAAATCAGATTTTTGTTATACTGTACATTGCTTGTGTGGTAGAGGATATCTTAAGTATCCTAAATGAAAAAGAGACACATCCTCAATTATACCACTTTTTGAAATTATTCAACCATCTCTGTTGTCTCTCTATGTATAATATATTTTATGTGTTCAGCCTACAGAACGATTCATTCGAAATGTTTCGCTAAAATTTGGTACATGAACATGGACATAATCCGAACATTCTTACAACTCCTCAGTTCCTCACTTGTTTATATTTTTTTTCCAAAGGAAAAGACCATGAGAAAGTTCTTTAAAGATTTTTAAATAATGTAGTGATTGAAGCTATAGATTTTTAAACTCAATGATGATTGTATTTAAAAACTGATATTGAATAAGAGGAGAAGGTAATGCTTGTATCAGAATGGATTATTAATAAGAACAGAGAGCTTACTAAAATCAATATAACATAATAATCAATATTTTTGACTGATCTTAGTAAGAAACAAGCCTGAAGAATACACCTGAAGCCTGAAAAATACACCATAATACCTACCTAAAGAACTGTACAAAAAATAACACAGAGCAGGTATCCATGCTGCTGCAGCTGCTGAAGCATTAAAAGCTTCAAGAAACTCGACAAAAAGTACTCCAAAACTTTTTATTGTTCCCGGTATTAAAATATTAACCAACATTGAACCGGTTAACACCAACCAACCCCACCCGCCGTCAGGTGGTACTAAATCAAATTGTAATCTATTGCCGACGGATTTATGTAGAAGTCCATCTATATCGAAAATGTATATGTATATATAATTAAAAATTAATGTGTAAGTATCAGATACTTGATTATAATCGAACTTTAGCTATAGGACGCACACTTACAAGATTTGTCACATGAAACGTTTGAATCATTGGTTTTTCTTTTTTCACAATCTTGGTGTTTTCGACAAGATGTTGTTTTATCCATTATCTAAAATTAGATAAACTCAATGAAATATATAAGGTTTTTACATAAATGAAAGAATTTATCATTCTGACATATGTAACTATAGATTATACATGAAAACATAAATATAAAATATTCAAAGCTGACATAGTTTGTAACAATTACAAGGAATCGTCGAAGAATTTTTTAATTCAGTTTTCACAATAGATATAAAAATGAAATAAAAAACTACTACTTTACGCCACTATACTACGATTTACGATCCTCTAATAGACTATTAGCAGAGGGCGAACTGTGCAAATTGTAGGAGGATCGTTAAATTCGCCCATTTGAGGCACGTATACAATATATGTAAATTCGTAGGTTTGACGTATATACCGTCTTTTTCCGAAAATAAGGCACTGTCTTATTATTTTTTAAGTCCCAAATACGCGCTAGGGTTTAATTTCAGGGGTAGACCAAAATAAATGTATTTTTATATTCTTTAATTTAATGTAAATTTTACACAGCATACAGAATTTAAAATTTATTCAATTACAGTCATTTCATCTTCTTCTGGAACATCGTCATAAAATAAATTCTGAATTATATATTGATTTTTTAACAAATTTATTTCTTGTTGAATCATTGGTCCAAATCCCTCATGTATTTTTATCTAGGGCTTATTTTCGGAGGATGTCTTATTTTAAAAAAAGTTTCGAAAATTGCAATAGGGCTTATTTTCAGAAGATGTCTTATTTTCGGAAAAAGACGGTAATTCCATTTTTGTAGACCCGCGGTTTTTGTAAAGTGTGGCCTTGGCCGTGCGGAATTTCGAATTTTCAATAGGAAACAACTCGATATTTTAATTTTTGTGATCGTGAGTTTTTGAGTAAGAATATCTGTACCTCGATATCTAAACTTTTGTCAGTTCTTGATAATGATTTTCATTTAAGAAAGCAAATGCATCAAGTTACCAATTCAATTTCAAAATATTAATTGTTCAACAAAGATTCAATGCTATTTGCATTAAATATAATACATAAATTATATACACATATGTGCACAAACATATGATGCATAAGGGGATTTAAACTTTACTTTTTTATTACATGACCATACATGTGTGTACATGTAAATATATATATATATGAGAACAAATGTGTACTTTCATTTTGAATTAATAAAAATATTTGAAAGCATGTATAAATATGTTTATCTTTGTGTGTATGTTTGCATCCATTTTAAATATGGTAGAATGATAAATTTAAATTAAAAAGGGAGGTAGTCATACGTGTCCAAAGTACATATACAAAAAAATTTAAAAACGAAGACAATTTTACCTTAAATTAATTAAGTTTAGCACGTTTCTCAGGATATTTCTTTCGATTTTTTGCACTTTACCATGTAGAATACATAGCTGAAACTTTTTTGTGTGTAAATATAGTTTTACATATTTTTTTTTATATTGCCTATGAGGGTATATAAGAAACCTCGAATATTTTATTTGTTTAAAATATTCTTACGAGATATCATTATTTGAACAGTTGTATTAATAATTGCCTCACGTGTAGAAGAATAAAGTAAAAAAACTTTATTAGTTGAAACTAAAAATCAATTGCATCAATGTGGAACGTGAAGTCACTAGTACAGTTCAAGTAATCAGTCAAATGTACGATAATAAATAGCATACATGCATTTGTCCTTTGATTCAATAAATCTTATTTTAGAATTTTTACTATTTAAATGTTGTAAAACACCGCCCGCTAAATAAAGATTTTTCAATTCCCCATAATTATTATTTTTTTAATGGAGACTTATTATATCTTGATTTATAAATGTTATCTGAACTAACATAAATTAAGTATTTCCTGCACTAACGTGAACTACTATTCGTTTTTAACAAAGTATAGAAATACTAGAAATAATTTTATATATATATATGTGCGTGTGAAGTTATTAGCTTTTGAGATTGTAAAAATTTCGAACAGAATATTTTTTTTTTAAATTACTTAGGACGATCATATAACGTCTGAATGGTTCGGGTCGGAGACTTCTAAAAACAGAGGCGGAAAGACAGAGATTGTTATGATATTTAATTTTTTAGAGCTACAAATTGTGCCTTGAGATTCCACAGTCTCTCATTTTTTAATTTCACGTATTTCTATTGCATTGGGAACGCAGTGACATTTAAAAATTCGTTATGACAGTTAAAATTGAATTTAAGATAATTATAACACAGTTAGGCAGTGTCTGTTCAAAAAAAAAAAAAAGAAAGAGAGAGATTTTAAACGAAAACATTTATTTTATTTATTTGTGACAACAGGAGGGTAATCACGTAAGCGATAATGATGGTACGACAATAGTTATTTTTAAATTTTCATTTTCGTAAGCGATAGAAAGCGTCATCGTCAAACTATTATCGTACTTTTGTATTTTCGTAACCTTATAAACCGTCATGTAGCATCGCGCAAACAACCGTTATCGTGCGATTGCAAAATAGTTATCGTTTTATAATAATATAAATAAATTGTGAAGAAATTAAATAAAAATTGAAATTTCTAGGAAAAATGCATAGAAATATTCGCCCTTATCATGACATTCGTGCGGATCGAATGAGTCTCATACGCATTCGTTACGCAGTCGTTGAAAATGGTATCATAACATTCGTTCGAGTAGACTTGTTTTTAATTTGCTCTCATTTACAGTTTTAGTCAGAAAAAGAGATTTTTTTAACATGTAATTAAAAATTTATTACTTTCGATCTACAAATCTATAATATCTATATATTTTAGTATTTTCTATGTTCTTGTAGCAAAATTCATCGAAATAACTCAAAAAATGCGACAAGTAGCTTGCGCATAAATTTACAAGGTATGGTTAAATAGATTCAGATTTAGATTCCGGACTGTACAAAGAGTACTTCTTAAAAACAGTTCTTACAGGTTTATGAACAGAAGCAAGTAAAATGAAACCACTATTTGCGCGTTCGTTAACCGATTACGTCCATTTTCAGAAGTCAAAAAAATTCAATTATACCTATAATATGTCAATTATAGGTGGGCGTGGAACATTGTCAACATTTATAGAAAGTTTTCTTATTGTTTGTCGGTTAAAGAAGAAAACCCTTAAAACTATACCGTATGCGTTGTACAAGTGCAGGAACCGATTTAACCTATTTTCAAGACAATATTAAATATAAAGGGAACTAATATGAACAGATCTGCCAAATATCAGATCATTTGGCTGTACTTGTGTACTTCATGAATAATGCTCATACTAATCATGCATTGTGAAATGATTCTATAAAAATTATACCATTTTTTTTCAATATATCTTCCGAGCCTCTTGTCCAATTTCCTTTTTTCTTTGAAATCAGAATTCACTATACTGGAATCGAAATATATAGCTTAGCTCAGCACCTTGAACTTTACTGGAGGTGGAGGCGTGAGTGTGGTTACAAATGTTTGAACGAAACCAATATTCCCCCTATTTCATTATGATAATGGATATAAAAATATTTGGCTTAGATAAAGGATTCATATGTATGCGAAATGTGCAGGTGTGGCATTCATCAATTATGCCTTCTTGGACGGCTTTTAAATGTTATTTAAATATAAATATATTCTACCTCAAACGTTACATTTTTGAGTGAATTTGGTATCCCACCCCTACCATTATTATTAATGGTTATTATGGGCGTGGAACATTACTTGCATATATAGTAACTATGTGGAAAATTTATTTATGATCGCGACATTATATACGCTTGTTAATGTTTAGAAAGGTCACCGGGATCCTGAAGAATAATCTAACTCATGGTAGGTGCGGAGCAAACAAAATTATTAAACAATGTGTGTTATTTTCAGCAGCCCAGGGAGAATAAAAACGCTTCGATTTAATGTTTGTTAAAGGTTTTTATTATCTACAAGTTTGAAATTCAAATTGATTTAATTAAAAAAATAAAGAATAAAAAATAAAACTTACATATCCTGAACTTTGTAAATTAAAATAGGCTTTTTTATAAAACAAGACGAAAATGGCTCTATACCCAAGCGGTTATTAACGATAACTAATAACCGTAACTAATAACCATTATTAGTCGTTACAGGGTTGCAATCAACAAAGTGCAAAGTATTCATACAATAATCGCTCTCAATTTACAACAATGTGCCTACACATCGTTATACGCTGCACCACTTATGCCAAAGGGTATATTAAGTTTGTGCGGATGTTAGTAACTCAATTCAGAACCAAATTTAAAATTGGGGCGCAAGGTTCAAGTCGCATTTTTTGAGACATTTCGATGAAATTTGGTACATGGATATGAATTGGTACGAAGAGGAACCCTATTGAAAATGGAACAGACTTTTAGAACCCCTCTCCATATAAGGTCCTATTATAATGGAAGTCTTTATATGGTAAAAAATCTCAATTCTTAATATTTTTTGACCAAATTTGGTAAGAATAGTTAATTAGCTTCATAGTTGGCTGTGCCAAATTTGAACTCGGCCGGAACATTTTTAGAGCATCCTTTCTAATTATATTTCACGAATTAAATTAATTGCAGCATAATTTAATGAGCTGGGTATGCACTTGGTCAAATTTTTACTTGTTTCTAAATAGAAATTCTTTTTATTGACGGTGAATGAATCTAGTCTATCTGAAGAAGCTTATTTGTGCTTGTTTACTTAGCGCGTAAATTTGTACTAGCCCTCCGTTCCAAGACTTCAACTCTATTAATTTCTTAATTTTTTTAACACAATTTTGGTAAAAATAGACAGCATGGTACGTATATATGAAATTTTTTTATTAATGTTAAATAAAAATCATATAATGTATAGTATGTATGTGTGTGTCCAAGCGTACGTACATGTGTATGTGAGAATACAAGATTTACTGACTAGAATGAGCATTTTTCTACAATATTAGTAGTGTTCGTAATAGGATGAATTTAGTTAATTAGTGCTAAACATTGTACTCGTGTGTACATGAAGTGAGCAGAGTGTAAAACATTGATTTTAATTCGTTATTGTGGCCTTATATGTCTATGAATATAGTATATAAGAATTAAAGTGGATTGCACAATTTTAAAATGTAGATAATTAGCACTGCAGAGCATTACTGCAGCAACTTACTGCGCATACATAACATACGCCTCCTAATAAATTTAAGAACAGAATATAAGAGACGATTTGCTTGAAATTGCCCCCAAAAAGATATCTTTGAGTGATGCGTCGTACAAATGCACGTATCTTCCTGTTGTTACTTTCATTTTCAAGAGTTCAATTATTAGACGATCATAGATTTAAGATTTGTCATTGAAATTCATTCCTTCGCCTTATAACGTCTGTATGATGTATGTGTGGTCGGAAAAGTCGTTTAATACTGCGTTTGATATGTTTTGCACAATATAGGTGTGGTACTGGCTATGCGCCGCTTGTGTACTTTAAATAATGCGGAGATAGTGGAGGAGAAGAATACGATAGATTGCCGAGTTTATTTGACCGATGGGTAGTAGTATAGCACTGTGTTGCCAGGCAATTGCCAGTGGGAGGCTTGTAATTCGATGAGTTGCAATAGTGTTCGACGAATAGTGGGCGCCGAATCACTGGCATTTAAAAAAGCATCGCGTATCATTGATAATAATATTTGCAATTGCTGTGGTAACTGTACTTCCATATCTTGCCCGATACATGTTAGTACATAATAAAGGCATTCAATCTACCAAAAACAAAACAAAAATAAAGGGAAAATTCATTAGAAGACAAATGTAGACGTTGCATATTTTCAGTCCTTTAAGTCCTTGCAAATCGGCGCTCTCCCAATCTCTTTTATTTGGATTAGGTAAACTTCTACGTCAAGGACTTTTCCTAAATTGTATGGTCTGTCTGAGTTTATATTTGTTGCTATTGTAACCGATTTAACATATGTCTATGATGGTAGACAATTGTATGTATATCCCACAAGTCCCACAAGATTGCACAAATCGTCCCGTGAAGTGGCCATGAATGGTATTTAATTTTTTTTTTAACGTGTACTGAGCGGTACTTGTTTTTTGTTGCGTGCTTTTATTGTAATTACCTCAGAGAGAGATTTAACCGGTGGCTTTACACAATCTTCGCAGCACTTAGAAAGTAAAGTGAGCAAGACCAAGGGCGGCGATATTGCTTCACTTTGAGTACTTAATTGTAGTTGACGTCGCTTTAGTTGGCAAAACATTTCGGTTAGAAATGCCATGAATGATGTTAAAGAGGCTCTAGAAGGTGACTTCATACCTTGTATTGCAAAAAGCAGCTAAGTTGAGCAAAGAAAACACTTTTAACTTGGTTCGTAAGTAGTTTAAGAGACAAAGCAGTTATCCGCAAGATTCACCCTTTTCAAGCTTCTGGCATTATACGTAAATACTTTATTATTTTTTGTAAATTGTCAGCGGTTCAGATTATAAATTATGTGCCGTTCAGTTTGAGATTGGTGTGTCTGGGGATAACAGACTTTTTGGAAAACCCGGTACAAGTTTACCTTTTCTCTCTCTTGATACCATTGACGACATGTATTCAATATAGCTTCCAAAAACGTCTCTTTCTTCTCTTTGGCAATAATATTTAGACAAAGTCTAGAAATGGGTAAGGCATATCGGCGACCTTCTACCGCTCTTTTTATAAAGTGGGAACTCAGCTCCATAAGGCTGCGCGAATTTAATTTGTTGGGGTTTTCGACAGCTACATCAATTAGACTTTTCACCTCTGGGACAAATTGACCTATGTCAGTGATATCGTTGCTCAAGCCTAAACCAAGACCAGCTATACCGCGTGTCAAAGCATCAGCCGATGAGAGAGATTTTGATCGTTGCAAAGAATTAGTTGTGTAGGTTGTACCGTTTTGGTTCATTTGTTGCACGCTGGGTGCCTGATATTTGTTCACGTTCTTTGACTGTAACTGATGTTGCGGTACGTGAAAATTTTGATTAAACGGGTTGTTCATTTGAATATTATTAATAGAGTTGACATAGGATTTGTGCGATTTTTTGGGTTCGGGAGCGAACTTTACTCGATTCGCCTGCTAAAAATAAATGATTGTATTAAAAACATTTAATACATCACACGTAAAATAAATGTGTTTTTATCCTTTAATAAATGAATGGACACGTACATGTAGTACATTTCCACTGGATGGTGAGGTCATTAATGGTATATGATGCGTCATGCCACCTGTTATAGGATTCATTTGCAGAGTATGCGAATGGGATAATAGAAGAGGCCGATGACTCCCCCCACCTCCACCTAAGTTGTGCTGCTTTGCATTCAAATGCATTGAAGCTGTACTGCCCAGAGTAACTCTTGCCTGCTGTGGAGGAACATTGTGGAACATGGAATTCGCAACACTTACGTACTGTATTGCAGTTGCATTAGTTGGATACACCACCGACGAACTGGAAGAATGTTCAAGGTTGTAGTTTAAATCTGAAAATGCGAAAACCCCTCATTATTGCACACCATAGAAATACTGTTTGTGTATTTGTCTTTTCGCAAATCTCTCTATTGTTGGAATCGAAAAAGTCACAAAAATTAACAAAGTTAGAGCAGAAGTAGGGGTTTAATAAATACATCCACTCAACCTCACCCTCACACCCACACCCACACCCATAATCTAACATCATTAACGTATTATTTTAAACAAGTAATAAAAAAAGTTCTCTTGGGCCAAGTGTTACAAATCCTTTAGTGCAACTTACAAGTCAGATGCTACGCCAAATAAGTTTTTTTGTAAATTGTAGATGTGCATTTGTTATCAGTTACCACACTTCCTTTGATTGGTATTGGGCGTATCCCTTAAACGGTTTCGCTCAATTTCAATTGCAGGAATTAAAGAACTTGGTGACAAATGTCAAGTCACTGTTTCAAAATTGCGACAGACAGACGGACGAGGAGGAAGATTTTAACGCCAATTCAAAACATGCCTGTTTTACCTCTTGGGGTGTTGCAATCAGAATAATAAATTTAGTATACACCCCACCTCACGTGCAGAATAAACTGATTTTCACAGATAACACATTCACACTAACACTCGTTCAATGAGAGTGTTTTAATAGATGTTTGGTGTATGTGTGTATGCGATGTGTTTTTTTAAATATAATTCTAGCAAACGCGAATAAGATCAATACGGTGCCTGCAGCTACAAGGGTGTTCTCCCGAGTGTCCATCTTTTATACAAAAGGAGCATAAATGTTTGTTTTTTACTCACGTGGTGGCCCGTATACATCCATAGTAGGTTTTGCTCTCATTTGCATATTTCCCGCAAAATGACCGCTAGTTTGTGTATTGAACGCCAAACTGCGTCTTTTGTTGATATTCTAAAATTATGTTAAAATCATTAGCAAATAATACACACACATATGCAAGTAAGAACAGTTATTCAATTAAAATAAATCCTTGCGAGTATAAATGTTCCAGAATGTTCGTAATATACAAGTATGTAGTTTACTTATGAAAACGCCTGCGTAGGTAAATGAGAAATGAATTCTGCACAAAATTTCAGCTCAATGTCGCAATAGTAGTCGTGATAGTGAATGTGTCTACATTAATGGAACCATACATATACCAGAGAAGCTCAAATATGACCCAGATCGTATCAAATTCATTATACCCTCGTCCTTAATGATGAGGATATCTAGGAAGTCTCGGAGACCCACAAAGTATATACATTTTTGATTAAACATTGAGTCCAACTAGACATTTCCGTATTTGTATACGCCTGTTGTTAGCACTCTCACGATCGTTATTGTTGAGATATTGAACTAATATTGTATACATGTAGGCAGATCGCTATTCAAATAGGACAAAATCGGTTGGAACTCACGCCCACAATTGGCACAAAATCTATTTATCTGTCACAAAAATGAACCTATAAAGTTGAAATTTGGTAAACATATTATATATATTACATATAATTAGCCCAGGCCCGGCGTACTTAGGTACCTGCCACGCCCACAATTTGCATATTAAGATGGAGGGTATTTTAGATTCGGTCTAAGACGTTTTTTGTTTTCTTACTTGTTATACCTTCCACCACTTGTGGCAAAGGTTGATCGATTCAGAATCAAAATCGGAATCGATTTAACCATATCCATAACCATAATAAAAATAAATATTTAAGTTTATATATTTATATAATAATAGTAGAGAATAATAAAATTGATGAAGCTAAGGCTTGAGTTAAGAAATACTTTCATGAAGCTTCAGTTGATATTAATTTTATATCTCATATTAGGGGAATGAAAGATAATAAATTAAGTTCGAATCCCATTGTATCTCTTAATTGCTACAGGGCGTATTTTTGAGATATTTCGATGACATTTGGTACAAGAACATGTATTGGCCCAAAGAGGAACCCCTCTCCATATAAGGTCCTGAGATCTTTAAGAGATCTCTTTCAAGTTCATAGGTGAATTTTTGAGACAGATATAAAGATTTTTGTTAATATTGGGCGTTTCTGTTATCTAAACACGCCCATTTTTTGCACATCGATGAAGCTAATATTTATAGATGTACATACCAAATTTCAAGTTTATGGCTCAATTTTTGTGGCAGATAAATAGATTTTTGTTGATTGTGGGCGTGGCTAATTTTACCCATTTTAAATAGCGATCTGCATGTAAAAACTGAAAATACCTGTAGCGTTATGTATTTGGTTACGGCAATTATTGCCTATTATATCATATAACTTAAACTTAAACTAAACTTAGTTTATACTTATTGTTTTACAATGTTCAAAAAATCTCTTTTTAAATGAAGTAAAATTTTTACATTTTTTAATATCATCCGGTAGTTCATTGAAGTATTTAATACCTTTATAAAATACATGTTGTTTATCACTATCCGTTCTAAAAAACGGTAAAGCAAAATTGTTTCTATTTCTAGTATTATAATTATATATTTCATGAGTATATCGTATGTTATCTGTGATGTATGATGGCAGAATTTTATTTTTAATCTTAAATATAAAAATCATCGTGCTTTATGCTTACACTACGTTTACATTGGCGAGATTGTTAGAGTTAACACGTTACCTAACTACGTACGTTTACACAATTTTCATATACTCGTATGACCATTTACTTTAATTTTAAACAAGAACATTTATTTTATTTATTTGTGACAACAGTCATTATTTGACATATCAGTTGTATCGCAAAAAGTTTATTATTTAGGTACTTTACCCTCTTCATATTTACTTTGAGGTTTAAATGTTTCTTTAAGCCGCTCACTGTATCTTGCTTCAATTGTTTGTAGCAATAGTTTAATTACATTTTCTTGGTTTTTTAATGACTATTCAAATTCGTTTTTGTATTCGCGCAAGTGTAAATTGTTTTTTGGCACTGCGCCTTGCAATTCTTTAATAATGTGATCTACATCATGCAGTCATCACATATAAATTTTACTAGTTTATTAGAATTCATGGCATTCAATAAGGATTGGTCTATACCATAACATTTAGCTGAGGAATGATAACATTTCCCACATACTCCAGCACATTTAACGCCACTCTTCCTCGTATGAGGTTACGGCACTTTTGACATTCACTCATGGTGAGTGAAACAAAGTTTATTTATTAAGTTTTTAAATTTCTATGAATTTTCTTTTTTAATATGTACTTTTTGTATAATCCACAGATATATCATAAATGAATAAAAGTTATTAATGAGTATATTTTATTTAATAGGTAACAACCAATTTAATTTAATTTAATTTAATTATCTATTCTTCCCCTCTCATATACAAAATTTCAGCTCAATCTCTCAAAATTAACGACCTTGACACGGACTGAGATGCACATGTCTAGATCGATTCAGTTTTTGATGCTGTTCCAGAATACTTATATACTTTAGTCGCCTCTTCCACATTTATGTACATATAAAAGCTTATTTAACAACAAGGCCGCCTAATCGGAAACTCGAGGCATTGCCATACATATCATTTCAAATATCATTGTATGGAGAGGGGTTCAAAAAATGGTCTAAATGAATCCAAATTCGGCATAGCCAAATATTCGGCCAATTAACTGCTCTTTACTCATTTTTGTCAAAAAATATTGAGAATTGCGATTTTTTATTATATTATATAAAGAGTGCCATCGTGGGTTACACAAGGATTCTCTCTTAGCCAATACGTGTCCTTACCGAATTACCGTACCGAATTTCGTTGAAATATCTTAAAAAATTCGATCTGTAACGTGTGGAATGATAGACGGACAAATGGACGTGGTTAAATAGATTCCGGGTATAAAAACCGCAAATATAAATAAAAAAATTACGCTTACCTGTTGATTTGGGGTACGTACAAAACTGCGCTCCCTAGTTATACTTGGAGGTACTACTTGAGTTTGCTGCTGCGGTTGAGAGTCCAGTGATTTTTGTGCTTTATTACCCTCTGTTTCATTTGAAATGTTCATCGCATACGAAAATTTTCCCTTGTCAGCCATTTTTATCGCATAGAATTAAATTTTGACAGTAAACATAAGGCCTTATTTGTGCAGAAAACCAGAGTTAGTCTCTATTACATAATTGTAATCTCGTATTTGCGTATAAAGTGTTTATTCAAATTTTATATACTTTATGCTTATACTATTATTCGTATTAATAGTACACGTTTCATGGATTCGAAAATTCCTGAAATAAATAGCAGTGACACACATGAGAGTGTAACACATGGTCAGACAGTTGCTGGATAGTAGAAATCTGCTATGATGGTAGCAAAGATTCAAATTTTGTGCAAAAGATTATGTATAGAAAATTGACCAAATATATATTGTAAAAGGTGTAAAGGTGCTCCACGTAAGATGTGCATGCTAAGTGTGCTATTCCGTTTGCAACACCCAGAAAGGAGACCCTAAATTTCTTTATCTTCCCTATATATTCTTCATCAAATTCTGAGTCGACCTAGGCATACAGTCCGCGTAACTCGTGTTGCATGCAGTCCTAGATATTGAAATGCTGAAAAAAAAATGTCAGTTCAGACGTTTCTAATTTCTTCACGCAGATCGCTAATTAAATTGAGCAAAATCGGATATTAGCCAGACGTAGAGAACACCTTATACTGCTATTGTTAACACTCTACACCTCATTAGTCGCATTATAACATAACTCTTAACTCTCGCGTATGTAAAGTATTAAAAGAATAACTGCGCTCACAGAAAAGCTTTTACTGTGTACGAAAGCTTGATGCCAAAACCATGCTTAAACAATTCAATTTCGTAATTTTATAACCGGCATATGTAATGTACTGATTAAAGAAAAGTGAATCACTTCAATTCAATGTGAATCATTTACTCCTTCTGTATTGACACGAACGAATTTCCAGGATGTTAGCTTGTAAGTTGAAATTATTAACCCTTTCGCGGCGAAGCTAATTCTATCGGTAATAATCTCTTTTCTACTTCTTGATGTTAATGAATATTTTGGGTTTTTGACGTTTGAACATGGAAATGGAAACAGGTGAGCGAGGCGGGTTCGGATAACTACGATGGAAACGAATATTAAGCCCGACCATCCGTTGTATTGGGTAAAATTAAATGATGCTACAATTAATTCATTGTTCAAATTTCTTAAGATGATCTATCATTTTTGTGAACGGTTTTGTGAATGGGCGAGAATAGACGAACAGATTTTGATTCTGAGCCGATCGGTATGATTGAAAGTAAGTTTGGCCTTTGCCACTTAATGTACCCTCCTATCCCACATGTGGTGTAGATTATAAAAAGGCAATTAAATTTACTTATCACATCGGAATCTGGTAAAACTGAAGATGTTTATATACAAAGCCGGAAATCGAACCGGAAGTTGTCAAGTGGACTCTCAAATTCGTATCTGAAGAATTGATGGTTAAAAAAACAAATAATCAATGGGGATGTAGATCAGCAAATATTATAAAATGAGATACATTTTATGTATGATTCAGTTGCACCCAGTTGGCCTCGTTTGTATGCAATTGGTTGATTTTCCATTTTTTCGAAAAGGCAAAAACCTTGAAAGAAAAGAAAGGATGAAAAAGGCCAGATGCCGGACCTTGCCGCAAGCGTAAGGGTTAAGGTATGTTGTCATAGTGAAAAGATCGTCAGGCGAAAGACCTACAGAGGCTTGTGCGAGTCAATTGATGATATTACAAAAGCACAATCGAGTAAGCTGACCGTACAATGCCGTACGAACTTTTCTTTATACTGAATGTATGAAGAAGTTTTCGTCTAATTATAGATATAACCCATATGCAGAGGCGGGTGAGTCACATTAAGCACATAAGGATTTGTACATACGCGTGTTTGTATTCGCATATTTAGAACATGTGTAAAAATGTTCGTTATGAGAAGTTTTACTTCTTTTCATTTCCACCACTTAAAACTTGCACATTTCGAATGATTAGCAATCTAATGAAATGAATGGCATCCACAAATTTATTTAAAATAGATAACTGATATCTTATTCTTTACAACAGTTGAATATAATTTGTTTTTTACGTTTGATTGTTCGATTACTTGTTTCCTTAGTTTTCGTTTATATGTATGTAATATTCGTTTCGTAAAAAGTTTTAAACTTTGGCATATATATACAATACATGCCTACAGCGCACTCCTATAAACCGTATTGCAATACATGCTTAAGCGCGCTATTCGTACTTAAATCTATTTAAATATAATCGTTGCGCGATCAGAGAGAAACTGAAATGAAATGCTTCCAAAATGACTCAATTGTTGGCAGACAGATTCGTGCGCTAGCAGGCACACACAACACATATTTACAATGTAAGCTATATAGCTTTGATCATAGAAATATCGCAATCTCTTCGCCAACGTGTATGACGTATCCCGTAAACAATGAGTGTTTATACTCTGCATACTCTGCATATGGGATGGGGGGGGATAGAACAAGACGCCAGAGTCTCCCGAATAAACAGTCCTAATAAACAGTTTCTTGATTAACATTAAAACTGAGTCTGTCTAGCCATGAACGTGGAGTCTGGGAAAGCTCATGATCGTAGATTTGACGTTGAACTAACATTTTCTCTTTTGACTTTCTCCACCATTTCCAAGATACCGTCAATTCGGTTTCAAAAGTCATCACATGTACTTCAGATAGACGCTACACTTGTGCTCACAACAATCGTGCACCTACATATTCGTACAAGGATAAACTTCCGAGGAAGCATATGTGCATCTGTCTGTCTGTAGACAGACGTCTAGGTAAAAAGCCGTCAGTTTTCTTTTTTATTGTTTCCTTTTTTTCAATCCTTGCCTACATGGGTAATTTTTCAATAAAACATACCTTCTCACAGAGAATAATCCAAAGAAAGATAAAGGGGTTAGTTTTGAATAATTTATAGCATCCTATAGCCTCTAGGTCCACTTTTGTAAGATTTTCAAACAATTTGAAGCACTTTTTTATCAAAATTCCCAACAATTGTTAAGTGCTTATGGTATAATAACTTGTTGCAGATCTAATGAGGTTTGAATTCCATTTGTGGAATTTTCACAGTCGACACAGTCGACAAATATCTATCTATTGGCCACAAAAATTGAGCAATGAAATAAAAATTGTGTGCATTTGTTTTAGATTATCGATGTGCAAAAAATGACCGAGATCAGGTAACACCTCTTTTGATACAGAATCTCACTTGCAAGTTGATTCGTAATGCAGGCGGTATTCGATGACGTACGTTTGCCTATAATTGGGTGAAGAGTATTTACAAACCAAATTTCATCCAAATATCTCAAGAAATGCGACCTGTAGCTTGCGCCCAAATTTACATGGATAGACAGAAGGACAGACGGACAAGATTAAGTCGATTCAGATTTTGATTCTGAATCGATCGATACAATTGAAGGTGAGTGTGGCATTTGACGTTTGGGAGTTACAAACATCCGCACAAACTTATTATACATAATTGCCAATTGCACGGTATAATTATATTGTATGAATGTGAACATCTGCTATAACTGAATATTATATATATATAACTCAAAGGTAATTTATTTGGCGTCCGTTGATACGTAATACATAAAATATTAGAGGACGCACTCATGTTCCTGCTTTGTACAAGCTTTGAGTGTAAGTCTGCTCAAAGTCAAACATTTGTAAGAAACGAGTTGGCATGCCTTCATTTATGAGAAGGTGAGGAGTTTTATTACTCTAACTTATTATTTATTTGATTAAAATTTACTTAATATACTACCTATGTGGAGGATATAAAAATATTAGTTATCCATAACATTTATTTTTAATTGTTCTATATGCCCGGTCTCTGCAACAACCTTATTCTGTGAATTCGAATTAATCCATCATAAAGGATTTACGCGGTTGCTAGCCGTGGAATTGATTTCCATTTTTGAGCCTATTGACATGATAAAAAGTTGAATATTTGGTCATAGTTGGTCATTGTAATCATAACATATTTTTTTTTATCATATTTTTTATATACAAAATGTTCTGTACACTGATTGTTGTTACCCTGACACTTATCCTCGTTTAATGGTTAAAAGTAATTTACCCAAAATGTACATAAAAAAAGAGAAATTGTGTTTGTAGCAAATGATAATGGCACACTCTTTATACCCTCCATATAGAACGTTATAAAGCTGTTGCTTCCTCTAGCGTGTGATTGCTTCGTTTACATTTTACATATGGTTTGGGTGCAACAAAGGAACGTCAAGATTGTGTTTGGTGTATTGAAGCAATACATGAAACATGTGCATACATTCTGTATTGGGTCTTAGTTTATGAAGCGATGCAACATTACGAAGACGCAATACGTTCTATGTGGCGGTCCATTAGCTATAAAAATTGTAGGAGACTTAGTTTTCATATCCAAAACTACACCATTTTCAATTGAAATTGGGAGAAAGGCAATTGAAATTAAGAAATCGTATTTGAAATTGCGAAAGTGAATTTTGAAATTGCGATAAACGCATTTGAAATAAAATAAACAAACAACAAGATAGAAAAGTTCGGTTAAGACCGAAACTTAAATACCCTCCACCTTTATTATTATTCAGATCATTTTAAAACAACAAATAGTGTTTTTTTTAATTATAGGTGTTTGCGTTATTTAATCACGCTCATTTTTGGCATAGAGTTAGATAACGGTACCACTTATATATATACCAAATTTCAACTTGATAGGCGTAGTATTGTGCGAAATATAATTTTTTAAAGATACTATTTTTTCAAGGTATGTTAAGATTTTCGTTTATTGTGGGCGTGTCTCTTAAACGATTTTTCCCAATTTCAATACAGAACAGCGTAATTGAACTAAGAATACGTATACAAAGTCTCAATTTGATAACACACGGATACACAGGTGGACATGTCTCAAACGATTTCTCTTTTCATGCTGATTAAGTCTAAATATGGTTTGTGGGGTCTCTCAAGTTTCCTTCGATGTGTTGCAAATGAATGATCAAAATGAATATACCCTCTTCCCTAAGGTGGAGGGTATAAAAAAGAAAAGACTATGTGACAAATTTAATGCCTTCATAAAGCAAGGTAAACAAATTGTTGGTTGGTTGGACGAAACCAATTTTAATTTATTTTGTCGGCGTGGACATGGGTGGTCCGTCCGTGGTACTAGGGCGGTTCAGATACGTCCCACTTGTAGCGGACTGAACGTGCATCTCATACGTGCAATAAGCTCAAGTGGAGTTATCCATTTTGAAAAACGGCGAAGTATACTTCGGTCGGAACAGGCAAATAAGTGGGTACGGAACTTGTTTGTAAATTGAACTGACATGGGAAATGCATTAGACGAGTTTTTAATTATTTGTGATAATGCCCCATGTCACTCCACTTTGGAACAAGTCTTTGAAGACACTGGGGCAAACCTTTTACGTCTAAGCCCTTACTCGACCATGTTGACCCCTATAGAAGGTATGTGGTCCAAAATAAAGCAGTACGCCAAAGTAAATATGGAGCTCGCAACGCCAGTACTACCTCGTATTAGCCAACAAAGGTTGGTCCATCTAGAAAATATTATAGACCAAGCCATAGAGGTGGTGACAGCTGGGGATTGTGCCAGATTTGGGCAGCACACCACCACCTTCTATGAAAAGGCGATCAATGTGGAAGATATGCCTGTTGGGATCTAGCTTTACCGCCCTATTTTTTTACCCTGTACCACAATTGGAAATGGATGTGATTGGACCATTTTTAGAACCCCTCTTTATATGAGGTCCTATTATTTTTTGAGATATTTCGATAAAATTTGTTACATAGATATGTATTGGCCCAAAAATTAAACCTTTTGAAAATGGATAGGATCGAATCATTTTTAGAACCCATCCACATATAAAAAACTTTTTTTATTTCATTAAACAAACAAAAAATAAAAAAATTTTCTGACGTATCATTTTGAAATTTTCGCAAATACAAGTAGGTATAGAAAAATAAAATTTTGCATTATACCCTGTCTTTTCAAAGAAAAAAATTAAATTGAAAAATATATCAAGTGGTGCAGGGTATTTGATGGTCGGGCTTGACCAACTATAATACTTTCACTTGTTTTTTTTTTTTACAAATGTCATAATAAAAATGTTGTAAAGAGCATGAAAAATGTGACATACTTATAGCTTTGTAGCTAATAAATTTTTTTCCAATTTCAAATGCGATTATCATATTTTCAAATGAGTTTCTCTCAATTACAATTGCGATATCCCAATTTCATCTGAGGATGTTTTCTTAATATCAAATGTGCTTTTGCCAATTACAAATACGATTGTACCAATTCCATTTGGGGATTGTTTTCCCAATTTCAAATGCCTTTTTCCCAATTTCAAATACGAATCTCAATTACAAATGCGATTTCTCAATTTCAATTGCCTTTCTACCAATTTCAATTGAAAATGGTGTAGAAAACTGAAGAAGGACTCCCAATATGTGAGTGTGAGCATAATGGTTAACACGATTAAATGTAGTAAAATAAAATTCTTCAAGAGATAATGTATTGTTTTTAATTTAAATTAAATTAAATTAAATTAAATTAAGTTAAGCTAAGTTAATGCATTGTGTTTTTGATTTATGAAAGTAAGAAAAATAAAGTTGAACTCAATTGTGGTAGTATAGAAAAGAAACGTTACTGCGAATTGTGAAAGAAAAGAAAATTGTGCAAAGATGTCAGATACGGAAGCAGTGACTTCGTCTCCAAAAACAACTACAAGCGATTTGAGACAATTCCGCATCAATAAAAATTTTACGCCCTCCACAGCAGAAAGTAAAACAGGTAAAATTTAATTTAAATTGCACTGTATGCAATGGATACACCTTAGTTTGCCAAGTTAATGACAAGTGTGTTTACTCCGGGTGAAAACGAAGAACGAGTACCTGGCAAAAAGCGCATACAGGTTATGGCTGATAGCGATAGTGATGGCGCCGATATTGGCAACTCCCCCAAGAAGATTAAAGTGGAATTAACAGTAAAAGAGAAGGAAGAACGATTCCTTGCTATTGCGAATATTTCATCAGAGTACGATACGATGGTAAGTGGAATTTTCGACGCGCCTTCATATCATTGATATTCGCTTTCACTTCACTTTTAAATATGTGCAGGATATTCAAGATTCCTTAGTGCATTGCAACTGGATCGTCGTTGAAGCTTTGCAGTATTTAAAGGACAACTGTCTACCAAAAAATCAATACACTAAATTAAAACGACCACCCGTACAAATACCGCCAAGTTCGAACGGCAAAGCCAAGCCTCAGACCAAAAAATCTGTAAACGAGAGTAATTATGGATCAGATGAAGACAATTCAGAGGATCAGGTTTGTCCCAAAGGTCAGGTGTACGACAGCGATGATAGTGACACTGAAGCTTCCTATGTAATGACTGGACAACGCAAAAAAGTATTCGAGTTTATGAACACCGCCACACCTATGGAATTGCAGACGGTGAAAAATCTGTCGGAGAAAAAGGCTCGCGTTATATTAGAATTGCGCCCGTTCAAGGATTGGGCCGATTTGTGTCAAAAATTGGAAACCAATAAAGCATTATCTGCCGAGCTACTGAACCATACACAAGAGCTCCTAAACAAACAAAACAATGTGGCCAATATTTTAAATAAATGTAATAAATTGGTGCAGCGTTTAGAAACAGCCATTGAGGCAGGTGCTGGCATTCTTCAGCAACCACGAATTCTCAACAACAAGTACAAATTGGCCGAATACCAATTAATAGGTCTTAACTGGTTAACTGTTATGCATAAACAGCAAATGAATGGAATTTTGGCAGATGAGATGGGCTTGGGTAAAACGATCCAAGTGATCGCATTCCTTGCCTACTTAAAGGAAAATAACTTAAACAAGGCAGCACATTTGATTGTTGTCCCATCCTCAACATTAGACAACTGGGCGGCTGAAATAGCACGATGGTGTCCAAGTTTTGTTGTAGAAAGATATCACGGCAGCCAAGAGGAGCGCAAACGAATGAGAATTCGTTTTGCCAAAGAAGGCTTCATTGGCTTTGACATACTCCTTACAACGTAAATACTTTTCGCTCATATTTATAGTACCTACCACCGTAAGCTACTCACTAAAACATTCTGTGCGTGATAGCTTCCACTCTTACACCCTTTGCAAAGAAGGTGTCTTTGCCTCTCCACACTTTGGAGCATCGAACTAATGTGGACCGTATTGTGCTCTTTGCTTTGCAAAGCTAACAAATTTTTCCGCTAATCTAAGTTTTTGGCTTTGTGAGCGATCTCACACATTTCTTCTGAAATTGTCCGCATACGGCACAACACAACACATTCTTCCACCGTGTTTCCCTCCTCTGTATCAGTTTACCACATGGGATCCCACTTCATTCCTTATCCTTTTTTAAGTCGATCGGTAACAATTAATTGCTCTGTCCAAAGTACTTTCTTTACAGAACAAACTTAAAACAAACAACGTTTATGAACATCCACACTGTTATGTTTTAAAGATTAATTATGGAATACGGGGAGGAGTCTTAAATATGACACGACTTTGGTCAAGTTTTATTGAAATATCTCAAAAATATCCCAAGAAACGTAGGGTAAAGTAGAAATACAGAAGAGACAGATTTACTCACCCTATGCAATTTTAGAACAGGGGATAAATACTTGACCACCTTCAAAAAAAGTCGAAAAATCCCTATTACCCCCAGTTATGAAATTTGAACGTTATATAGATAAGAGCTGTTCTTATTGATGATTCAAAAACAATCGATTTATTTTTCGAATCCACTCCTTCCTTATATAATATATTACATACATAACTTGTTTCATTACGTTCATTATTCCAGTTATCATATTGTAGCCAGTACACCGGAAGAACGAAAAATGTTTCGCGTTTGTAGACTGCATTATGTTATATTTGATGAAGCACATATGCTAAAAAATATGACCACTCAACGCTACGCTAATCTCATAACCATTAATGCAGAAATGCGAATCCTCCTAACGGGCACACCCTTACAGAACAATCTACTGGAATTGATGTCGTTGTTATGCTTTGTCATGCCAAGTTTTTTTGGTAAAAATGTTGAAGATATTAAAAGTTTATTTGCCAAGGTAAGCGGTCGGAATTTGAATTTGGATTGTTGTCCGCGTACATATGCACGTATGTACATATTTTCAGAAAAGCAAAGTCGAGAGTGCAAATGTCGAGGTATCTCAATTTCAAGAAACACAGGTGCAGAGAGCCAAGCGTATTATGAAGCCCTTCGTACTGCGCCGCCTCAAAAAAGACGTTCTCAGCAATTTGCCGAAAAAGCACACACATGTGGTATGCGTTTGTCCACGGTTGTCGTTGTTGAAATGTTGCTTTTTTACATAACGCTGTTTTTTGTTTGTTTTTCTTAATCAAGGAAAAAGTACCAATGACGGATACTCAGAAAAGGCATTATAATGACCTCGTCGAATATTACTCAAACAACAAGGGTGAAATTTGCAGTGGCGATCGTGCCGGTGTAACAATCATGGTGGAAATGCGAAAATTGGCCAATCACCCGTTAATGGCACGTTATTATTTTCACGACGACAAAATTAGAGGCTTCGCTAAACGCCTGGCCACAGTGTCGAGCTATAAAAAATCGAATCCCCAATACATATTTGAAGAGTTGGCGGTCATGTCCGACTTTCAAGTTTTGCAATTATGTCACAAACATGTAATGAAAACAAAACCAGGGTGTAGATTGTAATGCGACTAATGTTCTGCGTATATTTATAGGAACTATTCGATATCCAAATACCTGAGAAATTGATTTGCGATTCTGGTAAATTTAAGCACTTGGACACACTGTTACCAAAACTCAAACAGGAGGGTCACCGCGTACTAGTTTTCAGTCAATTCACAATGATGCTAGATATTGTGGAAAAATACTTAAATATCAGAAATTATGTATACTGCCGATTGGATGGGTCAACTGCTGTCGAGGAACGCCATGATATGATTAATGACTTTAACTCTGATTCTGGAATTTTTGTATTCCTTCTGTCGACCAAGGCAGGTGGCGTGGGCATCAATTTAACCGCAGCAGACACTTGCATTATACACGATATAGACTTTAATCCATACAATGACAAACAAGCTGAAGATCGATGTCATCGTTTGGGGCAAACACGTACGGTAACAATTTATCGGCTAATATCTGAGGGTACCATTGAGGAGGGTATGCTCTTGGTGGCGGAAGAAAAACTTAAACTTGAAAAGGACATTACGTCCAACGATAAAGGCGAAGTACACGAGACAAAATGTGTTGTGCGGCTACTTACCATGGCACTTGGCCTTGATAAGGATGAAGAGGAGCAATTGAATAAAAGCATTAATGACTCACTGACATCGCCTTGCCACTCATCAAGTGAGCGTTAGTGGCATACATATTTTCATACACACACACACTCGCATGTATCTCACAAGTTTGGACGTGTCATTTAAATTATTCATTTGATTCCAACACTCTTTTCTGTTACCCCCAAAGTCTCGCAAATTACGCACTCGCATTAGTGGATATCACTTTTGATTTTCAATTTTATTATAAAATATACGTCACTTAAATATTGTACACTTTGCTTTTATACAGTTAGTTGTTCCACTCCTGGCTCCTCCTAGAAAAATAAAATTTTAATTCAACGATGAGATCCTATGTATAGCAAATGCAAAGACCGAACTGGCCTAGTATTTTACTGTAATTAGAAGCTTCTTCCACGGATTCTGCACAAAAAAGGCTTATGCCTGCTACGCGATCCCGCCCGTTCAATACATATGTATACCAATTGCAAAGAGAACAAAAAGCTTAACATGTGGTGGGTATAATAATGTGTTACAATGCTTAAATAAACGTTGAGTGGAATCAAGTAATTAAAATTGAATTGCTGCTTCCGCATACGAATCTTGTTGTTACGTCCATTTAACAACTAAAACATGGGTCAAATCTTGAATACCCATCACCTGGGATCTTCAAAACAAAATTATGCTTATAAATGATGGACATGGGCATGGTCATGTTAAAGCATTGAACTCATGTTATTCTAATTTTTATACCCTGTGGAAAAGGGTATATTAAGTTTGTGCTGATGTTTGTAACTCCTAAACGGCAAATGCCACACCCACCTTCAGTTATACCGATCAATTCAGAATCAAAATCTGAATCGAATTAACCATGTCCGTCTGTCCATATAAATTTGTGCGCAAGCTAAAGGTCGCATTTTTTGAGATATTTTGATGAAATTTGGTACAAGGACATGTATTGGCCCAAAGGGGAATGCTATTGAAAATGGACCGGATTGGACCATTTTTAGAACCCCCTCCCATATGAGGTCCTAATATTTTTGGAGATATTTCGATAAAATTTTGGTACCAGAAAACGTATTGGCCCAAAAAGAAACCCTTTTGAAAATGGATAGGATCGGACCATTTTTAGAACCCCTCTCCATATAAATTTTATTTTTATTTCAAAAATAAAAAATATTTTTTGACATGTATCATTTTGAAATTTTTGGAAAATACAAGTACGTATGGAAAAATAAAATTTTTCATTTTTCAAAGAAAAAAATTAAATTGAATAATATATCAAGTGGTGTAGGTATTTGATAGTCGTGCTTGACCGACTATATTTTCCAAAGGTAAAATAATTTCGTTTTTGTTTAATAATGCCAGGTGGGCGCGGCCAATCCTCCCCAGAAAGAACCTATAAGAAGGCAACGTGTTCCAATTTTCAACCTTTTATCTATTTCACTTTTTAATGGAGCAAAAAAAAATTAAAAAGTCCATAAAAAGTGGCCCCTTTTTTAGTTTTTGTTTAATTGTTGACGCGCTCTTAGACCGATTGTGGCCAATTTCATACAGACGGGCAAACAAACACTGTTTAATCGATTCAGAATTTGTGCCTTGTACTTTGTAGAGTGCCTGATGCTTCCATATGGGTACTACGCACGTACGCTTTGACAAAGTGAATGTACTCCCACTGTACTGGATATTAAAATTGAATTTTGCTTAAACAGATTTAGGGATTGGGTATATCCCAAATTTCAACTTTATAGTTTTTTTTTCTGGTTCTGTGAACCGGTTACGTTCGAATTTAATGAAATGGTACAGCTGTAAATTTGTGCTCTATACTTCAGCCGTTACGACAGTGAGCGTGAAAAAATCATACCCGATCGTAAATAGTTGTGCCTGCCAATGGCTTTTAATTTGAGAATATGTATATATATGTACAAGCAGTACAGCAGATGAATATGTATAGCATTCGTTTGTCGTGTCAACGAATTATGAGCCTACGAAATTGTTTTTTCTGTTTGCATTACGATTCCATCAGTCGTTTATAGCAGTGCTACCTAACTTTCTTTAAGTCTCGGCACATCGATATTAATTAGTCAAAAGAGTTCAGATAAGAGGCTCAACTGTCTTTACAAATCACATTTTTTGCCGACGTTTCATGCGATATTCCAGTGTGCACAATTTCGCGGAACACCGCTAGCGAACCTCTGCTCAACAGCCTACTTTAGCTAATACGTATACGATTTAAAACTGTGTAGATACGAAAACATCTAGTTAAAGTGTAGCTAAATTTTGCAGAAGTCGTACTTTATTTAGCAGAAATATGTCCGTTGCTATTAAAGGTAAAATCTATCTAAAGGATATCAATAGATTGTGTTTGTGTCACTATCATTAGAAACATGCTTTAAATTGTTTATGTGGAGTGAAACCTAACCTTTGGACTCTTGCTTAAGGCACTTTGTACCTTACCGTACAATCGCACTGGGGGCTAAGTGGCGTGAAGGCTTCAAAAGATCATTTATATATATATATGTGCTCCTAATTGTGAAAGTGGTCCAAGTCAAAATTTGTAATTAACAAGTTCATCGGTCATCTCTCGTCATATTATTTTAGAATAAATTGAATATAGTGTAACAAACCAGATGTGACTTGATAACTACAGACCCATGAATGTGCCTTCTATTAATGCTAGATTTAAAGTTAAAGTGCAAATTTCAAATGCAATATATTATATTTAATTTCGATGGGTAATGCGCGTACTTTAAAACTCGTTCAAGTTTAATTGAAAAATGTTGGTCACGCCATTTTTATTAAATGCCCATTTAAGAGTTAAGGGGCTACTTTTTGATAGTGGAGTACAACTGCTTATGTTTAAACTGAGATATTTAATGTT
Organism: Crataerina pallida; assembly: GCA_949710015.1. NCBI lineage: Eukaryota > Metazoa > Arthropoda > Insecta > Diptera > Hippoboscidae > Crataerina > Crataerina pallida. The sequence goes on along the minus strand of OX453289.1, from coordinate 23,587,790 downwards.
CACCTTTTAGAAATTTTCAAAAAAATACGGATAAGGTGTACAATGTGTACTTTTGGTGTTCGTAAGCGTCCAAATTTTTAAGCCAATTACTAAGTTTGTTAATCCGTTTGCGAAAGCCAGGCGCGTCATAGACCTTACGAAATATCAATAACAAAATTTGTGTCGATCTGGACATATGCGTTCGTGGGTAACACGCGTACATTTTGAAATATTGATACTGAATGTTGTACGGATGCGATCTGCATTTGGCAATAATTCGATGAGTGCATTTTATGCGTCATTTTTCTTTTTTTGCTTCAATATAATTTATAACCGACTTGTTTTATTCTAAAGGTCCACAAGAACACATCTCATATTATTTTATTATATTTATGGAGTTAATCGTGAGGTATTCATATATTGTTTATTTTTTCGTTTGTACGTCTGAAATGTTAGAAGCATGTAATTATTATTTCAAAGAGTTGAGGCGCGTTGTAATTGCTGCAGTTAACGCCATCTACGAAGAGCCCAAATAATAACGAGAAAATTAAGAACAAAAAGTGATCTCGTGTTGGTCAAGTTCACAGAAACAACAAAGCCTTTCAAACTTGTTGAAAAGGCGTAATCAAAAAACCTGCTGCTTTAACATCATTCAATATACAACACGCTTTATCACATACGCTTTAGAATAATATATAATAAGCGCATACATCAATTTTCTTCCTCAGCTTTTATTTGACTGTACTGTGCTTAGGAGATTCTTGTCTTTAGGGGTATCCATCTATATCTACAACAACTATATATTAAATATATATATTATATGTGTACTAAGACCCAATAGCTTAACTCTTAACTAAAATGATGATAATCTTCTTTTATTATCGATCACTTCCTACCTATGACAATTTTTCTAAACAAAACATAGGCATTCTATTCAATTGCAACTACTCGTTGTGAAGTTTTAACCAGCAGGCTTGATCGACTAAGATATTTTCCCTTTGTTTTTCAATAAAATCCGTCCGTTAATAGTTTTGCCACAAGTCGGGAAAGGCTGCCTATTTTTTAACTCATTCACACACTGTACAAATTTAAACAACTTAAATTTTTTTCTATTTATGAATAATGTTTGACAATAAAATAATAGAAAACACAGATGGTGAGTTTGAGAGCTTTCGCAATGTTTTTATACCCTGCACCACCCTGTGGAAAAGAGTGTATTACGTTTGTGCGGATGTTTGCAAATGCCAACCCACCTTCAGTTATACCGATCGATTCAGAATCAAAATCTGAATCGATTTAACCATGTCCATCTGTCCATGCATATATGTGAGCAAGCTACAGGTCGCATTTTTTGAGATATTTCGATGAAATTTGGTACAAGGACATGAATTAGCCCAAAGGGGAAATCCTCTTGAAAATGGACCGGATCAGATTATTTTTAGAACCAATCCCCATATTAAATTTTATTTTTTATTTCATCAACAAACAAAAAATAAAAAAAAATGTTCTGACATATATCATTTTGAAATTTTTGAAAATACAAGTAGGTATAGAAAAAGCAGGGTATAATATAATTTTTTTATTTTTCAAAGAAAAATATTAGAAGTAATACAAACAAATAAAAAAACTAAATTTGGCTTAGACCAAATTTTACATACCCTCCACCTCCACAACGGTGGGCGTGACAAATAAATATATATATTGCGCCTTCTAATAGTGTACGTATTACGTATCAGCATGCAAGTCTACTTTTACGTTGAATTTGGTTTTTTGTAAATTGTGGGCGTGTCTGTTATCCCACCACGCCTATTTTCGGCACATCAATGGGATAACTATGTATGTGCGTACCAAATTTCAAGTTTATAGCTCAATTTTTGTGGCAGATAAATAGATTTTTGTCGATTGTGGGCGTGGATCTTGCCCCATTTTGCCCATTTTTAATAGCGATCTGTGTGCAAAAAGTAAAAGAGCTTATGCAAAATTTCAGCTCGATATATCAAAATTTACGCCCGCAAGAGTGCCACCAACAGACAGACGCACGGACACACGCACATACATTGCTAAATAGACTCAGTTTTTGACGCTGATCAAGAATATATATACTTTGTAGGGTCTCTGACGCCTCCTTCTGGGTGTTGCAAACGGAAGAACAAACTTAGTATACACTCATCACTGATGTGGAGGGTATAAGAATAAAACTTTTCATTTATCAAAAAAAAAAATTTAATTAAATAATATATCAAGTGGTTGAGTATTTGATGGTCGGGCTTGACTGACTATAATATTTTTACTTGTTTAAGAATAAATTTTATACAAATATCAACAAACTTTATGGTTAACAAAGTTATTGACAATGATAACAGGTATGATAAGCTAACACATGCTAACAAGAGGTAGTTAAGAAAGAAGGCACCTAGGAGACGGATAAATGTGGAGGGCATTCAAGATTGGCTCAATTGGCCTAAGCCTAATCGATGTTAAAGTATGTAAACTACTTAAAAAATTCTGTTTTAAAGGTGTCTATATTGTGGCCGCTAAGCGTACCGCTTTCGGAGCCTATGGTGGCGCTTTCAAAAATATTAATCAAACTCAACTGCAAACTGTGGCGGCGAAAGCTGCGATTTCCGCTTCTGGTCTAAATCCTGAGAATATAGACACTGTAATCATTGGCAATATTGTCAGCGTAAGTTCAATTTGATATGCATGCTCTACTAATGTTTTTTTAATAAAAAAATTTAACAACATTTGCGAAACAAGGAAGGAGAACAACAAAGTATGCAACGTAGGAATTAACTTAAAATTCTGAATCGATCTAGGCATATCTGTCTGTCTGTCCGTTTTTCTGCTGTTTGTGGAAATAGTTGTCCTGACAGCAAAAATTGAGATAACGATTCCAAACTTGGCAAACAGGGGTGTGTAAATAGTCTCTCTGCAAGGCTTAGTATTGAAATTGGACCAAACGCTTGCTTAAGCAATCTGAATTATACATCTTAAGTAATGCCTGCCTTTACATTTTGTCATTTAGCATAGCTCCGTTGATGGTATTTACATGCCACGCCATGTCAGCCTCCAATGTGGCATTCCTATAGATAAGCCCTCTTTTGCCGTGAATCGCCTTTGTGGCTCTGGATTTCAGTCGATTATAAACGGTGCTCAAGACATTCTAGTTGGAAGTGCAAACGTTGCTTTAACCGGCGGTGTTGAAAACATGTCACAAGCACCCTTTGCCGTGCGTAATATACGTTTTGGAACCACCCTTGGGATAAATTATCAACTAGAAGACTCGCTTTGGAATAGTCTAACTGATACCTACTGCAAGTTACCAATGGCACTTACGGCAGAAAATTTAGCTGAACAATATAAAATAACGCGCCAACGTGTTGATGAATTTTCTTTACGATCTCAAAAGTGTTGGGAAAACGGACTAAATGAGGGTGCTTTCGATGCTGAAATAACACCCATTAAAATAAAAATAAAAGGGAGAGAAGTTGACTTTACCGTTGACGAACATCCAAGACCTAAGACCACATTGGACGGTTTGGCCAAGTTGCCGCCACTATTCAAAAAGGATGGTGTAGTTACAGCTGGTACGGCATCGGTAGCGTATTTCATAAAATCATTATCTTGTATCTAGATGATCTGAATTTTCTCTATTCCTTCTACAACAATTAAGGGCATTTGTGATGGCGCAGCTGCTGTTATTTTAGCGAGTGAAGCGGCTGTCAAGAAGTACAATTTAAAACCGTTAAGTCGTTTGGTGGCCTATTCAGTTGTTGGATGTCCTCCAGAAATTATGGGCATTGGTCCAGTATCTGCTATTTTGAATCTATTACAAATTAGTGGAAAGAAACTGGAAGAAATAGACCTTATAGAGGTTAATAAGCTTTTGCTACAATCTTTAGTGAACCGTTCACTCCTTCTAAACTAAACTTCCCCTTTATGTTAAAGATAAATGAAGCTTTTGCTGCCCAAACATTAGCTTGCGCTGACGCTCTTAATTTGGACATAAATAAGTTAAACGTTAACGGTGGTGCTATTGCCTTGGGCCATCCTTTAGGGGCTAGTGGTAGTCGAATAGTTGGTCACTTAACACATGAGATGCAGTAAGTTAAATTCATCAATTTAATATTACCCTGCGGGGCAATGGCCTCTAACGTCTTCTTCTTTATGTGTCATAGGCGGAAAAAACTGAAATTTTCAATAGGCTCGGCTTGTATTGGTGGAGGACAAGGTATTGCTGTATTATTGGAGTCCTGTTAGTAGTCTTCTATAAAAGTATTGTCCACTTATATGAGGCAATTGAGCCGAAACGTATACTTTTTTGTACATCATTTATATAACCGTTATATTAATATAATGTAATGTGTAGGCAATGTAACTTTTGCATGAATAAATTTGATAAGTGAATACAACATGGATTCGGAATGCGCTCACTTTTAATACATTAATTGTATTATGTATGTATACGCTCGCTAACTATTTCGAACTCCTTAGCCCAGCTCTTACGCTTGAGTTTTTTGTCAATTTGTGAGGGGCAATAACCGATATCGTTCGTACTTAATAGGAGGCAAAGTGTGTTTATAAAGTTTCAATTTCAAGCTGGTCCCGAACGGCTTTATGGCTAAATTTCCTAAACGTATGTATATTAAAAAAATTTTGATATGAATTGGGTGTGCATGCACAAAAAACAATCATATTTTTTTAAATTCTATTACTTCGACGTATTAGCACATCCTAATAATAATATTTAATTCGTAATAATATTTAATAAATAATATAAGATGGTCGTTTGTTTTTTACAAACGATATCCAATATTAGACATTTTTTTAATTTTATTTTAAGCTCCAATGATTAAATATATGAAAAAATTCAAGTGTTGGCTTCTTCGAACCAAGCCTTCTTGATATTCCGTTTTTAATAAACTATATGAAAAGGAAATGCTTGTATGCCTAGGTGTGAACTTAATTGGTTTGTGTGCTAGTGGAGAATAATGCCAAAAGGCCACTAGATAATCCTATCGAGAGTACATAATTAACAATGGGCGAAGAGTTTTTCAATAAGAAGAAACTAATAAAAATGGTTATGGCTAAAAATAGAGCATTATTGTAAAATATGGAGTAGGTGGTGGCTTCATAGTCTGCCACCTCATTTTTTTTCCAAAGAATCCGTTCATCTTTTTCCTTTCGTGTGACTTTTTTGTCATCAGCCAATTGGCGATTTACTTCGCGAGTGACAGCTTCCTCCCGCCGTGTGGCAATTTTGTGTTTCAACTGAAATTTTATGTTTTTATATGCCATAGCCATCAAGTAGGTGCTTAGACCAGTCATGGCAGCAAAGAAAACGGCACTGGGCAGTAGATCCATATTGTGAACTCGCCAAAAAAGCCCTAAAATTTATCATAGCATAGTATGAGTGTACGATTCTATCGACGTGTCAATACTTACATATGGGAACAGCTGAAACAATAAATGCATTACCGTAAAATAATGCAGACGACTTGGTGCTAACATTACGGCTAAAATCCTGTAGAAGTAGCTCCTCCTCTTTGGTAAAACCGGAGGCTTGTACTTTTTGTTGCTTCTTATCGGAAACCATTCTCCTTTATTTTTATTTTATAATCACTCAAAAGCCGCAACATACAAATTTAAGGTGAAAACGAAATCTCTACGATTAACTATTAAACGAACACACACTTACCCGTCGTATGACGTGTACGGAAGTGTTGCCAGACTAATTATAAAAAATGTGAAAATGACAGTTGGATCTTCATACTACATAGTCCAGAATAATAATCATCACACCGTATTAGTATTTTAATAATTACTTTTTTATATCCTCCATATAAGGTGAAGGTATACTAAGTTTTTCATTTCGTTTACAACACCCCAAAGGAGGTGCCAAACACTCCGCACGGTAGATATATTCATGATCAACTACAAAATCTAATCTTAAATCTAATTAACGATGTCTGTAGAGATATGAAATGAAATTTACAAACAGACAACACCCCTCCACGAGGATCGCATGCAAATGCATAGCGGCATGAGCTATCTGTAAGATATAGCTTAAAATTTTCGCAGTGTTCACTGCTGTCACTATCGATGTACTAAAAATGGGATGAATCTATTATCAGACATACTAGTAATTTACAGACTCCTTTGGTGCATATTTTATCGGTTTATATGAAATGAAACTCATACTTCAACGGTCGTTAAAAGATGGCGCAACTGTATAAATGCAACGCGTACACTCTCCGTATGAAGTCCATCCAAGATTTGACCAAGTCATATATAAAATGAACTACTGTCACAGTACATTTCGATTTTATTCTATGATCACCACTTTTTATAACCCTATTAGCCTAACCATCATAAATATATACTTTTTATTTTTATATATTTTATGCGCAGTACAGTATTTTCAATTCAATAATATTTTAACAATCCTAGTAAAAAATCAATTTGCAAAGTTTTTTATAATATAAACGACTTTGATAGCATGGCAGTAAAATTAAAAGTAGACCTAAATTGAAAGAAGACAACGCGCTGACACAGCACTGCGTTATTATCTAATTTCAATTTTTTTATTAGAGTGTCCTCTATTTAGGGATACTACGCAGATAACGCATCTGACTTTTCTTTCGTTTATATTTTTAAAATAAATTACATATTTCATTTAGATGCACACGAATAAACAAATACTAAAATAAGTTAAGAGTAAAGTTTTGTTCACTTTGCTCATTTTTTGTTTATATATTTTTGCATTCGCACACTGATCGTATGTAAACTTTTTTGTTGTAATAAGCGATCAAAGGTTATTTGATAATAATTAATAAATTAAGATGAATTCCATCTTAAAAAGAGGTCAGTGTAATAAAATTTTCCTTTATGGTAAACTATGGCGTGCCCTTTCGTCCGTGGCTGATAATAATTTAAGCACGGTTCAAGTAAATGAAAAAAATGGAATTGCAACTCTTACTATGAATAGACCGCCAGTAAACGGTCTGAATTTAGATTTGCTGCGCAGTATCCATAAAAATATTAATGATATTGAGAGTTCTAAATGCCGCGGCCTTGTTTTAACTTCGGTGAGTTGAACAACATTTGGTACTGATTTCCAATTTTTATGTGTTATATCCTACACCATATGAGCACAGGCTAAATATTTTGTGTATGTGACATAGGCACAAATTTTTTGAACCACTCCCATGTAACATAACTTCCCTTCGCATTATAGTAAAAGTTTGCCAATTTGCGTGCAACTATCGAGTGTTCTTGATTGTCATCAAAGTTTATATCGATCTAGACATGTTCGTACATACTCAGAAATTTGAAATTCAAATTAAAAAAGGACATTCGCACAATATGTATAAAAATTGGAGAGCATTCATGATTTAAACCATATAATACTTAGTTTACCTGTTCATTTATTATATATCCAAAAGGCTATCAGTACCATATTTTCAGCGGGTTTGGATATTATGGAAATGTATCAACCCAATCAAGACCGATTAAGACAGTTTTGGACGGCATTGCAAGATACTTGGTTAGCTTTGTTCGGTTGTGGTGTGCCAACAGCAGCTGCTATAAATGTAAACTATTAAGCAGATGTACTTGCATTACAGTTCTAATCGCTGTTTCAATTAAATTCATTTCATTCATTTTAGGGTCATTCCCCAGCCGGTGGTTGTCTTTTGGCTACCAGTTGCGAGTATAGAGTAATGCTCCCAGAATTCACTATCGGTCTTAATGAGACAAAATTAGGTATTGTAGCTCCTAAGTGGTTTATGTCTACGTATTGCAACGTTCTACCGCGTCGTGTTGCAGAATTAGCCCTAACACAGGGGAAGATGTTTACAAGTCAGGAGGCATTAACAGTAGGTCTTGTGGATGAATTGGTCACTACTAAAGAAGAAGCCGTCAATAAATGCGAACAATTTTTAAATACATTTTCAAAAACAAATCCTTTTGCTCGTGCAATGACAAAGCATCAATTTAGAGCCAAAGATATTCAACAACTGGAAGATGAAAAATCTCAAGATTTAGAAGCCTTTGTCTTCTTTGTTAATCAAGCAAATGTACAAAAAAATTTAGGATTGTATCTGGAGAACCTTAAAAAGAAACGAAACTAACAACAACACGATTCATAATATATTTTATATTTGCAACAGCACGCAGTTTTATGCAGTTAACATTAAAGTGTGTCATTAGAGTATGTCGTACACTATTTTATATTTTTAAATAGAGTTTGTAAACTTTCAATAGTTACGTCCAAGAATGTGTTAATTTCCAAAACTCTTGATCGATTTCGTGTCATCTCATCGCTACAATAGAAAAAAGTTTATAATACAGAAAAATTTGCGTTTTGTGTGACTCCACATTTGACACACTATGAATAATTATCTGAATCATAAATGCGCCGTTTAGTACTTGAGCTTCGTCAATATATTATATAACTATTATTCCATTTAAAACTTTAAAGTGTTTCCTTACATACATACTTTTTTAGTTTTTCCATCATGTTATCGATATATTCCTTGCTACGTTCAATTAGTCGATTCTCACGTTCGTCAATGTGCATCGTATGAAACTCTTTCATTCCAACAATTAACTTTTTAATAGCCTTTCTATTTTCTACGCACCGCTTCAATTCACCCGGAACGTTCTCAACTTTCCTTGTTGATAATGCAGTGCCCATAAAGCGAGCAACAATATCAAATAAGTTTTCGGAGAAATGTGCGACTAAATCGCGCAATTGACTAAAATGTATTTGCGCTTGCTCCACAAACTTGGTGGTCATATTACGCATATTTTGCTGGAAATTTAGCGCAACCTCCTTAAAGAAAAAAAATTATATAATGTTATAACCAGCGACACATATGGCTCTATATATGTGGATATGAAATCCTTAATAATTATAATTAACAAGGAATATAGTACCACGAATATAGTATCACTTTTTATACTCTGCACCACCCTGTGGAAAAGGGTTTATTAAGTTTGTGCGGATGTTTGTAACACCTAAATGCAAATGCCACACCCACCTTCAGTTATACCGATCGATTCGGAATCCAAATCTGAATCGATTTAACCATGTCCATCTGTCCATGCATATATGTGAGCAAGCTACAGGTCGCATTTTTTGAGATATTTCGATGAAATTTGGTACAAGAACATGTATTGCCCCAAGGGGAAACCCTCTTGAGAATGGACCGAATCGGACTATTTCTAGAGGCAATCCCCATATTAAAAATTTTTTTTTAATTTCATAAACAAAAAAAATAAAAAAATTTCTGTTATGTATCATTTTGAAATTTTTGAAAATACAAGTAGGTGTAGAAAAATAATTTTCTTTATTATACCCTGCTTTTTCAATTAAAATTAAATTGAATAATATATTAAGTCGGGCTTGACCGACTATAATATTTTCACTTGTTTACTTGTCGAAATGTCTTGAACAATATGTCTGATCATTTGTCCATCTATTATTAGTGTAGGTAATGTGCCCAAGTCTGAGAATTCACCTATCTTTTATATTCTTTTACACTCTCGACTTAAGGTAGGGGATATACTAAGTTTGTCATTCCATTTGCAACGCTCAGAAGCAAGTGTCAGAGTATATATATTCTTGATCCGCATCAAAAACTGAGTTGATCTAAATATGTAGCCAACGTGTCCGCCTTTTGTTGGCACTCTCTTGATTGCAAATTCTGAGATATTGAGCTAAAATTTCTTACAGACTCTTCCTCTTTTTGTATGTAGTTTAAATTGGGCAAAATAGATTAAGTACCACGCCCTTAATGGACAAAAATCTATTTTTCTGCCAGAAAAATTTAGCTATGAAGTTAAAATTTGGTACACTTATTTATAATTTCCCAATCCAACTATGTGCAAAAAATGAACGTGATTAAATAGCGGACACGCTTATAATTTAAAAAAGCTGTATTCAGCGAGAAACTCCACTTGGAATTTGATAAGTAATACATACACTATTAGAGGGCATAATCTAATATACCTGCCACGCCCACTGTTTGTATGGAGGTCAAATTTAATTTTCTTACTTTTTTACTGTTACAAACGGAAAATTTGAAGATATCCGATTAATCTCTCACCTCTACTGTTTCGTGTAAATGCATCTCTATACGCATTAATTCCTCCCATACATCATTTATTTTATCATGGAATATGTTAGTAAGCTCATTCAACTTCCTGTTAATATTTTGCTCTGTTTCGATTTCCGCTTCCATACATTTATTGTAATCTCCAGCTTGCTTAAGCGTTTCCTCTTTGTATTTGATGAATTTCTTCAACGTTTGTTGACCAAAGTTGTATGCCTCTGATTGACCTTCTTCCAAATGAATCATGAATTCTTGAATTTCAGACTGACGTTCTTTATAACGCTCTATACCCAATTTGTATATTTCCTGTGTAACAGCATATATATCCTTGCCGTATTCCTCTTTTAAATCTTCTGCTTCTTGGTCCACTATCAGGATATGATAATTGGTGTCTTCTTTCCACAAAGACTGAAACAGCTGGTCTTCATTTAAAAACTCCACAAAGCTGTGCGACAAATATGCAGCATCCCGCGCCATTTTAATCTTCCTCGCACGCTCCATAATCTCCACTTCTTCATTGGCTTCAATTTCACGCAATTCACGACTTTAAATTATGTATATATGCATGGACAGGTTGTTATTATTATTTATTGAATTAAAGTTTATGTGCCAGTTTTTTATACGTACTGAAATTGTTCTTTTGCTCTTTTACGATCTTCGTTCTCGATACACATGTAATCGTAATATACAACATTCGGCAAAATGGCAGCTATATAGTCTGCCATATTAAATCGATCAGTAACGGGGTTTCCTTCCAGATTCAAAACTTTTAAGTGTGATAAAAAGCGGAAACGTGCAATCTGCAGCAGAAAGATCGACTTTTTCTTAACTCTTATAACATTTATTTTTATGTTTAAATTTTCACGGAACCTATCAAATAGAACAATCTAACTTGCAAGGACTCGTGGTGGCCTTTCCAAAAAAAGTTAAAATACTTTCAAAAACAACCGATTGCATCAATACTTATAGTAGTGATTTTTATATCCCTCACACAAGATGGGGGTATACTAAGTTTGTCATTACAGACGTCAGAGAGTATATATATTCTTGATCAGCATCAAAATGTGAGTCGATTTGAACATATCCGACCGTGGCGCAATGAGGTACATGGCACGTCCACTATTTAACCGTGGAAGATATATAAGACGATTATTTATTTAGGTTTTTTCGATGGTGCACTAAATAGAGTTTAAAAATGCATCATTGGTTTAAATCATATAAATCCTTCTGGTTATAACGTGACATACACATCTCTTTGCCTTGCTATAGCTCTCTAAATCAAGTATTCCATTTTGATGCGATTTATAATAAATAGGAAACGTGAGTTAATCTACCGACTATTTCATACCCCACAACACTGAGTTCGACAATTAATGCTACCATTGGTTGAATTGTATACGTCATATAAAAGTGACTTTGTGAAATATCGTCCAAATTTGGCACAGTCAAGCTAGTTAAGCTGGTTAACTATTCTTTACCAAATTTTGTCAATTTTTGTTTCATATTAAGAATTGAGAATAAAGTGTTATATGGAGAGGGGTCCTAAAAATGTATCGATCAGGTTCATTTTCAATAGGAACCGTTCTATTATACATACACCTTTAATATTGTCGATCATATTATTTCCCAGGCTTAAAATAATCAATTTTTCTAATGTATCCAGATTTTCTATTATGGAAATTATATTGCTGAAGAGTGTTAATACTTCCAAATTGACCAACTTTTCCAAGTTTTGGATTTTCTCAATGTAATTAAAACTAAGATCCAATTCCTTAAGATTGATCAGCATGTCGATACTTTCGATAACTTCAATTTTGTTACAGCTCAAAGAGAGTTTCGTTAGATTGGGCAATATCCATAAATGGTCAATACGTAAAATATCTGGAACAAAATAAAATCATTAAACAATTATTTATAAATCATTTATTAAATAATTAAATAATTGATTCCACAAAAGTTCGGGTGCAAATAGTAAAAGAAACTATCAGAGACACGCATACAGACCCGAATACATGTACATTATCTATCTAGGCAAGTCCGTTCAAGTGTCTGCGTACCTGTCTGTTGTTAGAATCCGGCTGCATTCCGTCAAGTATAGTCAGGTATCTGCTGCGCGCACTCTTTGGCTTAAATACGAGTCGATTTATTTATCTATGGGTCCATAGTTGCGTGTGACCGACAATAAATAATAATTTAAAAAAGTAAAAAAAAATACTTTAGGGCTCGTTTGATAGACAGTCCGAAAATTAAGTAAGTAAGAAAACTAAATTTGGCTTAGGCCAAATCTTAAATGCCCTCCACATCCATAACGGTGTGTGTGGCAAATATTATATATTGCGCCCTCTCATAGTATATGTATTACGTATCAGCATGCTAGTCTACTTTTACGTTGAATATGGTTTTTTTGTAAATTATGCGTGTGACTGTTATCCGACCATGCCTATTTTTTGGTACATCGATAACCTTTAATAAGTGCATTAAATTTCAAGTTCACAGGTCAACTTTTGTGGCAGATATTAAGATTTTTATTTATTGTGAGCGTGTCTATTATACGAGTACGCCCATTTTTGGCACATTAATGAAGCTAATATTTATAGACGTACATACCAAATTTCAAGTTTATAGCTCAATTTTTGTGACAGATAAATATATTTTTATTAATTGTGGGCGTGGCTTATGACCGATTTTGCCCATTTTAAATAGCGATCTGCGCACAAAAACTAAAAGTGCCTGTACAAAATGTCAAAACTATATCTCAAAATATGCCCATGAGAATGCCAACAACAGACAGACACATGGATACACGGACATACATGTCTAAATCTACTCAGCTTTTAACGCTGATCAAGAATATAAGTACTTTGTAGGATCTCCGATGCCTTCTTCTGGGTTTTGCAAACGGAAGAACAAACTTAGTATACCCTCATAACTGAGGTGGAGGGTATAAAAACACTCCTTAAATGAATACCGCAATAACGTAAAGGATTTACGTCACTCTCAAAAGACTCTATTCAAAAATACATACAATAATACACTAAAGCACATAATTGTTGTATAATTGTACTTTTATAATTCAAACGTAGTGCCGTAATGTTGTCATAAACAAGGGGTGCCAGTTTGTGTAAGCGGGACTCTTCGCCCTTGTAACCATCTTCTAAAAACGCATTCACGATCATTGTTGTATTAATAACACCCGGTTCAGTGATGGGATATATATCATCATTTCCCAACTTTTTCTCGAGATTGACTTTATTTCCATCCATTCTACTTAATTTCTATTGCATTTACTTTATCAAAGAATTAAATATTTAAAACTTTTTAAAACTTTTCATATTTTGTTTACATTTTATATTAGGCCATTGGGACATTATTTGTATACATGTAGCAAACATGAAATATTCGCGTACCTATGACAACAGTTGTCACAGTCGCATTAAACACCGCTTAGTCGCTACGAGAAGGAAACCTTTTTCTTTGCTGCGTATTGATTTTAAAATTCTAATATTTATAGAAGTATATTTCACACATTAGAGTAAAGTATTAATCAAAACCAAATAGTGTAAATGCGTACATAGTGAATGTTAATTAATATTGCATTTGAGTGAAACTGTGGGTTGACTCTTGAGTTCTTTGCATATATGTAAAGGGAGAAGTTTCCTAAGGGTTATATAAATAATTTCAGTTTTTAACGAGAGAATCTTTCGGTTTAAATTGATTCGCATCACCCCAGCTAATTGTTGTATTTATAATTGAAGGCCGAGGCGAGGCAGACATCTGGTTACACCCTCTAATAAATAAAATCTACATATAAATATTTTGGTTTTAACTTGTGAACGTGTCTGCTATCCGACCCCACCAATAAATGGGTTAATTGTATAGATTATAATTCACGGATCCCAACCGATTCGACCCTACAAAATTCAGATCAATGTCGCAAAATTTCCTAGCGTGAACGTTCCAAGCCACACTACAGATGCATGCTATACATGCTGTTGTGGTTGTGTATGTGGGGTCTCTGATGTCTCCTTCTGAGTTGCAAACGAATTGAAAAATTTAGTATAAACCCTATAACGTGGAGAGTGGGTATAAAAAAATCTTAATAACCTAGTATGCCTTAAATAGTTTGTAAATGGACTTAAGCTACTTTCAATGTTCAGTTTATGCTTTGTTTTCTTGTTGAAATTTAGACTAAATCCGCTTTACCATGAACCGTTACATGACATTAGGCCAACTTGGCGATGGAACTTATGGAACAGTAGTATTGGGACAACGAAAAGATACTGGCGAGAAGGTGGCAATTAAGCGCATGAAGCGTAAATATTATTCCTGGAATGAAGCAATGAATTTACGAGAAGTGAAGGTGTGAATTACAATCAAGACGAACAAAAATTGAGTTATGATGCATGAGTATATTTGTCATCGTCTTGTTCTAGGCTTTGAAAAAACTCTCTCATCCAAATATTGTAAAGCTGAAGGAAGTTATCCGAGAGAATGACACGTTGTATTTCGTTTTTGAGTATATGAAGGAAAATCTATATCAAATGATTAAAGATCGTGATACCTACTTGCCCGAGCCCACTCTGAAAAGCATACTCTTCCAAGTATGCTAGGCAACTTAATAAACAAGGTGCAAACTTAATTATTTATTTTTTAGATTCTTACTGGGTTATCTTTTATGCATCGCCATGGATTCTTTCATCGTGATTTGAAACCTGAGAATCTTCTTTGTTCTGGACCGGAATTAATAAAAATTGCAGATTTTGGTTTGGCAAGAGAGATTCGTTCGAGACCTCCATTCACCGATTACGTTTCAACACGATGGTAATCAAATCTATCTTCTAACAAAACCAAATGTAGAAATTGAATTAATTTTATAGGTATCGAGCTCCAGAAGTGCTTCTACATGCAACTAGTTATAGTAGTGCGATTGATTTGTGGGCAGTGGGTTGCATAATGGCTGAGTTGTATACATTTCGGCCACTGTTTCCTGGAAGCAGTGAAATAGATCAATTCTATAAAATATGTTCCGTTTTAGGGACACCTGATGAGGTGGGATTATGTTATGTTATGTTATGTTATACTGTATTACATAAAATATATAAATGTCGATGTTTTAGAATGATTGGGCGGAGGGTTATCAGTTAGCCGCGACAATTAATTTCCAGTTTCCGGAATGTGTCAAAGTTCCATTTCAAACTATTTTAAGTCGTTGCAGTGAAGCTGCTTTGGAGTTGATGGAAGACTTGCTTGTCTATAATCCGACTAAAAGGCCAACAGCCCCATTCTCCTTAAAATATTCTTACTTTAATACAATAAAGCATGTATCGCCTAAGGCTATAACAAAAGCAAATGGCAAATTAATAGCACAGAATGTTGGAAATTCTAGTATGTTAAAAAATCTCTCAAATAGTACTTTTCCAGTGAAAGAGAAGCTACACACTGTCATAGAAGCGATGCAGATGAAGAAACTACCTAAAAACAGCAGCGATAGCACAACTCTTGATACGAACAATCCGCTAGAGGCCAAAAAAAGCAATAAATTAAAAGCTGCAAACCCAACATTCACATTAAATAATACACACATAGTTGAAAGTTTTAGCCAAATACCGATTTCTAAAATTCATTTTGTACCAAAGGAGTCCAATGGTACGAATCATGCCTCGAACTTAATCAATACTGACAATCAAATTCCAGTAGCAGCTGAAGATGGTCCAGAGAACAATGAAACCGTACATTACGAAACTATAATGGCACTGCCGAATAATGTATATATTAGCACTGATCAGTTGAGTCAGAAAATCGTTAAATCTACTTACAGCGAAACAGTTAACGATATGCTCAGTGGTGGCGTAACACACATACTTGGATTGCAACAACCGCAGACGCAACAGCCTAATGTTTCATTTCATAGTACAACACGCAAAGTGCACGATCCCAACCTCGATGCCATATTATACACCAGCAAGTCAATTTATGCACACAATGGTGGTACCAGACATTATATTCCCAAAGAAACTGTTTCCAAAAATGCGAAAAACTCCGCCAAAGTGGCAGGCTACTATGTGTATAACCGAGCAAACCATCCAAAAACACATTTAGCGTCTAACGGCCTCAAAATATATGATTTGTTTTCCAAAACTGTTACAAAACAATCATTTCCAGCTCTAACAGCTGCCAATATTATACTAGAAAAAAAAAGCTATGATAATCAGGAACAGCCGGAAAGAACAGAAAGTAGAAATATAAATTGTAAACAGCCCCCGGACTCTTACTTCACCTTATCTAAAATTGATAACCTGTTGATAGGAAACCCAGCTTTCAAAAGTACTAATAAAACTGAAAGCGACATATTGCGCAAATACAACACCAACAATAATTTGGATGCCATTTTGGGGTGCGTTTCGGTATTTTTCTCAATTACGGCTAGAATATTATTCATCCACACTTGCAATTTAGGTCAAAGCTGTGCACTTCTGTTAAACAGAAAGTGAAGTCGAAATCGAACGTACTGTTGGAAGATCTTTTCGGTCATCTCTCCATGGAATCTGATGATAGCGATATCAAGCAAACGATTGTAACTACGTTTTCCGCTAAGCGGAACACAGCGGAAAAAACTCCTCATTTAGCCCACCCTGACAGTTTGATAGGCAGCAGTTTAGAACCCAATGGCGGTGGTGTAACCGAGACAATTTTTTCTAACTCGTGAGTGTATTTGCGTATTATGCAATATGAAGTTGCGTAATACACCATACGTGTCATTTTCAGAACCCACCAACACCACTGCCACATACAACAAATACAAATTGTATACTTTAGGTTTCCATTCCGAACACCTTTCGCTTTATTATAAATAACCGTTTGCATGCATATAAAAATTTATGAAAGCCATGAATTCGTAAATGAGAATTGAGCTTTTTAAAAATTTAAAAAACAATATTAGTCGGTCAAGCCCGACCGTCAAATACCCTACACCACTTGATATATTATTCAATTTAATTTTTTCTTTGATAAATGAAAAGTTTTATCTTTTGTACCCTGCTTTTTTTATACCTACTTGTCAGAAATTTTTTATTTTTTGTTTATGAAATCAAAAAAAAGAAATTTAATATGGGGATTGGTTTTAAAAATAGTCCGATCACGTCCACTTTTAATAGGGTTCCCCTTTGGGCCAATGCATGCCCGTACCAAATTTCATCGAAGTATCTAAAAAATACGACCTGTGCTTTCGCACAAATTTACATGGACAGACGGACATGGTTAAATCGATTCAGATTTTGATTCTGAATCAATTGGTATAATTGAAGGTGGGTGTGGCATTTGCCGTTTAGGAGTTACAAGCATCCGCACAAACTTAATATACCCTTTGCCACAAGTGGTGCAGGGTATAAATAGTAAAAAAAGTGTAGAGTGGGTTTAAGGGACGCATAAGTTCATTTGTAATGCATACACCATTAGAGGGCGTATTCGAGTACCCGAAGCGCTCAATTTTTCTTCCATATAGATAAGAAGGGCACTTCAGATTTAACCCAAACCAAATTGAGCGTTCTTACTACCCACCATAATATGTATATCGGGGTATATATCACTCGGAGAGTTCACACAGTGTATATATTTCGAATCAACATCGAATACTGAGTCGATAACACAATTGTACCGAAATTGTAATATTAAGTTATTTGGTTATATGTATATGCACACATGCATACATACATATGCATAAGTGTTGGTGAGCCTTAGACGCTTGGTTTTAATCGAGTATGTAACTTTTCTACTACACCTCTATACACACATACTTATGCTATAATATCAATTTACTCATGTCATTATGATCATCGTCATCTGTAATTGTATATGTACTGGCATCATAGGAACTCATCAACCAAAATCCTTGATAGTAGTGACACTACTGAAAAAGATGGATGTAAATTTTGGCCAATAAGGTAACAACGAGAAAACTATGTAGTGAAACGATTTTAGGCGTATATTTTGTTTACCTATGCGTATGTAGTCTTCAAAAGAATCTTTAACTGTTTTATGCCCATCACTTCAGGGATGGAAGCACCGAAGAAGTATTTATTTATATTTTTTTTATTCAGAACCAGCATCGAATAATCAGTCAGTTAGATGATCTGTCCGGCTGTATGTATCTATCATTCTCCTGGCCGCAAAATTGGCAAACTTGGCGGAAGGGGGTTGGTAGCCGTATTTAAACAGGTGTAGAAAATTAATTGACCCGCGTACTCCTTAGAGGAGTTTTGAGCTTTGGTAGTTTAAAGCACCAGTTGTAAACGCTAACACGTTTTCTTTTCGGTTCATGACCGAGTTAGTTGTAGCAACCACAACCACAACCGCAACCACTCAATGGGTTACCAATGCGATCCTGAGTGATCGCACTGAAGTACCGGTTGTTGGCATTCTGAGGAGAGTGATGGGAGTGCCAATTATCACTTGTTGTTGCTTCTAATAAAATTTAAATATTCATTATATGGGAATACAGAAATTTGATTTATTTTGCAGATTTCAAGAGCACAGAAATCACAGGGCACTGTTTCCATGGGACGAAACGAATAAAACGGAAGATGAAAAGTTGAGTGCATGGATGGTATCCGACAGTGGCCAGCCAATATATAAAAGCGATTCTCACAATGCTGCGCACAACTACAATGAGATGTAGTTGGTCTGGAATATAGTTACTTTATATCAATGTACCTGAACAGTTAGTGTATAAGTGTTCGTCCATCCATATCCATTAAAAGTGAAAAGTCGATACGTTTCCTGAACATGAAAAAGTTTATTTTCTTAGCTTAGCTTTTATTTCATCTGCTCTGGCAATCGATTTTTGAAAATGTCTGCATATTCCAAATGTTGGAGACATTTTGCACGCACCTGTGGTTCCGACGCTAGCTCAAGCCAATAACTACTTTGGTCTGTAAGTCACCACACTTAACATATCTTCATCTATTTTGAACTCTTTTCTTCTTCTTAATGCAATATATTGTCTGATGTGATACTATTGTATGTAACCTTGCACCTTGGTTCATTATACTGCCTCAAAACGAATCGTGTTGGGTTATATATAATAGTATACAGATTTGCTTTATGCGAGGGTTATGTGAATATAACGTTTGACAAATATAAGTAGCGTTGGATTAATTTTCGTAAAAAAAAATTATACCGTTCGATTCAAAGTAATTTTCTGAATGAATGAAATTTATTACAAGCACATGGGTTGATTCAAAAAAGAACCCTTTGAAAAGGGACCGAATTGTATCAATATTAGAACCCATCCCCATAAAAGAGGGCGATATTTGGCTGCGCCACATTTAAGGATGTGACTTGTATGACCCTGACATGTGTTTACTGCTACAACTAAACAAATTATAGCATAATTTATGGAACTAGGGGGTGTAGGGTATTAAATGGTTGACGGTAACATTTTCACTTGTTTATAATTTCATGCAGATGAACATCCGAACTAGGACATGTATTAAATAATTGGCTATAAACGATGGGTAACCGAATAATTTAACAACGGATGTGTAGCACGCAGTATGCAGTATGGTGCTTTTATTGGCCTCCACGTTGACAAAGGGACCACACCCTCTAATTTACCTTAAGCCGTTTTTGTGCGAAATATTATTATGATTAAAATACACCATTACAACACAACAAACACACGCACTTTACGTATCCGTTGTAATCTTACAAAGATCTCCATTCTATTTGTGCATGACCAATAATATATAAAGCTGGCATTTTTAACATTGTGCTTAGTATTGTTTCTGCATATTCCGAGTGTTCATATCATTTCAAATCAAAATCTGACGAAATGAAATCCTCTGTAGGTTGTCTTCGTCAATTCCTCTATAATCGATATAATAATCTTTATATTTCAGTATGTTTGTGTCTTTATCATAAGCACCTATACGTTGACTTATGTAGGCTCCATTGGTACCCATGCGGTTGTCCAACCACCACATTATGAATTTCAATATTCCGTTCATGATGCTCACACTGGTGATGTAAAAGATCAGTTCGAACATAGACATGGCGAATACGTGATTGGACGTTATTCGTTTATTGATTCGAACGGAAATCGACGAATTGTAGATTGCAGTTCGGATCCTTTGCGTGGCTTCTCGGCACATGTGCGTCATGAACCGCCATATTTACATTCTCTAACTTAATTGTTTGTTCAATATATCTTGATTCCATGTCATTTGTTTTTCGGTTGTAAATGAGAGATTTTCATTTAAACATATTGGTTTGGACAGGTCAAAGGCTTAATGTAGCTTAGGCAAAATCGTAAACAGGCATTTTGTGAATTGTGGGCGTGTCTGTGGGCGTGATATCGTGTCAAATGCAACTTAGCTTACTGTTAAATTTAAGACGGAAGGCTGGACAGACATTTTATTTCATTTAAACAAAAGTAAGAACTCTTTGAAAAAATTCGGAGAAAATATTTAATAGCTTATCTGCCACAAGCTATGTGCTGCTGTCGTCGCTTCAAATCAAGTATTCTCATAAAACATCCAACGGCACCGTTACACAGTTCCATCGGTATAGATAAAGCCATTCAGTCCAGAAAGAAAAACGTGGTACTTTATTAAATACTTTCTTTTTAAGTACTATTTACAAACATAAAAATATTAACATTTGTTTGTTATTAAAAATTAAATCAAAATCAACAACTACAGCAAAATACAAAATGCAAATATGTCAATAAATTTGCAATGATTGCTCAATTGTACTGGGTACTGCCTACTATTACCGATAGCCAGCAACCTATCCGCATAGTGGATCTCTAATGAATTTCACTAAGTATCGTACTAGATCAATGGACATGTACGAATAATAGTTAGGTTAGACATTAAAAATATATAAGCAATAGATATAAAAATTGAATTCAAAAAAAATACTTAAAATTTAGTTGTGTGTACCATTATAAATAAAAGGTTTGTACGTACGCGCCGTTATAATAACGAACTAAAAAAACTAAAAAACTAAAAAAAATATATTTATATGAAAGCATTCATTCACTATGTGGCCTGAGTGTTAAATATTCCATTGTTAAGCTACGAAGAAAATTAAGGTCAAGGGTAATACATGCGGGCAACTTTAATTGCCTTCCGATTTAAAGATAATACAAATATATAAATAATGTATAAATAATTAAGCCTAGCCGAAGTACTGTATATCATCAGTTTATGTAATTTCGCATCTTTAAAAAAATGCTGCGTTAAATTTAGCGACTGAGGTTTTCACTCAGGTGTCATTGAAAGCTTACATTAAGATGTCTCTGAAGTGTTATATATCTGTTATCCGTTCAAAAAATATTTAGATGTCATATAATATATAATAGTAAATACAATTGCAATAAGAGCAGATCTTATAATAATACTCTCTCAAGGCGTTGGCGGGTTCATCACAATGACATCTTTAATTTTGATACGTATCATAAAAGCCAAGCCGGATGGTTGCCTGAACCATGAAACAAATATTTTAAAACGAATCAGTTGTTATTATACCAATTGATAAAACCTATAAAATAAATATAAAAACCATTGCCCGTGAGTGGAGCCTATATTAGGGCCGGACAAAGAAAAGCTTGCTTTTGCTTTTGTTGCATGTCGTTATTGGGCTTTACTTTGTGCACTAGAATTTTTTCCGTTGCCACTTATTGTGCTTCTTTCCTGCTATTTTCCAAATTCTTCATTTTTTCATCGTTTGTTAGTTCCGTTATTTGACATGTATTCGAAGTTTTTTCATGGGCGCTATATTCCGATGAAACATTTTCCTTAGCTTGTGCTTCTAGATCGGTGGGTATTAAGTCGCATCCAACACATGCACCATGTGCCGAGCAATCTCCATCATTCGATCTAGGTACCGCACCAACATGGCCAGCAAAGCTTTTGTTGAAGGTGGGCAGCGTTGAGGACAAACCAACAAAACTAAGGTTTGGTGTTATTAGAATTTGTTTACTGAAATCGCGAAATTGCTTGGAGGCTTCATCCAGAAATGATTGTTTGGATTGCTCTGTAGAATCGTTATTTGGTGTATTCACGTGGGTGCTGGCAGTGGCATTCAAGTTAATATCACACAATCTAGCCAAAGAGGGTGGTGATTTTTTACAGATTGAAGGGATTTCCGGTATAAGCTGACAACCAATAATCTGCATTTCTTTACCAGCTAATACATTAGAATAAAAAACAAATTACAAATTAAGTGATATAGAAAATATGCATGCATAATGTGGATATGTAGAAACATACGTTGATTTAATTGTACACTTGTTACATCAGACATATTAGTGTCGGATGATGAACTCCGTTGAAAAATCGTGTTCGGATGGTGAAATAGAGTTAAAAGTTTGTCAACGGCTGTGCTGTTTGGAATTAAGGATTTGCGTATGCGGTGAGGTGCTATTGTCGAACCGGCCGTATCCAAAATTGACGTATTAATGAAAGGATTGCTTTCCTTAAATGGTGTTCCCTTAAACGATAGACTCGTCCATGTATTTTTGGTAAGTGTGATATCATTCTCACTAAATATGGCAAGGGGGCATTGACCAAGTGCTGGTTTATCTGCTTGCCGCTCAATTTCAGTGAGTGCGCTGGCAGATGTTACATTTTCATCAGTACTAAAGAGCGACGATAATGATGTCGAAGGTGTTAATAATGACAACGACGTTAAGGGCGAGCATTTCAACCGTGCCGGTGAATATCTTTTAGGTAAAGTTTGTGATGAATGTGTTTGCAAATTAAAAGTTTTGGGACACATTTCGACATTATTCGCTTTCCCGGAGTTGGTTATTTGTGCTGCAGTTATTTGTGTTTTGCTAATATCAATTAAAATTTCTTCCGGTAATATGTGAGTTGTACTTGTGTTGTTTTCCGTTGTTGGCTCCACCAGTGTTGCTATTGACCAACTCACCGTCGTAATATTAAATGGCACCGTTGTGGTACATTGTGTGGACACCTCTGCCGTTTGAGTAGTCATTTGAAATTTATTACCATCATTAGGCCAACTGCCGACTGTGTGTGTAGAAGAAATTGGAGGAGTTATAATTGTGGTGACCGAAGAAATGGGTTGGTGAGGGTTGGTTGGTGGTAGGATGGAATCTTCATATATTCTCTTTACATGAAAACGCGAACGTGGCGAATCAGTTAAACGTTTGATAGATTGTGTAGATGAAGAAATCATGGCCATCGAAGGTAAAGAAGAAGAGAGTGGGAGCGAATTTGAAACTTGCGTGGGTTTGTTATTACTTCTCTCTGTATTCGGTGTAACACTATTACTGGAGGAGACGTTCAAGCAACTTTTATCAAACGACGTTAGCGGGCTAATTTCAGCAACACGAAACACTTGAAAGCGGCTTGTTCGATTAGGGGAAGATGAAGGCGAAACAGAAGGAGGACTTGGTACTGGAGAGCGTAAGCGGGTACCCGATTTGCGCTTAACATCTAATTTATTAGTGGACAAATGCTGATTTGCTTCCCTATTTTTGTTTCCGTTATCAACAATTGGACGACCGTAGCAAGTCAAAGATATCTTTCTTGATCCCATATAATAGCCTCCTCGCTTTTTATTTACAACATTAACACTGGATTTCTCTGCCTGTAGTAGTATTTGCGCCTTTTCATTGCGGGAACATATTGATCGTACATTTTCAATTAAATGAGTATATTCCAAGTGAGCCTCACTACCCACAGAAAGTCGTTTGGGTTCATCATCAATATCAATTTGTGTTACAGTGGTATTCGATTTCAGTACATCCGCTATAGTGTTTAAACTTTCCACTTCGAGTACATTGTCACGTATATCTATCCTCTGTAAAACGTTGTTACCCCCAAAATTCAAAATGGAAGAGAGCGTTTCTATTCCCTTTGCACTGAGGTGGGCACTTTGCAAGCCTATTGTTGTTAGGGTTTTGTTTTTAGTGAGACTCTCTTTAATCGTCAATAGAAAATCGTTCGAAAGGCAATTCTTGCCTATATTAAGTAACTCTAAAGATATAGTTTCCGTCAATAAATCTGAAATAGAAAGTCCCGCTTCCTTTGTCATATTATTGTTCCACACAGATAAAACTTTTAATCCGGATGGAATTCGATGGAACCGTTCAGTGGTAACATTCACTTGACGTTGTTGTCGAGTGAGTGTATCATTTTTTGTCAGTTTTTCATTTAGCTGAGAATTTGTAGAATAACTCGTGTCCGTGCTACCTGTACTACCATCAAGGGAATTATCACTACATAAGCTGTCGGTACTTTGAGAGTAAGTGCGAGAAGATTCCGTTAAAAAAGTACAAGAAGGCTCTAAACGACGTAAAACATTGCTCGCACTACTCGTAAAAGTTGAATGCTGTACCAATGTGGAACTTCCACTCGTGTTAAACCCATTATTAGAGCGACATTTCAAATCTCTACACTGAGACACATTGCCTTTATTTTTTTTCTCCGACTCTTTAATGCAACAATCAGATAAAGATTTTGAAACATGTTCCTGGTATTCCAAAGAGAATGGCATTCCGCAGGCGATTGTGGAAGGTGCCTCGGATAGGCAAGAATTATTTACAATCAGAGTTGTGCCGCTGGTATTTGTTGAAGTACTTGACAATTTCTCGAAAAAATAACGAGATGTTGACCGAGATGGGGGCGTATTGCTTCTTGGTACTGGTATTAGGTACTCATTTGAATTATAATTTACATTCGGAGTTTCAATTACAAAGTCCTTACCAAAATCATCAAATTTCATGGTGTCAAGGGAATCGGATAAACGAGTTAATTCTTCTGGCAAGTTACGACTAATATCTCCTTCGGAGGCGCTTTCAAAGGCGGAATCTGTACTGTGCGTATCATCGAAATCCTCGCCAAGTTTTGTATTTTTATTAACGTCTAATATTTTAGTGCAAGAATTAACATTATTTGGATCAATTTTTTCCGTATCAGAAAGCATGCCAGCTTCCTTTACCTCCTCAGTTACTTTAAACATTGTGGACTGATCTCTCAAGTTATTGGTGCTATGAAATGAATTATTGTTTGTGAATGTTTCAGCAGCCAAATGGCGTCCTGAACAATTATTATTATTAACGAAATTGTTATCTTGGTTACAACATTGATTTGGAAAGCTAGTTTTATCGCAAAACAAGTCGGCCGGCTTTGCTGTTATTTCGGTTAGTTCTACTACCGTGCAATTTTCTTGAGTATTTTCAATCAGATGGTCTGACGTTATTCCAGAAGGTGACGTATAAGGTGTTATAACTTTGGCGTTGGATGATTTCGAAGAACTCTCTTCTTTTCCCATTAATGTACTCATATTTGTGTTATTATTGGAAGGGCACACGTTATTAAATGTATCATGACTAATTAAATTTGCTCCTACAGGACTACAGGCAGCCAATGTATCAGTAGATAAATTAGATTTTACATTTTCATTGCTGCCTTCACTGCTCATTGAGAGCAACTTATCTAACATAGACTGCCCGACATTTTGAGTAATTCTCACAGATTTAGATGGAACTGTAGCGTTTGTCTTTGTACCAGAATCGACTTCCTCGGTTGCGATTGGTTCTGGTAGAGAATCATTTACGTTCGTTAAAAAATCTTCGCCATACCTCCTTTGATTTAATCTCAAATTTGTTTGATTTTGTAAACTTAATTTCATTTTCGTCTCGTCAAATCGATCTCTACTTTCTACTGCAGATTTAATAATGTTCCATTCGTTCGATTTATCAGAATCTGACGACTCAATTGTAGACGGCGAAATCGTGTCATATTTATCAGTAGCAAAGGTACGTTGAAGAGTTCTTCGCCTTTCTAATTCTTTTGATTGCATTATTAAAGCAATAACAATATGCCGTAAGCCCTCATCTCTAATATTATTATTGCTTACATCAATTAACTCCAAGTAATGATTTGTCTTAAGCAATTCTGCTATAGTATCAGCATCATTACACTCTAGATCGTTATTTCCAAGCCAAAGTTCCTTTAGTATACGATTGTGTCGTAATTTAAAACCTTTATGAACATAGCGGGAAGGTCACAAAATGATCTGATTAGAAAACTTATGTCCCTCACTTACATAAATTGAATAAGGGTGACCCACGAAGTCCACAGTGCTCTAATTTTAGTGTATGCAAGTTGGACGTGCATAACGCACTTCCCAAATTTTCTGCACTAACTTTCGAAATTGGATTCCCCTCGGCATTTAGCACCAATAATTCTTGACTGTGACCAATCATATAATTACACGATGTCCACCCTCTATGGGTCATCCCCTTGGCATTAGACGAAATGTCCAATTCATTAGTAGCTTCATAATACTCAATGATTTCAAACAGAGCACTCGCTGCTGTTTCATTTAAGTTACAATTTGAAAGATCAATTGTTTTGTACTGTATCTGTAAGGAAAAACACACGTATTTTAAACTTCTTACTAAATGGTTGAAATTACAAATAACGAGCTAACTTTGTAATTAAAATTTTTACATCAATCATTTAACAATCGCTTTGACTTTGTCTTCGCATATACAATGCACAACGAAAGTCGACATACACTCCCCTTAATTTATTAAAATACGCTTAACTATACAAGTCTTATGTTAAACAACAGTGGTGGTCACCTGAATAGGTAATAACTTTTGGAGTATGTAAAGGATACGGCAGAAACCCTACGAAGTATATATATCTTATATACATTCTTGATCACCATCAATCTCTCATAGACATGTCTCCACAGTAGAGACAAAGAGTAAGAAAAGTAGATTTGGCTTATTGCAAATCTTAAGTTCTCTCCACATCTACAGACATAAAGTGGGCGTGGCGGGTATATGGTTACGCCTTCTAATAGTGTATGCTTTACTTATCAACAAGTTTAGATTTATGCTTTTTAAGGCCTTTTTGTAAATTGTGGACATGTGTGTTATTCGACCACGCCCATTTTTGGCGCACCGATGGATGACACAATTATAAATATGTCTAGCAATTTTCAACTAAACTTTATAGCTAAACTTTTGTGGAAGATAAATAGGTTTTTATCGATTGTGGGCATAACTCTTAACCCATTTTTACCTAATTTAAACAGCGTTATGCATTCAGAGTCTGGAAGCGCGTCTGTACAAAATATCAGTTCAATATTTTAACTGTACGACTGAGAGAGTGCCAACAAGGGAGAAACATACGACCCTCGGTTGTCATGTCTAGAGAGTCTCAGAGTTTGATGCTGATCAAGTATTTTTATACTTTGTAGGGTCTATGAGACCCCCTTCTACGTGTTGCAAATGGAATGACTAACTTAATATATACATATCATGTGGAGGGTATAAAAACTTCTGCAATTCGAGTGACTTTTGACCCCGTTATTTGATCAAAACAAAAAAGTCTTATATTACACATGTTATTTATTTTTAAGATATTTAAACTCAAAATTGATATATGGGTGAAAGGAATAGGTGTTAAAAAACTCGCTTGAAAATTGCTAAATACCAAAAATTGTCTCTCGAAAAGGACACTTTTCTGAGCCAAATGATTCCTCACATACATCCATTGGCCCATTTCTTTGGAAATGATTAAATGCACATAGATTTTGTTAAATACATATTGAATACTGCATTTCTGAACTACATATACGTGCGAGTATGTACAAATCCATCGCAGTTTTCGTCTTCTTATAGACTCTACGTGACAGAATACTAAGATTCGTATAATGTGTGAGCCAACTTGAAGTAGTTGTTGAATAAAATTTGACAAAAGCAATTCCTTACCCTTTTAAAAACTTCCTCCAAGGCTTCACAATCACTCGGCGTTAATTTGATGGATTTTAGTGATAAAAGAGGTTGTCGCAAATGGTTTTGTAAATCAACAGTTTTTAAGTGATCCAAAATGCATTGTAACGGTTTCGTATTGTGCTTTTCACACGATGAAATATACAGTTCGCCTATTTCGGGAATACTTTCAATCATGCAAACTGTAAAAAATTAAAGAGTAGTTTTTTATTAGAAACTTATTGAACAAAAATACAACCGACGATCCCCTGTTTTACTCAACGCCATGATATTCTGGGTATATTTATTTTGTCATAATGTTTGCCAGCTAACAATTGTACGCTCACGAGACTTTACGAAATATATACCTTTGTCGCCAAATTCCCGAGGCGTTACAGTTGGATATTATGCGTTCGGTCCGGTAAAAATCGATATTGAATGTTGTGATTATGAGATCAAACTTAAAGAAAAATTAGCTCTTTACAGGTTAAGATTTTCTATTTGTAATTAACAGACAGGAGACTACAGAAATCCCATTAAAGTAAAATAATATTTGATCATGACCACTTTCCCATAATCATGTATAAGTGTAATTGGTTTTGTGCAATCTGTAATATACATTCTTGTTCAGGATCAATTCATGTCCGCTTATTTTTGTTCATATCGCGCTTTACCAAATTATAAAATTAAAAATTCAATTATATATATATTATTATATTATATTATCATTTTCGTATGAATATTTGATGAACAATAGGAAGAAGAGTTTTAGCGTGGAGGAAGATGAGAATATGGCGTATTGATATACAGAAGTAGGATTAATAAAGAAAATAAAAAACTAAAAGTTTCTAAAAACGCATTATATATTTTTCATTACTTTAAATAAATTCAACGAAATTGTCACAGCTTTAGATGCCCGAAATATTTTTTATATTTATTGTCAATGGGTCCGCAATTATTAAAAATAAAGGAATCCTTTTAAGGTTCCTTATTGCCCGACTTGCGCGACTGTAACCGCTTTCTTGCAAGATTTATTTTCAACCATACTTTGTTTAGATATATCAGTAAGCGCGAGTCATTGTCATATAAGACACCTCGTGAAATATCTTAAGGAGAGGAAGATTCTAAACCCTGTCAAATCTTAAATACCCACCACCCACATATCGTTAATATGAAATGATGCTGAAGCAAGATCTTAAAGCATTTTTTACGTGAAATATTGAATTTTACCAATATTACCCAATATTAAGAATTTCGATTTTTATCATATAATAAGACGCTCATATGGGGAGGAGTTCTAAAAATAGCACGATTGGATCCATTTTCAAAAGGGTTTCTCTTTAGGCTTGCGCACAAATTTACATGGACAGATGGACAACGGACAATCAGATTTTGATTCTGAATCCATAGGTATAATTGCACACGGTAGCCACAGCAAGTATATGATTATGCCCTCAAATAGATTATGTATTACGTATCAGATTGAGTTTTAAGCTGAATTTAATTTTTTTGCAAATTGTGGACGTGTCTGTTAATCTATTGCGCCCATTTTTGACTTCATAGCTTAATTTTTGTGACAGATAAATAAATTTTTGTCACTGAGCAGGAATATATATACTTTATAGACGCCTCTGACGGATGTTTCTGACGCCTCTTTCTGGGTGTTGCAAATGGAATAATAAACTTAGTATACCAGCCATCTTATATATACCCTCCATAAGATTTAGTCTAAGCCAAAATGAGTTTTTTTACTTGTTTGCTTTATAAGGGATCAATTTGAAAAAAAGCTTTATATTGAAATTGGTCCGATCGGATTCAACGTTGACACACTAAATTATTAAGCGAATTAACTATACTTCACCATCTTCCAGACTTCTTTTGTAATAGAACTTTATTTGGGAAAGTTTTCTAAAGTGTTCTACTGGTACAATTCAGATCATTTTTAATTGAATTGCTTTCTGATCCAACACTATTGTTTGAAGCAAATTTCATTAAAATATATCCAAAAACGCGATTTGGAGCTTATACACAAACTTGTGGAGAGGCAACAAACTGACGCTGGTTAAGTCTACCACAAGCGGTGTAATATATAAAAAGTTGAAAACCTATTTGACTTGAATAGACTATACGAGGCAATCTCGTATTGTTCTCTATATACTTCTAATCGAGAGAGGACTCTCGTGAGCATAAAACACGTTCCATTTTTGACACTTTGCTCTCGTTTGGCTTCAGCATGGCGAATAGTACATTTTTAAATCAATATCTACGCTGTTACGTAATGCCTTACGTAACATGAAACGTTTAAAGAAAATAACGCCTTCTCTCCAACGGTATGCTAACCTTCATTAATTAATACATACTTGAAAAGTAACGTTAAAGCATGCACCTGTTTTTATAAAAGTCGTATATATTAAAGTATAAATATTTAATTAATTT
The DNA here is from genome assembly GCA_949710015.1 of Crataerina pallida. Lineage (NCBI taxonomy): Eukaryota > Metazoa > Arthropoda > Insecta > Diptera > Hippoboscidae > Crataerina > Crataerina pallida. Next base: position 23,557,496 of record OX453289.1, on the reverse strand, counting down.
AGTTTTATATCTAGAACTTGTTAGCTTTCATTTGATGTTATTTATACCCTGAACTACTTGTGGCAAAGGGTATATTAACCCACCTTCAATTATGCCGATCGATTCAGAACCAAAATCTGAATCTATTTAACCATGTCCATCTGTCTGTCCGTGTAAATTTGTGCGCAAGCTACAGCAGTTTTTTAAGATATTTCGATGAAATGCATTGCCCCATCGGACCATTTTTAGGAGCTCTCTCCATATAAGGTCCTATTTTAAGGAAGTTTTTATATGGCAAAAAGTCACAATTCTTAATATTTTTTTACAATATTTAGTGTACTTTAGAGTACTTTGTTAGTTTTCTAGCCAAAGGTGAATTAAATGATGTACCAATGAAAAATAATTGAAGATGTCCGTCCTTTATATCTTCGATTTATTTTTTTTGTACCTCCTACGATTTTGGCTCTGTGCACTTTGGCACTTCAAAATGTAGTACTTTTCAACGCTATAAGATAGTAACAAACTAAGACCATTTCTAAAAACAGCTCTTCAACATGATATGCTCTTATACTGCAATTCATATATTTTTCAAAATTTGGACATTTGTTGTGCAGTGCTATTATTTGATTCAATTAAAACGGAATCACAAAAATGATATACTAACATTGCCCATAATATTTATTAAGTAGGGCATTTCTAGGCATCGAATTGAATTGTATATTTGTGAGATCCCTTTAATAATGCTTTTTTAAGCAATATAGGGAAAAATCGTTAAGACTGTAAATAGAACTAGAGCGTGATTATTTATTTTTGAAAGTTTTGTAATATAGCATATTTTGGCGGTCCTATCTATAGTTTTTTTTTTTTGATTTGCACGAGCCCTACTTAATATATTGCATATGCTATCTTTCATGTCAACTGATTTTATTCTAATCAAATTAAATAATTACGAAACAAACGAAGTAAGTCAGCTATTCAGCTATTAAAGTAAAGTAATGTTATGATAAATATACCGTTGGATAGGAGGCGTTATTTTCTTTGAGTATGTCCCCTAAAGCCTATTTGATCCACTTATTTTTTCCATAGTGCTTCAGTGGATATATAAAGTTTGCCCTAAGCTAATACAGCTTGTATACTTGTTACATTCTCACCGTGCTCCCAAGGGTTGGCAGGCTCAAGATAGCCAGTGACTAGTTCATCATCACTTTTTGGAAAAGACACTCGACGTGAGAACGTCACTATGTTACTTGATGAATTTCGCATAATATTCAAAGACGTTGACTGATTCATTATTGCCGACTTGATATTGCTCCTGCACGTTTTTAAGAATTTCGACCTCACTCAATTTATATCACTTGTGAGTGCTGCTGCTTGGCGATTATTTGTAAATTAGATCAAAATTTAATTCACCTTTTTATGCACTAAATTTACAATTTCTCATGTAATAGCGACGAACATAACGTTTTTAAATTCCAGTTTAGCATAATTAATGGGTTAATTTTGAGCAAGCAACAGGTTGGGTTGTTAAAGCTCGTTTCTGTTTTTTAAATAATTATTAAGTTGTTACGTTTCTCCCTATCTTCGTAATTCCCATATTTATTAAAAGCAACATTTCTTAGATTATGAAAGCTGTGAGTATTATTATTATGAGCAACTATAACTAATCACTTTGAGTTTATCCGAGTTTATCGTCTTTCAAATTAGATTTCAGCATGAGGTCTCTTAAATGTTACTCGTTACACATTCTACATCATTACATTATCTCCGATTATCACTCGTTTTTGTTGAATTTAAATTAGCCATAGCTATCATACCGTTTGGTTCAACTTTATATTCATCTTTAGATTCTTATACCCAACGCGCCAAGGTTAAAGATATATATCACTTAGTGAAAACGTTTGCAATTCTCAGGAGGCGCAATAAATTACATTATATTTTTCGAATTAGCATCGTTTACGTGTCCAGCTAAATCAGCTATATCTGTTTGTCCGTCTGTTTTAACATATCCATTTGAAACTTATCAGAATTTTTGATAATACAGGTTAGCCGAAATAATTCGAAACGAAAAGAAGGAATATTAACTATATAAACGTGCGTCCGGAAATAAGTCGCTTTCGAGTTATAACCGAGTCATTATGTTAAAGTTGAAAAAACCCGCGTAGCACGCCTTATAAATTTGTTTTATCAAATTATGAGTGATGAACGCTATCAAGAAACATCACGTGCAACGAGTTCAACACTTTCTGTTTAAATTATATTCCGCGAGTGCAATTTTTCCAATAAATTGTAAACGATGTTGGAAGTTGCAAATAGAATGGCGAACTCGAGACACCCCCTATCCTATAAGATGAAATGTATAATTATAAAAGTAAAAGTAAGGATGCATTAAATTTATTTCGATGCGACATACTCATTTTGTTTTTTAGAAATTAAAGACTTTTAAAAAATTTATTTTTAGAAATTAATAATTATTGCTCATTGTAGTTGCATGGTATTAAAAAAGGGAAATTTATAGATTCATTCACAAACACAAGTACATGTGAATGACTTCTTCTGGTAAACTTCTTTGTAGGTTTTACAAACGATTAACTAAAGGAATATACGCGTTTTTTAATGCAACAGTATTATATAACGAATTTCCAGGTACATTTATCATTTATTTTATTATTTTTATAAAGATTTTTATATAGAAACCAGCGTTTTTGATCTCTTTGCATAGTACACCTTTGCATTAATCATTAGAAGTCACTTTCCATCTGTGTAACTGGGCACGGTTGTTGAACAATCAGGAACTAAAACTTAGTAACTCGGTTTTTGAATGAAGAAAATATTGACACATTATTATAATTTTAGTTTCAATTGCAGCCACTATCTGTAATAATGCAATAATTTTTCATATATGAAGTGCATCTTAAATTTAAGTTCCACTATTACCGCATAATGTGTACATGCGGATACGCGAAATTAGTATAAATACACACCACGAAAATGTAGATACATACATTTATGGAGATGTAAAATTTATTGTTTATTATTTAATATAAAGGGCAGAAACAATGGACGCACGATATTATATGAGAACCCATTATTTCAGCCACTTAGTATTTCTTCTTATATCAGAAAATTTTATTTGATGAAGTATATATATTGCTAAACTATTGAGTATTCACTATACGCATTGTGGTGGTGGTAACATGTTTATTACACAATATCTACTTTTTGCACTGTTGACAATTTATTAGTCCCAAACGTTGGTGTTATTTTCGAAATGTTACCTCTTGCACATTTTCCAGTAAAAGGAGCTTATTACACTTTACTGGATGGAAATTTGGAATTAATCCAAATAATAAATTTAATTTTTTCGTTCGCTTTGGTAGAAAACGACGTAAGGCGAAATATTACGAACGAGATGACTAAAAATAAAGGGAATTCAAAATAAATATGTATTCTAAATGTCATCTATTCATACGTTTTCCTTGAAATGAAGTCTTATAACCTAATTAGTTAAGTTACAGCGAGAGAATACGAAATAATATTTATGAAATCTCTTAAAAAGACCCCGTATTTGGATAAACTTTTTTATTTTTATTTTTTATTAATATATATGTATCAGGGTACGGATCCACGTAAATACGTAAATCGTTGACATATAAAATAAGAACACTCAAATAAGTTCCAATACTAATCGCGTGCGATTGCGTTTGATAAAAGTTGGGCGATCCCATTACGATAATAGCCCCCCATGTATGTGGACTTATGCATATAGTAATATGGGATGGTATACATTTTGTACATTTTGCAGGAGATCCTCTTCAACGGACGAACCGTAATAATATGTAAGAATATCAGAAACTATGATACATTTTTCGAGACCAAATTTTGTTAAAGATTCCCGTGAAAATTTCGATTAAATCGACTTTCAAAATTAATTAATTACATGTAGAAATAAATTTCCCTTTTGTAATTCTCTCTCTGAGGGAAATTTCTCTTTTAAAATATTTCTCTCACAAATCTTTCTCTTTTTACTCTCTCACAGCGTTACCACTACTATCGCTGCTATCGTGGCGCACGTTCATAAAATAAATATTTGTTCATTTAAATAAATATTTCATCATGTTACATTTTATTTCTAAAATAATATATATTTTATTTTATTAAGCATATAAAAAGGACGACCATTTTTTAAGTACTAAAGCGAAATATGAAGCCGGATCCTATCGTTCATTCGAACGCTGAGTACTAGTTTGTATATGAAGTAAACATTTCAAACCTTCTCTAATTAACACGTAAATGACATAAAATTTAAAACCGAAATATTAGCAAAATTAAAGGAAATTAAAGCTTTTTTTATTATTTTCAGCGAAAGTTAAGAGCTCTCTTTGCGAACTAATTCTGGACATATCATTCCCTCAAAGTCTAAGAAAGGAGGAAATTTTTTAATTGTTTTTCCCTATAAGCATATAATTGATTCACCTTAACAGAAAAATAGTGCAATGTCTACCGTTGATAATCCATTTGCCGCTCTTCTCGGGGAAACTAAAGCCGTTGTTGACAAGAATATGGTGGAAAAAGTTTTCTTGTTTACTTTACGGAGGGAGCTCCTACAAGATCCTTCGACAAATCGTACGGCATTACTCTGTTTGGCGGATGTTATTATTAATGACAGTACTTCTGAAACGGAAATGGGTGAAGAGCTGCTTACACATTGCATTTTTGAACGTTTAATGTTGGAAAATACACAAGATTATCTAGTGACTGGATCCAATGAATCGGATGCTTTAGAAACAGATGCTATTGTGTATTTATACCGAGCTTTCTATGTTAACAAACGTATGGGTGAGCTGTGCAGGGAACGGACAAGAGATTGCGAAATTATACACTCTCTTATTATAACTAACGCCAGTACATATATGCGGCAACCCGACATTTTTCCGGGTCGACCTGTTTACGAACAGTGGTGGTGTATATTGAACAAATCCGATGATTTTGAATCGTCCGAAATAATAGAATTTCTCGTTGGATGCCTTGAGAAGATTAATTTTGACGAACCGGAAACAGCAATGGGAACTCTAAAGGCGAATTTTTATCCAGTCCTTAGTAAAATACAAGCTGAAATTAGTGAAGCGAACTTGATCACATTAAAAAAGACGGTCTTTTCATTGTTGGGCTTATTTGTTCGAGATAAACGTACATCTGAAATGGGCGAGGTTTTAATCGATTACACAACTCCAAATCCCAAAGCAAATGGTAAGTAAAATGTTAATAAAAGGCGTAAACACATTATTCTATGTTTGTATTTAAAAAAAAAAATAGGTGCTGCATACATGAACACACTATTTGGTTACTTATTCTCCATCTCTATCATGCCTAGAGCCCAACATGGACCCTATGAATTTTTTGATGATTTCTCTTTAGAATCAAAACAAACCAATCCTAATCTTTGGGTGTGTATGGCGAACCATCAAAATTCTTTATTTAAACTCATCAAACATTTACTCGTGCAAAGCCCCGCTAATAAACATAAAACTTTGCAATGGGTTGCAAAATGTTTGCACGCAAATATATCACGGGGCCACCTTTGGAATAGTGTGAACGGTGGCCTGGATAATACGATGCAACAAAATGCCAGCGATTCCTTTATGATTGGTTTAACTTCCGTACTGTTGCGTTTGTGCGAACCCTTATGTGAGCCATCATTGAAGGTATTTTTAACGAAACATAAATCGCATATACATTTGAATATCTTCACCTAATAATTCGCCAGGTGTTTCTAGTCGATACCACGTATTGTGCTGTGGCAGAGGAAGATCGTCTAAAAAAATGCGTTAGCATTATAAAAGCCTACGAGGAGACCTGTTTACTACCGAGCGAAGAAAATGGAAAGCGTGTTACCGGGGAAAAGTTCAATTTTGTTACCGAACTTTTCTTTTTTACCCACAAAGCGTACGAACTGAGTTATAGAGCAAGCATTGAACGTTTTACACGTATATCGCGCGAATTGCATAATTTACAAACCGCATATCACGACATGAATGCGGATCCCAACAGCACATTTGCTGCAACTATCTTGCGCACGCTTGAGGATCAGATGCAGCAATATTTATGTATCCGTAATTGTTTAATGGAACCCGAAAACGATACCGCTATACTTAAGTTTTTCGAAGCCACTGCCATTTGGCTTATAGAAATAGCACTGTGTTCACCAGATGATTATGCTGAATGCGTTCGAAATAGAGACTTTGCACCGCGTGTTCGGCGAAACCATAGTCTGCCAGTTGAAATTTCCTTTGTACCCAAAACCCTACAGTGTGTCCCTGAAAATGTAATTGACAATATTGTAACTTATATAAACTTTAGTCGAGACTTTACACCGGGTCAATTTCTGCAAGTATATCCCTCGTCGCATGATTCTTTCTTTAAAATGATTATCCTATTTATGGGGAACGCAAAACTTGTGAAAAACCCCCATCTACGTGCCAAGCTAGCTGAAGCACTAGAAGTGTTCTTGCCCCAACGGATGGCCGGTGGTTCTGTCTTAACCCATGTTTTCGATACACATCCGGACCGCTTAAATATTGTACGCAGCCTTTTGAATGTATTCGTCTCTATCGAAATGACTGGCCAGTCTGTACAGTTTGAGCAAAAATTTAACTACAGGAGGCCAATGTATGCAATAATGGAGTTTATCTGGACCAAAAATGAATATATAGAACAATTCCGAAGTTTAGCAGCCGAAGCCGAGGCCAACATGGATGCGATAGAGCCTCCATTGTTTTTGCGTTTCATAAATTTACTAATTAACGATGCCATATTTCTTTTGGGTTCGTTAGCGTGACATAAGACAAATTTAAATTAGTTAACCACTAATTGCAATTTATTACACTTTCAGATGAATCACTTAATAATCTGCAACAAATTCGGCAATTGCAAGAAGCTGAAGGAAATGATGAATGGAACGCTTTAACCGAAAATGAGAGACAACAGCGAAGTTCCAATTTACATCATCTGGGTATGATGGCCCGTTTCGATAACATTCTTGGTCGTGACACTATAAATTTTTTAAAACTTCTCACGACCAAAATTAAGAGCATTTTTTGCCACAATAGTATGGTGGATCGGATTACTGCAATGCTTAATTATTTCCTATTAAATTTGGTTGGCCCGCAAAAGGAAAAATTCAAGGTGAAGGACAAGAAGGAATTCGATTTTGATCCAGCCAACATGGTCTTGGAAATCTGTCACATATACGCCAATTTAGGCAGTAGCGATAGTTTTTGTTTAGCGGTTTCCCAGGATGGCCGTTCTTATAGCTCCCAACTGTTTAATTATGCTGAAAACATTCTCATACGTATTGGTGGTGGTCAATTGATTGGAGAGATGGCTGAGTTTGCAGAAAAGGTACGCAAAATGGAAAAACAATACAAACAAGAACAAGAATTCATAGCCGAAGCACCAGAAGAATACTTGGATCCAATTATGTTAACCTTAATGACCGATCCCGTCATTCTGCCAAGTTCTAAAGTCACGGTTGATAGGTCAACGATCGCTCGACACTTGCTTAGCGATCAGACGGACCCTTTCAACAGAGTACCCCTTACCATGGATAAAGTAAAATCAAATGAAATTTTAAAACATGAAATAGAGCAATGGCTAAATGAGAAACGCACTACCCTACACAATAATGAAAAGTTCAATTGTAGTGATTGAAGGCTGTGGCAATAACATAAAAAAAGGACACTCGTAACTACAGAAAGAAGCAAGCGATTCATAATTGTTTTAATGATAATGATTGTACGCGATTAAATTATTACATGAGGAATAAATAGGAAAATATCTGACTCTTAAGTCTTTTTTATACACAAACGTTTGCCCAATACGCATACACACATGAATCGATTTTTATCATAAACTGAGAATATATCCATAAAGTCCATTGTTTGTTATACCCATCAGTAAAAGTATATATATTCTTGATCAGCACTAATAGCAAAGTTGAAAGGCTGTCTGTGTGAAATGCACTTTTTTGTTGGAACTCGCAGTCGTAAAAATTTAGATATCGTATTGAAATTTGTTACACGTAATCTTCGAAGTTCTCTATGGTTCCCTATAGCAATTCGGCAAAATGGGGCAAACGATAGACCCACAAAGACGACCTAAACCTTGCAACAGTCCCAAATTATTGAGATATCGATCTAAAATTTAACACATATTCTTCATCAATGTCCACTGCCTGGCGCACAATACCATATTATAATAAAAAACAATAACAAAAATTAACTTGTCTAAATACCAAGGAACTACGGCAGGAATCGAACCAACAACATACCCTTTCCAGATCCCTCAATCTACAACCGCTCCACACAATATTTTTCAGTTCGATTGCTTAGTACTTATTTGTACACATGTAAATATGAAATTTTAATTTAAAGTGAATCGAGAATAAAATAATTGTCGCATCGATGTGCCAAAAATGGGTGTGGTCGAATAACAGATGCTAACAATTTACAAAAACCCAGGTTATGTGGTATATGGTATATTAGTTATGAATAAATTTTATCTTGGTGACCCTTAGGTTTAGCAATGAGTCTCCTAGTGAGACTCATGCTTTTCGTTCGTTTCTTGAGATTGAGGCATTTCGTATATTTCATATTATTTCGTGTTTTTTTTAAACCCTTGTCAGGGTATAATAAAATTTGTCATAGTACTAAAATCATAAAAGTCTTATTTGATAATGAATAAATAGCGAGAATTATAAATTAATATTTATTATTTTATTTAACAAACACAAAAAGGTTTTCACAGGATGAGATGTTTTTGACTAGTAACGAAAAACTTTTGTCGAGCCAGTAACTTAAAAAACAAATGTATTCTAAATAATACAATAAACAGAAACTACAATATTTAATACAAATACAAAATAACAACACCCCCTATCAATTAGACAATTTTAGTAAATTTCTAATTGATATTTCTGCTACTCCAGGATACAGGAAAAAACAATCAACTGTAGCTACATCTTCTAGTGAAGCAGAGTATGTAGCATTAAGTCATGCTGCTTCTGCAGGGATTTGGCTAAATGGCATCTTAGTTGATATGGGAGTACTACAAGAAAAACCTTGTTTGTTATTTTAAGACAATGCTATGGCAAAAAATAATGAGTGCAAAAGAGTCGAGCATGTCGATATTAAACATCATTTTATAAGAGATCATGTTTCCAAAGCACATTTAAAAATAGTTAAAATAGATACTAAAAAACAAATTGCAGATATTTTTACAAAAGCCCTTGATAAACCTACATTTCCTTGCATTCCATTGCTGCACTAAAATCATATGATCCTGTTCAAAATATAATCAAATTAATCATGTGTTTAATTGTTTGATTTGTGAACGCATTTTAATACACACATACACATAGTTCGGGCCTTACCAAACTCTCTTAATCAAAATAAAAATATTGCATCTCGTAATGAATACAACAGTTAAACATTTGGGAAAGCTTTCGCTTAAAGATGCTATTAAAAGAGAATCGTTTCGTTATAAAAGTTATGTGGCTGTTGAACTCGATGTTCCAGTTGAAAATACGCAACAAAATCTAAAGCCACGGAAACATCCCGGAATTCTCAGATATAATAACATAGAATTACCGGCACATGTTAGGAAAGCATTTCCTAAAATTGTTGGTGACTATCCAAAAAAAACCCTGCTGGAGGATTGTAAAAAACTGAATAATTTTATTCAATCACGGCATCCTCCGCCAGAAGCATCCGAAACTAAATTGAAATTGAAGAAAATAATAGAAGAAGTTAATGCTTCAAGTCAGCCTGAACAACCTTTAAACGATGATCAGGACAAGAGCAGAAGGTTTGAACAACGACGAGACCAGATAATCAAACGAAAAATGAGCGAGCGCATATATGCTTGGAAACCAATTAATTATGGCCAGTACGAAGCTTTGACCTACGCTATAGGCAGAGGTGCACTTGAATACGCTGTTTTAAGGCGTATAATGCAGGAAATTCTTACACGGGATGTGCTTTTTAAACCCCAAAGCTACTTTGACTTTGGCTCTGGCGTCGGGACGGGTATGTGGGCCTCCAGTAGCATATGGAAGGATTCTATATACGAGTACTATAACGTGGACAACTCCCGCTCGATGAATGAATTATCCGAACTTTTACTCTCTGAGGGTAATGAGAATCAAGACATGTCACTGCGCAATGTGTTTTATCGCCAGTATTTGCCGGCTATGGAAGTATGTATAAGATATATAAAAAAATTTTAACCCTTTAACAAGATTTAACAACCCAGTAGAAATGTCAGCACCCAACTTTCCGAATAATTGATTAAATAGCATAAAATAATGAAACATACAAACCACGTCCAAATGCACTTCAGTGATAATCAATTGTGAGTATTTCATACATTTTGATTTCGTCAATCGTCATTTGTATTTCATAAAACCTAAATCAAAAAGAATCACCTTCCGCCACGTACCTAGAATCCTTTATGTCTGCAGGATATTTCTGAAGCACATTTCACTCAATAATTGGTGCATGAAGGAACCAATTTGTAACCGGCCACGTTAGTTAGAGAATACATTTTTTTGTGGTACACAGCGAGAGAAATTCCTATAAGTTTGGATGCACATCTCCACAATGCATACGTAATACATACATTATTAGAGGGCGCAATATACGTTTATCTGCCACGCCCACCATTGTAGATGTGGAGGGTATTTAAGATTTAGCCTAAGCCGAATTTAGTTTTCTTGTTAATAAAATTTGGTAAAGAATATTTTAATAATTAAGTGGCTATCTTAGACCCGATCGGACCATTTTTATAATATCTTTTTAGAACGCCTGTTAGCGATGTGTTTTTTATATGACAATGACACGAGTTTACTTGTACGAGTGAAGTGCAACTCAGTGGGGTAGGGTATTAACGGCGAGACCCTAATATTTTCTTATATAAATAGTACAGCAAGTAGTGTATTAAATGGAGTACAAATGACGATTTCTGAAGTACGCTTGGAGCTGGTCTAGTGATTTCGTGGTCGGTTTGGCGCAGTTTCATGACAAGTTGTACAAAATAAAATTCATGCTGCATGCCGCGTGAGCTATAAGACACATATAATATTATGCCAAATTACTCACACCTTTCTTACTCGTTACATTTTATTCACCATATTTTTTATGCACTGAATGGAGCAGACTAAGTACGATTTGGTTATTTGTGCGTATACCCTATTTGAGCTACCTGATTTAAAAACACGCAGAGAAACGATTTTAAATTTATGGAAAAGATGTGATGGATACCTTATTGTTGTGGAAGAGGGCACCAGACGCGGTACCGAACTCATAAACGAGTGCAGAGATCACATTCTTTTATCGACGGCACCACATTTGGTTGGACATGTGTTTGCGCCTGTAAGGACTGACTAAAAAGTCTTACTAAGAGTATAAACTTAGCGGTAATCGTTTTCTTTATAATAGTGTCCTCATGCCCAGCCCTGTCCCCGTTTAGCGGATGCCAATGATCAGACGCCGTGCAATTTCGAAATATCCTATATGCACCCGCAATTAAATAAGCCAACAAATGCGCGGAAATCGGCCCGTTACACTTATATTGTACTTAAAAAAGGTCTTCCTCAAGATACAAACTTAGCATGGCCCAGGATTGTGCGACCTACCTTGGTGCGCTCAAAACATGTCATTTGTAGAATGTGCACTTCGAATGGGAAGTTACAAGAAGTAATATTTACAAAATCAAAACATGGCAGGTAAAATTTTTATACCTTCCACCTTCGCGATGGGGGTATATTAAGTGTACCCTTTCGTATACATCTACCAGAACGTACATATGTTGCCTTGGTCAGTATCAAAATCTGAGTCGATTCAATAATGTCCGCGTGTCTGCTATCACTCAAAAACTTAGATATAACACTGAAACTTGTTCGGTGCTTTTTCGACCAATGAGGCAATATCCAATACATCCCTTAATAGTCGTTAGAAGAGAGCGCACACGTGCTCATGCCCAGCCCAATACATATGTTTATCCAAGATTTAGCCTAAACCAAATATAGTTTTTTTTACTTGTTATACTCTGCTCCACCCCATGGCAAAGGGATATGAAGTTTATGCGGATGCTTGTAACTCCCTATTGAAAAATTTTTAGTAAGCCTGTCCACACATTTCCCGAAGTGATTTATATGGCAATGCCTAACACTTACTGAGGCAACTAAATTAATTATCGAATAATTTCTGGTAGTAAGTATTATGTGGCTGTAGGGTAATAAATGGTGGGATTTAACCGAACATTTAACATTCCGCCTGCTTAAGATTAAAAATTATGTATTTTTCAAGGTTCGCTTATGCGTGCGCTAAAGCCAGTCTTTGGGGAGATAGACTACCCGTTGTTATAAAGGAAGCGTCTGCGACGTAGAAATGCTGGAGAGACCAAATACTTAATAAACTACACACTGCAAAGTGAATTTGTTTTCATAAATTTAACTGATATAATATATACGCATGTAACAGACTTTTTTAATAACTTTAATCAATCGTTTATATAAGTGTTTTAAAATACGCATAACTTTTCCTTAGTTTTTCTAACGGCCTGCTCCTTCGAAAGAAATGATTTCTCATTCATTAGTGTGCGGAGCTCCTGAGTTTTATTATGTAGCTGTCGCTCTAAATTAGATCGTATATTACAATTAATATTACGAATCAATGATTTTTTCATTGCGGCAATTTCCTGCTGTTTACGTTTAATATCATTAGCGATGCCAATACTTTTAATATTTAAAGATTTTGTAGAATATTGCTGTAAAGAATTTCTATTTTGAGTTTTTTGTATTGACGAAGTAACTGTGTTCGGATCTGGAAGAACACTTTTGTTAAGGAAAGAAAAAATGTCTACTCGCTGACATTCCCGTTCGTATGCTTTAGTATTTAGTATAGACTGCTTTTTCTTTAATTTGACCAATTTTTTTTCAACACTAAATAAATCTTTATCACCATTCGCCAACTCACGCAATACCATGCAGTGGTCTAAAGAGCGCCTTGGTGGAAAAATCTGGGCACTCACTGGTGTAATAATACCACCACCATTTATTCCAAGTCCATTACCAGCAATATAGCCCATTTTAATCATTAATTTTGAACCTATTCCCTTTGGTGTGTTACAAACAAAACACAGCTTAAAAATCATAATTTAACCATCATAAAATAAATGTTACTTTAGTGAACTTTTCCCAATCTCCGAGGCGATCTGTTGTATCGTAAGTAAAAAGGCTACTAGGCATTTTAGAATATGTAATTGACGAGGTGCGGTTTTTACATTCTGTTTCCAAATCGCTGCAGGAGTCGCTCGAGGTTTCTTCGTCTAAAATAATGTCATACATTTACTGCATTAAACATACATAAACTTTTATCTTGCGATTACTTTACCTTGAGAAATGGGCAATAAATCTTGAAATTCAAAATCTTCTTCTTTTTGTATTTTGTCTGTACCCTCCAAGCGTACACGGCATTTCTTTTCTGTAAAATCGGCCTGTACAACACGACCTCGACTCCAAATTCGACTAGCCAATTTTGCTAAAACAATGCAATTTGTAGAGAGACGTGCAAAGTCAGGAACTATGTATTCCTTAAGGTCACTTGCAAATACAGATTCACCATGAGAGAAATAGCAATTTTTTTCTTCAAATCTACAATTGCCCTCTAAATAATATTTGCATGGGAGCATTTCGCGGAGAGTGGGATTTATAAATAATACTTTAAATTTGATTTTGGTATTGTAGTTGTCCCTAGAGATGCTTTCAATTTCAGAAATTATTGCATTGTAATAAATTACAGCACCCCAGGTATGCCTGTAAGGAGCTGAACACTTCTCGCCCAAGATTTTTTCACATTTATCCTATGAATATAAATTATATATATATATTGTTCTTTATATTAATTACCATAACTACTTTTAATTGCTCGACCTTCTCCTCCTCATCCAAACATTCCACATTACCACATGTTTTTTTACTAATTTCACGCAAAAAACGGTCAAGTCCATACTTATTTTCTTCTATCTCTGGAGTAGTTTCCGATGTACTGGTAAGAGCTATTAGCTCGATTAGATTATCCTTTAGTGACAGCAAATCATTTATTTCACTTTGGCTCTGAGTAACCAGTAAGGCCTGTTCTACAACCATAAGCTAAAGGATCCATTTTATTAAAGTGGGATTTTATATGAAAATTAACATACCTTTGATTTGTATTCATCAATATTTGCATTCATCTCTAAAATATATCTCACAACTTATCATTTATCATTTGAATAGAGTTTGGTTTAATTACGCAAATTGTATTCTATATATACGTGAAGTTATCACAGCTATCAAACAGGAAACAACAATTCCATCTGTTCCAAAAGAGGGAGAAAAATTGTTTATGTATATATGGAGGATTTTTATTTATACAATTTATGATAAACAAATTTATTCATTCCCTGCTTTGCGCGAAGTCAAGGTGTTTGATATAAGTGTGCAACAAACTGGGATAGTTATAACTGCTGTACTAAGTGTATTTCAGAAATCGTCATTTGTACTCTACACGTTTCATTTCAGTTTTTTTTTATCAATAGTTTAAATATTTGTTTCCATTTCATATTATACACAGAAAATTCTTTTTTGGATGAAGATAAAATTGTGGCGTAGGCTATGTTCATCTGTCTGTCTGTGTGGATTCATGCACAAATTAAGAATTATTATATTTTATTATTATTATGATTATTTTTTGTAAAATTGTCTATGAGTGTATAATATAATATTAAGTACCAAAAAGGGCATCTCTATCCATTTGGTGCACACAATAATTTTCTCTTTTTAATTCTCACAATACTGGTATGTGTGAAGAGACTGATAACAATAAAATGAGGTTTGAATCTATGGTTCTATTTTACTATAATGTGGTAAATGTTAATGTTAAGCACTTCGGGGCGTCTTATCTGCCGAAGCCTTAACTTTAGTTAATTTCTGTTAAACCACATATAATAAAACTGTGATTGTTGTACCAAAATTAGCCCCTTGGTCAAGGAAAAATACATTTCTAACTCAACACAAAAAATTTACTAACTCATTTATTTTGTATCCTATGATGCGTAAGTGTAATCTGTGATTTACACTAAGCTTATATGAGTGAACAATGTAATATAAAATTTGATCTATTCTATGACTCATGACCCATTGTGCTTGTATAACATAATTCGTTAGTAGTAGTAGTAGTAGTGGTTTATTAAGTATTAAATAAATACTTTTTTTAAATTGGTTCATAAGTTAATTAAAGGAAATAATGAATATAAAATTTCTTCTCAATATACAAAGAACTCTGAAACACGCAGGTGTATTCACATTGTACAAGACCACGCGCAAACCAATTATACGTTTTATAATAGTAAGTGGAGCGATATCATATTTTTGCACCAATGTCGCTCTAATGGAACGAAAAAAACAACTTAGTACAACTGCGTTTATGGCGGCTCCTATAACTGATGCAGAACATCTAAAGAATGAAATTGACATGAAAACTAAGATGGAACTGCTTATTATGAAAGTTCAGGCAGATTTTTGCCACGCTCTCGAAAATGAAGAAAATTCTGGGCAAAGGTTTAAAGTTGATCGGTGGCTACGAAAAGAAGGTGGTGGAGGAATAACTTGCGTTTTACAAGATGGCAAAGTTTTTGAAAAGGCTGGAGTTAATATATCTGTAGTTAAAGGGCGTCTAACATCCGCAGCTGTTGAGCAAATGCGATCTCGAGGAAAGAATCTCAGTGAATGTAGTCTACCCTTCTTCGCAGCGGGTGTTAGTGCAGTTATTCATCCCCGTAATCCAATGGTGCCAACAATACATTTTAATTACCGTTACTTTGAAGTCGAAAATGCTGACGGCACGAAACAATGGTGGTTTGGTGGAGGGACAGATTTAACCCCCTATTATCTAAACGAAAAAGATGCTGTTCACTTTCACAAAACTCTTAAAGATGCTTGTGATGCGCATAATAAAGAATATTACCCGAAGTTTAAGAAATGGTGTGACGATTATTTTCGAATAATGCACAGAAACGAATGTCGTGGTATTGGGGGCATATTCTTCGATGACTTGGACTCCCCCAGTCAACCTGAGGTTTATCAATTTGTTTCTTCTTGTGCAAATGCTATTATTCCCTCCTATCTACCATTAGTAAAATGCCACAAAAATGATCCATATGGGGAAAACGAACGTCAGTGGCAACTTTTACGACGGGGCCGTTACGTCGAGTTTAATTTGATTTACGATCGAGGCACGAAATTTGGACTTTACACTCCCGGTGCTCGATATGAGAGTATCCTAATGTCTTTACCTCTTAATGCGCGGTGGGAATATATGCACACTCCCACCACCAACTCTAAAGAAAGTCAACTTATTGATGTACTTATGCATCCTAAAGACTGGGTTAGATAAGTAGTTGTTGTTATTGATGTACGCTAATTTTTCTCCACACATTACATATAAACTATTTACTTTTACATCACATAAAATAAATCGAACAAATATAATCAATTATTTCAAAACAAGTCGAATTTTAACATCTCTAATGAGATTTGGTCTACGGTAGAATCTTTCGTTATCATATGAAACCCGTCCATTTTCATCTTACAATCAGAACTTATTTTTAAATTGGACACTTTCAATTCCCATTGCAAGTCTCTCATTTACATCCCAAAATGGTGTAGTTTTGTACCCGATAGCCAAACAAAAACTTTGTGGTGACAAATACGTGTATACAGAACATTGGTCACGAAGTGCAAGTGCGATTACAAAAACAAGGCGTTTCCGATGATTTACCTTTGATTTCCAACAAATTAAATTTCAAGCTTTTGTTAAGTGCGTAGGTTTATTGGCATTTATGAAAGATAAAATTATGCTCCAGATTTGGAAAAAGCGCATTAAATGTACTTTTGGAAAGAATACTATTTAGGAGGTGTCATTATACCCGGCACCACTTGGGGCAAAATGTATATTAAGTTTGTGCGGATGTTTATAATCTAAACGGCAAATGTCACATCCACCTTCTATACCGATCGATTCAAAATCAAAGTCTGAATCGATTTAACCATGTCCGTCTGTCTGTCTATGTCGCATTTTTAAAAATATTTCTATAAAATTTGGACAGACATGTTGTGACCCAAAGAAGAACCCTATTGTGAATGGACCGGATCGGAGCGTTTTTAGAACCCCTTATAACCATATAAGGTTCTATTATAAGGCGTCTTTGTATGGTAAAAAAAAAAATGAAATTCTTAATATTTTTGAACAAAATTTGGTAAAAAGTGGCTAATTAGCTACATATTTGGCTGTGACAAATTTGGAGCCGGTCACGAACTAAACTAATTGTACCATAATTTAAGGGAACAAGTGGTGTAGGGTATTAAATGGACGGGCTTGACCGACTATAACATTTTTACTTGTTTTTACAAAATATTGTTGTCCTGACACGATGAAATCATTATACATTCATCCTTCTAACGAATGCGCACATGGCAATAATAACTTCATCACATAAAATGTAACGTATTATTTACGGTAGTCCAAAGTTTGAACGCGTATAACTCTCTTCATAAGATCATCGTATTATTTTCAGTAAAAGATTGCATTTTGTCCCTGGAACACTTCGAATGTGCTTCTCTTAGGCCTTTTTTTTTGTGTTACTAATGCACTTACTTAATTTTTTTTGATTGGACTTGCACAAAATATTAGACGCCACCGTCTTAACAATAATGCTTAACACAAGTAAAATACATATGTTTGTCGGTTGTAAAGTTGTATACACTTACATAATTTCAACAAAAGGAATGAAACGACTTTCAGATCGTTGGTCCAAAAAGGACAACGTACAAAGTGGCTTTCGCTGTTAGAAAAACGGCCGATCCTATAAAACGGGAAATGGCGTTAGTGAGAGTATAAGAACAAATTTACCTTCTTATAATCAGCCACCGTCAGCAGAGAACTTTTCCGCTAGGTGCTGAATATACAATTACCTAAGTAATTATTATACCTACAATTTGAGAGAGACCAAAATGTTTCCGAGCAAAATACAAATCGTAGCTATATTAAAAATAAAGGTACCAAAAATCTATCGAAATTGTTCATAGTTCAGTGAACACAAAATTACTTGATACCTTATTCGCAATTGCGATTTTGTCTTTACCTATGTATAGAATCGGGTTTAAAACTTATCTTCTTTCTCATTTAATCCCTTAACAGTTTTAGAGAATACTTTGCATAAATTTTCAATTGCACTGCAAAAAGAGAGAAAACAAAATGTAAGGTAATGTTACATTGATTAAACGTTTTTTAAGAAAATTATAAGAAGATCCCACGAACCACCATGGGAGGACATTAGTATAAAACAAATTTACCGAAACCTTTGTTCCTGTCCAGTGAAATGATGGTGGCACGAACATTTTATTTCGCTGACCCCCCTTACCTGAGAGGGAAACAAATACACGTACGTTTCTTTATATACTTTACTTACTGGTCGTTCACATCACGTGAATCATTCACTTAATTAAAAAAAATTATATATAAATTTTTTATACATATCAGTGTATGAGTTAAAATTACATATGCATTGATCTTCCAGTGATAGAACGAGCAAATTCTGCTGTGCGTATACATATGCATACTATACTATACAGTTAAAGATATCATGTATATGCATAAAAAGAAGAGTTTAACATTGCTGCAAGACTATTAGAATGAAAACTGAAAGATCCATACATGTTGAGTTCATATTCAGGGTATCAATCAAGCAAATCAAATAAGATAAATTGATATTTAAGAGATGTGAAATGTCAAGTTTGGTTTGCTCGACCCCATTAAACCTAAGAAACCAAATTTTAGAATAAAAACCATTTCTTAGGAAAACACCTTTTTCGTAGCCACTTATTTTCTGTAATAATCGCTTGTTTTGACGTAATAAAATATTGGTAAAATCATGTGCCTTAGTGCCACCATGATTTCTGACCTTCGCCGTTTTCCCCAGTATTACGCTGCGGTATTGGTGGCGGTGGAACGCTATATAAATCATGTGGTGGTCGATATTTTTCTTCATGTTCATCATCGGTTTCCCGTTTGATACTTGTTGCCTGGTAGGAGTTCATCGGATACATAGGATAACCATCATCAATTGGTTCTTCTTTGATTTTAACAATATCCATTTCACGAAAATCGGGTTTGCGCTCCTTGGTCTCACTACGTTCACGTTCTTTATCGCGTCGATCGCGTTTCCTTTCACGACGATCCCGAGACGAATCTCTATCGCGAGACTTAGACCGCTTCTTCTTCCTCTCGCGGTCACGTTCACGCTCACGCTCTTTTTCACGTCTGTCGCGTCTCTCGAGTTCATCGTATTCACGACGTTTTCTACGTTCTCGCGATCTGCTACGGGATCGGCGCGACCGCTCGCGTTCCCTTTCCCGTAAACGTTCTCGTGATCTCGAACGTCTTCGCACTATTTCAGCACCTCCAAATCGAGCCCGTTCTATTGCCCTAACACTTTCTCGATCTTCCCGCTCCCTTTCAAGGCGGTAACGTTCTCTTTCACGTTCATTATCTTCCCGACCGGAGTGCTTAATATTAACATCGTTTCCTCCACGTCGAGTGCCACCTAATCCTCCGCCGAGACGACGTGGCAACCACCCTTTTACAGTGCGGGCACGCTCAACGTCCACCAGTACCCGCTTTCCATCAATTTTTTTACCATCGGCATGTTTATATGCCGAGTGCATATCGTGCTCATGTTCATATTCAATGAAAGCATATCCTTTGGGCTTTCCCGTTTCTTGATCAGTTATCATAACAATCTTCTTAATGGGGCCATAGATTTCAAATTCTCTTCTTAATTTTGATTCCGATGTGTCATAATTTATTCGCGATACAAATAACGTCTTAAAAGGATATTCTGTGGCATTCTTGATTTCTTGAGGATCCCACAAAGCTATTTCTCGTTCTAATTTGTATGCCACTTGTTCCGCTTTTTCACGGCGTCGCCTCTCTAAACGTTCTTGGCGCGTTTCTACCTTTTTGGGAGACGGAGTATCCTTGGGGTCTTCAAAATCATTTAAAAATTTACCAACGCCCAGATATCCTCGAGATTTTTTCTCATGCGGAAGTTTTTCAACAGGCGGCATGTATGGTATGGGGTCCCGAGCGGCAAAGAGAGCCAAGAGATTTGGAGGTAAATATTGCGTCATGTTGCTTTTTTCAAACTCGCGTATTATTCATAAAATAGCTCCTTGATGCTTTTATACAAACCTACCGTGTAAGGTTAGAAAACAGTGCATTATACTAATGTTATTGTTTTTAATATCGACATCATTACCTTTTCATTATTAAATGTAAAATTTAATGAAAATATCTGTTTTTCGCACTACAAGTTACAAGAAAAATTTTCCCAAAATCACTTCCTATACTAGAAAAGAATGCGGTACTATGCTTTAATGAAAAAACTATTATATGAATATATTATTTAAGTAACATAGTAAAAGAAGAAATGTGAAAAACTTGAAAATAGCAAACTTGCTAGTTACTGAGAAACCATATATATATATATATATATACCAAGCAACTATTTGATAATTTGGTTGTAGTTAAAATGGCGTTTCAAAGTTCTCTTTAAAATTTAGTTTATTATTATTATTTTATTTTTTTTTATTTTTTAATCTCATTTAGTGGTTGTTTTTAACTTATTATTATTATTAGTAGTAGTAGTAATATTATTATTAGTATCATATCTGGTTATGAGTTATTATTCAATATACAATATACATTAAACATAATTTAAAAATTATTTTTTATAAATTCTGTACAATTTCTTTGCAAGAATATTTAAGTAAGGAACAATGATTGGCGTACGGCGAGACTGATTAAAATTACGAGACTCTAATAAATAAATAAAATACAGAGTATAACATATAATTTTTTATTGTATTAACAAAAAAAGAAATTTTGTCTTTAATTCTTACAACATTCGAAACACTTTTTGTATGCACTTAATTATTTTCAAAGCTTTACCATATCGAATTAATGACTAGATAAAAGATTAAATAATCTTTAGAAATATAATAATAATAATCCGAGGAATTGAACTGGCATTAATCGTTGTTTATATGTAAATGGCGTTAAGTAATACTTACGTTACGTTAATTAACACATACACTTTTGAAGACAGTCACGCTGGCATTTGTTTATCAAGCTTGTTTTTTGTGCGGTGTTAGCGGAATTTTAAATATATTTACTTAATTGGTTCCAGTTTTTTTTCTTAAAATATGAAAAAACAAAATATTCCCTAAAGATACATATCACAAAGTTATTCTAAATTAGTTTTCAATTATTATAATTTTGCACATTTTATGCTTACTTATGTCGGATTTAACTAATTTTCAATCAAATGAAGCTTGGCGCAAAGTTCTCAAAAAATTTCTAACTATGGAACGGTACGTATATATGTAATAATCATAATAATAATAATTATATGTAATAACCATTTAATTTGATAATATACAAAATTTATATCCTTTTTGGTATCCCTAAAATGAATTTAACTAGTATTAAATGCCAGTGTGCGTATGTTATCGAAGTATGTGCGTATGTGAATCGAAGGATGACACATTTGACATGTAAAGATGTTTCATGGAAGTGATTACACATTATATATAATAAATAACAAAAAATGCACAACTATGTACATAGTATTGAATAGCTATATAATAAGTAGAAACCATCTACTGAACAATTTTTATACTTTGCTTTCCATGGTTAGGGGTATGTATCACCTTAGCAACACCAATAGGAGACGTGACACTCCTTCATGTATATTCCTTCTGAAACGGCATCGGATACTGAGGTGATTCAGTTAGGTCTCTAAGGTAGTCGGTACCCAAGATTTAGCTTAAATCACAACATTATAATATTTGCAATATTGAGCGGAAATTTGGTATAAACGATATTAGTCCATGTAGATAACTTTAGAGTGAACGGAACCGGTTAATAGCCACGCTCACAGTTTAAAGAAAACTGAGAAAATCAAATTTATTTTATTATTATACTTATCCTGTTGTATAATAAACACGCCTACATCGTACGGCTTTGCAGAATTCAATTTTCGAGTTGATATTTAACGCTTAGTATAAGCGATAAGGAGGCGTAGTGTAGTATACATGGCATTGAGGCCCACAGTATAAATGCGGAGGGTACTTACGTTTTAGCTTAAACAAAATATAGCTATTTTTGTGCGTTTGATGACCTTGCCTTTCACATACAATGAAATTTAAGGTTGGATTGAAAGGCTGATGAGTTTCAAATTTTATGCTTTTTATAGGTAGCTATGTGTACGTAATTTGTAATATGTAAGGCGTTCACAAACACCCAAAACAGAGAAGTTTAGTTATGTTAATAATCAGGGTTCCGCGTGTATAATATATATAAAAATTTACCGTTATTATTATATAAGCTTTTGTTCTGTGAATAGTTTTTAGATAAACCCATTTTTAGACTCAGAAGAAAAGCCAGAGGACGTAAATATATAGTCTCTTCTTCACAGCCCAATACAAAACAATGAAAATGTCAATTATTGTTATTGTAGATCAGCAGCGGACCTAAAAGCAAAAGCATCAACAGAACAACGACGCCTAATTGTGGATGTAGAAGTGGACTTAAAAAACCTCGTTGAAAAGCAAAAACAAAAAATTGAAAATATAGAGGTTGACACCCAATTAAATTTGGAAAGCTCTACATCAAATAATGGTCAAAAAAGAGAGTGGCAACCAATTTCAGATGAAAGTTTCGAAGCTTTGGAGCGCATGTGCAATAAGACAGTTTCAGATCCTAACAGTACATTATTCAAATATGTGCATGCTGATCAAAAGGATCAGATTTTAGCTGCCGCCAAGAAGTTTAATATAAATATGAAGTCGAGTACATCTCAAGGTATTCGCAAAGAAACTATAGATTATTGACCCATATTGAATGCCATTCTGTTAAATATTTTTAGATGCCAATTTATTAGAGAAATTGAAAGATTGTACTTTATTGGATGAAGTTGAAGCACCATCAAATTTATGGGAAAGCACCGTTACTTCAAACAATACATTTTACACTTCGCCAGTTAAAATGGTCGGTCTTTTGCGTCCATCAACTATTTTGGAAGAAACAACCAATTGTAACGGTGATGCTGAAAACCCATCTCCGGATAGTTTTAAAACTCTCTACAGCCGAAGTACTGAGGATTGTGGTGTTTCTTCTGTTCAAACATTTGAAACAGTTAACGTCATTGAAGGAGAGAATAAATCCAGAATAAGCTCTCTTGCTGAGCGTGAAGGCCAACTAAATGAAGAAAGTTTCACTTTTTCTGAAATGCATGGTTCATTTCATTTGGGAAAGTCACCATCCCAATCGTTGACTGGAGCGGTTTGTTCGCCTACTCCACCAAATGATGATGACAACTGTTTAGATACGTCTGTTATTGAAATTCTCTCTGACGAGGAGCATGATCAAGAATCTAAATGGACTGAAAATATAAGCAACATTCCAAGTCCACATTCAATAGATAACAATATTGAAGCAAAAGTAAGCAGCTGTCCAATTATGGAAACTACTGATTATGCAAATCATCATGAATTTCGTGACAACGATAAGGAGAATCGCATTAACATCATCTCCGAGAGCAACATGGAATTTAATGACACAATCGAAGAAGTTGAATACATAATGAAAAAAGGAATGGAGTACATGGCAAAAGTAGATGCAAAAAATAATTCAGAAAAGAAACAGGCAGAAAATGTTTTACAAAAAAACACTCGATCGATATCGCCCCAAAAGAAAAGAACTGATATTCCGAAAAAAGCACCTTCCCCATTCAAAGGTAAGTGATATATTCATACGCATTAATAGCTGTATTTTAGTCGAGACTATATAGATCTTGGATAATTGATTTCGACTAAAAAGACTGAAGCCCGCGGTTCTAGTGCTTCATTTTTACTAATTAGCACACTACAACCACCTAAGACGTAGAACGCTTAGATAAGCGCTAAAAATATATAAAATAAATCTTAAATTTATACATTTCAACTGATTTTGATAGCAGAACGTGAAAGTGAGGTGCAGGGAGTCGTCAATAATTTTAAAAATCAAAATTACTGTCTTGCAAATATAAAGCAAAACTTGTATAAATAGCAGCCTTTCCATATATATTATATTTTTATCCGACAGCACTCTTTTGATATTGATAACTCTACCACAATCAACTCAAGCTCTATTTAAATCTTTCATTTGTATTAAATTTGTCGGGCAGGATTTATAAAGATGAAGCGTAAAGAAATTGTAGTAAAAATTTTGGACGTATGTAATTGGTGTAGGGTATTAACATTTTTACCTGTTGTAATTGTTCACTCGCAACTACCAGCTTGAGTCCTGTGGATATGGGCATGTCTGTCTGTTGTTGGAATGTTTGAGCGCAATCACATGGCCTGAGATTTTTATAAAGTGGGCGAAATAAAACAGCACGTTCATAATTAACTAAAATTGGCTCTACTACAAAAATGAACATTTATTCCATCCATCAATACACCGAAAATTTGTAAAATAATAAGCAGACACTGGGACAGGGCAGATGTTTGATCTTTGAATTGATTACAACATATACTCTGGCAGTCGTTAACCACCTACATATTTCAAATAAAGAAATTTTATAATGTTTACAGTGCCGTTAGAGACAAAAAAATCAACGGATACGTTTACTATAAAGCCGTTTCCCAAGTTGAATTTATTTGTAAAACCAAAAAAGGACTCATCGAAAAAACCATTTGCGCACATTGTTAGCCCCATTGGAACTTATATGAAGAAAACCGCCACAACCCCACTCATGACCAATATGAAGTCGCGGCAAATAAATAAGGATTTGCTAAATTCTACTGCTTTCCGTAACCTTGAGTATGAATCTCGCTTGAAACCTTCAACTAGTTACAAAAGCACTCTCGCTGCGGGTTCAAATTTGTTGGGTAAATTCACGGCGCAGAAAACACTATCCAAGAAAGCATATATTTCATCAGATTTCAAACATGTAAGTGTATGAGTACAAATCTATTTTCCACAATCGAAAGAAAATCATGGCAATTTATAGCCCTTTGTACACCCTACATCACATATGGTAAGATGTGGTTATATTAATGCGGATATTTGTAACTCTTAACCGACTCTACGACCGTCCTTCTATTGCATTCCATGTCGATGTCCATGTACATATATGCGCAAGGTTGTGACCACAGTTTTTAAGTATTTCGATGCAATTTGCAAAACGTGTGCACTTTTGAAAATGGTTGAAATTGAACGATTTTTAGAACCACTCCTCCCCACATAATTTAGTAATTTTGATGAAAGTCTTAAGATGAAAAAGTCGTAATTCCGATCGGACCATTTCTAGAACCCCTTCCTACATTTTTCTATATTTCACAAAGTGAACTTTTTCTAACTGACTCGTTCGTCGTATATGTATGAATGTCCAAGAAGTCTTTTGCACCAACTAAACATTCAAGTAAATATTAATGCAATTATAAACAATTTAAAATTCTTACTTTGGTGATAAATCAATAACTTAACAAGAAAAAAAGAAGCATCTTTGGGTAAGGCCAAATCTTGAGTATCCACCACCGGGGCAGGAAAACTTCCCAAAGAGTATATATGTCAATATATCATCTGGAATCCATAAGTAAAACGGAAAATTTACATAAAAAACTAATCCTTTTTCAGTTTTTGTTGCAGAGTGGGCGTGTCGCTTCACCAATTATGTCCAATATCAAAACCGACCAGCGTATGAACTCTACCTAGTTTAGAATCGACATCTCGATTTTTGCTACCAGGAGAGTGATTACCATACCACACACACAGACGGACAAACACACATAGATCCACTAGATCCACTCAGTATTCGATGCTGATTCAGAATGTATACCTGAGCGGTCTCCGACGCATCCGTTTGGACGTTGTAAACGTTTTGTCATACATGTGATGGTGGGAATGCAGTTTTTTCCCATAATTCATTTTCGTAAAACGTTTATACTACTGGTATACATAAATAATATTTTCATAATGTGTGATATGAATAAATTTTTTAGTACCATGAAAGCATGTAAAAGAAGGAAAAACAATAATTGTTCTTAAGTACACTTCAAATCATTTTCAATAGGCTTCCTCTTTAGCCCAAAACGAGTCCTTGTATCAAATTTATTTAGAATATCTCAAAAGTTATATTTGGCTTTTGTCGTACATTGGATACCCACCACGCGAGGGCATTATAATAAAGTAATGCTTATATTTTTTTTTTTCTTTTTTTGGAGTATTAATGTTGGTATGGACTAAGACGAAAGCTTATATGTCCAGCAGAAAAGCCCCATATTTTTGTTTTAAGTAAATGAATTCGTTAATTCTTATTTATAGCAAATATGTAAAAAGTCTTTTTTTTTTTTGCACGTGTTCGTTTAAGTTAAAGTTGGTCATATCCAGTTATCTAATAAAATTTATTTCCCGTTATTTTCACAGAAAGAGTGCGCGCAGTCCAGTCATACGTCCGTCATGTTCAGAAGTCAAGAGCGCACTAAATGCTTATATTATAGTTAATTTTTGAGTAAAACACCCTACTAAAATTCTCCAAAAAGTTGAACTTTTTTCAGTTTTCGTTTAAATGCGGGGTGTGGTCTTTCGGCAGATTTTGCCCAAGGCAATAACTAGCAATGTTTCTGCAAAGTTTGGGAACATTATGTCACATAGGCGGACGGACGAACAGACATGAATAATTCAATCCAAAATTTTATGCCGATTATATATACTTGGTATCTTCAACGATGCTTCTTTTCGCGTGCTCGACCTCATAGTGGTGGGTATAAATATATTTCTATTTAAAAGTTAAAATTTAGTTTCTGTTCATGAATTCATCCTAAATAAATATTATGTATTTTTAAGATTGTAGACGAACGTACACCCATTACAATACCTGGTGGTCAGAAAATCCAAAAATATCTAGAGAATGCTGCGATTCCAGCTGTGCTGAAGCATGAAGGTAAAGTAAAGTTAAATGAAGGTTCCAATATGAAGTTAGCATCAAAGGAATTAACTTCTCCAAGTGAAGTTTTACCTTGGAGCTCGCGACGTGACGAATTAAGTATCGCTCAGCTTTCGGTAATGTCTGGAGATTTATCCCTATATACAATTGTGGATGCACAAAAGTTTTGATGTTTTACAAAACGTTCATAAATTATCACTTCTATTTTTTTATTTATGTTTGTGTATTTTTTTTTTTTCTAAAAATAAAAAACCTCTCCACCAACAATGTCGCATTTTGATTGATAAATGCATTTTAGGGCGTGACTTGAGCACCTTTCCAAGCTCGATTCACTTTTGATTCAGATGGACGTCCTAACTGTGAACAAATGTAGCGGCCCGCCGCAATTAATTTATCCAAATTAATGCCAGTTTCTATGCCCATTCCATGGAGCATATAGACGACGTCCTCCGTGGCTGCGTTGCCAGATGCTCCTCGTGCATACGGACAACCCCCTAAGCCAGACACGGATGCATCTACCACGCAGATGCCATAATCCAATGCTGTTAAAATGTTAACGAGAGCTTGCCCATAAGTATCGTGACAGTGAATAGCAAGACTTTCAACTGGCACGGCTTTCACAACCTCATCTAGCATTTTACGTATTGTTCCTGGGGTTCCTACACCAATAGTATCGCCAAGAGATATTTCATAACATCCCATTTCATATAGTGCTTCTGTCACTCGAACCACTTCTAGAGGTGGTATGCGTCCCTGATAAGGACAACCAATTACTGTAGATACATATCCACGTACGTTGATACCGTTTTTTTGAGCTGCTTTGAAAATCGGCTGAAAACGTTTAATGCTTTCAGCAGCAGTACAATTCACGTTCTTTAATGAAAATGCATCTGAGGCGGCTCCAAATACGGCCACTTCCTTAGCTCCAGCTGCAAGAGCATTCTCGAAACCCTTTAAATTCGGCGTTAATACAGGATAAGCTATCCCTGGAGATTTTCTTATATTCCTTAATACCTCACTATTGTCACTCATTTGAGGTACCCATTTGGCACTAACGAAACTTGTTGCTTCAATAGTCCTTAAGCCGGTTTCTGATAAAATATCAATAAATGCTATTTTAATATCTGTTGGTAAAATTCTTGATTCATTTTGTAGGCCATCCCTTGGTCCAACTTCTACTATTCGCACTTGTTTACCACTTGCTCGTTTACTTTGCTATTAAATAAAATTTAGTGTTTTTCTTGCATAACAATAATGTTTTGATATTACCTTAAATAATGTATGTTTTATTATATGCCCTACGTAACAAAATGTTTTGTTTGAATACATGATTTGCTTTTATATAAGTAGTATATTAAATAAATTTAATAAAACACATTTGTATAAATTCAATTAAGAAAAATTATAAAGCTATAATCAATTTAAATTTATTAAAACACTATTTTCTGGTGAATACTGTAATCCATGAAATTGTATACGTTCAAATACTCGTAACGTTTTACAGGCTGATCATTAATATTTTAAACTTAACATATTGTTTCGTTAAAATATTAGAATAAATATGAGATTTAAACCAGTATATACCCTTGAAAAATTTACGGATTTTTAAGCTTCCACAATTCATGAGCATCATTGCTAGTCATAAATTGTATTTGAATGCCCTATCCTAGATTTGGCACAGGCCAATATATAACTTTTTTACTTTTTTCTTAGTTGTTCTTTTCACTTCTTGTTATCACAGTCCAGTTAGTTACCTTGACGTCATTACTTCTTTCAATTTTTTGGCTTAAAAATAAAATTAGGTTTTATATTCAGTATTAAATAATAGAATTCCTTTTCAAAAGAAAAAGAATAAATAAATAAATAAAAAATGGTTATACCGTCGCTAAATATTTTTACTATTTGAAATTTTTAGACAAGTGTATACTACATATAATAAATACTACTTTATAATTACAGTGAAGTGTTTCAAAATGGAACAAATTGTATCGAAATAGTGATATACAGACTTTATTAATAATATTTTTGTCATACCATTATGTGTTACAACTATTCTTTGAGAAGATTTTGCGAAGAATGGCGAATATGGATACGGCCGCTATTAATTGTCACATATGCCATATTTGCTATAATTGTTGTTCCATTGCTGATTGTGAATTCCGTTAAAGATGGTTTTTCTCGAAGGGACCAACTCATACTCATTGGTGGCCTATTTGTACTGTCTGCAGTACCAGTTTCTATATGGCACATCATTCAACATGTGATTCATTTTACTAAACCTATCTTACAGAAGCACATCATACGGATCCTATGGATGGTACCCATATACGCCCTGAATGCGGTAGACTCCCAGCCTTATACGCCGTTGGTTAAAGCATTTAATTAAGTTATTTTATAACACATTTCAGTGGATTGGCTTGTTATTCCCCAAACATTCCATATATGTAGACTCTCTACGTGAATGTTACGAGGCATATGTCATCTATAATTTTATGGTTTATTTGCTGAACTATCTTAACTTGGGCATGGATTTGGAGGTAACGATGGAATACAAGCCCCAAGTGTATCACTTTTTTCCTTTATGCTGTTTACGACCCTGGGTAATGGGACGGGAATTTATACATAATTGTAAACATGGCATTCTTCAGTACACTGTAGTACGACCCATTACAACATTTGTATCTGTGTAAGCAATGCATAAAAAATTTACTCAAATATATACTTCTGGACTAAAAATTTAAATTTTTTACAGAATATGTGAGCTGTGTAATGTTTATGGAGAGGGGACATTCGCTGCAAGCGTCGCATTCCCGTACATAGTTGCAATTAACAATGTATCGCAATTTGTGGCTATGTATTGTCTGGTGTTGTTTTATAAAGCCAATAAGGAAAGTTAAAAAATCTATTTTTCAAAATTTTTTATTAGTAATATAATTATTACCTATTAAACAGGAGGATCTGAAACCCATGAAACCTATTCCAAAGTTTTTGTGCATCAAGGCGGTAGTGTTTTTCTCTTTTTTGTAAGTGACATAATATACTATTTCTTAAAGCATTTAACTCATGTCGTGTCCCTCTATAGTCAAGGAGTTTTACTAAACATTCTTGTATACTACGGTTTCATAAAAAATATATTTGGTTCAGCAGACTTGGGGGACGATGCTAATTTGGCCTCAATGCTGCAGGTCAGTTCGTGTTCATATATATTACCTCAGACAATAACCTCTCTTGTGTTGTAGAATTTTTTAATTTGTATTGAAATGTTTATAGCAGCTGTTGCACATATATATAGCTTTCCGCACTATCCTTTCCATATTAATTCACCCCAATATTGGAACAATTTTAATCACAATTGGTGCAGAGCGTTTCTTTCAATGATTGATATATCTGATATACAAGAAGATGTGACGGAGCATTTGGGTGTTGTCAGCAGCTCAATTAGTCGTCACTTTCAGGGGCGTACAAACTATCAGCCATTGTCCCGAGGGCAACGTAGATGTAGCAATGAATCGGAATACCTAATTAACAAGGAAGCAGAGCAATCATGCGATGCAGCCCAACTGCCTGCTTCTTCAACAAAAGACCTTTTAGGTAATGAAATTAGAACTAAACACAACGCACATTTTTCTAATCCTATGGCCAATGGCTATGGAGCTATAAGTGCCTTTGTAGTACCAGTTTATAATACTGTAATAACCAAGGATTCTCCATCTCACCCTCAAATAACAATAGGTGTTAGCCCAAGAGCATCCAAAACTCCCATAACAACTAAGACAGCATTCGTTAATCAGTCAGATGTTGCTGGTATAAATATAGAAAAAAAGGAGCGTAATGGGAGCGAAATCGCTTTGGGGTACGTTGACGCCTGTGATGATAATCGGGCCAAGATTATACAGATTCATAATACATCGCATCATCAAACAACTAGTCCAGTTTTAGAGTCTGGTGAGGATTTTTCGTCCTTTGTGGGCTTCTCCAGATGACAATATTATGAGAATTGTAGCCCAAAAGTCAACACATTTCAGCCATCTCTTAGTGAATCGTTTTCGATAGGGCTCTCTAATAGCTCGAAGCTATCAAGTGATAGCAATTGCAGTCAAAATTCTTTTAAATGGCTTGGCTCATCGTAAAGCCATCACATTATACACTTATATAGATAATAGTAGGCATAAATGAAGTGTTTTAGTTTTTTTTATTCAAAGCTTACACAAGTAAGCTTAATGCACTTCAAAATTATTCGTTTGCGTATACAGTTCACTTGTTATTTAAAGCATGTTTAAAATCATTTCATACATATATTGTTTGAACTTACTTTTTATTACATTGTAAGAATAATACAAATGACGCTCACGTTCACATATCTGAGAAAATGCACATTGTGAGCTACGACATGCCTTAAGGATTTTTTGTTTTTTTAATAGTCGGCTCCAAAATCGTTAGTTTTCATTTTAAAATTGACGAAGCAATTATAAATATAGACACTAAATAGCTTTCTTTTTGCAACACGGAGACAGAGTTGTTAACCAATTTCGTTCACTTTAACCAGAAAACTACCTACATGGACGAAGAATGTCTGTTCATTTCACTTACACTATAGCGAAAAGCACTCGGAAAATATTATCCAGGTATGAATTTTCATACGCACAATGATAATGTAATGGGGGGTATACGTATGCACACCCCCAAGAGCTGAATCGATGTAGCCCTTCTGTCTGTCTGTCCGTGTGTCTGTGAGATTTCTATTTGGCACCCCCACGGCAATGTCGTGCTGACATTTGATATTGTTATAGAAAAAGGGTACTTTCTTATTCATTATACCCTGCACCACCCTGTAAAAAAGGGTATGTTAAGTTTGTGCTGATGTTTGTAACTGCTAAGCGGCAAATGCCACACCCACCTCCAATTATACCAATCGATTCAGAATCAAAATATAAATCGGTTAAATTATGTCCGTCTGTCCATGTAAATTTGTGTGCAAGCTAAGCTACAGGTCGCATTTTTTGAGATAAAATTTGGTACTTCGATGAAATTTGGTACGAGGACATGTATTGGCCCAAAGGGGAACCCTATTGAAAATAGACCGGATTGGACCATTTTTAGAAACCTTCCTTATATGAGTTCCTACAATTTTTTGAGATATTTCGATTAAATTTGGTACAAAGATATGTATTGGCCCAAAAATAAACCCTTTTGAAAATGGATAGGGTCGGACGATTTTTAGAACACCTCCCCATATAATTGTTTTTGTTTTTATTTCATTTATTCAGAATCAAGCAATCTGAATGCTGAATCGATATTACCATGTCCGCCAGTCTGTCTATGTAAAGATCGAATTTTTTAAACATTTCGATTAAATTAGGTACAAGAACATGTATTGGCCCAAAGGGGAACCCTATTAAAGTGGACCCAATTTGGACCATTTTTAGAATCCTTTTACATATAACATCTTATTTTAATGGAAGTTTTTATATAAGTATAAATATCGCAATTTTTTATATTTTTTGACAAAAATGGGTAAAGAATAGTTAATTGGCTTAATATCTGTCTGTGCCAAATTTGAGTCGGATCGGACTATATAAAATTTTTAATATTTATTGAAAGAATTTGGTAAAGCAAGGGTAATCGCTTTAATAATTCGGACTCAATATCTTAAAATGTACGACCACGCGACTTTCCAATATACAGACATACGGCTAGGTCGTCTTAGATTTTGATCATAATAAAAATATATATTTACTTGTGAGATCTCTAACGCCTCTCTAGGTGTTGCAAAGGGAGCAACGAACGAGGATGCAAAATTTACATTTCTTAATTACTTTTTTTTAAAGATTTTTTCATATTATTTATATAGTGTAGAAGCTAGGTTGAAAATTGACACACATACTCTTTAGAGAGCTTTATAGCATTGCTCTTAGGTATACAACCTAAATTTAGCTTCTTTACTTGTGTGTAAAATGGATAACATTGTTGTCTCATAATAAATATATACGAAATAAGTAAATTTTTCAATTTGATGTGATCACAAACAAACAGTCCTTAAATGTTGTAACGGCTTCATTTAGCGAAATAGAAATTTGTTTAAATCTGTTGTTAGTTGTTGTAGGTTTGTCGACCACCTAACTCAAGTAGGAAACGATCTGGGTGATCTATCCAATCGGCTGCCGTGAGCTTAACAGTACGTTGCCTCTCAGCCTCCTTAATTTGCCACTTCTTAATATCTAACTGAACTTCACGGGACGCTTCATCACCACATCCCCAAACCTAATAAAATTAAGGAAAAGGAGCTTTTCATATTGCTTAAATTAAAATACTCCGGATTATAAAAATCCTTCAACTAATAATGTATTACAATATACCTCAATAGAAAGTAAACCAGTCGCTATGCCTTTGATATCTACCCGTTCAAAGTGTTCATCAATTGCGATAATTGGTTTTTTGGGATCTGACCCAGCTCGCAAGCCCTTAGGATACCCACGCACATATGTATTTAGGTACAATATATTTGGCTTATTTTCTAATATCACAAACCTCGATATAGACAAAAATATTGAGACTTAAATAAGTATGCACATTGTAAAAATACGTACTTTGGTAGCACCTGTAAGACGCAACTGCCGTCCCCTCCTGTGTAAACTGTAGTCTCTTTCCATTCGGTTGGAGCCGCCACCATGTATGTTTGTTCATTTTCAAGATGAATTAGAGTTAGGGTGGGTCCCTTATAACCGAGGACATGATGCAGGAACCTATTAACACCGAGGCCATTATCGTTAGAATTATATAACAGCGTCCAGTGAGAAGGCATCACAGAATGTTTATCTTTAAATATTTGGGCGGCTGTGTTTTTATTAGCATTTGACGCCATCATTTTCTGAGGTTTAGAATACAATGTGGGTAAAGCAGTAGCAAGCAACCACGCTTGCGATAATGGCATCAATAATGAAGTGGAGGCATTTGCATCTTTCGCCTCATCTATGGATTTTTCATGTAATGAATTAAGGTATTCCAAAACTGGAGCCTGCAAATCTATTGCAAAGGATCCACTTTCTTGATCCACTCCTCGATAGCTTGTTGACAAAGTATGGACACAATATTTATGAAGTAACAGGACAGTACGGATCAAATTCTGTTCAAACCAACGGCACACAAAGCCTATACTGAGGATATCGTGACTAAAGAAAATTGAAGTTGTTACAGAACCAAAAGTACGGTTTATCTATTATAAAGAAATATTATTTGTTATGCAATCTAGCATTTGTACCTTGATTGGGTACAATTTGTTTTTAAACTTATTTTTCTCGTATTACAAAATATGCTTTTTCTTCACCTTTGGACAGATTAACGTATTTCCAGATTGTTGCATGGCAATTTTATAACATGTGTCTAATAACCGTGTAACACCATCTTTATCTATAAAGTCTGGATTTTCATTTTGAGCAAACATTTTTATATAGCACTCAAGAACTTTGGAGTCATCCATTATACTTAGGAAGCGTTCAGATTGTTGCCGGAACGCTATGCATCCAATATGTTTAGTGGTAGCTCTTGAATTCGTATGTAAAAAATTAAACAAGCGCCGCCCTAAGTCTGAATGGTGGCGGAATACATGAAACTAAAAAAGTATGCCGGTTAATAACACAATTTCACATATATAAGAATATTTATATACCACAAATATATCGGCCGTCACTCCGTTGACACCATGTTTGGCAGATTTTTCCTTAAGAATTGCGCACAATTTTTCAATAGGCATCAACTGGGTAAGATGTTTTTCAGTTACATCAGTCCCAGATGCGGAACGATTCATTTTTTTATTTGCCTTAATTATAACACCAGAACATGTATTGGTAGCATCCAATTCATCTAAATTTGTACTACTGTTACTTTTAAATTTTTCCTTTACCGAGTTCCCGTGTTGGTTTTCCCCTTTTGAAGTTGAATTTCCCATTACTAGATTGAATAGTTTGAACTCTATCTAATTAAAAATCAGTTATAAAATACGCAATTACTTCTAAAAGCTGAATTAATATACTCAGGCAAAGGCAAAATATTAAAGCAAACAACAAATGAACAGATAGAGTTTTAATGTTATCTACACAAAATCATCTGTTTGGAAAAGACATTATATATATATTCAAATTACATTGAGAAGATTCCCAACACAGTGTTGCTGCACGAAATTCAAAATTTTTCTTTTATATGTTGCAAATATGATCTTCGTAACTGTTGATAACTACACCCATCTTAAATTTTTGTGTATTTACAGAGGCTTCTAAATGTCGTAAGATTTTATTTGCTATACTTACTTGCCATTTGCCTAATACGAGTATATATGTATTTATAAGTCTCTTCTATGGCAACGACGTTCGATTTCGGTTGTTAACTTAGCAGAGGTGAATTCATTCGTTCTTAATTAATTCACATTAAAAGATTCCTTGACGACATTTTATCTTTCCATTGACGAATGGCGTGGGGCGCGTTCTTCGTTTATTTTATACGGAAATGGGGAAAATGTTAAGATTTTTAAATTAAACTAAAACGTTTGTATAATCTTAGAATGTATTTCATAAATTAAGAAAATGAAAATATCATATATTTCAGAATCAACACAAATTGGTGACGAGGATATAAAAGTATACAGTACAGAACATTGTGTATACTTTATGAAGCACATATACTTTAGCAAAGGATAGTGGAAAATATTACTTGGGATGTAGTGCCCACATATTTTCTATTCAAATAAAAATAATAATGAAATGTCGAGTCTACTTGTGCGCATATTTATGAGTTTTTACAACACCATCCACTTTAATCAGGTGGTATATTAGGTTTAGCAAGAGGTGCTATGGTCGCAGAAATTGAAAGGGACGTAACTGGTCAATTAGGGCGTTTATTTAGTTAAACAAAAGTATCGGTGAATTTGAAAACGTCAGGAATGTACCAAAGTTGAGTTTTCTGCATATGTTTCTCGCAAAATTGAACCTTTAAGGTCAAGCGCAGCACGTGTTCAGTTTTCAGCTCTCATATATTTCTTGATAAACCATGAAATCTTAGCAGGATTACGAACTAATTAAAAGTTTTGTCAAACAATTAGTCGTGAAAATAAATATAATTATAAAAAATAATTTTCTCACCAATCTAAATGAAATATCATATAGGGTGGTTTATTGAACTAAAATAAAATTTTATTATACGTGACACCACCTTCATCAAATGCTTTTGAAAAGTGATCCTGCGCCAAGGCAGTTATAATGCATATTTACTGACCTAATCTGAACATTTGCAATGCATTTCCCCTCATTTATAAAACTTTCAAGAATTTATTATGCTTTACTCCCAGATGTTGCTTATTTATTATGGTGTAGAAATAGAATTGCATCGACAAGATTACCGGACAGCATGGAGCGTTTTTGATGATTCATTATTTGTTGTTTAATGTTGTTTTTAAAATCCATATTCACCGTACAAGGCACACATTGATACATGGAAGCCAAGTACTTTAGGGAATTATACAAATGCCCCATCTTGTGCCACCATAAAAATGGTGATTCGTCTAAATTAACATAAACTTCGGCTCTATAGCGCTTTAAATCAGAATCAACACTGTTGGCGTTATGAACTGGATGTGACATCGATGGATCTGTTAAATCAAAAAATAATTCAAGATCTGAAAAATAAAAGTTCCCATCTGTAGCAAACATATATTATAAGAAGAACGCTCGTGTGCATTGCATTACTTGATTTCTTCACATTCCGTTGGGCTTCCATTTTTAATCGTGAATCTCCCACAGTCACTGTTTTGGATTCACAATTTTGTACTTGCGCAACTCTGTGAAATTTTTCTGATAAAATCTTTAAGCATACATTAATATTGTCTATAGTGATTAAACGATGAAATCTTGGATCCAGTAGAGCAGAAATTGTTAAATGATCATCAGACAGAACCCTAGAACGACATTGGATTTCAATGCCAATAAAATGGAATTAAACAATTTAGTACTTACAATTCCTTTAGTTTTTTAGTAATAATTGTTTTAATTGCGGCAACGAATTTGTCGTCGTCCTGCGCTACTGTCAATTTTTTATTCAACACTTTAGATGTTATGGGCAACAGCATACTACTTAATGGAATTTCTTCGCCCTTTAGAGTATCTAAGATTACCTAAGAGGTGTCAAAGGAAATATAATTAGCCAAGGATAATAGTAGAGCTGCAAGCCAAAACCTACCGAGAGCGTCTTTAGACAATCAACTACGGCTTTGGCTGAAGCCATTAAGACTTCAAATTCATCGGACCACGACATACGTTCAGTAAAATATTTAAGCAATTCATAGTAAGTCCACGGGAAGTCATCCCTTGTTCTGGGTATATCAACATCCTTAATCATATATAACAATATGTGTTAATGGCAGTAGAAAATAGATAAATCGCGTTCGCAAAATAGAATACCTTAGTGTTTATCTCTAAATGATACCGTATCATCACCTCTTTAACTTCCTCTATAATAGCTGCCACAGCCGGCAAAGCAAAAACGTCTTTAAGGCAGCAGTCCACAATAACATCATATGCCAAAATCAGTGGAATATCTAAAAATATTGGTAAAAGTGAATTATCATACATATACCAGTTATACCAGTAAGAAGTTTTACTTTTGTTCTTTAGGAATGCACTCAAAGTGGTATCGCAATCATTATTAACTATGGCAGCCGTGCAGTTTTGCATATTAAAGTTCTCGAACACCTCCTCATTAATGGAAAATTTATTATATTCCAGGGTACAGTACAGTTGATTAATGAGGTTGTATTCGGGCGCATCTGTTGTATAATTATAATAAATTGAGAGAAATTGTCTATGTTCCAAATTTGACCACAATTCGAATCCCAGAGAAAATGCTTTAGTTTGCGAATGCATTTTAATTTCATCTGCTATTGAGGTATGCTTGTCACTGTACATTTCTCTTATGAAAGATTCGAGCTAGAAACATTGGGATAAAATTTGATGAGTCACTCTATTTAACATTTACACGTTCTTACTCTATTCGAAGGGGGTATCATAGCATTTGAACTAAGAGTTTTTAACAATTGCGCCATGCCCGTCTCATATATGGTTTCTATGTTGAGCATATCTTGTATTACCAAATTGGTAAGAGCCTCTTGCAATTGGTATGTGTCGACGATTTGGTTATTACCACCTCGTAAGTATTTATCGTTGTGATCATTTGAATTTTCGCAAATTGGCTGAAAAGGCTTAGCTTTTAAATCAACGCCAGCGTTCACTTCAACTTTGATAAAATGATTGTTATCAATGACCTCGTCATCATCATATGTCATTGGTACAACAGACTCGTAAAGAACCGCTTGCTCTTCACAGCTAGTTGCCGACATATTTGCGTCTTGAGATGTATCCAAATATTCCGTTTTAACTTTAGTTCGTTCAATCGATTCCCGCTTGATATTAACGTTTTGCTTGGGATGAACTTTACGTTGGGGTAGCGTTATGTGATTCTCAGTTATTATTTTATTAAATATTTCCTTATGGCGATATTGTAAGTGAGCTCTTAAGTTTGTTGTATTTCCATGATTCGTTAACACTTTATGGCATATGATGCATACTACGTTCTGTTTAGTAATAATACAGTCATCTTCATTTGTAGGGTATCCAAAATAACGCCAATAAACACTCTTCATCCTTGGGCTGTGCAATTTGGCGAACTTTAATGAATTCGTATGTGGACTCGTAACATTGTATGAAACATCTTGGAGCGGGTCAGACATGATCAATCCATGTAAATAGAAATGAAATGTTGGTGTCTTACAATTTTTTTCTGTATTATTAGACCAAAATTACGGATTTAAAACAAAAAAGATCATCAAAAATTTCTCAACAAAAATTTACTTTTTTTGCACTCAGATTAATTTTCTTTTCTTTTTATGACTAATTCGTTATAGTCACTTTTCATCGTGAAAACATCAATTTTCATTTTATTTGCCAGGTGGCGCATTACAGAAGCTGTAATATATTTTAAAAATTTCAGTTGCGTACTTTCCAGAGACGTCAAATACCGAGACGAAGTGTCTCTTAAATTTTGGTGGCAGAATCGCATAAATTTATACGAGCAAACATATCGTAACAAAAAGACAAAAATCGTAAGATTTTACTTGTTACCAGAGACCTCAAAATATAGAGACGGAATGTCATGCTCTTAAATTTTGCGGGTAAAATCTCAAGATTTATTTGTAAGGTAATATCAGAGACCTCAAAATATAGAGACAGAATGTCATGCTCTTAAATTTTGC
This sequence comes from Crataerina pallida, assembly GCA_949710015.1. Taxonomy (NCBI): domain Eukaryota; kingdom Metazoa; phylum Arthropoda; class Insecta; order Diptera; family Hippoboscidae; genus Crataerina; species Crataerina pallida. The sequence goes on along the minus strand of OX453289.1, from coordinate 23,518,081 downwards.
GGGTAAAATCTGAAGATTTATTTGTAAGGTAATATACAATGTATACAAGCATATGTGTACAAAACATCAAATGTATCAAGATTTATTTGTGAGGCAATATACAATGCCTACAAGCAAATGTATACACAAATATTTTACTTGTTTTGTTACGCTGACTTGTGTTGTCAAATTTAGCTTATGCTTACTAGTTTTATATATTTAAAAAAAAAATTGTATATATTTTACCACTCCTCCACACAATATTACAATTCAAAAAGTTGATAAAAAGCAACTTTATAAAACATCAATTAAAAGAAGAACAGAACACATATCAAACCGGCATAACCCTGTTTATAAGCCGATTGCTCTACTACCAAACCACACACCATTTTTCCGACAGATTGCTTAATACTGAAGCTATATAATTGCACGTAGAACAAATTCGTTGTGTATATTGAACATATACACCATATTATTATAAAATTTTTCATTTCACACATTTCATACTCTATACTGTACATAAATATGTATGAATAGTGGACAAGACGAAAAGGTCAAAAGCAGCAAAATAAAATAACACTTTATTTGCATTTATTAATTTTTCATTTATCCATTTATTGAAGTACTAATATATTAAATTGCATACATATCATAACAAATTAATTTACATAAGTACAAGTGTTTGCGCCAAAAGTAGGCTTAATGACGAATATTCGTTTGTTTTGTATGTGTAATATGCGGAATTACCTTTTGCTTTACTTATCAGAAAAAACAAGAATAGTAATATATGTACGTAAAAAACCACCGTCCAAAAGTCTCTAAGTCGTATGCGCCATAATGGCAAACATTTACTTGTTGTGGGTATGTGTAATCTATGGTATTCCCTTTGCTTACTTATAAGAACAGAAAAGCAACAACAGTAACATATGCGTGCAAAAAATCGAAAACAAACAAAAAATTAATTCTCCGTTTTCGGTAAATTGGTTATGTATTAGTATATTCACACGGACACGAAACCCCTTGCTTCGCGCAACTCTTTACCTATACACTTGTGAAATTTCGCAACATCGCCGTGAAGTGGTTGAAAAATCTATATTCCAACAAATCTTCAACTCAGCTTTGCTATGTGCGCTATCGAAACAAAGCATATTAAGTTCCTCCTAGCATGTGTGGATTTGTCGTTATATGTGCATGCAACTCATACACCACCACACTATTTATGATGGAATAGACAAATAAATTATTCCTTCCTAACATTTACGTATGTTATCTAAGAGCCATCCACGTATAATTGTAGGGACGTGCGCAAATGAGTCGACTTTACCCCCTACACGTAATAGTAATGAGAGTAGAAAAGCTGTTGAGAAGTCTCTGCTGTTGGCTTCTCAATCGTTTGTTTTTGTGGCGCACGCGTCACAGAGTCATTAAACTGCACTTGTTGTTGATTTACGTGTTTGTTATGGTTGTCATTATGGCGCATACGACTTAAAGACTTTTGGACAGTGGTTTTTTACGTACATATATTACTATTCTTGTTTTTTCTGATAAGTAAAGCAAAAGGTAATTCCGCATATTACACATACAAAACAAACGAATATTCGTCATTAAGCCTACTTTTGGCGCAAACACTTGTACTTATGTAAATTAATTTGTTATGATATGTATGCAATTTAATATATTAGTACTTCAATAAATGGATAAATGAAAAATTAATAAATGCAAATAAAGTGTTATTTTATTTTGCTGCTTTTGACCTTTTCGTCTTGTCCACTATTCATACATATTTATGTACAGTATAGAGTATGAAATGTGTGAAATGAAAAATTTTATAATAATATGGTGTATATGTTCAATATACACAACGAATTTGTTCTACGTGCAATTATATAGCTTCAGTATTAAGCAATCTGTCGGAAAAATGGTGTGTGGTTTGGTAGTAGAGCAATCGGCTTATAAACAGGGTTATGCCGGTTTGATATGTGTTCTGTTCTTCTTTTAATTGATGTTTTATAAAGTTGCTTTTTATCAACTTTTTGAATTGTAATATTGTGTGGAGGAGTGGTAAAATATATATAAATTTTTTTTAAAAATATATAAAACTAGTAAGCATAAGCTAAATTTGACAACACAAGTCAGCGTAACAAAACAAGTAAAATATTTGTGTATACATTTGCTTGTAGGCATTGTATATTGCCCCACAAATAAATCTTGATACATTTGATGTTTTGTACACATATGCTTGTATACATTGTATATTACCTTACAAATAAATCTTGAGATTTTACCCGCAAAATTTAAGAGCATGACATTCCGTCTCTATATTTTGAGTCTCTGATTCCGTCTCTATATTTTGTGGTCTCTGATTCCGTCTCTATATTTTGAGGTCTCTGATTCCGTCTCTATATTTTGAGGTCTCTGATTTTGAGGTCTCTGACAGAAGTTATAATACATTCAAAAATTTTCAGTGGCGTGCTTTTAGGAGCAATGTTTCTTTGCTTGTTTTTCACTTTCTCTTTCTTAAGAAAGAAAGGAAACTTCTTAATGTTTTGCGCCATCTTGCGAGTGTTGGCTCACAGCAAAAATTTTGTATCAATTTTGTCTTCAATCCCTTACTGCCATCTAGTAGATATTAGTAGATTAAGTTTATCTCGTCTCTAGGATTTGGTATAATTTACTTTCTATTTTACACAGTTATTCTAATTTTTTATTTAGTTTGAATATTATAAAAATGTGTCAACTTATTTTCTTCCTCGATATCTTCCTACTTAGATGCCTTCACTTCTTAGGACTTACATAGGTAGCGTACATTAAAGTGTATCGTTGCTTTAACGCATTACAACGGCATTGGAAAAATATGTACAACTTTAAATTTTGCTGCATGAATACCTTATTGAGAAGCAAAGCAAGCGAACATATATTTTCTTTGTTTATATATTATAAGGTACTATATGATTTTACTGCAGCAATGGAGTCATATAATTTGTATATTGCACACACATTCTGTTTTAAACTAAATGACTACCCACATAGTGACATTAGAAGAAGATAACAATGCTGCAAATATAATCAGAGCAGTACAAGATATTTATAAAAAAAAAAAAACACAAACAAAGCGCATAAAAAAGTACTGTTAATTTTGTACTAACATGTACTATAAAAATTTTGCATTGAAATATTTTGTATGATTCAATTTGTATGATTCTTAAGGTCTATTCTTATTCCGTTTCGATATGCTAATTAACACAGCAATGTTTGATAATTGACAAATACACGTACATGGTATGGTACTACTAAAACGTAGTAAAGTTTGTCTCTTTCCTTAATTTGTTGCTGAGAAGATAGGTTTGGCCATTTTCTTTTATTATTTCATTTCAATTAATTCATTTAATTAAGTTCATTATATAGTTAAAATAATAAGATAAAAAAATTTGAGCCAAAAGGTTATATTATATATAAATTATGTTGTAAAATTATTTTGGGAGTCTATTACTCCAAAAAATGTTATGTTGTATCACGTGTCTACATGAGATTTTGTGGTTAGGTGTAATTGATTGTCAATCTGATTTTTTGCATAATTGTGATTTATAGATTAATAAATTGTAAACATGGGTAAAGGAAATAATATGATACCAAATGCCCATTTTCACAAATGGTGGCAACGACATGTAAGAACGTGGTTCAATCAACCTGCTCGCAAAATCCGCAGGCGTCAGAATCGCATTAAGAAAGCAAAAGCAGTGTTTCCACGTCCTGCTGCTGGACCGTTGCGCCCAGTGGTTCGTTGTCCGACCATTCGATATCATACAAAATTACGTGCTGGTCGTGGCTTTACTTTGGAAGAATTAAAGGTATGGTCACATGTTTTTGGATATGTAGAAGTACATAATGTAATGTCTTGTTCTTCAGGGCGCTGGCTTAACCCCGGGCTATGCCAAAACTATTGGAATTGCGGTTGACCGAAGGCGGAAAAATAAATCTCTAGAATCACGCCAGAGAAACATACAACGTCTCAAGGAATACAGAAGCAAATTAATACTTTTCCCCATTAATGAAAAGAAGATCCGAAAAGATGAGTCTTCCTTGGAAGAGTGTAAATTGGCTACCCAACTTAAGGGCGAGGTAATGCCAATCAAGAATGAAAAGGCGACCATTGAATTTCGTGAAGTTACAAAGGATGAAAAGAAATTTAAAGCTTTCGCTACATTACGCAAGGTATTTTTCTTTAATTGAAACCTCAAAGTATAGCAAATTTGACTAATGTATAATATTTTTTAAGGCTCGGTCGGATGCACGTTTGGTTGGCGTTCGCGCAAAACAAGCTCGAGAAAATGCTGAGAACGAAGAAGCCACCAAGAAGAAATGAAGCGGTTACAAATTTTATTAACATTCATACAAAATATCCACTTATTTTGTACTTTCTAAGTTCTAATGAAGTTAATACAACTTAAATTCAGTACATTTTTTACATTTTTTATGTTGTATCGTAATATTAACGAGTAAAAACTCTGAATTTGGATTAGACCAAATCTTAAATACTGTCCACATTGGGCTGATTGCTTCCACTTTAGAAATATGGAGTACATCTTTATATCAGTACACGTACGTGTTCTCCTACTTAAAATGGAGAGAATTGATCGCTAGTCACTTCTAGATATAAATGTAGAAAAAAAAATCTATATACGTGAAAGGTGTTCCACAGCCAAAGTTTACTTTTACTTGCTATCTTTTGGATTTACTCTGCTACCCTTTACCAAGTGTGCTTGTGGGCCTTTGCTATGTTTGACGTTGTGCCCGCATGCTTTGTAGGTTCGTACAGTGCGTAATGCGGCATCTGGACCTACAGCAATGTGCTTTTGACCTTTATGTAAATCTGGATTAGCGCCATTCCATATAATATAATCAGCACTAAGTTAAATAAAGAAAAATTGGATATTTGGTTGAGACGAAAAAAATGCGCAGATCAACAAAAATTTCATATAATTGAATAGTTCGTCTAACAATGAAGTTTGTATACCGTTTATCTAACCCTAATGTTTATTGGTGTAATAAATTCTCTATTCAAAAGACATTTCCGAATGTCCGCTTTAAAATGGATCATAAATAATGCAAGAGTATTTAACTCACCATTAAAAGATCTTTGTATAGAAAGAATTTAAAACTTGTGGTATCTTCCAATGAAACTTGGCACCTAACTCCCATTTATTATTAAGACTCAGTCTGGTTATAGCGAGTACCTGTTTAACTAGGAACCTACGTATGGATACTAGAAATATTTGTACAAAATTTCACATCGATATCTCATGATAGGACAAAGGGACAGGCGTAGGGTTTAAAAACCTAACAAAAAGTGAAAAAGGTCTGGCTAGATTATGTTGTAAATACAAGGGACAATTTCGAATTTTTGCAGTGGACTCTGGATATATTGCCCCGAAGACAAACGTTCCAAAGATTAGATTTCTTGTTTACCGTTATACGCTACTCGTGGTACAAAGTGTGTTCTTGGGCTATTTTAAAGGACAATTTGTTCGTTTTTGTGCCAATTTTATAGCTCTTTCAAAACGAGTGCTTAGAATTTAGTACAGCTCAAATTTCCTGTTGTTTTAAGTACTATGAACTAAATTTTGTTGACTTCTTTTGTATAAATAATTTACAATATCTTACAGCAATAAATTTTCATTTGCACCCTTCGCTAAATGATTATCAGGTCCTTTGGCCAGGCTGTAGTTTATTAGCGATTTAAATTCTTTACACAAATTCTCCACTGATGGTGCATTCACGTTAGACTGAGAGCTTCTTTAAACAAAAACCATAAAGATTATTTAATTATATCGTACAGGAAAGATTAAATAATAATAAAAGGATGATATGATAATCCAATCACTAAAATCAGTGAGTGACAAGGCAATGCGCTGGCTAGGATTTTACTTTCCAAATCCAGACTTATTATTCGACTTTGCCTTCTTCTAGTACATATTGGGTTGTTACAGAAATAATTGCGGATTTTTTATACAGAAAGCGTTGACAATTTTTTTGAATGACTTTTGGCAACATTTTGATTCTTTCCTTTTGTCATTTATTTGCTGTCACTTTTAGCGCGCTTTAAAAAAATTTTCGCGTAATTTCCTTTAAAATTGTTTGTTTGGCGTTAATTTTAATATGGAGTTATTATTTCCATAAAGGAAAAGCGCAGATTGCTAAAAAGTTATGTGATGTGTATGGTGAGAAAGCAATTAAAGAAAGACAGTGTCCATATTGGTTTGTCAAATTCTGTTCTGGAGATTTTTCATTCAAAGATGAGCAACGTTCAGGCCGGCCAAGTGAAGTTGATGATGATCAAATCAAAGCATTAATCGAGGCAGATCGTCATATAACTGTGCGTGACATTGAAGAAAGGTAAAAAATATCAACAGTCAGTCGACATATAAAGCGTCTTGGACTTGTAAAAAAGCTTGATATTTGGGTACCACATGAATTGAAAGAAATTCATTTAACAAACCGCTTTAACGCTTGTGATTTGCATCTTAAACGCTATGAATCCGATCCATTTTTGAAACGAAACATCACTGGTGATGAAAAATGGATTGTTTACAATAACGTCAATCAAAAACGATCATGGTCGAAGCGTGATGAGCCACCTCAAACAACTTCAAAAGCTGATATTCACCAAAAGAAGATTCTGTTGTCAGTTTGGTGGGATTGGAAGGGTGTGGTATATTTTGAGCTGCTTCCAAGGAACCATACGATTAATTCGGAAGTCTACTGTCAACAACTGGACAAATTGAATGCAGCCATCAACGAGAAACGGCCAGAATTGGTCAATCGTGAAGGTGTCATATTCCACCAGGACAACGCTAGACCGCATACATCTTTGGTCACTCACCAAAAACTAAGAGAGCTTGGCTGGGAACTTTTGATGCATCCACCATATAGCCCTGACCTTGCACCATCAGACTACCATTTGTTTCGGTCTTTGCAGAACTCCTTAAATGCAAAACTTTCAAGAATGATGGCACTGAAATCAAACTTGGTTCAGTTTTTTTCAGATAGAGACCAGAAGTCCTATGAACGTGGAATCATGAAGTTGCCATAAAGGTGGCAAAAGATTATCGAAGAAAAAGGAAATTATATCATTGATTAAAGTTCATTCTAAGTATTTGAAAAAATATATTTACTTTCTATGAAAAAATGGGGAGATGGGGAGTACACTAAGTTTGTCATTCCACGGACTTGCTCACAACTTTGAAAAGTTCAACATGCTGAGCTGGGTCATATATTTCGATTCCCGTATAGTAAATTCCGATTTCGAAGAAAAACAAATTAGTTCTTCAATTGTACATTCATTGTACATTCCAACGAACATGGTGGAATAATTTCACAATGCATGATTAATATGAACAATGTACACGTTTCTGTGCATGTTTGCTCTTGTCCAAATTTTTAAAGTTAAAGAAAATTTTGCTTTTTTCCTGAACTACCAAGTCGAATATTCTAAAATTTGGCCGATGTGTTCATATTAGTACCCTTTCTACGGCTTTTCTAATGCCCAATGAACTTTTTATTTAGTCCACAATATTCACTAATATATCCGGTGCCTCTGTGCAAAATTTCAGTACGGTTGGTTAAGAAATGTAGAAGGTGTTAAGGAAAACCTTCTGCTCCCAAAATTTGCTATTTTCATTTTTATACAAGTACATTTGATTTGGGCGAACTCTTGAATACCCTCCACATCCGGATATAAAACCGGCATAGCGAGTACACGTTTAAACAGGAACCTCCGTTCGGATACTAGAAATATTTGTACAAAGTTTCAGCTTGATATGTGAAAATTTACGGTTGTGAGAGTCAACAACAGATACACGACACGGACAGGAAAGTTAGAAATTTCTGTACAGCTCAATATTTCAAAAACTTATATATTGTTATCAACTTATATATTGTTGTCAACTGTGATCGCGGTTTTTAACCGATTTTGCTCATTTAAAATAGAAAATTACCTACATTGACCAAGGCATCCGGACATTGTTAAATCGACTCAGACTTTGATTTTGATACCTAATTGTGGGATCCTTGAAATCTTTTTCTGTTAGTTACATGTGGAATGACGAATTTAGTGTTCCTCCCACTTAAATAAAAATGAGAGTGTAACTAAAACCTTGGTGGGCCGCATAGAGTATAAGACCCGCAGCTATTACTACATCTATATCGATGCAACGTTAGGTTGATTCTGAATCTCATATTAGTTCAATACGATTGGACAAAGTTGAGGTGGTGAATATTAGAATATTAGAATGAAAAGATTTAAAAGAGACCCATACTTTGGAGATGGCAACTTAATGCGGAAATGTGTAGATAATGTTTTCCATAATGGTCTGGTCATATTTGGGCCGTGCAAATAACTGCTGACACTATATCAGTTTATGTTGCCACAATCCATCGTGCTACTGGTGGATATGACAGATAATGCCAACGATGACATTAATGAAAGCGGTGCATTGTAGTGGTGAAAGCTACTTGTATCCAATTTTATGGGAGTGCTTTGTAGATCAGTTTCATATTCGTTTTGTCCATTTAAATAAAAAGTATGATCGATACCCACACATTCAATTTGTTTTGCTGATTCCAATCTACATAAGAATTAAGATTTATGATTGTATTAATATTTAAGCAAATGATGTGTAGAACAAACGACAAAGACTACGTTATGTGTGATGTAAGGAAAGATAAAAAGTTTTAATCAAAATGCATTGTCCTTACACTTCACTACGCGTGGTTAGATTTTGTTTAGTGTTCACATCATTGGAGGGATGTTTTACGATTTCCTCAGCAATTTGGCGTTCTGCATCTTCTTCCTGCACAATTTGTAGTATTTTCACGGCGCGATCTTGTGCATAATTGACCGATTCTAAAGCCATCAACAGAATGCGCTCAGCAATGCTAGGATATTTTTCCGAGAGCTGTACTTTTACTAAAAGCAAAAGCATTTTGAATAGTTGAATAATTGATAAAAATAATGTTTTAACGATCTACCACATTATTCTATGCGTTTCGTATACGACGGAGTAACATAGTAAATCCTTGGTAATATAAAATATGCACAACTCACTGAAATCTTTCTCTTCACGTGTGTATTCCTTGGGATGAATTTGCATATTATTTGTGTGCTCAACTTTTTTAGTTGTTTGCTGTTCAGTTTCCATGTATCGTTGCCCCGTAATTGTAGGCGTTTGGCGTTTTGAATAACCTATCGATATTAGTTTATCCGAAGCTTTTTGCACGTTGTTATCAGCATTGGCCAATATATCAAAAATTAATGTCTCTTCGGCCTGCGGGAATACCGCTTTCATGTATCTGTTAAAATCATTTTAATAATTGAAAATTGTGCAAGCTCATCTAACGGTGCCGTTAGAATGTTCTTATTATACCCTCTACATTATATGACGGCAATACTAAGTTTCTCATTCCATTTGCAACCCACAGAAGGAGGCGTCAGACACCCTACAAAGTATATATTCTTGAATAGCATCAAAAACTAAAAGTCGACCTAGACACGTATGTCCGTGTGTCCATTTGTTATATATTTTATAAATCACTAGAACACAAAGTGCAATTATTATGCAAAATTTTTATAAATTTTGCGAAATTACTTTACGGTCTACATATATATATATTCTATAAGAAATATTGCATAATAATGAAGAAACCAATGAAAGAGCTACTTTTATATTCACTTATTTTAAACCAAATCTTATGCAACCTCAACATCCATATACAAATTGCTTCAATTGTTACGCTCTCTAATAGTGTGGAAAAAGCAATATGATTAGGTGAAATTTCGAGACTTTTTGGGCGGGCGTTTAATGAGATGCACTAATTTTTAGTTGACCCCATCTACATATTATAGAGCAAAAGTGAAACATAGAAATTTATTGTTAAAGTTTCAGGAGAGGCAAAGGACGGCATACCAATTATCGAGTTTAGGGAATATTAATGAGAAACTTCTCAACGCAATTACATGCAGCCGATTATAAACATCCAACAACAACATTATTGGTGCAGACAGGACAGTTGGTATTCTGCTCTTTGTCTCACATGAAACATTGACTGTAAACAGGTCTACAGTTAAGAAAGTTAAAGTGAAAAATTATCTAGAGAAAGGGTGAATGTATTTTGCTTTTGATTTAACGTGAGTGAATTCAATTCCTTCTGTGCGTTACAAGCGGATTATACTGACCATCTTATATACGAGTATAAGTACAAAAATAAAAGATGATTCGTAAGAAGAAAAGAAATTTGATCAAAAATGTTTAAAAAAACTAAAGCTTTAAACCTTAATTTCATTTTCGGTGAAGAGTGTGCTTTAGAAGAGCTGCGAATATCTTCGGTTAGTTTACATGTTCCTTGGACAGTTCGACACGATGTTTGACTAACATTTTGGGAACTTTCTTTATATCTGGCATTGCCTAAGCGCCCTGATGTTGCTGGACTCGCGCTGCGGGAATTATTATAACTCTGTGTCAAATTTCCATGTGTAACATAACGACATCCTGTTGGGGGTGTACAAACGACCGAGTTGTTGTGGAAAACATTTCGCTGAGCAGGAGGTGTAACGAATGGACCAGGCATTGTTACTGGATGTTTTTCAACCTGCAGTGCACTAATAACGACTGCTTCACGGTTGTAATACCTTTTATAAGTGGGTTCACTTAATAATTATTATGTATGTGATATTTATAACCTGCACCACTTGTTATAAACTAAACGGCATATGCCAGATTCAGAATAAAAATCTGAATCGATCGGTATAATCAAAGATTATAACCATATCCGTCTGCCTGCCCAAGTAAATTTTTGCGTAAGCTATTGGTCCCATTTTTTAAGATATTTCCCATTGAATATGGACTGCGTCGGAACCCGGCCACCCCAGAACCCCTTCCCATATAAGATTCTATTATAATGAATGTCTTTATATGGCACAAAATTAAAAAATTAAATTTAAATAAAATTTACTTATGTGGCAATGCCTCGCATCTACTGATACAACTAAATTAATTGTAGCATAATATGTGCAACTAAGTGGTGTAGGGTATTAAATTGGTCGGGTTTAATCAACTATAACATTTTCACTTTGACTTACTTTTTTAATAACAATCTGATATGATTCCCACTTGCCGTTGGAAACATATTTTGTATCTTCTGAACCACGTTTTCAGGGTGAGTCTCACTTGAAAGTGATGTCTCCTGAATTGTAGCACGTCTTGGCATAAACTGTGGTGTTAAAGTTTGCTTAGGAGTTGATTTTAACATGAATAATGATGAATTTTCACTTTTCTAAAAATCAATGGACAGAAATTATAAATATTTTTTTAACCTTGAAAAATCCAAGAAATTTTTGAGCAAATGGCAGAATGCTAATAATAGATTTAAAGATTTATCCAGAATACATAAACGTTGTGGAATCTTTCAAGTCTCTTTTTGTACCATTTTCAGCATTAATAAGAAGACCGCAAAAGGTCCAAAGAACTTATTATTCCTTTACTTAGGATAACAGTCAACATTAGTATAATACCCCATCGTCAATGAAATACAATAATATTATTCCATTATTCAAAGCCGGCGATAAATCCGATATTTCTAACTATCGTGGCATTGCGAAATTCAGTACAATTCCAAAGCTTTTCGAAAAACTGTCAGATACTCTATCATCTCAATTTTCAGCTATAGTTTCCAACTATCAGCATGGGTTCCTGAAAAAAAGATCTACTACAACTAACTTGCTGGAACTTGTCACACTCGTTAATGACGCATTTATTAATCGTAAACAAACCGATGTAATCTACATAGACTTTAGCAAGGTGTTCGATACTGTGAACCATGTAATTCTTATTAATAAACTAAAACATATTGGCTTTTATGACTGGTTAAATATGGAGGGTATTTTTGTAACCCTCTAAGAAATAGGTTCCTATTGCCATATTTATGTATATGACTATTTCATGTTCTTATAATTATTAATTAGAAACCACAATTTTAGAAAAAGGAAACACTACAATTTTATTTGAAAAACCAGTTACAGTCTATTAAAAAACAATTGAATACAAAATCTAAAACATGTAGATCATTTTATTTGTGACAATATACAAAGTATATTCCAAAACACCCCTCTCACTCAATTACCCCTAAACTTTCTCGTTGTTTGTTAAAGCAAACTGCATCCGTAGCTTTAGTAAAGAGGTCAGCTAAGTGGTTTTCTGTGCTGATTGAGTGTACTTTAATATATCCTTTAGAAATGTAGTCACGAACAAAATGATTTTTAATATCTATATGTTTAACTCGTTTACTCTCTAGATTTGTAGCAATGCCTATACATCCTCTGTTATCCTCATATATGTTGACACAATAGTTTTTAATTTCTTGAAGGTCTTCCATTATACCTCGCAGCCAAATAGCTTCTGCGGCAGCTGAACTCAGTGCTATATACTCTGCTTCCGATGAAGAAGTGGCTACTGTTTGTTGTTTTTTACTGCTACACGAAACCGTACATCCATATATTTTAAATACGTAACCACTGGTATCTGATGCTCAATCAACATCAGCAAAACCTTCTATCGGTTCGACATATTCTTCCTTTAAAAACTTTAATTTTAAATCTTTGGTTCCTTTTAAGTAACGTACTACTCGTTTCAGGTGCTGCCGAAGAGTTTCTGAAGGATTCTGTTGAAAGCGACCTAACTTGGTAGCAAATGTCTGGTCTTGTACAGAGCATTACATACATAAGACTTCTTAAAAACTCTCTATACGGTTTGTTTACGTATGTAGATGTTTTTGGTTCTAAATGTAAACCTTTTTCCATAGGTGATTTAACAGCATTACAATCAGTGAGGCCAAATTTATCCAGAATTTTATTTATATTAAATTCCTGTGATAACAATACACAGTCTTTATCTGTTGTTGACTTAATACCCAAAAAGTGTTTTAACTGCCCACAATCTGATATTTCAAACTGTTTAGATAATTTGAATTTCAAGTCTTCAATAAAATGTATCTTATTTCCGACTATTAAAACATCATCTACATATACTATGAGAATCAATATAAATATACCTTTACCTTTGTCAATTTTTATATAGAGACAATAATCATGTTTAGATCGAAAACATTCAGACGATGTAAGGAAAAAATTAAATTTTTCATTCCAGCATTCCATTAGGTGCTTGCTTTAATCCGTATAAAGATTTTATCAACTTGCAACACGTTCCTGGTTCTGCTGTGATACCTTCCGGTAAAGCCATATAAATATCCTCTTTAACGTTTCCATCTAAAAAGGCTGTTTTGACATGTTGATGAAATATATACGACCTGTGTACGCCTACTGCCAATATAATTCTAATTGTAGTTAGTTTTGCCACTGGTGCATATGTTTTCCAAAAGTCGATTTCGTATTTTTATAAAAAACCTTTTACCACAAGTCTTGCCTTGTATTTTGTCGGAATACCATTGGCATCTTCCTGAAATTTAAAGATCCATTTTGATTTTAATAGTTTCACTTTGGGTGAATCCCATACATGATTATTTTGCATCGAATTTAATTCATCAGCTACTGCATTTTTCCACATATTTTCATCTTGACGATTAAATATTTCAGAATAAGTTTTTGGGTGTACCAATTCTGCTTCAAAACCTGTTATAAAATCTGAAAATTTTTCAGGAAGTTTAGTTATTTTACTACTTCTCCTGATTTGTGTTTGATTTTTATTTCCTTGTTCTTTGCTAGATGTTTGGGTACAAACACTATCTTCTGAAGTAGTGATTTCTGGTAATATTTGTGGTGACATATTTTCTCAAAAATCATACATTGAGGACACAGCATCTTCTACACAATCACTCGTTTGCACATCCTCTTCTTCCCCTTCTTGCTCGTGTCCGATTTGGGAGTTAGGTTAGTTTTGTAAGGAAAAGTAGATTCATCAAACTTTACATCTCTTGCTAATATAATTTTTCGTTCTTTAATATCCCATAGACGATATCCATTTGGAGCGTATCCGACCATTATTGTTTTTACACTTTTACTATCTAGTTTTATCCTTTTTTTTAGTATCCAAGCAAATGCCTTGCATCCGAACATTCTAAGTTTTTCAATTTTTGGTTTTTCTTTTAACCATAATTCTGCTGGAGTAAAGTAAGTTTTATTTGCACTATTGTAAACTTCTATTTAATATATATATTGCAGCCAGAGCTGCTTCCTACCATAGATATTTTGGAGCACCGGATTCCAATAATATCGCCCTAAGTTTTTCAGTAACGGTTCTATTAAATCTTTCGGACACACCATTTTGTTGTGGTGTACATATAAGCAATTGTTGGTTCTATACGTATACTTTTACTTTTGTACCACGTAATTTGTTGTTTAGAAAGATATTCTCTGCCCTGATCTGTGGTCAATTGTGATATCCTTTTATCAGGAAACATTGCAGTGACTTCCGCTTCATATTCTTGAAATTTTTTAAATACATCAGATTTATTTTTGATGCAGTATGATATAGCAAAATTACTGAAGTCGTCAATGAACGTAACAAAATATTTCCATCCATTCCAAGATATAGGAGTGATTTGACCGCAAACGTCAGAATGTATGTGTTGAAGGATTGATGTTGCCCTGGAACGTGTTCCACAAAAAGGGTCTCTCGTTTGTTTGGCTTCAGCACATACATCACAAAAATTAAAATTTTTAACGTTAACATTTTCTTTAATTATATCCAGCTTAATGAGTTTTTCTATGGTTGTTATTCCAGTATGACCAAGACGTTTATGCCATAATTCTACATCATTTTCACTACTAGTAAGTAAAGTTTTAGTAGGTGCTATTAATTTCATTTCATATAGATTTCCTTGCAGTTGAGCAGTTGCTACTATCTGTCCATCTTTTATTATCATGGCATATTTGTTGAAAAATTTTACTTCAAGGCCAGATCTAGTCAATTTGCTAACTGATAACAGATTATGCATACAGTACATTATTCATGGTTACATCAATTCCTTTATCACTTATTCCTTTTATTTCGCCAATTTGTTGTGCAACAATAACTTCAGCATTTTTTGCTACATTAATTTCAATGGGACTGTTGTTTTATATCGTGAAAGTACCACACGTCTTTAGCAATATGATCACTTGCCCCAGAATCAATTTAAATCAAATATATTTTGTACTACCTGTATGCTTTACTGAGTTTTTGAATGCCATGAAAGATACTGCCTTGCTTTTAACTGTTCGTGCTTCACTTTCTCTACATTCATTTGCTTTGTGACCAAACTTCTGACATTTAAAGCATTTACCCATGAATTTCTTCTTTATAAAATTCTTTTTGCTTGAAAAAGCCATTTTGCTTTCAATATCATCTTCATGACGGTTTCCAATTTTTGTTTCTTCGCTTATTAAACGTTCTTTTACATTATTAAGGGTTAATTTCCCATCATCTATGTTCTGTAAAGCTGTTACCAGAGGATCAAATTTTTCTAGTAACGTAAGAAAAAGTCGTGTGAGAACATCGCTATCTTCCAAATTAGCACCAGCTAATTTAAGTTCCCTAATTGAATTTTCAAATGTTAATATATGGTGAACAATACTTTCACCTTCAGCCATTTTCAACTTCATCAATTTCTTCCTTACAAGTAATTGATTTACGACGGATTTCCGTTGAAATGCATTTCATTTATTAATTAGAAACCACAATTTTAGAAAAAGGAAACACTACAATTTTATTTGAAAAACAAGTTACAGTCTATCAAAAAACAATTGAATAAAAAATCTAAAACATGTAGATCATTTTATTTGTGACAATATACAAAGTTTATTCCACAACACATGTACTTACGCAAATAGTGTTTTTTTTTAATTATAGGCGTTTGTGTTATTCAATCATGCCCATTTTTGGCACAGAGTGGAACAACGGTACCACTTATATTTATACCAAATTTCAACCTGATAGTATTGTGCGATATATAATTTTTTAAAGATACAATTTTTTCGAGGTATGTTAAGATTTTTGTTTACTGTGGGCGTGTCTTTTAACCAATTTTACCCAATTTCAATACGGAACAGCGAAATTTGACTAAAAATAAGTATGCAAAGTTTCAATTTGATATCTCAAAAATTAAGACCGTGAGAGTGCTAACAACAGACGAACACACGGACACACGGACGGACATGTCCCAAACGATTTCTCTTTTCATGCTGATTAAGAATATACATGATTTGTGGGGTCTCCGAGGCTTCCTTCGATGTGTTGTAAACGGATGATCAAAGTGAATATACCCTCTTCCCTAAGGTGGAGGGTATAATAACATAACATATCAGAGTTGTAATCATATCAGTGTAAACGTAATGTGTTAACTCTAACAATCTCGCCAATGTAAACGTAGTGTTAGACTTTATTAAGAGATGGTCGAAGGAGTTTCAGGAACCATATACAACCAAACTTCTCTTTACCTCTCTGATGAGGCCTATTGTAGAATATTGTTCTGTAATTTGGGATCCGCAATGTGAAGTGTATATTAATCAGATTGAATCTATACAAAAACAGTTTTTACTTTTTTGTCTTCGTGGCCTGCCACGGAAGTCTATCCTTCATACACAAGACGTCTGGCATTGATAAAACTTCCTACCCTCAAAAGTAGAAGGACAATGTTGAACGTGTGTTTTATGCACAATTTGCTTTTGCTGATTTGCTGAATTTGAATTTGCTGATTCGACGTTTTTATTATCTAATATACGTCGAGGTACGTACTTTCAGTTGCTTTGAATAAATTATTACAAAAACCAGAAAGAAAACTAAATTTGGCTTAGGCCATATCTTAAACACCCTCTACCTTCACAACGGTGGGCGTGGCAAATATATAGATATTGCGCCCTCTACTAGGGTATGTCTTACGTATCAGCATGCAAGTCTACTTTTACGTTGAGAATGATTTTTGTAAATGATGGGCGTGTCTATTATCCGACCCCGCCCATTTTTAGCACGTCATTAAATGGGATTATTACGTATAAGCGCACTAAATTTCAAGTTCCTAGGTCAATTTTTGTGGCAGATATTAAGATTTTTATTTATTGTGAGCGTGTCTATTATACGTGTACGCCCATTTTTGGCACATTAATGAAGCTAATATTTATAGATGTACATACCAAATTTCAAGTTTATAGCTCAATTTTTGTGGCTGAAAAATAGATTTTTGTTGATTGTGGGCGTGGCTTTTGACTGATTTTTCCCATTTTAAATAGCGATATGCGTCCAAAAACTAAAAGAATCTGTAAAAAATTTCAGTTCAATATATCAAAATTTACGCCCGTGAGAATGCCAACTACAGAAAGACATACATATCTAAATGGACTCAGTTTTTGACGCTGATAAAGAATATATATACTTTGTAGGGTCTCTGACGTCTCATTTTGTGTGTTGCAAACGGAAGAACAAATTTACTACACCCTCGTCACTGAGGAGGGGGGTTTAATATCTATAGTAATAATAACCCATTAAGACGGTTATGCAAGATCTACAACGACAACTATCATTGATCTCTGTGAAAGTGCTGACATAGTTAAAAATAAATTAATTAAATCTTTGAACTCTCTTTGATTGCTGCTTTTATCAGCTGAACCATGATATGTAGCTGACTATTCATTTGGGTTTACGGTGTCGGTATTGCGATCTGCAGATCTATCCAATCCCATTTATAGGGTTGGATAGTCGTTCGTTCGATTCGGAATGGCGATGATGATAAAATATTAACACACACATGCTTAAACCGATCTAAGTCATTCAAACATGCTTATAAAAATTTTTTTAATAAATTTTGCGACTAGCGAGCATTCCTTATTTGGTCCCTAATTTCGTCCAAATTAAGTCATTTTTTATAGGACTTATCTTTGCGTTAAGGCAAATTTATTCAAGATATCTAAGAAAGTTTGGCCTTCAACTTTTGCGCAAATTTATATGTCAGATTACAGCATAACTCAAACGAATGAAAAACAAGTATAATATTAGACATATGCCAAATTGAGGATACCATCATCATTAACGTTTTCCACTACATTACTGCTCCGAATATTGAATAAATAATATCTCAATTGCACAATTTTGGTCGTGAAAATAACCATGCCACGCCTAAAATTTGCAAAGATGTAGAAAGGTCTATGGACAAATTAACTCATTAACAATACCAAGGCACCTACATATCTTATGGTTCAGAAGTAATATGAAAGTAACTTTCAAGCAGAATTTATGGTTGTTAGAAGAGGCGTGTTGTATCCGAAGACAAATATATATTATAAATATAAAGTACTAACATAGCAAACACGGACGCACAGATGAAGTAAATCAACCTTTTTAATTAATGATGATCATAAATATATTTACTTTTGGGGGTGTGCCTGCCCTCTTAACTTGCTCAACTTGCAATATATGTACTATTGTATTGCAAGTCGAGTTTTACACTGAATAAAATTTTTTGCTAATTGTGGGCGTGTCTGTTATTCGATCATATCGATGAATGGTGTAATTATAAATATTTGCTTTACAATTCACAACTTCATGGCTCAATTTTTGTGGGAAATAAATAGACTTTTGTCGATTGTAGGCGCGGCTGGTGACCCGATTTTACATTTTAAATAGCGATCTGCGTGCCGAAACTAAAAGTGTCTGTCTTACAGCTCAATACCTCAAAATTTACGAGTGCCCACAATATATGGACCCCTTTTGAGAGCTGTTCAAGAATATATATACTTTGTAAAGTTTTTGACGGGGGTATGGCGTCAGACCCATCTTATGTACACAGAGTAAGTGGGGGTGGCAAATACACGATTCCGCCATCTAAAAGTGTATATGTTACGTATCAGTTTGCAAGTCGAGTTTTACGCTTTCGGACGTTTTTTTTTGTAAATTGTGACTGTGTATGTAATCCTACCACGACCATTTTTATACCCTGCACCACTTGTAGCAAAGGGTATATTAAGTTTGTGCGGATGTTTGTAACTCCTAAACGGCAAATGCCACACCCAACCTTTAGTTATATCGATCGATTCAAAATCAAAATTTGAATCGAATATGTCCGTCTGTCTGTCCATGTAAATTTGTGCGCAAGCTACAAGTCGTATTTTTTGAGAAATTTTGATAAAATTTAGTAGAAGGACATGTATTAGCCCAAAGGCGAACCCTATTGAATATGTAGCAGATTGGACCATTTTTAGAACCCCTTTCCTGTTATAATGGAGATCTTTATACATTAAGTGGTGTAGCGTATTTTATTTGTAGGCTATTAGACCGACTCTTATATGAAAATAGAAGATATAATATAATATTATATAAGATATAATAATAATATTATTTAAGATATATTCGAAAGATATATTTCAATAAAATTTGATAGAGTGTCTATTGAAAATGGCTCGAATGGAACTATTGGAGCCTCTCAATGGTTAGAATGGTTAATTAATAATAATTGGCTGCGCTAAATTTGGACTTGATCGGACCACATTTGATGATATTTTACGAAATGACTTATGCAGCAATGGCTCGCGTTTACTGATACAACTAAATTAATTGTAGCATAATTTGTGAAGCTAAGTGGTGTAGAGTACTAAATGGTCGAGCTTATCCGAATATAGCATTTTCACTTGTTCATTATTGACATGACGTGAAGCAATGCAAAGGAAAAAGCAAAAAACCACATTTCAGTTAGTTATTCATTAATCGATATTAAACATTTTAAAATTTAATTACCTGCAATGCTATGGATTCGTTTGAGCAGCAATTGTTTTGTAATAGATGGTACCCCTGACGAAGGTCAACCAATTGCATTGTCTTAGTAAAATAATTGGCATAATAACTGTAATTAAAAAACAAATAAGAAAACTAAATTTAGCTTAGACCAAATCTTAAATACCCTCCACCTCCGCAATGATGGCCGTGGCAAATATATATACGAGTACATTGCGCCCTCTAATGCTGTACGCATTACGTATCAGCATGCAAGGCTACTTTTACGTTGAGAATGGTTTTTTGTAAATCGTGGGCGTGTCTGTCATCCGACCATGCCCATTTTTGGTACATCGAAGGATGGGCTGACCTTTAATAGGTGCACTAAATTTCAAGTTCACAGGTTAACTTTTGTGGCAGATATATAGTTTTTTGTCGATTAGGGGCGTGTCTGTTATTCTGTAGCTATGTATATGCATACCAAAGTTCAAGTTCCTAGGTCAACTTTTGTGGCAAATATTAAGATTTTTATTGATTGTGGGTGTGTCTGTAATCCGAATGCGCCTATTTTTGATACATCGATGAAGCTAATATTTATAGATGTACATACCAAATTTCAAGTTTATAGCTAAATTATTGTGGCAGATAAATAGATTTATGTCTATTGTGGGCCTGGCTTTTGACTGATTTTTCCCATTTTAAATAGCGATCTGCGTGCAAAAACTAAAAGAATCTGTACAAAATTTCAGTTCAATATATCAAAATTTACGCCCGTGAGAATGCCAACAACAGAAAGACACACGGACACACGGACATACATGTCTAAATGGACTCAGTTTTTTACGCTGATCAAGAATATATATACTTTGCAGGGTCTCTGACGCCTCATTTTGATGAGGTGGAGTATACCCTCCATAAGTTAAAATACTAAATTGCACACATATACTCCAAGGAGTACAGCAGCTCTTCAATTTTTGTTGCACTGTGAGCCTATCCTTTGGTCGATTGAACGTGCCATCAATATCAGAAAACCACTAATATTTCTACTGAGGTCAGAATCGATATTTTATTTTTTGCGACAATGACAATGTTGATGTCCATCAGCAGACGGACAGATCAACTCTAAGTTTATTTGAAATTAGATTTGTCTTTGCGCGGAACTTACTCTACTCTCAGATGTGTTAAGTGAATAAATTGAATGCCGCAAATCTTCGAAGAATTAAGACTTACCATTTTCCGGTGGCTCCATCATATTTGCACTCCCATTTAGGGAATAATTTTTCACACTGTTTATCCTTGAGTTGACTCATATCTTATCAAATCTAATACAAAATTGTTATTGTTTTTATATTGCGTTTTGTTTAATATATATTTTGGATTAGCTTTCCTACAAAATGTTCACAATAATAGCCATTATACGCCATTATGCATACATAGATGTATAGCGTCCTAGAGCAGCCCTTACTTATTCAAGAGCATAAATAATGTTGATTTGCCTGTTGGGGTGGAACAATTATACTACAGTACAATGTGAAATAATATTGAAGTTGCATTCATACATGTCATGCGCAATAAGTGGACATAGAATAACAGGTCGATCCATTAGTGTTATGGCAATAACGGGCCTAAAGGATGTTTTTTATTTTGCTTATAGAAATATAATTTCTGCCATTTGTTGGAAGTAAAATGGAATATATGTATCATTTGAAACCCTCCTTCTTTAGAAAAAGAGACTTCTTTGCAACATTTCCTTTTATCCCGCGCAATGCTTCTGGTTCCGACCCTCTAATTTCAACACAGATGTTGTCCTTTAGTTGGTGAATTACAGAGGACTTAATTATACATGGACACTCTTTGGAGACGAAATCAAAAATTTTTTGTCACTCTGTCAAGACGTTTGGAATGTCCAGAAGAAGGTGTCGGAGACCCTACAAAAAAATTTTTTTTTTAAATGGGTAATACTACGTTTACACTGGCGAGATTGTTAGAGTTAACACGTTACCTAACTACGTACGTTTACACTGGTGTGATTACAACTCTGAAATTTTATGTTATGACCTTTATTTCTTTTATAAATATGGAAAATATTTTAAGTACAATTTTGTATATAATTTTTAATAAAAATTTTGCTTTTAGCACTATTGGGAAGCAAAAAAAAATAATAATAAAGTTGTACGAAAAATATTTGATTTTACATAAAACAAGATAGAGAAGTTCGGTTAAGACCGAAACTTAAATACCCTCCACCTTTTATAATCCCTTAAAAAATAAGTTCCTATTGCCATATTTATGTATATGACTATTTCATGTACTTACGCAAATAGTTTTTTTTTTAATTATAGGCGTTTGTGTTATTCAATCATGCCCATTTTTGGCACAGAGTGGAACAACGGTACCACTTATATTTATACCAAATTTCAACCTGATAGGCATAGTATTGTGCGATATATAATTTTTTGAAGATGCAATTTTTTCGAGGTATGTTGAGATTTTGTATATTGTGGGCGTGTCTTTTAACCAATTTTACCCAATTTCAATACGGAACAGCGAAATTTAACTAAAAATAAGTATGCAAACTTTCAATTTGATATCTCAAAAATTAAGACCGTGACAGTGCCAACAACAGACGAACACACAGACACACGGACGGACATGTCCCAAACGATTTCTCTTTTCATGCTGATTAAGAATATACATGGTTTGTGGGGTCTCCGAGGCTTCCTTCGATGTGTTGTAAACGGATGATCAAAGTGAATATACCCTCTTCCCTAAGGTGGAGGGTATAAAAAAAATCAGCATTTTTAATTTATTTCATATATGACCATTTTCTTCATTTTCTTCAATTTTAAACGAAAACATTTATTTTATTTATTTCTGACAACAGTCTTTATTTGACATATTAGAGAAGTTTTATCGTAAAAAGTTGTATTTTTAGGTACTTTTTCAGA
Organism: Crataerina pallida; assembly: GCA_949710015.1. NCBI lineage: Eukaryota > Metazoa > Arthropoda > Insecta > Diptera > Hippoboscidae > Crataerina > Crataerina pallida. The sequence goes on along the minus strand of OX453289.1, from coordinate 23,495,409 downwards.
GTTACATTGAAATTTAAGGTCGTTAACTACGTGGTTATCTGTTAACCACTTTAATGAGTTTGTTAAATTTTATATGGGTAACCATCCAAAAATCAATGTGGTTAGACAGATAACCCTCTCAACCGCGATAACCTCGTCAGTGTAAACGTAGTGTTACAATATAAGAACTCGGAGTGTGCTAAGGTCTTACAATTTCACCTGGAACCCAATTATCATCCGAACACTCTAAGTTTTTCAATTTTGGGTTTTTCTTTTAACCATAATTTTGCTGGAGTAATTTCATTTTTATTTGCACTTGTTAAACTTCTATTTAATATGTATATTGCATCCAGAGCTGCTTCCTGCGTGCACAGTTAAATGAAATTCCAATGCTTCGAAGGTCAACGTACTTAAGATTAGCGGCATAATCAACGCTATATGTTAACGGTTGCGAATTGTACTCACTTATAAATTGCGTTTTAAACATTTTAAAAACATTTCAATAGGCAACAATAAAACTACAACTGTGACCACCGTCATAAGTTGAAGATTTGGGGCGTTCGCCGTCCGTTTGAAACCCAATTGTCTGTCCGTTTATGGGGCTAACGCCGTCCTTTAGTGATGTAAAATCCTAAATGCATTTCCTAGGGTTTTCGCCCACTTATCCGTTTCTTATGGGCCTTGCGCCGTTCTTCTACCAATGTAAATTTCCTAAATAATTTTTCTGGGGGCTTTCGCCGTCCATGGAAACTCTGTTGTTCGTCTTTTTTTGAGCTAACACCGTCCTCTAGCAGTGTCCATTACCATGCAAAAAAAATAGAAAAAAGAACAACTTACTTGGAAATCTTGAACAGTTGATTAAAGCTGTCCCTGCTCGGGCGCCAAAAATATAAAGATAGTTACTTTAGGTCTGTATGCCGGGATAAAACCGTCGGCAACCAGGGTTCAAGTTTTTTTTACTTTACACTTGCAAAGTCACTTTTTTGTATAGGATATATATATAAATTTATTCCAACTATATATATAAATATATAGTTCATATAGTTCACTTATTACTGTTTTAGTTCAATGGACGCTATAACGCGTTTTATGTTTTACAGTAACACACTGAATATAGAATTCTAAGATGTTTTCATTAATTTCTATGTGTATTCTATGTGTAATTTTAAATTTTTTATATTTTATTTATACTTGATCACTGGACTGCGTACACACTCGTTTCTTTAATTACCACCTCTGTTGCAAAGAAAAATTAAATACACTAGACCACACACTGTGAACACGGCTGTCTCCTCTTAATTCTTGAACCTGACTCCCACGACCTCTTGACTTCGAATGTCATAATCTCTCGCTAACTTCAAACGATAGAAATTTTTGGCCATCCACTCTTGTGTCGCCATGGCTTTGTGTAACTTTAGTGGCAGATATAAATGTTTTTGTTGATTATGGGAGTGTCTGTTATCCGATCTCGCCCATTTTTGGCACATTGATGAGCGAAATACTTATAGATATACATACCAAATTTCAAGTTTATAGGTAAATTTTTGTGGCAGACAAATAGATTTTTGTCGGTTGTGGGCGTGGCTCTTGACTTATTTTGCCCATTTTAAATAGCAATGAATCTTTAAATAAATAAATAGGTGCAACTTGGTGCTGTAGAAAATTTCACTTCAATATTTCAAAATTTACGAACGTGAAAATTCCACCAAGGGACGGACACACAATTTTGATTCTGAATTGATTATTGGGTATTAAATTGATCGGTACAACTGAAGGTGGGTATGGCATTTGCCTTTTAGCCACATGTGGTGCAGGGTATAATTAATAAAAATCAAGTAAGTTGACACGCATCAAAAAAATGACAATGTGGAACGAACGAATAGTGCTTCGCATTTGCATCTTTCACCCTGCATGTGTAATAAGCCCATTGTAATAAGATATATTCATAACAACATTTTTGAAACTGTATTACAATCTTTTAGTCAATAATAGTGCACACAGGGATTGGACAAAATATGAACACAATGCAATATAGTACATCTTGTATGTTGGCAACACTACTTCCGTGCAAATAATGGGACGCGTATATATTGCACAGTTTACGTACCAAGTCTTATAGGTTATACTTTAGAGTATTATACGCTTTATTCTCTGCCGGTTAAAACAAGCGATCGGGGAAATGTGCGATCTCTCAGACTTCAAAAGAGGGCAAATCGATGAGCTCGGTTAACGGAATTATCTGTGACGAAACATCTGAACTGTTCAATGTTTCACGAGTGACAGCATCCACGGTAATGACAACATATACAAAACATGGTAAAACATCATCGGCGAAGAGGAATAGTTGGCGAAACTCAAAGTGTACTGACAGAGACCGAAAAACATTAAAAAGAATTGCGAGCAGATAGCATAAAACTACCGCGGCAAAGGTGACAGCAGAACTCAACATTAACTTGAGTAAGACTTTATCGATAAGAAGAGTACGGCGGTAGGTCCACAAAACTAATATTCATGGAAGGATTTCAATTGCGAAATTCTTTATATTAGGTGTTCATATTATTTTGTCCATACCCTGTATATAAAAACGCATATATTCCAACCAACTCATTACAAACACAGATGCACATATTCAAGCAATACATGTGGAGGGTGTACAAAATGTGGCCGAAGCCATATAAAGTTTTTTTACTACAATATATTTTAAAATAATATAAAATAATGTAATACAAATATACAAATACAAAAACAGAATATCTATTATATTACTTATTATATGTATAAATGCTAATAATTAGTTGACAAAATTTAATGGTTTCACGTTGAGACGTTTCGCTAATTCTTTACATGTGCTTATTTGATGCGATAGATATTTTATGCCGTTATTTTCATCGACAATAGTCATATGCATGTTTTCTTTGTCACCGGGAACTAGAACGGGATGTTCAGGATCGGCCTAAAATTTTACGAAAAAAAATATTGATATTTAAATTTAAGAGTCCATGATAGTTGTGAATTTCACATATGCGTACAGGTAAACAATTTCGAAGACGATAATTAAAATCGCTTAACCTCTCTTGAAAGCCCGGCGCAAAACAATTAGGATTTATAGCTACGAACACTTGTCCCAAATTGGCAGCAACATTAGAGCCACTAAGATTCCATTTTCGAATTTTCGTTGAATAGTTAGCACCAGACATAACACCGCATAAAATATCCACTACGGCAGCAAGCCCTATAAAATGTCTATGTTGTATCTATCAAGTTGAAACCGAAAAACAAATCAATTGCAAATGAAACAAGTCAAAATATTATAGTCGGTCAAGCGCGACCATCAAATACTATACACCACTTGATATATTAATCAATTTAATTTTTTTCTTTGATAAATGAAAAATTTTATTTTTCTATACCTACTTGGATTTTCAAAAATTTCAAAATGATACATAAGTCAGAAATTTTTTTTATTTTCTTGTTTATGATATCAAAAATTTTTTTTTTATATGGGGAGATTTTCTAAAAATGGTCCGATTCCCTCCATTTTCAAAAGGGTTTATTTTTGGGCCAATACATTTCCTTGTACCAAATTTCATCGAAATATCTCAAAAAATGCGACCTGTAGCTTGCGCACAAATTTACATGAACACAGACGGGCAGAGGGACATGGTTAAATCGGGTGTGGCATTTGTCGTTTAGGAGTTACAAACATTCGCACAAACTTAATATACCCTTTACCATAGGTGGTGCAGGGTATAAAAATTCCAATCAAAAGTGAAAGAACGTGGACTGAAATTGAACAATATGTATTACACAAATTGTTGCGTATGTTACATTTATTTTCAAATTTGAATAACTCTCATGCGTAAGCTGTTTAGTTTGAAAGTGGTTCCAATCCCATGTTCCAAACAAATGTTTATAATAATGGCAATTGATAAGCATTAATGCCATCTCTTTATTTGTAAAGAACCCGTTTCCAAAAATTATTTAGATACTTCATCGGATCGGACCTCTTTGAAAGCACCGTTCCATATAACGATATTTCTTAAAGGATTTTATTTGGCAATGCCTCGCGTTTACTGATACAACTAAACTAATTGTAGCATAATTTATGGAACAATGTAGTATAGGTTATTAAATAGTCGGGCTGGACCGACTATAACATTTCCACTTGTATTCTATTTTATGCACCTCGAAAATTATCCTTAGAGTAAAAGCTAGAGTTGATGAAGTAAAACTGATTTCATGTTCAAATTCACCTTCCCAAATTTAGCTAAAATCGGTTAGAAAACCTTTAGCACCAAGGCAAAAAAATGGTTCTATCCATTTTCAATAGGGTTCCTTTTTGGGCCAATACATGTCCTTGTACCAAATTTCATCAAAATATCTCAAAAAATGAGACATTTTTAAATACATCATTATTACTTTCAATATAAAAGTGTATATGAAATATTCATTTCGAAACACACAGATATATATATATATACATATATATTGATACACCGAAACAAACTCACTAATAAAATTTTTCATTTATCAAAGAAAAAAATTAAATTGATTAATATATGAAATGGTGTAGGGTATTTGATGGTCGCGCTTGACCGACTACAATATTTTGACTTGTTTTACTTGCTCTACTTGTTATGTTTTTATAAGCAATATATTCTGAATTAAATAAAAGGAGTCAACATGTTATAGGCGGCCAAACTCAACTAAAATATGGTATAAAATACCCTGCTCTCCACGTAAAATATTTTTAATTTTAATATCAGTAAACGTCAGGTCTAGTCGAGTTCAAAATTAGTTCTGTAAATTATTTCGCTAATTAAAAAAAATAAATAAAAAATTGCATCGAAGTGCGACCTGTAGTTTGCGCCCAAACTTACATGGACACTGATTGAACATTGGTATATAAGTTTTTGCAACAGACACAAGGATACACTGTGGTACATGTGCATCCGAAGCTTTCACTAGTTCTGATAGGTGCATACGGAATGAGAGATACATTAATCACTATAATGTGTAGGGTATAAAAAATGAAGTTATATAAGGTATAAGGCTGTGTGGTCGCATTCGACTGACTATATATTTTTACTCATTGCACTATCTATGGTTTTTATACCGTAGCCCTTGTAACCGGAATTTATTTCAGATCCTCCCAAAGGCATTAGGCATCCAGTTTTATAAGCGAGTTCGGCGTCATTTGTGTCGCGACCTTCGGGACCTTGTGCCCAACCATTCGGTATTGGATCACCTTTACGTCTCTGTATTTCTATTTTTCCCAGTGCTACAGCAGTTGTCGCCATATCGAGAAAAAATTTATCATTTATAGCTGGAGCGCCTACAGCTAGAGGATTGGTACCAAGTGCGGCTTTTTTAGCGCGCGTTGGAGCCAACAGTGGCGAAGTATTTGTCATAACTATTCCTATTAAACCTTCTCTAATCGCTTGCAGTGTGTACCATCCGGCTATTCCAAAATGATTACAACCTTGGGCACAAATCCAACCAACACCAACTTCTTTTGCTTTTTCAATGGCCAACTTCATACAAAAATTGCCAACCACCGCGCCTAGACCATTGCAACCATCTACCCAAGCTGTTGCTGCAGTTTCACTCAAGATTATGGGAACGGAAGAGCCTTCAGTTGAGTTTTTTTCCAAATCATTTATATACAATTCGAGACGGTTCATGCCATGACTAAAATGACCTCTATAATCAGCTGCTACAAGGAGATCCGCCATTTGTTCAGCATGTTCTTTCGGTACCTTAACAGCTTCGAAACAATCAATCATAAAACGACGGGATTCTTTTACACTGACCAATAAATTCTCATTTGAGCATGAGGACATGTTGTTCTTCGTTGATTTTGCTAGCCCTGTAAAACCAATAGAAAATCTGCGTGAAGGCAAATATAACTGTTTGTGAAAAAACTACACCATTCCCACTTTGACTTCAGAAAAGGTCAAGTTATCGTTAGCAATAGTTATTCATATTTCAGATGATTTAGTAGATAAATAAATTTAGCTATTTTTGAAGTACAAATTACTGTTTTTGTGAGACATAAATAAAAGTACTGAAATTAAACTTAACCAACTCTAATATTAAAGTAAAGAATGTATAATTGATGAAACGTTAGACAACACGATAGTTATTCTTCATTTTAAAGTATTGTCTTGACTAAGTGGAACAAAGTCTCGATTGCAAAAATTATTCACAGTGTTTATTTGACTTTTGGACACTTTTGGACACACACACTTATGATAATAATAATATTCAACTATTCTAAAAAGTATTTCATCATGCATTAATCAATCAGGGCCGAATGATGGAATTTTATAGTTTTCGTATAGAGTAACGAGGCCTACTGTGCTACAAAGATTACAGAAATTAATCACCATAGTAACATGGACACTAACCAATCAACATTTTCAGAGACAATAATTAAAATTTTAATGTGACATTGTTACAAAATTGTTGTAAAAATATCTATTTTTTGTAATAGCCAAGATGGTTTTTGTCTAAAATCATTCGAATAGTTTCGTTACTCGATTCGAATATATATGTTAAGCTTTGTCCCACATATAACATCATACTAAACGTTCAATAGATGGGCAATTCTCAGAAACTTGTAATTTAAACCCAGTGATCTATCTGTTTTCTCTAATTATCTCATTACGCACCTTTGGTGATAGAGCCGGTTTTTTTTTGTAAGTGGAACTCCACCGAGTGAAACGGTATCCATATTTTATTGTAATTGAAAATTTTATTTATTAACACATTTTTTGTTAGCCACATTTCACAGTACGTATTTTTTATTTTATTATCTTTTTATATTTTTCTGAATTTTGTCGTATAAAAATACCGACGTCAAGAGATTTGAACTTATCAAAAGCTATTGAAAAGTAATCAAAAATAACGTGAATGCTTGTTTATAAATAATTAAACAAACTCCTTCTTGTATATGTTGAAGATTGCTCTGCAAAGTTGAATTTCTTTGGAGCCAAAAAAGCAAGTATGCATCGTTTTGTTCGTCAATGCAGGTACAGATGCAGCGAAGTTAAAAGTTGTGGGAACTCTCCATTGTTAGGGTAATATTTATTCGATGCAAATTAACACTTTTCATGTACTTTTTGATATAGTTGCATTTTTAATATTTTCCAATTTGTAAAGATTAGATTCCTTTAAAACCATTGTGTATATACTTTTGTACAAAAACAATTACTACATGTCACATGTTTGTCACAGAATCTTGTTTCATTTTTGCAATTTTTCAGAAATTCTTTAAATTTAATTCAATTCTTTAAATTGTACCCTGTTGCGATCAACTCTGAGGATGCATAGGTACTAATTTATTCAGTCAATGTTGCGATGACTCCTTTAAAGGGATAATTGACGACCCTACGGTACGTACTCGGACGAAAGTATGCTATCTTTGTTAGATGTGGTTTCACAGCGAAATTCAATCAACTTCAAGTTCAATTTCGATCACATTTACAGTACATGACGTGAGGTAAGCAACCATGATGATGCTAAATACGTTCAAATTCTCATCCACCGATAGTATTTTTGCAGACAGTGCTCCATATTAGTTTCTTTACCAATTCAAAGACAAGTTCTTTTTAGGCTAAATGTTCCTTTTTTTAATTGCACGAATTAGTCACTTTACCAGTATGACGATACCTTTATTGCCACAAACAATTCTTCTTACCACAACTGTAAGGCTACAGTAAGGGTAATAAAGTTGTCGCATTAGTTGTGAATTATAAATTTGCTTAAAAGGGAAACCTGGTGTAGGGTACCAAACACTTAATTGACAACAGTGTATAAACGATATATTATTTTTTTTGATAATCAGTCTTAGTATTCATTTTGTATTGCAGCGTTGTTATTAGTATGATTAATAAAACATTTCACTGGGTTTACTCCTAAATCTACCCCAGCTATAGACTGAGGTGATCCGGAGTACGTATCAATCAATGCGAGAATACTTCAAATGGATATAATTAAGTCTGATTTGACATTTCAGTGCACCAAAGATGATGCAGCATTAAAATCATTTATTATTATTACTGAGGCGAGGCCAAAACCTGTTCAAACAGTGGCTTTAAAATGAAATAAAATTGCACTTTATTCATTCAATATGGAAGCATGTATGGATACATATATTATATATGTCACATTTTTTAACCAAACCAGTGAGCACCCATACAATCTCTTGTCCATTCTGTTTGGCATACCCAGCACCATTCGAATCCACAACCAGAGCGAGTGCACACCATATGCATACACCCACCATCTCTCTCTGTTGGAGTGCGACACTTAGGGCATGGTTTAGTAGACACTTTTATTGTCACACTGCTAGCTTCATCCCATCTGGCTTCTGCAGCTCGCTAAAGGAATGGGAAATAAACTCAAAAGATAATATTTGAATTTGAGATCAAATTATTTTACGTCTTACGTTAGGGTCCACCAAATATTCGCATGTTTTTAAATCGATGTCATTTTCACTCTCAATAAGACAGTCATTTATATGATAACCTTGAAGGCAATTACGGCAAAATACGTACTAAAACCATAAAAAGATTCTTATACACAAAGGTTTCCATTTCCCTTTATTATATTTCTCCTAGACAGAGCGTTTTTGTGTTTTCTCGAGTAGGACCCCACGTTATGTGACTTGACCACATTAAGACATTTTTTACATGTTAATTGTAACGGATAGGAGGGGTCCTGCTAGAGATCACGTGGATGAGCAAAGTAGAGGGACAACTAAAATCCCACATAAAATGATTTGGGCAACTGATTAGGTGCTTATATTACATGAATGGTGGCGATCATAAGAAAGTAACAGCACGAGAAATAATAAGTTATCTTACTCCACATCCATTTTGGCACGTAATTTTTCGGCAAAGGGGATCAGCCAAAAGTCCCATACCACACCCAGGTTGCGGGCAAAGTACACCCCCAGCTTGAAGAACGTATTCTTCGGTGGCAAATCGTTGGTATCTTTCGTATTCCTCACGCCTCAATAATTTAAAATGATGAATTTCCTCAATATAAGAATTTTCACAACCAGCAGGGCATGGTAGTGTATAGCCAATATCAGGGTGAGGCACAAATTGACGTTCTGATAACCGGGAGCGACAATAATGTAGGAAACAATCTATGCATGTCACATGTTTCGAGGCGCATGGAAAAACTAATACAATTTCTCTGCAAATACGTTTGCATATGTATACATATATATGGGTACACACATATTGTAAATGAATTACTACCTCGCATCAGTGCAAGCTAAGCAGCGGATGTCCTTAATGTTGATTTTTACTAATGGTAAGGGAGCAGAAAAATCATTTTCACCGCCTGAAACGTGCTCGGCGCATTTGAAGTAGAACTCCGCAAAAGGAGGATCACCCAAGTCATTGTCCACGCAAGCGACTTCGCTTGATTCACAATGGCCACTTATGCGGCGGGACTTTAGCACATCATCCCAGCACTCGGGGTCTCTATGTACAGTAAAAGCACCACCCTTGCAAATTGAACAACGTACCCTTAGTTTGCCTTTACACAATTTATTGCACTGAGAACAATGCACGAAGAAATTGGCTTTTTTGTGTTTCCGACCTAATTCTGCGATATGAATGAGTAAGAAAACTATAAATGTTCCTTTATCGAATACTAAATAGCCTCTACTTCGTAATTGGATTTAATATAAATAATATTTTATATATTTGAGCATTATATGAGTAAGCCAATGCAAAAGTTCACTTTTTGATACTTTCCGATAATTGCTACTTGTTTTAGCATACAATATATATCCTCCTTGATTAAGGGGTTTACTCGTTGCAGAGTGATCTGCTAGTATGGACAGCATGAATCAAATCCATAAGCAAACGGACTATTTAAAAATGAACTTTACTCCACTTTACTTAATTGTGAACTTATATGCGTTGACTTTTTGAACTCATACATCTACTAAGATCTTTTAACTAATTAATCTTAATACATTAATGTTTCCAATCTTCTGATATGTACTGACACTGCTGCAGCAGTAAGTGTACAATTAATATGTTGTGCTTGAAATACACTTTATACATATCGATGTCTAGTTAAGCTAACGTTTTTATTTAATATACCTTCATCATATATAATGTTCTCTTCGCTTTTAAGTTTCAAGTCTAATAGAGTTCCGCATAATGGTCTGGAGAGCGTTTCCTCTTTCTCCTTTTCATCCTCTGTTAATGTTGAGTTAGTGTACTTTTTCTGCTGCTTTGGTCGCATACGAATTGCATGTAAAACACTTTGTTGGCCTAAATCGCACTCCTGAAATTTTCATGTACACTTATGGATTTTCGAATATATTGGTAATTTACACAACTTTTATTCAACCTCAATTGTAATTGTATCACCGAGTTCTTTTCCAGCAAATATAATTTTCACCTCTTCTGGCAATAAACCCAATTGGGGAGCAACCAACTCCTTAACGTTTTTAATATCCCATTTCGGTTCCAAGTTTACGGAGAGTGTTCGACCAGTATTCGTTTTTACAGAAATACTCAGTGTATTACTAATCGTTTTGCTTCCAAATGACAATAATTCAAGCATTTTATTAAGAAACTTCCTTAAGAATTCGAACAGAAAGTACATTGCATTTTGAATAATTCACAAACTTTCAAGTAATAATTTATCCCACTTAATTAATAACATATACATTTGTAAGCAAAGCGTTCAGATGTTTAGTATGCAGTGAACCGTTGTAGTGCTGCATTGTGTGGTATACGAAGTGTTTAAAATATATACTATGCATTCCATTACTGCAATAATCCTATGATTTCTCGGAACGTGTGGTTTTAAAACATATGCAGCTAAATTAAAAGGCTCCAACATTTTGCAGTAATGGATCGATCGTATTTAAATATATACAATCAACTTTATTTTGAGATTTAACTGCTGCCCTGCAATAGTGCGCTACAGCGCATATGTTTAGATCCTCAAGAAACTAAAAAAAAAAAAAATACAAAAAAAAGGATTACCTTAATATTTATATCAATGATTGACATATTGGCATGAAATTATAAAACCGGAACGGAACGGACATTAAACCTCAAATAGAAAACCAAAAGCAATAACATCATGTATGCATATAAAGGCCCTTATGATTAAACTGTACGAAAAACAAGATTTAATAAAAATATCTGAAATTTTTTATACAATTTAGCACCTTAGATTGATTCCATCGCTAGCATCGAATACTGAGTTTATCTAAGCATGTCTGTCCGTCCGTTAATTGTGTGTGGAAGTCATTTTCCCAAAAACAAACATTTTGAATTAGGCAGGCGCAGGTAGTTTTTGCATGCAGGTTGGTATTGCAATTGTAAAAAAAAATTCAAAATACAATATTTGTCGTTCCTTGTACTTGAGAATAATACACACGACAAATTGGTAAAATTCTTTAACAAATGCTAAAAATCCACATTTCACACCAAATTTTTAAAATTTCCGTTATAGGAAATCATAAATATACTCACACATGAATATAATAGAAGCGATATTTCAGAAATAAAGTAAAATACTGCACATTTTTGTTTGTTTTAATACAAAGAAACGCAAAACGAGATGAAAAATATTGTATTTGTGTAATCAAAGATATGGATTGTATGAAATATTAAAGGTATACATAAAATAAAATTATCATAGACATTGTCAACTATCCGCCTAATTTGCGTATAGTGAAATCTAGTAGATCTTCTTGGGGTATCAAACGTAAATCAAACTCATTGGCCAAATGCAGTATAGAGTAAAATGCTATTGATGGTGATAGAGCTTCGTTCATGTTTTGTGTCAGTAACTGCGGTAAGTCTTTGTAAAGGTCATGAAATGTGGCCATACCCTCTTTGTATTGCTCATCTTTCCTTATAGGATGCTGCGGTACAGCCCAAGGTTGCTGGGTTAATGGTCGTTGCAATTGTTTGTTTAACAATATGGAACAATTGCGCTTCAAGCTCTTCATATCAATGACCTTTGCTCGTCTTGCAAAAGGTACTACAATCTTGGTAACTTGGGTGGGGGCGCCCTCAAAATTAGTAGCTATCTCTAATACTGTACTATCCGCCATATTATTATCAGCTTGGGCGACTTCTGAGGAGGGTACATTAACATTAGGATTGGATTCCCCGCACATATCAATATCCTCGTTACAATCGTTAACAGACTCAATATTATTATCCATGAAGTGATCCTGTTGTGGCGGATCAACGCTACTTTCTGCTACATTAGCATGCGTACTATCATCCTGTCTTTCACTTTCGCCTTCTAGTGCGTCACTCGTACTGGGCCGCATTTGATGTATACCGGGAGCCAAAGTGATATGTTGGAAGAGATCGGGACTCAATTGCAAATCAACTGGCAGCTTCAGTTTTTTTTGGTCCCATTTCTTCTGTATATTGGCTCTGCGGTTTTTGTACTGATACAACTTAATAAAGCAGTCATCATGAAATTCACCAAATGTTAATTGCTTTGATTTCCGTTTGTGCGCCGTCTGTCGATTACGTCGAACTCTGTTATTCGTAATACTCAAGCCCCTATTGACCTCGGAGTTTTGCTGTGTAGCCGCGAAGCTTGATAGACGCGTACGTGTTCTTTTGAATTTCCAATGTGAAGGACCCGCCCAGAATTGTGAAATTTTATCCATGGGACGATATGAATATTCCAAATTGGATGATGCATCTACTGGTCGTAAATCTTCAATGATAACTGGTGCTCTACGTAAGCCTCGGCAATTATTGATAGCTATGCGTTCCTCTAAAAATACATTTGAATTAAAAAAAGAAAGAAAAAAAAACATTAATCCAAAACAAAATATACCTGTAGTTAAATCATCCAATTCAGCATAATCGACGTCCAATGAATGTGTTTGTTCACTTACCACCGGCACAGGTTCGCAATCGGCATTCATATCAAAAGCCATGGACATTTCGTGTACATTCGCACAGGGCGATTCCGCCATAACAATGTCAGCATCACCTCCCCCTCTCTCACCATAATTATCAACATTGCACCCGTCATCATAATCCATGCTAGGATTTTGTTCTTTGTCATCATGTGAGGGTGCCGGAGTATCTGTTATTGTGTAGGCGCCATGCAATGGTCGTAATTTTAAATTCTCTGAATTTTTTGTTATTTTTAATAAACGATCACATGTAGCCCATTCAGTTTCATTATCATCGTTAAAAAGAAACTCCTCAGTGTAGTCACAATCTGGCAGAGTATTACTATTCCAAAAAAGGAAGGTGGTGCGCAATTTTAATTCCGAATTGGTGGTTAGTAAAATATTGTTCATTAGGCGATTGGACGAGTTTATAGAACCAACTGTTGAATTAAGTTTACCAAAAACTGGATCTTGGAGCGGTACAGTATCTAATCGAGCATTTAGAGTCTCTTTATTTTTAGTCACTGTGCACCGTTGTCGCCTGGGCTTAGCCTTTTTTACATTTTTATCGACAGTAACTTGTTCGGGAGCAGCAGCACCCGCTACGGGGTCGTTGCTACCTTCCCCTCCCGTGGCAACTGTATCGTTATCATCATCATCATCATCGTTCTCAAGTTGTCTCTCATTAAATTTTTGAGCATTCAAACCCGCCATCATACGCAAGACATCTGTGTGTATGGAGTCCACACGTAAACTGTATACTTTGGATGAAGCTTCCAAAGAACTTCCAGCTACCTATTATAAATAGATGTTAAATATATTTGATATTTGTTCTCACCTCCTTAACTTACTTTAAAATTTCTCAGTGACTTGTGATGTCTGTCAAGCAATGTGAACAATGTATCAATTAGTGACAACGACCAAGCATTTTCACGGCTTAGTTTATTACCCTGATAGATTTCTAAGCACTTTTTTAATGTTTCATTATCTTCAAGTGCGGATGATTCGGTAGTGTCAACGCCACTAGAGCGTTGTATAGTACGCCTGCGTGCTTCTCGACGTTCTGCATCGTCATCATTGATAGTTACGTTTACTATATTTTGAGAACATGTTGCAACTTCTGATCTTCTTAAAGGAGAATCTGAATGTGACGGCGTCATGTTCTAATTTAAGCACAAATACAAATTTTTAAAACTTTAGAGCCAAAATGATATTTATTTCCCGCCTCACCTTTTTCTTTACAAACACAGCCATCTTTACTTACCGAAATTTATTTTAAACGTTCTGGTTTATTTTTTCCCAATTATTGCGTTTTTAATATATATTAAATATAATTTTAATATATTTTTTCCAAATTGTGTTTTGTTTCAATTTCTTTCTTTTGTATATTTATGTTCTTTAATATAGTATTATGAAGGCATTACTCACCAGAACAGATTTATTCACCACCTTGGCTTGGTGGTGTAAGAGATCGTGTGATTTTCAGTTGCTTTCAAATTATACGTGCGCCAAGATAGCAACGATAGTTAGCCACGAATTTTTTTTAGCGGAGTGGCAACGCTGTGAGAGAGTAAAAAGAGTAATATTCGAGGTAGAAATATTTTAAAAGAGGAATTTCCTTGAATGAGATTTACAAAAGCGAAATTTATTTTTCTATGTAGTTAATTAATTTTAAAGTCGATTTAATTGACATTTTCACTAGAATCTTCAATAACATTGCTCTTGAAAATTCGACCATAATATCTATTATCTCATTACGCTATGCATGGTCCGTCCGTTGTAAAGGTTTTCCTGCAATTGGACAAAATATATTTTACCCCATATAAACCTCTATATGACCACATATACACATAATATTCAGAGTCGATTTAATCGAAATTTCGATAAGATTCTTAAACAAAATTTGATCTTGAAAAATGGATCATTATCTATTATATTTTATAAAAATACTTTTTTCCAATTGCGGGAAAACCGCTACAACGGAAGGACCATGCACATCTTAATGGAATACTAGACATTATTTCTTGTGAAAATCTCCACTAAATCGCATTTCAAAATTAATAACAACATATTAAAATAAATTTCCCTTTTGTAATTGTCTCTATGGGAAATTTTTCATTTAAAATATTTCGCCCACAAATATTTTTCTTTTTAGCTTCTACTACGTCAAAAAATTCCATGGCTAATTATCGTTGCTATCTTGGCTCACGTTATTTTATTTCTAAGGAATTTGTACCAAAAAATAATAGTAAATACCTAGATTAGTAGTAAACACGGAGCGCCACCTAGACAGATGTTGTAGACGAAATGAGAATTTGTCCCGCACAAAGAAACAACATGATAAAAATATAAAAGAGGAATACTTAATATAATAATATTTCAATATATGTATTACAATTTTAATCTCTTTTGCACATATAATGCAATCCTAACAAAATATGTATAAGAAACTATTCATATACGTAAGTTATCATCGATAAGCTAAGCAATAATAAATTTTTTAACGATTCTTTTCGTATAAAAATATTAGCTTATACTATGTGTTGTCTTCGGACATCGACATAGCTCATTTGTAGCCGGCAAATTGAATGCCAAAACAAATGCGGTAATTGATGATGTTTCAGAGTTCAAGGACTTTAAGAAACTGTTGCGCACCAAAACCAATATTATGATTTTGTTTATTAACAATCTTAAACAAACAGCAGAAAAGGTAAAACTATTTAAGGAAGTGGCCAATACGGTGCGTGGCACCGGCACTATGCTTTTGATTGATTGTGGTCAAACTGAAAAGAAGAAATTATGTAAAAAATTAAAAGTCACTCCTGAACCGATAGTTGTGAAACACTATCGGGAGGGTGAGTATCATAAAGATTATGACCGACAATGGACGGTTAACTCTATGGTAAATTTTATGCGTGATCCCACGGGAGACTTGCCTTGGGAAGAGGATCCCTTGGGTAAAGACGTTATACACATCGCCGAATACTTAATGTTTATGAAACAGTTAAAAAAAGATTTAAGACCTTTATTAGTTATGTTTTATGTACCGTGGTGTGGCTTCTGCAAAAGATTGAAACCAGAATTCTCTAAAGCAGCCACTGAGTTAAAAAATGAAGGTTATGCTCTGGCAGCAATGGATGTGGAACGTCAAGAGAACGCTTTAGCACGTAAAGTATTCAATCTCACAGGTAAGTGGCATTAAAACTACTCTTAAATTATTTTGTAAAGCTTCAGTAATTTGTACTTAGGATTTCCTACAATTATTTATTTTGAGAACGGAAAATTAAAATATAATTATGAGGGTGAAAATAGTAAAGAAGCTATAATAAACTTTATGCGTGATCCCTCAACTATGCCTCCAAAAAAACGAAAAGAATTAGACTGGTCGTCCGAAACGGACTCGGAAATTGTGCACTTAACAAAGCAAGGATTTGAGCCAGCTTTGAAAGATGAAAAGTCTGTACTGGTCATGTTTTACGCACCGTGGTGCGGTCATTGTAAGCGATTAAAGCCCGAATATGAAAGGGCTGCTGTTATAATGAAAAATCAAAAAATACCTGGTATGCTGGCTGCTGTAGATGCTACCAAGGAAACTTCAATAGGTGAACAACATAAAGTAAAAGGTTACCCGACTTTAAAGTATTTTGTTAATGCCGAATATAAGTTTGATGTAAATGTGAGAGAAGCTGAAAAAATCGTTGAATTTATGAAAGATCCTAAAGAGCCACCACCACCACCACCACCAGAAACACCCTGGGAGGAAGAAGAAGGTACTGAAGTATTATTCTTAGATGGTCAAGCATTCAGTTCAACTTTGAAACGTAAAAAGCATGCACTGGTTATGTTTTATGCCCCATGTAAGTGATATTTGCGACAAGGTAGAGTTCGAAAATTGTCATAAATATAAATTCTCTTGGCTTAAGGGTGCGGGCATTGTAAAAATACAAAACCAGAATTTAATGCAGCCGCCAAAGCATTTAGCTATGATCCACGAATAGTGTTTGTTGCCGTGGATTGTACACGTGATCAGTCGGTATGTAATAATTATGAGGTGCGCGGATATCCTACTTTGAAGTATTTTTCTTATCTGAAAACGCAACTGGAGTATACTGGAGGACGTAAACGTGACGATTTTATTACCTATATGCGAAATGTTAGCGAATCTTCTAAAAACGAACAAACGCACGAGGAATTGTGATTATAATTGAGTTGAAAAAGTGTTGGGTGCACAAAGGATTCTTTATTCCATTATTGAAATTCATCTATATAAAACTTGCATATCCCAACTTTTATATAAACATCCAAAACTTTAAATTTTTAATATATTTGCGCTATGCTGAACGAAGACTATTGTATTACTATACCCTATACCATGTAGAGGAACAAGCGTATTTGGGGGATACTTGTAAATTCTAAACGGCAAATGCCATACCCAACTTTAATTATATTGATCGATTCAGAATCTGGATTATAATTACAATTACAATTTTTGATGAAATTTCGCACGTCCATTGAATATGAATCTGATCGATCTATGTTAAGGATGGCTCCCTATACAACGGAATATATTCAATTAATCTTTTATATGACGAAAATTCCCATAAAATTTGATTAAGCCTGGTTTAGTAATTGACTGTCAAATTAATGACTTAGAACCCTTTTCCTTAGAACGATTTTGTTCCAATTGACTTATTTGAGGAGAACGTACTGGCACAATGAAACTAATTATACCATAATTTGAGAAGTTAGTTGTGTGAAAGTTAAATTGTCAGGTAGAACCGACAGATATTTTTACTTTTTCTATGAAATTTCTTAAATGATTTACTAAGAGGTAAACTGAGTTTTTCTAAAAGCAACAACCACTTTTTCTATATATATAGGACCTTTAAAAATATTTATTCATCACTTGGTCTCTTTTATATATATATATTCTCAACATTTCAGTTTTAGAAAAGAATAAAAATTCATTAAGAAAAACCTTTTCGTTTACCGCTTGCCACCAACACGAGGAGCCGCCTTTTGTGCAACTTTAGCAGCTTTTTGCTTAAGAGGAGCTTTCTGCTTAGTTTGTGGAGGTTGTGTAGCCTTCTTGGCAGCCTTAGTAGCGCGTTTCTGTTCTTTCGCCGCCTTAATGGCTTGTTCGCGTTGTGCACGTCGTACTTCTGGTTTCATATTACGTTTAGCCATAATTTCTGCTAATGATGCACCAACAATAGCTCGTTGAAACTTCTGTGTGCGGCGGGTGCGTTTTTTCGAAGCTTCCTCTTCAATACCCTTGCGATGCTTGCGGCGATATAAAACCGTCCAAGTGACCTTACGCGGATTACGTTTCATTAAATAAGAACGCTCACACTTTTTATCCAGGAAAGTGAAAGTCTAAAATAAAGAATTAGTATTAAATAAGAAATTCTTAATGAATTAAAAAACCAGTCATACCTTGCCATCTACCTTAACCATGGTTTTACCATGACCTGGATATATTCTGTATCCACTAAACGAGCACGTACCAATTCTATCAAATAGCAAATATATTTATTATTGTTATTACATTTCTACAATAATTTCCATCAAATCTATATTCTTTTAATAAAAATTCACACAAAACCTAGCCAACTTACTTCATTTTGCTACTGTTGACAGTAAAAGGAAGCGGAAACGCGAGAATAAAAATCAATTGTCAAATTGCAAATAAAACAGGTTTTGTAATACATGGAATGTGCTTTCTAGTTCTTAGAAAAATTTTAGTTCAGATCATTAATTGGAACATTAGTTCACGCACAAATATTTTGTTAATGTGTTATTTTATTTCATTATTTGTGTTATATGATATGCACGCATCTTTACTGCTTTTGTTGCATTTTTAGTTACCCTATTAAAACCGCCACCTTTTGTAGAGTTTTTTACATCTATAAAAAATTTTACAATTCTACTTTTACTTATATTGACTTAAATGCTTAGAAATGTGCTAATTTTCTCCTAGTTAAAATATTTTTTGTGAAAATTATAATCGTGGATATATTATCTCACATAGATTATAAATCAGAGAATTTTTATTTTTCTAGATATTGCATTTATAAAACTAAGTAAGTAATTTGTAAAGAGATCACAAACTTCATTAAAAAGTTACTTTATTATATTTTGTGGTAAATTTTTTTTATAAAGATGCAGTAAAAGATATAATGTGTTTATTTATTTAATTTATTTAAATCTGTTTGGTAGTTTTCAATTAAAAAGCACAGCATGGTGCGCAGTAGTAAGCAGGAGTGCGTCATTAAAAAAGCAACAAATACAACAAAAAAGGTGAACGCAATTCTTAAATAATTTATAAATTAATAAAGTGTGAGCGCATAAGTGTGTTCTGATTTCTTAACAACCTGCTCAATAACCTCTACTATCATTAGGTCAATTAAAAGGTTGTTCTTTTTGTCTATTTTTAGGTTATGCCGCATGCTGAATTCATGCAACGTGTACGTAAATCTTTTTATTTTGGTTGTGACTTATATGATCAAGGAGATGAACATTTAGAAATGTCCAAACCTTTGGCTGAATATGCCAGTGAACTATTCTCCGACTCGCACCGTGGGCATACGCTAAACCGCTTAAGCTGCTTCGGGGTTTCTAGAGTACAAACGGCCACACCTGCAGCTTTAATTATGGCTTTAATCTATTTGGATCGTTTAAATGTTACAGATCCGGCTTATGTGAGGCGCATTACACCCCAAGAGTTATTTATTGTTTCCATGGTAAGGTATACAAACTAACACTAACCACTTATTGCTTAATAAAAATTACTTTTTTTTTTACCAAAGATGATTTCAACCAAGTTTTATGTAGGTATTGATGAGGAATTCTATTTATCTGATTGGGCCGAAGATGGTAATATATGTGAAGAACGTTTAAAACAATTGGAATTAGAATTTTTATGCGCTATAGTAAGTATTTCATTAAATTATGGATTTAAATTTATGTAGATTTCATAATAGTGAAGTATGTATTGTAGAACTGGAATATATATATATCGAACGACGAATTCTTTGAAAAGCTAACTAATATTGAGGAAACTTTAGCAAGGCGGGAGGGCTTAAAGCGTGGTTGGCTTACCTATAATGAGCTAATGCAAATGTTGCCTTCTTTTACGTTGGCCAAATTTCTGCTTAATAATATAACGATAATGGCGGTAAGTTATGCGGCTAGTGTTATAACCATAGCGGGAGCGTTTTTTTTTGCTAGCCAAATACCGGGCACATCTTTAAATCAAATATCTATTTGTAAGCTGACCAAACAACAACAACACGAACAACAACAACAACAACGCAATCTAGTAATCTCTAAATATAAAATGAATGCATCTGTGATGTTAACGGGTACCTTGGAAAATGAATACAATCACCTCACCTCTTGGATTTTAAATACTGAAAATGAACTAATCAAACTAGAGCACCAGTATCGTGAGGAGGCCTTGCAGTCGGCCATCCGAGAAAGGCAAAATGAAATCTCTACTGAATCGCGATTAACTTTACCCCAGCAGCAATTAATGGCTAAACTGAATGTTAAACAAAAATGTGCCAAATCTGATAAGGAACAACAACAATGTCAATGGTTTGCTTACAAAGATCAATATAGCGATCAATTATATAATCAATATAAGCAATTATCATCGACTATTGATAGTATAGCACGAACCCGCTTAATTTTTGAAAAATCTAATAACATATTCAACAACAACATCCACAATTGTCCAAATACTACAACGTTATGGAATTTTTTACAGGACATTTGCTCTCAGTCAACATACATACGTATACCTTTGTTATGGATAAAATTATGTGAATCAAAATTTAATTCGAGACTGAACCAACCTAACAAGCAGAATTACTTTTATTTAACAATTCTTTCCCGATTTTATAAAATTTTTTAATCAAATATATATCCTTTTCAAGTACGTTAAAGATTAACTTTAAACTTCGTTACTTTGAATTGAAATTTATAACAATAAAAAAATGAAAAACATTTACACAATTTAGTTTTTGCTTTAGATGAAGTGTCTATTGCAAGTAAGCATGGAGAGAGAATCAAAACACAGTACCGCCTATTTCGTTTTATTTTACTACATAATACATATATTTAAAGGTTTAATTATAATTATTGGACACTATTTCATTTCTCTTACTTATTTAGTCAAATATTACATTTTATCTACTAGGATCACGCTAAACGCTGATTATTGTTGTATGTTAGAATTGGCGCCTTTCCTTCCTAATTGAAGAGCCAATTTTTTCACCCCACACATATGTTTCGTGATAATTCGTAAGATATTGTTGCCCACTTGCATATGTATGTATTGTTCTGCTACTATTACATTTAATTTGTGCTAATTAGCAAGTATTTGTTCTATAATTGAATGATTTAAGGGGTAAATGTTATATTTTCATATGCATTGTGTGTGGCATTATTTTAATATGTATACAAATAGATTGTTAGTTGAGTGGTTAGTTATAGTGGAAGAACTTTGTTAAAGTTAAGGTTAAGATTAAAATTAATGTACTTCGTGCATATTGTATACTTTACAGGCGCAGTTGTATGTGGGTTTTTGTAGTTTGTGATGAAAAGTGCACTTGACATTGAAATCGTTTCGTTTTTTGTGAGAAAAAGGAGTAATGGGTGGTATAATAAGGTTCTTAGCTTAGCTATAATGTTCCCTAGACAATAGATTTTTATTTTGTAGATAGGTACAGTGCGTGAACATAGAATAGATCAAAACAAGTAAAAGTCTATGGCAAATCCTACACACCCTGCACATCTATATGGAAAGAATGGACGCGCCAGGTATCTGATTACGTCTTCTACAGTTTACACGTTACCAGCTATTATGTTTTCTGCTTTGCGCGGGTCCACTTACTATGAAAAGAACCGCATGCATTTATACAAAATGTATAAACTGAAAAACTACTTACATAATGTAGGCATGTTTCTTCACTCAATTGCCTAATAAAGTTTTTATATCCCAATAAAGTTTTTATATCGTCTCTTAGTTCAATTCAAAAATACATCCCTAGTCAAGAAATGCTTTTCGTGTATTGACATTTACTGTCACGCCCAATCGTCCAATAAATTTAATCAGTCCGCAGTATTCCCTAAGGTGTCAAATTCCTCCCTGCCAAATTTTATTACGATTGGTTAAAAAATGTAGGAGTTAAGGACAAACAGTTTACTCGTAATTTTTTTCTTTTATATATTTGTATATGTATATAGATAGATGAATGGTGCTCCGATTTCAACTTCGTTGCCAAATTTTTGTTCATTAAAACACTATATTTGTTGCAGAATTCGGCTTGTAAGTTGACACAAAAATCGTACCCTTTCAGAAGGTGCAATCAGGCACTTGTCGCGTCCACAGTTTTTAGATAAGTGTGAGGGTATTTAGGACTTTGCCTAAACCAATTGAATATTATACTTGTTATATATTTTATTAACAAAGTTCATGTAATATAATTATTCTGATAAACTTAAAACTAAACTAAAGTCAGTCAAGCTCTACACCACTTAGTTCCTAATGTACAATTAATCAAGTAACGGCTTTTATCCAATGATCCGTTAAGTAATATTAGTATTCTGCACGCAGAAATTTATTTATATATTTTAAGTGGCCAAATCGGTCAAGGGACACGGCCATAATCGATAAAAATCTATAATCACAAAAGTTGATCTATGAACTTGAAATTATGCATAATTATAATTACTCCTTTCGTTGATATGTCAAATATGGGCGTGGTTAAATTACACACGCCCACGATTTACAAAACACCGTGCATAAGACTCGTCTTGGAAGCTGATACGCAATACAATCTATATAAACTTTTGGATGCACCTGCCACGCCTAATATTTATATGTAATTGTGGAGGGTATTTAAGATTTGGGGTAAGCGAAACTAAATTTTCTTTCTTATTTATTCACTTTCAACTTGATAGGCATAGTATTTGTGCGATATATAATTTTTTTAACCTACAATTTTTTCGTGGTATGTTGAGATTTTCGTTTATTATGGGCGTGTCTCTTAACCGATTTTGCCCAATTTCAATACGAAACAGCGTAATTAAACTAAGAATACGTATGCAAAGTTTCAATTTGATATCTCAAAAATTACGACCATGAGATGGACACACGGACGGACATTTCTCAAACGATTTCCCTTTTCATGCTGATTAAGAATATATATGGTTTGTGGGGTCTCCGAGGCTTGCTTCGATGTGCTGCAAACGGATGATCGAAATGAATATGCCCTCTTCTCTAAGGTAGAGGGTATAAAACTTAAAAAAGTCTGTTACTCTCTCACTGTTTTTTCCTCCTCATTTTTGGAGAGAAGCAAGGATTTGGCCTTTTGTTTTTGATAGTTTTTGAGTAATACGAAAAAACGCTTCAAAAGTGCATAAAAAACAGACCCTTTAGTTTATGTAGTAATTGTGAGCGTGCCCTTTGTCCCATTTTGTCCAATTTCAATAGCAACCTGCATAGGAGAATTATCAATACTTCAACCAAGTTAGGAGTTCATATTGTAGAGACAGACACACAAATCGATTGAAAATTCGATGCTGATCAAGAATACATATGCTTTACATAGTCTCTGATTCTGGGTGTTACAAAAGTTTTCACAAAGTGAGTATACCTCCAGTGGTTGGTATAATAAATAGAATATAAAACGAATAATGAACAGGAGTGCTTACAAACTAAAAGCGTTATATTGTATTGTACGTATTAATAATATTCTCAATAAATATATATTTGTCCTTAACTTTTAGTTCGTTGGTTTTTTCGATTTATCTTCATCATCATCTTTTTCTTTGCCTTCCATAAACATTAAAGGAAACATGCCCACCAAACACCCCACTGTTATGCCAAGGATGCGACCCTAATGTATAAAAAATAAATTCCAATTATTCAAGAAGTAAAATGAATTTAAAAATACGTTTGCCATCGACTCACATAATTAGCTGCACGACGACTAGATTTCATTTCCATTTGTATGGGCGTTAAATCGGGTGATTTTAGACCCATCATTTCACACCCTCGCTCCACGTAGTGGGCTGAACCGATGCCCAAAACATCGCTTATAGTATTGCCCAAGCCGGCGGCTGCCATGGTTGATATGCACATGAATGTACCAAATATATGTTCAATATAGTCACCCTGTGAAAATATACTTTATTTTATATGCATAGTAAAAAAAAAAAAGGAGTCCCTTACAGCCACAATCATGGTAAAATTATCGAGAAAACCAAATCCAACAAATGGTACAGCATTTACAAAGAAAACTGGAGCACATAGGAAGAGAACAAATTTCATTTAATATAAACGTAATGTTAATAATATTACAAGTGAAACACTCATTAATGATAATTAATTAATACAACTGCATACTTACACATGCGCGAGATATGATTCTATGTCTGTCACAACCTTTAGTACATAGTATTCAGTTTGTAACTCACAAACCTCTACAGATAGGCCCATTCTCATATCGATTACTTTAAAATCACTTTTCCTTTCAATGAACCGATTTAACTGTGTCCGTCTGTCCTTGTATGTTGTATATTGTGGTTCATGCACAGGCTGTATTGGCTTTTTTAGCATTGGCTAACCCTGCGCATTTTTAAGATTATTTGATGAAATTTGTTTGCATGGAATGGATGGAACCATTCAGGGATCTTTTTATACCCTGCACCACATATGACAAAGGGTCTGTTAAGTTTGTGCGGATATTTATAATTCCTAAACGGCTAAAGATAGATATATCGATACAGAATCACTTTTGAATCGATTCCAGCATATCCGTCTTTCATATAGTTATTTTTTAACGAAATTTGGTGAAGAATTGACTCAATATTCGTTATTTTCACTCTTTGAAAAATAATTGTTGACTGTTTGAATTGAATTTTGTATTAATAATGAGACATTTGAACTTGGCCTAACTATTTGTGGAACTCCATTGCATAAGTAGGTTTCTTTTCAGAAATAAGTATTGAGTCTTCAGCCGTAAAAGCCTCAATATCTTATAACAACCATTGTTAGATACATAGCCTATAATTATTGATTGACCGGATTGGATCGTTTGCGAAGGTCCCTTCTTTATAACAATTTTCCAAAAATAATAAACCTTCCATTGACATTCCCGTTTTAATTATTTTCATATTAAAAAAGATATTTCATAAACATATCCACTTACTTTTCCATAAATCAGCTCGGGTAGGGTTGGTGGCGTTCTCCGCTGCAAATATAATGAAACCAAACAGCAACAAGTAAGTAGATTAAATTTGGCCTAGGCCAAATCTTAAATACCCTCCACATCCACAACGGTGGGCATGGTGAATATAACAGTGTATGTTTTACGTATTAACCGACCACGCCCATTTTCAGCATATCGTTGGATAGTTTAATTGTAAATTGTACTAAACTTCAAACTCGTAGCTCATATAGATTTTTGTTGATTGTGGTCGTGGTTCTTGACCGATTTTGCCCATTTTTAAAAGCGATTTGCGTCCGTGAGAATACCAACAATAGATGGACACGCGGACATACATGTATAGAACAATTCAGTTCTTGATGCTGATCAAGAATATACAATATATACTTTGTAAAATCCCTGACGCCTCCTTCTGGGTATTGCAAATGAAAAAACGAACTTAGTATAACGACATCACTAAGGTGGAGGGTATAACAAGTTGGTTGGTGAAACTTTTTACTGAATGAATGAAGAAAATAGAACTTCATGTTTGACACCAAAACTAATGCATGTGAGATATTTTATAAAATAATGGTTGATATAAAAAGTTGGATAAATTGAAATTTCTCGTAGTTTAGAAGTTTTCTGAGAAACCAAAAATTTTTTTCCTAAAAACATGGCGTTTCTTCTTAATTGCAATTTATTCAATTATGGCGCGTACAGGTGCTTTACTTTACTGCGAAAAACATTGGAAATGGGGATGGAGAATGTGTCCTTGATCATTGATATCGAATTTGTATTACTTTCGTAAATGCTAAATCTAACAAGTGAAAATGTTATAGTCGGTCAAACCCGACCATTTAATACCCCACACCGTTTAGTTTAGTTTGTCTGTAAAACGGGAGGTATTGCCATATAAGTCAATTTCTGTCAATGCCAATGTATGGAAAGGGGTTCTAAAAATAGACCAATTCGGTCCATTTTTAATAAAGCTTCCTTCTGGGCCGAGATATGTCTCTGTTCCAATTTTCATCAATACACCTATCCCTCGTTTTACACGGTAGATACGTTCCCGCCAAAACCGTGTATTTCGAAAAAATAATTTTTATATGGAAAAACCGTGTAAAACGAAAACGACTATAAATAAGCTTTTTTTAGACATATATTGAACACAAAATATAACTTATACACTTAATAAAGTATAAAAATATCATTTTGTAAAATGAAGAAAAAAAAGAAATCTAGAAAAAAAAATATTGTATTTCATTTAAATAAAAAATTTTGGAAAAATAATAACTACAAATAAGACTTATCTTCCTAATTTTAATCAAATTTAATTGCTATCACTTTCAACGATGAGTCTTCTTTTACGAAATTGTATAATATCAGATTCATCACTGGATAACATAATCTCATTAGATTCTCCTTCTACAGTTGCTGATTGATTTTAGTCGTAGTTTGCTGAGACTTTTTAGGAAAAAAGTCTGAAATAAGCATTTGTATTTTATTTTTGGTCATTCTTCATACTGACTTAAAAGTTTATTAATATCATGTACACGTCTGAAGTGTTATCAGATTTATAATTAAGTAGAAATAAATTCGCGTGCAGTCGAAATTAGTTATTTTCTACTGATTTTTTTAATTTTGATTTTAAAAACCGTGTCAGATCGAAAACGTGCAAAACGAGTAGCGTGTAAAACGAGGGATTGGTGTATATCGCAAAAAAAGCTACCAATAGCTTGCGTACAAGTTTGCATGGACAGACAGACGAACGCATTTGCCGTATATAAGTTAAAAACATCCGCACAAACTTAAACATTGCCAGAAGTGGTGCGGGGTATAAAAATTAAAATTTTTTCACCCGGGGCAAGCTTTTGTATGTACATATTTATTCTTTTGATACGTATGCGTATATATACGTAAGAGTTAAAAATCGCAATACGAGTAATGAGGTGTAATATTTACGCGAGCATCGTTCATGTATGCTTAACACATTACACTCCAGTAAGTCCTAAAAGAATGCACAAAAGAAAAAAAATTTAATTTCTTTAGTTTTAGCATCTACAAAAGTAGCAAGACATCGTAAAAACGATTGAAAATATCGCGCTTTTGGAATTGCTTTAGTGTTTATTTGTTTCTTATTGTATATATATATATATATGTGTGTGTGTGTGATTTTACCCGCTTTACGTTTCAACCAGTCATCGGGAAAGGCACAAAAAGAACCCGTAGGATCTACTTCGCCCAAACGTGGCACTTTGGTTAAACGACCAAATTTAGTGCGCCACCGTGTAGCTGCCAGTTTGCCTGGTTAGATTCATAATTATTTCCATCATAAAATTTTAGTTCCCACATTTAGTTCGTGTATTGTGAAGTATAGTTGACAGGGTTTTATTTTTGTTTGAATTGAAGTTAATTTTCACGTTAAAAACAGTAACGGGATTGGGCAACGATGATGTTTTGTTTTATGATATTGTTGTATAAAAGTAAAAGTACAATGTTAAGGTATTTATATGGAAAGAGAAAAACGAAAAACGAAAACATTTTATAGATTTAGATATATAGATAGGTGGATAGATCAATAAGATAAAATTAATATCGAACAAATGAAAATGCTGCAGTTGCTTATGCCCGACCATATAATACCCTACACCTTTTGGTTCCCACTCTACTACGCTACTAAACAAATGAAAGACACAAACCAAACATTTCACAGCTTCATGCGATGCTCATATGTCATATGACGAAAAATTTCATATAAGTTCCTGCCGTAAATAGGATTTTTAATTTGGACGCGGCAACATATGCATTTACTTTTTTAAAGAAAAATTTGTCTCTTTGTTGTATTTGCCATTTTTATACGCTCCACATAATTGGAAGATATACTAAGTTTGTCATTCCATTTGCAAAGCCCTGAAGGAGGCATCAGAGACCCTACAAAATATGCAAATATGCAAATTATTCTTGATTAGCATCAAAAACTAAGTTGATCTAGACATGTGTATTTGTGTGTCTATCTGTTCTTGGCATTCTCACGGTTGTTTTTGAGATATTGAGTTGAAATTTTATACAGGCAGTTTTAGTTTTTGCACGCAGATCGCTATTTAAATTGGGCAAAAAAGAGCCACGCCCGCAATGGAGAAATATCTATTTATCTGCCACAAAAATTTACTTATTAAGTTGAAATTTGGTACACATGTTTATAATTATCCTATCCACCGAGGTGCAAAAAATGGGTATGGGCGGATTACAGAAACGCCCACAATTTATAAAAAACCATAGTCAACTCGACTTGCAATTTAATACGTAATACATGTACTTATAGAAGCCGTAATCACGTAATCATGTACCTTCTTCTTCCCACCTTCGCAAGTAGATATGGAGGGTATTTAAGATTTGGCCTAAGCCAAATTTAGTTATTATACCCTGCACCACTCTGTGGAAAAGGGTATATTAGGTTCGTGCGGATGTTTGTAAACGGCAAATGCCACATCCACCTTCAGTTATACCGATTGATTCAGAATCAAAATCTGAATCGATTTAACCATGTCCGTCTGTCCACCTAAACTTGTACGCAAGCTACAGGTCGCATTTTTTGAGATATTTTGATGAAATTTGGTACAAGGACATGTATTGACCCAGGGGGGAACTTTATTGAAAATGGACCGAATTGGACCATTTTTAGAACCTCTCCCCATATGAGGTTCTATTATTTTTTGAGTTATTTCGATGAAATTTGGTACCAGGACAAGTATTGGCCCCCTGGGGAACTCTATTGAAAATGGATCGAATTCGACCATTTTTAGAACCTCTTCCCATATAAGGTTCTATTATTTTTTGAGATATTTCGATGAAATTTGGTACAAGGACATGTATTGGCCCGAAGGGAAACCCTTTTGAAAATGGATAAGATCGGACCATTTTTAGAACCCCTCCGTATAAATTTTTTTTCTGATTTCATAAACAAACGAAAAGTAAAAAATAATTTCTAACATGTACCATTTTGAAATTTTTGAAAATACAAGTAGGTATAGACAAATAAAATTTTTCAAAGAAAAAAATTAAACTGAATATTTCAAGTGGTGTAGGATATTTGATGATCGGACTTGACCAACTATAATATTTTGACTTGTTTTTTTAAATATTTGTTGATTTGAAATTAAATTTTATATTTTTATATTCTCAATTTCATAATTTAAACATAAAATGTATTTATTTTGGGGAATATTTCTGCAGTTTTCATCCATTTTTTTCTTATATCTCACCTTAACAGAGCTACTTAACATAGTTCTGGCAAAATTTTTGGTTTGCGTCTTTACTAGTTAAATTCGTATTGAACTTCACACCCTTAACAAGTAACAAGATTTATTATTATAATTATCATAAAGTCCTATCCGGTTAACATAATTGTCCAATTCAAATTGAGAAACACTTCCTCATGAGAAGTCAAGCACTTAAATGAGAAGATCTGAGACAATGTTTTAGTAAAGATTGATTTAGATTTAAATGAAATATTGTGCAATACTCTTTTCTGCTTTACTTCAGTTGTGCGTTGTATAATGTTTTGCATGTGCTTTGCATTTATTAGATAAGGACAAACATGGGTAAGAGTTTGTGTGCTGCAGAGATTAAACTTTGTTGTGTGGTTGTATTATATTAAATTGCTCGGTTTTTATGCCCCCACCTCAGTGATGGATTTCTTTTGTGACACCCACCCTGCAAAGTATATGTATTCTTGATCAACATTAAAATCTGAGTCGATCTGAGTTTGAGTTCCACGGACGCATACTTTGAAATATTGAGTAGAAATTTTGTTTCAGGCACTTTTAGTTTCTGCAAATCGGTTGAGAGTGACAAAAATCGATTTATGTGCCACAAACAGTGAGTCAAAATTCTTACACATATTAAAATTTAGTTCTCCCATCATTATGCGGGTGCGATCGATGAACGGATATGCCCACAATGTAAAAAAATTTTACTTGCGCGTAACGCTTAATATTTTATGTACAATTCTTTATGCTCACCACATGGAGGAGGTGGGGGTGGAGGGTATATAAGGTTTGACCCAATCCAAATTTAGTTCATTTTACTTCTTGTTTTCCTTCTTAAGTAACGCCGGTAACGCTGTAAAGTTATCATGGGTTGTAAACTGTAAGATTAACATTACACCCTAACTAGCTTAAGGGGATAAACCAAAGAAGCTTACATACACGCAATGTACTCTTATGGTATATTTTCACTTGCATTTCACGAAAGTGTGTGCAGTTCGGGAATAACGCTGCCTACCAAAAACACACCCACACCTACGTACAAGCAGCTAATACAAACATATGTATATAAGCCGAATGTGTTTTTCCAGAATCTCTTCAAAGTCTTCAAAATAGTTTTAAGTATTTTTTTTTCTTAAACT
Organism: Crataerina pallida; assembly: GCA_949710015.1. Classification (NCBI taxonomy): domain Eukaryota; kingdom Metazoa; phylum Arthropoda; class Insecta; order Diptera; family Hippoboscidae; genus Crataerina; species Crataerina pallida. Next base: position 23,464,880 of record OX453289.1, on the reverse strand, counting down.
TTCAAATTCCGTTCACATACGCTGGGAGCTACAGTGACCTTACAACGTGCAAAATATAATATACTTCTCTTACTTCCTTATATATACAACAACATGCATTTGTTTCATGAGTCCATTAATTTGAATTGTATTCATATATAAATGTTTATAATAATATATAGTAAGTTATACATACATGCACAACTGTTGAAAGCAAATCGTAAATAAATAAATAAATAAATAAATATATATTTTTTCAACTTTGTCCAAACACAGGCAGAATTGATCAATGATGCCCACGTTCGACAGAAAGCTTTCTTAATGGATAAAGCTAACAAGTAGAAATTTGTTAGACGTGTACATTTGTGTCGCAAAATGAGGGCGGAAAACAGACGCGCCCATAATTTACTAAACGCCGACATCGTACACAATTTGCATTTCATTTATGAATAATTTTCTGAGCCCTTGTTAAAATGGACTACAAAATAAAACCAGGAAAAAAGTAAATTTGAATTAAGCCCCGCCACAAGTATACTTTGTTGTTACTCGTTGAGCAATTAAACTTGTACAACTTTCCAAATATTCCGATCATATAATTGTTATTGCAAAACTTAGCCGGATAGCTGCCACAGAAGCAAACGAAATAATGTATAAGTTATGAAACGGTTTTATTAGCGCTGGTCGTGGGATAGTTTGAACAACGCTTGAGGTAGAGAGCTGGCAATAATAATAATTTGTGAAATTAAAAATTAATATTTAAAAATATGAATTGAACAAAAAAAAACCCTGAACATTTTAAATTATAATAAAAAAGGGATTTATGAAATTAAAATAAAAATTGATTAAACACAAAAATTTAACAATTTAAATGATATTAAATTAAAGATCATTATTTAAAAAATTGTAATGAAACAAATTATATTAAAGTTAAAAAAAGAAAAAAAAGGGGAAAAAGGCAGTTTTATCTTAAGTGAACTTGAAATTTGTCACCTAAACTGTTGTTGAATGCTGTGAAACGTGTACCAAAATTATCGAAATCTAAGGAAAATCAATATCTTGTTGGCTCATGGTCGTTTGCGGTTCAACAATCTTTTGCAGCGTTAACTGACAATAATTATGAAACTACAACAACTGCTGTTACTGCCGAAAGGTGTCACCATGTGAGTAGAAATAATCAAAAAATTTAGGAAAATTTATATTATTATGAAAAAAGAAAAGTGAACATTTAAGAGAATATTATAAAAAGAAAAGGTATCTATTTAAATTATCAAAATATGTTATTAAAATTTTTTTTGAAAAGAGAAAAAGTATTTATCTGAATTTAAAAGAAAAAAATATTATGAAAATTTTTTGAAAAAAAAAAGAAGAAAAAATATCTATTTAAATAATGAAAAATAATGTTATGAAAATTCTTAAAAAAGGAAAAGTATCTATTTAAATAAAAAAAAAAAAAAAAGAAAAAAAAGAAATGTTATAAATTTTTTTTCCTATTATTATTAAAGATTATTATAAAAAAAAAAGGGGGCATTTAAGAATTAAGATTGAATATAATATCTTTCCTACAGAAGTTATTAAAGAGAAAATAATACAAAAGAAGAAACTTTTGGAAAAAAAAATTAGAAAATAAGTGATTAAAATATTCCCAAAAACTAATTACAAAATTTAGGTTAATCCTATCCAATCGCAAAGTAATTTCAACTTCTTTGAAGATTTGAACAATAATTTTTTATTTTTGAAAGAAGCATTGAAGCATAGAAAAATGTCAAACCCACAAAATATTTTAAGAGCGCCCGTATTGAGCGGTGCTTCTGCTCCTTCTACTTCAGCATCTGCATCAGTTTCTGCTGCAGCACCCATAAATGCTCAGTTGGGTGGTAGATATTGTCACTAGAATTTTGAGTGAGCAGGGAAGACAGATGATTAGGGGTATAATGAATCCCGTGACTGACTTTGGAGCAATGGCCGATCAAGATATAAGGCCTGAACACAGAAACAGGTTAGAGGACTTAGACAAGATCCCAGACGTGATAAGGTGTCTTAGAGAATTTTCAGGGAATCCCGGGGAGTTTAGCTCTTGGAAAAAAAGTGTGGAACGCGTCTTGGAAATTTACCAACCTTTATTTGGTACGGCTAAGTATTACGGTATACTTAGCGTGGTCAGAAATAAGATAGTGGGTAATGCTGATATTGCCCTGGAATCTTATAACACCCCGTTGGACTGGCGAGCGATCTGTCGCTGTCTAACACTCCATTATGGAGATAAACGTGATATTCCAACATTAGAATATCAAATGTCCACACTAATACAGGGATCAGGAACTGTTCAGGAATTTTACCAGAAGGTTTATAAGCATTTGTCCCTGATATTGAATAAAATAGGCAGCATGGAATTAAATAGGGAATCTTCTACACTTTTGATACAAACATATAGGGACAAAGCATTGGATACTTTCATTAGGGGTCTCAGAGGAGATTTACCGAGATTGTTGGCTATGCGAGAGCCGGCTGATTTGCCGCAGGCTTTGCATTTGTGCCTGAAATTAGAAAATCAGAATTATAGGACTTTGTATGCTAATAAGGCTCATGGACATGTCACACATGAAGTACCTTTTAATAATTTTTTAAATAAACCAGCTCCGCCAAAACGGACTAATCAAATGCCATTTTATCCACAATTAGCTTTTGTACCACAGCCACAGAGACCATTGTATCAACAAAGACCTATTTATTCACAGAGACAGAACTACCAACAAGGACCTTTCCATCAACAAAGACCAATGAATTCGCAAGGAATTTTCCATCAACAAAGACCAATGAATTCGCAGGGAGTTTTCCATCAGCAGAGACCTCCATACCAAGCACCACCTCGACCACCGAAACCAATGGACATTGATCCAAGCATACAGACACGACAAGTAGATTACGCTAATAACTTGAACAGACAATTCACAATGAAAAGACCATTGACGCAACCGACGTACATGCCTAACAAACAGCAGAGGAACTTTCACATCACTTCGGACGACCCAGGTAAAAGGGAACAACAGGACGATGAATACCCTATGCAGACCTACCAGGACACAATTGGGGAAAGATACGAGGACTATGAGGAGAGAGTGCGTGAATACGTGCAATCTCTGGACTTAGGAGACGAAAACGAACCTGCAGAAGAACAAGATTTATCAGATATTCATTTTTTAGGCTAAAGAACTCCTCGCTACCTTATTTTGAAGCTAAGACGGGGAGTGGGAAAATTTTACGCATATTGATAGACACAGGATCCAATAAAAATTATATTAAACCAAATTTGGTAGATCGACCTGTTCCCAATGAACAGGCATTTTTTGCAAATTCTATAGGAGGCGTAGTGGAAGTCATACACCATAAAAAAGCTAATTTGTTTAATATTAAGGATAAAGAGGCTAAATTTTTCTTGTTGCCAACGCTCAAATCTTTTGATGCTATCTTGGGGATGGACACTCTGAGGGACATGAATGCTGTTATCCATACTAAAAATGACTACATGACTATAGAAAAAGGAAAAAGAATAAAAATCAAACATTGCCAGGTACAATCAGTGAACGCTATTAATATCCAAGCAGACCATTTGACTGACGACCAAAGAAAAAGAATCTATGAAATCGCGCAAAAACATCCGTCTCTTTTTACTGAGCCCAACGAAAAATTGACTTATACAACTGGAATTAAACGGGAAATACGTACAACGACTGACGAACCTGTTTATTCTAGAAGTTATCCTTACCCAATGTACCTTAAGGACGAAGTAGACCAACAAATTGGAAAATTATTAGAGGATGGCATAATAAGACCATCAAAGTCGCCTTATAACTCACCCATTTGGGTAGTTCCAAAGAAAGAGGACGCATTAGGAATAAGGAAATTTAGGGTCGTTGTGGATTACAGGAAACTCAATTCATTCACCATCGCAGACAAGTACCCAATCCCGGAAATAGGAAAGGTTTTGCGCAATTTAGGAAATAATAAATATTTTACTGTAGTTGACCTTAAAAGTGGTTTCCACCAAATACCATTACGAGAGGATTATATTGAGAAGACAGCGTTCTCGGTGAACAACGGCAAATACGAGTTTACGAGACTGCCGTTTGGGTTGAAAAATGCTCCGGCTATATTTCAAAGAGCCATAGACGACGTACTTCGCAACCATATAGGGAAAAGGTGTTATATCTATGTTGACGACATAATAATTTTCGGGAAGAACGAAGAAACACATTTAGAGAACATAAGTGCAGTTTTTAATACACTGCAATTAGCAAACATGAAGGTCCAACTCGGTAAAACCGAGTTTCTAAGAACAGAAATAGAATTTTTAGGCTTTATAGGTCATAGGATGGCTTAAAAACCAATCCAAAGAAAATGGAAGCTATGGTGAATGTCCCTGTACCAAGAACGCTGAAGGAATTGAGATCTTTTCTGGGACTTACAGGTTTCTACAGGCGATTTGTTCGGGATTATGCTAAACTAGCGAAACCCCTTACGAATCTTTTGAGAGGGGGTGATGGACATTCGTCCTCTAAAGTTTCTGCATTGAAGGCCATTGAGCTAGGTAAATGGGAACTGGATGCCTTTAATGAGCTCAAAACTACCTTAGGATGCTTAGGATGACATTCTTTTGACATATCCCGACTATTCTAAAGACTTCCACTTAACAACGGACGCATCGGATTTTGCAATTGGGGCTATATTAGAGCAGGAAGGCAGGCCAATTTCTTTTATATCTCGTACTCTTTCAAAATCGGAAGAAAATTTTGCAACAAACGAAAAAGGACTTCTGGCAATTATTTGGGCTTTGAATTCCTTTAGAAATTATTTGTTCGGCAGGGCAAGAATTAAGATTTTTACTGATCATCAGCCAATACCAAAATGAAGAGATGGAAGTCTATACTAGAAGAATATGACTATCAACTGATTTACAAACCTGGGAAATGTAATGTGGTGGCAGATGCTTTGTCTAGGAATCAAATTAATACACTAACACCCACAATCCATAGCGACAGTAGCTCGGGTCACAAGTTAATTCCAACAGTTGAATGCCCGTTGAATGTTTTTAAGAATCAAATACAGTTGGGTTTGGGGGAAACCTCAGAAGATGGATTCGAATTACCATTTCCTACTTACCATAGGCACATAGTGCAACGTTCTTTTTTTGACGAGACAAAGCTACCTTCTATCTTGGACCCAAATCTTGTGAATGGATTGCACACCACCGAAACAATCATGGGAAAGGTTCAACAGATTTATCCGGTACATTTTCAGAGTTATAAAATAAGATTTACTCAAACCATAGTCAAAGATGTTCCGTCTGAAACGGAAAGGGTAGAAATAATCACTAGGGAACATACTCGTGCTCATAGGGGAATACAAGAGAATATGGCACAGATTTTGCAAAAATTTTCCCTTAATGAAATCAAAAATCAAGCAGGTCATAGGACAGTGTAGGACTTGTTTGGAGAAAAAATATGATAGACATCCCAACAGAACCGAAATAAATCCGAAACCTATTCCAGAATATCCTGGACAGATCGTTCACATTGATCTATACATTACAGAGCGCAATTTGGTTCTGACGGCAATTGACAAGTTTTCTAAGTATGTTCAAGTTAGGCTTGTTCGATCAAGAGCTGTAGAGCATATTAAAGAGCCTTTGAGGGAGATTATTATAGCATTCGGTGTTCCTAAGGTTATTGTCATGGATAATGAGAAGTCTCTAAGATCCTCAGCTGTTTTGTTTATGCTGGAAAATCAATTTGGGATTCAGGTTTATAATGTGCCACCTTATTCGAGTAATTCAAATGGCCAGGTTGAGAGATTTCACTCAACATTGACCGAATTGATGAGGTGTTTTGTGACTGAAAAAAGTCATTCTTCTTTCCACGACTTGCTCATAAGAGCCGTGAATGAGTACAACCATACTATTCATTCTACTATTAAGAAAAAACCAGTCGCGATGTTTTTTGGTCCGTCTCAACTGATCCTGAGGGATTGGTGAACGAACGTAGAGTTAATGTTGAGAGACTGAGGAGAAAACAGGATATGGATATGGCCTATCATAACAAAGATAAAAAGCCGATGAAAACCTATGCTCCTGGAGAAGTAATATGTCCGTATTAATAAGCGTTTAGGTTCAAAATTAACAGCTCAGTATAGAAAAGAAATTGAAAGAAAACCAAAGTAGCACTGTGACTACTGCAACTGTCAGATTGGTCCATAAGAGTCTGATAAGAAACTAATAATTTCTCATTCCGTAGGTTATTGTTTGTCCTGTTTGTTTTGTTTGTACCAAGTCGTCTCGACATACAGATCGTGGACTATAGTGGCCCACATTTGGTAACTATTAACGATGGTTTGGCAAAGATCAAGGAAGGAACTTTTAAGTTTGTCCATATGATAAATATACTGAAATATGAAGAAGCACTGAAAAATATCACAACATACACTGAGAAAGTGTTACCCACAGGCCACATTTTGTATCCCGTAATAAAGTATGACATACATCAAACTACTAGAATATTAAAGGAGATTGATTAATCCTAATAAAAATAGAAATAAAAGATCAATAGACATTTTAGGAACTGCTTGGAAATATTTGGCCGGTCTCCAGACCATGACGACCTAAAAATTATACAAAACAATTTACGGGATTTAAACGATAACAATAATAGACAAGTCATGATTAACGAGGCATTCACTACAAGACTACAAAATTTAACACACATAACAAACGAAATAATACACATAATGAAGCACGGAGTAAAGAGATCGATGGGTTCGCTCTACTGCAACGAGATAAAATTCGCATAATTAAAGAAGAGTTACTAAACATCAAATATGCGTTGCAGTGGGCAGGTCATAATATTTTGAATTCAATGCTTCTTGATCAAGAAGAAATAGGATTAGCCGTAAGTAGACTACAATCTGAGCGTTTACCGTTTAATTCCGTAGAGGATGCATTGAGATATAGTAGTGTTAGTGTTTTAAGTAAAAATGAAATAATTTTGTACGTTATCACAATACCATTAACTACAATAGAAACCTATTATTCCTTTCTTTTGAAACCTGTAAACAAAAATGGAAAATTAATTAAAGTAGATTTTGATTATATTATAAAAAATGAAAAAGAAATATTTGGTTTAAAAAAGAAATGTATTGAACTAAACGAAATAAAAATTTGTAATAGAGATAATCTAATAGATTTAAGAAATGATACTTGTATTTTAAGAATACTAAAAAGATTAAATTCCTCATGTAATTATAACAGCGATCAGAGCAGTACGGGTGTGGAATTGATCCACCCAGCTATGATCTTTCTAAATAACTTCAATGGTACTATCAGAACTCCGTCCGACAATAACCTTGTTCATGGAACCTACCTTATCCGTTTCCATAATATGACCATTTATCTAAATAATGACAGATACGAAAATCTAGAATCTTTGCCTCTAGAGGCGATGCCGGCCGCTCTTCAACCTACACCTAAGGAGTTGTCTGTTTCTAAAGTGCTTTCACTGGAGTCTTTGAACGAACTTCACATTAATAACACTAAGTACTTGAACTCTTTACAAAAAGAAACCCATATAATCGGAATGTCTGTGGGAGGATTCATTGCGATCGTGACTTTTGCGTTCATTTTGGTCAAGCTAAGACCCAGAAAATTAGTTGTTGAAAATCGTGGGGAACCATTTCCTACATTACCTGACCCAAATATTCAGCCACCCTCTTCCGGTCTCAATTTGAATAATATTCCATATTTTTAAATACGATCGAGGACGATCGCACCTGGAGGAGGAGGAGTTATGAAACGGTTTTATTAGCGCTGGTCGTGGGATAGTTTGAACAACGCTTGAGGTAGAGTTTGGGTGTCCGATATCAAATGACCGTGCAAACTGCTATTTCATGTGTTTCCCACGCAGGTTGCAGGTGTCCAAAATGCAAGCTCGGCACTTTGACTGAGCTTTAGACGTTGTTATAAATAGAAGCAAAAAGAATGGTACGATCATTCTTTAGTGTTAAGTCGTAAAATAAGTATTATAATAAAATAAAAAATATTTTTTAAAAATATAATTAAAAATAAAGAATTTTAATTTATACTAATCGTGTTTTTTTTCGTATTAACTTTACTATAAACAATTCAATTGAATCGACGACTGATCCACTAGGTACAGGGCTTTTGTAAACATCGTTTCTAACTTGAATGGAGTTATGGCGCGTACTGGTTGACAAATTATTTAAAGTACGAGAGCTAGAGACTTGGTTTATAACCAATGAGGCAACTGCATATTGTCGTAGGTTTTTTTGTTATATTCATTTTAATTTTATAGGTTGAGTGAGTACGTCGTATAATTCAAATATTTTGCTTTGCATCATGATATCCTCCAGATTTGTGCGGTATTATCATCACATCGCCATAATTAGCAAACAATTTTATTTGGTGAAGGATTCATCCATTGAGGGAAAAATCTAATGCATAATAGGATTGATGATGAGATGATTTGGCCCTAGCCAATTGTAGTTTTTACCGGTAGACGACTATTAAGATATACGTCACCTCGTAGGTCGATTGTGGGCGCGTCTGTTATCCGACCACGCCCATTCTTTACATATCGGTGGAAAAGATAATTATAAAAATGTGTACGAAATTTCAACTCAACTTTTTTGGTAAATAAATAGATTTTGGACGATTGTGGGCGTAGTTCTTGACCGATTTTTCCATTTTAAATAATACAGAAACTAAAAGTCTCTGTCTACATGTCTAGATCGTCTTTTTTGATACTTATCAAAGATATAAATACTTTGTAGGTCGCCTGACATCTCCATCCAATGTGTTACGTATAAATGTGGCGTGTAATGGCTTCGACCTAAGTTCATACATACTTGCTTTAACTTTGTAAAGACCTGAAATGTCAGAAATGCATAGACTGCTACAGGAACCGTCGCTTCCTGCACATTTTCGAATATTGCGAACAATTTACTTTTATTTACTTTTCTGCATGTCCCTCGTAAGAGCAGTACCTTACTGAGGAATCAGAAGCTGTAAATATTGAAAGTTAACTTTTTGGTTTGTTTCTTTTGCGAAACTGCTGCATCATTATGTTAAGACTATAATAACAGATACTGTTGTTGATATTAGGGGAAAGATATTTTTCAATTGTTTCTATTCGTTAGTTGAAACGTTTCAAAATCAATATGAAAGTTAAATAAAGATAACATATACAATACATACATATGCCAAAGACTTTCAAATAAATATACAAAAGGACCATTAAATAGTATACACAGGGCATTTACTTAACAAATGTATTTTAATTGTTCGTCTGAAGTTTAGCTACTATACCTAGTATATAACCACCCAAGACCACCTCCAGCACAATTACCTGAAATTCATGTTCATTGAAAACATTGAAGAATATATAAAATGACAGTGGTAAAGGAGAGGATGTGTTTGTATTTATAACTATCATGGTTGCTATCATTCGTTTGTTTGCTTACTAGCTTTTACTCTTTTTTTGCCCTTTTCGTTCGTTATGAAGAAGGGATATGCCAGTTGCACACATTGTTGCTTTTTATGCCCACCACGTAAGATGGGGGCTATGCTAAGTTTGTTTTTCCATCTGCAACACCCACAGGTGTCAGAGACCCTACAATGTATGTATATTCTTGATCGGCATCAAAAACTGAGACGATCTAGACATATGTGTCTGTTTTTGTCATTCTCACGGTCGTAAATTTCGAGATATTCAGCTGAAATTTTGTACAGGTACTTTTTGTTTTTTCACGCAGATCGCTATTTAAAATAGGCAAAATCTGTCAAGAGCTTCGCCCACAATCGACAAAAAACTATATATATTTACCACAAAAACTGACCCATGAACTTTGAAATTTGGTCCACATATTTACAGTTATCCCATCCAGCGATGTTGCAAAAATTGGCATGGTCGAATAACAGACGCGCCCACAATTTACAAAAAACAATACTCCACGTAAAACTCGACTTTCAAGCTGACACGTAATACATACACTATGAGAGGGCGTAATCACATACCTGACACGCCCACTATTGTAGATGTGTAGGGTATTTAATATTTGGCTTAACCCAAATTTAGTTGTTTTACTTGTTCGTTCTTCCTTTCTTTCTGTTGACACTTAATGGTATGTGACGTGATCTTGTGAGCTAGCTGTCTCTCTACATAAAATAATATAAAATATTCACTAAAGTAAAATGTTTTTATGTGTGGTGCGTGAATGCATTGTATTTGGGTGAAATACGTTCATATTGTAATGGAAATATTGTTATTCCCTCCCTCCTCCACATAAGATGGGGATATACTAAGTTTGTCATCCCCTTTACATCTACAAGGAGGACGGGTCATAGACCAATCAAAGTATTCTTGTTCAGCATCAACAAGCATTCTGAGTAGATTTAGACATGTCTATGGTTCCGCACGTTTGATTGTAGGTAGTCAAACTTTTACTCCAACAAAAATTGTGAATTGAACTGAAATTTCGTGCAGACATTCTCAGTTTATTTCCGTAGCTTGCTATTTAACATAGACAAAATCAGTTAATAGCCGCGCCTCTTGCAGCGAAAATTTTTTTTGGTTCAATTGATATAAATACTACCACGATAAATTTTTCAATAAATTTTTTATTCAATCCACAACATTCTCTAAAATATCCAATACTTCTGTGCAAAATTTCATAGTGATTGGTTAAGAAATGTGGGAGGTGTTAAGAAAGATAATCTATTTAGGTACGTGGGGTAAGTTTATATATTTGAATTTGTGGGAAGCTGAATATTTTTTTTTTAATCTGCTGTAATTTTTGTGCTAAGAACTTTTGAAAATAGTCGACTTTTCAAGGTACCGTATTTCAAAAACTACATAAAATAGAAACAAGCAAAATTTGGCTTAGGTCAAATCTTAAATACCCTCCACATTTACAAACATACGGTTGGCGTGGCAGGTATATGATTACGCTCTAAAATAGTGTATGTACATATTTTATATCAGCTTGCAAATCGAATTTTATACAGAGTATGATTTTTTTTAAATTGTGGGCGCGTCTGTTATCCGACCACGTCCATTTTTGGCACATCGATGAATGGCATAGTTATATGGGTACCAAACATCAACCAATTAAAGCTAAATTTTTGTGGCAGATAAATATATTTTTGTTGATTGTGGGCGTGGCTCTTGACCTATTTTGTCCATATTAAATACCGACCTGCGTGCAGAAACTAAAATTGTCTGTACAAAATTTCAGTTCAATACATCAAAATTTACCACCGTGAGAATGCCAACAACAGATGGATGATACACCGACATGTGTGTCTAGATCGGCTCAACGTTTTGATGCTAATATTTTTTAGAGTCTCTTGACGCCTCCTTGTGGATGTTGCAAACGGAATTAATAGGAGTCCCCATCTTTTGTGAAGAGTATAATATAATGGTAGTAATTGATAACCATTACATGAATTTTTGGGATAATGCGGGTACTAAATGGCTTATATCTGAAGTACAAATCAAGATTGATGAAATAAAAATTGACTATATTAAATGTAGTAAAGTAGGTGGAACTATCTGAGTAGATACGCTGACCTCATATAATAATAAATTCTTAACAGTTTAAGGTAACTGAAATGATGATTGAAAGACTTACGTATTAAGGCAAATATTCACAAACGTATTTTATTGATTTTTCTTAAATTCATTTGATAATGAAATAGTCACATTTATAATTCAAATTCGATGTAATTGCGTTAATCATTGAAACAAAAAAGAAAAATTCTTGACCAGAACCGCACATTAAATTTGGGTCGGGGGAATATTCACTTTGCCAAAACGTTTATATAAACGTTTATTTTATTGATCAGCATGAAATTCTGAACTTCTTTATGTATTGTGCGTTTGTTCCTCTTTGCGCCCGTTTATGGTGGACAATGTCCCGATCACGAAAATTGAGATATCAACTCCAAACTTGATTGCTCTCCTACGTAGGTACGAAGACTAAAATTGAACACAATTGCTCGAAGCACATGCCCACAGTTAAATGAAAACTTAAGAAATGTAATTATTTTAGAGATTCTTGACCAGTTTTTAAAATGCTTTTCTCTTAAAAAAAGCGCTAAGACCCCGCCTACAACGCCTAACCAGCATTGTCAGCCATTTCTTTTATTTTAATAGTGCGTATCCCAGATTTGGTCTAATACAAATATAGCGGTATCCATATTTGGTCTTCGAAATAAATACGTTTATTCAAATAATGGGTCAAACAAATATACCGTTTATAAATTTTTTACACGTCTTTGATAAATATTAACCTTTTAATTCTTGATGGGCAACAGAAGGATTCATGCAAATTAAGTTTTACATCTGATTTAACAAATTATCACCACGTGCAAGCTTACTGGGATACATATATGATGGTGTATATATTGATTATATAAGGAAAGCACAACGTTTATGAGTTAATAATAGTGAAATTTTGTGCAGAGACTTTTACTTTTACCTGCCATGCCCATTATTTATATGTAGTTGTGGAGGGTATTTAAGATTTAGTTTACGAGTCAAATTTAATTTTTTACTTTTTCGCTGCTTGGCTTTGTCATATAATGTGTTGCTGCTAATGAGAAAGTTAGTGTTGTTGAGGATAGTGGTTGTGTTGGTGGTTTGGCTTCAATGAATTGCGGTGAACTTTCATTTGCACTAACTAGCTTTTTTATTCACACTTGTAGTTTAAAAAAGAAGATGGCTGGGCGAGAGAGAAAGGGAGCCTTCCGGTCTAACATTGTATTGTACGTAGGAAATAAAGTAACACTAACAAGTAAGAAAACTAAATTTGGTTTAGGTCAAATCTTAAATACCCTGCACATCTGCAATAGTGGGCGTGGCAAATATGTGATTACGCTCTGTAATAGTGTATGTATTACGCATCAGCTTGCAAATCGAGTATGGTGAATATGATTTTTTTTGTAAATTGTGGTTATCCGACTACGCCTATTTTTTTTGGCACATCGATGGATGGGATAACCATAAATTTTCAACAATCTCTTTTGCCCTTTATTGAAATTGTTTCAATTTACAATTTGTGCTAAAGCAAATATCTTAAGTGAGACCATTCATGAACAAACACACGTGCTTTGAATGTGCTTTTTATATTAATTTATTATTCATTATTCATTGCCCGTTAAATTGTAATCGCTTACTTTAAAACAGTTTGACACATTATTAATACTTTATTGTAAACAATACTTTTTTTACAGTTAATCTTTTTATAAGAACGCGCTGCGTTATGAGATGCACTGTGCATGAAATAAATTTTGCGGCAAAGGACCATCAATATAAGATTATTAAATAAATACAAACGTTACGTTTTACGTTTATGGGCAACATTTGGCTCCCTACTTTATCTGCGACTCTAATGGACATTCGTATTCATCTGACTTGGGATTAAATTTGTTCAACCTGTCATACTTTGCATTGTGACAAAATGTGGTGTGGCCACTTTTGAACGTGTAAATGTTCACAAACTGACACTAGAATATAGTTCAGCTCATATTGTAAACTGAGATTTTGCGGGAATTCGATATTGATGATAAATGATGCTTTGAGTATTACTCATACGCCCTGTAATCATTTGGTAAAACCATATAATTTTACGCTTGTGGCAATGGCAAGTAATTGTTGATTAGAATTCAAAAAGCACTTTAATTATGGGGGTCTATTGGTTTTGTTCAAATGTTTGTAAAGGGCAGGTGGGGGTGACACGCGCCCCCAGAGGTATATAAACATATATTCTTGATAAGCTTCAATAGTCCGGGCCGATTTAGCCGTTCTATCTAACCGTGTGCCTGTATGATTTTCATTTGGCACTCTCACCCAATTTCAATTTTTTAACTTTTTATGTAGCCTTGAGGGATTGTTGCCAATTATGGGCGTGGCTATTACCGTAGCCTTGTGGATTTTCTCTGACGCTTTCTTCTGGGTTTTGTAAATGGAAACGAAAGCAAACTTAGTATCCTTACTATCTTATGTGTATAAAAAGGTATAAAAAAAGACACTGGAAAATTGCCAAATTAGTTAAAAAAGATGTGGACCAAGGTGCTTCACAAAAACAAAAAAAACCTGGTGACAAGGACTTTTTTCTTACTTCTCCCAGCACTTGTATAAGTAGGACCCAGTTGTAACAGTGTCAAAATATATTCCTAATCCGTTCCAAATATATTTATCCGTGTGTCTGTCTGTTGCTGGATTCTCTCGGGCGCAAATTTTGAGATAATGAACTAAAATTTTGTACAGGTACACCAAATTTCAACTTTATAGCATAATTTTTATGGCTGATAAACAGCTTTTTGTTGATTGTGGGCGTGGCTCTTGACCGACTTTGCTAATTTTAAATAGCGATCTGCGTGCAAAAACTAAAAATATCTGTACAAAATTTCAGCTCAATATCTCAGAATTTACGGCCTTTAGAATGCAAACAACAGACACACGGACATACATGTCTAAATCGACTCAGCTTTTGATGCTGAACAAGAGTATTTATACTTTATATGGTCTCTGACGCCTCCTTCTGGGTGTTGTAAACGAAAGCGAAGTATTATACTAAAGCGTATGAAGTATTATACTAAACGATGATGTACAAAAAGTTCATACTTAACAATCATCAATGGGTAAATATAAGAGATTTTGCATAAATGTACTATTTAATTACTACTACTGTACTATTTATTAATTTTCATCACTACACAAGTCTGCTAAACACTACAAATATTTACAAATACAATAAAAAAGGTGATTGTGAAGAAGGATGTGATCCCCGTCTGGGTGCTACACAACATTTGGTGCTTTTCATTTTATATCCTCCACATAAATGGTGTGTATGCTAAGTTTATTATTATGTACAGCATCCAGAAAAAGACCCTATAAAGTATATATACTTTTGATCAGCATCAATTTTTAAGTCCGACCGTGTGTCCATCTGTTATCGGCACTCCAACTGTCGTAAATTTCAAGATATTTTGCTAAAATTTTGTACCGATAGTATAGATTGCTATTTAAATTGGACGAAATTAGACAAATGTCACTCCCCCAAAAATTGTCCTATACAAATGGAATTTGGTCACATATTTATATAAATTAATTAAATTGAATTATTTTTTTATTTAAAAAAAAAATATTTTTTATTAACGCTGAAAAGCGTGTTTATTTTTATGAATTCAGAAATGAACTAACTAGTTAAAATTAATTTACATCTATTTATGTTGTTCTATAAGCATCTGCCAAATGCAATATGGTCAAGCTATGTTCTGTGAACATAGCCAAACGAAACAGAATTTGCCAAGTTTGCACCTACAGCCATGAAAACGGACAGTTCCCATGATTAGTATTGTTCTATAGTGTCAATGTTAGTATCATTCCAAAGAAATTAATTTTGCGGCGTTTGCAGTTATAATTTTGTGAACGGACATTTTCCCATGATACTATATATACAATATAAATAGTATTAAGTATCAAGGGGGAGGCCCTTGGGCATTAAAAATGCTCAATGGTTCTTGTACTATTATACTAGGATTATTTGGTTCTTGTACTGTTATATTAAGATTATTCGAAGGACAAAACTTTTTTGGCAAATATTTAAACAGACACCAAATTATTGTTACAGCAACAGACATCATAACCACAGTGGATGTAGCCAATATATATTGTTTCTTTATTAGGTCATTTTTTCGTATTGTTAATATGTAACTCTTTTACCATTTCCAAGGATAAAATGTCACTGATTCCATCCCTATCGGAAGACTTTTGAAGAATCGAAGGCAACGGATAACTAAATTTTCTCATCAATTTCAATTGAAACATTATGATGTTTAATTAGAAATGTTCCGTCAAGATCAATTCCTATACAGATCTTTCTCTTGTAATCATTTGTGAATTCTATATCAGAAGATATTTCTTCAATATTGGATACGTGTTGTGCGTTAGAGTTCTCACAAAAATGTTCTTTACTATCTAATAATGGTGGAATACAAGTTGTATTGCTTATATCTATAATGTTGTTTTCTTCACATATTATTTATTATATTATATTTTTCACATTTGTTTATTATATCAAATATTTTATTCTTGTTTTTCAATACATTTTTATATTCAAATTTAAAAATATTATTTTTATTTTTTATTGGTAATACTAGAAATTTTGTATAAACTTCTGTATTAATTGTGGGTATTGAAAGATATAAATCATTTCATTATTATTAAAAGCAATTTTAGTTTCGGCAAATTCTAACATTTCATCTATATTTAAATAAGGTACATTTTTCTTTTCGAACACTTTTTGAATTACATATATTTTTTCTTGATTTAATAAAAATGAATTAGCAATGTTCTTAGTTTGATTGTTTAAAAATATTTTCAATATATCGTTAGTGATTTTCCTTAATTCGTTTATTTTTTCTCTGATAGTTTATTTATTATAAATTGATTATTATTATTTTGCAAGACGTTGTTAATTTTATTTACTAAAATTTCCTGATCATATCTATCAGGAGTTCCTGCTATCCACTTCCAAGCGAATCCCAGGAGGACGAATGATCTTTTTTGTTTACTTTTACTTAATCTATGAATAATATTTTCAGCTTCTTTCAAATGATTTAATAATATGGGTATATAGGGATGGGTTTCTGAGATATTTTGGACAATGTCTTGCTTAGTTGCCATTATAACGTCTTTGAATTCTCCTAAGTCTATTTCATGTATTATTTTTAAGGAACCTTCTTGAATTATGATTTCCCTTTCTTTAATGGCAATAGTTTAGAATTTGAATTTCTGCTGCACAATTGACAGCCAATATTCTGAAATAATAATAGTTTATTTCCTTAAGTCCTTGCTTTTTACTTTTTTAAACATATTTTTTTTTTATTAATTGTTTTATTTTCATATTGAGGTGACGTGTTCGTGGAATATTTTGGTTTCTCAAGTTTTCCTCATATATTTTTTATTCCCCGATTCTGTAATTACTGTACTATTTTTATTTTCTTTTAGTATTTCTTTTTATATCTAGGGGATAATTTGTTACCTATTCTTTTGCTTGTTTTTACGTAAATTGTTTCACCTACATTATAGTTTCTAAACTGTTCTCTATTCTTATTGTGGTACCTAAGGTCAGCGTTTTGTTTTTCTTGTAATCTAACTTTATTTTCTTCCCTTTCTAAGTTTATTTCGTAAGGATTTGTTCCTACTCTGCGACCAAAAAACATTTCTACTGGCTTACGGTTCGTTGTAGAATGTACGCTGTAATTGTATCTAATTATTGCTTTGTTCAAAAGGTCTTCGAAAGATGTATGTGTCTCTTCTACTTTAACACAGCGCATAATTTCTGACAAAGTTGAGTGAAATCATTCTATCTGTCCATTTACTATGCTGGTATAAGGTGGAGCTTTAATGTCCAATTGGTCTTCCAATAAATGTAATATGGGTGCGGAACTGAGAGCTTTCTCATTGTCAATTATTAATTTTTTTGGTACTCAAAAGGCCATTAAAATGTCCATGAGTGGTTTCTTTATGTCCTGACTAGCTCTAGATTTTAGTATTTTGGCCTGTACAAATTTTGAGAATTTGTCTATTGCTGTTAGTAATACGTGATTGTCTGTGTAATAAAAGTTAATATGAACAATGTGTCCTGGATACTGTGGAATCGGTGTCTCTTGTATGTTGGCTTAACAGGATGTCTTTCATATTTTTGCTCTTTACAAACTTTGCACTGTTTAAGGCTCTATCAATTTTTTCTTGCACTTTAGGGAAATAAATTTTTTCTAATAACTGTTTTTTGTTGTCTTTACGATTTCTATGTGCTCGTCTATGTTCCATTATAATTTCATTTTCCTGATCTGTTTCATCAGTAATGTCTCTAACAATGTTCCTAGCAAAACGGACTTTGTAATTTGTAAAATGTGAGCCATAAATTTTATGTATCATTCCCAAAACACTTTCTTCAGTATCCAAGCCATTGGATACAGACGGATTAAAGCATCTTTTTAACAAGTTAATTATCTTCTCTTGATTATATGAAGGTTCTATTATTGTATGTGTAAGGTATGTTGAAAAAACTATTTCAAATTTATATGGAGAAACATCTCCTATTTTAAGAAAAATCTGGTTTTTAAATAAATAGGTTCGTCAGCTATTTGAATTAATACCGGTAAAGTACTTTCGTCACTATGTACGGTTGAGGTGAGAGTATTTATATGGTAGTTAAATGATGTTCTAGATAATGCATCGGCTACCACATTGGATTTGCCTGGTTTGTAAACTAATTCGTAATTATATTCTTCTAAGATGGCTTTCCATCTTTTTAACTTCATATTATTGCTTTTATTAAAGTAAGTGTAAGTGGTTGATGGTCTGTGAATATTTTAACTGCCATATAAGTAATTTCTCAATTTTTTTTAGAGCCCAAATTATTGCTAACATTTCTTTTTCATTTGTGGCAGAATATTTCTCCTTCTTTTTCAAAGTTCTAGAGATAAAAGTTATCGGTATATCATCCTGTGCCAAAACTGCGCCTATTGCATGGTTTGATGCATTTGTGGTAAGTTGGAATTCTTTATTGCAGTCTGGATAAACCAACATTACATCTTCTGTAGCCAATGTGTTTTTTAATTTATTGAAAGATTCTATTGCTTGTTTGTCAAGTGATATTGTTATATTGGATAATGCATTTTTTGAAATTTTGCCCTTGTCTCCTCTTAAAAGAGTTGTTAAAGGTTTGGCTAATTAGGAATAATCTTTTATAATTTCCGTTTTTGGTGTTGGAAAATTCTTTATTGCTTCCACTTTTTTAGGATTGAATTTAACACCATGTTCGGATACAACAAATCCAAGATATTCAACTTCCGACTTAAAAAAGTCGTATTTGTCCATCCATAGCTTCATATTTGCTTTTCTAAAGTAGAAAATATCTTTTTCAGATCATCATAATGTGTTCTTTCATCTTTGCCAAACACAATTATATCATCAATGTAAACAAAACATCTTGTACCGATATGTTTTCTTAATATGTCATCCAATGTTCTTTCCTATATCGGACTCTTTAAGCGGGATTTTGTGAAATCCACTCTTTAAATCAATAACAGAAAAAAATTTATTTTTTCTTAATTGGGACAGAACTTCATCCATATGCATTTAATTTTCTATAATCAATAACAAGTCTATATTTCTTTTCTCCAGAATTACCTAACTTTTTTGGCACAATCCAAACTGGTGAGTTATAAGATCTGGATGGTCGTATTATTCCATCTCTCAATAAAATTCCAATCTGTTTTTCGACTTCTTCTTTTAAGGACATCGGATAAGGATACGATCTGAAATGAATTGGAGAATCTGTATTGGTACGTATGTTGCCCACTATCTTTGTAGTATATGATAACCTTTCGTCGGGTTCAACAAATAAGTTTCCACATGAATTTATTAAAGCGGACATAAATTGTTTTTGATTAACGGACATATGATTAAATTGTGCTTTGATTGTATTGACATCTTCGGATTTTAAATATGGTAATGAGGAGTCCTTCACTCTAAAAAACGGTCTATGAATTCGTCCATTTCTTCCTGGTTATTTTCATAGCTTTCTATGTATTCGGACAGTGGCTGTTCATATTCACCATCAATCCTATCAATCTGTTGTTGATAATCTTCTTCAGTAATAAGTTTTTTGTGAAAGTTTCGTTGTCTTTTATTTAGTTGTGCCACTACAGATGATGTTTAAGTCCATGAAATCTGTTGTCATATACTGGTCTGTTCATGTAGCTTATTCTTTGTGTTTGTATGGATTGGTCAACATCCATTGGCTCTGCCTTTGGTTGTGCTTTTGGCTGAATGGGTCTAGGTGATGGTATATTTGGTCTAGCATTAATGTATGGAAAATTTGGCCTAAATTGTTGAGTAGGTGCTCTATAAAAAGAATCATTTCTATTGTGAAGTGTGATTTACTCTGGCTCTACCATGCTCTTGAGCATAACTAGTTCTATAAGTTTGATTTTCTAATTTGTTGCATAATTGTAATGCTTGTGGGAGATCTACTGGTTCTTTCATTTCTAATAGTCTAGGAAGATCTCCACGTAGGCCTCTGACAAAAGTGTCTAGGGCTTTGTCCCTGTATGTTTTTGTTAAAGCTATTAAAGCTTCCTGTTGTAAATTCATACCAGATAATCTATTTAATATATATGAAAGGTGAAAATAAACCCTTTTATAGAAATCATTTATTGTTGAATTTCTATGGACTAAACTCATCATTTGATATTCTAAAGTAACTATGTCTCGTTTATCTGCAAAATGGTTAGTTAAAAATTTTATTATGGCTTTCCAATTAAGCAGAGTGTTATATGATTCTAGTATTATGTCGGCATTCTCTACTATTTTATTTCTAATTATGCTAAGAATACCGAAATACTTGGATGATCCTACAGTCGGTTCATAAATTGTTAATACCCTTTCAACACTTTCCATGAAGAAAACTAGTTTTTAACTCCTGAAAATTCCCTAATACTTTTGACTACGTCTGGTATCCTTTACAAATCGTTAATTTCTCCTGATATAATTTCCTAGTCTAGTAAACTTTGATTTTGTTGGTTGCCTAATAAATTAAGTTCGCTTAGTTGTTCCCTTAGCATAGAATGCACTATTTTTCTTACATAGCTTGTCAATTCAGTTCTGGTATTAGAGCTAGAAGGACTTATTGGATTTGGATTCGGATTTTGGTTATCCTGTTGAGAATTGTTTAAGACGGGAGGTCTAAGTGATGGGTTGGCAGTCGTCATTTTCTTTTTCTCTCTTTTAAAAAAGTGCTCGACAAAAAATAAAAATTGTGAAATCAAGAAGACTGTGTTATTATTTTCTATATTCTATATTCTTAGTTTCGATAGATCTCTTTTTTTTTTGTTACAAACAAACAGTGTTTTTCTTATTAATAAAGATTATTAATTAGTTTTTAAAACTTTTTTTTTTACTTAATTAAAATTTTCATTCAATCTTTTTTTCTTAAGGAAAATATAATAATAAATACATACAGTAATATTGTTGTTTTCATGTTGATGCTGTTGTTAATTCCGCTGCTGTTGATTCTACTGTTGATGCTGCCGTTATTTGAAATTTTCAGCCCCTTCTCTACTTCTTTTTATTACCCCTAGGCCGGGTGGTGAGGTCGTCGCCGTCTTTTTTTTTATTTAATTTTTGTTGTTCATTGACTGTTGTCTATTCTTTAATAATTTCAATAAACTTTTTTTCTTTTAAGCTTTTTTTTCTTGTAAATTTTAAAATTTCGTTGTTTATTAATATTGCCTCTTGTTATTAATATTTTTCACATTCATTATTTTTACTGTCTGAAATTCTCCACCGATAAGTGTTTTTTTTTATAATTTGTGCACATTTCTTAATTTACGTTTTTTATTGACGTAATATGTACATATGTTATTGTTGTTGCACTTTTTTTGTATTTTTATTTCGTTTTATTGTAATTTCATTGAACTTGAATATTTTTTTCACTTTTTATTGTTATTACTAAACCTTCTCTGCTAACATTTTTTTTTTTTATTATTGATATTACTGTAAATGTAAATGTGTTATTGTTAACTAATAATAGCACTCTTTTAAGTGGTATTTAATTGTTTAAAATTTATTTTCATTTTCATTTTATTATAAAAGAAATCCCGCTACACCGTACTGATAACACGTTGTTTTGTAATAGGCTCTCGATTTTTTTTTTTGGAGTATCAATGTTGGTATGGACTAAGACAAAAGTTTATATGTCCAGCAGCAGAAAGATTAAAAAAAGCGCCATAAAACAGCACACAACACGATACAAAGCAATAATTGAAGATAACTTAAGAAGCCCAAGCAGATTTATCAGGGCAACAAGTGAGTGTAAACATAGGCTCTAGGCATATTCACAAAAAGAAAAACAAAAAGAAATACGTTACATCTTTACCATCCCAAAAAGGGGAGAGAAAAAAAAATTAACTTGTGCGTGACTTTTAGAAACACAAAATTAGCAAAGAACTTATACTTCTTTCTTAAAAAACAGAAAATAGTCATAATTACCTATTATAATTACCTATTATAATTACATTTAAAGTACAATATTAGCCATTTTAACGAATGTGAGTAGCTCTTTAATATGCTTAAGATCCCACAACCTTAGTAAATCACACAAATTGTTGAAAATAGGAAAGTTGAATCTGATATTATGCCGCTTACATTTTAAAATTTGATGTTCCGCTGAGTCAACGGCATTACAAAATTCACAATAGTCTGTATTAGACCTACCAATCATCTTAAGATACACTTTATCATAGGTGTAACCACTAGCCAATCGATACAGTGTTTTAATCTGACTCGACTTGAAAACCGAATCAGATAATGGTTTAAAATTTAAGTTGGGAAAAATCTTGTAAAAAAGACGGTTGTTTTTAACCCTTGAAATGCAAAGGAGTTCTTCTTTCCATGAGTCATAAATACTGAAACGAATGCAGCGCAAAGCACCACTAGGTGTATATTTAACAGGTAGAACCCTCCCATCAATAACAGCCTCTCGAGCATACATATCAGCTTTCTCATTAAGAGTGAAACCACAATGCCCAGGAACCCACACAAAATGACATTCAAACATATCCAGACCATTTAGTAAATCATAAATTTCGGACACAATATAATTATGACCCTCCCTTCTTCGTATTAACTGCAAAGCAGATTTGCAATCACTAAAGATTACAAAACTACCTTGATCAGCGGAGACACCAATCTCAACAGCTTGTCTAATTGCAAATAGCTCAATAAAGGTGGATGACAATTTTTCTCCAATTTTAAATTTAAAGAATCTATCACAATCATGCTCAACTACAGAAAAACCAGATGTAGAGTCAGACACAGATCCATCAGTAGAGTAAACCTTGTAACAATTTTCCACATAAAAATTAAGTTTTCCAGTACATAGTGCAACCATATTTGCATTAGAGATACCCTTTTTAGAAACACTTATTGACAAGCGAATATCAAAAACAAATTTACATTTAACACTGCCCGTCAAACCATTTGAGGTGTTTCCAATCTTATTAAAAATACTTTGAAATCTGTTATAACAGTAAGTGTAACTACAATTAACATAGTTGTATTCTATTATTTGATTAAAAAGTGATTGATTAAAACATCTTACTTTAATTAACTCTTTTCTTGTGAGAAGATACGCCCTGAACTTATTGGGAAGCTCTCCAGACATGGCATATAGAAACCAAGACAACGTCTAAGAAGTTTGTTTTGTGCACCTTGAATTTTTTTATCAATATATTCAGGCGAGTTACATGTCGTCGTACGACTAGTTTCAACCTTAGAGCGCGCAAGGGATTTGTATAGATTGATCGCTTTGCTAGGAGGCATACCTCCGTTTGCCTTAATCATTAATCTGATTGCACTGAAGTTGTGAACTGAGCTCTTAATTGTACGATTGTAGTGCTCACTGAAAGTAAGACTGGTGTTAATGTCTCTACCGAGAAATCGAAAAGATTTGGTGTGATTAATTTGTACATTATTAATGCAAAAATTAATGACTTTTTTAGACCCCTTAGCGAAACAGATTGCATTCGTTTTACTCGGATTGAAAGATAAATTTAATTCGGCACACCTATTGAAGAGAATATTAGCCTTGATAGCAAGGTTATCAACCGCCTGTTGAAAAGATTTCGCAGGGGATAATTTTAAAAAATCGTCTGCATATTGAAAAACATGCCGTATACAGATTAAAAAGAGTAGGGCTTAAACAGCTGCCTTGAGGCAGACCACCATGAATTTCCACATATTCATTCCCCAACACTAGTAAACGTTTAGAAAGGAAGTTTATCCATAGACGAATATTTAAAGGAAAGCCATAATTTGACAACAACTGCCCAAATTTTATCTGATCAACACAATCATATGCCCTATTTATATCTAAAGACAGCATAACAACTTTATTACCAGCCTTTTTTTCCTTGGCAACAATAAAGGACAATTCGTTTAGACACATATTCGCAGATCTATTTTTTTGATAGGCAAAAGATTTTTTAGGAATAAGCCCATTTTGCATAATAAAATCAGTCAGCCTCCTTTTAACCATAAGATTAATAACTTTCACAAAAACAGAAAAATCGGCATACTTAATGTTGTCACAGCCAGTAGCAGCGGATTTTTTTCTAGACGAAAGCATATTAAAAAATTCTTGATATGTAAAAGGTGAAAACCCTGAAATCATGAACGGAAGAGTAGGTAAGATAATCGACGAACTTGCAGGAATATGGTTTTTAAGCAGTTCATGGTAAGCTTTGTTATTATTATCGTTCCAGATTGAAAATTTATGTCCTTTACGATCATTATGACGATATCCATTAATAAAATTCCAAAAATTACGAGCATTACCATCCTTACAGACTTCATCTATAAGGTTTGCGCGAAAATCAGATTTAGCTTTCTTCACAGCAGCTTTCCATGTTTGCAGAATATCCTCAAATTCCAAAAAATTACTGAGCGTAGAATATTTATTCAATTTTTTCCTTGCAGCTTGAAGACACGTATCCCATGAGAAGGATAAACAGGCAGAGTTAGAGAAAGTTAGATCAAGAATACTATTTGATGTAACACCATTTCGGACAGACGTAAAAATAGGTTTATTGTTGTTAAGTAATCGAAAATTATTCAAAGACATAGCCTCATGCAGAAATTTACCTTTGCTATTGATTATATGATCACCAAAAAAGGAACATCTAGCATTAAAGTCGCCAGAAAATACAACATTTCTTTCACCATCTAAAAATTCAAGAATGCTTTGAATGTTATCGCGAAGTTGATTGTCTAAATTAGGTGGAAAAAAGCACGATACAATACAAATATTTGGTTTTAAATTTTTCGTCTTAATAATAACAACATCAGAAACAGTTTGAAAAGGGACACGTCTAAACAATATACCCTTTCGAACAAGTATACCAACACCACCATAACCATCATCACGACATTTGACTATTGACATATAATTTGGAATCATGCTCTCACAAAAAGAATCATTAGGTAAAAAGATTTCGCTTAAAATACAAAAATCAATTTTATTTTTATTGATAAAGAGATCTAAAACTCCAGTATATCCTCGGACACCTTGTATGTTGTATTGCAAAAAGGAAGCTATTTTTGCTTAGACGTTGAAGAACCTGCAGCTAATCTATCAAATCGTGTCTTAAGGGTTCTAATACTTTTTGAGAAATCTACACTATCATCGGATACCCCCAGACAAGACATAAACTTTAACATAGATGAAATAAATTTTTCGAGTTCTGACACACGGACATTATTCTCACGTTTACTCGCATTATACGTAAATTGAATCTGAGGCGGAAATTGATATTCAGCAGTAGCAGAAGACTCATGTACTTTGCGTTTAACCACATTAATAAACTTGGGTCTAGTTAAAATCTTATTTACTTCCACTTGAGTATTAACAACACCTTTACTACCAGAACTTTTACTGAGGGAAGGAAAGTCATCTGCATACACATCACTATCCAAAACATTAAAATAATTCATGGTATATTTTTCTCTGTATTCTTTAAACGACAGATTTTCTATAGCCATGATGCGGTTAATGTCCCTTTCATGAGCCTTACCAGGACAAGCTCTGCTTAAAGCAGTATGTTCACTTGAATCACAAATTAAACATTTTGTAACTTTACAAGGTTTAGGACAAGCCGGTACAGCACCGCAATTCAGGCAACGTTCTAATTTTGCTTTGCAAAATTTTTGTACATGACCCAGTCTACCACATTTCATACACTGTTTAACTTTTGGTACAAAAAACTCCACGGGGAGAATGCAGAAATTTAATTTAATTTCCTTAGGTAAATGAGCACCTTTAAATCCAATTTTAAGAGTTGTGGAGGGAATCCACGTGTCTCTGTTGGTCGGATCTCTGCGCTGCAAACGCTTAACAGACTTAATTTTCATATCAAAAAGAGCGTTACACAAAATTTCATTTTTCGTACTAATCCAAACTTTTCTATAAAATTTCTAGAAATATATGCTACAAGATTTTTCCCAGTAAAATTGTTCGAAGTAACAAAGGAATTTGCATTCTCAGATGTGTCGAAAAGAGCTTGGCTCTACCATTGCTTATTACTTTTAATTCAACAAGTCCTTTGAGGTTATAATTTTTCAGATAATTATAAAAGAAAAGATTGGAAAATAACCGCGGTCGTTCACCCTTCTCGTTTTCACGCACTTCCACGAACACCACATATTTGCAAACATCATCCTTATCATAAAGGTTTATTTGTTTTTCAGCAGATTTATTAGCATCATCACGTATTGCTTGCTGATGTGTTTTTTCAACATTATTGAAATTTTTTTTTAATTTTATATTTTCATGAGACTGCGCTTTTTTTTCCTTGCAGAAATTTCACTAGAATCAGACTGAGCGTTTGATTTTTTTGCAAACATTTCATACAAATCGGATGTACCAGTAGCACCAGCAAGAGTGACAGTACAAAAATTTTCAAACTTCTGTGAGTTTAAAGTCAAAATTTTGTGCCGAGACTCCATGTGGAGGCGGCTTAATGCCTTATAGGCTTACCAAATAAAATAAAAATTCTTGAAAACAGCTACTCACAGAAATAAAGCAAAAATAAAGATACACCACACAAATTAAATAACTTCAGTAAAAAACACACTACACCACCTAAAGTCCTTTTTTTTTTTTTTTAAATAATTCACCAGAAAATTAAAAGTAATTCAAAAGTCACGCTATCAAGTTATGAGACTCTCGATTTGCAACTAATTTATGGTTCAAGTACTCATTCGTTATTTACTCATTAGAAAATTGTTTTTCTCGATTTTGTATTTTGTCAATTTTATTTAATTTTGATTTTTTTTTTTTCTTTTGTCACTTTTTATTTGAATTTGCTTTTATAATTTTTGGTTTTACTTTCATTAATTTTAGATTACAATTTTACTTTGTTGTTTTTCTTCTTTTTTTTTTTTTTAATTTACTAACTGAAAAGTGTTTTTTTATTTTAAACTACTATTTGTTAAACGCGCAAAAATTGTCCCGGCTACCGTACCTTGGAAACGGGCGGATATCAACTTTAAATCGCGCGGCAGGGGCTAACAAAAATGTGTTCCCCTTTTTGTTTGTTCGGATCCCTCACTTTAATTGTTTTTGTAACACTGAAAAGTATTTATTTGTTAACACCAAAAGGAGTATTTAATTATTATTAATTTTGTTATATCGGCGAGCCCCACGTTGGGCGCCAATTAATTAAATTTTTTTTTTTTATTGTTAAAAAAATATTATTCTTTATTAACGGTGAAAAGCGTATTTAATTTTTTTGAATTCAGAAATGAACTAACTACACCATTTCAAGGTTAAATTGAGAACCTGAAAATGAATGAAATATTTCAGTTTGAAGCATAAAAATTGGTTTATCTTATTTACTAAAAACCCAATTTTCAATATTAATTTTCTTAACTTACAATTTAAATTTTAAAATGCATTCTCTCAATTTCAATTTGTATTTTCCCAATTTCAAATGTTAAATTACCAATTTCAATTTTTATTTTCTCAATTTCAATTTGGAAGTTCCCAATTTCAATTTTGATTTTCTCAATATCAATTTTTATTTTCCCAACTTCAATTTGGATTTTACTAATTTCAAATTTTATTGAGACACAATTACAATTTTGAATTTCCCAATTTCAATTGAGATAAATTTTAAAATTTTAAATTTTTAATTCCCAATTTTAATTTTATTTTTTTCAATTACAATTTGGTTTCGTTTTCTCAATTTCAATTTTGATTTTCTCAATTTCAATTTGATTTTCTCAATTTCAATATTTACTTTCCCAATTTCAATTTGGATAAAACTTAAATTTCTCAATTTCAATTTGGTTTTCTCAATTTGAACTTGGAAGTTCTCAATTTCAATTTGGAAGTTCCCAATTTCAATTTGGTTTTCTCAATTTGAATTTGTTTTTTTCAATTTCAATTTGGTAGTTCTCAATTTCAATTTGGTTTTCTCAATTTGAATTTGGAAGTTCTCAATTTGAATTTTGTTATCTCAATTTCAATTTAGTTTTCTCAATTTGAGTTTGGTTTTCTCAATTTAAAACTTCAGTTTCCCAATTTCAACTTGCAAGTTCTCAATTATAATTTTGAAGTTCTCAATTTAACCTTAAAATGGTGTAGTTAAAATTAATTTACATCTATTTATGTTGTTCTATAAGCATCTGCCAAATGCAGTTTTTTGCATTTGCATGCAAAACTGGAATGAGGTTAAAGTGGTATTTATACCAAAGGGAGGAAACAAGGATGAACGCCTACCCAAATCGTAAGTCTCAACTCCTTTGTCCTTAAAACTATGGAGAAAACATTAGACAATTTTATAAGGGACACTTATATTAGAATAAAACCGTTCCACTATAATCAATTTGCCTATCAAAAAGGCAAAACCACTACGACGGCTATCCATGAGCTGACGAATGTAATAGAGGGGGCGTTAGAGTCTAAATATATAGCTCTCACAGCTTTCATCGACATTCAAGGAGCCTTTGATAACACGTCGTATTCTGCAATAGAAACAGCCATGGTAGACAAAGCTATACCAACGATAATAACCAGATGGGTTATTTCAATGTTAAACTCCAGAACCATCACCACTGAGCTTGCAGGGACGACTATGACAACTAGGGCCACTAGAGGTTGCCCACAAGGGAGTGTACTCTCTCCTCTAATTTGGACCATGATCATAGATGGCCTACTAATAAAGCTCAACAGTATGGGGTTTAAAACACTAGGCTATGCGGATGACATAGCCATTTGTGTTGTGGGCTGGCATGAACAAGTTCTTACCGAACAAATGCAGACAGCCCTAATATTAACACAAAAATGGTGCCAGGATAGTGGTCTTAATATTAACCCGCAAAAAACGGTCCTGGTCCCCTTCTCCAATAGGAGAAAACTTGAATTAGATAACATTTATCTAAACTTGAAATTTGGTACGTACATCTATAAATATTAGCTTCATCGATATTCCAAAAATGGGCGTATTCGGATTACAGACACGCCCACAATTAGTAAGAATCTTTATACCTGCCACAAAAGTTGACCTAAGAACTCGAAATTTAATACGCGTATACATATAATAATTATTAAGCGGTTTTATATTTATTAATATTATTTCATTTCCCTTTTTTGTGACTATTTTTTTTCTCTAATTTTCATGTATGGAGAAAGAAAAACTTTATTCGATATTCTGCTCAGCACGAAATGTGTTTAAAAAGTAATGAAATTGTACAAATTAAAAACCACAAACAATTAGAGCAATGGAAAAAAAGGAAAAAGGGAAGCAATAAGAAACAGACAACAAATAAAGTTTATTGTGGGTACATAAAACATTTCTAGCACTGCAAGCACACAACAATTAAACTTGTTGATTGTGCAGTATATGCTTTTAACTTAAAACAAAAACTGTGATATGAACAAATCTTGTAAATCAAATCTCTCGCAACTCTTACCTGTCTTACCATTTAAGCACTATTTTTGTGCAAAGAAAAGCTTCCAACAAATAATAATCAGAAAAAGAACATCAATCGCTGTTGAAGATTAAAATCACAAATAACGAATATCTTTGAGCAATTGAGCCTTCTTTCTGGTGGTTATCATCGCGCTCTTATAAACACACAACCAAGTTTTGAACACTTGTTCTTTAGTGTAAAGGAATTGAAGACTAATAAAAAATACTATATATCTGAAATTGTTGCAACAGAACACAAAAAAGTCCAAATCTTAAGTACCTTTCACATCTGTATACGCTGGGCGTGGCAGGCACATGATTATGCCCTCTAATAGTACATGTCCAAGTTCAGTTTTACGATGAGTAACGGTTTTTGTAAATTGTAGGAATGTCTGTCATTCAACCACGCCCATTTATGGTACATCGATGAATTCGATAACTATAAATATATACACCAAATTTTAACTTCTTAATTCCATTTTGGGATAGATAAATACATTTTTGTCGATTGTAGGCGTGGCTCTTGACCAATTTAAATAGGTATTTGTGTGCCTGTACAAAATGGTAGCTCAATATCTCAACATTTACCATAGTGAAAGTGCCACTAAAAGAAAAACACAGGGACGCACGGACATACATGCCTAGATCGAGCCAGATTTTGATGACGATCAAGCATACATGTACTCTGACGCGCATCCTTTTGGAATGACAAACTTCCTGCAGGGTTTAAATATAATAGCCAAACGTATACATACACATGCTTGTAAATAAGAATACATATACGTAGAAGCGTGCAATTATACTAACGATACATATACGTACTATGTGTATATAAATACAATTCACAATTGATAAAATATATAATACATCGCATGTGAAGAGGATGTATAAAATGGCAAATTACACAACACAAAATATTTGTAAAGAAATATTCAAAATATTTCAAAACATTTTTTCATCAGCATTCCTTTTTAATTTTAGTATAAATTTATTCACAACTAAAGATATGAAGTATAAGTAAAAAAAGAAATTTGGTTTAGGCCATATTTCAAACACCCTCGACATCTGGAGTATAGGCAAACTTTTGGCGGGGCGGATAGTTAGTTGTGCGAAGTAATTGTGTATGTATTTGCATCGATAATATTTTATCGATTGCAGGAGTGACTCCAAATCTTTTTTTAATAAGGCTCTTAACCCAAACACTCGAACGGTATTGGCTAAAATGTTCAAGTAATATTAATTGTACACACACACACACTTACCCTCAAATGATTCCTTTTCCTTTAAAGCATCATATTTTTTTAATGCCAATTTAATGGCAGCCAATTCCGTATCTTTGAGATTTGTTATTAAATCCAATGCCCGTTCCTCACACAATGGATAAGCACCTAACGGCAAGTGTTCACGACCGGCAGTAAATTTGGAATAGTTATGCGCCTTTCCATTTGAGAACACTGTTGATTCATATGATAGTAGGATATGACGCTTTTGTTGTTGTTGTTGTTTATTATGATAATAATTTATACTAGACAAAGTTGCGAATAATGTTTTGATTAGTGGCTCGTATCTTTGTTGTATTAAGAAAGTTCGAGGTATTTGTAGGAGAAATTGTTTTGATTTATACATGTTGACAAAATATTTTATCAATAATCGTTCAATGCATACACTTTATTATCATTACGTAGTTTCTTTCACTTGAAACCAATCACGTCACTTCTGTTTCGTTTTCATAATCTTCACATAGCGTTTGATTGACTTAAAAAAATCTTACGTATATGTATAATAATGAACCGTTTTAGTTTTTTACTGGTGCAACATAATTTTTAATTTTATTCATCACAAATTTCACGCACCTACTAAAACGTTACATAGCATGTAAATGAGGTGCGTGCTTGACCAAAATACCCTTGTGCTCTCAGCTTACGCTCTTTTTAACAATGCGTAGAGAATCAAAGCTCTCGCTACCATTCTGTGATTTTCACACCATTCAATTGAAATTTATTGCAATGGGTAGCGGTAAGCTTTTCTTACATTAATTAACATTATAATGAATAAACAATTTTTTATTTTTGTTAACAATATAATGTGGAACCTTTATAAGGACCACTCCGGTGTACGTTGTGTATATTGGAAAATTAAATATAATTTAAAACAATGATGTGCATTAAGTGGTGGCCCACATTGCTCTTGAGCCATTTAGGCCAATAAGAAGACCTACAAATTTCGTTTAATAAGAAATTAATCATATATTGTTTCTGTTATAGCCTTCCTCACTAAATAATTATTTTTAATAATAAATAAAAAGAATAATGTAAAATTTATGTTTTCCTACTATTGTATTACTATGTCAAGTTATGAAAAATAGAGGAAAACAAAGAAAAGATAGATAGATGGATAGATCTCTTTCACACTAACATTTGGGCAAGAGGTCTCTTTCATATAAAGCGGCTTAACAAGTCCACTGATTAAGTGTTCGAACACACATCCGCAAAAAATTACTCTCTTTTTTTGCTGCTAGAGCGTTTATAATAAAGCAGCAGCTGCAGCAGCAAATTTTTTCTTTAGTTTTCTTTAATTTCATAAATTCTACTCCAAAATATATGTATAAACGGATTTTATTGTAAAAATATTTAAAATAATTTATATAATGTTACTCGCATTTAAAACTTGGAAAATGTTCCAAAACAAGAGAATATGGTGGGTCCGCCCGTTTTTTCATGGCCACAAGAATGGATATACACAAATTTGAATTGCTATTTACATTGATTCAAGATAAATTTAAAAAAAAATCATACGGGCATTCGTTTATCTTTAACCATTTTGTAAATTTTTTTAATCAATTAATAAGAATCTTAGTTAAATGTGATAATACATTACAGATATTTGCAGTTTTAAATTTTTAGCGTGGGAACAAAATAAGTATATCAACTGTTCGTAAAATTATTTACGAAATGTGTAATGTTATTTGGGATAAAATAAAATGTCTTCTTTCTGAATTAAATTTATTAACATTTTGTCAAAAACGTTTTTACTTTGATCAGCCATTTTTTTTTAATTTTCATATTTCAGTTACGAAATATCACGTAAAACAAAGTTAACAAAACGGAATTGAAAATAAATTATACTAAAATGAGCTACCCTACCCGTTCTCAATATGAGAGAAAATTGAAAAAATGAGAATGTGGCTGGAGAATTAAAATAGATTTGAAGCTAGCAGCAGCTGCATTTGAAAACCCCAGCCGCAAACACATTTTCCATAAGGTTTACACATAAAAGAGAGTAAAAGAGAGTAATGTCTTTGCGGCTGCAGCTCTATTGTGTTCAAACACTAACACTTTAAAGTTCTAAAATACCACTTGATTAAGGCTTAGAAATTATTATAAAATTAAATATTTCACATCTGAATAACAAACTTAAAGAATCATGAATAAAACAGAATTACAGCGGACACCCGGAGGTCTGCGAAGAAGTTCATGAAGGTTCGCTCTGCATTTTTAGAGTAAGTTGCTATAAGTGTTTGAACACAATAGAGCTACAGCCGCAAAAAATTACTCTCTTTTTTTCACTTTGCTGCTAGACCGTTTATAATAGAGCAGCAGCCACAGCCGCAAATTTTTCTTTAGTTTTTTCATTTTTCTACTATGAAATATATGTAAATGAATGGATTTTATTGAAAAAATATTTAAAATAATTAACATAATGTTACTAGCATTTAAAACTTGAAAATGTTCCAAACCAAGAGAAGGTGGTGGGTCCGCTCGTTAAATTTAACTCGAGATGAAATTGGATTTTATAAAACAAGTTTGGTAAAGATGAAAAAAGATGATGAGGAGCATTGATTCAAGACAAGTTAAAAAAAATCACACAGGCAACCAATTAGCCCTAAAATTCGTTTATCTTTAACCATTTAACCATAACGTGTGATGCTATTTGGAATGAACTTCATCAAATATAAGTAGCACTCCCAAATGAAAACGAGTGGATTCGGATTTCTGATTCCTTTTATAACAAATCAGGTTTGCCGCATTGTTTAGGAGCAGTAGATGGGAAGCATATTACTATTTAAAATCCTAAGAGCGGTGGTTCACTTTATTACAATTATAAAAAAAGATTTAGCATTGTATTATTAGGAATTTGTCATGCAAATTTTGCGTTCACGTATGTTGATGTTAAAGATTTGGGCCGTCAAAGTGATGGTGGAGTTCTAGGAAGAAACACTTTTGGAAAAAAACTTTTCAATAACAGTTTTAACTTGTTATTTCAACCCATAAAATGTCTTCTTTTTGAATTAAATTTATTAACATTTTGTCAAAAACGTTTTTACTTTGATCAGCCATTTTTTTTTTTAATTTTCATATTTCAGTCACGTAAAACAAAGTTAACAAAACGGAATTGAAAATAAATTATACTAAAATGAGCTACCCTACCCGTCCTCAATATGAGAGAAAATTGAAAAAATGAGAATGCGACTGGAGAATTAAAATAGATTTGAAGCTAGCAGCAGCTGCATTTGAAAAACCCAGCCGCAAACACATTTTCCATAAGGTTTACACATAAAAGAGAGTAAAAGAGAGTAATTTCTTTGCGGCTGCAGCTCTATTGTGTTCAAACACTAATGTAAATTAAATACACTGTTGCATTGCTACATTGCTGCATTACTGCAATACACCACATATATATACCTCGCGTTCCGTTGCTGCAGTAAATTGGTTCATAATTTTGTTTGTCAATGCATATAGCAATTCAGAAAAGTTATGAGTTGGCCTATTTCTTGCATTGCTACAATAATGCATTAAAGTATTGTGTTTAATCGTATATAATATATACAAGCAATCCATTTTGATGCACTGCAAAATATATGCATGAGACCTAACGCGAGCTCTTTAATTCGCCCTTTCGCTTATTAATTATTACTTAGTCACAGTTAATTAGAATCGTACTTACATTTGTCGAAGTTTGAAGACTTTTGGGATAAAAAAAGAATAGTAAACTATTATGGAGATTTCTTTTGAAAATCTACAACAACTATGTCGTATTTGCTTACAAAGAGGGGAAGTGAATTTAAAAGACAACCAAATCGATATTGAACAAATAAGTTCTAATGAGAATTCCGAGAAGTTTAATACTAAACAGTTTACAATTGCGGACTTATTTCAAATATTCAGAAATGAGGTAAGTTTTATTAAATTTATATAAAATCCCCTCTTTATTGTGTTACACATTTAAGGTGGATATATTAGAATTGATGGATGAATTACCTTTGATTTGTTGCGAATGTTTAAATGATCTGAAATATTGTTATATGTTCTATATCAAATTACATAAATCTCATATTCAAATGAAACAGTTATATCAAGAAGCCTTAAACAATGTAATACAATGTGTGGAGGAAGAACACTTAATAGAAGAGGAAAAAAAGGAAGAACATATTATTAAGGTAGAAGCTGGTAAAATGGAGCAGGGATTATGTGTAAAAGATCATAAACTTATAACAAGTTGTTTAACATCATCTCAATTAGGTAAAGAAGATTTTAGTATATATGAAAATGGCAAAAAACCTGCTGATAATGCAATATTATCTGAGCGAAAATCTTCAAAGGAGAATGGCATAGGTGATCATTTCGTTATTGTGGTCCCACAATTTGTACCCGCCATCTTTGAAATAAGCTCTAGGAAATTAATAGATTCTCATCGACCTTCCCGCAAATTATTGACTGTAGAATGTCAAGCGATAGAGGTAACGGATTTGAGCCAGTTGCAAACACTTGATAACATTTTTACGGATCACGAACATGAAAATTCTACAGAACCTGAAGCAATGTATATGTGCCAGTACTGTCCGCAAGCCTTCACCAAATTTACGTATCTAAAAAATCATTTACAAAAAGTTCATATATGTAAATTCTGCATCCAGGCTTTTAAATTAACTGCAGATTTGTTTAAGCATATAAGAGAAGTACACACGGAACACAAATGTGCCGTTTGTAACAAAAAACTGAGCTCTCATAGTAATTTAAGAAATCACATCAAACGAGTTCACGCTATAAAGTTACCTGGGGAAATGGTTTTGCTTGATATTATTAGAAAACCAATAACTCGTCAAGTAGATGATGTTGTGTATTTAGATCTTTCAGAGTCAAAATGATGACAAAATGCACATATTGCAGATAAAACTTTGTTATATAAGCCATATAGCGACGGGCAGTAGTATTACAAATGTATATATGCGAAATGTTTAAAACACTCTAAAGGAAGCATCGGAAACAAAGCTAATTATATGGTATCTCAATTAGCATCGAATTCAGATTTGATCTTAAAGCACATTTTTATGTGTTTAGGTACGTCTGTGTATGGAAATTACTAAACTCCTTTCGTTTCAAAAGCATGGGTAGTCTTTCTAGCCTCGCAATTTAACAAAAACTGATTATTTAAAGGCGTAGTTTTTATTAATCATAAGAGTTGAAAAATGACACACATGTAGCTCTTGGTGCATAGGTTATTCAAGATTGACCTAAACAGAATTTAGTTTTTATACCCTCCATATTAGTGATGCGGGTATACTAAGTTTGTCGTTCCGTTTGCAACACCCAGATGGAGGCGTCAGAGACCCTACGAAGTATATATATTCTTGATCAGCGTCGAAAAATGAGTCGATTTAGACGTGTATGTCCCCGTATGTTTGTTGGCATTCTCACGGTCGTAAATTTCGAGACATTCAGCTGAAATTTTATACAGGCACTTTTAGTTTTTGCACGCAGATCGCTACTTAAAGTGGGCAAAATTGGTCAAGAGCCACGCCCGCAATCGACAAAAATCTATATATCTGACACGAAAATTGGGCTATAAACTTGAAATCTGGTACACATAATTATAGTTATACCCTTCATCGATGAGCCTAAAATGGGCGTGATAGGATAACAGACATTGACAAAAACTTTATATCTGGCACAAAAATTTACCTATAAAGTTGAAATTTGGTGTACATATGCATAGTTATCCCATCCACCGATGTGTTAAAAATGGGCGGGATCGGATAACAGACGCCCACAATTTACAAAAAAACCATATTCACCATAAAATTACTTGCAAGATGATACGTAATACATACACTATTAGAGGACATAACAACATACTAGCCACGCCCACTATTGTAGATATGGAGGGTATTTAAGATTTGGCCTAAACCAAATTTAGTTTTCTTACTTGTTTTTACTTGATTACTCTTCAAACAATACTTTACACACCTCAAACAATACGTTTTTTTTTTTATTTAAAGTTGAAATTACGTAATTAACTTATACATTATTAAATCTTATTAATAATATTTTAGAACTTAGAACGAACTATTTTATAAACTAATCATTAAACTTTACGTACAATTATTCTCACGCTGTCCTGGTAAATTGCGTAATTCTTGATTAAGTGTTTTTAGTAGTGGATATTTGCCACAACCGCAGCGGCCACGGAAATCATCTAAATCTAAAGCCCATATCATACCACCTCCCAAGCCCTGTCGTCTCACATACTGAGCCTTGCGACGTACATCTGCTACATCATCATATGACACCCACTGGTTGCCACTGTACGCGTAAGGTCCTATACGCTTTTGAGAATCTCTTACAACCATCCAACCACCGTTACTCACTTGTTCACAGATCTCATAGAAAGCCAAAAATCCACTTTGTCTAGTATAAGTGCCAGCGCGACCAGGTCCTGTACTCCTATCGTTGAGACTGCGCTGAGAATTTTCCGCTAAAGAAAAAGACTGCCCATATAATGGCATACCCATAATTAGTTTATGTGGCGGTGCACCCTTGGCTATCCAATGATGTATGCTAAAGTTAGCATTAAAGTGTAAATTACTATCTCCTTCCACATAATAGAGAGGAGCTACATGTCCAGTTTGCCGATCCCAGTGTCCGTGAAAATCATATGTCATAACACCAATCCAATCGAAATAACTTGCTAGCTTTGCGACTTCATAACCAGCATCAATGACTATTTTACTAGGCGATACAGCAGCGGATAATAAAAGAGATTTGGGCTTAAAGGCTTCATGTAATTCATGCACTAAGGCTGTAAATGCAGCTTTTTCATTTGGGGAACCCTTAGAACAATCCACTTGCCAGCACACAGGATATTCCCAATCTAAATCAAGGCCTTCGAAATCATACTTTTCGATAAAACTCAAAACATTTTCAACAAAACGCCTTCGAGCTTCTGGATTCAAGACCATTTGAGCATATTTACTACCAAGGGAATCATTCCATCCACCGATAGCCACACTAACACGTATGCCCTTCTTTTTGTAGGCGACAACACGTTCATAAAACTTATTATCAATGTCAGCCCAAGCATCGTGCGCACTAATAGTCAAGGTATTGCTGTTCAAAACAGCAAAGCCGTACACAACATGGGTGCACAGGTTCGCATCTATATCTTCGGGTAAATATTTGCCCTGCCCCAGACGATACCAAGCCCAATTAGTAAAGTAGCATACAACCTTATATTGATTATTGTCAATTAACGAAGGAGTAGATGACCTAGGTTGGTGATACGTTGGTTTTTTGGTGGAAGTAATTGTAGGCTTTTTGGTAGGTTTACTGGTAACTGTAGGTATTGCAGGTTTTGGTTTCTGGGCTATCGGACGTGGAATGATAGTTTGACCTTTGCATTGTGAAGATTGCGGCCAATCACAATAATTCTGATTCCAATGTAAACCAGATGGACATCTATAATGCGAGCATTCGGTTAAGTTTTTAAAAACTCTGTAAATTATTACTTTAATTACTTTTGCTCCACGTATTTGCCATACTGGCAAATGTAATATTTGTTGCAGTCTCTCTTGTGAGCAGCATAAATTTTACCTCTACAATCTAAATGTGTTGAAAGTTGGGTTAAAGGCTTTGCAGGCTTTTCTGTTATAACATGTGAAATAGCTTGAGAAAAACCAAGAGTACTAGCAATTGGTTTTGGTTTCCATTCCACTTCATTTGGTGCTGTTAGTTGAGAATCATCCAAAACTATAATGAATTGGAAAATAGTTTAAAAAAATTGGAAATCGGAAGCAACCTAAACATCTATACACGGTATGCGTGGTCGTGCTACGCTAAGGAGGATGTGCAAGATTGACCCAAGCCAAATTTAGTTTTTACTTGTTTTTTTCTAAACCTAGACTTACTCATCGTTTTATCCATTGCTTCCAACATGCAATTCGGTCTGGGATTTGCATAGTTTCTCAATACGCGATTTATGGTCTTTAGCAAAGGGTATGACTCACAATTGCACACATTTTTAAAATCATCCAAATCAAGAGCCCATATCATAGCACCACCTAAACCCATCGCCTTAACATACTCCGACTTGTGACGTATCATTAAAGAATCATCAAAGGAAACCCACTGATCACGTAAATAAGCGTAAGGTCCCATACGTCCTTTAGGATCTCTCACAACATTCCAACCACGCTTTTGAATATAAGCACATATCTCATAATATGACAAAAATCCTCTTGATCTGGTGGCTTCTCCAGCCTCACCTCCTCCATAAGTAGGAGCACTTAGGCCGTGCTCGTTTGTTTGTGCCAAAGTAAAGGATTGACCATACATTGGCATGCCCATTACCAATTTTTTTCGATCCGCACCCTTGTCTATCCAATAGTTAATCGAAAAGTTAGCGTTGAAAGTAAGCGTACCAGATGGATGATCATACATGGGAGCCACATGACCCGTTTTTTTATCCCATTGCCCATGGTAATCATAGCACATTACTGCTATCCAATCAAAGTACTTGGTCAATTGAGAAACATCATAACCAGCATCGATTACTTTTTTATTGGGTGACACTGCCGACGACAACAGCCAACCGCGAGGTTTAAAGGTTTGTGATAATTGACGCACAAACGTACTGAAAGCCTGCATTTCATCTGGATGCCCCGCATTGCAATTAACTTGCCAGCACACTGGATATTCCCAATCCAAGTCCAGACCGTCGAAACCATATTTGTCAATAAAATCTATAACCGCTCTTATAAAACGTGATGTAGCCGCTTCATCACGAACTAAACGTGAATATTTATCTCCCGCTGAATCATTCCAACCACCTATGGCTACGGTAACCTTAATACCTTTTTTTCGATATGCAACAACACGTTCAAAAAAGTGATTATCTATATCGGCCCAAGTATCGTGTGGTTGTATAGTTAATGTTTCACGATTTAAAACAGCAAACCCATAAACAATATGTGTGCACAAGTCTGAATCAATATCCTCTGGTAAATATTTTCCACCTTTCTGCCGATACCAAGCCCAATTCGTAAAGTAACAAACCACTTTGAAATCATTCGAAGTGATAGTTTCCGAAGATAATACTGGGAAAGAAATGTTCTCTATTTCTCCATCGTGCGTCGTACCTAATGCACTTTCTATAATTTCTGGAGAATTTTCAGAGTCTTGTGAATTTGAGAAACTCTCTATTTCAGGTCTATCTATTTCATGTGATTGAAAACCAGCTAAAGTGATTAACTTTAATTTAATACCAATGTTCATATATGTAACGATTAAACAGGTACTAACGTGTAAGTTCGTAGTCATTGGGAGCATCTTTAAGAACGTCATGAATTTGCATAAGTAAAGGATGCGCTCCATCGCCACAACGATTTCGAAAGTCATCCAAGTCCAAAGCCCACACCATACCCCCTCCTAAATCCTGCGCTCGTATTAATTGAGATTTTTTTCGTAACATTTCAGGATCGTCATATGAGACCCATTGATTACCCTTGCGAGCAAAGGGCCCCATGCGTCCTTTATTATCCTGCACCACTTCCCAACCTTGATACTTTACACGATCACATATCTTTAAAACAATTTGGCACATCAGATAGGATTATAAAAAGACATTATGTTTAGTCACCTCATAGTATGCCAAAAATCCAGCTGATCTGGTAAATTCTCCAGCCTCACCAGGTCCGGAAGTCTTGTCATTTAGCCCATTATTTTTAATATTCTCTAAAGTAAATGATTGACCATACAATGGCATACCCATTACAAGTTTACGAGAAGGTGCACCTTTTTGTATCCAATAATTGATGGAATAATTCTAGCAAAGAAAAGTAATTATAGCGTTAAATTTTTTTTTTAAAGAAAAAAATGTATAAACTTACCGTATTAAAATAAAATAGACTATCGTCAGGGTGATAGAATAAAGGAGCTACGTGACCAGTCTTTTTATCCCATTGACCATGGAAATCATAAGTCATAATAGCAATCCAATCGAAGTATTGAGCTAAGATAGGGACATTATAACCTGCATCCACAATTACTTTGCTTGGCGAAACTGCAGCAGACAATAGCAGACCCCTGGGTCTAAATGCTTCCGACAGCTCTTGAACTAATTTCGTAAAACCTTTTTTTTCATCGGGCATACCTTTTTTACAGTCTGTTTGCCAACAAACGGGATATTCCCAGTCTAAATCTAAACCTTCGAAACCATATCTTTCCAAGAAGTCTAATACATGTCTAACAAAACGTGTACGAGCTTCAGCGTTACGCACCAATCTACTATATTTATCTCCCTGAGAATCGTTCCAACCACCCAAAGCTAAACTAACTTTGATGCCCTCTTTCTTCAAACCACTGACGCGTGTGTAAAAGTTGTTATCTATATCAGCCCAGGAATCATGCGTTCTCAAAGTTAAATCCGAGTAGTCCAGTACAACGAAACCGTACACAATATGAGTACAGAGATCAGTGTTAATATCATCGGGAGTATAGCGACCTAAGCCTTGCCGATACCATGCCCAATTAGTAAAATAGCATACAATTTTATAATAACCACTCAATGGTTTCACGTTGGGCCTGTTTGTGGGGTACACTGGACGTTGAGTAGTAACTGGCCGCAATGTAGTCGTTGAGGGAACAGGTTTTGGTCTAGGTGGTTTACCATCTATTTCATTATCTTCTCCACCGTTTCCATTTTCAAAGCACTTTGCCACAATTGGCCAATCACAATTACTTAGAGTTGCACTAAAATGTGAACCGGGAGGACAATCACCCGCTTGTAAACGATTCCACAGACAGAACAAAAACTTGGTGCAATCACCTGGGTAAGGTACAAGTTGTTCCCCATTGCAGGGATCTTCAGGATTGGCCATACTCTGCACTAAACGCAAATAACGTTCAGTCGTGATACACTTGACATTTTCCGGCCAATCACAAATTTTTCGTATGGCATCCCAATGCAGACCGCCGCCGCAGGAGTTGGGCAGTAACGCACCATTTACGCATATGTAATATTGACCACAATTCCGATGCGTATAGTATTCACCTTCATTACATCTGGAACTGAAGGGAGGTCTCTCATTTATTGGCTTCCTTGTGGTTTGCTCACTTAGAGGCCTTAGTGGTTTTTTGCTGTTCCAATAAGGAGATATGGTGGTCGTGTATTTTATTGGACGGTTAGTAGTTAAAAGAGGTCGGCCCGTTGTATTTATAGGCTTCTGTTTAATAGGCTTACAATTGGCAGCAGTTGGCCAATCACAGTTTTTATTGCGATCATTCCAATGTAAACCACCCGGGCAATATTGCAGCCTCAGTTCACCGTGCATAATGCAATGATAATAGGCATTGCAATTTTGGGGATCTGCATAGAATTGTCCTGCCTCACAATTAGAAGGCTGTACCACGGGTCGCATGATGGTTTGTGGAGGTATAGTGGTCTGAGAACTTTGTGAGACTTGTGTCGGTTTATAAGTTACAGGCATACGTTTAGGCGTTGTACCAATCGTTGTTCTTCTTGTCGTTGCAGTAGAAGGGGGCCTGATTGTAGTTGTAGTTGAGATTGGCACCCACCAAACTGTTGAAGTTGATGTAATATGTTGATGTAAAGAGCCATCACTACTAATAGGTGTCATTGTCGGGGGCAATGGCGTTATTGGAACGGGTGGTCGTTCACAATTATTTCGTAAAGGAGGTTCTGTACTTAAACGTCCTAAGGCTCGATTAATAGCTCTTAATAATGGAAAGGGTTCACTGCAACAACGATTTTGAAAATCATCCAAATCAATGGTCCAGGCTGCGACACCCCTAAAACCAGAGTTCAACACATAACGAGCCTTTGCTTCTACTGAGGTAGTATCTTCGTACCCCACCCACTGATTTCGGAGCACAGCATATGGACCTGCTTTACGCTCAGGATTTTGACCTACCAACCACTTATTTTTACGGATTCGTTGACAAATTTCATAGTAGGCCAACATCCCCGGCTGTTTGGTAAATTCTCCCGCTTTACCTGGGCCATTGCTGGGTATTCCCTCACCCACTAATTGATTATATTCCTTTTCTAAAGTAAATGTTTGTCCGTAAAAAGGAATACTCATAATAATACGTTCCTTTCTAGCTCCTAACTTCAGAAGAAGCTGCATTGTATAGTCGGTATTGTATTGTGGGTATTTATCACTTTTACGACCATACAAAGGACTGACATGACCTGTCTGACCCTCCCAAGCCCCATGGTAATCGTAAGACATAACTGTAAGATAATCCACAATTTTAGAAAGCTCGGGGAATTCATACCCTTCGGTAATAATCTCTCTATAACCAGATATAGCGACACCCAATTGAAGTGACTTGTCAACTCGATTAAATTCGGTTCGTACATCACGTAGCAGTCGAGTAAAATTTGGTTTATCACTAGAAGGCCCTTTGGAACAATCGCTTTGCCAACACTTGGGATAATTCCAGTCCAAATGTAAACCCGCAAAACCATAACGTTTTAAGAAACCCACCAAAGTGGAGGCGAATACCCTTCTTTTGATATCATCTGAAGCTAACCGTGAGTACTTGTCTCCTGACGAATCCGTCCATCCACCCAAAGCGATTAACACTGGGATGCCCATGGCTATTGTACGATTATAAAATCGATTATCTATATCGACCCAAGGATCAAACTCCTTAATGCTGAGATGATCTGGGTCCAAGGAAGCAAAAGAATAAATAATTTTTGTACATAGACTTTTATCTAAACGTTCGGGCACAAATTGCCCATCGCTATCACGATGAAACGCCCAATTAGTTATGTAGCATAAAACCTCAGGTAAATTGTTAAAATCCTTTTTCGGTTTGGGGGCTTTAAAATGAGCCAATGCACCATAAGGACGATTTGAATTTAAAAGATCACCGTCATAATCATCAACACCTTCTGGACTAAGCAAGGAGGAGCTAACATTATAAGCATCATAAGCCAAAGGCTGAGCTTGTTGCAAATTATTAATTTCAGATGCCTTTACTAATTGCTGATATGGAGAATCAGAACGATAAGGTTGGGGTTGCTCAAATTTCACTTCATCATTACGTATAATAAAAGCCGTATATTTATCGGAAATA
This sequence comes from Crataerina pallida, assembly GCA_949710015.1. NCBI lineage: Eukaryota > Metazoa > Arthropoda > Insecta > Diptera > Hippoboscidae > Crataerina > Crataerina pallida. Next base: position 23,420,909 of record OX453289.1, on the reverse strand, counting down.
GACCACGGATCATATTGCGAAAAAGTCTCCACTTCTTCATTAAGATCGCTAATATAATCCAGTGGAATTGCAAAATTCTCTAAATTTTCATATGCCGCTTCGTCTGATGTAATCACATTATTCACACCTAATTTATCCTGAGTAAAATCATATTCGATGCCGTTATTATTGGGTAAAGCTTCGACAGCAGCACGTACAAAAGTCTTGTCAGAAGATTCATCTTTAAGTTGTGCAACAGTTTGTTCATTTATGGATGGCACACTTTCAACAGCACTACGTAACGGTAAAAAGACATCACCAAAACCAGGTATGGAACTAAAGCGACTCAATTGCTCTGTAGCACCTCTCTCTGGTGGACTCTCTACACTTGTCCGTATAAAAGAAGGCCCAGCACGTATTTGGTTATTTTGATTTTCAGAGATTTCAAGTCGTATATGTGCGCATGCTAACGTAGCATAGCAAAGGAACTGCAACATGTTAAGAATAAACAGTCGCAATATTATAGTCGGTTACAACAAACTACTTACACCACTTAGTTCCACAACTTATCCTATTTTTTGTTCAGTGGTATCAATCAACGACAGTCATAGACAAGAAAAGTGGTAATAAAAATGGTTCGATCCAGTTACAATTTACCACATACAATTATTGCGCTTGTAAAGCTTTTGTTAATAAATATTAAGATTTGCTAACTTTGATCATATAAAGACGTATTTCATAATAACGCCTTAAACGAGAAGGAATTCTAAAAATGGTTCAATTCAAACCATTTGTAATAGAGCTTCCCCTTGGGCCACTACTTGCCCTTGTATCGAAATCTATTAAACGAAATATATTTTTAGAAACTGACGTGTTTCTGCCGCACAACTCTCATGCACAGACAACAGATGAAAAGAAGGGCGTGCCTAAAGCGATCGAATAAATTAAATTAAAGGTGGGTGTAGGAATTATAAACGTCCGCATAACTAGCATTATCGTAGGGTATACAAATTATTACAATAATACGTATATATCTATAAATATTGAAAAGAAATGTTCTCTTACCAATAAGCTGCTGTTAGCTATAAATGCAGGACTTGGGATTGCCATTATCATTCTCTTCACATAAGGCTTTCACTAGAATGATAGAGAACGATATATATTATATATATATATTATATATTTATGTGCACTATACTTGAAACAAAGAATGTTTTCATGAGTTAATCTCTTGCTATGTATATAAGTGTAAACATTCGTATATACCCGGACAATATAAATGATTGCGTGTGTGCTGTTGGAATATTAAGTATTCACCAGTGAATAAGCTATTGGCTTGTTGACAAATTAGGAAGTACAATAAGGGTCATTAACTGTTACTTTTACCTTACAGTGTTTTTCATACATATTTATACACTTTTAATACTAGGATTTATTGTATAATGAAACAAATAACATAATATCAAGTAAATCAAATTTTGCAAATTGTTGGCGTACCCGTCGGCCCCTCCCCTTTGGGTACATCGATATAGGAGCTGCTTATAAATATACCATTTTTTGCGACCGTGGGGGTGTCAACAGCAGAAAGACGCACAGACATGTTGCCGTTAGTATGGAAGAACATTTAAGTAATAATAACGCTACGTTTACACTGACGAGGTTGTTCGAGTTAACACGTTACCTAACTATTTACGTTTATAGTGATATGATTAAAACTTTAATATTTTATGTTAATACAATTTTGTATACAATTGCTAATAAAAATATTGCTTTTTGCAATATTGAAAAGCAAAAAAAAAAATATAAAGTTGTACGAAAAATATTTGACTTTACATAAAAAAAGAATCGGCATTTTTAATTTATTTCATATATTAGTATTTTTAGGTACTTTTTCAGAGTTACATTGAAATTTAAGATCGTTAACTACGTGGTTATCTGCTAACTACTTTAATGAGGTTGTTAAATTTTATATGGGTAACCATCCAAAAATCAAGGTGGTTAAGAAGATAACCCTCTCAACCGCGATAACCTCGTCAGTGTAAACGTAGTGCTACTTTCGTGAATATTAATCAGACTTATTTTGATATCTTACAAAATACCACTGAATAGAGAGAGACAGAGAAACCTGTTTATTATCAACAAACAATTAACATTAAAGTTCCATTTAAATATTTTAAGAGTGTCTTATGAATATATTAAAAACTCCAATAAACAGTAAACGAAATTACTTAAATTACTCTGCGTACACATTGCTATCTTGCCATTTACATTATGTTGTGTCATGTTATGGGATGGTATGTCACTAACATAAAGGCAATTCAAACGTTGAAGAAGAAAGATCATCAATCTTTTAAGAAGCAGTTTAATAAGATGGATAATTTTTCATAGTATCACTCACACCGAAACAGAATTATACTCTAAGAAACGAGTCTCAATTAAGCTACCAATAACCAAGACGCCTCAACTGAGCAAGATAAATGTACAAAGTAAGTAGTTCAATTCAGTTTATATACTTAGCAAGTTTTCGCGGTTAATTTTATATCCTCCATCTTTGTGATTAGAGTATACTAAGTTTGTCATTCCATTTGCAACACCTTGAAGAGACTACAAGGAATGTATTATATTGAGCAGCATCAAAATCTCAGTCGATCCGGACATGTTTATCTATTTGTTTATAATTACCCAGACACCAAAAATGGTCGTAGTCGGACTATATACTATATAGAGGGCGTAGTCATGTACCTGCCACGCTCACCGTTTCTATGCAGTAGTGAAGTATATTTAAGATTTGGTCGATATAGCATAGTAAAAGTACAGTTTTTATTTGATAGAATTTGGGCCTCTGTCGCAACAATGATCAACTTTAAAGGAATTTTAATACCGTAGTGCTGACACCTTCCTATGCCAATTGATCGCTTTTATATAAACCAAGATAAATGATGTTGTTAGTTAATAAATAAAATTGACTTTGCGTTCAATTTTTCAAGCCAAGTATCCAGTTTATGAATATTGAATGCTTAATGCGTAATGGTAATTAATAGTTACGTTAAATTAATAATTTACTGAGACATTTATAGACTGAAAGTATATAATAAAGACAATTTAAACAAGTAACACGCAAAGTATGACATGCACCAAATCTTAAATACCCTTCACATATATATGCGAACAGAGGGCGCTGCTGGCATATATCAACTCGCAGGATGGGAATCTGCTCCATGTATTTTCTTTCTTTATAAGTTGTGTGTCATACAACCATGTCCACTGTTGAATTGATCGTTTTTTGTCGATTAAGGGCGTAGCACTTGTCCAATGTTGCCCAAATAATATATAGCAACTAGAAATATTTATATGAATATCTCAAAATTTACGACCGTGAGAGTACCAAAAATAGGCAGACACAAGCACGCACATTACCAGGACTTCATGCATATAATAAAATGACGAGCTTGCTATACCCACCATCCTGTGTGAAGGGTGTAAAAGCATTTAAAACTTATTCATTACTTAAAGATAAACGCACTCCAGTTTTAATTAAATTAAATGATTGGCGTGTTTTTTGAGTCATAAACGAACGCCCATGATTTATATGAAAACGCTTATAAGGAAACATCCTTTCGTATTTTATAATAAAATTAAACAAACTGACACAACGAACTTGTTTACAATTGTATAATGATGGCGTTATTAGAAAAAGTGGGGAAATATTAAAAATAACCACAATAACGCTGTAATTAAAAGTGCTTCTGGCATTGGTGATTTTATTTTACCAGCCGCGCTATATTAACCACAACAGTAAACTGTGATGGGATCTGTCACCTTTTTTATACATTACTGATTATTTAATAAGCAATTTTTATACTCAGACTGTAACACTAATAGGCAGAAATGATGTTGAAGGGCTTTTCAGATTATAAAATATCCTTTCTTTACCGTTTACCATAAAAAGGTGTAAGATGAAAACATGCTTTGATTAATAAATGTTGATGCTAAGAGGTTGAAGAGCCGCGCCTACCAATTCACACATCCTCATATACAGAATTAAATGAAAACTTGTTGAACGTATCTTTATTATTTCGTCCATCAAGGTGCTGAAAACGCGTAAAGTCGTTTAAGTGCCACTCCCACTTATATTAGCTATTATGCTTGTTGCGTTTTAATAGCATTAAAGAATAAATGAAAAAGATCACTTCAATTTCTGTCCTTTTAATATTACCTGTGGAATATTCTTCCTTCTATGTTATAACATTTTTTATGCGCAACACCAAGGGTCATTTAACATTTGTCCAACCAATTAATTATTATTAATTATTTAAACGTGAATATTTTTTACTAAAAAAAACACCCACATACCCAAGAATTTATAAATTTTTCACTTTATTTTCTTTTTCAATGTTATTCCCAATGAACAACTTATCTCTTTACATATGTAACGCCACGCGCTATGTTATTACGTACCAATAAAGACCAAAGCGTACGTTAAAAGCCTCTTGAAATGTAACTGGTCATATTTTTGATCAGAACGCAACTATTTATACAAAAAGTCTTACACTCCTAAGCTCCTCGTAGTGCTTAATGTGTAGCGCGTCTACGCAAAGAAAGAAACAAGGCACGTTCACAAACTATTGAGCATAAAATGCGTTAAGAACCACTATTGTTGGTTATTGTTTAGAGATTATTATAAAGGAGAGTTTAACCGAATTGTATGAGAGTGTGTATTTGTATATATGCATGCAAAAGGAAACAACGCACAATTATTAATACAAATCATGCAGACATGTTTATATTGCGTGCTTTAGAGTAAGTGTGTGAGCTGTTTTGTAAAAAAAGTCCTCCTTGCAGAACTACACATTTGACAGTAATTTAGAAACAAGTTTTAATTCTTTTATTTCTTCTCATATAGTCTGCATATATTTTTGTGTTTGTAACTCTTTTGCCACATATGGAGTGACTTTGCTTTATAGAAGTTTTAATTGTTTTCTTCAAAGAAATCATCAATCATCCGTTTATTTGCTTGTTTACTTACCAGTAGGTGGTATATGTTTTTGAAGTACCGTTATTTTCTAAAATCTTATGCTTTTCATTAGTCGTTACGAAAATTTATATAGTATATTAATGTGAATCCCTGAGCATTGTATTCAAATTTCTTAACAAACATGATAGCAATGCTAATTCTATATTTGCTACATCAGTTTTACGGTAACTAATAAAAAAATGATTTTGACTCTTCGTAAGATCCAAAAGTTTAAGTTTACCGCTTAATCTTATGATGCGGGCTCACAATTACTCAAAATATATATTCACTTGGCTTAGAAATTAAAGAAATCATTGCTGACGCTGTTAATTTGTAATTTTATTGAAACAGCCCTGTTTTTGTTGTCAAACTCGGCAACCCTTTTCCATTTACAGCGTTGGTAAGCAAAACAAAAAAACAGAAGGCTAATAGGATAAAATACAATTAGTGAATATTTTAACAGTTAGTTAATAATAGTTTTGTAATTAAATAGCTAAATAAAACCTAAAATTATATATTAGGAAATATTTCAAACTTTGCATTGTTGTCAGATATTGACATAACAGCCCTTCATTATGAGAAATTTGATTTATAACCTCATATAATATAAATAAAACCAAGGAAACCATTGAAAATTTAGATAATTTCTTCAATATTTTCAATAAATAAATATCCCGACATTTGTGAAAATAACGGAATATGACTCAAACTCCATCATCAACAACCACAAAAAAGTCTGTTGCTTCAATAGCTACTCTTAGTGGTGGCGTTAGTCGTAAAAAATCTGGACCGAAATTTGAATTATCCGATTCTCAAAAATCGGATATCAAGGAAGCTTTTGATCTCTTCGACACGGACTGTACTGGCTTCATCGAGGTGAAAGAATTAAAAGTGGCCATTCGAGCTTTAGGCTTTGAACCAAAAAAAGAAGAAATCAAACGTATGATTGGCGAAATTGATAAAGATGCCACTGGACGTATTAGTTTCAATGATTTTCTACATTTAATGACCATGAAAATGGCCGAGAAGGATACCAAAGAGGAAATATTAAAAGCTTTCCGTTTATTTGATGATGATGAAACTGGCAAAATATCGTTTAAGAATTTAAAACGTGTAGCAAGGGAATTGGGCGAAACTTTAACCGACGAAGAACTTAGAGAAATGATCGATGAAGCTGATTTGGATAATGATGGAGAAGTTAATCAAGAGGAATTTTTACGCATTATGAAGAAAACCAGTTTATATTAATGATTTTTTATAAAAATTTTACATGCTATGATTATTTTTATTAAATTTACATTCTTTTTCTTGCTATAAAATAAATAATTTATGAAGTAAAAAAATTGATGAAAAAGAAATAAACCGCTAAATAGGGCAAGTGCCGTTGTGACCTTTAACATAAAAATAATATTTTCCGGGAATGATATCAATTTCTTCAAAATAAGTCCCAGAATTGACAATTTAGCTTTAATAAATGTAATAATAGGTTTGCATTATATTTTAATTATTAAAAAGGATTCTTTTTTATTTAGTTTTTATTATGAATGTTTAAATGTAAGTTTGTATAATAGTAGCGATATACGTTATACTAATACTATAATTGATAAGTATATTTCTTAATTTATGCGGAGTGACATCACATAAAAATCCTTACATTCATTTGTAACATTTTTAGGTGGTAAAATCACGCATGATTGCCTTTACCACACATTTTAAATTATTTACATAAAAAATCGAAAAATGGGTACAAAGACGATTAAAATGAAGACATTTTATGTTGGAATGAAACTTGTTTGCAATGATATATAAGATATTATGTTTCATTATTTAAAAATCTGTTCCAATAATGTAAAAATGTGTTCCATTTACAGTAATGAGCTTTTTGTTACATTATAATTGTGAATACAACCGGGCGAAACATATTAAAAAAAATTAAATTTAAACGTAACGTACAACTAAGAATACTTAGTAGCTAGAAATGTAAACGTAAATGTGCGTTTGTAAAAGAACTCGGATACATTTAGTAATTATGAATATTTTTTGCTTTTGTTTCCATGATTTGACGAAAGTGTGATTGCGCTTCTTTTCTCAGTTACACCACGTTTATTCAAAATCGGAGTCATCATCATCGCTATCCAACATCACACGTTTCTTTTTTTTCTATTAATATATAATATAAATGTTAGGAAAATTAATTATAAATATATTGATCAGTCTCAACGTCAGGTTTTCCCTACCCTCTTGTCACTATCACTGTCAGTTGTTGACATAGCCTTTTTACGCCCCCTCTTAACCGCAACAGTTGGTTTCTTCTTTCTAGTAGTCGGCGCATCGGAATCACTGATTTCAAACACTTCAGATGCAGCATCACCGCTCGATTCATCTTCCGACATTTTGGCTACTTTGTGGCCATCATTTCTCACGGCATTATTATCTTTAAGAATCAAATCGGTTTCCTCCTCCTCGTCCAATAGACTGGAATAATCAATTTTCTTGGAGGTGGCACGACGACCGGGACGATCACCCCTAGGTGCCGGAGTTATGTATTCTATGTCGCTGCCAGATAATGCCTCATCATCATCACTTTCTTTCTTCTTGCGCTTTAATAAAATTGAGAACAGACGTAACATCATCTAGGTGACATTTTTACAAATTCTACTTACGCCGCCTTTAGATTTGAAGTTAAGCTTGGTTTGTTTCATACTACCACCACCGCCCCCATCAACAGATGGTTCCTTCTTTTTGCGGCTTCGTTTCACTGGTTCCTTTTTAACAACAGTTTCTACGGGTGATGCATTTTTGGGCCCCTTAACGCCACATTCTACCATAGCGTCAAACTCATCAACCTCTTGCTCTTCTTTTACTTCGGCAGCAGTCGCAATTTTTGGTTTTTTTTCGACTTTTTCCTTTTTAACCTTAGCATTAATAGCCGCTACAGCTGCTGACACTTTTTTCATGATATCATCGGTGATTTTGAATTCCACCTTAACACCACGCGGGTCTGGAAAGACATCAGAATTGCCTTCTTTGGCACTGCCCCGCTTTTTCAAAATACCCGCTGTAGCTGCTTTATTTTTAGCCAAGGCTTTGGCTTGTTTTTTATTTATACCCAATTCGTCTAAACGCTCCTTCTCCTCCACCTCATCCAATTTCTTCTCCAGCTCATCTAAATCATCCAACCATAACATCTCAGTAGTTTTGGCTTTTAAAGCGGACAATTCGGTTAATTTTTGATCACGTTGCTTCAGTAATTCGTTCTTGCGCTCCTCGGTTAGCATCCACATAGACATGCCCAACAGATAGTCGAACTTTTTGACATCTGTCAGTTTGCGGAAGGCCTTCTCAGGATCCACCTCTTTTTTCTCCTTCTTAACCGCTGTGGATGTGGCCGCCTCTTCTTCTTCTTCATCGTCATCAGCATCATCAACTTCGTCTTGTATATTGATGCGCCGTTGCCACTCTTTAACGGGATCAGGTCGATAACCTCTCTTGATCAAATCATCAATCATTTGTTTACGTTTTTTATTCTCTACCACCAGAGTCCGCTCACATTTCTCCAATATAAAGCGCGCCTGATCAGTTAAACGATCAGCTTGAGCCGTCAACTGGCCCACAAGGTATTCTTTGCGTTTGCCATAATACTCCAGACGTAACGGAAAGTATGATTTTAAAACTTGCAATGAGGTGGGGTAGCGCCTTAGACAATTCAGTTCATCGAAACAGTGCATCTGATTGGTGGACATTGAAGAGGTCAGTTTGAAGATACGATGAAAGCCACCTTCTTCCGAACGCAGATGATCAAATTCGCCGGGAGCTAAAGTAATCACAAAACGTACCGTTGTATCGGTATGATATTCACGATAATCATTCACAATAGCTTTCTGTTTCTCATTGCCATTTGTCAACGGCTCCAATACGTTCTCTTTATACGCTTGGGTCCACGTACCTATGGGCAGTTCAGATATTTCAATTTTATTACCCTGAATAATTTGTAAATTGCCAGAGCTGATATAACGGCCATCGGATACATAATCAATAGTGCCACGGAAATTTTTATACCATGGATGCATAGGTAGTGGTTCTTCTTTGGCCAACATACGTCTTAAATTGGCCATAATATCACGGGGATTATGATTGTAAATCTTAGTTGACCAGCCCGTACCAATGCCGTCTGCCCCATTCACCAACACCATGGGTATAATGGGTATATACCACTGTGGTTCAATCCTTTGACCATCATCCACCTCATAGCTCAATAACGGATCATCAGAGGGATGAAATATTAAACGGGCCAATGGTGACATTATTGTGAATATGTAACGAGCACTGGCACAATCCTTGCCACCCGTCAAACGCGTACCGAATTGACCTCTGGGCTCCAATAAATTTATATTATTAGAGCCCACATAGTTTTGAGCCAAATTGACAATAGTCATTTGTAGCGACATTTCGCCATGATGATAGGCCGACATTTCCGCAACCGATCCTGACAATTGTGCCACCTTCACCTCGCGCTTATCGTTACGTTTAAAGCATGTAAACATAACTTTGCGTTGGCCCGGCTTAAAACCGTCTACTAGACATGGTATGGAACGTACATTGTCCGCATTCGAAAACAGTATTAATTCTAGATTTACAAAATCGGCATACGTGATATGCTTGGTACCCTTGGTATAGAGATAACGTTCTGGCAAGCCGAGAGTTTTGCGACGCTTAACCTCATCCATATGCGATGTCAGCCACTCCTTGCGTGACTCAATATGTTTCTTAGAGAAAGCCATAACAATGCTGTCATCATCCTGCGCACCATCGTACTTGAACAATATCCGGTGACGATCCATATCTTGAAAGTATTCTTTAGCCTCTTTCGAAGTGGATGTACCCAAACCTAAGGAATAGAAAGGAGTTAATAAGCATAAGTGTCGCATAAGGAAGGATAAACGACAAACGACAAACGACCGACTGACTGACTGACTTATGTACCTTTGTAGTATTTGATATTGTATGTGTGGTGATTGGGTGTATCATTTTTCCATTCTTCAAATTCAGGCAGAGAATAGAAAGACAACTCTTCATTTTTTTTTGTGGCCTTCACAATAGGCGTTATGAACTCTTCAAGGAACGGTAAACGCAACAATTCGGGCCAATTGGTGTGAATAAAGTTAATCAACAGGCCTTTTATATGGGAGCCATCCTGATCTTGATCGGTCATAATCATGACTCTACCATAGCGCAACGTTTTTATATCGTCCATTGTTAAGTATTTTTTCTTATACTGCAAGCCAATAATTTTGCACAAATTATTGATTTCAGCATTTTCGGCTAGCTGTTTAAAGGTGGCCTCTCGTACATTCAACAATTTGCCACGCAATGGGAATACACCGTAAAAGTTACGACCAATAACGCCAAGACCGGACACAGCCAAGGACTTGGCTGAATCACCCTCCGTAAGGATAAGCGTACACATATACGAGTTTTTGGTGCCCGCTTCGTTGGCATCTTCCAATTTCGGTATACCCTTGATTTTGGTCGACTTCTTGCCACCTGTCTTGGCAATATCATTTTCAGCTTTAAATTTGGCCCAAGAGAGCACCGACTCCACAATGCCCGATTTCGATACCCCTGCAATAAACTTCTCCGATATGACACATTTGGAGCCGAAACTCTTCATTTGCAAGGTCATATTTTCTTTGGTCTGCGAGTCGAAAGTGGGATTCTCGATCAAGCAATTCACAAACACCCACAAATGATTGCGCACTTGAAAGGGTTTAATGTTAATGCCACCTTTGTTCTTCTTCTTTAATACCTCCAATAGCTGTTTGATAATATTATCCACAACATGGTCGACATGTCGACCGCCCTTGGTGGTAGCAATTGAATTCACAAAAGATACCTGCTGAAAGCCCCGATCTGAGGGACAACAGGCTATTTCCCATCTTTCACCGCACTGTTCGTACACAATTTTTATGGGTTGGCCCGCATCATCCTCATTCTTTACATACAAATCAATGTAGTCTTTAAAGTTCTTAACGGCCAATTTTTTGCCATTCAAATATACGGCAACACCTTTAGAGGAGGCGGCCACATCGAAAGCACGTCTAGACATAAGGGCCACAATGTCCTCATCAAGGCGTTCCATTTTAAATTTGGCCAAATCCGGACTGAAAGTTATTTTTGTATAATCGGTGCCCATAAAATCTTTAATTTTCGGATCAGTGGCTTTTGTCATATTGTAAGCCCAAGTTTGTTTAAAGCATCGTCTAAACTCCTTAGTGGCAGTTTCCACGGTGAATGTGGTCGAAAATATGTTACATAATTTAGCGCCATAACCGTTCCGACCACCCGTAACCTTTTTTTCATCATCATTATAATTGGATGAGGTCAACAAATGTCCAAATATCATCGTGGGCACATACATTTTTTCATCTTTATGCATAGTTACTGGGATACCTTGACCATTATTCCATACTGAAATTAAATTCTTTTCCGGATCAATGTCTATTTTAATAGTATTCATATTCCTATCTCTTTGTTTGTTGTCGGCAGCATTTACTAAAATTTCGTCAAATATTTTATACAATCCCGGGACAAAGTTGACTTCTCGTTGAACCATACGATTTTTCTCTTCGTTGTACACCCACATCAACTCCCTGGTCTGTTCAACAGAACCTATATATGTATCGGGTCTTAATAAAATATGCTCTAATTGAGACTTCTTTTGGTACACCTGTTCGATAGAGAGGCTTCCACTACCGCCTCCGGCAGAACCGGACTCGCTACCATTCTGCATGTTGTTTATTAAATTATCGCCCCCTTCTAGTCTATATGTATTATTCGACTTAAAATTTTGATTATCTTCACTTAAACTATCAACTCTTTGTATTTTGAAGTAGTCAGTAGTATCTTTGATATGACTAGTAGTAAATTTGCTTTTGCGTGGACTCCCCCTAATGCGGCAGCTAGTTAGCTTTGAACTTTTAGTTCTTTTATTATACCTATTTAAAGGTAGTTTTTCTTTACGTCGTATTCGCTTATTTGTTGTGCTCGCACCTTGACTACTGCTTTCACTTTCGGAATTAAAATGTTCAGCCGATTTTTGGCAATATGAGTTGATATCTTCTAAAGGGTTGAGCTTGGGCTCCTAAAAAATATTATATATACATATTTAAATAAAGAGTTTCTAGACGTTATAATACCCTGCACCACTTGTGGCAAAGCGTATATTAAGTTTGTACGGAAGTTTCTACTCCTAAACGGCAAATGCCACACCCACCCTCGATTATACCATTGAAAAAAATATATATATTACATTGAATAATACATCAAGTATATAGGGTATTTTATGGCCAGCTTGACAGACTATATTTTCTCTTGTTATAGTTTATAATTTTATTTTTAACAACTCTGATTTTATACGTAGTAAATGAGTTCATAGTTAACATGAAAACATAATAGCATTAAGACTCTCTTGCATTTGAGCGGTTGTTTATTCTTTATTGTAGTATTACTTAGCAAAAACAAACAAATAATAAAATCAATAAGGCAATTAATTAATTATATTAAAAAAAAAACATTTAATCAATAATTTAAGTAAGTACGCCTACAGCGCCATTTTTAATTTTTCTACGCGTATGTATCAAGCGGAAATTGTCTGCCTGACGGTCTCTAAAATATTATTATATATATTTTATAATATATACTCCAAGTTTTTTCTAACAATCTATTCGATCTTACAAATCTAGGCTTGTTTTTTTTATTTGAACTTTTGAACCACAAACCAATTGACTTGCAATATCTTTATTATTAAAATACACACGCACTCTATTTATTGTGTAAACTTTCCAATCATTTTGAACACTTTACAAACGCATCATGGGTTTTTGCAATACTAAAATAACTATAATAAATCATTAATTGTTTATCAAATCACTGTCGCCACAGAGAAAAACCACCAAATGTGAATATTAAAATTGAACAAATTCTTACTCTTCCTTCCAGTGATGATAAAGCTAATAAAAAGAATTTATGAAAGAGTAAAGTTAGCAAACTGAAACATAACAAACTAGATGAATGCTTTCATTACATATATGATGTTTCTATATTAATATAATGCATTGAAACTATACATCGACTTTTTCGATACATCGATGTTTTACAATATCGAATACTTTTAGTTTACATTATTTTATGGAGTGCCAGAGACGTTATTACACCGAATAGCGCTAATTCGATTGAAAAAATTTAGAATTTGGAGAAAAATAATAAATCCGTTCCGCTAAATACCCTACCTTAAGTAAATAAGTATAATGTAAGACTATATATTACATTATTTAGGTATTGAAAAACACTCATGACATTTATTCTAATATACAAAATCACACATGAATTAAAACACTACAAGTGAAAATATTATAGTAGGTCAAGCCTGCCATCTAATACCCTACACCAATTAAAAAATAAGTACAAACACATTCTAGGTACAGTATATTATAGTGTACGGAGAATCCAACTGCGTAGATCATTTTTTGTTTTTGTTATACCTTCCATATTAGTGATGAGGGTAAACTAAGTTTGTCTATGTTTTCAAGACGAAGAAGGCGTCAGAGACCCTACAATATAAATATGTACTTTATCAGCATCATCGTATTTAGCGTAAAACTCGACTTGTACATTAATACGTTCTGCTCCCACCGTCATAGGTGTGAGCGGTGTGCACTACTTGTGTCAAAGAGTATATTCAGTTTATGTGTGTAACTCTTAAACGACAATTACCACCATGTCCGTTTGTCTGTCTATGTAAATTTGTATGCAAGCTCCTTTTGCATTTGTTAAGATATTTCGATAAACTTTGGTTCAAGAACATGTATTTGCTCAAATAGGAACACTATTACTATGGACTGTACGGGACCATTTTTAAAACTCCTCCCATACAAGGTACTATTATAATGGAAGCCTTTATATGACAAAAAATTGCAATTCTTAATATTTTTTGACAAAATGCAATGTTTTCAAATATTTCTAGCAAATTTATACTTTATCTAATACAATAATATATAATGCGCACAATTTAAAATTTCTTAGGGTTAATATCATCATCATCATAAATGGCCGATTATAACCTATGTAGGTCTTTGGCCTGTTGCGCGTCTTCTCTAGTTTTGTACACCACGTGTTTGCAGGGTATCAAACACTTGGTCCTCCCACCGGGGTTTCGACCTGCTAAGAGGCAGGCGCGACGTCCTTTCCGTTCCCTTTCAAACACCATCCCAGCTGGAGCAATTTTATCCATATGGCCGAGATGACCTAGATATCGCAAACGTTGAATCTTTATGCAACGGACTGTTTCAAGGTCGGCGTAAGGCTCATACAGCTCAAATTCAATCTGATTCGGAAGTCATCGCCAACGCGTACAGGGCTAAAGACCTTTCGGAGAATTTACCTCTTGAACACGCCTAGAAAAGAGCAAACCTCAGCATTCCGTAACACCTTTTCCATGATGAGGGTTAACATCACATTTCACCAAAAAAACTATCGGCTAAATCATAATTATCCTGCTTTTTATCTAATTCACATTTATATTCATTGAAAAATTTCCCTGTATAGTTCGAGTTCCAAGTATTCTCTTCTAAACAAATGTCATTTGATGGCAATTCAGGAATGAAATGTGAATATAAACACTTGCGATATATTAATGGATTTTCAAAAGCCTCCTGAAGGGGTTCTGCATTGTAATGGATTTTAAAGAAATCATATATTTGTTGACGCTTACAGAGACTGTTAAAATATAAACGGGGTTTTTTCTTCATATGCGCACTCCACATGAATGTTAAATGATGATGGAAACACATAAAGTGTAAATTTATGCCAGCTCTTGAGCTTATATTCAACCAATCTTGTACACATTCAAACGGTGTGAAGCAACAATCTTTAAAAGCAGGATTAAACAGCGTGGGATTAGATAATAAACCTCGGGCAGCCATAATACCATCTGCTTTCGTTTCATAATATAATTTGCAAGCTTCTTCCCAAGTTCGTATACCACCATTAGCCACTAAAGGTATCTGCAAAGCATGTTTAACATCTTGTATGGCAGATATATTTAAAGGTTCTGAAGACTTTTGCGTCATTGTACGCGCATGTAGGCTTATAAATGTTACACCGCATTTTTCCAGCTGTCTCGCAAATTCTACAGTGCTTTTGGAACTTTCGCCGCCTAGTAGTCTTATTTTTACTGACACACTAAAATCCTCTTTAAAGGCTCTTCGTATTTTATGGACAATGTCTTTTACCAATTCTGGTTTCTTTAGAAGGCCACAACCGTAACCCTTATTAATAGCCCATGACTGAGGACAACCACAATTTAAATCCACCCCGTCCACATAAGGATATATTAATTGAGAAGCACTGTGAAATTCCATAGCATTTTTGGCCGCAAATTGTGCAATTATGGGTCGATCATCAACAGTTGTTGTAAATTCATTTTGTCTAGCTTGCTCACTTCGTATAAACGAATCAGCAATTATCATAGGGGTGAAACAGAGCTGGACACCATGTTTTCGGAGTAGACGACGAAATTCTAATTTGCTATATCGTACCATGGGAGCGCTTATCCTTAAAAAATGTGGTTCCTTCAATTTAGCCTCTCTAAATAAGTCTGCAATGTTGCAGTGGTAGACTTGCACTTCATCATTCATTTTATGCTTTTTAATTAAATATTCTACAAAATGATTTGATTCGATTCTTAAATAACTATAATAAATCGATTTGATCGAATCGAATCGATTTGAATTTGATTTGATTTGATTTGATCGAATCGAATCGAATCGATTTGAATTTGATTTGATTTGATTTGATCGAATCGAATCGAATCGATTTGATTTGATTTGATTTGATTTGATTTGATTTGATTTGATTTGATTTGATTTGATTTGATTTGATTTGATTTGATTTGATTTGATTTGATTTGATTTGATTTGATTTGATTTGATTTGATTTGATTTGATTTGATTTGATTTGATTTGATTTGATTTGATTTGATTTGATTTGATTTGATTTGATTTGATTTGATTTGATTTGATTTGATTTGATTTGATTTGATTTGATTTGATTTGATTTGATTTGATTTGATTTGATTTGATTTGATTTGATTTGATTTGATTTGATTTGATTTGATTTGATTTGATTTGATTTGATTTGATTTGATTTGATTTGATTTGATTTGATTTGATTTGATTTGATTTGATTTGATTTGATTTGATTTGATTTGATTTGATTTGATTTGATTTGATTTGATTTGATTTGATTTGATTTGATTTGATTTGATTTGATTTGATTTGATTTGATTTGATTTGATTTGATTTGATTTGATTTGATTTGATTTGATTTGATTTGATTTGATTTGATTTGATTTGATTTGATTTGATTTGATTTGATTTGATTTGATTTGATTTGATTTGATTTGATTTGATTTGATTTGATTTGATTTGATTTGATTTGATTTGATTTGATTTGATTTGATTTGATTTGATTTGATTTGATTTGATTTGATTTGATTTGATTTGATTTGATTTGATTTGATTTGATTTGATTTGATTTGATTTGATTTGATTTGATTTGATTTGATTTGATTTGATTTGATTTGATTTGATTTGATTTGATTTGATTTGATTTGATTTGATTTGATTTGATTTGATTTGATTTGATTTGATTTGATTTGATTTGATTTGATTTGATTTGATTTGATTTGATTTGATTTGATTTGATTTGATTTGATTTGATTTGATTTGATTTGATTTGATTTGATTTGATTTGATTTGATTTGATTTGATTTGATTTGATTTGATTTGATTTGATTTGATTTGATTTGATTTGATTTGATTTGATTTGATTTGATTTGATTTGATTTGATTTGATTTGATTTGATTTGATTTGATTTGATTTGATTTGATTTGATTTGATTTGATTTGATTTGATTTGATTTGATTTGATTTGATTTGATTTGATTTGATTTGATTTGATTTGATTTGATTTGATTTGATTTGATTTGATTTGATTTGATTTGATTTGATTTGATTTGATTTGATTTGATTTGATTTGATTTGATTTGATTTGATTTGATTTGATTTGATTTGATTTGATTTGATTTGATTTGATTTGATTTGATTTGATTTGATTTGATTTGATTTGATTTGATTTGATTTGATTTGATTTGATTTGATTTGATTTGATTTGATTTGATTTGATTTGATTTGATTTGATTTGATTTGATTTGATTTGATTTGATTTGATTTGATTTGATTTGATTTGATTTGATTTGATTTGATTTGATTTGATTTGATTTGATTTGATTTGATTTGATTTGATTTGATTTGATTTGATTTGATTTGATTTGATTTGATTTGATTTGATTTGATTTGATTTGATTTGATTTGATTTGATTTGATTTGATTTGATTTGATTTGATTTGATTTGATTTGATTTGATTTGATTTGATTTGATTTGATTTGATTTGATTTGATTTGATTTGATTTGATTTGATTTGATTTGATTTGATTTGATTTGATTTGATTTGATTTGATTTGATTTGATTTGATTTGATTTGATTTGATTTGATTTGATTTGATTTGATTTGATTTGATTTGATTTGATTTGATTTGATTTGATTTGATTTGATTTGATTTGATTTGATTTGATTTGATTTGATTTGATTTGATTTGATTTGATTTGATTTGATTTGATTTGATTTGATTTGATTTGATTTGATTTGATTTGATTTGATTTGATTTGATTTGATTTGATTTGATTTGATTTGATTTGATTTGATTTGATTTGATTTGATTTGATTTGATTTGATTTGATTTGATTTGATTTGATTTGATTTGATTTGATTTGATTTGATTTGATTTGATTTGATTTGATTTGATTTGATTTGATTTGATTTGATTTGATTTGATTTGATTTGATTTGATTTGATTTGATTTGATTTGATTTGATTTGATTTGATTTGATTTGATTTGATTTGATTTGATTTGATTTGATTTGATTTGATTTGATTTGATTTGATTTGATTTGATTTGATTTGATTTGATTTGATTTGATTTGATTTGATTTGATTTGATTTGATTTGATTTGATTTGATTTGATTTGATTTGATTTGATTTGATTTGATTTGATTTGATTTGATTTGATTTGATTTGATTTGATTTGATTTGATTTGATTTGATTTGATTTGATTTGATTTGATTTGATTTGATTTGATTTGATTTGATTTGATTTGATTTGATTTGATTTGATTTGATTTGATTTGATTTGATTTGATTTGATTTGATTTGATTTGATTTGATTTGATTTGATTTGATTTGATTTGATTTGATTTGATTTGATTTGATTTGATTTGATTTGATTTGATTTGATTTGATTTGATTTGATTTGATTTGATTTGATTTGATTTGATTTGATTTGATTTGATTTGATTTGATTTGATTTGATTTGATTTGATTTGATTTGATTTGATTTGATTTGATTTGATTTGATTTGATTTGATTTGATTTGATTTGATTTGATTTGATTTGATTTGATTTGATTTGATTTGATTTGATTTGATTTGATTTGATTTGATTTGATTTGATTTGATTTGATTTGATTTGATTTGATTTGATTTGATTTGATTTGATTTGATTTGATTTGATTTGATTTGATTTGATTTGATTTGATTTGATTTGATTTGATTTGATTTGATTTGATTTGATTTGATTTGATTTGATTTGATTTGATTTGATTTGATTTGATTTGATTTGATTTGATTTGATTTGATTTGATTTGATTTGATTTGATTTGATTTGATTTGATTTGATTTGATTTGATTTGATTTGATTTGATTTGATTTGATTTGATTTGATTTGATTTGATTTGATTTGATTTGATTTGATTTGATTTGATTTGATTTGATTTGATTTGATTTGATTTGATTTGATTTGATTTGATTTGATTTGATTTGATTTGATTTGATTTGATTTGATTTGATTTGATTTGATTTGATTTGATTTGATTTGATTTGATTTGATTTGATTTGATTTGATTTGATTTGATTTGATTTGATTTGATTTGATTTGATTTGATTTGATTTGATTTGATTTGATTTGATTTGATTTGATTTGATTTGATTTGATTTGATTTGATTTGATTTGATTTGATTTGATTTGATTTGATTTGATTTGATTTGATTTGATTTGATTTGATTTGATTTGATTTGATTTGATTTGATTTGATTTGATTTGATTTGATTTGATTTGATTTGATTTGATTTGATTTGATTTGATTTGATTTGATTTGATTTGATTTGATTTGATTTGATTTGATTTGATTTGATTTGATTTGATTTGATTTGATTTGATTTGATTTGATTTGATTTGATTTGATTTGATTTGATTTGATTTGATTTGATTTGATTTGATTTGATTTGATTTGATTTGATTTGATTTGATTTGATTTGATTTGATTTGATTTGATTTGATTTGATTTGATTTGATTTGATTTGATTTGATTTGATTTGATTTGATTTGATTTGATTTGATTTGATTTGATTTGATTTGATTTGATTTGATTTGATTTGATTTGATTTGATTTGATTTGATTTGATTTGATTTGATTTGATTTGATTTGATTTGATTTGATTTGATTTGATTTGATTTGATTTGATTTGATTTGATTTGATTTGATTTGATTTGATTTGATTTGATTTGATTTGATTTGATTTGATTTGATTTGATTTGATTTGATTTGATTTGATTTGATTTGATTTGATTTGATTTGATTTGATTTGATTTGATTTGATTTGATTTGATTTGATTTGATTTGATTTGATTTGATTTGATTTGATTTGATTTGATTTGATTTGATTTGATTTGATTTGATTTGATTTGATTTGATTTGATTTGATTTGATTTGATTTGATTTGATTTGATTTGATTTGATTTGATTTGATTTGATTTGATTTGATTTGATTTGATTTGATTTGATTTGATTTGATTTGATTTGATTTGATTTGATTTGATTTGATTTGATTTGATTTGATTTGATTTGATTTGATTTGATTTGATTTGATTTGATTTGATTTGATTTGATTTGATTTGATTTGATTTGATTTGATTTGATTTGATTTGATTTGATTTGATTTGATTTGATTTGATTTGATTTGATTTGATTTGATTTGATTTGATTTGATTTGATTTGATTTGATTTGATTTGATTTGATTTGATTTGATTTGATTTGATTTGATTTGATTTGATTTGATTTGATTTGATTTGATTTGATTTGATTTGATTTGATTTGATTTGATTTGATTTGATTTGATTTGATTTGATTTGATTTGATTTGATTTGATTTGATTTGATTTGATTTGATTTGATTTGATTTGATTTGATTTGATTTGATTTGATTTGATTTGATTTGATTTGATTTGATTTGATTTGATTTGATTTGATTTGATTTGATTTGATTTGATTTGATTTGATTTGATTTGATTTGATTTGATTTGATTTGATTTGATTTGATTTGATTTGATTTGATTTGATTTGATTTGATTTGATTTGATTTGATTTGATTTGATTTGATTTGATTTGATTTGATTTGATTTGATTTGATTTGATTTGATTTGATTTGATTTGATTTGATTTGATTTGATTTGATTTGATTTGATTTGATTTGATTTGATTTGATTTGATTTGATTTGATTTGATTTGATTTGATTTGATTTGATTTGATTTGATTTGATTTGATTTGATTTGATTTGATTTGATTTGATTTGATTTGATTTGATTTGATTTGATTTGATTTGATTTGATTTGATTTGATTTGATTTGATTTGATTTGATTTGATTTGATTTGATTTGATTTGATTTGATTTGATTTGATTTGATTTGATTTGATTTGATTTGATTTGATTTGATTTGATTTGATTTGATTTGATTTGATTTGATTTGATTTGATTTGATTTGATTTGATTTGATTTGATTTGATTTGATTTGATTTGATTTGATTTGATTTGATTTGATTTGATTTGATTTGATTTGATTTGATTTGATTTGATTTGATTTGATTTGATTTGATTTGATTTGATTTGATTTGATTTGATTTGATTTGATTTGATTTGATTTGATTTGATTTGATTTGATTTGATTTGATTTGATTTGATTTGATTTGATTTGATTTGATTTGATTTGATTTGATTTGATTTGATTTGATTTGATTTGATTTGATTTGATTTGATTTGATTTGATTTGATTTGATTTGATTTGATTTGATTTGATTTGATTTGATTTGATTTGATTTGATTTGATTTGATTTGATTTGATTTGATTTGATTTGATTTGATTTGATTTGATTTGATTTGATTTGATTTGATTTGATTTGATTTGATTTGATTTGATTTGATTTGATTTGATTTGATTTGATTTGATTTGATTTGATTTGATTTGATTTGATTTGATTTGATTTGATTTGATTTGATTTGATTTGATTTGATTTGATTTGATTTGATTTGATTTGATTTGATTTGATTTGATTTGATTTGATTTGATTTGATTTGATTTGATTTGATTTGATTTGATTTGATTTGATTTGATTTGATTTGATTTGATTTGATTTGATTTGATTTGATTTGATTTGATTTGATTTGATTTGATTTGATTTGATTTGATTTGATTTGATTTGATTTGATTTGATTTGATTTGATTTGATTTGATTTGATTTGATTTGATTTGATTTGATTTGATTTGATTTGATTTGATTTGATTTGATTTGATTTGATTTGATTTGATTTGATTTGATTTGATTTGATTTGATTTGATTTGATTTGATTTGATTTGATTTGATTTGATTTGATTTGATTTGATTTGATTTGATTTGATTTGATTTGATTTGATTTGATTTGATTTGATTTGATTTGATTTGATTTGATTTGATTTGATTTGATTTGATTTGATTTGATTTGATTTGATTTGATTTGATTTGATTTGATTTGATTTGATTTGATTTGATTTGATTTGATTTGATTTGATTTGATTTGATTTTGATATTTTGAGTTACTTTCAATAGAGTGAAAAAATTATTTGTTTTTAATGTTGGTTACGTTGTTGCACACATCTGTTGTGGGGCTCAAACACTTACTCTACAGTGCTGAACAAATTTGTCAAAATAGAATTGATTTTAAATTTATGCACACACTAGACAAATTTTGTTTGTGCGGCCGTCAATGGATTATTTTAATTGAAGTCAATTTTTCAAAAATTAGATAAAGGCGTAGGCAAGCAGCTCGTCTGTCTTTTAGGTGAATGTACTAGAAGAGAACGTTACAAATTTGAAGTTGATGTGTCCATGGGAAATTCACTAAATTTAGATTTGGTCGATAAAACTTTAATGATTTTCAATTTTTTTATTTTATTTTTTAAATTCTTCTTCTTTTAATTTTTAAACTTTATAAATAAAAATTACGATCTTGGAGTCTATTCAATAAATTGTTTGATATTTAGATTATTTTTCGTTAAATTTCTTCTCCGATCCGATCGGCCATTGTTGGTGTGCAAAGTATGTGAAGTATGTGTCTGAGTACTAAGTATTTTATTAAATGCGGTTAGTTTAATAGGAAAACAGCCCACTTTTTGTTTTGTTTTAGGGTATATAATGATTTTAAAGCATTTAAATTTAAAACGAACTTATAATATTAATTGTGCGGTTAACTTTATGAAATACATATTTCAATGTTCAGGTCTTTTTTAAGCACCGCACACAATCGCTCTGCTCTGTAAGAGCCTTGTGTATATAAAGTCAGACTTATTCGGTCTTGATTATATCAACAATAAAAGAAAAGAAAAAATTCTTTCTATTTTTAATTATACATTTTTATTACCGACTAGTAAAGTTTAATTGGTGACTAATATCGGGTAAAAAAACGTACTGTGTTTTTTTTTGTTAAAAAATGCTTCGAAGGTGCTAAAAAGTGGTAAACATTTGCTATAATACACATTTACAGATACCTGGAGTTATTAAATATTCAACATATTTGTGAAAGTGATTATATTAAGCAGCTATAGAAGTTTTTTTTTAGCACACTGTTAAAGATATCTTGCCATAAACATGCATTTCTCTATACCGGACACTCAAGAATTGTATGCAGACACAACTGGCACCACCTACACGGCCTATAATATCTACATAAATGGAAGTTATCATGCTTGTCTAAGGTATAAGCAATTGCACGCTCTGCATGAGCAATTACGTAGGCGTTGTACGGAAATGGGTTTAGAAATACCGAATTTTCCTCCGAAAAAACTCTTGCCGCTTACAAGCCATCAGGTGGAGGCAAGAAGAGTTGCTCTGGAACATTACTTGCAATTGGTAGGACAGGATAATCGTATAGCCAAATTGGATTTGTTTCAACACTTTCTGCTAACAGCTCAATTAGAAACTGCTTCGTCTGAATGTATTTTGGAGGAATGGTTTGGCTATGGCACTGACGGCACAGACAGCCAGGGCGAGGAAGATTATATGCGTGCCGTTACTTTGGACATATTGTTACCTAACGATTATAAACTCCAAGTGAATTGCCGGGTTTCAGATAATTCCAATACTTTATTGGAAAAATCTTTAAAAATGTTGCAACTACCTGCAAACTTTCTGCCATATTTTTGTTTATTTCTGGTGCGCAGAGATGCGAAAAATTCGTTGGCGTTGTTACGCAAACTAATGGAATTTGAAGCACCATTTGTGTCGAGACTCCACATGGACTCCTGCCAAATACAAATACGCAAAAGTTATTGGAATCCCAACTATGATAAATTCCTTTTTAAAGAACCGACTGCACTGAATTTATTGTTTTTGCAAACGGTGGCTGATGTGGACGGTGAATGGATTATCACAACCAGCGAAGCACTACAGAACTTGAGAAGTTTACAAGAGCAAAATCTTAAATATGAATATATAGATATGGCACGGCAGTTGCCTTTATATGGCTGTCTACAATTTCTATCCGCTCAAGTGGACTATCCGGAACCCGATACTAATGCATTGATAGCAATAGGTAATAAAGAGTTAAGCATGCGCACCTTCAAGTCTGACAAAATATATGAAACGAAATTTCGTGTGACGCGTATGCGCTGTTGGCGTGTCACCGCCGTATACAACACCCAAGAATCCAAAGATAAGTCCCATAATATTCAACTCTCCTTTGAGTATCTTATGTCCAAGCAAAATTTACGTTGGGTCACCATCAACAGCCCTCAAGCAATGCTAATGTCGGTATGTCTTCAAGCCATGGTCGATGAATTGCTCAATTACAGGGATAATGAAGAATTAACAATAAATAATACGGCAGATTTTAATTACTCACAGACCTACACATCATCCATCTTGTCCAACTCAGCGTCTTCTACATGGCCCTCAATGACTATGGGTAATAACAAAGATGCAGCCATAACGCCGGTGTCACCCGCTTCCTCCTCATCAACACCTACTTCGAATTATTCCTCACAAACAGTATCATCGTCTTCCAATTCTCCCACAGCCCCAGTAAAATTTCTACAACAACGTGTTTTAAATAAACAGAATCCGAAATTGACAAATTCTCATTCGTATGGAGCAGTTTTCTTTCGCAATTCCTCTACACAAGAGCAACAACAACAAAACTCAGCAGTGCAAAATGAAGCTTTTGATGAAGTCATTGGTGATGATGACTTGTAAAAGGAAATAGTTCTGTTTTGCATGTATTTTTTTGTTAGCAAACATTTTATTGCAAGTAAAATATCGAAATTTATTATCGAAATTGGCAAAAATTGTGAACTTGTATAATTCGAAAAACGTTAAGTGTTAAAATTCCAATTGTTTATAATTGCCTACATCTAAATTGTTAGTACATAAGGAAACAAAACAAAACAAAACAAAAAACACTGTTATATATTATACTTAAGAAAAAATTAATTAATTACAGGTAAAGAAACAGGAAGAATTGGTGCAATTTATTATTATGAATTTACTAACCCCACACGCTTGTGTTGGTTAAGAAAAATAGCAGTAATTAAAATACTCTATAAAACAAGACTATTCAACATTTTTTTACACACAGCTCAAATTGAATTTATTAGCACAAATATATTATATTTCACATTCTCACCTTAAATGAAATAGATATAGGAAAAAATCTTCTAAAGCAGCTCATGTTATTTATATATATATTTAAATTGAAAATTTTAGACAAAAAAAAAATTACGTTAGATAAACTCGATTTATAAAAAAAGAAATATGTTTTACTTCAACAATATTGTTTTATGGTATCCTCTTGTCCATACCAAAAGTCTTGTACAACTTTTACATAAAGGTCATTAATTAAAATTTTTATATAAAATATAATACGTAAATTTTTGCTTATATGAATATTATGGTTTCTATTAAACAATAATAAATAAAGTGAATTTCATTGAAAATATGTATAAATCCAAATTATTCTACTCTTCTCAAAAGTCCATTTAAAATAAAGAACGTTTTAAAAAATGGCAACCAATTTTCCGACAAACGTTGGTCTCTGGAGGCGCGCTAATATGCAGTAACAGAGAGAAAGTCATTCAGATGGCACCTTCTTATGGTTCTCTAATCTATGGCCTTTACTATTGTTTTCCCTCAAATGTATATTTTTTTCTATAGAGTAATAATTTATTACGAAGGAGAATGTAACAATTTAATATATATTCGTCCTTTTCACCTATTTATTATATTTTGTTATGAGTGCCAAAATAACAATGATAGTTAGCCACAACATTTTTTGGCGGACAAATAGAATTTGGTACATAATTCGAACATGGAGTGTATAAACTGAACATGGAGACTGAACGTATAAATTGAGAGATTCTAACTATAAACTATCGATTAAAGCAATAACGTCCAGATTGAGATAAGAATACTTCGTTAATTAAAAGAAAAAAAATAGAAAAGTAGTGCCGCTCGATTGAATGCAATACTACATTGGCAAACAAAACTGTTAATTTTATGTAATCCGTGAAAATGTGTATTAAATGATCGTTTCGTTTTGTAATAACTATTACCCGTTACAAGGTCAATCAAACGGTAAAGACTTCAGACTATGTATATTTAAATGTGCATTAGTTCAATAATGAAAACAAAAACCGTCACAAGGTCAACTTAGCGGTAAAACAGTTACATACCTAACAACAATAAACTATAAGAACAAAGCGCTCATCCATTGAAATACACTAAAGAAAAGAGGCGATTATCTTAACATTAAAACAAATCCTGCACTCTGCTAAGGCTCTAAAAAGGACCCTGTGTTATACCTGAGCCTTTACCTCTCTGACTCGGCGAATCTATCTGTTATTGGTTCGCTAAGCTTCATTTTAAGAAGAAGAAGAAGAACATTTTTTGGCGTAGTGGCAACGTTGTGAGAAGGTAAAAAAGAGAAATATTCGTGAGGAAAAAAATTTAATTGAAAAATTTTCCAGGGAGAGAGACAGAATTACAAAGGGGAATTTCCATTATATGTTGTTAATTAATTTAAACGAGGTATGTACGGCCCGTCCGTTGTAGTTTTTCCCTAATTAGAAAAAATATATTTTTATATATAGAAAATATACGTGTGAGGGACTTCGGTAGTAAAATCATAGAGAAAATAACAATAAGGTGGTGTAAATTACTCTTGTTCTTATCTGTTCCAAATGTTTGCGCCTTTGCTTAGATAAGTGGCTTAAATGCCACCTTTTTACATTTTCACAGCAATTAGAAATAGAAACTAATTAAAAAACTGTGCAGAGTCTCTCAATTAACAATTCAGTCCTAGAATTGTAGAAAATATTCGTCAGTACTTTCTAATTTTCACTTTATCTTTATTAATAAACGATTTGTTTTTTAATCGGGCTACACTACTTTTTGTTAGAAAGAGCAAAGGACTGTTCGTAAAGAAATATATGGTTTCGTGTGTAATTGATTCATTGTCAGTGCCTTCGCTTCAAATTTATAAATCCCCTTTTCTGATTGATGGATATATTTTGAAATAATTATCGGTTTTAGGCAATTTAAAAAGGCGAACTCAAGCAATATTTAAAAATGGTGACGTCGGCAGAGTTTAAGGATTAGTGAATTTTTTTTTATGTGACTTGGTAACTTATTTTCTCTTTAGTGGTGCTATTTTTTCTATAAAAAAGCACGGTTGTATTATATTGGTGTCTATAAAAATTAACCAAACATAATAACGTAAGTATTTTTATGAAAATTTTTCTCTCTCACACTTAATTAAGTTAATCATAACACAACTTTCAAAGCCTAATTGAAGAAATGTACTGAAAAAATTTTGCTTTTTGGTGTATAACATATATTATAAATTTTTAATAAATATAATTTTTTTTAATCTAAAATAATATTGAATAAAATTAACATCGAATTATTATTTTTTTAATTTTTTAGTTTTATTATTATTGATTATATAAAAAAAATTCTATTGTGTATTAGATGACATAGCGCAACAAAAGTAAATATAATGTCTAAATAGCAACTTTATCCATTTTAAAGCATATAATTTATTCTCTCCAATTTATACATCTAAATATATTAATAATTACTAGGAAATGGTAATAATTTTTTTTTAATCTTTCTTCTTTTCATATAACTTTTATACACTTACACACCTAAGTAACTTTTTAACCCTATGTTGGTCCCGACATTTTGGGAAGAGTTTTAGGGTAGGAATCGTGGATGGACTTATGTGGGGCTTTTTGATTTAGATTGAGTGAATGGGTAGCTTTCCGATGGAGTGAAAGAATGAATTTATAAAAGTTATTTACTTAAAATGTTTTCTTAGTACATTTTATTACTTAACCAATTTCAAGATTCTCTTTTATTTATCTCTTCTCAGCTCACATACTTTGGTATGTAAATGTATTATTTACGTTTTTTTAACAAATGGATGGAGAGCTAAGCGAGGATAATGTATCAAAAGAGAATCCAAAAACAAGATAAAATCAAAGAGAATTTGACAACAAACAAACTGTTTGCTGCGTTTCAGTATTGAATTTTTTTCCATTGTGTATATGTGTACGCAAATTTCAATTCGGTTAATGTTTTCTTGTGCAAAAATAAAAAAAGAAAAATTTCACTGATTAGAATAAATAGGAATTTAAATCTATTTTAAAGTGTGGCTTCACTTTTTGGTAAAGAACCGATTGCTAGCAATTGAGATAAAAACGGTCGGCTAACACAGGCTACTATACGCAAACTCTAATAAAAATGGATCGTGGGTAAGGAAATTTTATCATTTTATGCTTTGTTTCCCAATATATTTTCGCTGTTATATTGATGTTACATTAAATATGTGCCAAGGTCTTGGAAATATATGTGTACGTTTCTATCTGAATGCCTTTTTCTATAATTTAAGGTCAAACATTATCGCACCAACCAACCACGTCACATAATAATGGTGGTTTAGGTTTCGTTTGTTTGTTTATATATTTTAGAGCACATTGCCTTATGCGTCTGCTTTCTTTCTTTAAATAAACGGGAGACCTTGTAATGCTATTTAGCAACATAATTCTTCCATTTTGTGTTCTTTTTGTTAGCTAACTAATGCAAGTACATTTGGCATTGGTCAAATTTGGGATGCCCTCTTTCCTAACCTGCTAAACTGTTTTTTAAATTGACTTTAAATTGATTATTATCGTGTGTGACAACTGTATTTTTATCGTTTTCATTTAAGGGGTACTGTGCTCATTTCACTCATCATACGATTAATGTGAAAAATGAAACGCGGTATATACGTATGCACACTATACGATTTGGAATTTTATGAATTTATGGGGTGTCGATTTTCAATAAAGCTCACCGTTTTTTTAATGATATATTCGTGCATTATTAATAAAGAGAACCACTTCCCTTCTAAGTAATTTATGGATATAATAAATATATTTGTAGAACATTTATACTCAATTTCGCGTTAATTAAATAAATTTCACTTTGTTTGAATCGTGAGAGTGCATTACCCCGAGTCAATAACGCCTAATAAACTGATTAATCGGGGAGGAGTAAGGTTAGTCTCTTAAGTAGCTCTCTTGTGCCGATTTCATTCCAATGTGAATGAGTGAATTATGAATGGTCAAATAAATGCACTTTGGTTGGTAGTGGGCATTATAGATTTAGACGAAATGAAGTTTACCTGTGTAACTCTTTTTTTTTTAATGTTATTAAAAATGTTAATTTCCTGTTGCAATATTTCAGACGGTACACTTATGTAAGACGCCAAGGTGGCCAAGGAGGCGGTCATGGCCACAATAATCAACATCATAACAATCATTCAAATTCCTCTATATCGTCATCGTCGTCATCATCAGTAGTAACCAACAATCATAATAATCATTATGACAATCATCACACGGCTTCACACCGTAATATAAATAATCAACAACAAACAACAACTGCATACTATAATAATTCGACAGTAGCAGCGTCGTCAATTTATGCCCCGCATATAAGCAATAATCACAACAACAATAATAATAATAATAATATGTCCCGCGAGTCATTAACACAACACGATGAGCTCATACGTTACATTAGGGAAGCATGGACAAAGGCAAGTAATTAATAAATAATCTTACTCACCTCAAAATCTGACATTATTACTGACGTACGTTCAAAACTATGATCGGATGAACAATACTGCGTAGACTGTGATGAACCCATGTTTTTGAATGTATTTGAAGTTTGTTTGAGTCATGAAAAATTTTTCGAAGAATTTCTTTTTTTTTGCTAAAAGAGAATGATTTTCAACGAAGCACACACGCGGACAATTTCATAGATTTGGTTGATGCTGTGAAATAACTAATTAAGAATATTTCGAATAATAATTTGTAGAGGAACCAAAAAGAACTATTATTTTGAAAACCGAAAATTTATATTTTTAATGTCTTTTCAAAAAGGCCTAATATAGCCTAAAAGTAGACATCAATTTATACACATATATGTTTTCTACATTTTCAGGTTAGTGAGCAGGGTACTCCTGTAGTTAGTTGCTCTGATTCGGACTCTCAATTAAAAAATTTCAAACCATTCAATTTGGAAGAGTATTGGGGTCAACGACTGGTTCAAAACATACACATCTCCTCTCATGGTCACCAGTAATATGTTTCGAGTCACTTAACAACAATAACTACAACGGAAAAGGATATATATCAAAAGATATAAAATTTATAAAAAATTTTAACCCTTGACATTAAATTTCGTATCGTGTATTAAAATTTTTAATTTTTTATTTACAATTTTTTTTAGTAATTTTAATTTTCAAAAATTGATATTACCTCCTGTGTATTATTAAAATTGAAATAAATTGTATCATTTTTTTTTTATTCCACTAAAAAACACAAGTTTTCCACTTTTATATAAGTTTGGCCTCAGCTAAATATAGCGCTTTTACTTGTTTTAAATAATATTTCTCAAGAATGCTCTTTGGGCAAATTCATTTAAAGTTAATTCAAACACTTCCCATTTAATAAAATATGGGCCCCGGGTGAGGCTCGAAGCTTAGTGCTGACACTCTGAATAAATAACAGAAACAAATATCATTTAGATGTTTACGTAAACGAAAAAAATGAAGCAATATTTTTTGTAACAATACATACGAGTACATAATAGATAATAAGAAATGAAATACTTTTTTTAATTTGTTTCTAATAAACAATGACTACAGAAAATTCGTCATCTTTATTTTCAACAAGAAATCACTTTTTTTTTTTCAAAAAGTTTATTTATAGTTAGCTTGGGGCATTCTATAGTCGCTAAACCCTCTTATTTAATACCTTCCATTTGGTTTAAATATCATACAGAAATAATCGGCTTTATTGGGGCGGTCACTATTTTGTAATGTATTGTATGTATGTACTACACAAACATGGGCAACCGGCCCGTGGCACCTTTAGAAGAAATCGTAAATTTCGGAACATCAATTGCAAGATTCTATTCTGATAGAAATTGAAAGTTATAGATTTTAATAAAAATATGGTTTTATTTTAGTTTTATAATAAAAACTTTTTCAATTATCTCATTTAAGATCAATGTATTTTTGTAATTAAACCATTTTGCGCAAAAGTTTATTAATTTTATCTTCGCGATTACCAAAATCACCGCCATCAACATAATGATTGGCCTTCTTGCGCCAGCCACCTGTGGGTGTGTTTAGTTTGAAGGGCCACAAGAAATTTGAGGCATATTTAAAATTGGGACCAACCGTAAATATCTCGTGCACCAAATCTTCTACACATTGTATATTGTAAGCTTTACGCATCTTACGTTCAATTACAAAATTATCCGTGATTGGTATTCGTTGACGATCGTGTTTCACGAAACCACGTTTGTAGACTAATTCCCGTACCGATTTTAAATTGGGATAGCCCCAGGTGATATAAGGTTCAGCAATTCGTAACATATTTATGGTAGCTTTGTTTAATTTTATAAACACACCATTATTGATTTGCCGCAAACGGAATAATTGCAACACTTTGCGTACCTTGGGTGCCACCTTGTTGATACTAAAAGAAAAAATATTATATTTCAGACATTGTCTTCCAATCTCACTATACTTACCCTCGTATACGAATAACAAAAGCCAATTTACCTTCAGCAGGCACATAATATTGACCTCGAGATTTTGCCAAACGCCTTAACTTGATTTCACGTCTTTCAGCTTTCAAATATTCACTCTGATACTTTTCAGCTCTTATTAAATTTTCGCGTTTACGCAAAGCTATAACAGCAGCACGTTTCAACTTTCTTTTGGTTTCTTGACCCCGATTGCTGATTTGTTTTTTGCTAAACTTTAATTTTGATTCCGGAACAACGGGCAGTTTTTTCGCTGCTACAGTTTTCTTTGCAGTTGTGGCTACCATATTTACACTAAAATATAAAACAATTAAAACTATTTGTTTTATGAATGTATAAAAAAAAATTTATATGAAATACGTATAAACTTACTGCCAACCTTCAAGCACGTTGAAGAAAAAAGAAAGGAACAGCGAGAAAAAGGAAATCCCACCGGTTAGGTTGGCAGAACTGTTTTAAAAATGGCGTGATTATCTGCACCGGATTTAAGTTATCAAACCGGAATGAAACGAGCAAAATACCAAACTACAATGTTATACGAACATATGTGTATATTTTATAATAATAATAATTCATTTATATTAAAAATATTCAAGTGCAAAAAGTCAAGAGTTTAACATTCGGATTGGTAAAAACCGTGTGCCGTCACTGTCTATGTGTATATGCGTATAATTTGATTCATGTGCGTCAAGATAGGAAAGATAGTTGTAAGTTTTGGTTTAGTGGCAACACTATGAGAGAATAAAAAGAGAGAAATATTTTAAAAGAGAAATTTTCCTGAGAGAGAATCACAAAAGGGAAATTGATTTTTACATGTAGTTAATTAATTTTGAATATCGATTTAATCGAAAATTTTCACGAAAATCTTTAATAAAATTTGGTATTGAAAAATCGATCATAGTGTCTAGGACCCCATTCCGGTATGCACGGTCTGCTTGTTGTAAAGGTTCTCCTGCAATTGGACAAATGTATGTTCTTCTATATTACCACATAGTTGTGAAAATTTCGTTTAAATCAACTTTGAAAATTAGCTACTGTAGGGATCTACATATTCGTTTATATGTTAATATTATTTAAATAGATATAATTTCCTCTAAAAACTTAGAATACTTTTGTTTTATTAATCAATCAAAAAAAAAAAAAAGAATGATAATTCATATTTTCACGTAACTCACGTAATAAAA
Organism: Crataerina pallida; assembly: GCA_949710015.1. Lineage (NCBI taxonomy): Eukaryota > Metazoa > Arthropoda > Insecta > Diptera > Hippoboscidae > Crataerina > Crataerina pallida. Next base: position 23,388,091 of record OX453289.1, on the reverse strand, counting down.
ATAAAAAAGATTATATCGAAGAATAAAAATACTTTCTCTTACAGTGTTGCCACTAAACCAAAAAATATATCGTTGCAAACTATCGTTGCTATCTTAACGTACGTATTGAATTTTCGTTTATTTGTAAATTATTTAATGCAGCCAAATCAATTATAAAAAAAAATTTTGGAGCTTATTTCTTTGCAAAAATACGCGACATTTGTTATGAAAGTTAATATAATTGTTTACCAAATATTAATATGTTAATGGAGTGTCCCACTAGTGCAACTTTTAATACAAGCGTTCAACAGAAACTAAAATGCAAAAATGCTGCAAAAGTATATCGTTTTGGTTCACCAAAACTAAGAGATGTCTTGAGAGAGGTAAATATGAAGGAGATAATACAATTAAAATAAATTAATTATAAATTTATTCTAAATTATTCATAGAAATGCCGCAATCGGATTAAAGAGGCACGACAAAATTTCTTTGCTGAAGGACGGCTAACGAATGCGACAACTAAAAATCGGGTAAGCATTGCATGTAAAACGTACTAAATGGTATGTGTAAAGCTAATTGAAATCATGATAAACAAGTAAGAACACCAAGTTTGGCTAAGGCCAAATCATAAATGTCCTCCACATCCACAACTCTCTAATAGCATGCAAGTGCATTTTTACGTTGAGTATGGTTTTTTGTAAATTGGAGGTGTGCCTGTTAACCGACCATGCCCATTTTTGGCGCATTGATGGATGAACTAACCTTAAATAAGTGCACCCAATTTCAAGTTCATAGGTCAATTTTTGTGGCAGATGTAAAAGTTTATATCGTTTGGGGGAGTGTCTTTGTTAACGCCCATTTGTTGCATATCGGTGGATGGTATAACTATGGATATGCGTAGCAAATTTCAAGTTTGTGTCAATTTTTTTGGCAGATATAAAGGTTTTTGATTATGTTTGGTGGGCGTGCCTGTTATCCGATCACGCCCATTTTTAACATATCGATGATCAAATTTTGTGGCAGATAAATAAATTTTAGCCGATTGTGGTCGTGGCTCTTGGTTGATTTTGCCCATTTTAAAAAGCGATCTGCGTTCAAAAACTAAAAGTGTCAAAATTTATGCCTGTGAGAATGCCAACAACAGACAGATAAAACAGACGGACACTCGGGCATACATGATCAAAAACATATATACTTTGTAGGGTCTCTATCGCCTCCTTATGGGTATTGCAAACGGAAGAAAAAACTTAGTATATTCTCATCACTAAGGTGGAGGTTATAAGAAGAAATAATTAATAATTGTACAACCCATGTTTTGTAGTAGTACATATTAGTGTATACATACTATTATTTAGAAACATCATTACTTTCATTAGATGCTACCTTCTTTATAGATCAATTTACGAGATATACTGCGCCAGGAGTTATCTGAATTAGAGTGTGATATGAAATTGCAAGAAGATATATTTAAAGAATTGATAGACAATTTAAATGATTGGTTTGCTGAGCAATTAGAAGAAGATGAGAAATATATGTTGAAAGTGCTAATAAATGATTTTATTGTGTGTCCTTTATGTCAATTAAGAAATTTGGTGATTTATTCAACAAAGTCTCAAATTAATTATCGCTGTAAATGTAATGCCAAGTAAGTTAATACGTTCTAATATATTTGCTCTAAAATTTTAATATATACGATTTTTTTTGTTCCAGTTTCATCTCCAATCTAGACTTTAAAGAGTTACGCTTTAATTTGTATGAGAAAATAGGTACGCATGAAAGAAATTGCTTAAAACCATTAAACTTTTTTATCCACCCGTTAAACCAACAATTGGAGGCTATATGTGAGGATTGTGATTATTTTTGTAGCTTTTAGAGTTGTCATATTCAAATCCTATACCATACAATTTTTTAGCTACTTCAGTCTATTTATTTATAGGAAAATGCTTTATAATAATAAACTTAATCTTAAATTGCGTTTTATTCTCGCCATAATGACAAACGAGTACCAAAGTTATATTTCATTTGGCTTAAATCTTGAGTGCCCTCCACCGCAGATCATTGATATAAGATGATACTTATTAATTATGGGCGTAATCTTAAAGCATTTTGGCTAAATTGATTTAGTATTATGCCTACAATCGCCATAAAGAAGGTGCAAAGTTGAAATGTACGAATATTTTTAATTGTGCTGTGCAAAAATTGGTTAGAACTTATAATACCGCACAATTTATAAATACCCTGTATTACACCATTTTCAATTGAAATTGGTACAAAGGCAATTGAAATTAAGAAAACGCATTTGAAATTGAGAGAAATTCATTTGAAATTCAACCTTCTTCTTCTTCTTCGAGTAGCTTTCCCTTTAAAGTCTTTAAAAGAGGGCAAACATGCATACATGCCTTGCCCACAATATAAGTACAAAAGCAAAGAGCATCCATGGTTTGACCTAAACCATATGTAGCGTGAGGAAAAAATATTGAATTCTTCATTTCATTAAAATTTTTATTATAAAACATTCGAATTTCAAATGATGACGTTATAAGAACCCCTCTCAAAAGTGATTCTTTGGCTCCAACGACATCCTTGTGCAAAAGAATATTTTAAACTGCGACCTGTAGGTTGACAGCAAGAGTAACAGAATGTTATGTCTATGCATTCACCCAGTCTGTCCGTAGCTTCAGTCGACTCTGTGTCCCTATCTATTTTCTCTTCTCACTCTTTGCCTAATGTTCCTTCAGTAACTATCACTTCTCCACCACAGGTCCCTCAATCTGATAGTCGTACTTTAATATATGCTCCGCTTGATCCGAAAATAACTTAATAATATTAATGCTGATAATAATACTAATTCTATTAATATTGACATATCCATCATCCAATGCTTTACAAGCTAGTGAATCAGTCCCTCCATGTTCTCATGATTCTAATATCAAAGTTAGCCTTTATTGGTTAATACTGTCCCAGACGTTCCAATTACTTCTGAAAACGATGATGTTGAACTTGTAGTTATCCCTGCTCACAAAGCAATTTTTATTTCCAGTTTAGCATCTAATACAAAAGATATATTGATCGTAAGTTCCCCGATTATGATTTGTCAAAAATAAGTATATTTAAATTTAATTCTTCTCAACAACGCGATGTTTGCTCTTTCAAGATTTTAACGCCTTGGTTATTAATTGACGAATTCTTAAATAAACAATTTTGGCCCCCGGGGGCTCTTGTTAAAGAATTTATCCATCGGCGTAAGACTCCAGTTAATTTCATTGCGTCCAAATATAACATTGTTGTTTTTACATAAATTTGGCCAAGCTTCGATAAGCATAAGATTCTGAAGCAGTTTTCTTCAAATGGTAACTGAAAATTAATGCCGCCAGCAAATAGTGGTTTCCAGACAGAAATTCAGCAAATGTGACGCTATTAAAAGCTATGTGTTGTTTGAAACTTGCATTGTTGAAAATCTTTGGCGCCAATAACGCAACTTGGCGGTAAGTACAATGATAGCTAGCGCCATTTTGTTTTATTTATTTTTTTTTTTTTAATGGCTCAGATCGGTTAAGTAAATTGTGTGTTAATATTTTTTGTGTCAGTATCATCATCGCCATTCCGGATCGAACGAACGAACTATCCAATCCTATAAACGGGATTGGATAGATCTGCGATAGATTGCAGATCGCGACACCGACACCGCAAACGAAATGATTAATCAGCTACACCATCATGGTTCAGCTGATGAAAGTACAAGTTAGACAGAGTTTAAATATTTTATTAATTTAATTTAAATTATATCAGCATTTTCACACAGATCGATTAATTGATAGTTGTCATTATAGGTCTTGCATAACCGTCGTAACGGGTTATTATTGCTATAGTTATTTTTGTAATAATTTATGCAAAGAAACCGAAAATATCTAGAAGCGCGTCGAGGTACATTGATATTAATGCTAGACAATAAAAGCGCCGAATCAATACAGTTATTAAGCAAATTGTGCATAAAACACACGTTCAACATTGTCCTTCTGCTTTTGAGGGTAGGAAGTTTTATCAAAGCAAGACGACTTGTGTATGAGGGCAGCCTCAGGTTAGGACTCCGTGGCAGACCACTAAGACAAAAAGTAAAAACTGTTTTTGTATAGATTCAATCTGGTTGGTATACACTTCATATTGCGGATCCCAAATTACAGAGCAGTATTCTAAAATAGGCCTTACTAAAGAGGTAAAAGAACTTTGGTTGTATAGGGGTCCTGAAACTCCTTCGACCATCTCTTAATAAAGCCTAAAGTTCTGTTGGCCTTATTACATGTTGTATTAATATGCGCATTAAAAGTTAGTTTACTGTCCAGTAGCACGCCGAGATCATTAATTTCAATTGGGACATTATTAATTATGTAGTTTGTATTTATCACCTCCCTACGACAGAAGGTCATATGCTTACACTTTTTGACATTCAAGGACATTAAGTTGTTGGAACACCACTTAACGAACCAGTTAATGTCATCCTGCATAAAAACTTGACCCCGCACAGACTTGTAACTATAGATAAGTTTAACATCGTGAGCATACATTAGTACACGACAATGTGGAATAACACTAGGCAGATCGTTTATAAACAGTAAAAATTGAAGGGGACCAAGATGGCTACCCTGCGGCACACCAGAGTGAACTTCAATTTCTTTGGAGAGTACATTATTGAATAAGACCCGTTGGGTACGTCCAGTAAGATACGAGTAAATCCATTTAAGATTGCCTTTGTAAAAGCCGATATGTTTTAGTTTGTTAAACAGAATTACGTGGTTCACAGTATCGAACGCCTTGCTAAAGTCTGTGTAGATTACATCGGTTTGTTCACCGTTAATGAATGCGTCATTAACGAATGTAGCAAGTTCCAACAGGTTGTTTGTGGTAGATCTTTTTTTCAGGAACCCATGCTGATAATCAGAAACTATGAGTGATAATTGAGATGATAGAGTATCAGACAGCAGTTTTTCAAAAAGCTTAAAAAGCTTTGGAATTGCACTTAATTTCGCAATGCCACTATAGTTAGAGACATCGGATTTATAGCCGGCTTTGAATAATGGAATAATAAAGGATTTTTTCCACAAGTTGGGGAAGTAGGATTGTTTGATGGAGGCATTGAATAGTTTAGTTAATGGATTATATAAACGTGATGCACAATTTTTTAATATACAATTCGGCACACCATCAGGGCCAGGATTGTGTTTATCGTCTAATGCTAGCATACATTTAAGAACATTGTCACGGTTAAGGAGATTAAAATAGATATTATTAGAATACACTGAGTTATAATAATTAATGTTATGCACATTGTTTGACACATACACAGACTGAAAAAAGTCGGCAAACATATTTGAGATTGTATTATCGTTACTGGACTCATTATTATTATACTTCATTGACGGAGGGTAAGAGCTAGATTTCTTTTTTAAATTTACAAAAGGATTTAGGATTAATTATTATATCATTTTTCACTTGTTGCATATAGTTCGTATAACTAAGTTTGTTAAAAGAGTTATACTTTGTGCGGGCCTTCATAAAATTCATATAGTCAGCAGACGAATTGGACTTTACATAGCGTTTGTAGAGTCTGTTTTTATTATTTTTTAAATATTTAAGTCTTTTGTTTGACCAGGGTGGTCCACACATATTTGAGATAGCGGTATAAGGCACGGTTTGAGAAAAAAGATCGAACAATTTATCATAAAACATAACAACCATCGATTCAAGATCTGTATTCGAAACTGCTGATGATCCATCAGGTATAAATGACCAATTTACGTCAGAAAGTAACTTATTTAGTTTGGTATAATTTGTTAATTTAAAGTTATAGCGACATCATTTCGTTGAGTTTTTTTTATTAGAGCAGGTATGTAAATCCAATGACAATGATACTCTTGGATGAAATTTATCCTCTCAGAATAATTAGAAGTAACGTTAGAAAAAACCAAATCAAGTGTTTTGTTCAAAACGTTCTTAATATTATTTAGTTGAAACAAATTTAATTCAAATAATTCATTTAGTAATTCATTAGTCCATGTAACATTAGTTAGAGGAAGCATACATCATCTTCAGCTCTAATCCATGAGATTGAAGGTAAATTGAAATCACCGAAGATAAGGACGACATCATCACGTTTTAATAAAGAGGTGATACTTTTTATGGCGCATACATGATTAGAATAATGAGGAACGGATACATTAGGTGGAATGTAGGAGCAAGAAACATATACAGTGATATTGAATAATTTAACAGCAACACATATAAATTCGATATCATTGGTTAACCTTGTGTCAACCAAACTGGAACAGAGTGATGAAGACACAGCAATCAGAACACTTCCACCACGCCTATTCATCCGGTCACATCTGAAAACATTGTAATTCGGACAAAAAATTTCTGAATTCAATACAGACGATGATAGCCAAGTTTCAGTAAAGATTATAATATCATCATTAAATGAGTAGCTATTTAAGAATAATGTCGATAGTTTGGAATTTAATCCCCGAACGTTTTGATATGATATAGACAGAGACACCCAACTTAGTTTTTTGAATTTTGTTGGTTAGCAGAAGGCAAACGTACAACATCAGATAGTTTACGCTTTTCTTTATATGTATATTCCCGTACAAATGTTTTGGCAGGCCAAAAGTTACTGTTGACTATTGTGTCGAAATGATCATCAGGTACAACTATCTTGAATGATGATTTCGAACGATTATATGAAAAGTTAAATTTATAGGAATTGATATCGATGTCAGCATTGAATTTCGATTTGATATAAAAATTAATGTCCTCGACCGTCGTGTCCGGAGCAAACCGTGAAACGAATATTGATTTTTTAGGGGGAACAATGACAAGATCCTTCGGTTTGATTGTGACAGAAGGAACGCTAGTAGTTGACGATGTGGAAGGCTTTACAGCGTTTATGACAGATTCATCAATTAAGTTGACAGGAACATTGTCACTAGATTGTTTACCAGTCTTTTGCACAGTGTTGTCGCTGCCCGTGATTGGCGTGGATGGCTTTGCGGACGATTTCTTTTTAGTGTTAAGTATTTTAGCATTTTTCTTGCGAAGAGCTCTGGGTGATTTTTTCGGAGACGGTGTCTTATTAGCAGGCGAGGATTTTTTCGGTGACGGCGACTTATCAGATGGAATTGAACTATTATTATACATGACTGATTCAAAACGAATTAGGCGCTCTGCAAGATTATTAAAATCGGCCTTAAATAAGCTGAATTCATTTCTTAATGATGAAACGGTATTATAAAACTCTAAATTAGAGCCAACACAGCTATCACAGCATCATCGGAGGTTCCGAATGTCGTTAACAAAGTCAGCGGCGCATGCGGGAATACCTACACAAGAAGCATGAAATACTTCATTGCATATCCAGCAAATAATAGACCGAACATCATATTCATCGGTAACTTTACAGTTGAGCACAAACCATGATGAGTAACGTTTATTTCTTTGTTACAAAGTTAAGAGTAAATATTTAAAGAGAAGAGATGTGGGTTTATATTTTGAACAACAAAAGAGAGATACAATAAGTAAACGGATTTATGGGTAAACTTCTGTTTCATATTTATCTGGTACATATATCCAACTATGGCGGGGTTCTACACCTCTTAGTTCCACAATTCGTGCTATTAGTTTAGTTGTAGTAAATGCGAGTTGTCGTCTTATGAATGCCACTTCATTATATGGAAAGAGCTTCTAAAAATAGCCTGACCGGTCGACTTTTCGTACTTTCGTCAATGATTAAGCATATTAATTTCTATATCAAATTTTATTAAATGGAAATTTTCGTCCTATAAAGACTTTTGTTAATGTGTTGTATGGAGAGAGTCTCAAAAATGAAATGACCATGTTCGTGACTGTCCTCGGCCCTAAAAACAAAAGAATACTTTTGTGGTCTAAAGTATAATTACATATTGCATCGGTTAAAAAAACTTTAAAAAGTGATCCCTATTCAATTTCTCAGAACTACAAATGCTTCAGTTAAATTTGACTTCGATACCACAATTTTTACGACCACGAAAATAAGTGTCGTACCATAGAATAAATGACTAATTGGGGCATAACTAGAATGTATGTTCGGGAATGCTTCTGTCTGGTTGTTACAAAGTGGCCACAAGGTGCTGGATGTAACAAGGATATGCTGTAGATACTATCTAAATATATAGAAATAAATACTTACCAGCGTATGGTACTTCTCCTAGCTATTGTTGCAAACACTACGTACAATATTTCTACTTTTAAAGTAAATGGATAGAGGTCTGTGAAACTGCTGACATTATGATATAAAGCATGTGCATCATACATTTTTATTCTGTTGAATAATTTAAATAATGAAAAATAAATAAAAAAGAAACAAAAATCATACGAAAAATAACGAAAAAATAAAAATAAATTACAACCCAGAGCGGATTTGGTAAGAAACGTTTTGTGGTAAAATGCTTTCAACTTGATTTACATTAAATACATACATAGTGTTTTTAAATAAATAGAATGTAAACTTGTGTATGCGCGTGAAAAGGTATAATGTACATAACTATGTGTAAGCAATATATTGTTATATGTATTACTTTACATGGAACCAAAAATTTAAAAGTAAAAAAGTAAGATTGTGCTTGGTAATGTTAAAATAAAGCAAGTCAACAAGCAAAATAGAAGAAGAAGCCTAAATTTGGCTTAGTGCCAAATCTTAAATACCCTCTATATCTGCATACAAGCTTGGGCGTGGCAGACACATTATTACGCCCTTTAATGATGCATGAATTACGTATTAACTGGCAAGACGAGTTTTTACGCTTTTTATACGATTTTCTAAATTGTAGAAATGTCCGTTATCGAATCATGCCATTGATAGATGTGTACCATATTTCAACTTCATAGGTCAAATTTTGTATGCAGACAAATAGAATATGTTCAGTTGTGGGCATGGCTCTTGATCAATTTTTCCCAATTTGAAGAACGACCTGCGTGTAGAAAATTTCAGCCTAAAATCTCAAAATTTACGATCGTGAAAGGGCCAACAACACACAGACACACCCACACACGGACATACATGTCTAGATTGAAGTAATGACGTTTAAGTAAGGTCTCGGACTCCTCCATCTGGGTGTTGCATAGGGAATGTCTAACTTAGTATACCTCCATCTTATGTGGAGGATATAAAAGTTTATATTTGGTCAAATTTTAAATCATAAAAAATGATGCTTATATGTTAAGGGCATGGCCTTATGTAAAATGTCGAACTCATGATATTCTCTTTTGGAAGAGAACGAAAAATCATTTCTTTTTTGTTAAATATTTTCTGGTGGGCGTGGTCGATACTCTTTATCTACCATATAAAAACCGAATTAGGTGTACATATATAAATACAGTGTAGAGTCCCTGAAGTCTCTTTCTGAGTGTTGCAAACGGATAACGAACATAGTACGTCCACCATATATGTGAAGGGTATAATAAGAAAATGAAATTCCATTATTTTCTTATTCTATTATAAATATAACGTATAGAGGAGGGTTAGGATTAGTAGCAAACGAAATGTTTGTATTTACTTAGATATGTATGTGTAAGTGTATTTATTAAATTAGGTTTAAAAATTTATAAAACCATTTATAATTTTATTTCTTTAATTGAAATATTTTCTTTTCTAAATCTCCTTATTGTATAAGCACATCATATGCTTTGAATATTTATTGTTTAAAAAGAAATGAATCAATTTGTTATCTAAATTTTGTTCACAATTGAATAATGAACAAAAATAAATACAATTTCATTATAAATCGACCACTTCAGTACAACATACACTGAGTAAGCAGGGTTTTAATTAAGAAGCAAACAACGGTATTTCATGTAAAGCTTCATAAATGTTAAGAAAACGACCATAAAGTAATGTTAGGTGAGTGTACACAATATAGAACAAAACCTACGCAAACAACAAAATAAAATAGAGCAAAATATTTATACATATGTTTATGCACGTAGATGTACCCTTAAAAGTTTATTTCAAAAACAAATCAAGTTGTAACGGAATCGAGCATGTCCTGGAGTACATGTACAGCTGGAACTAGGTAAGGAGTAAATTTTGCACTTTACATAATCGATTTATAAAATTTATCTGAATAAAATAAAAGCTATTACGATGCAATATTTTCGGAATCGATTTGTCCGTATGTCCATCCACCTAAAGTCTGTATATTTTGTTTTACTTATAGTGTATTTCGAGAAATTACGTATCTGGATGTCCGTCTGTTTGTCCTATAAAATGTGACATTTCAATAAAATTTTGTACAAGGACATGTATTGGCCTAAAGGGGAACCTTATCGAAAATAGACCGGATCGGACCATTTTTAGAACCGCACCTTATATCAGGTTCTGTTATAATGGAAGTCCTTATGGTGCGAAAATGGCAATTGTTAATATTTTTTTGACAAAATTTAGTGAAGAATAGTTAATAATCTACATAATAGAATATAGAACCCCTTTCCATATGATATTTCACGAAGTGATTTACATGTATCTGCACAAACTTACCAAAGACGCGGCCATAATTTTTAAATGTAGTAAAGTGACAAATTTCGTTCACTTGCACATTGAAGTGGTCATCCACATGGTCTATCTTATGGACAGGTGTACCAGAAATAGGCAAGGTAAATTTGAAGTTGATACGTCCGTTTAAATTTCTTAATCGTTATAAATATATTTTAAACCTCTACATGTGTATATCGACTTAGTTTTTGATGCTATACAAGATTATGTATACTTTGTATATTTAATCATTATTTATGATTTTTATTTTTGATAGCATTATTATTTGTTTTAATTTAATTTTTTTTTATTATATTAAAATGATTTAGTTTAGTCATATTTTGCGTTTTTTTTTTTTATGGAGAACGCTATAGATCCCGAGAGTTAAATAATGATTACGTCATTCTTTTTATACTCTCTAGTATTAACCTGTGGAACTTTTGCATAAAAAGCGTAATTTCAGACGCGTACTTTTACTCAACACTGACGGTGGGTTGACGGTGGCGATAATTTTACCTAATTTTAATTATTATTATAATTTTGTATATTTATGTGATAACTCAAGTGCACATATGTTAAGTTATTCTGTTCAATAAAGTGGCATTTTATTAATGAAAAAATTAATAATGGCAATGACAATATATTGTGGCCTTGAACAACACGAATCCCTGTTAGAACATTTAGACACGGATATTTGTGATATTGCAAAAGTAAAATGGGAAGGTACAGTTTGCGCTTCGTTGATTTTATTTGTGGTTAATGTATACATGTTGATCAAATGGAAGAGAAGGTAAGTAGCAAGAGTTGCTCTTCAATAGAAGGATTTATTATTTATAACCTACTCCACTAAGTTGTTTTATTTGCAATACCTAGAAGGAGGCGTCAGAGACTCCGCAAATTATTGATGAGTGTCAAAATCTTGGTAGGTAGATTAAGTTCGTTTGTGCGTTTTTCAAAAACACTGATACGTTGAGATGAAGTTAAGGACAGACATTAAAAATTTACAAAAATATCACGTGTTTGTTAATATACCAACTTTTACCTATTAAACTGGAATTAATACAGGTTGCATGAGATTTTCCTTCCAAAAAGTCTATCAATTCGAAAGGACTGCTGATTACGACAATTGTATTTATTCAACAAATAATAGATTATATTTGGTTTAGATAAAAAATAATGTGGTCTTAAAGCATTATTTATGCGAAATGCTTGTTGTAGATAGACAGAAATGCCTTTATGGTCTCTGATATTTACGTTACAAACATTTTTCTTATAGTCTAGACGTAGAGATTCTAATAAAATATTGGGCGTAGAAATGACAGTGGATGAAATTTCATTACGGCAGACATGCTTTAACAGTTTCAGAAAACGATCTTGGAGCTTTGGTATGAAAAAGTATTCCTCTGTCTTTAAGCGTTACAAACATTTGCATAAACTTACCATAAATGGTATTGATACTGTACATAACATATAAATACTTAGAAAGATATTTTGGTACAAGTTCGAGTCCGAAAATTAATGATTTTTGTAAGAATAACATGAAATTCTTCTTCCAAAATATAAAATTGTAATATTTTATTCGTTCTCATAAGTAGCATCAATACCCCTGAAAATAATGTTAAGTATTATTAGTTAGTGTTTTTACTTTGTTTTAATACCACATTTGTATAGTGAATGCAATTAATGAAAAGATAATAAGATATGAAGTGTAGTATCAGAGGGGGACATCTCGTTGAATACACTTATCCTCTAGATAGTACCATATGCGAGCATTAATAATGGTGCCACCGGTGGTTCTCTACTTTTGAAGAAGAAAAGATGATTAAATTAAATTTCTGATATGTGTCTACTAAATACTTCACCATTAAAACGTTAGTATTTTATTATATTTACCACCAGGGGTATATACATATACCCTATAAAGTACATATATTCTTGATCAACTAGAAGTCCTGAATCGATTTAGTCAAGCCTATTTGTATGTGTACCCGTGGTAAACATACTCCCGTTCGAAAAAATTAAGATATCGATTCCAAACTTGGCAGAAAAATCGGTAGTTCATACACGAAGGTTGGTGTTGAAATTGATTAATTGATGATTAATCGGTAGAAGGACGCGCGCACTATTAAACCAAAAGTAAAGGTATGTCTGTTTTTTAAGCGTCTTTTCGTATCACTTAAAAACTACTACAGGTAAACCCAAATAACAAAACAAAATTTGGCTTAGACCAAATCTTAAATATCCGTTGGTACAACGGTGGGCGTGGCAGATATATATATATATATATATATATATTGCGTCCTCTAATAGTGTATGTATTAAGTTTAGTACTATGGTGGATATGGTTTTTTGTAAATTGTGGGCGTATCTGTTAACCGACCATTCCCATTTTTGGCACGTATATGGATGGGTTAAATATAAATATTTGCACAAAATTTTATGTTCCTAAGTCAACTTTTGTAGCAGATATAAAAATTTTGATTAAATGTGGGCGTGTATGTTATCTAAACACACATCGATGAAAGAATTATTTTTAGATAAACATATCAAACTTTAAGTTAATAGGTAAATTTTTTGGTCAGATAAATAGATTTTTGTCGATTGTGGGAATGGTTCTTGACGGATTTTGCCCATTTTAAATAGTGATCTGAGTGAAAATCTAAAAGCACCTGTACAAATTTTCAGCTCAATGTCTCAAAATTTGCGCTCGTGAGAATGCCAACAACAGAGGGTCACACGGACATACATGTCTAAATCGATTCAGTTTTAGATGCTGGACAAAAATATCAACTGCGTTCACCAAAATTTTTTAAATAAAAACGAACGTTTTTTTTTAAAGGGATAATAACATGAGTTCAATATTTTACATAAAAAGTGCTTTAAGACCGTGCCCATAATTTATTTTATTTATAAGCATAATTTTACTATAATGACTTAAAGTAATCAAGATTTCTTCAAACAGAACCTTTTTATACCCTCCATTTTAGTGATGAGATATTTCAATGAAATTTGGTACAAGGACATGTATTGGAAAAATAGATTAGATAAGACCAGAAATCTTTATATGGTAAAAAATCGCAATTCTTAATATTTTTTGACAATATTTGATGAATAAAAATTAATTAGCTTCATATTTGGTTTTTAGAACTCCTTTCCTTATAATTATATTTCACGAAGTAAACTAAACTAATTGAGTCATAATTTAAGAAACTACAGAACTAAACTAATTGTAGCATAATTTGTCGAGCTAAGTGTTGTAGGGTTTTAAATGACTAGGCTTGTAAATGCATGCCGCTTAAATACATTTTTATACCTTCCACCTTAGGGAAGAGAATATATTCATTTTGATCATCTGTTTGCAACACTGTTTGAAAGAAGCCTCTGAGACCCCACAAATTATATATACTCTTAATCAGCATGAAAAAGAAATCGTTTGAGACATGTCCGTCCGTATGTCCATCTATTTTTGGCACTCTCACGGTCTTAATTTTTAAATATCAAATTAAAACTATTCATACATACCCTTAGCTCAATTACGCTGTTCTGTATGAAAATTGGACAAAATCGGTTAAGAGACACGCCCACAGAAAAGGAAAATCTCAACATACCTCGAAATCGATTGTATCTTTAAAATATGTATTGCACAATATATAATATTTAGTTGAAATTTGGTACATATGTATATAAGTGGTACCGTTACCCAACTCTATGGCAAAAATGGGCGTGATTGAATAACATAAACGCCTATAATTAAAAAAAAAGCACTATTTGTTGTTTAAAAATGACCTGAATAATAATATATAACAATTTATTGCATACTAAGTTGTAATTTGATACACTTTTCAATTATTATAAAAGGTGGAGGGTATTTAAGCTTCGGTCTTAACCGAACTTTTCTTTCTTGTTAATTATCATATTTCAACATTCTAAATATATTCTTGAACAACACTCAAAGAATTAGTAGTGGTTCTATAAGAAATCAATTTAGAAATTTTCCAAGTTTTCTGTGTTGGTAAACTCGTAAACTCGTAAACTCGAATATAAATTTAGAAATATTAATTATGGTAAGTCTGAGCGTCGCGTTTATTTGGGAAGATCTTAACAAATTATTTTAAAATTTGAAAACTTGAAGTTTTTCAACAAACGAAAGAGATGCAGAAGGTCCACAGACATGGGTATCGCCAACATGTGTTTATTTGTTGTAGATTTAAATTTCGACTTTTCAAGGTAACACCTGCAATGATAAATGAGATGTTTATATTGCTTCGAATAAATTGTTTGTACGTACTGTTTGCAATTGTGTACTTTTCCAAAAAATCGCGCAATTTATGGGATATGTAAATATAGAAATATGTGCACATAAGCGTTTGTATACATTCGCATTATTTATATATATCTTTCATTCGCGTGTAATTTATTGATTTTCTTTCGAATTTCAAATTCTATTTAGCAGGGACTACACATTAACGGGCGATTAAAAGTGAAAATCATAATGAACGTGTATTTTTGATTTTTAAAGTTTATAAATTAGGAGTGACTCAGAGCGTGTCTTTGATTCAATCAGACAGGATGGAGTGCACCAAGTAGATGTGCGTACCGGAAATGGACGTGATGATCTTGAAATCGATATATATATGGAAGATTTCCTGATTTTCACTTCATTTTTGATTACGTATTTGGGGGTGAAAACTAAGTTTGTGTTTCCGTTTTTAGCACCCACAGGGAGGCACCGGAGGTCATTTTGATCAGTATCAAAATCTGAATCGATCTAAATATGTCAGCCTATGTCTTGTCTGTTGTTGACAGACTTCGTGTCGTACATTTTGAGGTATTGAGCTGAAATTTTGTTTTGATATTTGTAGTTTCTGCGCACAAATTGCTATTTGAATTGGGCGAAAATGATTGAGAGGTACGCCCACAATGGCAAAAACGATTTATCAGCCATGATCTGCGAAGCTACGAATACCAAGCTTTTCTAAAAATTTAAATTAAGTGTACCAAGAATGGGCGGAGTCGAATAACGCATACGTCCACAATTTACACACAAACTCTTTGAGCAGAGGCCGACGGGGAAGTTGATACCTATTACATATCCTAGTAGGGGGCATAATCAGGTATCTGCCACACCTACGTTGTGTACATTTATATCTTCAGGGTACAAAATTATTCTTGAAGGCTTCCAAAGCTGTGACTCGATCCTAGGATACCAAAAAGTCACAAAATCAATATGATATTTTTTAGTGACTTGTGACGCTTTTGTGATCTTGCTCCAAATAGGGATATTCCTTTTATTATAAAGTTTAATCATTATTCTTGATTTTGTTTTAATTCTGGAAACCTTATTGTATTTTTATAACGTGTACGATTTACTTAAATTAATCTTTTTCGAGCCGATGGCTTATATCGCTAGTGCTCCTTCTTTTTTTAATATTGTACATAAACGTGTTTTCTGTATAATTTTAATAATAAATAAAATAATAAATAAATAAAAATAAATCTAGTTCATGTATCAATTTTTAAATCATTAAATACAGTCTCCGCTTTTTTGGTTTGTTTACTTCGCAATGTTTATGATTAGTTGATCTGTGTTATGTGTAGGAAATATTTTTCCTTATTCATGTTTCTTTTTTTAAACGTCCGTATCTTATAATTATAAATAAATAATTTATATAAGCTCAGGGTCAAGAAATCATCATCAGTGCTTATTATTTGTAGAGTGTTTTATGTATTTTGCAACAAAAAGAGCGAGATGGGGAAATATTGAAAAGAAATGCAAAAAATTCAAAAAAAAACTTGTGAATATGTTAGAATCGGTCACTCCCGAACATTTAATACCCTACACCACTCCTTAATTATGCTACAATTAGTTTAGTTGTACCAACATATGCGAGGCACTGCCATAAAGGATACTTTGTGAATATCATATCAATAGTCCGAACGGATCCAAATTTGGTACAGGAAATATGAAGCTAATTAACTATACTTCTTCTTTACATTTTGTCCAAAAATATCAAGAATTGCAATTTTTTACCATATAAAGCCTTTTATTATAATATATGGGAATGGGTTCTAAAAATGGTCCCATGTTGAATTTCACTTCGCACTTGGATAAGAAAATGGCAGAGAAAATCGTTGTCATACATGTGGGTGTTATACATTTTATATATTAGTGCTGTATACTTTATGGCATCACCAAATATTATTTACTGTTCAACAAGTTGGACTGCGCGTAAATTTTCTTCTTCTCTATTGCTCAGACATTTATTACATGATTTTGATTTGCTTCAGTGCAAACTTTATGTAACACCATATAGTTTTGTAAAAAAATCTAGGAAATCTAAAATAATTGTTGTTCATTGGGTGAGGTAAAGAACACTTTTCATAGAAGCTCTGGGTAAAAACAAAACATCGATTCTTAATGCATTTTCTCCGTTATCCTTTAAATCCAAATGATAAGCGTGTTTCGTTTTCACATTACATTGCTTGGAGAGAAGAAATTGGAGTTTTTCAGTTGAATATAAGCTTAATAGAGTAAAGTAGAAAATGCAAGTTGAAATCGTAACAGTTTTCAGTGAAGTGTAAATAGTGACAAAGATGCCTGCTGTTGTTTACTTTGACTACCACTGACGTATTAAGGGGTGTGGGGTTAACCGACCAGAAGCGTGAAAAATGAACGCATATGTGAAAAAGAAACATGGCAATTCTTGTGTATTCGAGTTTCAGATTTAAAAAAATCGAAATGTATCTAAATGCACAATAAAATGAAAAATTCCATTAACGCGTATTCATATTATGTAAGTTTACAATTCCTTATTATCAATTATTTTATTTCCTTGTTTTGTAGAAGCCAAACAAATTTATTGACCTATCATAATATACGAGCAGCAACAGCTCTTTTGTTATTAGTGGTTAACATAATAGAAGTGGCACGTGCTTTTTTACCTATTCCAACTAATAATAAACTTATAAAAGCAACTTCATATGCAGACCTTAAAGGAAGCTTTTATGCCACGGGTGGAAACAAAATCTACAAACAGTCATTATCACATTCACAACAACCGGGAGAGGAACAATTACAAAATGTTATAATGGTTCATAATCAGATATCCGTAGTTATTGGGGCAGACGTATTGGCGAATGCTTTTGCTGCTATTACATTGACCATCATGTTAATGTGGTATCATCGTGTGGTGGAAGTGAAGAAAACTGTGGGTACGTAGACCCCTAAGTTGAAGAAAAGCATTCGAATTAACATCATATCCTTTCTCATACATTCAAACAGAATTTTTATATGTAAGCTGTACTATGTCCCTCCTAATTTTCATTTTGCGGTTGTACGAATTATTGGAAATTATTTATTTTGAATCCGCGTGGCAGTTGGAGCCGTGCATACAGTTATTTTCAGCTGCATGCCTGTTCGGTGTTGGTGTCATTGATGGTTTTACTGTTTTTAAAGAGGTAAGTGTTGATATATTGTTATGATAGTTGTCAATACGGTCTACGTTTTAATTTTATACCCTTCACCTAAAATACGGTGTGTACTAAGTTTGTTGTTCTGTTTGTAATACCCAAAAAGGGGGAATTAGACACGTCGTGAAGAATATATGATCTTGATGAGCATCAAAATATCAGACCATCTGCATACTTTTGTCCGTGTGTCCGTCCGTAGCTGAGATATTGAGCTCAAACTTCGTACAGAAATTTCTAATTTTTATACGCGGGTTGCTGAATTGGGCAAAATTGGTGAAGTGCCGCATAATGGAAAAACCAAAAACTGATCTATGAAGTTTAAATTTGTACGTCGAAGGGTGCCCTTATTAAAAATTTCAGGTTCAAAGGCACATTTTTGTGGCTATGAAAAGTTTTTGTTTACTAATTAAGACTTAACATCGCAAAGTTTACGACTGTGAGATTTCCAGCAACCAACACCGCGATACACGGACAAACATGTCTACGCCTACTCAAATTTTGATGCTGATCAATAATATATTGTATATACTTTGTGTGGTCCCTAACACCTTCTTCTGTGATGTTGATATGGAGGGTAAAAAAAAAAGTTAAAAGTTGCAAGTTATTTAAATCAATCATTCATATTTATGGGCCACCTTGTATTGCGCTTTGCTTCGTTGCAACTTTGTGCGAATTAAATCGTTTGCATAAATAAACAATGAAAATTACGATTACGCAATGCAATCAAAAACTTGTCGAAGGATGTAGATATATGCACTATATATGCACATCATGACTAATATGACACCCAGCCAAAAAATGTACACACAAAATGTTACATGTGGATGGAAAGATGAAAAAAAAAAAAAGAATGGAAAATGAATGTAGGAAGAAATGTACTAAAATAAATTTTGTAGAAAAGATGACAAAGAAATAAATGACAAACAAATAATAGAAATATTGATGTATGCGGTGTATGTGCTGTATTAAATAATTGTCATAGCACAATATTTAACAGATGAAGATTATACAAAATCAATTCGACACACGTGGTCTATAGATTGTGGTTTTCATAAGACACCACCTTACTTAACCTCAATTAGTGGTCATTTGATTAGAACCCAAAGTTAATATTATCATTGTCACTGTATTTGCCACACAATCGAAATATTTATATGTGTACGGTTTTTCACACAAAATGTTTTATCTGGAACTCATTTGTTGTAGCACCGAAATAAACATTACACGTAAAAACCATTGTTTCTATTTCCTTAAGAGATATTCATAATACAAAGATATTATAATGCTACTAACACTTAAGCAGTTTGATTACAATAATAATAATCTCTAAACAAAAGACAACGGAATCCACTAAATTATGAATTTCAGTTTAAAAGCTTTAGTTGAACCATAAAAGTCAATTTAGTTACTTTGTGCTTACATAAGCTGCTACAATAAGTAGAACGTTATACAAAGTTCATCGCATTGGTTAACAACTTGATAAATTAATCATCTCTCTATATAACACCGTACACCTTATATAGTATATGTATTCTTCATCAGCACTACATTTGCCTTTGTCCATGATCTCAAAAATTAGGAATCGGTTAAGAGATACGTTCACAATCCATAATACACTTAAAAATGAAGCTACGAAAAGTCGACATTTGGAAAGTCGAAGTAAAGACTTCTAAAAGGTTCCTAATTAAAAATAAATGTCAATGAATTTGGTCCGATTATTGGCACTGACATGTTAACAGTTTACAAACTACATAGGTGTAGAAAGTATTTTATAAATGATCCACCTTAATTGTGAGGGTTTACTAGATTTACTATTCCGTTTGGCGAACTCAGGAAGGAAGAAACCCTTGAAGACCGCACCAAATATATATTTTCTTGATCAGCATCAAAAACCAAGGCGCTCTAGACATGTGTGCCGTGTGTTTCTGTATGTTGTTTCGCATTCTCTCGGTCGTACATTTTAAGGTATTGAGCTCAACTTCCACGCCCACAATCGACAAAAATCCATTTATCTGCCACAAAAATTAAGCTATTAATTTACAAAAAACTATTCTCAACGTAAAAGCAAAGTTGCAAGCTGATACGTAATGTATACACTATTAGAGGGCGTAATCACATAAGTGCCGCGCCCATAAGTAGATGTGGAGGGTACTTAAGATTTGGCATAAGCAAAATTTAGTTTTCGTACTTGTTTATTATTCAACTTAATGCAATTGTTGTTTATTCGGGTTTTGTCAAGTTAATGTAAATGTTTCTTTAGCTCTTTTGTTTTATGATTGTTATTGTTATTATGGTACCAAAAAAATAAATTATACAAAAAGAGTGTAGGTGTGTGTGTATTTGCTTTCCTTGTTATTCAAATGTATTTTTGCTGCATTTTTCTGCTATAGAAACTTCTCATCATTTCTTTCTGTTTTTTCTTTGTGTTTTTTTTTTATATAAAAACATAAAGAATAAGATAAACTTCCGGATTTTATGAAAATTTTCGTTAATGTTTTTTTATTTGCTTTTATGCGCTTCGCTTTCTCCAACATTAGCGCTCACTAACTAGAAGCAACACATTCCCTTACTTTCTTGGTACCGGCCATTTTTCCACAACATTTACTATCTCTCCTCTTGAATATATAGGTATGTGTAAAGTTGGCATAGATTTTATGCTATTTATGTACCGTTTATTTATTTATGTACCGTTTTAGTGATTGCATAATAGTCCACACCAAAAAAGCCAGCTTAAGTTAACCGCATGTATTCTCATGTGACTAGGAGTAGAAACATACACATGTTTATATGTATGTATTGTGTTACGTTTTTAAGTAATATATTGTACTCTGAAAGCGTAAGTAAATGGTTTTTTTTACTCAACTAGCGGAAAAATACTTAACCTTTATATGTATAAATATATACATACTCTTACTTTTTTTTATTGTTCCTTAAATTTGAGGTTATTATTATTATTATTATTGTTTATGTTAAAACTTTTCTTCAGGAACTTTAAAGAAGTAAAAAACTAATAGGAAAACTAAAGTTGGCTTAGACCAAACCTTAAATACCCTCCACAGTGGTCGCCGCAAAATATATATATTGCGCCCTCTAATTACATCTCAGCTTGCAAGTCAAGTTTTACGCTGAGTATGGTTTTTTTAAAATTGTGGGCGTGTCTGTTATTCGATCATATCCATTTCTGGCATATCAATGGATGAGATACTTATAGATATGCATCCCAAATTTCAAGTTCGTAGCTTAATTTTTGTGCTAGATAAATAGTTTTTTGTCGATTGTGAACGTGGATTTTAATTGATTTTGCCTATTTTCAATTGTGATTTGCGTGCAAAAACTAAAAGTATCTGTACGAATTTTCAGCTCTAAATTTCAAAATGAACGCCCGTGAGAGTGCCAACAACAGAGACATACGGACACATGGACATATATGTCTAAATTGACTCAGTTTTTGATGCTGATTAAGAATATATATATTTTGTAGGGTCTCTGATGCCTCCTTCTGGGTGTTACAAACGGAATGACAAATTTAGTATATTCTGTGGAGGGTGTAAAGATTAATAAAATTTTGAGATACCCAACACCAAGGCACCAAAGCTCTCTATATTTTACGAATAATTTGGGAAATTTTCCTACTAAAATATCCTAAGGAAAGGTTCTATTTTTTTTGGGTCTAATTTTGGCACGGTCAATTATTAAGTCAATTAACTATTCGGATCGGACCATTCTTCACTGAATTTTGTTATAGAATATTAAGAATAACGATTTTCGCCATTTAAAGACTTTCTTTATAATAGGACCTTATATGGGCATGGGTTTTAAAAATAGTCCACTTAGGTCCATTTTCAATAGGATCCCCTTTGGGAATTTAGATAAATTAAAATATCTCAAATAATGCTACTTGTATCTTGTGTACAACTGCACATGATAGCACAGACGTAGATGATTAAATCGGTAATTGGATTGAAGATGGGTGTGGCACTTTCCGTTTAGGAGTAATAAACAGCCACAAGTAGTGCAGGGCAAAAACGTTGAATCTGTTTGGTAAAAGTCAATCTTTATATGATAGGAAATGCCCATTTTTAAGGAAAACTATTATGGACTGACCTTGATTAAATTGATTTATGAAAATCATCAAAATCAAGAATTACATCTTCAAAAAACAAATATTGGACCCAATGTTAATCATTGTAAGTACACCACATTTGTGTTTTATCAACATCAGAAGCCTAGTCTTCTGTTTGCACAAAGTTATTGATAAACTGAACACATTTACAGTGTTTGCCTTTATCCTTTTTAAATTCAAGTTATAAAACAAGAATATTGTACTTTAGAGGGGTAAAGTTCAAGATGTTTCGTATGCATTAAAAATTTCGTTTCATAGTCATGACAAAATAAAGTGAAAGTAAGAAACGAAAAGTATAAAATTCGCCTGTATAGCATTGCAACGAAGCATATGAATATTTAAAAATAAAACAACTAAAAATAAACTCGTTGTTTTTTGTGCTTTTTATATAACTCCAAGGGGAGCCTCAGAGTATTATATTATGGTTTTTGAACACAGCCTTGCATGAAAACGAAAATTATATGTAAAGGGATGTACATGGGATCGACAAAATAATATGAACACCTTATATATACACAATATTTATTTATTAATAAGGTGTAGGACCTCCATTTGCTTTTAGAACAGCTGCATTTCTTCGCGGAATAGATTCGAAGAGTATCTGAATAGTTCCGTTGTCATTTTTGCGTCGGTAATTTTATGCTGTGTGTCCACAATTCTTTTTAATGTTCTACGGTCTCTGTGAGTACAATTTGAGTTTCGCCAACTATTCCTCTTCGCCGTTGATATTTTACCATGGTTTGTGTATGCTGTCATTACCGTGAATGCTGTCACGCGTAAAACGTTAAACACTTCAGATGTTTTCGTCGACATTCCCGCTAACCGAACACCAACGATTTGCCCTCTTTCTAAGTCTGAGAGATCACACATTTCATCCATCGCTTATTTTAACCGCCGTAGATAAAAGCGTATAATACACTGACACATATATTATATAACCTATAATAAGACTTGGCACGTAAACTGGGCAATCTAAACGCGTCGCATTGTTTAAGCGGAAGCAGTGTTGCCAACATGCAATAAGATGTATTATTTTGGACAGTTTTCATATAATTTTGTTGTTGATTATTATTGATATAAATTTTTTATATAGTTAATGCAAAGTAAAATGTTATAGATAAATAATAATTATGAACATCAATTAACAAGTTGCTGTTTACGATTTATTAATCTTTCATTACCCGCTAATCTTTGGTTACGAAACTTAGTTAAAAACTTTTAATACGTGAGATAATTGCGTACATTTTTCAAGTAAGAATACGAAATTGAATGATAATCATTTTTGTACCTATAAAGTGTCACAGGCTTGTCAAATTTATTGTGATGTAGGTACCATACACTAATAATATTTTAAAACTCTATAACTCAATAAAATATTTTCGGGAAATATTTTAAGATGGTAAAGTATTGTACATTGCGAGGTGTGTATGTATAAGAACACAAATTTTAAGAGTTTTTTTTTTATGAGTTTAGTGATCTCTTAATTGGAGTCTTTCGTCAAAAACGCGAAACGTGTGTAATCAACGAAATATCGCTATATAAAAACCATATATAAATTAAAAAAAAAAAAAAAACTTATAAGTTTTTTCTCTGCTTTCCTTTAAAGATTTCAATGCAATAGTGGATCTGGCAGGTATATAATTATACTTTTTAATAGTGTATATATTGTATATCAGCTTGCAAGTCGAGTTTTACTTTGAGTATGGTTTTTTGTAAATTGTGGGCAGGTTTTTGGCATATCGATGGATGCTATAACCATAGATAGAATTGTGGTATTTCAAGTTCATAGCTATGTTTTTGTGGCATTTTTGTCGATTGTGTGCGTGTTTGTTATCCGGCCACTCCCATTTTTGGCTATATTGATGGAAGGAATAATTATAAATATATACATTAAATTTCAAGTTTATAGGTAAATTTTTTTGACGGATAAATCTATTTTTCCCATTTTAAATAGCGAACTGTTTGTAAAAACAAAAAGTGTTTGTAATAAATTTCAGCTCAATATGTCAAAATTTACCCGCGTGAGAATGCCAAAAACAGACAGACACCCGGAAACATGGATACAAATCTAGATCGACTTAGTTTTTTATTCTGATGGAGAATATATATACTGTGGAGGGCTTCTAACGCTTCCTTCAAGATGTTCAAATGGAATGACAAACTTTGTATAGTACCCATTTTATGTGGAGGGTTCTAAGTAATGGTATAAGAAATTTGAGTGGTATTCCCTGGTACTTAATAATTGATTTGTGCTGTGGGCGCACACATTTAATTAGTAAAAGGGGATGACCGATTATTAAATTTTTATTTGTTCTTGACGTAGAGTTGTTTTTCATACCCACCCATCTTGTCAAAATACATAATGAGGCTTTAGAGACGCCAAAAAGTACACAAAATCGAATTTTAAATCGATTTATGCATGCCTCCCTATATGCTGATGAGCTTGCTTGTGTTTACATTGTAAATATTGAGATATTAATTCCATATTTAGTAAAATCGTCGGTAGTCGTGGTAGGATAATTTGTACTGAAAACAGAAAAAATCAGTTCAAGAGTGCGCACATAGTGTAACGACAATTGAAAGAAGAGACATTTTTTTCATATTTCTCCCAAAGTGCACAACAGAGCAGCGAAACCGGAACAAGTAAGAACTCAAAATTTGGCTTAGGAGAAATTTTAAATATCCTCCAACTCCAAACAGTGGGCGTGGCAAGTACCTGATTAAGTTCTGTATGAGTGTAAGTAATATGTACCAACTTACACGTTAGAATCAGGGTAAAATAAGGTTTTCAGTTACATTACCACGTCCATTTTTACTACATAGATTTATGTCGATTGTGGGCTTAGAACTTAGCCGATTTTGTTCTTTTTAATTATGAGCCTATGTACAGTTACAAAAAATTATTGAACAAGATAATCTTAATTCAATTCAATTTATTCAATATGAACGCCCGCTCAACAAGAACTTCTTCTTATAAATTACAGTGCAGAATAGTTAATAGTAATAATCACATGCATATGACAAATTTTAATAATATTAAATTTATAAAAATAAGAGAAAAAAGAAAAAGAAGATAGAAATGCTCGGTTAAGACCGAAGCTTAAATACCCTCCACCTTTTATAATCCTCTAAAAAATAAGTTCCTATTGCCATATTTATGTATATGACTATTTCATGTACTTACGCAAATAGTGTTTTTTTTTTAAATTATAGGCGTTTGCGTTATTCAATCACACCCATTTTTGGCACAGTGTTGGCTAACGGTACCACTTATATATATACCAAATTTCAACTTGATAGGCATAGTATTGTGCGATATATAATTTTTTAAAGATTTTTTCGAGGTATGTTGAGATTTTTGTTTATTGTGGGCGTGCCTCTTAACCGATTATGCGCAATTTCAATACGAAACAGCGAAATTAAACTAAGAATAAGTGTGCAAAGTTTCAATTTGATATCTCAAAAATTACGATCGTGAGAGTGCCAACAACACACGGACATACGGACGGACATGTCTCAAACGATTTCTCTTTTCTGATTAAGAATATATATGGTTTGTGGGGTCTCCGACGCTTCCTTCGATGTGTTGTAAACGGACGATCAAAATGAATATACCCTCTTACCTAAGGTGGAGGATATAATAATGATAAAATAAATAAAAAGATAAAATAATAAAAACAATAAAAACAATAAATAAAAAATAAAAAAAAAATAAAAGGTCTCAAAAATTGTCCCCGTTTATGCAGCGGCTAATTTGAAATGATTGAACAACATTGCACTAAACAGCCCGAAGTTGTGTTGTTGGCATTCAGCCGGTAGATTATTCCAAAGTCGTATCGTTTGGATGAAAAATTGGTATTCAAATAATCTACGACGGAAACGTATTTGAATCATATTGTTGCCTCTATTGGAATGAGCAAAGCCTAAGCGATCGAATAGGTATGAGGGTTGCCCGGAATAGATAACTTTGTGCAGAAATAGCAGACACCTTTATTTTAGCAGCTGGCTAAACGTAATACCATACAGAGCCACATTGTAATTGGAATTTCTGTCATACCAGAAGAGGCCATACACATACCGAGTGATATTATTAAACGCCACATTTAGGATGCGCTTATTAGCTGAATTACAGTTGGAAAAAATTTCGCAACCATAGAGTAAGGTAGGTATCACATATGATTTCGCAAGAAGCATCCGAATATTTAGAGGTGTACACTTTTGAGTAGCGGATAGAATACGAAGTTTGGCATATATTTTCCCATGATGGCATGTATGTGATTATCCAAGCTTAATTTATGGTTAAACGTGATCCCGGGGTTTCTGGCGCTGATCACTAGCTTGATAGCTTTATTACCAATATGAAGTTGTAGATCATTTACTGGAAAAACATGCTTACCGTACGCTGAAGCGAACATGTACTGTGTCTTTTTTGGATTAATGCACAACTCGTTGCGCATTGCCCATTTTTCGATATTAGCAAGATCTCCGTTTATTTTATTGACATAGGTTGAGATTTTATCCTGCGTGCAAGTAAGAAATAGCTGTACATTATCAGCATACATTTGGACTTTGCAATGTTGTATTGTGTTTGGCAAGTCGTTGATGTGTAAAGAAAAAAGTAGCGGACCGAGGGTGGATCTTTGCAGTACACCACGTCTAACAGGCAGTTCAGATGAAGTCTGGTTTTCGTTCACTACGTATTGTAATCGCCCACTAAGGTACGATCTAATAAGTCGTACGGCAGATTGTGTAAAATTATATAAGTTACGTAGCTTAGAGCAGAGTATATTGTGGTCGACTGTATCGAAGCTTTAGAATGGTCAAGTAGAATAAGAAATGCCACATGTTCTTTGTTGAGACCCTGATTTCTTCACCGACATCTACGAAGGTTGTTGTGCAACTGTGCAAGGGTCGAAAACGAGACTGATATTTTGTTAATAGTTTTTGCTGAAGCACGTATTTTAGCATTTGGTCGTAAATTAACAGCTCAAAAACTTTGGAAAAGAATGGTAATATAGACGATACTCATTGCCACTTTTAGGGATAGGAATCATTTTAGTATGTTTCCAGTTATCCGGAAATAGACATGAGGTAATAACAAAGTTACATATGTGAGTGACATGGACTAAAACTCTCGGCAATAACAATTTAAAGAACTTAGGATGAATATCATCATAACCAACTGCATTCGATTTAATACGAAGACATGCATCTAGGACTTCACATTTGTTCAATGAAATTAAAAGTAAGAAAGAAATCGAAAGTATTAGAATTTTCGTAAGTGTTGATGCCAATTGAATAAACTGAAATATTGACAAACTGTTGATTGGTAGTATTGGCATCAATATTAAGTGATGGACGTTTGTCATTTCCAAGACCCATCGGACGGATAACTTTCCAAGCATGCTTGCTATCTCCCATCTTGTTAAATTTATTTTCGAAAAATTTCTTTTTTGCATCTGCAATCTTTCTGTTGACGATTTTACGAGCTTGTTTGAAGCGTTCATACATTTGCGGAAGTCTTCCATCGAGAGAAGAGCTTGTTACTTTCATTAATAAGATTTTTAATTTCTGGAGTAAATCATCTACTGCTAATTTCAACAGAGTCACGTTTGACATGCTTCAAAAGAATACAGGAATTTGAGAGATCTCTAACATTTGTTTCAAAGAAGTTCAGTTGTTGTTCTGATGTTCATATAAAAAATATTATTCTAATGCACGTCCCGCAATGTTGATTCAAGTAAACGGTAATTAATACGTCGGAAATCACGGTAGGTGTAATTATTTGGCATAATTTCAGGTTGTATATTATACTTAAGAAAAGTCAAATCATGCCTTGAGAAAACTGGTGCTGATAATTGATCGTAGAGTGAAACTTTTGTTTTCTGGCATACAAAAGCAACATCAAGAAACGTCTCGGAAGTGTTTGAAAAATGTGTAGGAATGCTATCTTTAACAAGTGTTAATCCAATTCCGAGCATTTTGTTGGAAATATTTGTATCTGCTAATGCATTACAGTTAAAATCACCAGTGACAATAATGTCATTGTAGCAGGAAGCTAAGTCTTCCAATTTGTTCATTAATTGACCAGTACATAGGCGACGATGTGGTCGGTATGCGGTTGTGACCAGAAGTTTACGGCTATCACAAGAAACCTCAAGAATTATGTATTCAATTGGATCATCTACGTTGGATTTACAAATAAGTTTGCAGTGCAAAGTATGTTTAATATATACTGCCACGCCACCTTCGTGACCAAGGCGATCATTACGGAAAATTTTGTAACCATTGAGGCTGTAAATTCCATCGGGCTTTCAGATACACATATAATATCCACAAAAGATTTTTCAAAGATGAAACGGAATTCATCAATTTTGTTTCTTAAACTTTGTGCATTAATGTGAAAATATTTGTAATTTGAGAAAAGATGTATGATGGATATTAATATTAAACGCGTAGGCAGAATGGTTGAAATATATATATAATGGCTTCATTGCATAGCTAAAAAAACTGATCAAGTTCAGCAGACTTGGAAATTTCAGTCATTTCGCTGCCGGATTCGTTTTGATAAAAAAAGGCCACCCATTACAACCACTGAAAGGATTTTTTGTTGAAATATACGATAATTGTGAGGAGTGAGGTTTTCGTTCACATAAACCCGTGCGTTAGAATCAATGCCGATGCGTTTCAGGCAGAGGTTCGTCTTATAAATTTTAGTAAATTTCTTTATAGACTTAAGTAGGTGTCATAAGTTATAAATCATATGCTATATCTAATATCTCAAAATTTACGACTGTGAGATTTTTAACAACCGATTCCGGATCACACGGACAGATAAATCTGAATCGACTGAGATTTTGATGCTGATCAATCAATCAATCAAATTTTTACTTTTTCTGGATGTTGAAAATGGAATACTAAACGTACAGTATACTCTCATCATGGAGGATGGACATGGAGGCGTCGGAAACTTTACAAAGTATTTATATTTTGAATCAGCAGCGAATACTGAGTCGATCGAGGCATGTCTATCTGTCCGTGTGTACTGTGGCAATCACTCTCTTAGTTGAACAAATTGAGATATCCATTCCAAACTTGGCAGAAGTGTTAATAGTTTTCGTATGAAGGTTGATATTGAAATTGGTCAAAATCGATCGCACACACAGTGCAAAAAACCGAAATTTGAAATTTTTAAAATAATTTTTCTGCCAGTTCATGAGTAAGTATGAATATTCTTCTATATATTTAAGATTTGTTTATTATAGGTTTCTTGTTTCAGTTATATGATTTTATATAATTTATTTTAGCGCTATCGTCCCGAATATTTAGAGGATGTAACTAAAATCGGTTATAAACATTCGTTTGCTACATTCTATTCAAAAGTTTGCTTTTGGTGGTTAACTCCCTTGCTGTGGTTTGGTTACACGGAACCATTAGAGTTAGACGACTTGGGTCAAATGCGTATTGAGGATACAGCACGGGCTTATTACGATCGATTTTTGTTAATATATAAAACTGGCAAAGCGGTAAGTTTTTTACATATGGTATAAAAGTGTTCCTTTTACCAGCTACTCAAGGAAAATGTTTTTTGTTTAATAAAAGATCTAAAGTTTATTATATTTGGTTAAATATCTTGTATGTATTAATTTATTTGAAATTATTCTAAAGCTTATAAATATATTTTGCAGTCATCTGAAATACATATAAAAATATAAAATTTCCTTCTCCTTTATTATATCCATCATCATAATGATATGGGAGTATATTGTTTTGTGCAGACATTTTGTAAGTACCTAAAAGTATATATCCGTCCGTCTGTCTTGGTTTCTGTGTGATTTCTTACGCATTTTTGTTGTTTTGTAAAATTTCGTATTAATCCTAAACTACTAAACCGAATAGTCTAAAATTTGCAGATCTGTTCATATTAGTATCCTCTATATTTAAAATCATCTTGGTTAGACCACGAGTTTTCTGAAGTCCTCAACATTCTATTTGAAAGTTAA
Organism: Crataerina pallida; assembly: GCA_949710015.1. Classification (NCBI taxonomy): domain Eukaryota; kingdom Metazoa; phylum Arthropoda; class Insecta; order Diptera; family Hippoboscidae; genus Crataerina; species Crataerina pallida. The sequence goes on along the minus strand of OX453289.1, from coordinate 23,357,958 downwards.
TTTTGTATTACTCCTGAACTATAAGACGTGTAGACCTGAAATTTAGTACAAATCATTTCTTTATATCCAGAAAGCTTGCTATTGAAAATGAGTCAAATTGGTCTATGAAACTTTTTACAATTTTACAAAACATATAGTTTTTAAGGATTTTTCTTTATTACAGATAAACCGTGCTTTTACGAAGTCGTTTTGTACTTTCAGATGCATTTTCGTATAATACATGCGCATTGCTATTTGCAATTATGATGGACGTATGCCATCACCTAATATAACCCTTTCTTAGTTGTTTCCTTCTATTTAGGATATAGTTAAATCGATTTAGAATTTTTTGGTGATCAGGAATACGTATATGTTATGGGGCCTTTGAAGCTCCTTTTCGACCCCAAGTTGATGGATTTAATATGCTTTATAAATACATAAATATCACTCACATGCTCGGATGCACTTACATAAAAACTGTAGAGGAATTTAAATAATTTTTATACTCATAAGTTTGGGAGTACATTAAGTTTGTTAGTGAGTTTGCAACACGTAGGATTAGACGTCCAAGAACCCATAAAATATATATTCTTTATCAACTTTAAAATTTGGGTCGACCTAGATATGTATGTCTGTGTTAAGTTAATCAAATATCTAACCAAAAGAGGCGTCAGATATCCTACAAAGTATATACATATATATATGTACACCATAGGCACCAAAAACTGAATCGATATAGATATGTATGTCCCTGTATCTATGTGTCCATGTGTCCGCCTGGTGTTTGTAAATTTTGAGCAGAATTTTTGTACATACACTTCTACTTTAGCTATTAAGGTGGTACATATATTGCTATTTATCTCTTTCATCTATGTGTCAAAAATAGGCGTGATCTCAGTACAGATACGTTTACAATTATCAAAAAATCGTAGTCAATTTAAAATTTGGCTTCTAAGTTGATGCGTAATACATACACTATTAAAGGGCGTATTCATCTAACTACCATGCCCTCTGTTCGAATGTAGATGTGAAGGGTATTTGAGATTTGGCCTAAGCCAAAGTTAGTTTTTTTTATTAGTTTTTCTCTTTTATTTAATACGATAATTTAATAATTTTTTTATTTTTAAATAAATAAGCGGTGAAAATGCTTGTTAAACCTGACCATTTATTACCCTACATCACTTAGTCACACAAATTATGCTATAATTAGTATAGTTGTATCATTAAATGCGGGGCAGTACCACATAAGTTACTTTGAGAAATATCATTATATGGAAAGGTGCTCTAAAAATAATCCAAATCAGTCCATTTTCAAAGGGTTCCTCTCTGGATAGTACATGTCTGTAACAAATTTTATCAAAATAACTTAAAAAAAGCTATCTGTATCTGATGCAAAATTTTACGTGGATAGACACGCGGACAGATGAACACGATTAAATCGGTTTTGATTCTGAATCGATCGATATAATTGAAGGTGCATAAGGCATTTGCTGTTTAGGTGTTACAAACATCCGTACAAACTGAATATGCCCTTTGCCACTAGTGGTGCAGGGTATAATGAGCACCAGTATAAAAAAGTGGTGAAATTAATTGAATACCAATAAAAAAGAATTTTACCTTTTACATATAAATACATGCACATTTATTTTATTTGAATGGGCATTTTTTTGGTAATATATGTGGATGTTTGCACGTGGTACGGTGGGAAATGTACAATTAATTAATTTTCTCTCCATCATTCAATAAATAAAAGTAATTCAATTTCAATATTTTTGTTTAATTATAACTTATACCAGAACGTGGTACAAAGGTTACAAAGGCATATTTATATAAGGAATATATATACCCATATACAATACTCGAAATTCAATAATCCGAATCGAGTTAACCATGTTATGACCGCGTAGAGTGTGTACATTTTGTAGAGAGATTGTACTTCAAAATCTTGGATATTTTTTGATAAAGTACGGCACAGGGATGTTTTATAGGCTAAGGACAGTCACTGTTGAAAATAGACTAGAGGGATCTATTCTTAAGAAATCGGTCAGACGATGTCCACTATCGTTAAAAATCTACATATTGAGCTATGATGTTAAAATTTGGTATATATATGTACCATTCATCAATGTGCCAAAAATAGGCGGAATCGTATAACAGACACGCCTACAATTTACAAAAAACGCATTCAACACAACTTGCTAGCCGACATATAATACATACACTATTGAAGTACCGAATCATGTGCAACGCCCTCTGTTTGTGTTTGGCCAAGACAAATTTAGGTTTTTAGTTTGTTACTTATTTATATATTATATCAATTTTTGATATAATATATATGCTATTTCGATATAGATGCTATTTCGATTATTATTCCTAATTAAGACTACCAAATACAACGTTTTTTCGAAGGAACAGTTTAAAATTCATTGTCATTCAAAGGTAGTGCCTTTTGGTCTTATTTTTAAATTATTATAAGATTCGGTATCTATTAATGTGGAAGGAGAACCCAGACCCGTAACAGGAGCAGCTTTTCCACCCTTTCCAATCGGGGATCTATTTCGTAACTTCAACCAATATCCTGAAAGTTGTAGTCAACTGGAACAGCAACAATATTTTCTTGGAAGTTCGAACAAGAGAAGTTTTGCCAGTTCGAACAAGAGAAGTTTTGCCCATTCGAACTTCTTTTGCATATGTAAATAGAGCCATTCTCTTGAGAACAATTAATCAAATGAGCTTAAGGCCTTAAGCAGATCGTCAAGTAAATTTGTTGCAAACTTCTTCTTCGTTATATTGAGAGCTTTTTTTCCGCTAAGACAAAGCTCCACCATTCATATTACGTAAAGGAGTCGGACAATAATGCGAAATTCAGTACAGAAGTTGATTCAGTAAAAGTTTTTTTTATTGTTGAAAAATTAAAAAAAATAATTTAATGAAAAACAAAAATTTTTTGAAAAAGTACACTTTGGCGGTAAAATGGAAAGTTATTCCTTATTATAGCATCTATCAAGCATAAATAAACACCACCAATATGCAATATTCATATTTATGTATTATATATATGATATGAATATTGCATATTGGTGGTGTTTATTTATGCTTGGTAGATTTTATATGTTTATATATATATATATATATATGATACATATTATGTATCGCTTGAAGTATGAAGACTTTAAATGGTGCAATAGAAAATAATGTACTAATATATTATTGCTTATATAAATGCTTTACGGCGTTTACACATATGCCTTAGATAAGCTTAGATAATCTTTCATTTAACGCATATATTTTATTAATCGGTTATGTATTAAGATTGATATTCCACCTGGAAGGTAGGGTTAGAGGATCTGAGACACTGAAAAGCGAGCGCCGAGCAACGAGAGAAGCCGCGATTTCAAGGACACTTTCCAAATTTTTTTAAACTATTGTTCCATATAAAACTTGTGCTCCTTCCATACTTCTAGGTGATGGGTATCCAAGGTTGGGCCTAAGCCAAATACGATGTTTTAATTTATTTTATATAATTTAAATACATGACAACGCTTAGCCACATGTTGTATCACCGGTGGAAACGCTTAATTGGGAAGTCTTACTCTACCCATTGTATTCATCAAATATTCTAATTATTTCTTATCTCGATCGATATTCCATGCCCTTGGTGCACTTTCAAATATGAAAAATAGCCAAAATATGGGAAAATCTTCATCTCATCATAGGTTTGAATGAGTACAATGGTTGAATTAATTTAATTTAAAAAAAAAAACTTCTAGGTGTACTACTGCACTTAAATGAATTATGCAGCATGTTTAAACTTTGTTTAGTTTGTTTTTCACAAACTTTTTTCCACGCTGGACTCGTGAATTTCAATTCAATAAAACGTTTTTTCATCAATGTTAATATTTTTGGTTTTATTTCATTTCAAAAATTTTTGTTTACAATAAAATTTTGTAAAAAAAAAATTAAATGGTAGACTTATAGGAAGGTGCGATTTTTCCAAAAAGCGATCATGACAAATGTAAATATTAATAGAAAAATTTTTAGTTTTCTTTGCATGTATGATACTCGATTTTACTAAAAACGCGTAAAAATGTTTTATTACATATTTTAGATACCCTCGACATTTATTCGCAACTTGTGAACATGACACACACTACATAGGTGTAAAAGGACTCCCCCTTTATAGGCCATTAAGGTATAAAAACGTAACGATGCGAAGGTCATGTGGAGGGTATCCGAGATTTCACTTAAGCCAAATATAGTTATTTATCTTTCTCATACTCACTATCTTATAGAAAAATCATAATCAGGCGCCATCATTATGGTTATCCTATATAAAGAGCAGTTGGCGTATGTTCATATTGGGTGGCGTCCTAAAAGTATTTGGGGATTTATTTGCCATAATAGGTCCACTGGCCGTACAGCAGATTGTACAGTATATTGAAATTATGTATGGCCTGCATTACGATGCATTACTGCAGCACATGAGTAATAGCATTAGCCGAATAAATACTCTAAATGGCTATATAAGTGGCCGTAACAATACATTAATCACCTTTGAGAAGGGAACATTTTCAAAATTAAACCATGTAAGACCAGGTGTAAATGGTATGGAGAACGAGTACGTGAAGAGTCGTATTGCTACTAATACCACTGAACGTGATAATGCTGATTATAGCAGTATTTTAAAACATATTATTAGTACAAGAGCAACAGGACATATTATGGAAGCATATGAGAGTGTTAATTCAAGTACCATTTACCATAAGCCTTACATTAGAAACAATTATGGCTCGTTGGAGAACCAAAACTATAAGAAGCTTATGCCCATCAATTTTGATTATTTTCATACTAATGAAAGCAGAGGCAGCAGCCAAGCGTTAACTGATATTAAAATTTTATATGTAACATGGTTAGATTTGGTGACAAATGGTTGGACAATTGCGTGTATTGTGTTATTGGCAGCAATAGCTCAGGGCGCTTTATCTCAAGCTTCTACCCATATACTTAATATGACGGGGATACGTATCAAAACTTCACTGCAGGGCTTAATATATCGTAAAACTCTATTGTTAAATTCAGCCTACTGCATTGCTGCAACTAACACTACCAATAGTAATGGACAGCAACAGGGGACAATAAATGCCACTACGTTAACAGTCAATACACACAACATTGAAAATGTCAAGTATAAATTATCGACAGACAATAATAGTAGTAAACGAAAGATGAATGACGTGTCAAAAGAGGCCTCAATATCAACAACAACAACAACAACAACAGCAGGAGCAGCAGCAGCAGCCACAGCTACAAATGAGGGCAACACCAAAAACACTCGTACTGCGTATAGTGAGAACATCTGGGAGCAGCAGTCAAATGGTAAAGTAAAGAAGATTTTCTATTACGATATTTATCATTGCATACATATGTTCATTAGTCTGTATAAATAGACGAAATTTGGGTTAGAATTTTACCATGGAGATTTTAGTTATACAGCTCATATATTACTAACAATTAATGAAAAAGAAAGGGAGAGTAATTGTTGGACGAGAGAATAAATAAAAAAATTGTATGTGGTACATTAAAGTTAAAGTTAATTGTATTAAATTATTCGGATAAATAACTGAGGACCAAAGTAGTATGTACGGACCGATGGACCGATGGATGTAGAGAGATACGAGACAGTAGGCTCTTGAATAATTAGAATAAGGTAGACCTGTAAAGAAACAAAGTAAGACCTATGATGTGATGGAGATTTTCCCATATTTTGGCTATTTTCCCATATTTTGGCTATTTTCCCATATTTGGAAGTGCACCAAGGCCATAGAATATCGATCGAGATAAGAAATAATCGGAACATTTGATGAATACGGGTAGGACTTCCCAATTAAGCGTATCCACCAGTGGTACAACATGTGGCTAAGCATTGTCATGTAGCAAAATTCTTTTGTCGTGTCATGTCGTGTTGATTGTAGCCAATAACAGTCTCTAATAATCTACATTCTTAATTCCATCCCATGAAAAGCACCATGTTCGAACTATGGATATGTGGCTTTGCCCAAGTTGTTAACACAGGCTTGGGCTTATTCCACCTTCTTCTATGTTTAGCGTTATCGTAGTATATCCAATTAACCATCCCACGTCTTTTGCACGCCATTCAAGGTCATTTCTCTTATTTTGGATCATTTCTCTTATTTTAAAAATGTTATACTTGCTTGAATAAAAATGTGTTCGTAAGATTTTTAACTGCGCAGTATAGCAGGTTTGCCTTTTGATTTCATTATTGCTCTTATTTATCTCTATTTTATTTATCTTCTTGATTTTGATTTTAATTCATTTTAGGTCTAAGCAATGTTGGTGCCATAACAAACCTAATGTCTGAGGATACATTAAATGTAATGTCATTCTTTTGGATAGCACACTACATATGGGCGATACCATTAAAAGTGAGTAATGAGCGTTAACGACCTAAGCAATATCAATTTATTGTGTGTATGTATGCATGGCGGGCAAGATATGTTATGTGCAACAAATTGAAAATTATATTCCCATTGATTTTGTGGTCTATAGTAGTAGGGAAAAGATAGAACAAGGCATAGCGTATAAATTGTTCAAGTCTAGATAATAATTTTTTTATTTTTAAACATTAAATTACCCAAGTGTCCTACGATAGTTACTCATTCTTATTGATTCAAACATACGACATTCTGATACTACTAGCTGACAATTTTCAGGAACACAATTTATAGCATTTCTGGAAAATGTATGTTCCACATTTTTGCATTTGTTTGTCATATTTGAACCTTTTTTACAAGGAAGTGTCTGGTTGAAATTTTTTCAATTTTTAAGTTGTATAAAAATATATCATACAGTTTGGGAAACACCTGATCGGTCCATTTTAAGACCACCCGCTATAACGCATTCTTTCACAAGAAAATTAGCAATAGACATAAACGCAGTAGGGGCTCGTTTCATTCAATTGTTTCGGATTTACATGGCACTATAACATATTAAACGAGTACACACACAAGTAGAAATTTAATTTTTGCCTCTGTAGTGTGGGGTATTAAATAGTGGCCGATAATAATATTCCTTACTCGGGTATATGGCTAATATTTATGCAATATATTGTACTAAGGGTCATTAGAGCATTAAATTCTTTTGAATACCACTTAACGTTCTCATTCAAAAGCAAAGCTTTTCTATGAAAATAAAATTTAATTACAATGCGGATAAATGTTTGAATTTCTTGTAATGCCCTTGTAGAATATTTTAATTGATTGTTTTGTTTTGCAAATTTTCTAATCTTTTTTATAAATATGTATTTCTTTAGTACATACACTTCTTTTAAGATCTGTTTTGTCTTCTTTTACGTGCAATTTCTATGCAGATTGCTATGGTTATGTATTTATTATATTCGCAATTGGGCATTAGTGCAATTATTGGTTCAGTTGTATGCATACTAACCATGACACCATTGCAATTTCTAATTGGCAAAGCCATGTCTCGGAACACAGAAATAATGGCGGTAAGTAAATAAAGCGATTTGTATTCGGATTGTAGTTGAACGTGGAAAATATTTTAAGTTTTATATTGTATAATATTTTAAAAAGTTTAGAAATTTAGATCTTTATTCTTCATTTTTAGTACTTTTGCATAATTTGTTAACCCTCGTAATACGTACTTCTCGTATTGTTCTATATACATAAATATTCTCAACTAAATTTTTGTTTTTAACAGAAATGCACTGATGATCGATTGAGAAAGTTGCATGATACATTGTTGGGAATAAAAGTGATTAAATTAAACGGCTGGGACCAAATATTTATAAAAAAGATAAATCAGACTCGTGAAGAAGAATTAAAATATCTGAATAAGGATACAATCTATTGGACATTAATTAGTGAGTGCTCAAGTTTATTTCACACTTAATTGCTTCTAATAAAATAAATTTCCAGCAATTTTAACACACATCTCAACAGTTTTGATAACATTTGTTACATTAACAGTGTACGTGTACTGGGAAGCAGATGATGAATCTGAAAATATAACTCCAAGTCGTTTATTTACCGCTTTGGCTCTATTCCAACAACTTACAGTACCCTTATTGATCTTTCCCATTACCGTGCCAATTATTTTATCGGCTATTATGTCAACAAAACGTTTGGAGCAATTTTTCGATGCCCCTGAAATACAAAAGCAATTTGAAGGTGTACGTAATATGGCCAGAATTTTAAGTAAAAGTAATGCTTCTTTGGATATATATGAACAACAGCAACAACAACACTCTATAACAAACAATTTTAACACACAAAAGAAATGTAAAGGTCTGAACGATAAACCGAATATTAACTTTAATATACCGGAGAAACCAGCACCACTGGTTAACTCGGAACCCCAAACACCACTACATGTAGCAACGGACACTTTTACATATCGCGAAGATCACCAAAAGAGATTGTCATTACAGGTGCGTAAAGATCTACTACGTAACACTCCGTATGTGGTAATAAGACCAAAGAAATTACAATGTCCGCCTTATAAACGTGCAGACTCTTGGCACAGAGATTCGCTGTTGCTGAAAATGTCTGATGATATAGCTGTGTCCATTAAGGAGGGTAAATATGTCTGGAATCCCAATAAGATGGAAAATGTTATATCTATAAAAGATGTGACCATACCGAAAGGTAAATTAACTATGGTGATAGGGGAGAATGGCAGCGGCAAATCATCTTTTTTATCGGCGTTGCTGATGGAAATGCCACTCATATCGGGAGATATGATATGGAATAAGTAAGTTGTATACACTTTTTAGTTTGTGTCGGAGCTCGATTCGATTTCAGCGCAGTAAGCTTACGCCGCAAAAATATTTCAACAATTTTTATTTAAAGTATTCTGAATTTTTATTATATATACAGTTGGGTCCATTTATTCCCAACATTAGAGCGTGGGACTTTTAATAAAGTCAGCTAACCACGGAGCCATAATATTAAATTCAGAACTGTGTTCAGGCCAATCGCAAAGAAACTTTGCCGATGTCCATATGGGATTGGTCTCTTTTGAATACTCTGCACTACTTGCGGCAAATGCTATTTTATTAGAGGAAGTTCTTATATGGCGAAAATTGGTGAAGAATAGTTAATTCGTTTAGTGTTTACTGGGCCAAATTTGGACCCGATCGGACCATTTCCATAATTGATATAACAAAGTGACTTATATGGCGTGTTTACTGTTACAACTAAACTAAGAGGCGTTCACTTTCTTCAGCTTCATATTTTAAGGTGCATGATTCCATCTTACATATCGTTCACCTCCCATAATCTATGGGTGTGGCATATATATGAAGATTAAAGCATGTGCTACATTTCACCTGCTCGTAAGAAATTTCCACCCAAAAGTATTAATGGGGCCACGCAAAGTTTGTCATTTCCTGTTCAACTCCCACGAGGAAGCGTCTCCGACGCAACCAAGTATATATAATCTAAATCAACATACAAATCTTTACCGACCTAGACAAGTCCGTTCGTGCGTCTGGGTATTTCTCTGTAATTAGCATTCTCACATTTAGACATTCAACTGAAATTTTGCATAAATATTTTAATATATTTTTCTTCATACAGAAAACTAAATTTGGTTTAGGCCAAATTTTAAAAACCCTTCACATCTATAGCGGTAGGCGTGGCAAGTACATGATTATGCCCTCTAATAGTGCATGCATTACGTACCAGCTTGCAAGTCTAGTTTTTTGGTGAATATGGGTTTTCGTAAATTGTGGGCGTGGCTCTTGCCTATTTTAAATAGCGATATGCGTGCAAAAACAAAAAGTGTTTGAACGTTGTCTTTGTAGGATCTCTGACACCTCCTTCTGGGCGTTGTAAACGCAATGACAAAGTTAGTGTACCCTCCATATTATGTAGAGGGTATAAAAAATATACGTAGCTCCGAATTCGACACGTTAATCGATACGTAATGTAATAATATGTATCGATAAACTCGCCTGAAAAATTTTATAATTCATAATTATTTATTCTATGTATATGAAAGACATCATCCTGTAGTTTTTAGTCATCATTTCATTTCATCGTCAAAATTAGAGTGTTTATCTTTCCATATTTTAACGAATGCAAAACTATATTTCCATGTAATGAACAGTTGTTCTTTATGACTTTCTTACAGTATGTACAAAAGCAGTTGTCATGCATTCACATCACGTGCTTGCAATTTATTATAAATGTTCGTATGTTAAATTTGATGAAGGGAAAGAAGAGTGTATAACAAACACATACAAATGTTTAAACGAACTTACTCATTTTAATGCATTTCGTTGCAAACACATACACACACAGTGTTAAAAAAATATTATAGAGTGCTGAACACATAATCAAGTAGTAGGCATAATGTCAACATACATAATATATGTGCTGCAATCGTGTGAGTGAAAATACATGTCGATGATGATGATGAAGAAGAAGATAAAGGACAAAAAACTTGTTAATACATGATAGTAGTACTGAGTATTGAGATGCATGGAGTGGCACAGGTGGGTTTAATTCAGTATATTTGGCGCCTGTTGGCTAAGCGCCTGTTGGTTATGTGTTTACGCACTTACACCCATTTTTGTACCTTCCATGTGCGCTATAAATACAGATCAACAGTAGATGAGTTAGTAGTTCAAACGTCAATCAAAAGGTAAAAGATGGAAGGGGGCACTAAAAAAGACTGTGCTGTAGGAACCTTAGACATCATAAATGCTTTTAATATAGCCAGCTGGTCAGTGATTTTAAATGCTCTTAGACGAACAGTTACAGCAAAATATCTACTGAATCTATCAAGCTACCTCAAGGATAGAATATTAGTGTATAATACAGAAGAAGGATCCAAAGAGTGCAGGGGTACCCCAACAAACAACCCTAGGGCCGCTCATGTGGAACATTGTGTACGACACACTAAGGCAGCCCTTACCAGCAGGGGTAAGCATAATAGAATTTGCGGATGACGTTGCGCTTACCACGATAGCCAAGCATGAAATAGAAGTGGCTACTAATAGAGCGATTCAAATAATAGAGAATTGACTCTGTACAGTTGCAGAACAAAAGACGGAAGCGTTACTCATTACTAGATGTAAGGACACCATATGTTGGTGGGCGTGGCAAATATATATATTGCGCCCTCTGTGTACGTATTACGTATCAGCATGCAAGTCTACTTTTACGTTAAATATAGTTTGGCGTGTCTGTTGTCCGACCATGCCCTAATTTGACACATCGATGGGATAACCTTTATTAAGTGCACTAAATTTCAAATCACAGGCCAACTTTTGTAGCAGATATATAGGTTTTTGTTGATTGTGGGCGTCTCTGTTATTTAACCACGCCCTTTTTGGAACATCAGTGAAGGAGATGACTATGTATACGCATACCAAAGCTCAAGTTCCTAGGTCAACTTTTGCGGCTGATATAAAGATTTTTATTGATTGTGGGCGTGTTTGCAATATGGCCACGCCCATTTAAACCACATCGATTAGGCTAATTTTTATAGATGTACATACTAAATTTCAGGTTTAAAGCTCAATTTTTGTGGCATATAAATACATTTTTGTCAATTGTGGGCGTGGATCTTGACCGATTTTGCCCATTTTTAAAAGCATCTGCGTGCAAAAACTAAAAGTGCCTATACAAAATTTCGGCTCAATATCTCAAAATTTACGCCCGTGAGAATGCCAACAACAGACAGACACACGGACACAAGGACATACATGTCTAAAAGGACTCTGATCAAGAATATAATAATACTCTGTAGGAGGTGTCAGCTTCTGGGTGTTGCAAACGGACGAAGAAACTTAGTATACTGAGTTGGAGGGTATAAAAACCATGCAATTTATGCATATGCCAAAGCGACGAAGCTGTAATCGGCACTGTATAGATTGCTTCCAAATATAGGGAGACCCAAACCAGAAAGAGGGGTTCTTTTAGCGAACGTTGTTTCAGGGTTGCTGTACTCGTATCCAGTATGAGCCCAGTGTCTGAAAAATAAACAGATGAAGTAAAAGATTCATTCAAAGACAAAGTTCTTTACGAACAATCTGCGATATCTGATGATGTAACAAATGTCGTAGTTGGTGGTAGTGACAGAATCGATAGGAAGCATCCACAAAAGGAAGGTGGACTTGTCGACTTATTCTAGATATAAAACTTTGGACAAATGCGAACTTCGGGGAGATTAACTTCAATGTTACCAAATTTCTACTTGGTCACTGAGTGTACAAAAAATACCTACATCAGTTCGGACATAATGACCTCTGAGTATGCCCAACTTGTGAAGGAGAAGTAGAAGACACGGAACATGTTTTCTTTCACTGCCCGTGATTCAGAATTGATGATTTTATCTTAACGGATGTTACAGAAATGAGAGAATTCATGATACAAGGCGAAGGAAACCAACAGATTATAAACGCCATGGCAGATACATTTTGACGAAGCTAAGTAGATGCGAAGTGTTAGAAGACATTGCATGCTAATTTTAATTATCGCCGTGAAGTAATACCTAACGGTAGTCCCGCGGGGGATGGTAAACGCTAAAGGGTGTAGGCATATGCAAGGGTAAAGCCAGCAATAGCTGTTGGTATCCATTACTTTTCACATTAAGCCGTCGCATACCAAAAAAAAAAAAAACTATGCGCACTACATCTATTTGTATAATCTTGATCAGCCTCAGAAACTGTGTCGATCTAGACATTAACTTGAAATTCAGTAGAAATGTTTCTGTAAATGGATTCCTATTTAAATTAGGTGAAATCGGTTGAGAGCCATGCTCACAAATGATATGAAACCATCTATTAGCCACAAACATTAAGTTTAAGTTGTTGTCAGACGTAAGTCGCTGCGCATATTTATATTGAGCTTTTCGATCGATGTCCCAAAATGGACAGATATGCGTACAATTTAAAAGAATTTTTTTTGTCCAGAATCTGGCGTAAAAGTTTATACACAAAAGTTTAAAAATATTTGGGGTGCTGTAGTTGTCGCGCCTACGTTTTGTATATGAGGGTGGAGGCTATTTAAGTCAAAAGTTGTTTTTTACTTGTAAGGTTCCTTAGTATGTTATTGTAACTATTTAATTTGTAGTTGTACAATTCAGTGCGTACTCTTATACGATATACATAAATGCGTAGAGACGGATAATACTTTTATTAAATTTCTATCACACGATTGCCTTTTTTAAGTGTATGAGTGATACTATAAAAAGTGTTCATAAGGTCAGAAAATGTTGCTAAATATACGAGAAACAAAAACATAATAAACTTAACAAGTACAGGACCGTTATGCTTGACTTAGACCATATCTTGGATACCCACCACAAATTCAATATGTGTGTACGAAAACAACAAATGCTTTAATGTTTCTGTCACGTTTGGAGTCGATATCTTGATTTATTCGACGAATGGCTACCACGGATGGACAGGTAGGCGCAGCTAAATCGGTTCAAAATTTCTGATATTTACTTCTGGGGAGCAGTTAAGTGTTAGTTAGAGGAGTTGTTGTAAGTGTATGCTTGAGCAATATTATCAATTACTATTATAAATGTCAAATTTGTACACAACTGCCAAAGTTAGACTTGCTCTACTTGTTGTTGGTTTTTTCATAGAAAATATGTGATTTCCCTTTCCTTTCCTTGCGTGCAAACTTTTCCACAGGTAGTAGTGAATAGCTATTTATATATGAAATTTATTATGTTATTTCAGTATCGGGCAACCTTTTTCAAGCTGCGGCGCACTAAGCTTAAAACTTTTTTTCGCGGCGCACCTGTGGGACTCGCTATAAATTTATTCGTAGGTAATTGCAATACAAAAATAGATACTATTAAAAAAAATTAAACAAGCAACACATTTTATTGTTTTTAAATATTAGATTTTTATTATTAATGCGAATATTCGCGCCCATAATGCAAACTAAGCATTATCTGTTCACATAGAAAATATTTTTTAAACATTATCTTTTATAATTCGACCAAAACTTCGATATTTTACAAAAATGTTCGCGGCGCCCCTAGAATTCTACGCAGCGCACCGGTTGCCCGACACTGTGTTATTTATATGGTGGAATATGCAATGTATTCAATTTAAAAAACACTCATACGCTCGGTGGGTAATGGCAACCTACGCATTATTGTGTAAATTTGGCTTTAAAAGATGACTTGAATTTTTAACAAGTAAAAAAACTAAGTTTGGCTTAAACCCAATCTTAAATACCTTCCATCACCTCCACAGTAGTGCCATACTATACTCATTTTAGGCGTATCGATGGATGAACAATTATAAATATGTACAAAATTTCAGTTCACCATCTTGAAATTTGAATGACGGAGAGAGTAAACAGATAGACGGAGACATCTAGATCGATTCAGATTTTTATGTTGATGGAGTTCATCATTGCCTTCATTGTAGTGTCTCCGATATCTATTCCTAGATGTAGCAAACGGCAACGGAATAGCAAACTTAAAACATCCCTTCACTGTAGGGGGAGGGTATAAAAATTGAATTTTTTTTAAACTATTATTTTAGTATAATTGGGCCATTATGAAAAAACGGTCTACCGCAGTTCATATATCAAACTGCCTTAAAAATGGGTTTTTAATCATAATCTAAAACTAGAATACCCACCAACATTAGTTTAGAAATATGATTTAGTTTTACGTAAAAATTGATTATTTTTAAGCAATATGGCGAAACCGTTATTCTGTTGCAATACATACATTTATTCATACATTTTTGATTAGAATTTATGAGGTCACAATGAATTATTATTATCCGATTATTGTACAAAATTCAACCATAGAATTGGACTTCATAATGTTTTTCCCCATATGTTCTCAATGTCCCATCCGCAACGTTAAGAGGGATTCGTAAAATTATTGAAATTTAGCCGAAAGTTTGGATCTAAAAATAGTAGGCATTGCATTCTATTTTGGTGCAATTTTTTTTAAAGATTTGATATGAAACGATCCACGAAGTGATTTTCAATGTTTGGCCCTAACGCTTGTGCATATTTTATTTGATATTTTTAGGTAAGTCCTCATTATCATACGCTTATCCCTCGTTTAAATTATAAATGTTTTTCAGCAAGACATTCTATGCTAATTAATTAAATTGGTTTAAAAGTGTGCTTTATATCATAAAACATTAATACATGCATATTATAAAATACATACACATATAGCAATTTTTGGGGTTATGTTGTGTGTATTTAATATGTGTATATACTATGTAATCTGCTATTTTCAAAATCGTATATTTTTACACTATTGTGCTGAGTTTTGATTGTTCACGGTTATCACTTATTGTGGTAATATCATTGTTGCCATTGTTGCTAAGTTCGTTATATTATTTACAACACCCAGAAGGAGGCATCAGGCACCTTACAAAGTATATATGTACTTGATCAGCATCATAAACTTTTAGTTTTTACACGCAGATCGGTATTTAAAATGGTCAAAATCGGTCAATCAATAAAAATCTATACATTTGTCACAAAAATGAAGCTATGAAGTTGAAATTTGGTCCACATATTTATAATTACTCCATTATGCCTAAAATATGCATGGTCGAATAACATTTACGCAAACAATTTACAATAAATAGTACTCAGCGTAAAACTGGATTTGCTATACATATACTTTTTAAAGACTCTCTCAGGTACCTGCCACGCCCAAAGTTCGTACATAGAGGTGAATGGTATCTAAGATTTAGCCTAAGCCAAATTTAGTTATTATACCCTGAACCGATTGGAATTTTTTTAGAACCTCTTTCCATAAAATGATATTTCTCGCGGTGGTTCAATTTATCTAATTGTAGCATAATTTGTGGAACTGAGTGGTGTATGGCTATGCTGGCTATGCTATATTACGCCACTACCGTTGTTAATTAAGTATTTAAATATGTTTACAATTGTAAATTTTATATTTTTGGGTTTATAACGATTCCTAGCAATATGTATTAAATTTAATTTGTTAAAAAAATATATATTTATATATTATTATTTATAATAAATTCCACTAAAGTAATTACGATTAAATATTTAAAGAGCTCTAATGACTCGTGAACTTGTTTAAAAAATGTTGTGATTCTTTTAATTGTTGTATTATTCAATACATATATTAAGAGATAACTTTCACAAGTTATTAATTGTATACTCCTTCGTACATAAATTGGGCAAAATCGTCCAAGTGTCAATCGATGAAAAAGCTGCCTATCAGCCATAATAAGTGAACTATGAAAATGAAAATTTGTGCACGTATATGTAATGAATCAATTCATCGAAGTGGCATAAAGGGGTGTAGTCACTTAACACAATCAAAAGAAACAATACTTGGAGCAGAATTCGACGCATAATATATATATTATACGTTTGTTCTTCCGTTTGCAATACCCAGAAGGAGGTGTTAGAGACCCTATAGAGTATATATATTCTTGATCAGTATCAAAAACTGAATCTGGACATGTATGTCCGTCTGTTGTTGGCATTCTCACGGTTATAAATTTTGAGATATTGAGCTGAAATTTTGTACAGGCACTTTTAGTTTTTGCACGCAGATAGCTTTTAAAAATGGGCAAAATCGGTCAAGAGCCATGCCCACAATGAACAAAAATGTATTTATATGCCACAAAAAATGACCTACGATCTTGAAATTTGGTGCATATATTTATGATCATCCCATTGTAATTCCATCTAAAATAGGGCATGGTTGGATAACAAACACGCCTACAATTTACAAAATAACATATTCACCATATAAATGGACTTCCAAACTGATACGTAATACATACCCTACTAGAGGGCGCAATATATATATATATATATTTGCCACACCCACCGTTGTGAATATGGAGGGTATTTCAGATTTGTCCTAAGCCAAATTTAGTTTTCTTAATTAGTTTTCTTACTTCTTGTTTTTTTTTAATTACACACTTACACCACTTGTGGTAGAGGAGAGTATACATATTATATTTATATATTTTGAAATAAACTCTTATATGAGAAAAATTCGCACTTTCTAATACTTTTGAAAAAACTTTATGAATAATAGTTAACTGATACAACAGAACTAATTATAGTGTTAGTTGCTGTACTAAACGGTGTAGGGTATTAAATCGTGTGGTAGAAGCGTTTATCTGTCTGCCCGTCTGTTTGTTTTATTAGTTTTTTATTTATTTGCTTTAATTAGTTAGCTTGACCAGGTGTGATCAACATGATGCCCGTCGGCCGCTTGTAGTAAAAAACACTCTTTGTTACCATTTATGTGGTAATTTACGAACCTTTAATAATATAATCGATCCCCTTCACAATCATCATTTATTTGTTTTCTGTGCAGTTTTTTATGTACAAACACAATATACGCTACATAGATAAACATAAATAAGTAAACAACATGAGCAATAATAAATTCTCGCATCAATAAAACGTACATTTGTATATATATACATGCACCATATGCATGAATGTGTATAATGCTCATATACAGAATTTCTAAGGCACGTGTTCGCCAAAACAGCGTACACGTCTCACATAACTGTAAACAATTTTTGGCACAGAGTATCGCACCATTGAACACGCAGCACTTATTGGGGTAAACCACACTTTTATACATTATTTAAATACTAAATAAATAAGAATTGCTTCCTTATGTGGAATTCCTATAAACTTTTTAGGCATGCAAATTTATTTAAGTGCATAAAGTAAAACACATTTGAAACTATTGTAATAAGAAAACTAAATTTGACTTAGGCGAAATCTTAAATACCCTCCATATCTACATAAAAACGATTATTACGCCCACTAATAGTGCATGTATTACATATAAGCGTGCTTTTCGAGTTGTACACTGAGTATGGTTTTTTGTAAATTGTATTGTATCTTATCCGACCACGCCCAATGTATAGAATAATTATAAATATGTTTACTAAATTTTATCTTCATAGCTATTTGTCGATTGTGGACGTGGCACTTGATCGATTTTTCACATTTTAAATACCGATCCGCGTGCAGAAATTAAAAGTGTCTGTACAAAATATGAGCTCAATATCTCAAAATTTATAACCGTGAGAATGCCAACAACAGGCGGACATACGGACATACATGTCCAGATTCAGTTTTTGATACTGATCAAGAATATATATACTCTATAGGGTCTCTGACACCTCCTTCTGGGTATTGCAAACGGAAGAACAAACTTAGTATACCCTCGTCACTAATGTGGAGTATAAAAAGGCTAAAGACGTATGAGTACTCCATAACCCTCACTCCTAGCACGTATGGCTATGTTAATTCATTACACATACATTTGTATTAATTAGAGAATTGAATTTTTATTAAGACAGGCCAAGTAAGAGAGCTACATTTGGCTCAAGCCAAATTGAAACTTTCCCTCTAACGGAGCTCTTTAAGTATTGCTACCTATATAGAAGTACATATAAACGGTTTTAATTAAAACAGTTTCGGATATTTTGTAAAGAAAACATTCAATGTCACTGTGTTTCAATCAAATCCAATTCGCTTTATGTCAACTTTTGTGACTTTAATTGCATAGAAAATTAAAATCTTTTGTTTAGTATTTCGTATGCTTAATTTGTAAGTCTTTACTTGCATACATGTTGCTTTCTCCCCGTTTCTCGCGTTGCCTATAATGCAATGGTACTGCGCAATTACATGGCCAGCATTTTATGAGAATACACTTGAATGGAAATTGTTTTCTCTTATTCAAAGCTTTTGAATATTACCGCAAAATATATTCATACATTCCCAATCAGATGTGGGCCATAATAAGTTTGTCATTCCGTTTGCAACATCTAGAAGGAGGCGTTCGAAACCCCGTAAAGTTTATATATTCTTGATTAACATCAAAATCTGAGTCGATATAGATATGTCCGTGAATGAGTCTGTCCATTTTTGACACTTTCACGGTCGTAAATTTTGAGATATTGAGCTCATATTTTGTGCAGATACGTATTGTTTGGTTTACTTATTTACTGTTATACAACTATATATTATAATAGCTGTTACACTGGGCAGTAATAAAATAGCATTGAGCATTATTTTATTGAGAAATTTGGCGGCATTGCTATAAGAATTAAAAAGAATTTGATAGGGATAAAAAGTATAGACTGCGACATATGTAGAGAGAATACTTTGTACTTTTAGTAGTAGTGTAAAATTTTGAATAGGTTAATGCGAGTTTGCCGTTCTACTAAAAAATCAAATTAAATGAAAAAACCAGTTTTGACTGTTAACCCTTTATATTAATAAAAAGGCATATATTGCGCAGAAAATATATTTATTAAAAAACAAGTAATACATCCAAAAGTTAGAAAAAGAGTAATGTAATGTAACTAAGAATAGAATGTGAAACATAAAACAAACAGAGTTTTATAACTTCGAATTAAACAGTGTTTCCCAACACTCCCACTCACTGTTTAGATTCGAGCATTCCTAACATAATAATATTGTTGTTGAATTTTTGGGTCACCAAAGGTTTCGTGAAAATATCTGCTCGTTGTAGATCTGTATTGATGTATTTAATTTTTAAGACATTTGTTGTACACAGTTCACGAATGAAGCATAAACGTATATCAATGTGTTTCGTACTATGATATTGTTGCGGATTTTCTATTAATCGTATGGCTCCTTGATTATCTATATTTAATGTTGTTGGATTTTGTTGTTGGTAACCTATATCAGATAAAAGTTGTCGAAGCCAAAGTATTTCTTTACCACTTTCACAGGCTGTTATACATTCTGCCTCAGTTGTAGACAAAGCAACAGTCTTTTGACGATGACTTCTCCAAGTTGCAGCACTATCATTAATGAGAAAAACATAACCAGTTGTTGATCTTCTTGAATCTAAATCACGAGCATACATTTGTTAATGGTTCCTTCAAGGTAACGAAAGATACGCTTTAAAGTTGTAAGATGACACATTTTAGGATTTTGAACATATCTGCTAAGTTCTCCCACTGCATAAAATATGTTTGGACGTGATACATTTGCAATATACATTAGACAACCAATTGTTTCTCTATACGGAAAATTCAGGTTTTCATGTAATTTATCGTTAATTTCAAATACGATGTTACAATCGCCTAGAGTTGAAACTGTATGTGCATCACTCATGTTGAACTTATTTAACATTTTCAAGATATATGACTTCTGATTTATCAAAATTGTTTTTGTAATTTTGTTACGTAGAATTTCTAAGCCCACATAATAATTGTGTTCACCGTATGTGATTTTAAAATATTCTGACATTCTTTTAATAAATACTTCAATCGTAGATTTGTTTGATGTAAACACTAAACCATCATCAACGTATAAAAGTGTATAAATTGTAACATTATTGATTTCTCCAAAGAAAATGCAAGGATCTGCAATTGATTGTTTCATTTTAAATATATTGAGAAATTGTATGAATTTTTGATTCCAATTTCGTGAAGCTTGCCTTAAACCATATAGGCCTTTTTTCAATAGCAAAACTAAGTTTGAATTTGTTTCATCTTTTATACCATCTGGAATCTCCATAAAAATTTCCTCTTCAAGATCACCGTACAAAAACGCTGTCTTTACATCAAATTGTATAAATTCTAAACTTTCCATAGCTGCAATTGCAAGCATTAAACGTATTGATTCATATCTTATTACAGGAGCATATATTTTATTATAATCGATTCCAGCTTTTTGACTGTAGCCTTTTGCAACCAAACGTGCTTTAAATTTAGGTCGTGAGTTATTAGGATGAGTTTTGATTTTAAACACCTACCTGCATACGATAACAGTTTTGTTTTCAGATTTTTCAGAAAACTTCCAGGTGTTATTAGCATAAAGCGAATCAATTTTATCATTTATTGCCATTTTCCATTGTTCGGCTTGTTCAGAATTCTTAGCCTCTTGATACGTATTTGGCTCAATGATGGTAGCTACGCAACTCATGTGACCAACACCGTATTTTATTGGTGGACGTATTTCTTTTCGTAAACCATATCTTTCATGAAATCTCGTGTCTTTTGGAGTGAAAGACCCTTTTTGAAGAATATCATTATTAATATTATTTGAACCACCACTTGCTTCATCACCGGAATTTACGTTTGAATTATGAAGCTCTTTTTTAGTTTGTATTAACATATTATTATTTTCATAATCAACATCGGATGCATCAGAGCCATCATCTTCATCAAGATTTTGATGTATTGGTATTTTAAAAGTTTTTTCATTAAAAATTACATCACAAGATATAATAACTTTATTTTCAATTGCATTGTATAATCTGTAGTTTTTTGTTGTAGGTTCATAACCAACTAGATACATTTTTATGGCTTTTTCATCCCATTTCCTTCTACCAAGTTGTTTCGGTCGATAAACCATACATTTAGTACCAAAAACTTTTATATGACTTAAATCGGGTTTCTTACCAAGCCAACTTTCATATGGTGTAGTTTGTGTATTTCTTGTTGTTGTTGTTGATCTATTTAAAATGTATATGGCTGTTCTAACTGTTCTGGCCAAAGAGATTTATTTAAGCCACTAGCAAGAAGCATAGTACGTGCAGATTCTTGAACATTCCTATTATCTTGTTCTATGAAACTATTTTGTTCTGGTGTATATGGTGAAATTTTCTCCAAAACAATACCTTTGCCACGTAGAAAAGACAAAACATCTTCATTTAAAAATTCTAGTCCATTGTCGCATCTGATATTTTTAATACACACATTAATACACCAGTCATATTGTGTATTGTGTATTGTGTACGTACCTGAAAGATGTGCTTTCATCCTTAAGCAACATGAAATATCGAACACCGCCAATACCTGTTTGTGACATAGGTCTACATAAATCCATATAAATAAAGTCACATTTGGTAGCATCTCGTTTAACATTTGACTTGTGAGTAACACGTTTCATCTTTCCTTTCACACAGTCTTCACATAAAAATTTGTTATTTGTATCTGTTATATTTATTCCGTCTGCTAAACCATTATGATATATATTTTTCATTTTGTTGTATTCATGTGTACTAGTCTGCAATGCCATTGTTGTAAAGATTCACCTGTAGCCACATTTGCCGTTTCAAAGTTTCTTATTTTAAATAACATTCTAAATTGATTTTTGAAATCACGCAGCCCTAGTGCAACAGTTTTGTTATTTTTATCTTTTGAATTTGTTGAATTTGTTATCATGGTCATGCCTTTAGCTGCAGCTGAACCAGTTAAAAATAAATTTTGTTTTAGTTGTGGTACATATTGAACATTTGTGAGACTACAAGGAATCCACTGATCGTTTATTAAAGCATACATATAAATTGTACCAACCCCACATATTTTTAAACTTTCATTGTTGGCAATATAAACATATTTCTCAACAGTTGTATAAGATAAATTAGTGAACCACTCTTTATGGGGAGTCATATGTTCAGTGGAACCCGAATCAGCTATCCAAATATCATCATATGATGCGTTTATGATATCAGTATTAAAATTGATATCTGTATTAAAAGCAACGCTGTAGGTTATAACAGAGCAGATAAAAAAACTATTTTAGTTTTAATACGAGTTTTTTTATATCCCAAATTTTCCATTTTGATTCGATTTTTGCTCTCTCACTCCATTTCAAATAATCAATTTAAATATTTACAGGACATCAACATTAGCTTATGTACCCCAACAACCTTGGTTATTAAACGTTACCATACGCGAAAATATTTTATTTGGTGAATCATTTCAACCTAAACGTTATGCGTACGTGTTGAAGGTAAGTGCTCTAAAACTGGATATTGAGCGTATGCCAATGGGTGATTTGACTGTAGTTGGTGAAAGGGGTGTCAATCTATCGAGCGGACAAAAACAAAGAGTAGCTATAGCAAGAGCTCTCTATTCATCTGCTAATGTGGTGATAATGGTGAGTATAGACATAAAAAAGCTCATGTAAGAAAATAAATAAATTTGATTTGGGCCAAATTAAAATACTCTCTCCACACATTTAGGTAAATTGTATGTGTTGCAGGTATAATGATTCAGCCCCCATGCGGGGTTTGTATTACGTACAATTGTACACATCTATTTTTGTATGAAACAGGTTTTGGGGCTGATTTTTCTTTATTGTGGGTGTGTCGTTTGGCCCTTTTTACCTATGTATGTTCATTTCAACTGTTCCGGTGAACATGACTAGATCAATTCAGATTTTGAAGTTGAAAAGAATGCATACTTCCTTTGCAAACGATATAGCAAAGTTAATGATTTAGTTACTGCCATTTCAGGGGAAAGGGATGATGTATATTTTATAAGAGTGTGCTTAACTCAGAGGTCATTTGTCATTGTTATTTATTAACGATGGCTGAACTAGTATACAGTAATACATTTTCACACCCACCATCATAATGATTAGATTAGGGGTATATTGGTTTTGTTGAAACGTTTGCAAGTCTTGTAGGCCTGAAATAAATCCTAAATATATAGATATCTAGATATCTTGGAATCCGTCCAGGGAACTTCCTACAATTTTACAAAATATACAATATAAAAATGTTAATGTTGGTTGGTATGCTAGATTTGGCATACGCCTAATATAATCCTTTTATATTTGCTTTCTTTTATTTCAATTTTATTTTGTAACTAAGAGCCTTATTTCTGTTTTCTCCTTTATATAGGATGATCTTTTAGCTTCGTTAGACAACGATGTGGCGAAATATATTTTTGAACAATGTATTGAAAAAATGCTATTGAAAGGCAATCGGACGGTGATTTTGGTGACACAACAATTACATTTAATCCACCAAGCCAATTATGTAAGTCTATAAGGAAAAACGAGAAAAGAAATTAACAGAATAGACCAAAAGAGAGGTGGCGAAAATGGTAGTGTAATTGATTGAAAAAGGCACTATCATAACATTTCCCTCCTCCCGTTGAGTTAGAAAGCTGCCTGTTTTCTTTCTTTAATGACTGAGAAATGGAAAATATCAATTATAACAATTGCCACAACAGTTGGCAGTTTAATGTATCTTCCTTTTATATCATGTATACTAAATACTTTTTGTTAATTATAAATTTCAATATCATTCGTTAAAAAAAACACCCGCTTAGGGTTTTATTTAATTAATACAATGTTTCATTATACGTCGTTGTTTTTGTTTTTTTTCTAGTTTTTCATAACTGGTTATGTTTATTTTGCATTAAAATATTTCCCTTGCTCCCTTTATTTTTTTTACATATTTATTGTACTGTTGTAATATTTTTGAATATATCAGTTAATTATATTGAAGAATGGTTGCCTGGAAGCTTCTGGTAATTACAAAGATCTTGAAATTACTCATCCACACGTTATTGCAAAATGGAAAAAAACAATTACAACCATCAAAAAAGATAATGAATCGAGAGGACAGTTAATAGATGAATTGCAACTGCAGCTAGATAAGTAAGTTCTTTTTAATCGTAAATAAATATGAAGAACAAGTGTGTACTAAACTACTATAAATGGTAGAGGATTAAAGAAGCCCACCTTTCGAAACGAACGGCTAATACTTTCAAATGGCCCACCTTTCGCTATATCGATGCATTCGTCGATTTAAGCCTAC
Source organism: Crataerina pallida (assembly GCA_949710015.1). Classification (NCBI taxonomy): domain Eukaryota; kingdom Metazoa; phylum Arthropoda; class Insecta; order Diptera; family Hippoboscidae; genus Crataerina; species Crataerina pallida. Next base: position 23,333,373 of record OX453289.1, on the reverse strand, counting down.
AGCCTCTTCGATGATATTTCGATTATATTTGATGCAAAGCCGCCTCTTGACGCAGAGGTGCATTATTACTTCGTGGAATATTGTTAAATGGAGAGGGGTTCTAAAATAATCCCATTTGTCCCATATTTGACGCAGCAAATTCTTAAGACTTTTAACCATTTTGTCAAAAATTATTAAGAATTGAGAATTTTTGCCATAGCTCCTTATGTTGCGCATGTATTTACATGGACAGGCACCGAACATGAAAACATGACTGGATCGAATCCGGAAGTGATTATGGATCGAGAGGCATAATTAAGGATGGGCCATTACAAAGAAAATTTGTTACAAACATTCATTTTATACGGGAGGAGCTTAGAAAAGGGCACAATTGGTGTAATTTCTATAGAAAGCGTCCTTAGTTTCAGCCATGTTCTTAGGCTATTATATTCTTTTAGATTGAGCTCGTATACTTGCCTAGACAGTAGGACGGAAAGGCAATCAAGCTTAAATGAATTTCAAATCAAATGATTTTATAACAAAATTTTATATTTTTTTTATATATATCTCCCACTTTGTAGTGTAAGCGTTGTAAGGTTATAAAGAAATAAATTTTTTACCGTAATTTATTTTAGTGAACGACAGCATACTGCTCGCGAAAGATGGAAACTTTATAAAAATCTGGTACTAAGTTTAAAACGAGGTTCATCTGATAACAACAAAGACCACGTGGATAATTTTACTACTAATGAGAATATTTTGACGGTTTTTGATAGTGATGAAGACAGTTCCGTAATGGTGAGTATCATTTTATATAATATGTACCTACTCATAGTTAATAGAAACTAACTTTTTTAAGACATCAACATTTTTAAGCAGTAATAAAAATTTTAAATTGAAACGTTCATCTTCTTCAATATATGGTTCACGTCATTTGTTATATGAAATACCATTACCAATAGATGAATATCAAACGGAAAATGTGTTACTTAGACGTAGGCGTCGTACAGCTAGCAGTAGTTGTGCGGATAGTGGAAAATGTTCCAGTTCTAGAAATACTAGATGTTTAAGTAATATTAGTGAAACACCATCTGAGTTACGTCACAGTTTATTAAGCAACGGTTCTTGTAGTTACATGACCAACTTTAGCAATTTTATTGATGAAATAGTAGAACACGCGGAAAATGTGGATGAAATAAAATCGGATTTAGAAGTTACCAATATCAATAACAGTATTGATAATTTACAACATTTCAACGAAGATGATAACGGGATAGAAGAGAAGGTAGGAAATAGATTTCAAAAATTTTTAAAGCTTTCATGTATGTCAACGAGGAAATCGCCCAAGGTAATTGAACTTATGGGAGGTCAACGTACATCTTTACCCAAGCAAGCAGATAATTGTATTAAGTAAGTAGAAGAATATTTAACAATTAAAAACAAGTAAAAATGTTATAGTCGGTCAAAACCGATCATTTAATACCCTACGCCACTTAACTCCTTCAATTGTGCTTCTATATAAGTTGTATAATTATACAGGAGGGAAGGGGTTCTAAAAATGGTCCGTTCGTGTTAAATTTAGCACAGCTAAGTATGAAGCTAATGAAGTATTCTTCACCAAATTTTGTCTAAAAATATTAAGAATTTCGATTTTTTGCCATATAAAGACTTTCATTATACTAGGACCTTGCGTGGAGAGGTGTTCTAAAAACGATAGGATTCGTTTTATTTTCAAGAGGGTTCCTTTTTGGGCCAATACATGTCTTTGGAAATTTCATCGAAATGTCTCAAAACATGCGACGCCATGTGACCTTGGACAGACAGACAAACAGATGGATATGGTTAAATGGATTTTGATTTGTGGCATTTGCCGTTTAGGAGTTACAAACATTCGCACAAACTTAATATACCCCTTGCCACATATGGTACAAGGTATAAAAAGCTGCATTTGGTCAAACCTTGAATACCGTCCATCGATGTATCAAGACTTCCCAAGGAGTATATATGCTAAATTCGAAATCGATATCTCAGTTAAGACCAAGAGAATGATTACTACAGTACACACATAGCGGGCAGATGGACAGACAAATAAGGCTAGATCGACTCAGTGTTCTACGCTGTTTCAAAACATATCGTACATCCTTTGTGAGATCTCTGATGCCTCCTCTTGGGCCTTGCAAACTTTTTGACAAAGTGGTATAAACATATGATGATTTGTATGGTTTTCTTATCATAGATTTCAAAAGTATCAAAAACATTATAAAGGTCCAAGCATTCTGCATTTATTTGAATCTTGTTGTTGACTTTTGTGTGGGAAAAATATAAATAAATACCAAGTTTTTCCCGTCACTCTCACCTCTGTATTGAATATTTCGAGGTTTTCATTGTAATTTTTTTTTTACTTTTCTATCCTTCATATGTTGTGTATAATATGTATAGAAGCATCTCTGCGGAGTTTATCAACAGCAGCACTTCAAGTGATGCTTTAGCTGTCACACCATTTGAGGAATTAAGCGGCATAACGGCACTGGAAACTAATTACAAAGCTGAAACGGTATTTGACTGGCGTGCTACAAGTAAAAGCGAACGTGAAGATTTTATACCAGGTAAACATAAGTTATAAAGGTGCGATGGTGCGTATTTTATAATGAATTGCTCATTTCTAAATTGATCAATTCTGAAGCTTTTGGCTGGCAAATATTGTTTACACTCTCTTCGGACGGAGATCTCAGGGACTCTACAAATTTATGTATTCTTAATCGACATCAAAATATATACAAATTATATATATATGTAGAAGGGACAAAGACAGAACAAGACGTGGACAGTAAATTATTTATTATAGTACACAAACACTGTAGTAATAAGTACGTTATATGTTAATACTTTAAAACATCAATATACCTTTGCCTTTGTGATGATTTTATGAAAATTTTTGAAGTAAATTTGAAACAAAAGCATCAAATTTCTGTTAAAAAACTTTTTTTTATGAAATCTTAATTTTAATAAATTTTTTAATAAAACATCTTAAGTTTTCTTTAAATTTACTAAACTAATATTATACCCTGGACCACTTGTGGCAAAGAGTATATTAAGTTTTCTCGGATGTTTGTAATTCCACACCCACCTTTAATTATTTAGATCGATTTAGAATCAAAATCTGAATCAATTTTACCCTGTTCTTCTGTCCGTCCATGTAAATTTGTGAGCCAGCGCCGTATTTTTTGAGAAATTTCCACGAAATTTGGTACAATGCCACGTATTGGCCTAAAGAGAAACTTTATTGAAAATGGAGAATTTCGAGAACCCCTCTTCATACAAGGCTTTATTGTAATGAAAGTTTTTATATGGTAAAAAATTTCAAATTTTAATATCTTTTGTGAAGAATAGTTAATTATCTTCATATTTGGCTGTGCAAAATTTGAACCCCATCGGACCTTTTTTAGAACCCTTTCCCATATAATTATATTTCACGAAGTAACTTATGCGATGGTGCCTTGCCTACAACTAAACTAACTATGGTATAATTTAAGGAGCTAAATGGTGTGGGGTATTAAATGGTCGGTCTTGACCGACAATAACATATTTACTTGTTTTAAAGTAATTTTTGTAATTTTTTTTTTATAGAAATTCTTCAGAAATCTTAAAGCACAATAAAAACATACAATAACATAAATCTAAAAGTGGTACAATTCAGTTAATTTTCGATAGAGTTCCTCCCTGGGCTTGTCTTCGTACCAAATTTTATCGAAATATCTCAAACATTGCGGTCTGTTGCTTGTGCATAAATTTACGTGGACAGACAGACGGACATGGTTAAATTAATTAAGATTTTGATTCTGCCAGAGACCCCATAAAGTATATATAATCTGTGTTGGAGTTATTTATTTATATATATGCACGAGCTGGCCGAGAATTAGAAAAATGGAAGTCGTTGGATGCTAAAGCGCAGAAGATTTTAGTAGTGTCCATGAGTGAATGGGCAATGCTTCACATTATAAATTGTGAAAATTCGGCGTATGGTCAACTTTAGAAAGTGTTTATGAGAAGAATTCTCAGGCATCAATTTATTACAACAGCAGTTTTTTTAATATGTTAAGGGTGCACAAGACACTATTCTCATATCAAAGCAACGGATGTCGAAATAACTTGCTGACTTGGGTGAGCAAATGTCTGAAAACATGCTGATTATTAAAATTTTAATGTCTTTACCAATGGGAAAAAACATTTCTTCGCTTCATGGGAAGCAACAGAAAAAAGCGAAAGAACTCTACGTAATCTTACGTCTGGTCTTTGTATGAAAGAATCAAGATTGGGTGTTCAACCACAGAAGGTGAAAGCTTTTGCAGCTAAGCAGCATAGCAAATGGTTAAAAAATAAAAAAGGCTCTCAACCTAAAGGCAAATGCCTCACTTGTGAATTGGAAAAGAGATTGTCCATCTAAAAAACAGTATCAAAAGTTCTCCTTCTGACGTATTTGTAGGTGGTAGTTTGTTAAATTATTTAGAGTCTTGGTATGTAGATTCAGGAACAACTGAACATGTGAGTAATAAGAAAGGATGTGGTTCCAAAATTTTATTACTTTTAAGACTCCTAAAGATATTCAAATTGGAGGTGAAAAATATATTCCAGCATATGGTAAAGGCAATATTTTAGTTAAAGCATTCGATGCAAAATATGGCACGATAAACATTTAGAAAATATGTTGTACGTTCGATAACAGCACCTGTTAATGAATGTGTTTTTAAACGCCATGGAATTGTAGTTCTGAAGGGCATTAGAGGTGAAAATTCGGAACTCTTTAACTTGATGATCGCAATAACTCAAAGTATGCAATATTGCTTTTAGTAAGAATGATTTGCAATTATGACAAGAACGTATTTTCATCAATCAACAGATCATATTACAAATGTACTAAAACGCTGTAAAATTCAATATTCTGAGTAAAAAATTTTCTGTGAAGGCTGTGTTGTGGGTAAACAACACAGGTTACCTTTTTTTGACAGTCTAAATAGAACTAAAGAGCTAGATGAACTTGTTCATACTTACTTAAGGGGACCCATGCAAGAAAAATCTTTTAGGGGAGCGCGTTTTATGGTCTTGTTCAGAAATGACGTTAAGGTCAGATAATGGACTAGAGTATGGTGCATGCTATATTTCAAAATCGTAAAATTGTTCATCAATGGTCTACCCCTTATACACAGAAACACAATGGAGTAGAGGCTGAAAGGTCAATGATACAAGATCTGTAAGATCTTGCATTACACTTTGCACTTGCATTACTCTCATAGAAAATATCTTTCTAACTACAGCGAACCATCAGAAGCAAAAGTTCCACATCGAGAAATTTCATTAATGTATTTAACTTTTGATAGGTGTCCTGATATTGAGTTTGCTGTTTCTTATGTTAGTCGTTTTCTAAATAATCATCAAGAAGAACATGTGTCAGCAGTGAAGCGGATTTTTAGGTCTTTTTGTGGAACACTTGAACACGAAATTGCTTTTAATAAAACTTTTTCTCTTGATTTCTTTACTGAGTCAGACTTTACTTTTGCGAAAAGGCATTCGACTGGTGGTTATATTATAGTGTTTGCCCAACAACCAGTTTTTTGATCGTCAAAACGACAGCAGACCGTATCATGGTCAACTATAGAGGCTGAATATATGTCAGCTTGAGAAAGTGTAAGGGAGTTGATATGATAAGCAACTAGTTTGTAAAGAAATTGATATTTCTACTTTAAGGGTTGATAACCAAAGTAGTATAAAGCTTATTAAGAATCCAATGTTTCACAAAAGAACGAAGCATATAAATGTGAAATTTCATTTCATACGAAAGCTTTGTTTTCAGCTAAAATATGTATCCACTGAACAACTAGCTGATATATTTACCAAGCCAACCAAAAAAGAAACATATTCGAAAATTAAATATAATATGATGAGCGAATGATACTATAAATAAAAGTGGATATGTCGAGTTATATATTTATATATATTCGTTCATACACTTTTTTATTATATACTTGTAGTAAAAAACAAACTGCCTTATGTTAATAAATATTACTATTATTATTAATATTTATTATACATTTATTATATGTGGAAATAATTATCCTGGTTAAAAAATTTATATATGGATTCCAAACTTAAAATTTTTCCGTATTACTCATAGAGAATGGAAGGGACATCTATTGACACATATACTCCTTCGAGAGCTTTGGCCCATCGAATGTGGGTATTTAAGATTTGGACCAAACCAAATTTAGCTTTTCTGGGACGAACGTACATAAGTTTTGATTCAATTAATATGTTTATCGGAACTAAATCAAAAGGCACCAATGTTAAGGATCTTTCCCATATACTTATAGAACACTGTCGTTTTTAATAAAATCAATGAATAGACTTTATTTAGCATACAATGTTGAACTCGTGAGGCTTTTTACAATTTAGCTCCACACATTTTTTGGCTTTACTATTTTGGATATAAATACATAATAAAAAAAAATTAAGTCGTGTAGAGTTTTGAATAATCGGTTTCGATTAAGCAACACATATTCACTTTTTGTCTGTTTACATGTGTGCGTGCTTTGTGATGTACATATTACAGATGCTAACAGTGTTGACAATGTAATGGCCACAATAAAAGAAGAAGCACCAATAGTAACAACAACAATAAATGCTGTGACAACTGAACATGAAACAATGGACCCAAGTAGTGGTAAAACTATACATCAGCAACAGCAACAACTAACAAAAACAAGTGTAACAACAGCAATAGTAAAAGCATCGGCGCAAAGAGTGCCACTGGGTGACCGGGTGATAAAAAAAGTAACAACAACAACAACAACAACTTCCACATCAGCACTAGCGACAAGGGATGATGTTGAACGTAAATATGGACAAATACCGGCGGAAGTCTATTTGCTATATGTGCGGGCATCTGGTTATACAATTGTTTTTATATTTTTCATTACGGCTCTAATTTGGCAGAGTTGTCGCATTTATACGGATGTCTGGTTACAACAGTGGGGCGATTACATTAATAATGCAACAACGGTACAACAGCAACAACAACAACAATATGAACAACAAAACACTCACTCACGCTTAATACATAGGCCTCGTAGAGGCCAAAAAACATATATTGACCATGTAACTGAAAATGTAAATGTAAATGTTGATGGTGATGGTGGCAACGTTGTTTATGCTGAAGATATTTTGAAAATTGAAGAGCCTCATAAAGTCACATATTATTTTCGTATATACGCGGCGATCTCCTTTGTCTGCATCACAATGGCTTTAATATCAATACCAACCGGCCAATGGGCTGGTTGTAGGGCACGTCGTCAACTGCACCATAAATTATTACATGCGATTATGCATAAATCGTTATATTTTTTTGAAAGAACCTCCATCGGTCGCATAATGAATCGCTTCAGTTATGATATGGACGTCATTGATAAGGTGAGTAGAGTAGAGTACTAGATGTCAACTTTTGGAATATACAGCTCGAATTTATTTATTATGATAACTTACAGAATTAATTTTAATTAAAGATGATTTTCTCAATTGTTTTTGTTTTAGAAAATTGCTGCTACCAGCCAACGCTTATTACAATTTTCTCTATTATGTCTATGTGCTTTACTGATAAACGTTGCCATCACACCGTGGTTCATTCTGTTAACGATACCTGTATGCATGGCCTATTATGTTATACAAAAATTTTATAGACGTTCTTGGAGGTAAGTAGAGACATATGCTGGGTAATAAAAGTTTAAATATACCTTTATTTTCCAATAATTGGACGTAAGGGCGTACTAGAGGGGGATAGTAGTGGTTTTACAAATAAAAAATTATTAAGTTTGAACTGATATAATAAAGTTTAGGTCTTAAATTTTCTTCTCTGAGAAGTCAATCGACTCCCGTATTGACGCGAATGTTCTGAAATTTGGTAGGCTAACCACGCCCTGATATAATTGTAGTGGTTGAATAATTATTTATATTATTAATTATTTGATTATCTAATTTATTAAATAGTTATTGCTTAAAACACATTACAGAGAATTACAACGCATTGAAAATGCAACAAATACTCCGATTCTAGCACATTTGACAGAAACCCTTGAGGGAGTTGCCACGATACGTGCGTATCGTCAAGAAACACATTTCACAGAAATTTTATTCAAACGTTTGGAAGAGAATACAGTGGCTTTTATTATATTAAATACTAGCAATCGGTGGTTGGGTGTAGCTTTGGTAAGTTGAAGATAAAATATAAAATATTAATCTCTTCACGTAAGGTGGGTATCTACTAAGTATATGACCTCGTTTGCAGAGATTCCACAAAGTATATAAATATATATATACATATATATTTCTCATTCGATCTAGGCATGTCCTTCCGCGTATTAGCCTGTTGTTCAAATTTTGTTTGGGTACTTCTTATTTCAAAATGCCCCGATCCGCCTACAATCCACAAAAATCTATCTATCAATTATTAAAATTGAGCTATGAAGTTGAAATTTTGTACACATATTTAACAGGCACGCCCACAATTTACAAAAGTATTTATTTAGCGTAAAATAGAAGAAGAAGAACAATACATGAAAAGGTAGGACCGACCAACAGACACTTTTTAATTGCTTTGAAACATAACTATAAGCTGAGCTATAACAATAATAATATAATACATATAACACCGGGCATTATAATAAAAGTTATTATTATAAAATCTGGGGATCTTGAATCGCTTTCCTTCAATGTTTCTTATTTTTCACATAATGTTTATAAGATTTTAAATAGAAAATATCCTTATTTATATAAAATATAAGCTTGCAATAATGTTACATTTATTTTATTTTAATTGTCTTATCTGGAATACTTTTTTATTTTCACAAAGAAAGAAAAATTACTGTTGCTACCAAGGTTGTAGAGGAGAGTTATGTTTAGTTATAACCAACCTACTTTAGAAATGGGGTGTCTATTAAAAAATAATTATTTAATTTTTTTTTATTTCTTGCAATAAAATGAACAACAGGATTATCTTGGTAGTGTTTTGGTATTTGTGGCCACGTTGACTGCTCTTTCGGCGGCCACATTTGCTTGCAATCAGCACACGACACAAGTAGAGGCAGAAGAAGTTCTTTTGGCAAATAGTAAACAGCAACAACTACAACAACAGCAGGCCCAGAACGGTATATTATTAAACTTAAAAAGTCATATGCTGTCACCAGCTCCATCACTTGTTGGTCTGGCTATAAACTATACATTGCTGATGCCCATTTACCTGAATTGGGTGGTAAAACTTTTGACGGACATGGAAATGTACGCCGGTTCAGTGAAACGTATAGCATATTATGCAGATGTCAATTTTAAAACAACAACAACAACAGCATCACAAACTGCAATAGCGGTAGAAATCGTAGGAGAAAAAAAAGATGATGTGTTGAAAAGTAGGCGAGAAGAAAGTAAAGCGTATTGTCGAAGTTATGATGATGGGATAATTGATGCTGGAAAGTTTCCTTTAGCCTTACTTATGAATACCAAGGATAGCCAAGATGATAAATTGGGAGATATAGGTGAGTGCAATGATATGCGCCCTATAAATGTTTCTCAAAAGTACAATGAGATGAAGGCTACTTTAATAACTGCTGTTGCTAATATAAAGTATGATAATGATGATGGGTATAATGATAATAATAAACAGAATCGGCATCCAACTAATGACAATGAACAACAAAATCTGCAACACCAACCACAGGTACAGCAAAATCTTGATATTGTGGCGGGTAATGGGGGTTATGAGAAAGTTAACATTAGAACTAGTATCGCAAAAATTTTACCAAAGCCAAAAACAACAACAGATGATTGCTGTAATGAGTTAAACAAAACAATTGCGAAAACGGCTACGAGCACGAGAGGTAGCAACAACAATATAAAATTTTTACAAACCTCAGAATGTAATAATGCACAACATCAAACTGTTTTGCGTTCCCCATTTATATATTCTGTTACTCATACTCGTTGTTGTTGCTGTTCTTCCGGTGCACTACCCAACCAACATAAACAATGTGAGTAAAAAGGAAGAAAGGTAAGTAAAACAAGTGAAAATGTTATAGTTGGTCAAACTCGACCATTTAATATCCTACAGTACTTAGTTCCCATTGTGCAGCTTGCACAAGTAACACAATTCATCATCTAATGCGTCTGTCAAATAAAAGTCACTTCGTAGACAATTTTTGTTCGAATAGAGTTTTTACAAATGTTCCGAAACTTTTCGAAATTACAACATTTATTTTGTAGGCTAAATAAATAATGATAAAGCCTTTTTACTGTGTAAGTATATAATGGATAAATTAAATATACTCGTAACCCAAATTCATTTAAATATTAGGCTAGTTAACTATTTTTCACCAGCTTTTGTTAAAAAATATTTAGGATTGCGAATTTTCGCCGCATTAACACTTTCTTTATAATAGGACTTTATATGTATTTTTACAAAATGTTCGGTGCAATTTAAATAGCGTTTCTTTTTGGACCAAACCAGGTCCGCAATCCAAAGTTCTCCTTATATTCTTTTGTGTAGTTTGTACATAAATTTAATGATGATATTTAACTTATTCCTAACGCAACGGAAGCAAACTTATTTCAAAAAATTGTATTCAAGATGTCACTATCGACTCAAGTAACACCGTATTAATATTATAACAAGTGAAAATATTACAGTCGGTCAAACCCGACCTTCAAATACCTTACACCACTTGATGTATTATTCAATTTAATTTTTTTCTTTGAAAAATGAAAAACTTAATTTTTTATATACTTACTTGTATTATCAAAAACATTTTTCTTTGAAAATTAAAAATTTAATTTTTTTATACTTGTATTTTCACAAATTTCAAAAGGACATGTCACCAAACATTTTTTATTTCTTGTTTGTTTATGAAATTAAAAATTTTTCTTTATGGGGACAGTTTCTAAAAATGGTCCCACTGTATCCATTGTACCAAATTTCAAAAGTAATAGGACCTCATATGCAAAAGGGTTCTAAAAGTGGTCCAACCCTGTCCATTTAAATAGGGTTCCCCTTTGGATCAATACATGTCCTTGTACCAAATATCACAAAAAATACGACCTGTAGCTTCCGCACAAATTTACATGCCTGTCTGTGCGAACAGACGGGCAAAGTTATATCGATTCAGATTTTAATTCCCACCTTCAATTATACCGATATTGAAGGTGGGTATGGCATTTGCCGTTTAGTTACAAACGTCCGCCCAATTTTAATATACCCTTTACCACAAGTGATATAGGGTATAAAAACATAATGTTTCACTACATTGTTTTAGTTAACAATCAAGGCACATAGTTATAACCAATGTCTTTTTCCATAAGCTTTCCTTCGTTATTTACATTACGATTGTTGTCATGTTCCTATACATGCACAAAGGTGTGGTTAAATGTAAGTTAGCGCATGTTTGAATCCATGAAACTAGACAAATTACATTACACAACAATACCAATACATCAATACCAATAATTTTGAAAAAATTTCATGCAGAATATTTAACGGGCATAATAAGAGGGTGTTCTAAATTAAAACCCGATCGGACCAATTTTGACACTCCTTTTTGTACAAAAAAATTTCCATTTTTTTTTTACAAAATTGCCAATAAATTCTTTTGTGCGTACGGTATTTTAAAAAGTAACACGGTGTTTAGAGATACTGTGTGGATCAAATAAGGTATAATTTTTGAATTTAGAGTGGAATTTGTTAGAGATAAAATAATTTACATACATATAGGACTTTTTTTAGAACTTTAAAGGCAGGGATGTTTCAAACAGTACGTAAAATATATTTAAAGCAAAATTTATCATAGTGAAGAGTTTTAATAATAATTTAATTTGGTTCTCTTTGTTCATTCACTTTAAGTTGTTTCAGAGGTATAAATAGATGACTGACCGAGCCTAGTGCGGGCTTAGGTTTTTCTCTCACTGTAAACATGCTTTATTAAGTTGTTTATATTTACCAATTTTCAGATCAACCAGTACCTATATCATGGCCACAGCATGGTAATATATTTTTCCAAAATGTTAGTTTACGTTATGAGGGGCAATATAGAGAAGTGATAAAAAATGTATCTCTCAATATACCGGCTGGACAAAAAGTGAGTAAAAAGTACAAAACTCTTTCGTAACTAAAATGTTTTTATACCTTTGATTTAAGATGGGGTGCATAATAAGGTTGTCATTCTATTTGTAATACCTAAAAGGAGGCGTCAGAGACCCCACAAAGTGTACGTATTTTTTTATCAGCATCGAGCACTTCTAGTTTCTGCACAAAGATCGCTATTTAAATTGGGCATAATTGCCAAGAGCCACACGTACAATCGACAAAAATATATTTATATGCCACAAAATTGAACTTTGAAATTAAATTTAGTAAATATATTTATAATTTATTCTATTCAACGATGTGCCAAAAATGAGCGTGTTTGAATAATAAACAAAAAAACCATACTATTAAAGCGAGGAATCATGTTTGTACATAAATGTGAAAGGTATCTAACATTCGGTCTATGCCAAATTTAATTTTTTTACTTATTTTATTATATCTACCATATGGATCAATTTTCTTCATTCATATACCGTTTGAAATAGGATTAATTTAGGGATTAAATTGAAATTTGCTTGATGGGGATTGAAATAGTTTGAATTGAATAATTAGACCATGCGTGGACCGATTTATTCTATTTACAATACCAAACTGTAAATGGTGCTGAAGATTATTTGTATCAAATTTTAGCTTGGTATCTCAATGTTTGCGGCCATGAGAGTGCTAAAAAACGAAAGCCCACATCACATGGACAGGCGGACGGATGAGCTGAATCGTCTAGACTATTGGTGCTGATCAAGAATTTATTTACTTTTACGGGTGTATCTCTTCCTTTTGGTGTTTACAAACGTTTGAACAAACCCAATATACCGCCATAATCATTAAGATGGTGGATATGAAAACTAAATTTGGCTTCCTGCTAATCTTAAATGTCTTTTATATCTATATACAAAATAAGGTCGTCATTTTACACTTCAGATTTTGCATATAATTTTTTGTCGTAAATTATGTGTATTATCTGTGTGTTATCTGATCTTGCTCATTTTTGTTATATAGATAGATAGAAGTACTTATTTATACCAAATTTCAACTTTGTATCTCAATTTTTATGATTGATATATAGATTTTTGTGGGCTTGAAGTGTCTGTAAAAATTCCAGTTAATGCAAATAACAAGCAGCCACACGAGCCTGTCTAGCATCAATGAAGAATGCTTTCCAAGGGTATATTTTCCAAATATTTCCAATTTGTCATTACAAAAAGTTTGTCCACCACATCAACTAGTTGTTGATATACATAAATATAAACATTGTTATTGCTATTGTTGTCCTCAGCATATACATCCGGTACAACAATCCCAAAAACAGGTTAAATTGCTGTTGGCTATTACCAAAACACAAAACAATAATGTATATTGTATAAAAATAAACAAAAAAAAAAAAAATAAAAATGACTTAGGCTAAATCTTAAATACCCTCCATATATAAGGTGGTCAATAATAATAATAGTATACGTATTACGTATCAGCTTGCAAGTCGCGCTTTACGCTGAGTACGGCTCTTTAGAAATTGTGGACGTGTCTGTTATTCGAACACGCCCAACACGGATAAGTTAGTATCATAATTTAATTTTTGTGGCATATAAAAAGATTTTTGTCGATTGTGAGCGTGGGTCTTGATCGATTTTGCCCATATAAAATAGCGACCTGCATGCAGAAACTAGGACTGTCTATACAAAATTTCTTCTGAATATCTCAAAATTTACTACCGTGAGAATGCCAACAACAGTTAAAGACACGGATACACAGACATACATGCGTAGATCGACTCAGATTTAGATGCTGACCAGACTCTGACGCCTTTTCTGGGTGTTGCAAATAGAATGACAATCTTACTACAAATATTCCCCATATTATGTGGAGGGTATAACATATCAAAGTGTTATATAAGACCCACCATTTAATACCCTACATTTAGTTGCAATTCCATAGTTGCTATTGTAATTATTGTCATTTCGTATAAAACCTCTGTATTGAGGGAGCTTCTAATTATGATCCGACGTGTTCCATACACAAACACGTAAATAAAAATTTAAGTATAAACAAGCAAATGAAATTTTACCTCTTAAAAACTTCCTTCAAAATAAAGCGTCCAAATGTTCTAAAAATAGTCCAAGTGTTTTAAAAATTGCCTTTTCAATAGGTACTTAATACATATTTTACCACCCCAGTAGCATTAAAGATGAATAAAAAATACATATAATTACAAATTTAATTCAAGCGCGTTATAAATGATTTATCATATAATTGTTGTCATTGTAGTCTGGCAACCTCGTGTTAGTGCACACTAAATAATATCTTTGGCGGATTTTTTTTTTTGCTAAAACTTTAGAATTCTTTAAAATGTTTTGATTAAAATTTCCTTGTGCTATTGCTAACGGTAAACTTTTATTATATACATACTTACTTGGTGAAAATACGTGGATAAAATTATTTAAACAATTTATCTTCTATTCTTCTCAAATGGTCGTTGTTGTACTTTTTGCTACTTCATTTGTTTCTTATTTTAGAATTTTATTTATTATTTTCAATAGCAAATATGCTTACGTGCTAATAGCCAAAGTGTAAATCCAAAGATAAAAACGTAAATTCCTCCCCGGAGCCGCTTTTATTTTGTTGGTTGTGTGAAACTAGTGCGCACCCAAATTGTGCAGGATTTACCATATTGTAAATCGTTCGAGAGGTTTACGCTGGTCTTGTCCGGACTGCCGGTAAAAAGATATTGATTTTTACAAACTTTTTACCCAAACTCAGATGCGTTTTAATGATTTGTGTATGGATCTAGCTAAATTAACAGCTAAATTTATTATGAATCAAGATCTGTTTGTACAATGCAAATGCATTGATCTTCCATTACAGGATTCAGTCCACTCTGTGCAGCTTATTGATTTGCTATCCACCAACTTATCAAACCCAGGGTCCAAAGCTCCTTCTACCTCATCTTTGAATTCAGTTCGCGATGAGGTATGTGATTCAGTTGATATTCCGACTATAGTCGTAACCCATCATCCTTTGGAAGTAGATCCTCAAGCTAATGGCAATGAGGCCATCCAACACGTTGAAAATTGATGTATTATTGACAATTCTGAAGTAAATAATACGATTGCCAACTCAAATTGCTGTTTCAGCCGATAACACTGTTAATCGTGATCATGCTTCGACTTCTGTTACCAAACATAATTTAACAACAATAATTCACTACTAGCTGAAGGAAATGTTGTTAACGACGGTAATAATACTTTTGTACGTACTGTGAGCCCAATTCAATTTCGAGTTGTTCCTCCGCGTAAATCTCTCTTTCTCAGCCGTATTGCGGCTGATACCCCTGTTGAGGATCTTCTGAACTTTATTTGCTCTAAAAATCCTGATTTACCTAGACAGGCCGTTAACATTCCAAAATTCAACTTTTCCCAACCAAGAGTAATTGGATCATATAAAATAACTGTTCCACAGGCGTACTTTGACAAAATGAATTCTAAAGATTTTTGGCCGACAGGTACTTTTATTAAAGAGTTCATCCGCCGCAGAAATACGCGTACTGTTTTTGCGTCTGCCGCGTCCGATGCTTCAAGAAACTGAACAAAAACTATGAACTTTTTTGTCCATTCCTTGTTGCTTGCAGAAGCTTAGATGAATTTTTATTTGTTTTTCTGATTCATTATACTCGTTTAAAAGAAAATTTTTTAGCATAAATTGGTTACCAGGCTATATGTATATATGTATTCATGAGGTTCCTTATGTAATATGAATATATATATAGCCTTACTTTAATACTTTATTTTGTATTCTTATATACATAATATTCTATTATTGGCATTCTTTTTGTTTTGGTTATTTACTTAATTATATACTTGTATGTATACTTTTGTACTACTTATATATATACATACATTTTTACAAATTAAGCTTCATTATGTATAGATATATATATTTCTTCTTTTTGGCTGCTGTTGCCGCTTCTGTTGTTGTTATTGTTTTTGTTGCTGCTGCTGTATGCTGATTTTGTTTTACTTTATTTTTACTTTACTTTTTATTGTTTACTTTATTTTTATCATTAATACGTGTATTATACTTTACATTTATTATCTACTACTTATGATTAAAATTTGAATTGTATTTACATTACCTTTGCATTATTTTTAAAATTTTTTATAATACTTCTGCTACATTTTTTGTAATTGAAATTGTATTTGTATTATTGGCTGCATATTGTAGCCGATTCTAAATAATATAAACAATAATAATATAAACATAATTTCTAAAAAATTATATATAAATTTAGCTAAGACGCGTGGGTGTGTTTATTGGGCGAATTCGCCTATTTTTTAGTACACAGATGAATGAGTTATTTAAGAAAGAGTCATGAAGTTGAAATTTCATAACTTCATTTTTGTTGCTAATAAATGGATGTAAGATGATTGAGGGCATACTTGTGCATCTACTCTGCCAATTTAAATAGAGGTTTAATGCCGTAGCTGATTAGGTCATAAGCTTTAGGCAGATGTTCGTAACTGCTAAGCGGCTATAGGTAGAGTCACTTTCATTGTACCGATCAATTCAAAATCATTTTCTTAATCGATTTAAGCATGACCGTCTATCGTGGTCTGACAATGTAGATTAATGCGCAAGGTTTTGGGAAAAAAATTTAAGATATTTCGAGAAAATTTTGTATATGTGCGTGTCATGATCCAAAAGACCTCTCCCCATATAAAAACCAGTTTAAATGTGGTGGTAGTGATGTATTTGAAAATACAAAAAGTAATACTTGGCGACTAGAGGGGGCTTGAACCTGGACCGGTTCCAAACTTGCCATCATCGAGTTCTCATCAGCAGATCTTTACCAGTTGAGCCAAACCCACCTTTGGAATTTCATGCGCAAATTGTTTATATCAATAATTCGCACTCTCAACATCACAACCTCTACACCATTTTTTTACAAATTAAGCTTCATTATGTTATATGTAGTGAAAAGATGGTTCACCGTATCAAATGTAACTACTTGTGAAACTGTTTGGTTTGTACTGAAGTAACCGAAGCTTGTGTTTGAATATTGTCAGCCCTATTTTTTGTTGATGTTGGTTTTTTTAAAATATATATGAAATATTTATTTTAAAAAAAACTAAAATATTTATACCATATTTTCAAGTAAATGTTATACTCGTATATGAAATGAAATGTGTGTATGAAATGTTTCTTAATATAAGTAAGAGTAAAGCAATTTCCGATTATTAATGGAAAGAACTTAAACTCAAATACAAATAGAAAAAAACATTCGTAAATGGGCACACTTAACTCAATTACTAATGGAATTTGCGTATTATCCCAAATATTTATAAAACCGAATTTAAAACACTTTAGTTTAAAAGATTTCTTTTGCTCCTCCCACATACCTTGACCACTATAGGTGAAATTTACTATTATGGTGTAGAAAGCGTGAATACGTGGTAGTGTGCACTTTACTATTAAACAAGCCGTGATCCCTCTAACTATGTAGTATATGTATATTTATTTGTTTTGGTAAGTTAATATATTATATAATATAATAAAAAATTTACTTGTTCGGATAACAAACGCGCCCACAATTTTCAAAAACCCATATTCAACACAAAACTAGACTTGCAAGATGATACGCCCGCTGTCATAGATGTGGAGGGTATTTAAGATTTGGTTTAAGCCACATTTATGTTTTTTACTTTTTTCCATTTTTATTTGAGTTATTTCCATTAGCAATGGGAGATGGTGTATTCAAAATGTATAAAACTGAATTTTTTATTAAATAATTATTTAATCATCACTTAAGATTTACAAATCGTTTCTTTAACTTGTGTACTTGCTTACTTCATGCAGTGAAGATGACGTACTTGAAGTATTTAATATTGAAACACGGCTTGAATATGAGTTTTTCCTTCTTTTCTTTCTGTATTTCATGTTCACTGTCCACATATTTGTAAAAGCTTGGTATTTGCGGTCGTACGGGTAGTGGTAAATCATCTCTAGCTTTATCACTGTTTGGTGTTCTTCAAGTAAGCACGGGTCGTATTTGTATTGATGACATTGACCTATCTCTAATACATCCAGATGAAATACGTAATCGCTTGTCGATAATACCACAAGATGTACATTTGTTTAGTTCAACGATTAGAGATAATTTAGATCCCGCTGGTTATTATACAGATTTAGAGTTGTGGCAATGTCTGG
Source organism: Crataerina pallida (assembly GCA_949710015.1). NCBI lineage: Eukaryota > Metazoa > Arthropoda > Insecta > Diptera > Hippoboscidae > Crataerina > Crataerina pallida. The sequence goes on along the minus strand of OX453289.1, from coordinate 23,315,027 downwards.
AGTTTGCACACTTGAAAGAATTCATTAGTAATCATTTGCCCATGGGTTTGGGTAAGTATGTTTAAATGACATTTAATATTAAATGAATGAGGTGGATATCTTCCATTGGTAGGTAAATAAGTAAAATATTATATTTAGCTAAAAAATACAACTTCTCAATTTGACTTTTACCCTTTATGGGTAATAGGAACATTTTTATACCCTCCACCTTAGCGATGAGGGTATACTAAGTTTGTTCTTCCATTTGCAACACCCAGAAGGAGGCGTGAGAAATCCTACAAAGTATATATATTCTTGATCAGCTCCAAAAACTGAATCGATCTAGACATGTATCTCCGTGTGTCCGTGTGTACGTCCGTTGTTGACATTCTCACGGCCACAAATTTAGTTTTCTTACTTGCTTTGAATTAGATTTTATCCCATTTTTATATTAGTCAGCTTAAAGTGACTACCAATACTTCTGCCAATTATTTCATTTCACTAATGCGTAATATTTGGCAACACTAACAATATTTGTTCCATATATGAGTTTCGGTGTATCAATATATCTAGTTTTTTTGAAATAATTATTTCATATGGACATTATATTTGAAGTATGTATTTGTAATACAAAAAGTAATACTTGGCCCCCTCTCCAGTCGGGCTTGAACCTGGACCGGTTTCAAACTCGTCATCATCGAGTTCTCATCAGCAGATCTTTACCAGTTGAGCCAAACCCACCTTTGCAATTTCATGCGCAAATGGTTTATATCAATAATTCTCACTCTCAACATCACAACCTCTACACCATTTTTTTTACACATTAAGCTTCATTATGTTATATGTAGTGAAAAGATGGTTTGGAAGTTTGGAATCAATATCTAAATTTTTACGGCTAGGAGAACGATTACTACACACAGGCGCATACATGGACCGACAGACAAATATACATAGTTAGATAGACTCAGAATGCGATATTTAATGACTTTGTTGAGTTTTCGACCCTCTGTATGGGCGTTGCAAACGTTTTAACAAAGTTGTGGGAGTGGGTATAATAGATTTCATATTTTATATAATATTTAAGTTTAGTGTCCTAAGATGATATGTATTCAAGATTGGAGCTAAGCCAAGTATAAATTTTTCGCCTTAAATGGGGATGCACGAGGTTTGTTCTTTGGTAGGAAGCTTTGGAGAACTTACAAACATCAAAATCTGAGTCGATCTAGACATATTCGACCAAGTCCAAGTTTTTGCTTCTAGAATGTTCGTGAATTTTGAAACATCAAATTGAAATTTCTGGTATCTGTATGTACGTTCCTATTTAAATTCGACAAAATGGGCCAAGTTCCACAATTGACAAAAAACTTTTTTTGTGCAGAATACATCCACTTTGTAGGGTGTCCGCGGCTTCCTTCTGGATGGTGCAAACTCCGTTACTGTGGTGGAGAGTGTAAGGTAACTTTGTCTTGATGTGAATTTGTCGGGGTAATGCCGTCGGCACCAGGGTTCAATGAATACACTCACTTCAAGTCACCTTATATTTAAGTTTTATTGTAAAATTTTAATTTTAGTATCTTATATGAAAATATATTGAATGTTGAAAACGTTACTTTTGATTCATGTTAAATAAAATGTTATTTAGGATTACACACACTCAGTTAACACTTTGAAAAATTCTATTATATCATAGGTGCCTCAGTTGTAACACCGTCTCAAGATCACTTGAACTCTCTATATGTTCACATGACAGACTGTTTTGCTCTGATAAATTGACTCTGCACTCCTCGAACTCAAGACTAAGATTAATTGCTTCGCTCAAAACTCGCGCTCCTTACCCGTCGGCCGCTCTGTTCGTTCACTCGTTTCACTACACATTACCACTCGTTGTCAATGGCGGCCTTGGGTCGGCAAAGTTGTTACAATCGCTTCTTTACAAGAGTATAATAATTTATATAATAAAACAGTCGCTTATAATGTATACTTAGTTGCTATATTTAATGTAAGAGCAATAGAAAAATATTGCTAAAGTAATTGACTCTTTAGATAATACTTTGGGTTTTATTCTTCTTTTCATAGACACTGAAATAGTGGAGGGTGGCCTTAATTTAAGTCTCGGTCATCGTCAGCTCTTATGTTTGGCTCGGGCTATATTGAGGGGTTCTGCTTGCTTAATATTAGATGAAGCAACAAGTGTTTTAGATAATGCCAGTGAAAAAGCTTTATTACATACTGCACGTCAAGCTTTCCATGGGCGTACTATTATAACAATAGCAGTAAGTATGGAAAGAAAAAACAAAAACATCTGATGTGTTTATAATCTTCACATGATGAACACAAATCCCATTATATCGCAAACAACACAACGTTTTTTGTCTCTCTTTTTTGTTCTGTTCTATTAACAGCATCGTTTGGCCAGTATACTTGATTATGATCGAATTATTGTATTGGAAAATGGACAAATTATCGAAGATGGGACACCACAACAATTGCAACAACGTTCGGACAGCATTTTCTGTTCATTGTTACACTCGGGACGTTCCTTATCATCATAAACAAGAGTACCATCAGAAGCTATATACAATAACAATATAATGGTGATGCATCGATGTGTACGTGCAATATACATATGTGTATGGTTAATATGAAGCGCATTATTGTTTTTCGTTTGTTTATATAAAATACTACACATTTCATGAATTTGTTTTTTATGCACTTGTATGGTGTTATTATTTTTTATTGAAAAAGATATTTTGGATAATCTGTTAAATGAAAGGAGTGAAAAAGCAATATTTGGCGTGAAAATTTATGAACAAAGTTTGAGGTTTGGGGTATAACAACAAAGTTAATTTATTATTATTTATTAATTATTAATAGGTGGATTCATTACATAAAGTAACCATGTGTGCCTCCCAGCTCTCCAGCGCGGAACTTATATGAGTTGGGAGTATGCACCGATTGATATATTAAGTAATTAATAACATGAGTTACCTTGACATGTTTAAAAAATAACTTAACAACTATTTACAATTAAATTATTAAATTAAAAACTTGACAATTATATACTTAATGGTCACTCGCATAACTTAGTGCAAAGTGCAACATAATCTCTCTCTTAAAACGATTAGAATTTCGTGTAGTCTGGGAGAGAATTCCACCAAGGGATTGCGAAAACAAAAAAGTTACGTTCAGACGTAAGGGAAATATGTCGGATGGGTTAATATTGTGGTTACGGTTAGACATTGAGAATTCAAGTTTGTTAGTTTTTTATCCATTGTGGGCGTGAAACCGGTTTTGCCCTTTTTAAACAGCGATCTGGAGTGCAGACACTAAAAGTGTCTGTACAATATCAGCTCAATATCTCGAAATTTCCGACTGTGAGAATGCCAACAACAAACGTACACACGGACGCACGGACATACATGTCTAGATCGAATCAGTTTTTGATGCTGTGCAAGAATATGTATGCTTTGAAGGGTCCCTGACGCCTACTTTTGAATGTTACAAATGGTGTGACAAACGTAATACAGCCCCCATCTTATGTGGAGGGTATAATAAAAAGCACGCATAATATATTATGTATAGGTATGTATATATGGATTTTTTATTGTACTTATATGGTATGTAAGTATTTATATCTTGAGCAGCGTAACTTTAGTTAGATTTTTTAATATTATGTCTCTCTCTAAAAACGGTACATGAACGTGCCTGAAATATGTACAACTGTTACCAGTTAGTGACATAATTTAAAATGTCGCATATGACTGGGTGTTTAGCATAGAAAACAACTTCAAAATATTGTATGAGGAGGTAAGGAATATTTTATAAAGATTTTTATAACTTAAAGTTCCTTAGCTCTTTTAATTTAAACATTTTTTTGTCTTAAATATTCCTTAACCTAAACGGATTTAGTTTTGTCCCTCAGTCGGTTAAATCCCTTTCTTCATTCAACTACTTTACCAATCGATTGTTTTATTCTATAAGAAACTTCACCTGCGTTAAAAGTCCAACTTTTCAACTTGCCACGCATTAAGTGTAATCATACACAATATCAGTTTAATATTATTAACTTTTTCTTATATCTTAGGTGTCCTAACAAGTAAATAGTTATATGTGGTCAAGTCTTGGATGTCCACAAAACCCTACCTTCACAGATTATGGGTAATAAGGTAGACTTTCCTAGAAAGTGCTCAGTTTTGGCAGCATTGCGTGACTGTCGTTTGATGGTTCTGATTGATTTCAATACCAACCAGCATACAGTGACTACCAAGTTTGGCATCGGTACCTCAATTTTTGACCACAAGACTGATTTCCATAAAAAGGTGGAGGTATATATAATTCAAAATATATATTTAATTTGTTGGGTCTTCCACGTCTATTTCTGAACGTTATAAATGTTTGAATAAGGCGTGTACGCCTAACTTAAAGATATTTCAATAATTGTATACTGATTAAAAAGTTCTCAATTTCTAGAAGTTCTTAAGTAACGGCACATCCATTGACTTCTCACAGCGGAATAACAAGGTTTATATGTACGTAATGTCGCTAACATTGTAAGTAACGGCTCAAGAAAATTGTTCGCATACAACTCTTAATATATACTATGTATATAAAAAAAATTTCAGTTGAAACCATTTGCAATAGCGCACACACTATACCTTATATGCTTGTGGCAAAGAATATATTAAGTTTGTGCGAATGTTTGTAACTCCTAAACGACAAGTGCCATACCCATCTTCAATTATACCGATCGAATTAAAATCTAAATCGATTTAACTATATCCGTCTGTCCGCCTGTCTGTCCATATAAATTTGTGCGCTAGCTACAGGTCGCATTTTTTGAGATATTTCAATGAAATTTGGTTCAACGACTTGTATAGGCCCAAAGAAAAACACTATTGAAAACGGGCCGAATTTGACCATTTTTACATACAAGTGAATGTCTACAAGGGAATGTCTTTATGTAGCAAAAAATCTCAATTCTTATTTTTTGACAAAATTTGATGAAGGATAATTAATTAGCGTCATTCATAATTGGCTATGCAAAATTTGGATTCGATCGGACCAATTTTAGAACCCCTTTCCACATAATTATATTTCACAAAGTAACTTATATGGAAGTGCTTCGCCTACAACTAAACGAATTGTAACATAAGTTAAAGAGCTAAGTGGTGTGGGGTATTAAATGTTCGGGCTTGACCATTTTTACATTCCATACTAATCCGTTTTAAATGAGAATTTTCCTTGTGTATATAGTTCAAGTGGTTCATTATTTTCTTATTCAATAACTTATTTCCGTCAGGTTACTAGTATACTCGTAATAATTGAGTAAACTATTCTAAAAGTGTTTTTCAATTTGTTTTTTAAAAAGAAGAAATATCTCAATTATAAAGTTGCTGGATTTTGTCTATTACATACCCCTATATATTTCATATGAAATGTATGAGTTCAATGATGTGCCTCTGTTGTAAAACGTTTATAGAATGGAAGTGAAGAATTTCACCTTTTAATGCGGTAGAGGGAATTGCAGTTTAATCGGTAATAATGAGGAAAAATGTGATTAGAAAGTGTTATCCAAAAATTATATCCCATGCCACGAAACAACTTATTATACGCAGAGATGTGATGTTAATTCCAACGCTTTTTTGTTAGATCTCTTATGTGTGCAAAAATCATGCTAAAATTTGATACACACACATTGAGCATAATCGCATCAAGGACACGTCTGCAATGGAGACATAAACCTTACACCTATGGCTTTAAGCATTCTCACAGTCACATATACTGAGATATGATTGTATTGTATTACTCTTGAGCCACTGAATTTGATTATGATACTATAAATTTTCTTAATTCTTGTTGTCTCTTTACCATTTACTTTAGCTAGCTAAAGATGCTAGTAGCTGAAAATACATAAAAAACAACGATAAAGTTGATTATAATACGTTTTAAAATTAGAGGCGTGGTTGGTTTATCTTTGCTTGTATAATCTTATCTTGCGAATAACGTAGTAAAAGAAAGGCTGTATAATTTTAGAGTAGCAGGTTTAATTCTGGAGAACTAACATTTATATAATACTAGTTGGTTCGTTCCCTGCTTTGCACGAGGTCAAGATAAGTCCTATACTCAGGCGCAGTTTCAAAATGAATTCAATAAAGCACATTCTCCTATGTCTCCATATCGAATTTCATGTAAATTTGTCACACAACGTAGGCGTAGCTAAGAGAAACATTTTTTTGAAAAATATTGTTTTTTCACCGTGAAACCAAAAACTAAAACTTTATGTAAAATTAGTTTTTAAATTTGTCAATAAATGTTGGAGGAGTTCCGCACGTTACTGATAAATGCTGCCACACCCAGATGTCCAGTAAGTTATTTATTTATTTCTCGGCATTCTCAAGGTATCCAGTCCTCCTCTACAAAATTTCATTATGATTGGTTAAGGAAAATCCTTTTACACCTACTTTTTTTTTTAATTATGAGTAATAGATGAGATGTATAAATTTTAACTACTCATACTCAACCAAACATATGTAAAAAGTTATTGGCATAGTGAAAAAGAATTTAAAAATTTAAACTGCAAATTAGAGACAAAAAGAAAAAACACAATGTATATTGACCTAGTGATATGCTCAATAATGACACAATCCACACACATATTTTTCTAAGCAATAAACACGTGTAACGTATAACTTGTATCCATGAAAACTTACTACAAAATGATGCTGAATCTGTTCTGTAAAATCCTCCCTGGGTAAATGCTCTCTTCTTTGTACGATTTGCCACTCTTACAATCCACTCCATTCATTCTTTAATGGATGGTATTTCATATATCCTATGTGGATGTTAAACCACTGATGCTGTGTTGTGTGTAGATATTCTGGGTGCTTTGTAGTGTAAAAGTTTCAAGTTATTCTTGCCGACTTTAGGCGCTGTTGGTATTGCTAAACATTAGTTCTTTCGTAGCTGCGAAATTATACGGTTGTTAACAAGGAAGGAAAAATCTTAATCGCTTAATAATATGAAACAAAAATATCTGAACGTGTAAGCATTTGAAGAGTGAAATATTACATTAAAGGGAACAAATAAATAAGTTCGCGCTTAAAAGTAGTTTTTAATTTATAAAAAATATTATACCCAAAAAGTACACTATAATTATTTTTAATACAAATGTTGTATATACAATTTTAAAAATAAAAACCAAAAAATTAAAAATATTTTTGTGCGATCATTCTTAAAACACTCACGCGGGTGTTTTTTCAAGTCTGCTTCCATATGCATCCGCATTTGTGTTTACCGTGCTTTTGGTTTAGAATCTTGAAGAAAAAATTTATTTAGTTATTGTATTAACACTCATTTGGCACAAAAATTTATTGCACTTTTTGTTAAACTTTCCGCTTTTGCCTACATTGCAAGAATTTCATGCACATCATAACAACATAGTATATGGCATACTTTCAGGAGTTTACGTGTGTAACATGACTGTATTTTGGTTAAAGTTAAGATAAAGTCTGGTGGGTAAAAATGTGAGACGCCTTGAGTTCAACTTTTGTAACAGAAACTGTTTCAAGGAATTAGAAGTGTAGAATAATGCAATAGCATAAATTGTGCAGGGTATTTGCCTAATCTACATATGTTGCTAGAGGATATGAAATAGAATTAAAGCCTAAGTCTACTTTCAACGAACTTTATTAATGTTCACATATGGACATAATGTATCCCCACAATTACACAATTAAAAAAGGCCAATTGCAACTCAAAATAAGTGAAAATATTCTATTTGATTATATATAGTTCCATAATATAGGCTATAAGTTGATTTGTTCCGGTTATGAACTAAGGATTTGTTGAGGCCACTTTCAGTGATGTCTTTCCCCAAAAAGTAAAATAGAAACTTTACCACAGAAATTAAATTCAAATTAAGGTGCTTTTATGACCTTACCTCACTTAACTTCATTAAATATAACGTAAATGAAATTAAAAACAATAAGTATACCCAATTTAACAATAACAATTCCTCAGCTAAACTTAATACTATACACATATATATTATATAAGCCCACAAAAATGATTACATTCATTCTGAAAGAACATCTCGTGCAGTAATATTAAATTGTAAACTTAAATGGTTTACTTGTCGCATACTTTCTCCTATTGAATAAAATTATGCAATTCTTCGCATAACCTGTAGTACAGTGTTATATTAAACGATATCCTACCCCTAGGTTGGGAATATTATGCACAAAGAGTTGATGGTTTTAAGGAGGAGTGAAGTTTTTTAAATTTTACACGCTTCTATTTTAGTCAAATTAAAATCATAAAATCTACTCTACAGTATACGTGTGCACTTCACCATACACATGTATACCATTGAAAGCAGAATCGGCATTTACAATTGCGAATAGTTGAATGCAATAGAGGTATAGCATAGAGTATCACAGAAAATGTCATAACGGGCCTGCTAGTAGTGGAGCAATTGGTCACCACAAAGGCATGCTGGAAAATGTAAAAGTGGGTTAAGCAGAGTTCATGTTGAAAATGTACACAAACCATTGTTCTTTTATGTTAACATATACTTATTGGGTACTAAAAAAATTGCAAAGAACATAAAACAAATATTTACTCTGCGAAGTTGAACGTTTTTTTAAATAGTAAAATAAGTAAAAATCGTGGCAATTGTTGTTGAAATTGTTTATGCTGTGTGCACTTGTACAAGTACACTCCGAACCTTGTACAACCATAAATATATTTGTTGGGGAAAGTTTCGCAGTTTGTGTGTCTTTGCTGGAAAGGAAAATCGAGAAGAATTAGAAATAGAAATTTCATTCATCTGATTTAAACAAAAATTACAATACAATAAAACACAACACAATACACGGCAATTATTTCGTTTCATTTTACTTTCATGTGTGCCGCCCCTTAGACCACCTGTAAAACATTATAGAGAACCCGGTGTGCGCTCTTCTCTATGTGCATGTACATGTCTTCTCTATGTATATGTACATTGCAGTAGGGTTTGTATACATGAGTAGCTGTTATTTGTTGTGGGATTTACACATATTATAGTTGAGTGTGCAAAAGTGTATTATAGTTGAGTGTGTAAAAGCTCACGGATAATTTATGGTATTTTTTTTATTCTTTTATTATTATTCTTACTAGTGAGCGTATCGCAACGAAAGGCCGCCTTCTACCAGAATTATTTTTACACACATACACATGTATGAGATTAAAAAAGATCAATATTTTGTGCTTGCCTGTGTAACTTTTCTATAATTCGAACAAACATTTTAGCTTTAAAATAAGTAAACAACCCATGTTAGGTTTAGAGCGAATTATTCAATCGTGACAGGTGTATGCATTAACTTCTTTGTTATATTTCAATTTGGAAAGTTAGAACTCTACATCAGAGAGACCAAGTGATAGATTGATTTTTGTGCTGATCAAAAATTCATAACCACTGCGTAGACATTCGGGATCCTGTCTGTGGTAGTTCGTAATAGAAGGTTTTTCTAAGCAACTGTTGCTCTAGGTGATATTAATTTTGGTAACTCATTATTGTTCTATTGTTAGGTGAAAATCACTAAGAGAGTTCTTCTCTGTTTCAAATCAGCAGTCAAGGAATATTTTACAAATCTGACTTTACCTTAAGGTATAAAACATTTTCGAAGTGATGATGATATTTAATTTTTCTTCTTAAGCCACCTACGCGGTCGTCAGCGTTTACTTGAATTGGGGAATAAGTAGTAAGATTGTATTGCACTATTTTGTCAATAAATTGTAGAACTAGGCAAACGAGGAGTAAACTCTTTTTTTGTTGATTATCAGTATATTCAAAATTAAGTTTTAGCTGAACAAAAGTGAAATTTGCAACCTTGTCACCTTTAATATTTGTCTATTAGTCTCTTTAAGGCCTTTATGTGTTCAAATGTTTTTTATATTCTATCTTTCTCTTCGTATCAACAATACCATTATATATGATTTTAAGGATTTATTATATATGTAAAAATAAGTCTTGGTGCTAGTGCATAAAAAAGATAAAGATTGTTTGTTAAAAATGTTGGTGTTTGCCTTTTTGTGCTCCACATAATTTTGTACTCATTAATACCTCCTTTGGTGAAGATACAAACTGTTGTTGGTTGCTTTTGATTGTTTCAATTATGCTAATGTAAAAACAAAGTGATAGCTTTTTTGTATATTTTAGAAAAATGGTAGCACTGCCGGCCGCTGCCGCTGCCGCTGCTGAATACGACTAAATGTTGAAAAACTTTATGTTGAAGTGCAAGGTGTATTGCTCTGTTGCCAGATCTTTTCTTCTTTTTAGTTTAATTGCAAAGAAATTCTAATGCTGCAGAAAGAGAACAATTGTGTAGGTCTCATAAATAAGTGTACTCTATCTTAACTTACCTTTTATGCTAACGTGTCTGATTTACTTGAAAATTTCATGTTTGTTAATTTAGTAACGCCTGAGTGTATGCCAAATATAAACAATAGGTATTGTTGTCAGAGGTCCTTTTCTTGTTTAATTTTTTCTTTTTGTACCCTCTACCTAAATGATGAGGGTGTACTAAGTTTGTTCTTCCATTTTCAATACCCAGAAGGAGACGCCAGAGAACCTACAAAGTATATATATTCTTGATCGACATCAAAAACTGAGTCGATCTAGACATGTATGTCCGTTTGTCCCTATGTTTTTCACATTCTCACGGTGGTAAATTTTAAGATATAGAGTTGAAATTTTGTACAGATGCTTTTATTTTTTGCGCTTTAAAATGGGAAAAATCGGTCAAGATCTACGCCCACAATCAACATAAAACTATTTCTTTGCCACAAAAATTGAGTTATGTACTTAAAATCTAGAATGTATATCAACAAATGTTCCCTTCATTGTTGTGCCGAAAATGGGCGTGGACGGAAAACAGACACGCTCACAATAAAAAAAAACCTTTATATCTTTTAAATCGTCTGGCAACCTAGTGTGAGTGAGCGCTAATTTTATATCTTTGTGAATTTCTTTGTTATATAAATTTTTGTTTATTATATTTTGGTTGATTTTTTATTGTATAAATAATAACGTTTGCTAACGTGTAACTTTTATTATTGACTTATTTATTCGGTGAAAATACAACATTTAATTATTAATTAATTTTTCTTTGATTCTTATTGCATGGTTGTTTTTGTATTACAGTGACTGCGCTTTATTCTTTTTGTTTTGCTGTTTTGCTTCTGGATTTAAAACTTTTAAAGCATTTATTTCTTTGCTTTTGTAAGTATGTTCACGTGCTGTTACCCTAAGTGCAAACCTAAAGAAAAAATGAGAATTCCTCTCCGGAGCATCTTTTATATTGTTGGTTATGTGAAACTAGTGCGCACCCAAAGTGTGCAGGATTTACACTCCGTCAATATAATCATATTGTTAATCGTACGAGAGGTTTACGCTGGTCTTGTCCCGACTGCCGTCATAAAGACATCGATTTCTATAAACTCTTTACCCAAACTGAGATGGGTTTTAATGAGTTATGTAAGGATCTAGCCAAATTAACAGCCAAATTTAATTTGTATCATGATCTTTTTGTACATTGTAAATACATTGATCTCTTCTTACAGGATTCAGCTCAATCTGCACAGCTTATTGATTTATTGTCTACAAATTTGTCAAATCCAGTTTCTAAAGTACCTTCTGCTTCATCCTTAAATTCAGTTCGTGATGAGGTAAGTGACTCAGTTGATATTCCGACTGTGGTCGTAACCCGTCCTCCCTTGGAGGTAAATTCTCATGATAATCGTAATTTGATCGTACAACAGGTAAACTCTGTCGGGGATAATTGTAATACTGATAATTCTGATCGAAATAGTAGGAATGCTTACATAAATGTTAATCTAATTGGTGCTGCTTCTGAGGTTAATATTATTGATTGTGTACAGGCCTCGTCATCTGGTATTAATAATCATGTAACCAAAAACAATAATGACGTTACTGATGGTGGTAATGGTGTTAGTGGAAATGCAGTTAATGAAAGTAATTATAGTTTGTTGCGTACTGTGGACCCTATTCAACTTCGTGTTATTCCTCCACGTAAATCTGTCTTTCTCAGCCATATTGCTGCCCATACCTTTGTTAACGATATTAAGAATTTTATATATTCTAAAATTCCTAATCTACCTATAGATGCCCTTAATATTTCAAAATTTAACTTTTCACAACCAAGGGATATTGGTTCATTTAAAATAACCGCTCCACAGGCATACTTCGATATGCTAATTTCAGAAGAATTCTGGCCTAATGGTGCATTTATTAAGGAGTTCACCTCCCGTAGGAATACGCGTACCCGTAGGAAAACGTCGCGGTTATTCCGTCTACCGTGTCTGATGCTTCAAAAAACTAAGTATAGAGCTTTTCACTGTTGATCCTCTATCAAAATGTTAGAGGTCTTAATACTAAACTCAATAAATTATTTACTGATAGCACTGGTGCTGATCTCCATATTTTTGCCTTCACTGAAACATGGTTAAAACCTGATATACACAATTCTGAAATATTTTGTACAGATTATGTTGTTTATAGACAAGATAGACAGCATATGAGAGGTGGTGGTGTACTGTTAGCCATTCATAAAATGTTTTCATCCAATTTGGTATCATTTATAGAACCTGTTGATATCGAATTTGTGTGTGTCCATGTTATGGTTGGTAAGAAGAGTATTTACATTTCCTGTTTATATATTCCTCCTTCCTCCGATTTATCTTTATATTTGAAGCACTTGAGACAACTTACAATAATATCTAATACGCTTAGGCCAAATGACCTTCAAATTACAGTTGGTGATTTTAACCTTCCACAAGTTATGTGGTTAATGGATGAAAACTTATGCCGCTTAACTCCAACTTATAACACTTCAATCTGGGATGAATTTTAATTCATCTTTTTTATCTTGTATCTTTCCTCAAGTTTGTAAAACCAGTTTTATTATACCTTTACATAAGAGTGGTAGTAGACAAAACATTGAGAATTATAGAGGCATTGCCAAATTAAGTGTTATACCTAAGCTATTTGAATCTCTTATATATAACGTATTAATTCGTTCGGTTGGTTCAGTACTTTCACCTTACCAGCATGGATTCTGTAAAGGTAGGTCAACCGTCACTAATTTATTAGAGTTTTCGGGACATTTATTTGACTCCTTTTCTAATTCATGTCAAACTAATGTTATATTTACAGACTTCAGTAAAGCTTTTGATAAAGTCAATCATGACCTTTTGATTTTGAAATTGTCAAGAATAGGTTTTCCTGAATGTCTTGTTAAATGGTTTTCTTCGTATTTATCTGGCCGTACCCAACGTGTATTATACAATCATACTTATTCTTCAGCTATATCCGTTACTTCTGGAGTTCCACAAGGCAGTCACCTAGGTTATTTTTTGTGTTATTTATTAATGATTTGGCTAATGTCATCCGTTATTGTAATATACTTATGTTCGCCGATGATGTTAAATTGTTTTATCCCATTCATGATGAAATGGACGTTCGAACTCTTACTGATGATTTGCATTTATTAGTACCTATATAACTAAAAATACGGCGTTAGTTAAACCGACGCTGGAGTACGCGTCAATTGTATGGTCTCCTAGTTATTCCTGTCATATTAATTCCATAGAGTCTGTACAAAAGCAATTCCTTCTATTCGCATTACGTGGCTTGGGATGGGATGCATCCATACCTCTCCCCCCATATGAAAACCCTTTGAAATTAATTAATCTTCCATCGCTTGAAAAAAGAAGACAATTTTTAGGTATGTGCTTCATCTTTAAGTTAGTAAAGGGTGAAGTTGTTTCATCTTATTTATTAAGTAGAGTACAATTCAATGTACCTGCTCGTTTTACTAGACATTATTTTCCAATACATCTTCCTTTATGTCGGTCAAACTATGAACAGTTTAGTCCATTCCTTGTAGCCTGCAGATTCCTAGATGAATATTATCCTAATATTTGTTTTTCGGATTTCGTAAATTCGTTCAAGAAAAAATTTTTTAACATGATTTAATGGTTGCCAGGCGGTAGGTATATATCTATGCATTATGTTTTTTTTTGTAAATGCATATATATACATATATATATATTTTCTTTTACGCTATAATGTACTTTATATTTTTTTTCATTTACTTTATATTGTATGTATTTTTTTTTTTATGTATATACTTTTATGCTGTTGCGGTTGTTGTTGTTGTTGCTAATGCTGATGCTTGCTGCTTTAATTTATACGTGATTTTAGTTCTATCTTTATTACTTGCTTTGTTTCTTTTTTTTTATTGCTTTATTATTTATTTTTTATTTATTTATTTTAACGCATTCGCTTTTCTAAGCTTTACTTTTGTACATATGTTTTAGTTTAGTTGCATTAATTAATTTTGAATTGTATCTTGTACTTTGTTGTGCACTCTTAAAATTTAACTTTATGATTTTGTAACGGAATTTGTAATTGTATTATTGTCTGCTCATAAGCCATACCTGAATTGTAATAAATAATAATAATAATAATAATATCTGCCACAAAAATTCACACATGAACTTTAAATTTGGTACACATATTTATAGTTATCTCCTTCATCGATGTGCTAAAAATGAGTATGATCGGACAAAAGGCACACAATTGACAAAAATCTATATATCTGCCACAAAAATTATAGCTTAGTTGATTTAGTACTCTACTGCTATACGCTGTGTGCTTAGTAAAGAACAAATATTTCAAGATCTAACCTTCTCCCCAGTTGCTGTATCCTTTTTTTATGTTTTACTAAATATGTAATATTGTTCATAATATACAAAGCGGGTCAACTTTTTCACAAAAGAGCCGTTTGCGTTATTAAAGGTTGACTATGGTTGGTTTTAATAATAAATGCGTTTATTTAGTATTTTTTTCTTCGTCTTTATTCTATTATTTAAGCTTCCCATCTCACAAGCTCAAGGCTTGTTTCATGTTGGATCACAATTACAAAATACTATAATCTGACTATTGACCATTAGGGTAGATATATAAAACATAAATTTTTCTTTATAGGAAATGGTTTCAAAGCAACCATTTTCTCCATCACTTTTCGTTTTATAACATTACAAGCCGAACGGCAAGTATAATAATATATATAATACCATTATGAAATGTATGGTCCAACGCCTTTTCAGTGACAAAGCACACAGTTACAGCGCATTCTGCCTGTCTAAGATTATAAATGACGTCATTGAGTAGTAGAAATTATATATAAATTAGAAGTTGTATATATAAATAAAAATGAAATGGCAGTTGTATGTAGTAAGTTACTACGAAAGCCATTGAATAATTTGAGTTCAAAATTGGAAAATAACTTTGTTGTAATAATAATAAAAATAACTTAATGTTTACTCGGACATAAAAATGGCGAAGCTGCGACAACGTTGTATTAAAATAAAAATATTTAGATAAAGGTTGAAAAAATTGTTTGTTGTTGAGAAATATATAAATTACAATTTTTGTTTTAAAATGTTGGACACCCACAGCCGGACAGCATGAATGAAAAGTGACGATCCAATATTAAATACTGTAATTGCCTTATTGGCCTAATATTTTCGTTTCTATTTTACTAACAAGGTAATTTATTGATAGTTTAACTAGAAAGTTTCATTTTAATTTTAAATTTCTTTTTCTATCGCGTAGAAAGAATAATAATTTATTCTTTTAGCATTGATTTTTATTTAACGGTGCATAGCTGATTTAACAAACAAGTAAAGCGGAGTTATATTAAGCGTGTGCTAAATCTAGTATACCCATCATCAAGTAAAATGTAATTACCGATCACGCCTAAGTTTGTGGTTTAATTTTATATTTATACAGGGTCACGTACGCCAAATATTCTAAATAAACCCCTAAACATACTAACATCCATAATAAGTCCACTTTAGATGGGCGCGATTAATTAAAGTTTTTTTTTGTATCTCGTATGGTTTGCCCGTAATAAAGAAGTAACACCAAGTGCTGGTAGTTTCAGGACGTTTGGCTTAGTAGTTAAGGATTGATTCGAAGTTTTAAAAAAGTATGCAAATTTGGACAAAAGCAAACATGCGTAAATGTGTGCTTCATTCATATTAAGTACGCCATGTGAGATTATTCTAAATGATACCATCTTTTCTTTAATGTACCTTCCGAAAGGCTCGTCCAATTTCTATCACACATATACCGTTAGAATGTACAAATAAAATGCTAATTTCGTTTTTCTTTGAAATCGGAATTTACTGACGAATATGTGTGCCAAAATTTACGACTGTGAGAGTGCTGAAAGCTCAGTATGCAAGATTTAAAACGCCATTATGGGCGTGCCAGTTTTGTCTACGTTTTATAAGCTTTATTGAGTATTGTGCGTCGTGTGTTATCAGACTATACCACTTTTTGGCACACCTAAGGACGGGGTAATTATAAATAGCGAAATTTTTGAGAAAAGTAGAATGTACATATGTACTGACACTGCCAAGAACAAATAGACTCGTTGATGCACGGGTGGACATGTTTAAATGCACTTCTTATTAAGAATATATAAACTTTGCAGAATCTCTGCTATCTCGTTCTAAGTGTTTCGAACTGAACAGGAAAACTGCTAACTAATATACCCAAACCCTTTTACCATTTTACAGGGATAAAATAAAAATAAAAAAATTACAGAAATAGTACACCAAAGGTCAGATAATAAATTATAATAATTACCATAAAAAAAAAAAGAAACAAAGAAAAAATGACAATAGAGGAAAGGAATGTGTATAAAACGTTTAGAATAGACAAAAAGAACTAAAGTTGAGAGTCAGAACAAAGCTAAAAACTTTTAATCAATTTGTCAAATGATTATAATAAGAAAATTTAACTAAGAACTCAAAATCAAATTGAATTAAAAAGCATTTACGTACAGCACAAAAATGGGTAAGTAAGAAACAAGTAAGAATTTATTGGCTAAGAAACTTATTTGAATTGAAATTTTTGTTGGTGAAAAGTAGGCACTTCAATAAAATTTTACATAGAGCAATTAAAAGTAGGCTAAGCATTTTTATTATTAGCTCTTTATAATGGTTTACTAAGAGATTGTGATGATGAGGAAAGGCAAAGGAGATATGAATTGTTAATTACATAATAATGTAATATCTTGTCAATACTTCACAGTGGATGTAGAAATATACAAAAAGAAGAATTTAGGTTAAAATGTTTTTTATAAGAGCTTCATATGTTGTAAAATGTAAATTTATAGTTATGTAAGTCAAACTACTACCTACTTTTAGTGAGAACTTTGTGTAGAATCTATATGCTTGTAAAGTACCATAAAGAGTCAAAAAAATTGACATACTTTCAAGTGTTGTTATGAGAGTTATTACAACTATTTAAACTTTAATAATATTATAATTCTAGCATATAAAGCAAACATAACTAAGTTGCATATGATCGAAATTTAAATGAATTATAATTATTATATATAAATAATTAATGAAGGGAAAAAGATTCATTAAAAAAATTTAAATCATTGTCACCCAAAACAGTTAAGCCTAACAAGTAAGAAAACTAAATCCGGCTTAAACTTAAATCTGAAACACCTTTCACATCTACACAAAAACATGCGTGACAGATACATTATTTTGACCTCTAATAGTGTATGTATTACGTATTAGCTTGCAAGTCGAGTTGTACGCTGGGCATAGTTTTGTATCCGATCACTTCTATTTTTTGGGACATTGCTGAAAGGTATAACTATAAAAGTGTACACTAAATTTCAAGTTCATAGATCCATTTTTATGGAAGATAAATATATTTTTGTCGATTGTGGTCGTGACTCTTGACCGAATTTCTTATCTTAAATAGAGATCGGCATGCAGAAACTAAAAGGGCCCGTGCAAAATTTAAGTTTAATACCTCAAAATTTACGCCCAGATAGATAGACACACATACATGTCTAGATCGAGTCAGTTTTTGATTCTGATTAAGTATATATTAAGTATTTATATACTTTAATATCTACTTCTGCGTACCGTTCACTTGATGACAAGATGTAAGGTCGTAATTTGTAAGACATTATTTGAATAAGGTGGTTTCGTCATTAAACGTCAAACGGCTGGGGAAAGCAATCAGTCTGTGCAAAAGTTCTTGACGCAATTAATTCAACACTGTTATAATAGCGAATACATTATTTATAGTTTAAAGCTTGATCTAAACACATAATGAACCAAACAAATTCATATAAAAAGATAAAAAGAAATACAAATGATGAAATCAAACAACAGTGCCGTGTCGGTTTATGCTTGGCGGTATTAACTATACCGACAACATTTCACTTCCATCCATGGCTTCCTCCTATTTTCTTTCTGTTATGAGAAACCACTATATAAAACAAGTAAAAATGTTATAGTCAGCCAAGCCCGACCATTTAATACCCCACACCATTTCGCTTCAATTAGTTTACTTGACGGACGTGGTTATATCGGTTTTAAGTTCTTGAAGGTAGCTGGGGTATAACTCAGCGAGTCCAAGGTTCCTCACAAAGAAATTTGTAAGACGGGATGTTATTTGTCTCTAATCCTTAGACTTGCCTTCATTTATTTGACGTTTTAGCGCGGTAACGGCTTGTGATGCGGGGCAAGGCGTTACTGCCAATCGATGTGTGAGCGGTGCAAGTGCGGCGAATGGTACAGAGCGGTGCAAGGTACAGGAGCGGTGCAAGGTACACATGTGATGTGTGGTGCTGAGCGATGAGCGGTGCAAGAGTGGTGTGCGGTGCTGATCGATGAATGGTACAGGATACAAGAGCAGTATGTGGTACAAGTGTGACGTGTGGTGCGTGCTTGAGCGATGAGCGGTGCGAGTGTGACGTATGTTGCTGAGCGATGAGCGGTGCAGGAGTGGTTGCAAGAGCAGCGAGCGGTACGAAAGTAACTTACCGCGCTAGAATGATGAGCTGTATAGGAGCGGTACAAGATACAGAGTGACGAGCGTTGCAGAGTGATGCGCGTTACTAAATACAAACGGTAAGCGGTACAGGATACAGAGCAGCAAGTGTTGCAGAATGATGAGCGTTTCTGGATATAAATGGTAAGCGGTACAGCGTATAGAGCGGTGGTGGTTACAGGATACTAGAACGGCAATGGTTATTGAGACAACAACGACGGCGCCACCTAGGTGCTTGCAATATAAAAATATTGCAGGATATCTAAGCGCGGGGACTGAGAGATAGCGACGGTGAAGCGACCTAGGTGCTTACAATATAAAAATATTGCAGGATATCTAGGTGCGGGAATCTGACCAATGCTATGCTCGCAGCCAAATAACTCAGAAAGAAAACAATGGATTAATTCATTATGTTTATTTTATTTTAAAAAGAATTCATTTTGCTCACCTTGCTAGCTTGACGGCTCCAGCCACACTGCATAATTTCATAAAATTGCTTCGCCTTTTATAGTGTGGCAGGTCTCACAATCATACTAAATTTAACTAATATTCATATAATGATTAACGGTATTATGTTTTTCTTAAACATAGAAGTAGCATCAACAAAAGAAAAGAATTCATACATGCTTACTAAGTAAAATAATAAATAGCGGGATTTTCATCTACGTTTCTAGTTTAATATAGGCAAAACAGGGTATGAAATATAACAATAATTTTTAATTATATTAAAACATAAAAAAAAAATAATTGGTATGTTTGATTCTGTGTAATATATGTATGTTAGATTAGAATGTGTGGCGCAAAACGAAATGTAGCGCCTTTTTAACAGTATGTTCATAGAACAAGATTGAAATTATTTTCATTTATTGGAATAAACTACACACGCCCGTCCACACACAGTATTATATAAATATTAACAATATATATAATATTTTCACTACAATTGCATTTTTCCAGGTGTAACATTTCTTCATAACAATTATTACATATGAGAAAATATTAGTAGACAGGGTGATGATTGCTGTATATTAAAAAAAAAAAAAATTGAAAATTTATATGCTTGTAATTATGTATTATTATTCATTATTATACCCTCCACAATAGGGGGCGGTACACGAAGTTTAGTATTCCGCTTGCTAGATGCAGAAGGAGGCGTCAGAGACAGAAGGCAGCATCCAATTTGAGTTGATCCATATGTCCATGTGTCTATGTGTCTGTCTCTCCTTGGAACACGCACTAAATTTTAGGGTAAATCGATCGCTATTTGAATTGGGCAAAATTTGTTGGGACCTGCCCTAACCGACAAACACTTCTAAGGATAGGGGTTCCAGAAATGATCAAATTTTGCTTCAAATTTATCACCAGATTGAGACTGAATTTTAGATTGTGTCTCAGGCACAGTCGTAAACATCTCTAATATTTTCCTATTTAAAGCACACCCGTACTTGAAATATAAAATAAATACAATAGAATATTTTTACATACTAAAGATCTACTTAGAATAAAATTTATTGTTACTGCTTTGGCCAAAAATTGTGCAACACAATGTTAAATTATGTTACACGCTAAAAATATTTACATTAAGGTTGGTTGTGTTACTGGTATACTGGTATCCATGCGTTGTAGGAATATTGGTAACAAAACTACAAAAACAAACTGTAGCCACAATTATCACACTTTTCGCCAACTTATTCAATGGCATAAATGCCACCAGAACGTTTTTTTTTTTGTATTTTGTGTATATGCACGAATTTATGCACTTTTCTCCTTGAGGTTATTCGCTTTTGTTGAAAAATAGATTTTGCTGGTGCTTGTTTTTTGTTTTTGTGCCTTCTTTCTCTCTAGCGCTTGTTTTTATTTGAGTGCGTCTGACTTTTATGGCAAATTGATTTATTAATGCAGTCTGCTTGTGACAACAGCACCCGTTTGAACAATAACAACAACAACAAAACAGAAATTGTAACAACAAGTAGAAAAATTAAATATGGCTCAAGCCAAATTTTAAATACCCTCCACATGTTCTTAGTTGGCGTGGTAGATACGTGATTAAGCGCTCTAATAGTGTATGTGTATCAACTTGCAAGACGATTACGACTTTTTGTGTCCGCTACCCTATCGTTCCTCTTTTCGGCCCATTGATGGCTGGGATGACTAGGTATGTATACCAAATTTCAACTTCTAGCTCACATTTTGTGGTAGATATCATTTATCTTTATTTTTTTCAATTGTAGGTTTGACCAATTTAAATTTCAGCTGAATATCTCAAATTTGCCAACAACAGGTAAACACACGGACGGACATGTGTGAACCAAGCCAGATTTTATTGTTGAATCAAGAATGCCCTCTCTTTGATGTGGAGGGTGTAATATAATAAAATATTTACATAACGCGTGATAACTAGAAGCTTAAAAAGAGGTTTCCAAAGTCTTGTCTTTGCCTGAAAGCGGGCAACGTTTACACCTCTTTCTTAGTTAATGCATGATTGTTTTATTGGCTAATTTAATAAGAAGTGTTGTTGCGTAATTACATTACGCAATCATGTTTGTCGTGAATATTTATAGTGTGTGTAATAAAATGGATATGTGTACTTGGTTTGTTTCGGATATATCTTAATGAGTATGTTGGCTATGAAAGAAGAGGCAGATATGGGAATATGGGAATGTGAGTTCATGACTTGTTTATACTTTGAATTTACATAATTTCAAACTTTAAGTGGTAGTAAGATGCATATATTTGTAATATTCAATTTTAGCTGTCAATATAATGGATAGGAGTGCCTCAATATGATGACGTTTGTGGGTTAGTTACTGAACTTTAATTATAAAGATTAAAGATTTGATTTATGGATGATTCATGCAGTCACATATTTTATTTGATTCAATTAATTTTGGCTTAAATTCTGTTTAAAATTGATTTGTTATTGATTTTTCTGTGTGATTAGGATATGGGAGTACGGGCAAGCATAGCGCGCAAATAATAATAAAATTGTATTGCTTACCTAGCTTAATTTTAATTTGGGTTATTAAACTAGATCGTATTGAAAAAGGAGAAGAAAGTTATTGACATATTATGTTTGTGTGTTAGGTGTGTTACAATTATTAAAGCTTAGCTTAAACTGTAAGTTTGTGTTGTGAAGTGTGTTACAATTTATAAAAGTTAAGGTCAGTAATAAATAAATGAAGAATGAGAATAAAGAATAATTATATAATATAATAAATATGAAATTAAATCATACCTAAGAATTTGTGTCAATTAAATTGGGCAGGTGTACATTATTTTATATGCACACTACAGTGAATACATATTTTATAAGGTGTGTGCACGATGTTGTACGCCCGTTATTAATGGGTTTTTCGGGTTCGTTTTAGAGAGAAAGACGGATTTGTAAAGTGTTGCTAAATTACTATCCTCGTTAACTTTATCAATTGGTAATTTTCGTTTATGATTTACAACGGTCACCACTTCCATCTCACTGTAATTAAGTATTTTGCCTCATTGGATAAGAGCTTCTTTTTGACGACAACGAAATGTGAAAATGAAATCATTTCTTACCGTTTTAGTGAATATATAAAAAACAAGATAGAGAAGTTCGGTTAAGACCGAAGCTTAAATACCCTCCACTTTTTATAAACCTGTAAGAAGTAAGTTCCTATTGCATTAAATTGTTGCGTATATTATTATTATTTAGGTCATTTTTAAACAACAAATAGAGTTCTTTTTTTAATTATAGGCGTTTGCGTTATTTAATCACGCCCATTTTTAGCACAGTGTTGGATAACGGTACCACTTATATATATACCAAATTTTAACTTGATAGACATAGTATTGTGCGATATATAATATTTTAAATGTACAATTTTTTCGAGGTATGTTGAGATTTTCGTTTATTGTGGGCGTGTCTCTTAACCGATTTTTCCCAATTTCAATATGAAATAGCGTAATTAAACTAAAAATACGTATGCAAAGTTTCAATTTGATATCTCAAAAATTACGACCGTGAGAGTGCCAAAAACAGACGGACAGACGGACACACGGACGGACATGTCTCAAACGATTTATCTTTTCATGATAATTAAGAATATATATGGTTTGTGGGGTCTCCGAGGCTTCCTTCGATGTGTTGTAAACGGACGATCAAAATGAATATACTCTTTTCCCTAAGTTTTTAGGTATAAGGTTTCTCAATTTTACTCATTCGAATAAAAACCAAAAATTTATAATATACGAGTATATATTTTTCTTTTTTTTTCTTTTGGTTGAGAGTTTAGTGCTCGAAAGCCTGTATCAGTTAACTAATATATGTTCTATACGTGTATCAGTCATATATTGTTTTTGTGATTTTTTTATATGGATTAGTAATATTTTAGAAAATATATATATATATATATATATGTGTGTATGGGGGTAGTATTTTTCATATTTATTTATAGTTTGTCTTTCCTAAAGCAATTATTTTTGGAAATAATTTTTTTCTCACAATTTTAAACATATGCGGTTTAAAAAAATTATATAAAGTGAAATAAAATAATACAAGAAAAATAAATTTGGCTTAGGTCAAATCTTAAATATCCTCCGCAACCACAATGGTGGGTGTGGCAAATATATATATAAATATCTTGCGCCCTCAATTAGTTTATGAATTACGTATCAGCTTGCAAGTCGAGTTTTCCGTTGAATAATTATTTTTGTAAATTGTGGGCGTGTTTATTGTCCAACCATGCTCATTTTTTCAGATCGATGGATGGGATCACTATAAATATGTGTACCAAATGTCTAGTTCATAGGCCAATATTTGTGGTAGATATATAGATTTTTGGCGCGTCTGTTAACCGACCACGCCTATTATCGGTGTATTGGATAACTATGGATACGCATACTAAATTTTAGGTTCATAGGTAAATTTTTGTGGCGGATATAAAGATTTTTAATAATTGTGGGCGCGACTCTTGACCGATTTTGCCAATTTTAAAGAGCGATATGCGTGCATAAACTAAAAGTGTCTGTACAAAATTTTAGCTCAATATCTCAAAGTTTACGCTAGTTAAATGCTAACAACAAACGGACGAACGGACCCACGATCACCCGGCCATACATGTCTAGATCGATTCAGTTTTTGATGCTGATCATTAATATATATATTTTGAAAGGACGCCGCCTGACGCTCTGACGAGTGTTGCAAATGTGATGGCAAAATTAGTATACGTCCATCTTATGTGAAAGTAAATATACAGGAAGTGATGAAAAGTCCGTATTAATTTATTACGTTCAAAAAAGTGAACTTTATTTAAATAAAAGCTTTACATTAAAAAACAAATTATACAGACGTCCATATTATGTTCAAATCAGAGGTACCTAATATTAATCATCTTAAATACATCTACAACGATGGGCGTGACAGATATATATTTCGCGTCTTTTACTGGTGTATGTATTACGTTTCAGCTTGCAAGTCTAGTATTATGGTGGATATTGTTTTATGTAAATTGTGGGCGTGTCTGTTAACCGGCCACGCCATTTTTTGGCACATAAATAGATGGGATAAATTATAATATGTGCAATAAATTTTTAGTTCCTAAGTCAACTTTTGTAGTAGATATAAAGTTTCTTATTTATTGTGGGCATGTCTGTTCCCCAACCATGCTCATTTTCGAAATATCGATGAAGGGGATAATTTTAAATATGTGTACCAAATTTCAAGTTTATGTTTTAATTTTTTGTGACAGCTATACAGATTTTTGTTGATTGTGGGTGTGGGTCTTAACCGATTTTGACCATTTTGAACAGCGATCTGCGATCCATATCTCCAAATTTACGCCCATGAAAATGTCAAAATCAGACAGTCACACAAACACACATGTCTAAATCGACTCAGTTTTTGATGCTGATTAAGATTATATATACTTTGAAGGGTGTCTGACGCCTCCTTCTGTGTTGCAAACGGAAGAACAAACTTAGTATAATCTCATCACTAAGGTGGAGGTTATAAAAATCAATTTGAATATTTCGAGACCAAATGTATCTCCAAATTAATGTACCTTAGTAAAATTGTAGGCGTAGAAGTAATAGTAAAGTTTTACCAAATTTTTATGCATCACTGTAATTAATACGAATCTATATTATACGATATCGTATTTAATGTAATTGAGTATTATAGTTATATGAGAATTTCTAAACAAATTCACCATATATAGCATGATGACGCTACGACTACAAGCAAGGCATAACATCTTAATGTTTGAGCGTTCCATTAATACGCAGATACACTGACGAAGTTATGGCTTATTCCGTACAGATTTGAATGATTATGAAGAACATAAGTATACTTCTGGCTGTTGCAAATGTAATAACAAATTCATTATACTCCTATCGAATGCGAAAGATATAATGAAACATCATCACTAATAATAGGTACACAAAAATCCTTTTTATAGCAAAAGCCCCTCCACAAAAGCAGAAAAAAACCAAACATGAAATATTCAGCAACAAACAAACAACAAACTTGTTGTTGATAGAAAGTCTCTAAATGTCATTAATTAATCTCTTAGGACTATTGTGTGACATTCCCTATAAAGAGGTAAAAAATGAAGGAGAAAAGAATTGTTATCATTCAGAGGTTTTATGAATACAAACATAAAAAATTAGTTTGTCTTGTTTATTCTTTTGTTGAGGTTTAAATTTAGTAAAAAGCTCTTCGGAAGTATACAAGAATTTAAATCAAAATAAAGAGGATCTTTTTGACCTTAATTCAATGTTCGCAAAATTTTTAAGAACTTATTTAATACATTTCAATTTTAAATGGAGCTGAGAAGGTGAATTAGGGTAGAGGAGAGTACAGTTGTACGAAATTTATAGTTAGTCATTAGTGACATTGTATTAAATCACAAAACACTTCGCAAAGTGAATTTGGTGGCAAAGAACTCTTAAGATGTAACAACAAATGAACAACGTTTAAGTCGTTGAAGAAATTATGATTTCATGATGATCAAGGATACTCCGAGTTTAGTAAAGCATGTGACGTATAAGAACTATTTATGTGCCTACCTGTTTAGGAAATTGATTAACTCAGCATTTCTATCTTCAGTTCACTGATTTCTATCTCCCCTTAAGCTTAAATGCCATTTCCATTTTTTTTTACCCGAGAGAACTTTACAAATTAATAACAATGCATGCATTTTAAATTGGAGCTTTGAAGTATTGAAGTATTGAAAAATAAAAAAGCAGAAAACAAGAATTCAAGAATCCAACGGAACAACTGTGATGTTGACAAAGGAGTAAAACATAGGAAAGAAACTTACACTACGTTTACACTGACGATGTTATCGCGGTTGAGAGGGTTGTCTCCTTAACCACATTGACTTTTTGATGGTTACCCATATAAAATTTAACAATCTCATTAAAGTGGTTAAGAGATAACCACGTAGTTAACGACCTTAAATTTCAATGTAACTCTGAAAAAGTACCAAAAATACAACTCTTTACGATAATACTTCTCTGATATGTCAAATAATGACTGTTGTCACAAATAAATCAAATAAATGTTTTCGTTTAAAATTGAAGAAAATGGTCAAATATGAAATAAATTAAAAATGCTGATTTTTTTTAATGTAAGATCAAATATTTTTCGTACAACTTTATTATTATTATTATTTTTGCTTCTAAATATTGCAAAAAGCAATATTTTCATTAGCAATTGTATACAGAATTGTACTTAAAATATTTTCCATATTTATAAAAGAAATAAACGTTGTAACATAAAATATCAGAGTTGTAATCATATCAGTGTAAACGTACGTAGTTAGGTAACGTGTTAACTCTAACAATCTCGCCAATGTAAATGTAATTTAAGTTAACAACAATATGTGGACTTTCTTACCTACTTTACATAGTTGCTGATATCTGAGCTGCTTATATGAACATACAGGGGATCTACGAAATAATTTGAACACTTTATATTATATTTAATGTACGTCGGTCTCTATCAGTTAACTTTAAGTTTCGCCCACTATTCCTTTTCGTTAATGTTGTTTTACCACGTTTTGTGTATGTTGTTATTACCATGGATGCTGTGGATGCTCGTAAAACGTTAAACAGTTCAGACTTTTTCGTCACAGACGCTCCCGCTAACCGAGCACGGACAATTTGCCCTCTTTCGAAGTCTGAGAGATCACACATTTCATCGATCTTTGCAGCTTGTTTTAACCGTCGCAGAAAAAAGCATGTAATACACTGATATGTATATATACCTATAACAAGACTTTGCACGTAAACTTAAGCGTCGCATTGGTTAAACGGAAGTAGTGTTGCCAATATGTAACAAGATGTACGTACTATGTATATAGTATAGTGTTCATATCATTTTGTTCATACCCTGTTTATGTAATTCGTATCTCAAATGTCTACGTTTCTCTTAAGCCACACTTTGCATACCCTCAACTCTTGATTTGAGCCTTTTTCAACCCCTTTTAATTAACCTTTTACATATCACCTGGCTCAATAGTGCACTTGAGACAATTTTTGTAAATTACAAATTTTAACTTGTTATCCTTTCTTCCTGCTGAGCTTAAATGTAGTGCATTAATGTTTACGATAACATTTAGTTACAATAGAAATATTTTTATAGGGTCATCTTTAAAACAGTCTTATGACAACATATTTACACAAAAACACCTTCAATTTCCTTTCCCTTTTTATTTCCAACACCTTGAGGCATGTTATGGTATACTCCCTGACAATGTCAACACGTTTGAAATGCTTAGAAAGAAGCACCGCAGAGTCGACAAGGCATGCTTGATCGTATTTGGCTATGTCTGCTTCTTCGTGACTATCTGTATTAAACAGGTTTCGTACGTAAGCTGTTATTGAAATTGGGCAAAATAGGCCAAGCTTAATAATTGATGGACACGTTTACAGTTGTATAAAAATTGAACAAGAAAGAAAACAATATTTGACCAAATCTACGCTCCACATCTACAATAGTGGGCTACCTCCTAGTGACTACCTCCTCTAATAGTGTATATATTACAAATCAGCTTGCAAGTCGGGAATGGTGAGTATGGTTTTTTGTAAATTGTGGCCGTTTCTGTTATCCGATCACGTCCATTTTGAATACATCGATGAAGAAATCACCGGTAAAGGGTAAAGTGGATGTGATCGGATAACAAACACGCCCAAAATTTACAAAAAACCATATTCACCATAAAACTAGACTTGAAAGCTGATATGTAATACACAGGGCGCAATACATATGAATTTAACACGCCCGCCGTTATGGATGTGGAGGGTATTTGAGATTTGGCCTAAGCCAAATTTAGTTGTCTCACTTGTTTTTATTTTAATTTAACGCACGCGATTGTAAGATATAATGAAATGAAATATGCAAAAGAAAATCACAGGTTATTACAATTGAACCCGACGAGTGCTGAGATTTGCATTAAGTTATAGAATACTCATATAGTAAATGTGTATATACATATGTATTTATATGTGTATGGCAAATGATATGTGCAGTGGTTGAACATATGAGATGGATTTACATATTATACAGCATATGTTATGGCTGAAAGGCAAACAATGCAATATAAAGCATATTTTATGTTTCATGTTTATGGGTAATTCATATTTTTTTACTATATTTGCCAACTGTAAATAAATATGAAAAAGGACCTGTTTTCAACAAAAGGAAATTAATTAATAGCGTGCAATTATGTTTTGCTTATTGTTTGTTTTTATACCCTCCACACATACTAAGTTTATTTTTCCGTTTGTAACAACCAGGCCCAGTATAAATAGATATATATATATATATATATATTTGAGACTTTTTTATAATGTACAGGAAATATGTTTGCAATTGAAATTTAGAATAATAAGTGAGACTTAAAGCTATAATGTATTGTTTTAATGTCATTTTGTGTTACAATATCAAATTTTAAGCATAACAAATATTGAAGATTATAAAAATATCGGAAATGCAGAGATAGGTGCTTGCTCCCGGCACTGTGAGTGTTTAAATTAAATTAATATTAAAGAGTTTTAACTTATAAACTAGACTTAAACACTAGACTTAAATACTAAATAAAAGGAAAAGATAAAAAATTTAGAAAAAAGAAATAAAGAGAACTCTCAGCCTCTATGTTTATGTATCGTGTATTCAATGGTGTAAAAAGCAGGTCTTTGTAAGAAAGGATTTTCAGTGTCAATAAATCCTAAAGGTGATAAATAATTTGTATTTGACCAATCTAGATTGTTCTGAGAGGATATGCACTCAATTATTATATTATTTTCATTAAATTCTAGCCTATCTATGAATTTTTTAAGTAAGTTTAGACCATATGTTGCAAGAGGGATTATTCTTGAAGATTCGTAAATAAATGCATTGAAGAAGCGCTTTGTTTTAGTTTCAAAATTTTTCCCAATACATTGTCTCAAAATCTTGCATTCAAACCCTTCTAACTCCATCATAACCGTAGGTGATATGGAGAACCACATTGGAAAGGCACATAGGAGGACGGGACGAATTGTTGTCTTGTAAATCAATAACTTAGTTTTGTTTGGGAGATATGCATTATAAAAGTCTACCAAAGGAACCCTTAATACGATAAGCCTTTTTTAGTAAGTAACGTTCATGTTCATTCAATTTAACTAGATTATTAAAACAAACGCCTAAATATTTGATGCTACGAGTAAATGGAATTTCAACACCATTAAGGTTTAGTTTTAATAATTTGCTTTGAGGAACTACAAACCAAAAAATAATATAAAAAAGACGAACCACCGGGAAATGAGGGTAAAGTATCACATTTACATTCACATTCTAGTAAAATTTGAAGAAGATAATTGTAGCCAATTCAAGAGAGCTCTACCGTTCTTGCAAATCACCCCAAGTAACATCTTTAGCATTTCAATCTCCACCTAAGATTGCACCATCATAGTTCAAACCAAAGTTGTCAATGATTGACAAATTACCAGATATAGTTGCCGAGTTCGAATTACAAGGACAATATAATGTGCCGAAGAATTTTTTTTTAACGTTACCCAAGGAGAAAAAAATTTCAATGAAAATATTTGGAATCTGTAAACCTGGGATTTTTACTGTAACAAAAGAATAACATTTTTTTTATAGCAATGCTTACTCTTAACGGGTTTTCATCTCGTAAAAAAGTATAATTTCCAAGAGATATCCTTTGGCAGCATTTCAAGTGTGTCTCCTGAAGAAAGGCTACATCTAAGTTATTGATTTCTAAGATTTTTACTAATTCAAGCCTCCTGCTAAGATCAACAAGTGACCTTACATTAAAAGTAATAATATTTAGGTTTCTACGGACCATACACTTGCTCAAGTTCTTCCATTAGACACAAGAACTTAGACTTTGCCTCACTTTTTTGTAACTTTTGATATGTTTTCAAGTCGATCTCGACATGTACGCCCGTGTGTCCGTCTGTTTTTGGTATTTTCACAGTTGTAAATTTTAAGATATTGAGCTGAAATTTTGTATAAACACTTTTAGTTTTTTCAACCCGATCGCTGTTAAAAATGGGAAAAATCGGTCAAGAGCTACGCCCAAAATCAACAAAAACCTCTATATCTGTCATAAAAATTTACCTATTACTTGAAATTTGCTTATATTTATGGTCATCCCATTCACCGGTATTTCAAAAAGGGGTTTAGTCAAATAACAGACCTGCCCACAATTCACCAAAAAAAATTCACTTTTCATGCTGATAATGACATAATACATGCTGATAATGACATAATACATGCACTATGCAAAGACGCAATATATAAATATTTGCCACTCCTACTGTTGTGGATAAGGAGGGTATTTAAGATTTTGCCTAAGTCAAATGTAGTTTTCCTACTTGTTTTATATCGTTTTCAGCACCTAAAAGGAGACATCAGAAATTATATATATTCTTAATCAGCATGAAAATCTGAGTCGATGTAGACACATGTGTCTGTGTGTCCGTCTGTCGTTAGAAAGCTTGCGGTTGTAAATTTTGAGATGTTGCGCTGCTATTTTATAAAAATATTCCTGGCTGAGATTTTTCACTTAAAAAACGTAAAATTGTAAATATAACTTTTTTTACTTGTTAACTAGTTTTATTCTGTAAGAATACACATATGTATACTAATACATTTATATTACTTAACGAATGCCAGTATAAATTGTCTACTTAAATAACTGTGCATTTGGAATTACGGGTGTGGGGTACGAAGTGGTGGGGCAAGAGCGACTACAACCTTTTCACTTGTAATTAAATTAATATCCTTAAAATTAGTAGTTGAATAAAATTTATTAATCTCCTTTTTGTCACATATTATAATTAAATTATTTATTTATTTTTTTGAATTTTTTTAGCGTATATAGGAGCCCAAACGTTTTACCTGTACTAAGTAAGGTGTACTTTGTTAAACGGGCGTGGACACAAGAATTTTACTTGCCTGGCTTGTTTGTTTATACGTTGTGGAAGGGCACCTAAGATTTGGTTTAAGCCAAATTTGGCTTTTATACATGATTTAAATTATATTTACTCATTACGTGTTCATCATATAAATGCATTATTGAACAAAATTTTCAATTGCAATTAAATGCAATTTAATTCGACATTGTGCATAAATACGCTGAAGAAAAGTAATCAAGTGAAAAATGAACAAAATTGTTTTTTTACACTTTTTAACTTGATATATTTGTGCAGATGCTTGTAACTCCCTAACGGCAAGTGTCACATCCACCCTTAATTATACTCCAGTTTTAATATTTACAATACGAATTTTAGTATGGGGATGTCTTTTGAGGTAAGAAAAGTGGCCCTGATCGGGTCATTTGTATTACTCCTCTTCATTTAACGACACCTTAACAAGAGGGTGTTTATATGTTTATGCATTTTTATACCCTCCACCTCAGTGATAAGGGGCATAGTCGGACAACAGACACGCCCACAATCGACAAAAATCTATATATCTGCCACAAAAGTTGACCTGTGAAATTTGGTACACACATTTGTAGCTATCCCATCCATCAATGTACCAAAAATTGCATGGCCGGATAACAGACACGCTCACAATTTACAAACAACCATCTTCAACATAAAAGGAGACTTGCATGATGATACGTAATACGTATACTATTAGAGGGCGCGATAATATTTGCCACGCCCAGAGTTGTGGAGGTGGAGGGTATATAAGATTTGGCCTAAGCCAAATTTAGTTTTCTGAGGTAATTTAGTTTTCTTAGTTGTTTTAATAATAGCATAATAGTTTAGCTATGAGTTGGATTTTTTTGAAAAATGTTTTCGCTGCAATGTGTTTGCCCACAATACACCTACGTGAGCAAATATTGGAAACAGTCACGCCCACAATTTTCAAAAAAGTTTTTTGGGTGCAGACGCACCTCCTTATATATGGCAAATAGCTGATTATGCCCTGTAACAGTGCAAGTAATACGTATCAGCTTACACGTCAGAAAAGTTTTTTTTTGTAAAGTACTAATTATAAATTTGTTTATTAAAATTCTATATCAGAGGTACATTTTTGTAGTTCGAGGATATATATATTTTTGTAGAAAGTTGTAAGCCTCCTTCTCCTACTTAGTACACTCTCATCACAACCCTCCGCAAAAACTTAGTATATACCTAAATATGCTACAGGGCGTAAGGAAGAGAAACAGTTTTGTATATATTTATACTCTCCACATAAGATGGATGATATACTAAATTTGATTTTTCGTTTGAACCACCCTGAAGGATCAAAAATGTAGTCGGTCTAGATATGTGTGTCCGTGTTTTCGTGCGACCGTGTGTCTGTTGACATTTTGTACAGACATTTTTTGTTTCTGTACGCAGATCATTATTTAAAGTGGGAAAAATCGGTCAAGAGCCTCGCTCACAATGAACAAAAGCCTATACATCTGCCACAAAAATTGAGCTATGAACTTTAATTTCGGTATATACATCTATAGTTATCTCGTACATCGATGTGGCAAAAATGGGCATGCTCAGATAACAGACACTCCCATAATTAACAAAAATCTATATTCACTATAAAACTAGACTTACAAGCTGATTCGTAATACATGACCTATTAGAGGGCGCAATATATTTATATTTTCCGTGCCCACCGCTGCGAATATAGAATGGTGAATAATTAAGATTAGGCCTAAACCAAATTTAGTTTTCGTGCTTGTTTTAATACACACTTCATGTGGGTCTCTATATATAATCAGCAGCGTACGCGTATGTTCATAATTATAAAACTCCATTTATTTAAGTTGCATTATATACAGAATGCAATGATGGTAATGGCGGTAGTCAAACAAATCCCTTATGATGCATGAAAATCAATCAGGAAATATTTCTAAATACTCCACCAAACAATACATATTTATGCGGATGTATAAATAAAATGCACATGTGGCTACACAGATTTATGAAGCATGAACAAATATACGAAGGCGGAAATGTTAATTGAAATTAAAACCAGTGGGGGATTTGGTTTTCGTTGTTGTTATTGTCATAAAAATAAATTATAATCTCTCAAGCCGTGGGACAGCAACAGTTGAAAGAGTGGAAAAAATCATGTTGAGGAACAGTAGGCTTCTCTTACAGCACTGTAACAACAACAACAACGACACTCATTCCGGAAATGAAGTTTTAACAATTATACATATATCTTTCTTACAGACACAGCTCTTGTAAATGCTTCCACAATTGCCGCATAAACACAACTAATACAACTACGCTTTTAATGTTGACGATGATTAAGTATACCAAGTTACTGTTTGATGTCTAAAAGTTTACGACTGGGAAAGTAAAAGGGAAGTGTAAGGTTCAGGATGACATTGCGGGCGTGTCCTTGGGCCTATTTTTTCCAAATGCAATAGGCAACCGTAGAAAAACTCGAAGGTTGCGTGAGCCAAATTTCAGCACGATGTCTTTATTTTGAGAGAGTTCCGACAAAAACACGTAGAAATTCACGGGCGAACAGAAGAAATCCACTTGGCTATTGATGCTGATCAACAATATATGTGCTTATATGTATGCTTTTGGGAATGTTGTTCATCCCCTTCTGGCACTTACAAACGTTTGAACTAAACCATTATACTACCAGATCATTATGATGGTGGAAATAATAAAATTGTGTGCCTAAAAGAATGCTAAGTGCTATACAACATACTACGTAGTGGTACAAAAGGTTACTATATATGTATTTGATATGTCCATATTTAGGACTTACATACTTCAAATTACGTTTTTTTTAACACGAATGTCTTCAAAGACAAAATTTCGCATTTCAAAAGTAATATTTAGTTCAAGAATTAAGTGTGATACGTTTGACCCGAGCGGATTAACTTTTGGGGCCCTTGAAACGTAGTAAGCACGAACATTGTACATAAATAAATCTTAACATAAAAGTATACTGTGCGAGCACATTATACAATAATACATTGTTCTGATATAGCTCTCAATTAGTTTATGACATTTTCAATGTGCTCGCACACGGTGAAGATAATTTTCACTTGCTTAAAATCGTTTGAATGAATGAAATGGAATGAATTAGATCACATGTAATGACGTTGATGTTAATTGTATATAAGTTAGAATCTGAAGGCTTTAACCCGTTTGGCCACGGGCTAACGATTGCTCCTAATTCAGGAGTAGTTTTGCGAAGTGAAACCATTTCCCATTCCCAGTGTCTTTGACGTATACACAGTTCATCTTTGCGGAGTCCTTTGTGTACTTAGTCGTAGTTTTAGTATTCATATTTGAAGATAGTTTGAGTCGGTATTGACATTGGTGTCGGCCTAACATACAAGCATATAAATACATATATACAAAATAATAATTGATATAAAGATTGATTTATAAAGGATACACTTATTGTTATACGTTCCCCGTATAACGTCCTCTTATAAGACAAACATTTAGCAGTGGTGTAAGGTATTAAATAACGGGGTATAACCAACAGTAAAAATTACACTTTGGGTACAACATGTTCGCATGGAAAACAGTATTGTTACCGTACTTGTTCTTTAACACTAAGGACCTATATTATACCGGCATTATTCTTTACTACTATTGTAAAAGAGAAGCACAAAAATTAAAGAATGAAAAGTCAGAATTTAGTTTTGGATGCTGATTAAAAATACTTTGCAGCATTTCTGACGCCTTCTTTTTGCTACTGCAAATGTGATTACAAACTTATATCTCCAACCATCTCATGTAGACGCTATAATAAGAAATCTTTAAACTATCGTTCTTAAAACGGTGCCTGGTAAAAACCACTCTGCCTTGAATAAGGTTGTTTTTTCGAATTCACAAGATTTTTGTGAACAATCCATCCACGTTATCGATATTGGAATGCAGTCTTTGCTGGTGAACATTGAGTCATGAAGAGTCAGATACGCAATCGCTTTTCAATTTTGAAGTTGAAAATTGCTCT
Source organism: Crataerina pallida (assembly GCA_949710015.1). Lineage (NCBI taxonomy): Eukaryota > Metazoa > Arthropoda > Insecta > Diptera > Hippoboscidae > Crataerina > Crataerina pallida. The sequence continues at coordinate 23,279,673 of OX453289.1, read as the reverse complement.
ATTGTGAAAAAATGAAACGGGTATAACTAAAAAGTAGGTATGGCTCTTATCATTTAGGAGTCACAAACATCCGCACAAACGTAGTATTTCCCTTTGCCACACATTGTACCCATGCTTTTGTCTCCTTGGGCAATACACTCGCTTAAGTTTGGTTATATTTGTTTTAAGTCTCTCTATCATTGAAAATTTTTCTATTGAGGCAAACAAAGGGAATTGTATAAAGGGTAAAAATACCCCAAAGTGTAATTTTGGTTTTTAGTGTTTAGCTGTTTTTGTTTTCTTTTATTATATGTTGTTGTTTTCTTAGGACTAAGAGCATAATAATACATGGTTTACACGTCCATCTACTCTGTATATATATAATATATAATATATAATATATAATATATAATATATAATATATAATATATAATATATAATATATAATATATAATATATAATATATAATATATAATATATAATATATAATATATAATATATAATATATAATATATAATATATAATATATATACTTTTATATATGAATAGAGAATAACTAACTACAAGTGAATGGTAAACATAATTGATAATGTTTATACAAAAGAATTGAAACAACTACTTAAAATCATATCTGTATACGATGGTTTACACACATGTTACCTGCATATATATATACTTTGCTTTAGTTTTTTACACAGAAAAGTAATATTTCATGGAGGGGAAAGGCAATATATGCATACAATGGAATAATCGGATTTGTTTTGGATCATGCTCTAATGATCTGTGCATTATTATTTGAATAAAGAAATGTACTTGACCATTTAGGTCACACACGAGTTTTGATTACATTTTTACGGTTTATATGACCTATAACTCAATAATTATCTGAAAAATTCGTTTAAAAAGTTTCCTTTGTTGAGAAGTATTCAAAACTCCGAACCCTTACTATAATTGCTACTTAATTGTTTGTATTTTAAGTGGAATTAAAAATTTTAAATAAATTCTATAGTATACAATGTAGGGCACTGTAATGTGTGTTGTTCCCTTGTTTGTTTTGCAATAATGCAGGAATGCAAAATTATATATTTATTTGTGGACGTGTGTCACACCTATTTCCGGGTGTTTCAAACGTTTGCACAAAACCGACGTAAGTTTGTATATTTCCCATATCATTATTATGCTGGGTACGATAAACCGATTCCAGATTATATGCTACTATACATAATTGCTCCATCACTTGTACATAGAGCGAACTAAGCCTACAAAAAAAAAAAGCTAGAAATTATATTTTCAGTATGATTAAAATTTTGTATTTTATGTGGGTGCGAAATATGCTTCCGTTATATTGACAGTATTACAAAAACAAAAACCTTCCACATGTCGGAATTATGGGCATACGTGTGCAATAGTGTAAGAATGCGTGTGTCATATGTTAAAATGTACACATTAAAAAATCTTTTACTTGTTCCCCCTCATTGCTAACACATAAAGGATGAGTTTATTGCATTACCGCGTAGAATTGTGCTTGCAAAGGTAGAAAGGGTCCATGCACCAATGGGACATGCACTCGTCAGTTGCAATTGCTTATGATGTGCGTTTGTTATGATTAAATTTCCTCTTTTTAATGATCATTGTACATCATCACGCATCTACAATGGCATGCGGATTCTATATACAATAAAAAAGTTATGTGTATGGTACTGGTACTGGTACTGGTAGTGTTGACATTGTCTAGATGTTAAAAGTGTGGTGTATGAGATGAGTTATGGATACGATGTTTTAACGCGTGTTGGAGTGGTTGTGTAAGCGTGTGACGCACGTATGCACCGCTATGGGCAATGATATTTTTCAGAAGCACGTATGCTTTGTGTTACCTGTTCTTACCTTTTAACTGACTGGATGCTGTTAAAAATGTTAATATAAAACAAGTAAGAAAACTAAATTTGCCTGAGGCCAAATCTTAAATACCCTCAACATCCACAACGGTGGGCGTGACAAACATATATATATTGCGCCTTTAAATTGTGCATGTGTTACGCATCAGCTTGTAAGTCTAGTTGTGTAGTGAATATGGCTTTTTTCTAAATTATGGGAGTGTCTCTTATATGACCATGTCCATTTTTGGCACACCGATGTACAAGATAACTACCGAATTTAAAGTTCATAGCTAATTTTTTGTGGTAGATATATAGATTTTTTTCGATAGTGGGCGTAGCTTGACGCAAAAACAAAGCAAAGCATATAACTTAACATAACATAACATTTGGTATACATATCTATAGTTAGGCGTCTTCAGCTAACATACGCGCCCACAATCAACAAAAACCTTTATATTTGCCACAAAAATTGACACATGAACTTGAAATTTCCTTCACATATTTGTATTTTTATCTAAAAATGGGTTTTGTCGGATGGTCACAATTTACAAAACCAACTTGCAAGCTGATACGTAATACATACACTATTAGAGGACGCAAATATATATATGCGGCGCTCACCCTTATTATGTGGTGGATTTTTAAGATTTGGACTAGGCCAAATTTAGTTTTCATATGTGTTTTACCATCACCTTAACCACCAACTATAACATTTCTCGCTTGTTTTAATTATATTTATTTTTACATATTTCATTTTTATTAAAAATCCACATCCCAACCACTGGTTTCAGCAGGTGGATCTTGATCAGGCGCCATAAAATTGAGACTTCCAAAATATCTTAAATCAGTTTTACTACTTAGGGGACGTTTAATAGGTGAAATTAATTGCTTCGATTTCAATTTATACCACTCGAATCCATCGAACCAACTGGAAATATATGTTCAGAGAAACAATGAAAAAGAAGTGAAAATGTTATATTTGGTTATATCCGACTCTTTAATATCCTACACCACTTAGTTACACAATTTATGCTACGATTAGTTGAGTTGGATCAGTAAACACGAGTCATTGTCGCATAAAAGTCTCTTCGTGAAATATATTTTTAACACAACTTGGTAAAGAATAGTTAATTCGCTTATTAATTGTATGTGCCAAATGTTGACCCTATCAAATACTTTTTAAAACCCTTTCTTTTTCATAAAGTAGTTAAAACGACATGTTTACTGATACAATTGAACTAATTTAGCATAATTAGTGGAAGAGGTTGGGTCAAGCCTAGTATAACATTTTCCCTAGTTTTTACCTGTGCTTTTTAATATCCATGATACCCTTTCTTTGATAACCCAAACGTTCAGCTGGCAATTGCTTACATAGAGCTTTAATCAAAGCTTGGGCCATTTTAGGTACTTTAGATGGCATTTGCACTACATCAATACCACCCAAAATTTGTTGATAAATTTTTATTTGATTTTGTCCACGAAAGGGTGTTTTTCCTACTAACAATTCAAATACTAATATACCTAAAGCCCAATAATCAGCAGAACGATCATGACCGCGATCAAGTATAATTTCAGGTGCAACATATTCAGGGGTACCAGCAAATGTGTGAGTCTTTTGAGTAGCTGGTAGTTGTTTAGCGAAACCAAAGTCAACCTGTGCAAATGATAAATACGTTATAATTATTAATGTTCGTTTGCAAAACCTTCTTACCAATTTGCAATAGCCATCTGTGGTTAACATTAAATTTTCAGGCTTCAAATCTCTATAAATGATACCATGAGAATGAAGAAAATCAAAAGCCTCCACTACACAACCAGCGATGAAACGAGCACTTTTCTCATCGAAAAAACGCTTTTGAGACATAATCGTCCATACATCACCGCCCATACAAGCTTCCATGAGAAAGTATACAAACTTATCATCACGAAATGTTTTATACAATCTGTTCAACAAGCAATATGAAAAAATTAAATCTAATTTAAATTAAAAACCATTTATAAACATACTCTATAATAAATGGTGAGCCACGGCATTTAATCATTACATGTTTCTCGCTGTAAACGTGTTCAATTTGATCTTGCTTCACTACATCAATTTTCTTAATAATTTTGAGAGCAAAAGCCGTTTCACCACAAGTTACCAAGTCCACTTTACCAAAAGCGCCTGCTCCTAGGGTAGCAATTTTCTTTAAATCCACTAATTCTATATAAGAATATTCATTATCGAATTCTGGTTTATGTTGGCTGTCACGACTTTTATGATCCAACTTTTCGACAGGTAGTTCACGCAATTGTGGAATAGTGCCCAAATAACTAATGAAAGCTCTATAGATTGTTTAAGAATTAAACTCTTCTTTGCCTATATATAGCATTGCATGGCGTTACTTACCCTCTATGTAGTTGGAGTACTTCCGTACCAGGGGGATCAGCATAAACACTAGCTTGACGGCAATCGGCATTTAGCAGAGCTTGCTCACCAAAATAATCACCTCTTTTTCGGCGATCCACAATACGTTCCGCACCGTGTTCGAGTCTTTTCTTAATCGTAACAGTACCTCCACGTATAATAAAGAATTCATTACCTATGTCACCTTCTTTGATTATGCATGTGTGACTACTGAAAAATTTCTACGTAAAAAGTAAAATCAAATTTGATAACGAGGACTTTTGACAAACGTTTTAATTTTTACCCTTTGCAATAAATCCACCACTTTATGTAAGACTTCTTCCGACAAATCATTTAGAAAAGGTGCTGACCTTAAGAAATTTAAATTTTCTTCTCTTTCTCTTGAACCTGAGATTACCATAATTTTGCGAAATTTGTCTCGATCAATTTTCCACACGGTGGCTTCCGAGGCAGCTAAAAAATATATCAATTATTTATAATAAAATCTTTCAGGGCAATTTTTGTTTGATGTTTACCTCGTATTGAAGCAAAACGTTTAGCATTGTAGAGGATAGCCAACTCACCAAACACAGTGGCAGCACCGAAACATCCAATAATGTGGCCCTGCTTAATAACATCAAATTGTCCCCCTACGGAAACATAAATTTCTGAACCCTCATCATTTTCTTTGATAATGAATGAGTTCTTTTTAAAATATTCCAATTCCATCGCATCGATAACCATTTCTTTACGTTCGCTATCCAAATAATTATTAAGAAAATCATTTTTCTCGATGGCTTCACGTATAAGATTGCGCGTTCTAATCGGTTAAAAAAATTAATGTAATGAAAGTTAAAAATGTAAAGAAATTATATTACTTTTCATCCTTTTTGATGAATTCTATGTGTATAGCTTTTTTAATCAGTACATTGGACCGAGCATATATTAAGCCACCCTCTGCACGTTGAGACTTAGGACTGCCGGCATATACTGAACTAGTACTGTTAATATTATTATTATTGTACGATTCCTAAGGGAAGAGGGAAACACTTTTTATTTTCCATGTAAATTTTTTTGAATTTGCATGTAAAGTCATTTGATCCAAAAAAAGTAAACATATTATATTTTAGCATTAATATAAAAATTACAACCAAAAGTGATGCTTTTGTGTTGTGAATGTTATTTAACTGAATTTTTAGTGAAAAACCGGTTAAATATCCCTAAAAAATTTACCTTTTTTCCAGTTTTAACTAAAAGCGTGTCCTTCGACCGATTGTGCTTAATTTCAATGCCAAGCAGTGGGAAAGAACTAACTAACAATATCTCTGCCAAGTTGTGAATAATTATCTTAATTCTTCGACCGCAGTAATGTCTATCACAGACGGAGAAATGTACAGACACAGCTAAATCAATGCAGAATTTCATACTGATCAAGGGTCTCTGTAGGGCTACTAATGCTCTTTTCTTTATAAACGTATTGAAAAAGAAAGTAAAGTAATTCCGAAATTGATCATAGGCCAAATTTCACCGCCGATGCGCCAAATAGCTATAAAAAATGTAATTAAATTTTCGACGCTGATAAAGAATATATACGATATTCGTATATATTCGTATATACTTTGTAGGGTCTCTGACGCCTCCTTCTAGGTGTTGCAAAGGGAGAACAAAGTTAGTATACCCCCATCACTAAGGTGGTATAATATATACATATGCTTGCATTTGAGTCCTCACTAATTGTTACATGTCATGTAAAATAATTTACCTAAGTAATGTGTGCATTAAAAACAACGATGATAGTTAAGTTAATTAAATTTCATGTGTGTGCCAAATTCCTTTGAAAATGTAAGTCAGTCAGTCCAACATCGAAGATGCTATACGGTAACGAAACATAAATGCTAAATTCCAAATACCGTGAGAATGTTAAATATGCGTTGATGTCTGCGGGATGTAATAAAGTTATGGCGTGCGTACGCAAGTAAATATTGTAGCAACTAGAATGAAAATTTTATTGTACAATTACAATAATGTTGGAGAACATTTGGGTATTGTGGTTAAAAAGTGCAAAATTTAATGCATGCATATAATGTAAGTAAGGACGAAGTCGAGAAAATACAAAGAGGATAATTATACGCATAGACAACAAAGAACTTTTCAAATTAATGTAATGTTAAAAATGGTCTATCATAATCATCAATACTGTTGTAAGATGAGCAAAAGACCAATATTGAACAACTCAAGGTTGACCAATATTGATCAACTCAAGGTTGATCAATAGTGATACAAAACATCTGATTCACAAAAACCATGCACAACAGGTTGGATGCTAGCATTTCGATGGGCGCTACCCCATCATCATCAGCAACCAGTGCATGCTAAAACTTGAGCATCCGACCACACTTATGCCTATTCTAATACAATTCTTATGAGAATTGTAACATGCATAATGTAGCCAAACACAAAAGCAATACAATACAATTGAGAAAGATCATGCCTACAAGCATGATCTTTCTCAATCAGACGATGTTTTTGCATTGCTTATGGCATTCTATTTGGAATGATCACATAAGCGTTTTTTGTTAGAAAGGAATCCTTAATAACATCTACTGGCTCAAAGAGAAACATATTAATGTAATGTTAAAAATGGTCTATCATAATCATCAATACTGTGGTAAGATGAGCAAAAGACCAATATTGATCAACTCAAGGTTGATTAATAGTGTAGCAACTCATGGTTGATCAACTCAAGGTTGATCAATAGTGAGTTGATTAATATTAGTCTTTTGCTCATCTTACAACAGTATTGAACCTTTTAAAGTTGAGTAGTTGATTGGTGGCGCGAAAATGAAGAATGTAGAGCTTGAGAATAAAAAAAGAAGGAAAGACAGCAACATTTATATAAAGTTTTGTGAATTGTTCGTTCTGTCCAATTTTTGAATTTTTAATCAATCTTTACAAACTAGCAAATGTTTACTCAAGTCCCATATATTGATTAGGAATACAGAATATTGAGTTTTGAACATGAAACATTTACATGTAACGAAAGTTTTTATATGTAAGTATACGTTCCAGCACAAACGGCAAAAACCACACCCACCTTCAATTATATAAATCGATTCAGATTTAACCATGACCGCCTGTCAGTCCATACAAATTTGGGCGCAAACATTGTCGCCTTATTTGAGTTATTTACATGAAATTTGATGTTAGATAATGTACTGGTCCATTGAAAGTGCACCGAATCGGACCATTTTTAAAACTCCTTCCCATATAAATTTCTTCTATATTGTTATATGGAAAAAAGTCGCAATTCTTAATATTTTTTGATAAAATTTGATCAAGAATAGTCAATTAGTTTAATAACTAAATTGATCAGATCAGATAATCAGACCACATTTAGAACCCCTTTCCATATAATGAATTTCTCGAAGTGACCTCGTATTAACTGATCTAATTGTAGCATAATTTGTGCAACTAAGTGGTGTATGGTATAATTTAAATGGTCGGGCTTAGCCGACTATAACAATTGCATTTGTTAATTATAACTTTAATGAAGCGTATCGAATGATTTGATTTTTAAGTTCTGATTTCTCGATAACAATTTTTAGAACACTCTGATTAAAAATGCCTAGTATTTAAAGCTTCTCAATATTCCCATTACTGATCGGTTAAAGTTAAAGTTAAATAGTTCAATATTAGATATAGATATGTACATGATATTATGGTCTTTACAGCGACACATTTACATTTTACATAGCATTATAATTGGCATATTTTCTATGGCATCTCGCGTGGATATTCCATAATGATAAACTTACAGTTACATTTTGTTTAGATGGTTGTTCCAGCGGTTCTAGTATGGTGTTAAAGAGATTCTCCATATTACTGATGGCGGGATCGTAAGATGAACTTCTATTTATATTCTGTAGGCACTGTTTAACACTGGTTCTGGATTTTTCTTTCTCTGTTTTCAACTTTGATAGCAAGGTACATGATTTAACTTGCAATAGGCACTGCGGTGGTAAGGGTGGGGGCGGTGGTATTTGTATGGCTTCACTGGTTGAAAAGTCTTGTTGGGTAGTAGAAGTGCGTGTAAATTGTTCCAATTTGTTAAAGTCTTTAACTGGACTAAATTTATTGCAATGTATACGACAAATGTTAAAGTTTGTTTCGCAAGTTGTTAATGATACACAGGACGCTTTGGCGATCGCATTAACATTAGGCTTGTTATAGTTTAAGTGTATATAATTACAGGGAAATTCGTAAATGTAACTAGAGAGTCTTTCATGTTTAACACTTTCAGTGCTAATATTCTTCACTTTCATCTCTTCCTCCTCTTCACCACCTTCTTCTTTACTGGTACCAATAAAAAATTTAGGTCTAGCTTTTCTTTTATCCTTACTTATCCCTTTATTGTCTTCTTTTGTGGAAGATATTTCCAAAGCTACAGAAGTAGGAGGTGTTTGTTCTTTAATGACCTCTAACTTAATGGAGTGTCCACTTGAACCTTTGGTGCTTTGTACTGTGCTACCGTTTACTGGTAATTTTTCATATTTTTTTAAGCTTTCATTTGTATTGTTAAGGCCGGCTTTATCATAATTATCTATTGGTGTTGTCGTTTGATTTATTTTACTATTAAAATTTTTGTTATGCTTATGATTATTCAACTGATTGTAATTCGCAATACTTTCTCTTAAGTGGAGTTGCCGCTGCTTCATACGCTGTTCTCCAGAGTTAGTTTCATGGGTTTCAATTTAACCACATGGAATCGAAAGCGTGTTAACATGTGTAGTTATTATTGTTGTAAGCATCATTGTTTTTATGATTTGTTTACCAAACGTGTAAATAAGAGTATTTTTTTTTACAGATAAGACAATGTAAACAAAAGTTTATGCACGCAAGTGGAGTAGAAAACAAAATTTAAATAAAATAAATTCAATATTTGTTGAATAAGTGACTAAACACATTCATTTATTTTATAATTACCTCCGCGTGATTTACGGTAAATAGAGATGATTCTTCGCGCCGTACATATAGTCCGATTTGCTGTAAAATAAAAAAAAATTCATCACAAAATTATTTAATGTAGGTGCTCAAAACCAGCAATTGATTTTTTAAAATTAATTACTTTGCAAATAAGAGATGAAAAAATATCTTTTCAAATATGGTGCACGGCAGTTGGATACCAGTATTCATCTTGGCCTTGAGTAACTTAAGTAGTTGAATGATTCCTTAATAATTATACTAAATAATTTTAATTGCATTAGAAAAATTCCAGTATGTACTTATTTGTTTATTAGGTATGTAGATGTTAGAGATTAGAAAAAGTAGAAAGAGTAGTCAGTTGTAAAGCAGAAGACAAGCGGGAAGTTGTAAGAAGTTGTAAAGCAAGGTCGCCGACAGTTAATTACACATTTTATATGTGCACCCTATACCACATGTGGTAAGAAGGTCTATTAAGTTTGTGCGGATGTAATTCCTAAGTGGAAAATGCCACACCCACCCTAAATTATGTTGATCGGCTCAGATTCAGAATCTTTTTTGACAAAACTTAGTGCGACATAATTAATTGGCTTAGTAATTGACGGCGACAATTTGGACTCGATCGGATTATTTTACCCACATTTTTATATGTAATATGTGGGCGTGGTAGGTAAGTCCTTTAATAGTGTATGTTATGTTTTGAAGAAGTTTAACTCTAAACTGTAGGCGATTAAATTTCTGAAGCTGATATTTATATAGATTTCGAATATAGATTTCGAAGATATATAGAATTCGGTTCGATAGTAAGCGTGACTTGGAAGCGACGTTGTTAATTTAAATAACGACCAGTGTGAAGAAACCAAAAATGTCTGTATTGCAGCTAGATATTGCGAAATATACGACCGTGAGCCTTTCAAAATACAGTCCTATGGATTGACTTGACTTGATGCTGATTAAAAATATTCATAGTCGTTTTGTGTGTTGCGACTGGAATAACAAACTTAGAAAGCCCCTTTTGTTATGCTATAGTAAAAAGATAAACATATAAATCAAGGTAAAAAAATAACAACAAAACAATATGGAAAAAATGACAAAATCCCTTTCTTGCAACAAAATTCCAGTAAAGCTTATATACCCCACCATCAATTAGGGAAGATTTGTTTTAACTCAAAAATAAGAATACAGATAAGTATACTTCAAGACACGTTCCACAACTTAAATAGCAGAATTTGGTACATTCATCTTGGAGAGCCAAGATGAAACTTCATCATTTTTAATGGCATGAATATTAACGAAACAACTGCAAGGAAAGTTTCTCCCTACATAGTTTGCTAAAACATAGGTTTACACATATTGATGAGTGCGTGCTAAAAGTACAACGAAAAATTTGGGTTGTAATGAATGTTTCTTTTGCGGGAAATGTTGTGGTGACTTGTAGCAATTTGCCAAATTGTTATGACGTTAAACTATCATCTTTATTTTTGAATTGAATTTTTGCTTCGCGATATGATTTCCAAACAATTCAATTACTTTAGAAAATTTAAGTTTTGACTTTTAAATTTTACTTAATTGTTTATCGTTCCAGTGATAAAATTTTTATCACATTTCACTACAATACTCTCAAGTAAATTGTGATTTTTTCTTTATTTTTGTATATATAACCATCCACTCAGGGGTTGACCCCTATACGTTCAAGCACGGCTGGGATTAGAGGGAGGAGGGTAGAGGGAGTAGTGTTTATGTACTTTTGATTTGAATTTGCGTACACTAATTCTAATAATAATTTAGCATTATGCCCCACACCGAATATTTATAAGGTATCCTTAGTTTTGGTATATTTGCAATTGGCTCCGAACCATGTCCGACTGTCTAACTGTCCGAATTCCATGATTCGAATATAGCCAAGTGGAAGGATTTTGTGCAAACACTTCTAGTTTTTGCACGCAGGTGCCTAATTAAGTTGTTACCCACTTACACTATATTACTTTTTCAAATAAGGAAAAATTTACATCACATAACGTGCCTACAATATAATTATTTTTTGGGCGTGGAAATATTAATTTTTTTTTCCCAATTAGAGAATTCTTATCCAATCAATAATTGGAATCAATCGATCTCCCATTTTCACAAGTTCGTTCCTGACATTAAGGAGTACTGTTGCCAAATTTCAGAGCGATACAAGGTAATCTACGTTCAATATTCTAAATCCACCCCTAAAGCATATGAACATCTATAAAAACTCTCATTAAAAGTGGGTGTGGTTAAAATGATTTCTCCAAATATGTTAAAAGTATTCCTTAATATTATCGCAAAATTTGATTCCCTTGGTTGATCTGTAATAATGTAAAAACCCCTTAAAAATTATATTGAATTATTTGTAGGTGAATTATTAGCCCAATTTAATCCACTTTAATGTACTAATATACCTACAAATATAAAATTGGTTTGTAGTCAATTTCAAAACAATATCTCAACTTTTGTGATGAGTGCTGTTAAGGGAAAAGGTGACTGCAAAAGTAAATTGCTTTGTATTTTATTAGCATAGGGGGTGCATCTTTGGGTCGATTTTGCTCATTCAAAATACCCTATTCGTATAAAATTATCAATAGCAAATTTCCTAATGTCCTAACTTTTGAGACCCTTATGAATATAAGAACAGTTTTAAAAACACGCTTACATTGAAGTGGAAATTGTGTACACATTTTATAATTGGACTATTTATTGATGTATTATAAATGGGCAGGGTCGAATAGCATACACGCCCACAATTTATAAAACTTAATTGAGAGCAGAGTCCAACTTGTTGGTTGGTAGGATATAGTTGAAATGTAGATAGCGTGCTCATGTATCTGCCACGCCCACTGTTTGTTATAGATGTAGAGACCGGAACCAAATTTTGGTTTTTTTCAATGTAATAAATTCCTAGATGTTTTTGACGACAAATCAGTAGAAAATAATTTTTTGTAATCAAAATGTCTGTGTCGATTATTCATGAGAGCTTACTACTTTTAAGGCCATAACTAGTTTAATTCCATTAGTAAGTGCGAATACCTGCATTATAAAAGACGCTGCCAAGAAAGGGGTTATAGGAAAATTGTTTCTAAAATGATTCGATCGGACACTAATTTGGCACAGTTAATTCTAAAGCAATTTAAACCATTTTAAATAGTGTACCAAATTTCATTGAAATATCTTAAAACTGTAGCCAGAACCTTTATTTTACAGAATCTTTTTTTACATGGGGAACCGGACATACATGGTTACATAAATAATGGCTAATAACATACTTTTTGTCACAAGTAGTACAAGGTATAATTAATATTCTAATTTTAGACCAAATTGGAATTTTAGAACCTCCCTATCTGTAAAGATTTTTCACTAGATCCCTTTTTCCCACAATAAATCGTGCTTACTGATAAAACTAAACAAATTATAGAACAAAATAAATTTTAGAAGCAAGTGGTGGGGCTTGACCGACTATAATATTTTCACTTCTTTTTAATTTTTAATTACCGAGGAGAGAGTGCAGTAGTTCAAAAAACTATATAAAATGTTTAGTTTTTCGTTACATTGAAACATTATCTAATTATCTTTAATATTTTTATACCCTGTACCATTTGTGGCAAAGGTAGGTATATTGAGTTTGTGCGGATGTATTGAAAATGTAGCACCCACCTACATTATTGCGATCCATTCAGAATCCAAATATGGGCGTTACATTGGTATAGGTGAGGTACTATTGGTCGAAAGGGGACCAAATGGAATCATATTTAGAACCGCTATATTTTGATAAAATTTGCTGAAAAATACAATAGTTATTTGGCTTAATAATTAACTCTGCGGAATTTGAACCCGGTCGAACTATTTTTGAACCCATTTCTACGCAATGACTTATGTGATAATGTTTAGCGTTTAGTACGTGAACTAATTATAACGTCGTATTTGACACCAAGCGGTGGAGAGTACTAAGTGTATGGGCTTGGCCGAATCTAACAATTTCACTTGTTTTTACAGTGTGTTGTACCTACCACAGCATTATCATTTGTATCATTCAGCACTGTATCAATATTTTGATCTTCGGCTGGTGTGAAGCTATTTTTTTGCTTACGCAGCACAAAGCGTGGAAAGCAGGCCATGATTATTGGTTTAATTGTAATTACTGTCACTATAAACACATGTGGTTGTGGTGATTTGAACTCTTGTTGCACTTCCATTCGGTGTTTGTTTTGTTTGTTGTTTAGTTTAGTTCATTCAAGCATAAAGGAACTTCACTCGTGCCTTGTGTGCTTGAGTTTTCTACAATTGCATTATTCAGTGATTTAGTGGTGCGCTTGTTTTTTAATTGATTTATAATTTTTTTAATTGTCTGGCCTTACAAATGGCAAACGGTAGCGTTATTTATGGGGTAGCCGTGCGCACACGTTTCAATATTGATAAAATATTTTGTGTAGTGAATGTGATGTGGAATGTTTTGCTGCACTTTTTTATAAGGTTGTTTACTCTCTTTTTTCAGTTAAATATAACTGGCATTGCTTTACCTTTTGTATAGGTTATCGGTAAACTGAAGTGAATCGTTGAAAATGATTATAAATGAAAACGTTTTCCGTAGAAAAGTAAAAGTGAAGCGGTAGCTTTGGTAGGGTAACGAGTGGCACTTTTAAAAATGAAATTCAATAAGAAGCGCACAGTTTTAGAAAATACTTTGTTAAAGGACAATGAACTTTTCTTTTACAAAACCAGTCGTGTAAGTTGCTATGGAAGGTCAACTGGAAATGATGCCTTGCGTTAATCACTTAAAGATCTTCCAAATGCAAATTACGTCACCTAACATTGAACAGGCTGGTGCTTGTATGTTGCATTGGAGAATATCATTTATTTGAATAATTTGCACCTCACTTCAAAGAAACAATACCAGGCGAGAATTGCTTATGTCAACACCTTGAATACACTTGTTAGAGATTGCGTTTTGTTTGCAATATTTCACTAATTCCGTAATAAAGATGATAACTAACAATAAACGGGGAACACAGCCCAACACCTGTCATATTCGCTTCACTGATTATTCTCTACTGAAATTTTATCTAAATGTGTTAATGGCTTTTGTTTATTTCATGTTCTTTACTCTTAATGTTTATTCAAGTAATACTGAAAATAAGGAAGGGATAGGGTGACACACAAACAGAGAGTGAGAGAGTGAAAGATAAAAAGTGGCTGAAAGAATGTAGCATAACTTGGCTTCGTGACTAAAGACATACATTGGACGGCCATTGCGTTAGTAACGTTAGATATAAATTAAATAAATTACATCCATATCAAATGGAATGACTAACTTAGAATGCGACGAAGCCTCTCTCTCTGTAAAGTATGTAAAAACTACAATAACAATTTAACAACTATCCAATTAATTATTGAATATGATAATCAATTAATTATTTTACTTTTACACCCTCCACACAAGTTGAGGGATATGCTGAGTTTGTCGTTTCGTTTGCAACGCCCAGAAGCAGGCGCCAGAGATTTTTCAGCATCAAAATCTGAGTCTTTTACACAGTACCCGTGCGTCTATTGCTACGTTCGCAAAAGCTAAGATGTTGAGCTGAAATTTTTTGCAAAAATGTTTAGTCAATGTCGCTAGGCTGGTATTTAGTTTGAGAAAAATTTGTTGAGAACCACACCTTTGACTAAAATATGTCTGCCGGATCCAAGAATGTATAGCAAAAATCGGCGAGTTCGGATAACAAAATCTGACATGGAAGCCAACACTTATTCCACGCAAAGTCAGATGGCGTCATCGGGTACCTGTTACATCCTCGATTAGTATATAGATGTGGAGGGTATTCAAGGTTTGGCCTAAGTCAATTTTAGTTTTTTACTTGTTCGTGCTTTATTTACAATTGTTTATTAATATGGTATTTATTTTAATTAATATAATTGCTGAGCTGTGCTTTTGTTTTTATACGCTTCTATTTATTGTATGTTAGTAGACCTCTACGTGTAGTTTGGACAAAATACACTATAAGTGGAAGTGGCTGGTATACGATTACGCCCCCTACAGTACGCATTAATATATAAACTGAAACCTTACATTTTACACTAATTAGAGTTTTTCGTAAACTTAAAAAATAGGTGGGTTTCGCACTTGCCTGACTGCATCTGCATCTGCACAGATTCTCCGTTCTATCTAATTTCTAAGCCCTGCATTTTGCCACACCCACCTTAATTTATACCCATTGATTCGAATCGGTTTAACAATATTCGTATCTCCATCTGTGTTTCCAAGTAAATTTGTACGCAAGCTACTGGACGCATTTTTTGAGAGATTTCGATGAAAATTGGTACAAGGACATGCATTGGCTCAGAGAGAAGTCCTATTGAAAATGGGCCGATGAAAGTCTTTAAAAAAATCGCATTTCGTAATATTTTTTGACAACATTTGGTGCCATAATTTCTGGTGTAGTGTATTAAATTGTCCAACTTGAGCATTTTAACTTATTTGTCATTGTAAGAATATCAACACAACAAAAAAAAAATGCAGAAACGTCGTTGTTGGGAAGATTTTGAAAATTTGTAGGTTGGTGTGACAACACTGTTTTTGTGCGTTTACATACACATGTATAACTTACTCCTTAGTAAAGGATACGCAAAAAGCAAATATTTCTTAGGGATATAAAAAAACACTTCAAATGAGAAAATAAAGTAACTGAGAAGTATGTGTCTATGGTACGTAGTTGTGTGAGAACTTCCTTGGCTTTGATATTTTATAACACATAAGAACACTTCTCCGTCCATTTGTATAAAGAGGACTTACCCACCTGTAAGATTTGTGTTTGTTATTGTGTTTTGTATAAATTTCATAATATTGTGCTCTGTGTAGAGTTGGAGTGGCTGCTCTCGTGTCTTGTTGTTTTCTTACATTTCGCTAATGTTGGCGCACATTACTTGCCGTTACCTTACAAACACGTTCTCAGTTTGGTTTACGTTTTGTTAATTTTTCATGTTCTAAAAGCGTTCTAATTTTTGCAATATTTTAAGTGCTATGTTTGTTTTATTTTTGATTTGTGTTTCTTGTATTTTTTTTGTAATGTTTTTGTTTTTCCGTATAAGTTGGCGCATCTACGAAGATTGCCTTTCATATGCAACAACCAGAATAAGGCTTTAAGAACCCCCCAAATTTTTCTATTTAGAATCAAAAGTTAAGTCAATTTAACGCCGTCGTAAACCCATAACTAAATATTAAATATTTAATTAATTTAATAATTAATAATTACAAACTTGTCCTATGCTCTATTTGTGCACACAATGAATCATTAAAAGGTGGTGTAGTCATGTGAATTCCTTGGCAATAGTTATTTATTTATTCTCGATATATGTGTGTGCATATGTGATGCATGTACCGCGTACACTTGACGTAAAGTGATGAGGGTGTTGACAGGGATCAAAAGCGCCCACAACATTGTGTCAGAGTGCCCGTAACAAATTTAGCGAGAGAGAAAAGCAGATGTGCGAAAAGCTTAAAAAATTTTTACCTTTGGAGGGAACTTTAAATGAGTTTTTAATGCTGATAATGCGTGTTTCTTGAGCTAACGTTGTAATCCTGCAAGTATTGGCTGTTGAGTATAGCAGCTGCTAGCAACACCAACTAAATGAGATTACATTTATACATTAAACCAAGTGTTAAGTATTTGTCACAAGTACTTACAATTCAGAGTTGCTACAGAGAGTTTTACAATCACCGATTTTAATGAATTTCCTCAAAGAAGTGAATTGAATTATTTTTTTATTATTCGGTAATAATTCGGTATAAGAATTTCAATGTAGAAATGTAATACCTTTAGTTGTATACAACTTTGTCCTTTCCTTTCTCTTATTCTTTCTTATTAATTTTTAGTTTATCAACTCATTGCATATTGATGCACATGTGTGATAATCAAGAAATAAATGAAAGCACTGATTGACTGACAAGTCATAATGATGGTTAACTAAATTCCATCTCCCAATCTCTTTTTTGCACACATATACCTATCTACATAGAAACTGCACATGATATATGACTGGAAAAATGGTTGGCAGAATACAGCATGCAGAATTATGGAGAAAATAATATAGATTCGATTCTTTCCCACAGTCGAAGGAAATAGGAAATGCAAATCCACAATAGATGCAGTTGATTTAGTGCTTCAAACAACAACGAAAGCCATTGAAAATAAAAGGTGAAAGGGGGCATCCAGGAATAATGAGCGGTGGTAACCCTAGACACCAAAAATGTTTTTAATACAGCCAGCTAGCTAGTGATTTTGAAAGCTCTTAAACGAACACATGAAAAAATATATACGAGTACATAAGCTAATATCAAGCTACCTCAAGAATAGAAT
Source organism: Crataerina pallida (assembly GCA_949710015.1). Lineage (NCBI taxonomy): Eukaryota > Metazoa > Arthropoda > Insecta > Diptera > Hippoboscidae > Crataerina > Crataerina pallida. The sequence goes on along the minus strand of OX453289.1, from coordinate 23,262,079 downwards.
TTTTTTTTACTCTCCGCCTTAGCGGTGAGCGAATACTGTTCTTCTTGTTCTTCCGTTTGCAACACCTAGAGGGAGGTGTCAGAGATCTTACAAAGTACATGTATTCTCGATCAATTTACAAATCTAAATCGATCTAGAAATGTACATTCGTGTGTCTGTCTCTGGCATTCTCACGGGCGTAAATTTTGCGATATTGAGCTGAAATTTTGTACAGACACTTTAAGTTGTTGCACGCAGATCGCTATTTAAATGGATAAAATCGGTTAAGAGCCACGCCCAAAATGGACAAAAGTCTATATATCTGCTATAAAAATTAAGCTATCAAGTTAAAATTCAATACACATATTTACAATTACCTTGTTCATCGATATTCCATGAATGGGCGTGGTCGGATAACAGACCCGCCCACAATAAATAAAAATATATACATCTGTTACAAAAGTTGACTTGGAAACTTGAAGTTTGAAATGCTTATCTATAGTTAACCCAACCATCACTATATTAAAAGTGGGCGTGGTCGGTTAACAGACGCGCTCACAATTGATAAAAACCTTTATATCTGCCACAAAAATTAACCAACTTGAAATTTGGTGCACATATTTGTAGTCATTTCATACACCGATTGAACAAATGGGCGTGGTCGAATAACAGAAACGCCCACAATTTACAAAAAACCATATTCAACGTAAAACTAGATTTGCAAGCTGATACATAATACATACATTATTAGAGGGCGCAATATATATATATTTGCCACTCCCACCCCTGTGGATGTGGAGGGTATTTAAGATTTGGCCTAAGTCAAATTTAGTTTTTTACCTGTTATATAATACTATTGTGTATTCAATAGTGGGTGCTTTCTTACTTCAACATCAATTGCATACTGAACATTCTAGTAACAAATATACATGTACATATATAAATTTTTATCTATTTCATTAATACATCTCATGTTTTTCTTCTTATTGTAACAATCACTCCAAATACGGAAAAATAACCCAAAGAAAATAATGTAAACGTAGGGGTACCTCAAGGGTCAATCCTAGGACCGCTCCTGTAGAATATTATGTGCGACAACATACTAAGACTATAATAAATTTGGTTTAGTACAGTGGATCTAAAACTTGCAGAATAAAAGACCAAAGCAGCTCTGATTACTAGCCGCAAGATCGGGGAAGTTGTCCATATACGTTTTGGCAACACCGTCACCAAGCACGCAAAAAAAAACCTGGCACAGGTTTACCTTTAAAAACCATGTGATAAAGCGACAAAGCAGCAATCGGCCCTATCTAGGATGCTCCCTAACGTAGGGAGACTCATACCAGCAAAAAGAGTGTTGCTAGCGTACATCGTTAGCTCAGGGCTGCTGTACGCGTGTCCAGTATGGATCCAGGCGAGGAACATGATTTCTTTCATTGCCCGCGATTCAGAATTGATAACATCATCTTACCGGATGTTACAGATATGAAAGGATTCATATGAAACGAAGAAAACCGGCAGAAGATAAACGCCATGCCAGCATATATTTTGACGACGCTAAGGATATTCAAAGAATCTAGGAGACTAAGAATGTAGAAGAGATTGCATACTAATGCAAACCATCCCTGAGAAGTAAAACCAAACGGTGGTCCCGCGGGGGGATAGCAGAATCTAAGGGATGTGTGTTTTAGTACGTAGGCATATACAACGGTGCCTTATATATTAGTCGTGTATGCGCACAATCCAGCTGTCTGTCTGTCTGTTGGTATTCATTAGATTTTACACTACCCGGTCACGTAGCAAAAAAACATATATGGTTGCTTATGTTTACTTTAAGATCTACACGGCGTATGATTATTTTTTAATGCAAGTTCTACTGATTTTTTTAAATACTACAAAATTCATCTGTATGGGTTAAAACATTATTTTTTTTGGCGTGAACATTATTTAAATGTATTACTTCTTAATTAATTGAAATGGTAACAAATAATTATAGAATAGTCCTTAATTAGGGACCCGATCCAACTCAAATTGATCCATTAAAGAGCAAAAACTGGTAATTCATATAATTTTGTCAAAAAACAAATGAAAATATTATAGTAAGTTATACCAGGCCATTTCCTACTCTACACTACTTTACAAGTTATACTTTTCCTTTTTAGGACAACGTGCGTTCTCACTTTGCTTAGACATTGCACATATCCGTCTGTGCACTCATTGAGGCAATAGGAGCAGAATACACTTTCGAAAAAGTTTTTATTATTGGTTATTTTAATATATGTAGGAGAACTACAGTCGTCCGAACGCAGATAGATTGTACTTGGGGCAAAATTGCAGAGGAGGATTGGAACGAAAAACGTACAATAGAGTGCATAATTACTATGGCCTTAGGAAGGATTTTTCCCCAAACATATTTATTCTTGCACGTTTCATTAAAAACCAAAACATAAATACGACAAAAGTCAACGTTCATCCTTAAAATAAAATAGAACAAGACAAGTGACAATGTTATAGTCATTCAACACCCTAAACCACTTAGTTCCACATATTTTGCTACAATTACTTTAGTTGTATCAGTAAACGCGAGGCGTTGCCACATAAGTCACTTCGGGAAATATGGGAACAGCTTCTAAAATTAGTCCTAACTATTACTATTTAACTATTCTTCACTACTTTTTCTCAAAATATATTAAGAATTGCGATTTTTTTATGACTTTTGTCACAATAGGACCTTGTATAGAGGGGTTTTAAAAATGGTCCGCTTTCAAAATACCTAAAAAAATGTGACTTGTAGCTTGTGTCTAAATATACATGGACAAACAGACGAACATGATTAAATCGATTCAGTTTTTTATTTTGAATCGGTCGTTAAAACAATGCCTTTAGGAGGTACAAACACACAAACTTCGCACAAACTTAATGTACCACTTAATACAAGATATTTACCTATTGGTGACAACATGTGTACAAGGAATTCAAAAAAAATTCTTTGGTAGAATAGTTTAGTTTAGAAACATGTGCTAATTAGTATGTCAAACGTTGAACTATTTAGCGGAATCTTGCTCAATTTAGTGTGCATAACGGCAGCTCGTTCTGTAGTTGCGCTTAAATTGTGTCACGTAGAACATACTACAACATATTATAACTAATTATTATTATCAAGGAACATGAACAATGATGAAGTCAGGCAGACATGTTTAAGAGTAACTTTATATATATATTATATATGTCTAAAATTAGGTAAAATAAAGTTTTCATTTTGGGAGATATAAAGTAGATAATTAACATGTACGCCAGCTTTTAAATTTATTTCATGTGCCTGTATGAGCAAATCTTACATATGTTTGTGTCGTCCTCAATGTGTGTGTTTTATAACTCATTCCAGAATTCACAATGTTTTCGTACAAATCACCTAAAACTATGTGCAAGTGCATGTGTAAAGGTTGATTTCTTTCGAGTTCATTTTGCGCTGAAAGAAATTTACATAATTCCGTTTATGCTTTGAATCACACCAAGATAAATAATAAAGAGGCGAATAGAGTTCATCTAGTTTTGGTGGGCGGCTGCTATCACCAACTAACACTTCTACCACCATCATAACCACTACCTTGAGTAATCTAAAGAAGTTTCACTCTTCTTGTCAATGTCGATGACGACATATTTGACTTTAAAGGTGCTACTGGTGCTACTCTTATGTGTAATGCAACATGTGCATTCTGAGGAGAAGAAGAAGCATAAGCAGAAGATTGATAAAATTGTTACCACAACAACAGCAATTACCGTAATAAGAGTAGAGGAAGAAGAAGAGGAAGAAAATGCCATCGAAATCCCAGTTAGTACTTTTATTACTGCCACTGCTACTACAACAGCAAACGAATTTATATCAGTTGGCAAGGAGTCAAGAAAAAAGGAAGCGTCAACTAAAGCGGAGAAGAATGCACCAGAAAAAAAAACGGAAACTGAAAATACAATTTACGATTTGTATGAATGGCTGAAGCGCTACAAAAAGCCACAAAAGAAGATGATTCAACAACAACAACTCCAACACAAGTTACAACTAAATTTTCCTAGTGCATCCTTACCGCCACCACCACCTTTTTCACACAATTTTGCTCTATCTCTGTTCAAGTCATATGGATCTTTATCATCATCTTCATCATCATCATCATCAGCAGCACCAGCAGCACCAGCAGCAACGAATTTTAACTCTAAATCAACAACGACCATATCATCCAACTGTTGTGGTGGCATTCTGAAGGCTCAACATGGCATTATACAAACACCCAATTTCCCCCATAAGTTCGCCACTCCATTAGAATGCATCTGGATCATAGATGCTGGTGACTTTTTACTGCAACCTCAATCGCAGAAAGCATCCATTGTTGTTTACCTGACACAGTTGTACGTATTGGGTGGTATCAAATTCACCGAATACATGTACTACTCAGATGATTATAAAGTGCCCGCACATCGTGTATTCACATTGACCGAAGATGATGTAACGCAAGTAGCCTGGATACAGTTTAATTCGCCATATTTGGAGATACGCTTTCAATTGGCCACATTGGATGGCACACACTTGAGAGCTCTAGATCGCCTATTGGATGTTTATGGTTTTAATATTACTTATGAAGTGGCCGCTATTGTGAAGTCATATCAATGCAATACGTTGCAGTGCCGCTTTTTGGGTCATTGTTTCGCTCAATGGAACTTTAGGTAAGCCACACGAGTAAAACTCAATGCATGTACACGTTGTGATATAAATGTTGTACCTAAGTGGTGCACAAGTGTACTGTACTGGAATATGCTGGACCAAATTTGTTTTTCTCTCTCTCACCCTTATAAATTCGTTATTCGTTATTAATTTTACTTTAGTCATGCATATTTCTGCATGATGTTGAGTTCCGTCTGCACACCTTATATGCCTGAATTGAATGTTCTTTATGGCAAGTTTTATACCCTATATGCATACAAAATTTGCTTGATCAGCATCAACATCAACATCTGTTGTTGGCATTATCACGAACCCAACGATGGAGATATTAGGCGTAAATTTTGTACAGGTACCAGTTTAGATTGAGAATCGGTCAAGTGGCAAGTACCTTTCACAGCCATATAAATAAAGCTAGGAACTTGCATTTATAATTATGCCATCCGATAACTCACACACCCATAACATGGAAAAAAGAGTATATAGCCTAGGATGCAACCGTTAAGGAACAGGTAAAACATTCTTTACAGGTCGTTTATTATACTCGAAGTTGAATATAAACGTTAATTATATTAGTTAGTCTCTATTTAGCTCGCAAACCTCAAGGTGCTTAACTTATCAAGTAAAAGATCAAAACTTCGTTTACGCCTAAATTTAAACACTCCCTACATCTACATGCAAACCGGAGCGTGACATATATTGTTTGAAAACTTATACGTCGGGACCTGCCACTTACATATAGTGATTACAAGGCAGCAGAACGAAGATATCTCGCAAAAAGTTAATGATAAATTAATTAAATCTTTTAAACCCTTTCCTAAAAATAATACGTGACGGCAACACCGTTAAAGCTCCTGTGAGTGTGCTTTATTGCGTAGACCTATTGTAGCCCTGCATTTTGTTCAGGTTCACAGTGTAGCTTCATTGCCAAGAGATTTCAAATTAAGCGATCGCAAACCTACAAAAATTAACTATAAAGGGCGTAATTGCCTTTGTCGGAGTGTTGCAACCGAAATGAAAAACTTTATATACTTTTAACACGCCTGAGCATGGTACAAAGATAATAAATTTTCCTAGAAACAATATTATTGTTCAAAAATTGTAGTTGTATGCTTAACTGCAGTAAATTATTATTTTTTTGAAGTGAAGATAATTGTTGTTGTGATGTATGCATTCAAGTTTGGTTTGTGAAAAAGTTACTTTTGTGCATAAATTACACAAGTTTCATTTAATATTTTATTTTTATACCCTCCATACAAGATGGGAGGCGTACTAAGTTCCTCGGTTCGTTTGCAACACCTAAAAGAAGGCGTCAGAGATATTTTTGCACAGCATCAAAAACTGAATCGATTTGGATATGTACGTCCGTGTGTCCGTGCGTCTGTCTGTTCTTGGCACTCTCCTAGTCGTAAATTTTGAGATATTAGGCTGAAATTTTATACACGTACTTTTACTTCTGCACGCAGATCACCACGCGACGAAAGTGCGTGTTCAGTTAGCAGACACGCCCACAATCGAGAAAAATCTATATATCTGCCACAAAAATTGACGTATGAACTTGAAATTTCATTTCAATTATTTGTAGTTATTCCATCCAACGATGTTCCAAAAATGGGCATAGTCGTATAATAAATACGCCCACAATTAACAATAAACTTTACTCCAATAAAAAATTGACTTTCAAGCTGATACTTAATACATACACTATTAGAGGGCCTAATCACATACCTGCCACGCTCATCCTTGTGGGTGTGGAGCGTATTTAAGATTTGGTCTAACCCAAATTTGGTTTTCTTACTTGTTTAGAATTATTTTATACATCCAACGGTTCCCTACTATTGTATAATTATGGCAATATTTGATTTATATGATTTAAAGGATTGCTTGCCCTAGAGTTTGCTACAAACGTACTTAGTTTATGCCGCGCCTACAACTGGCAAAAGTCGATACTATATTGATCAATGTGATGAAAATGGACGCAATAGAAGGACGAACATGGCTACAATTTATAAAAAAAAACAGTATTTAAGTTTGCCACCGTGCGAAGTTCTCGTTAAAAAACTCAGTTGTATTTAACAGTCAGTATCTCAGTTTCGGTTTAAGCTAAATATCTCTTTTTTTGCATGTTTTTGCATAAATGAAACACTTTTCGCTGCTTTTCGAGACCATAATTCGCTTAAATTTTTACACATGGTTATAAAATAATATTATATTTATATCTATGTTTGCCAAAAATTGTGAAGGTGTTATTTCAGTTTTGGCTTCCATCGAATACAGTTGCCATGTTCGTTAAGATCACGAGTGGGAAAGAAGAATAAATTTATTTTATTTATAGCCATTTATTGTCACCTTTTTCTGGCAACAATTCAGATTCGCTTTTGTTACTATTTTATGTTGGCATTTCAACTAAATAATAATTTTGCACTAAAAGCATTTTATGACATGAGAAGTTACAAATAACAATATTAAAAAAAGTTATATTAGGCGTAGGCCACAGCTTGGTTACCCTGCACGTTTGTATGAAACCTAAGGTTGGGGCATGTATGTCAATAGACCCTTTATTGATGGCAGTCTATAAAGTACAGGATGTGTTGTATATCTTTGTTATACATAGGCTAGAAAGTCAGATTTAACACCAAAAATGTGTTTTGAAAATTGTAGGCGTGTCTATTATTCGTTCGTAAATATAAATATAAATACATCCATCATCAATGCCTATGAGAAATGGGGAAAACTTGGTTAAAAAATTACTCCTTTAGTACCTCAGTGTGCTTCAAAATATATAATATGAGGGAAAAGAATGAAAACTCTCGAGTAACGTAACGCGTAATGGGATGAAATTTTTCGAAAAAGGATTAGAAGCCTTCTTTTTCAAGAATCTTTGCACGGATATAATACTAATTACATAAAATGCGATTTATCGCCATAAGAAAGTTGAATTGGAATAATTTTGGAGGGCAGACATCTCAAAGCAAATTTCATAAGAATAATATCCAAAGAAGAATTCATATGTAGAGAAATATTTAAAGAGCTTCTCTTCTGTCCAAACTTCAAACGGTCAGTTTGTGTTAGGAAATAATCAGGTGTTACTTTTTGCATAAGAACTCTTTTTTTATATCTTCCACATAAAATGGGGAGTATATTGTAATAAATTTGGGCTTACCTAGACTTTGGCAATGTGTATAAATATACACTTATAGTACTTATTTTTAGAACATGCCACAGAAAGAAGCTAATGAGCAACTTACCTCTACTGCACAAGCAAGTAGAGTCTGTGGATGTTGTCGGTATGGAAGCAAAAACAAAATTGAGTTTTAGCTCTGTTTATTTCTGATTTTTTATCTTATTTATATAAAAATTTTTAACCTAGGTTTTTTACTTAAAACTAAAACATGTAAAACTAGGTTTTACATTGACCTATTTAAATATGATATTTTGTGTGTTCATAATTTAACATGATATCTATGAACTACATATTGATTTAATGACGATTACACTACAATACTAAGTTTATGTTTCTATTTCCACCCAGAAGGAGGCGTCAGAGACGCTACGAAGTATATATTCTTGAGCAGCATTTAAAATTGAGTCGAAAGTGCAAAATTTAAAAAATGTGTCTGTACAAAACTTTAGCTCAATATCTTAAAATTTACGTCCGTGAGAAATGAGTTTTAGTGTGACAATGTGACAACAACGGAAAAAACAAATGCTTTTTTAAATAAATTTTATGATCAGGGGTTTACTATTTTGATGGCATTTTCAGTTGATTGTATTTTCCTCTTGCCTATATGGAGTACTTTTATTTTAAATATATTTTGTTTTTATTGTTATAAGTGCGAAAATAAATTCCATATTTTTATGTTGTGTGCTTATCTGGATCACATAGCCAAAAATTCATGTGATGCGCTATATATGCACTTTGGCATTTTGTCAATTATGAGACAAAAAAATACGCTTCCGTTATTGTTGTTATATAATTACAATAAATAGTTTTTCCATGGTCCATGTCCACCTAGTACTGAAAGACATTTTTTGTGTGAAGTGGAGGCATATTTGCTATTTGTATCTCATCGATGAGTTGAGTTTATTTAAATATTGGTATCAAATTAAAATATTGCACTTTTTGCCAATAAAGGGCGTAGCTTTCGCCTGTTCTAAATAGGAAACTAACTGCATAAACTAAGAACGTCTGTACAATATGTTGCGGTTGTAAGCTTTTTATACACGGACACGCGGACATCTTTATATCAACTCAGAGTTTGCTGCTGATCAAGAATATATGTATATACTGCATGGGATATCTTAAGCATTCGTTTACTATGTTTGTTCTTCCGTTTGCAACACCCAGAAGGAGGCGTCAGAGACCTTACAAACTATATATATTCATGATCAGCCTCGAAAACTGAGTTGATTTAGATATGTATGTCCGCGTGTCCGTGTGTACGTCTATCTGTACATGCACTTTAATTTCTTGCATGCAAATCGCTATATAAAATAGGCAAAATCGGTCAAGAAGCACGCCCACAATCGACAAAAACCTATTTATCTTCCATAAAAATTGAGCTATAAACTCGAAATTTAGTATATATATGTATAACTATTTTGTTCACCGATGTATTATATCTGTTCTAGAAAAGGCTTTTAAATATTTCTTGAATCCCTCTCCAGAATGTTTATAGTTTATAGATTTTTGTTTTAATTTATACCCTGCACCACTTGTGGTAAATAACATATTAAGCCACACACAAAATTTGAATCGATTTAAGCATGTGCATCTGTCCGTCTGTCTGTCTATATAAAATTTTGCGCAATATGGTACAAGTAGACCCTACGGCCTAAAAATAGAACCTCATGTAAGGTCCTATTATAATTGAAGTTTTTATAAAATAAAAAATCACAATTTTTAATATTTTTTGACAAATTTTGATGAGGAATAGTTAATTAGCTTCATATTAAAACCCCTTTCCAGGATAACGATATATCTCAAAATGACTTAATGCCTCGCGGTTACTGATACAAGTAAATTAATTGAGGCATAATTTGTGGAACCAAGTTTGGTAAGGTTTTAAATGGTCGGCTTGCCCGACATATTAAAAATAAGATATGTATCTCTTCTGTAGAATAATTTCATTCAATGCGCAAATCGTATAAGCAATGCAAACATGTACATGCTTGCAGGGCCCCACCCTGATACGGATCATCGGCATAGGTGACTTTGTCCAAGGAATACGGGGTACATTGATAGGAAAAGCGATTCTCAAATGATCTAGAACTGTATTGTAGTGAAATGATCGTAATATTGCTAAGCAACATTACATGGGGCACGAACCCATGCTATTCGAATTGGAAGGCCTTCGGGTCGTATGTCCCACCAAAGACAGTTATTTGGTACCCCGGGTAGCTGGAAGCCCAAAAGGGGATGGCCCCTAGTGGAAGTATCGCGGGGGTTGTGGAACAGTTAGAGAGTATGGATACACCCTTGACTAAGGGGAAAATAAGTCAGCCTATTGATTGTATTTAGTAGTTGAAACCCCCTGGGGGGGAGGCGCGCGCTCTGGGCGATTAAAAAACCCCATTAATATGTCAAATTAAATCATATCGTTAGGTGTTGACTATAAAAATTGCATTAATGTACTTGCACATCAAGCAAGTGCTTTTGTCCAAATTTGTTGTATTGTATTTGTATAAAAATTTCGTATTACTCTTGAAGTACTGACCACGCCACTACTTAATTGCCATTATAAATTTTTTTACAATAATGCGCCTGACTGACTTATGCATTATGCGTGCCTGATAGATACAACATGCAACATACAACATAACATATGGGCGTAATGGTTGGTCTCCTAGAATTGGCGAACGTCTCATATAGTCCTTCTTTACTTGTTGGTTTAATTTTAGTATTTAAGTTTGAATGTGTGTGATTGGTTTTTATTTATATATTGTGTGTGTGTGTGTGTGTGTGTTGAACAGTATGTAGTTTATGTAGCAACAACTTATTGAATATAAAGTGACTTAAAATCAATACAAACAATATACACTTCTACTGAGGGTTACAAAAGGAAGTAGAGAGAGGGAGTATTATATATTAAAGAAAATAGATTTGAATAAAATGTGATTTGAAAATGGAATAAACACTCTTTTAAGATAAACAAATCGAAATTGGTGTAATTCAATAAATCTCTATAAAGAGAAAAAAGAAAAATATGTAAAGGTAAAGAGAGAGAGAGACTAAAAAATACATTCTCTATACGTGCTATCACTTAATATTAAAGATTTATCTTAACTTGGAATTTCTTCTTCGCTTTTTTTAGTTCATATTATTGTTCCTGTTTCGCGGGCTTTAGTGGTATTGATTGCGGTTATGGTCCTCTGTGCAGTGATCCCCATACGAATATTTGCCAAAATGGTGGCACTTGCAAGTAAGTGCATCATAAGATATTTTTATTATACCAAATTTAATATACAATAAAGCAGACTTGTACGATATTTTATACTTGACCAGTAACTCTACAAACCAAGACTAACAAAGAACAACTCAGATAAGTTTTGAAGGAAAATCAATAATTATTATGGTCCATTAGTGCCATATAACCAGTTGCCTTTTGCTGCAAAAACTTGAATGGCTTTGCAACTTTGACTAGAAATGAGCTTATGACAGACTATATTATCTGGGGTAGGAAATTCCCCAATTTGTAGGCGTAAGCTGTTGCTCTGCGCTTCAAATAGGGCACAATTGATAAACTCATATTCTATGCATTCCAATACTGCACAAAAATATGAATCACACGTCGTCATAATGTTTAAGTTATGTAGATATGTGGTGTCAACGTCCAGATAAGAGTTGTGTTAAGTAAAAATCGACCATGCTTGAAAAAGATCCACCTACTCATTCCAGCTATTAAACGATGTGGACATCTACATTTTCCGCGAGGCTCCATCTGAATTGCCACTCTTGGAGTACTCTGCTTCTGGCGAGTTGGAGTTTATTAACACCTTGTTCCTTCATACTTAGTGCATCCATCCATGTCCTTAAAAATGGCGTGGTCAAATAACATAGTCAGGTCCTTACATGTTGAATTAAAACTAAACATTTATGCACAGCATATTTTCATTGTTTTACAATTGTACGCCAAAGTATTCATTTAACTTAATAATACATTTCAAGTCTCACAAAACGAAACATATATTTTACATATTTTTATTTTTTTTTTATTTTTTGTGTAGTTTTTGCGTATTTGCCAAACAGATGGAAACTTACAGACGCACAAACAAACATGTTAAATTACCAATAAAATATTTTTAAATCACTTGGTTTGTTTGGTTACATAATGTACAGGTTTTCTCTTATGCGCTGTTATTTATTGCTTTTTCTTATCCGTTTTTATACCCTCAGCATAAGATGGGTGGTTTCCTAAATTTGTCATTCCATTTGCAACATTCTTCATTTGCGTCAAAAACTGAGTCGGTCCAGCTATGTATGTCCGTGCGTTGATGGCACTCTCAAATACGTAAATTTTGAGATATTGAGCTGAAATTTTATACAAAGACTTCTAGATTCTGCGCGCAGATTTCCACTTGAATAGGGCAAAACCGTAATAAACAAATAAATTACAAGCTGACATGAACATTGTATTTAAGAAGCTTTTAAGTATATGTTGAGGATGCGCATTAGATTAGACCTAAGCCAAACTTAATTTTTTTACTTGTTTTATTGGTGCTTACCTCAACAAAGTTTTTATTTACTAAACAGAACAAGTAGAAGAAGGCCACATTAGGCGTATGCTAAATATGGGATAACCACCATTATTAACCTCTACCAAATAACACAGGACTATATTACTGCTCCAACTAATAAGGAAATAATATCTTAAATTTATTTGAACAAAGTGCCATTGATATTTCCACGCACAAAATGTGCTTATCTTACACGAAAATGTACCCAAATGTACAAAGCGACTTCTTAGAAACGTAATAAGTGTGTATGCGTGTGCGTACACTTTCAGATCTATAGAAGGTCACTTACGTCAAATATTCTAAATAAACACCTAAGACATACTAACATCTATATATGGCCAATGGGCCTGAAATATTGTCCCATTTAAAAAGAATAAAAGTTTTCGTTCATATGCTAGCAAAGTTTTATTTGTGTAATTCTTATGGTTTGTCTGTTAAAAACAAGAACTCTTACAACTGTACCGTGGTTTCTGTAAAGTGTGGAAAGCGCTATGGACCAATTGAACCTGGTACCTGAATACAAAGTAATGATTTTTACTAAATTTTAGATCTACAGGTCTTATGATTCAGGAGTAATACGAAAGTACATTTTAAGTAGAATTTAATTTCAGAAGCCTCGTGGTACAAAAAATAAAATTGCTACACGTCTTCTTTTTAATATATCTTCTGAAAGGCTGGTCCAATTTCTTTTATAACTAATTTCGTTTTAGTTTTAAATCGGGGTTTACTAAACTGGATTCGAAATATATAGAATAGGTCAGCATGTACCGGTTTTGCCATTATTTTGAAACATACTGTTGACCTTGATAACGAATGTGTGTACTAAATTTTAGGTCCACATTTCAAAATTTTCGATACAGGGACAGACAAAAGGGCTAAATCGAACGCGCTATTGATGCTGATCAAGAATATATACATATACTTTTGGAGGTGTGGCCCGTCCCCTTTTGGTATTTACAAAAGTTTGACCAAAAACAATATACCCCTATATTTATTATGATGATGATACCCAAATATGTACACAATTGGGCATTGGGTCAATGCTTCTGTTCTGGAACGCAAACCAAGAATAAATTGTGTGCACGATATGTTCAACATAACGTACAATTGTTATTGCAGAACAAAACATAAACATTGTTATTTGTATAGTACAAATATCTCTGCGAATTATGGAAAAAAAAATTATGGAATATATTGCAACAATTATAACAAATATAACAAGAATTGGCAATCGAAATGGAAGAGAAATACGTAATGCACAATATAACATTTGAAGTATATATTACAAATTGATTCAAAAGCTGTAAGAGTGTTTGTCTGTCTGTCTGTATGTGTACCTGTCAATAATTATCGTTTGGATTCTTTTGTCTATGTGGCTTTAGATGATATTGAAAAGCTCTACCTTAACTCTGGACTAACAAAAATTTTAAATAACTTTTGCCACGTCTGTCAGTCAGTCTCTTCATATATTGGCCTGTCTCTATGTCTTCTCTTGCTGTTGTATTATTTAGTTCGCTTATGCGGGTGGATGTCTTTTGTTACTGCCCAATTATTCTATCTCTTTGTGTTCTTCTTCTTTTAATTAGGTTTTTGATAACTCCATTTTTATTAATATTAAGAAGTAATCATACAACAAGTAAAAAACTAATATTACCATATATACCCTCAATCACTGGACGTGGCAAATGTTTGTACTAAATATCAACGAACAAGTCGGACTTTGTGTTAAAAAAGGTATTTTGAAAATTGTGAGCGTATCTGACCACACCTAATTTATGCATATCGTTGAATGCTGTAATTATAAATGAGTATATCAAATTTCATACATACATTTGTGCGGTTATAGGAAATTTTGTCGATTTTAGGCGTGGCACTTGGCTAATTTCGTCCAATTTTAACAGGAAGGTATGTACGGATATTAGTAATGTCTGTACATTTAAGCTCAGTATACGTAGACAAACGTACGTATTTATCGACTCATGTTTTGATGCTGACCAAGATTATATGTTTGTATACATATTGTAGGGCTTCGGACGCCTCCTTTCGAATTGCAAATGGAATGAAAAACTTAGTATACTGCCATCCTATGTAAAGGGCACAAAAATATCCATTCATTTATGGTTTTAAATAATATCATATTTCACATAAAAATCCTATATTACATGGAATAATCATATATTTACAGAGCTCCATGATATATGAATATGAATAATTGAGTTGTAGCCAAATATGTTCAATAACACCATTAAAGCCATAAATGAAACTTTGGCCTCTGCTTACACTCTTCAAACACATAGTTTATGGAGATTTTTTAATAAAAATCATTTTAATTAAAACGCACTTGAATGCATACCTACTGCATACTACATTGAATTGAATTGATTGCTGCGTTCAGTGTGCGAACTTTGTTCAACATATTTATTTTATCATAAAATGGAACCGTTATATTATAATCAATAACGTTAACCGCAACAAATGTTAACAACATAAACATATTAATAGCCTTCGCCACAATAAAGAATATTGCTTCACATTGCAGTGGGCAGCTTATTATTGAAAGAGAGGACAAAGAAAAATTGCGAAATTGATTTATCTCGTTTTTTTAAGATTTAATCATTTCGCTTTATATTGAAGAGATGACATTTAATACACTTACTTTTTCCCTCATTAAAAAAAATTCAACAACTTAACAGTAAATAAAAATAGGATATTATACGATGTTTTCCACAAGCATTAAGTCACACTTTCACCCTTCCTCTGTCCCTCCTTTGCAGGCATATAGGTGATGCAGCTGTTACATGCCACTGTCCTGTCGGTTTTAAAGGCACTAAATGTGAAATACCGGACATAAGTGAAGAAACCATGGGTAAGTAACTTGACCACATTGCATTATTATTAAGTTATTGTCTTTTAATGCAGATTCGCGCGAAGTTGTTTTTAAAACAAATTGACAACAATTAAATTAAAATACACATTATTACGCAAGGTTGAGTAGATGTTTACAACACTCTTGTTCTGCAAGTATGTTCTACGCAAGTATGTGAAGGATGATGAAAAGGTTTTACGTTTGTAAAAATTTTAATTAAAAAACTCGAACCTTTCGCTAAGAATTTCAAAGCAGTTTTTTAAACAGTTGTAAAAATATGTAATGAAAAGTAGGTGTAACAAGGTGTCTTAAAATAAAAGAAGAAAAACAACTACATCTACAAAGAAGCGGTAGGCGTGGCAGGTACATAATTATGTCCTCTAATCTAAGGTACATGTATTACGTATAAGCTTGCAAGTCGAGTTTTACGCTGAGTACATACGGACTCAGTTTTTGGTGCTGGTCAAGAATATATGGGATTTCGGACACCTCCTTCTGAGTGCTGCAAATAGGATGACAAATTTCATTTTATGTGGAGGGTATAAATAAATATTAGTATTAAACAAATATAATATAGACAACATACGTTCCTTCTATTTCTGTATAATCGGGAAATAAGTGCTAAGAAGTTTCTAAATCGATTTTATATTGATATTTGTCAGTTTTTTCCATGTACTTATGGAATGTACGATCCATCTTGTCATTTCCCTTGATATTTATTTATTTGCTTACCTAAAGAACATAAACAGACATAAGGACGCATATAGTGCCAGCTCATCAATAATAATTGAAGTCATATTTTCAGTAGGCACTTCGTCAATCTTTTCTCCATTTTTTGACTCTTGCCATATGTAGTTACAAGGAAACATGTGCAGACATTTGGACAAATATTTAGTTATTGCAAGGAACGGTATTGAGTTATACTTTCGGGAGACATTTTTAAATGCAAAATCTCATGTTGTACTTGTAAACATTTGTATGCTCCTAATAAGTTACAGTGATGCTTGAAATATGAATTTTATCAAACAGGACAATGAGTTCCACACACACATATAAATAGCTTGCCCGACTCAGGATTTTGTGCTGAATCAATATATATATTTTTTCTTGTGTCTCAGACGTTGACAAAGTGATGTACGGTCCCGCTCTTGGGGTGGTGGGGTACAGATGCGTATACTTCCCAAAAACAATCATAAATATAACACAGACACCATTGAAGTGACAAACGTCATTTTACAGCTACTGCTTTAAGGTAAATTTAATAGCATTCTGTTAAAAGGGAAGGAGATGGAACGGCGATATATCACAAATTTACGGGCTTAGCAAACCATCAAACCACACGCACAAATACACGCAAACTTCTTCAAGGACTTCCAATAGCCAAAGAGTAAACGTAAATGTATTGGTTCGGACATAAGTGCAGCCATTAGTAATGGATGCTGTCGTAGTGTAGTAACAGTATAACAGTAAGAAAGCACGTGCTTAAGGTATTTGTAAAGAAGCGTAAGAAACTGCTTTCAACACTTTTATGAATGGATAAAAACATCGAGTTAGACTAGACTATGAGTGCAGTCATTGTGAGAAAAATACGTTTCTATATTTATATATATATATATACTGTTAAAGTAACATAATACATCTGCCTGCAAGATAAAGGGAAACACTAATAAGAACAAGTAAAATCTCAATGTGTAGCTAAGACCAAATCTTAGATACCCTCCACCATTTATGTGAATTAAGAATGCATATACAAACGTTCAACTCGATATCTCAGTGTTTGCAACCGTGAGAATGCCAACTGCAGATATACATAGATGCACATGTGTCCAGATCGATTTGGGTTTTGATTTTGATCAGAAATATAAATAATTTTTGAAGGGTCGCTGACGTGTTGCAAACAGAATGAAATGCTTATCTTATATTTATGTTACCGTCTTATGTGGAAAGTATAAAAATTGTATAGCTTTTCTCATCTTTTATTTTTAGGTAAGCCTAGTGAAACGTGGAGGTGTTTTTTTAAGAGGTTGCCGATTTAAAATTAAAAAAATAAGTAAGAAAACTAAATTTGGCTTAGGCCAAATCTTAAATATTATCCACCTCCACAACGGTGGGCGTGGAAAATATGTATATATTGAGCCCTCTAATAGTGTATGTCTTACGTATCAGCATGCAAGCCTACTTTTACGTTGAATATGGTTTTTTGTAAATTGTGGGCGTGTCATTTTTAGCACATCAGTCAATTGGATAACTATGTATACTTTAAGTTCCTAGGTCAACTTTTGTGGCAGATATAAAGAATTTGTTTACTGTGGGCGTGACTCTTATCCGAATACGCCCACTTTCAGCATATCGATGAAGCTAATATTTATAGGTGTACATATCAAATTTCAAGTTTATAGCTCAATTTTCGTGGCAGATAAATAAATTTTTGTGGATTGTGGGTATGACTTTTGAGCGATTTTGCCCATTTTAAATAGCGATCTGCGAAATATCTGTACTAAATTTCAGCTCAATATCTCAAAATTTACGACCGTGAGAGTGCCAACAACAGACTTACACACGGACATACATGTCTAAATGAACTCAGTTTTTGACGCTGATCAAGAATATATATACTTTGTAGGGTCTCTGACGCCTCTTTCTGGGTGTTGCAAACGGAAGAACACACTTAGTATACCCTCATCACTGAGGTATCCCTTCCACCTGTTACACATGTCATATAATGATGTAGCCAATTATTCGATTTTCTTTGGTAGATAATTTCTTGAAATTTAACATTTGAATATGGCATATGTCTACCACGACTAGTTTTCACAAAGTTATTCTGGAGGTCCAATTTTCCACCTGTTCGGCCAATCCGCATTGGCGACCCTGACAGCCCCGTATTAAAGACCATCTATTCTTTTTCGCTTTTTAAAACAATACATGTATTGTAAAAATGAACTAGAGATAAATCAAATAAATTTGTTTTAGATTTTTCGTACCATCAAAAACTTTCGTTTTTTGGTTTCACGTTCGGCGTTCAGGAAAAATCTCCTGAATTATACACCACCACTTTTACATTTGTAACATTTGAGGGAGTATTTCATCAATGACACGTTCAATATTAGTTTTCAAAGCGTCTATTGTTGCTGGTTTATCAGCATAAACCAATGACTTACGTATCTCCACAAGAAGTTACAAGTGGCATCAAATCGCATGAGCGCGGAGACCAATTCACCGGTCCATTTCTTGAAATAATGTTGTCATTAAAATGTACCTACAATAAATCGATTGTTTCAGTGGCAATATGGCAAGTGAGATCATTCTCTTGAAATGACTTTTCGTCCAGAACTATATGTTGAACATTTGACAACACAAATTCATTGATCATTGTTCTGCATCAATTTCCATTGACGGTAACGTTTCGTTCTTCCTCATTTTAAAAGAAATAAGGACCGATGATTCCAGTAATCCTTATTGAAAAAACACCCTATACAATGTTGTGTAAAAAATAAAGAAATAAATGACAATGACACAATCGCTAAAGGTGAAATATCCAAAGACAAATACCATTTAATTGCTTACTCATGTATAATGCTTGTAAGACCATTTTCCACACTGTTCATATCGGAACACAAGAAAGAAACAGTTTAAATTTTTCATAAAATAGACTTAATTGTCAATATTAGCGTATCTCTTACCATGTCTATCCGCTAGTCTATTAGCATCGTTATAGTTATAAACCAAACTTATGAGATATGTGAGTAGAAATCTTGCTTGTTTATATTAAAATAAAACAACAGTGACCGGCATTTGAAAGGGACCACCACCGAATATGACATAAAAAATATCTTCAAAACATCTTTTTAAATGAAAAATCATTCTATTTTATGTCCTTTTCTATAGGTTTGATGTCTGTCCAAGTTCTTATAATAAAAATGCTTAACAAGTTATTATAATTTTATTTAAAAAAAAGCATTTTCGGGTATGAAAAAAGCAAGTGGCGTAAAGATTTAATTAGATTATTCGTTAGTAATTTAGTAATTAATCAATAAGCGAACACATTTTTGGACACTTTTAAAGTGTGGAGGAAATAGAGAATGAATAAATATTAGTGGATAACGAAATTTTTATATGGTCGCTACCCTTAAATTTGTAAAATAGCGTTTTGTGGATAAGCCGTCTAAAAATGGTGTGGCCAAAAATGGTTTGTGGCTGCAGAGTATACGATGTGAAAGTGTTATAGTCGCTCAAGTGTAACCCTTCAGTAGCCTACACCAATATAAGTAGCACCATGTGCGCTATAATTTGTTGAGTGCTTTCAGAATATGCGACCATATAAAGTCACTTCGCGGAAAGATTTTATACGAATTCATTTACTCATTTTGAACTTAGCTAAATATAACAGCTAATTAAAGACTTAATATAAAATAATGTATTATCGTAAAAGTTACGCAGGAGCAACAACAACAACATCCGCAGCAACTCAGGACCAGGTTCATTCCTATAACTTTCATAGAAACTTATATATAATTAAGAATAGTATTATTAATTAAACAATATTAATAATACATTACACATTAATAGTGGAAGTTATATGTAATAAGTTTAAATTACGTAACAGAATGAAAGTTAGAAGTGTACCGAGTTATCGTAATACATGATCGAGGGAAATCCCGCAACCTTACGTTTCGAGTTAACAAATCTATAAAATGATTTAGAATCAAGAAGGAGCTTTCGCCTCATGTTAACGTAACAGTTATTTTTTAAAGTTAGAGTTGGAATAAATAATAAAGTCCTTAAGTACACCACTCCGTTGGTTTGTATAGTCTACTCTTTCTATTCCTTATCATTCGTAAATGTCTGTTGAACCATATCGGACAAATAGTATTAGATGCAGAAATTTTAAGTGGAACGGATAGCGAAATAGCGGAATAAAGGTAATTGTAAATAGTGTTAAAAGAGACATCAATAATATAATAGTTCAGATTTCAGGCGTTGTGATACAATAAGCTTCTAAATTTAGCATAATCAGTTTTACTAAATAGACGCAACGAACGGGGATCATTATATTTTGGCAAATCAGAGTGCAAAAATTATTGAAGATAAAGCAATAACGAGGGATAGTGAGTGTCCTCCGGTAATGAGAAAGATTCTGATTGTATAATACGTAAATTAGTATCAAAATAAAAGACCAAATCTAAGAGCCTATAATTAGAATTATGAATATGTTGAGTTAAAGAAGGACAAGATCATATATGGAATTAAAAAGATCATTATATAATGAAAGGACGAATAATGCATAATAAACACCAATTTCAATATTGAAGGACCATATGACACTAGCTAAATTAAAATCACAAAGCACAAGTAACTTATCGGTCGGTTTCAAACGGTTTAATACTTTTCTTATACATAAGAAATGTTCAAAGTAAATAGAAATGTCACTATCAGGTGGAATATAAGAGCATGTGATAAACAAGGAGGACGTTGGACACATACAAATTCAATGTTTAATGGGTCGATAGAATTGATTAAGATGGCAGAAAGCATTTTATTGCATTTATTATAAGCACGCCACCACGAATCCTAAGCAATCTATCACACCTGAAAACTTGAAAATTGGAACAGAAAATTTCCATATCATTGACCCATGGCTTAAGCCAGGTTTCAGTGAACACTACCACATGGTAATCACAATTCATTGACTTTAAAAAAATATTTGGTAATTTAGTATTAAGACCACGGACGTTCTGATACAATAGAGTAAGAGCATTGTTTAGTTTTTTGATTCTGATGGATTGTCAAGATTAATCGGACGACGAAACTTATTGCCCCACTTATTGCAATGTTCGCCGCTCTATACCGCACGCCGCTCTGCAACGCTCACCGCTCTTGCATCCTGCAACGCCGCTGTTCTTGTGTCTTGCATCGCCCTTGTACCGTTCATCGCTCTGCACCGTACACCGCACTTGTACCGCTCGCCGTTCTGCACCGCTCGCCGCTCGTACACCGCTCTTGTATCACTTGCCGCCCTGTAACGCTCGTCGCTCTGTGCCGCTCACCGCTTTTGTACTGCTCATCGCACTATACCATATGTCGCACTTGCACCGCTTGTTGCTCTTGAATCACATTTGTACCGCCCGCCGCTCTCTTACCGCTCACCGTAGCAGTATCGTTCTGCAGTAACACCGTGCCCCGTGCACCACAAGCCGTTACCGCACCATACTAAACGTCAAATCATTGAGGCAAATGTAATAAAATTGAGACGATTTTTGTCAATTGTGGGCGTAGATGTCGACCGATTTTGTTGCTTTTAAATAGAAGTATCCGTACATGTACATGAGTGTTTGAATAGTAGACACACTGACGTACATTGTCTAGATCGACTCAGATTTCGTGCTGATCAAAATCACATCTGAAGTCTTCTGCCTAATTATAACAGTGCAACTAACTAATTTTTTTATAAAAAAGTAATTTACTGAAAAATGGCAAACAAATGACGTAAGCAACTAATTTAAGTACCTTTATATTCTACCAAGTAAATGATGTTGAATCGTAACACTACAAAAAAGTACCAACATACTAAAGGAGGAAGGAGGTGTCGTTTTTTTCAGTTATCTTAATATATAAATGAATAAATATATGAAAAAGAAAAAGAATAAGAATAAAAAGATAAAGAACAAACGTATTATACAGATACAGTGAAATGATATTTTCTACCTCTACTCCTACGAGAAATCACAAATTCATTGCTCTTACAAAAGCAGTTGATTTTTGCAATATAATGTATCTTGTTATGCCCTCCTTATAGAAAGACGCTTTGCTTACTTTGCTATTCCCCTTATTGTAGTGTATATTTTTCCTGAACAGCATGATCAGCATGACCGTCTGTATATCTGTCTATCTTTTGATGGGATTCTCACTGTCGCTGATTTTAAGACATTGATCTGAAAAATTGAGAAATTTTCAGTTTCTGCACGTATTTAAATGAGTGTAATTGATTGAACAGCAAACATGTACCTACGACGTTAAAATTCGGCACATTTTTATATTTACTTATTTATATTTAGCCTTTTCAATATGTCAAAAAGATTGTTTAAAGATACATTTTACAGAATCCGATCAAGTGGAAGTTTATGATATATGTACGTACTATTATCACTACCATAGGGCGAAATACCGTACCTGCCACACCCACAATTTGTATGTATATGTGAAAGGTTTGCAATATTTGGCCTAAGCCCAGTTTAGTTGTTTCAGTTGATTCTCTATTACTCATGCATTAACTTTAACGTCCTGTCGATGTGAAGAGGGCAATCTCATATATCACATTATTTGAATGCACACTCATACTTAGACATTTTCGCTGCTTCATTGCACACATATTGTGCTTTTTCTGATTTTCCAGATATATTGATAAATTGTCCTCTTCAATTGATACATTTGTTGTTATCCTGTGTATTGAATGATATTTTATACACTTTACATTTCCTTGTAGTTGGTAAATATGTACTGTAGTGCGTTATATTGTTGTTATTATTATTTCTGTTTGTAAGTTTATTTATAAGAAGAAGAAATTATTTCCACTTTATATACCCTACACAGCCAGACAACGAAAGGTAGGGTCTTTTTTCGCTAATACTAAGCAAAGCAGGTGAAAATGTTATAGTCGGTGCAGCTTAATTATTTAATACCCTACACCGCTTACTTCCACAAAGTATGCTACAATTAGTTAAGTTGAATCGATAAACTTAACTCATTTCGTGAAATATCATTATATGGGTAGGGGTTCCAAAATGGTCCCAATCGATCCATTTTAAATAGTGTTCGTATTTAGAATATCCTTGTACAAAATTTTATCGAAATATATCAAAAAACCTGTGGCTTACGCACAAATTTTTATGGACAGACATGGGTAAATTGATTCAGATTTTGATTGATATAAGGTGGGTGTGGTATTTGCCATTTAGGAGTTACAAACATTTGTACAAATTTAATGCATCCTTTGCCACAAGTAGTGCAGGATATAATCATGGCATAAATTTTACTTATCTATGTTTGGGTTTTTTTTGCACCATTACATCCGAATAGTATAAGGTACTTCATGTTCGAGGTTAACCAAGCTGTGTTATTTTTTGTTTTTTCTGTTTGCTTTTCAAAAAAAAATTTACAACTGAGAGTATTGTATGTGAAAGTATTACTTACACACACGCAGGAAGTAAAGAATTGTAAAATAGAAAAAAATTACTTTCGATCTACAATATATTGAATTTGTTTAAACGTCGCCGAGTCAGACATGAAATATCATAACGGCTTCGACGATTTAACTTTAAAAATTTACTGCAATTTAATAAAAGTTTTGAACTAACAAGTGATAAGTAAAAAAAGTACATGTGGCTTAGACCAAATCTTAAATATGCTCCCCATCTACGTACACCATCTAATATATTATATATTCTTTAGCAAATCGAGTTTTTGTAAAGCGTGGACGTGTTTGTCATCGATGGGTGCGTGATTATAAATGTGTTTATAAAATTCATAGGTCAGTTTTTAAGGCAGATAAATAGGTTTTTGTCGATCCTGAGCCGAATTTGGCCAGAAAAAAGCGACGAATTGGAAAAATCTTCATCCACTGACCGATTTCAAAAAGTCACATTTTCGTATTCTACGGATAACAGATTTTGATTTTCAACGAATCGATATAAATAATGGAGTGACTGGGACTTACCTTTTAAGAGTTACAAACCTCAGCACAAATACAATGTACTTACCCTTACGCAGAGTGTAAAAATAATTAGAGTCTAGGTAATTTTACTGAAAAATTGATTCATTCTAAAAGTAAAGGAACAGAATCGGAAATCCTAGAGGTTTATGAACAAAAGAAAGCAATTTTATTGTAATTTACAATTTTATTCATTTTCTATTCATATTTTGTTTTTAGGTTGTACTGCCAATTCGTCAGCTGTCACTTGTCATCGTCAATGTGCGTTTAATCACACGCAAGATATATTTTCACCACTCCGGACCAGTAAGACATATGGTAAGAAAATACACTTTCGTTTAACAAATGCAATCAACTTTTACTATTCGCCCACGATTTTTCTGATTTTTCTGTATGTTACAGCTCGCTCGGGCAAGACGCGCTACGAAGTGACGATACGTTTAAGTACCAATTTAACTGCCTTCTATCGTCAACTCAACGCCAATGACAATGACAGTAAAAGAATCAACAATCAACTACACTTATCAGCAATGTTAGAGAAGCATGTAAGTACTAAATATTAACAAGTAAGAAAACTAAATTTGGCTTAGGCCAACTGAAAATCTACATACTAGGGGGTACGCGTGGGTGTGACAAATACACAATTACGCCTTCTAATAGTGTACGTATTATGTATCACTTCATTCAAGTCCAATTTTTCGCTATTAAATTATCCAACCAGACCCATATTGAAACATAGTGCGTGGATGCATGGGGTAATTAGAAATATGTCTACCAAATCTCAACTTAATAGCTCAATTTTTGTAGCAGATAAATAGATTTTTGTCGATTGTGGGCGTAGATCTTGACAGATTTTTCCCATTTTAAATAGAGATCTGCGTGCAGTAACTAAAGATTAATAGTAGCACCATGCCAAGTATCGTGCTATGGGTTATCCAGATATATAGGAAAAATACTAAAAAAATTGGTCTCCCCAGAGTACAACATCAAAAATTCACAGCAACTCAAAGAACAATTGAAAAACGTCAAACTGAGCAATTACGAAAAATTAGTATCTTTTGACGCGGTCTCCCTGTTCACCAACATACCTACACACGCAGTAATTAAAATTATTATGAAAAAATGGAACATCATAAGAACACACACAAATGTGACAAAATCTAAATTTTTGGATATCCTTAAATTCTCCCTTAATGATAACAACTACTTCATTTATGAAGATAAAACATACATACAAGTTAATGGAATCATCAGCACTGCTAAAAGTTTCATTCACAAGGTCCTTAACATCAGCGACGAGCAGTTCCACGATAGAAATATACCAATGATGAAAAATACATAACGGAAAAACAGCTTCCCAGAAAATTTAACCAATAATCTAATTAACAACACTATAAACAACATACAGAGATCACAACACACAACAGAACCCAACAAATATTTCATTATGACATATATTACCGGATTAACAGACAAAGATCACCTTAATGATCTTTTTAATAACAATAACAAAGAATAGTGTTCTCTCTATTTACTAATAACAAAACAAAAATTTGCACATCCCCGGACATACACGTCTTGATCGATTTATTTTTTGATGGTGATAAATAATATACATATATCTGAAATGTTCCGAATGGAATGACACTCTTACCCTCCACATAAGATGATAGATATGATTAATAAAGTCAAAACAAAAGGATACATTTTGTAGAAAATAGGAATAAATTGTACGTTTTTAACTCTTATGGAATCGCAAGAATCTTTTGCGAACAATTATATATATTAGCAAAAAACGTCATCATTCTAATCTTTCAACTTTCAACTTTCTGTATGATTTTACTTTAAGAATTTCCGTAACGGATTACTTACTCTTGCTCTGTTTTAGCTTCAATGCAATTTGTTACAGCTTCTACTACAAGTTCTTTTCTGCGTTTTCATTTAACAGTTACAATAGTTTTCATTACTATCGAAATTTTCTCCCCATTTCCTATCAAAATCATTGGTCTTCTTTCTTCTCTCTTCCTTCCTATTAAAGTCGTACTTTTCGTTAATTTTTTTTCCTTTTATTCATTGGAGTCACTTATTATTATAACAGAAATTTTAAAACACTTAAAACATGTAATTGATTTGTTAACTTAATTAAAGTTCGGCCAGTGGCTATGGTCTGCATACTACAAAAATAAAAAGTGCTCTTCAACACTTGTTAGCGTTTTTCATGCTTCACGACTTTCCTAAGTAAATGCACCAATGCTAGAGTGTTGTAGTGAAGAAGTAATGGCATGGCTAAGCAGTTGCAGAAGCGGTACGTTGTCGGAGTTGGTTCATAAAGCTGACAGAATAATTATTGCTGATTACCATATTTCATTATTTCAAAAAATTTATGAAATTTTTTCTTCCCATTTCGTAGTTCCTTCTGTTTAAATTGCAATCTGTTATTCATAATCCTACAACCTTGAGATTTTATATTTTTTATTTCTCTCCTTTTTCATATTCGTTCATTCTTTAATGTTAGTTTTATACTATAATTTGTTCTTGGTTAAATTATGGCCTTTTTTATATTTGTGTCGTATTAGGAATGGTTGGTTGCTATTAAATACATTTGCTGGCTTACAAAGGGAGCCACCGTTATTTGCCAGAAAGGCTTAACATTGAGCAATAGATGTAATAAAAAAATTATCAAATTTTTATATAAAACAGACTAAAAACATAGACACTTCCGAAATTATAATCTGTGCAAATAGATGGCGTGTTCCCTGCCACGCTGTTTTTAAATGGGTGCCATTTCCATGCCACTTGTATCGTTCTCGGGACACAATAGTTTCGAATTGAATTGATGTCTTAAATATAAATATTTAGTTTAAAATTGCTCCGCAGAAGAAAAAGCAAGTATATTAAAGTAAGTCAAATGTTACCTCGTGGGGTCTTTCGGGGGCTGCAAACGGAACAAACAAATTTACTAAATCATCACCATTAAGGTGATTAATTTTTGTAATTATATCCACATCATATATACATAGGAGTATAAATTACTTTATCAAAACGACACGTATATTCTGAAACAGCACCAAATACTGAGTCGATCTAGTAATGTCCATCTGTCCAGTGTGTGTGTTCTGTGATAACCACTGTCCTGGTCGCAAAAATTAATATATTGTTTTCACATTTGACAGATTGAAATTGGGCAAAATCGATCAAGCGACACCTTAGGGAAGAGGGTATATTCATTTTGATCATCCGTTTACAACACATCGAAGGAAGCCTCGGAGACCCCACAAACCATATATACTCTTAATCAGCATAAAAAGAGAAATCGTTTGAGAATGTCCGTCCATATGTCCGTGAGTCCGTCTGTTGTTGGCACTCTCACGGTCGTAATTTTTGAGATATCAAATTTAGACTTGGCACACTTATTTTTAGTTTAATTTCGCTGTATCCGTATTAAAATTGAGCAATATCGGTTAAGAGACACGCCCACAATAAACAAAAATCTCAACATACCTCGAAAAAATCTTTAAAAAATTATATACCGCACAACACTATGCCTATCAAGTTGAAATTTGATATATATATAAATGATACCGTTATCCAACACTATGCCAAAAATGTGCATGATTGAATAACGCAAACGCTATAGGCGTTAAGAAAAAAAACTATTTGCGTAAGTACAAGAAATAGTCATATACATAAATATGGCAATAGGAACTTATTTTTTAGAGGACTATTAAAGGTGGAGGGTATTTAAGCTTTGGTCTTAACCGAACTTCCCTATCTTGTTTTTACTTGTTTTCATTCAATTCTTTCGGCCGATGGATTATATACGGACATAGGGTATAAATATTTATACAAAGTGCATTTGCGTCCCTACTCACATTGACTTTTATACCATACACCTTAGTGATGAGGGTAGGCTAAGTTTGTTCTTTCATTTGCAACACCCAGAAGGAGGCGTCAGAGACCCTACAAAGTATATATATTCTTGATCAGCGTCAAAAACTGAGTTGATTTAGACATGTATGTCCGTGCGTCCGTCTGTTGTTGGCACTCTCACGGTCGTAAATTTTGAGATATTGAGCTGAAATTTAGTTCAGATATTTTCAAGTTTGCACAGAGATTTAAAATGGGCAAAATCGGTCAAAAGCCATGCCCACAATCCACAAAAATCTATTTATCTGCCACAAAAATTGAGCTATAAACTTGAAATTTGGTATTACATCTATAAATATTAGCTTCATCGATATGCTAAAAGTGGGCGTATTCGGATAACATACACGCCCACAATTTCTAAAAACCATATTAACTATAAAACTATACTCGCAAGCTGATGCGAAATAGATATACTATTAGAGGGCGTATTTAAGATATGGCCAGATGGTAATTATAGCAACTCTCTTATATGTTACCAGTATGTACCATAGTTTGAAAAGAGTTGTTCATTTATATTAGGAATGAATCGTTAAGATTTCACTTCTTTTTTAATTCATTTCATTTTAAACTTTTGATTCTTGAATCATTTTGTATCTTTTATTGACTTTAGTTCGACGGATTTTAATTCGTTTTTTCTATGAAAAAGACTTAATTCATATTTTTTTATTCAAAGTATTTCTTTTAAGAATAGTAAACGAATTATAATTTATTAAATGGAACAATGGTGGGTCTGGCATTTGCCGCTTAGAAATTACAAAAACAATGTAAACTACATACAGTAAAACTTCGTAGAGTGGGGTGGAAGAAGAAAATCATTTTAATGATTTATTATTAAAAAAAAAAATAAGTAATTCGAAAGTCATTCGGTTTTGCACTTATGTGTAATTTTATTTTGAACAAACTTTTAACACTTTGACTAACAATTTACAATATTGTGAATATTGCAGAATAATTAATAATTCATGGTTTTAGAGCATGTCTCCTACTTCACATAATTAAAAATGCTTCTTTCCCAAACACTTAGCGCCATTTCCTTTTATCTTTCGTAACATATTACATTCGAATTTTAGCATTCGTTGGATTGTGTATGCGTATGAACTATTTATGGGACAAAATTTTGTGTTAAATGAAGATTCTCATCATCATTCACACTATTCCTACCACTGCCCGTAGACGAAGTAATATTTCTTAGAACATTGCGAACCGCACCGGGTGTACGCTCCAATGAATTGGACCATGAAGTACGCACAGAACGTGTTGTGGGCTGCGCCGATGCTGTTGTTGACGTTTCATTATTATTCTTGTTATTATTAGTACTATTATTGTTGTTGCTGTTACTATTATTGGTCATAGTGCTTTCCATTATTGTCGGCATATGCTGCTGCCTATCATTGCTGCTCCCATCTTCCACTTGACCAATGTTTTGTTGTTCCGTGAGTGGTGTATACGTGGGTGTACGCTCGTTTATGTGAAAATTATGTGCAGAACGGGACGTGGGACGCCAGCGATTTAGTTTTAAAGATGATTTACGGCCACCTTTAGCAATTTCGTTTGTTTTAATTGGCATTAGTTGTTGTTGTTGTTCCAATAAATTGGTTACAAGTTTGTCTAAAGCTTGTAAATCAACTTTTTTAGAGCCCCTCATAGAATTGAAGCGGCTCAGGCCAGTTTTAGGAGTGTTAGTTGAACCGATACATGTAGCATCATGAAAATTTGTAAGACCCGCCAATTTAGCCAAACGTTGAGTTAACTAGAAATAGAAAATAAAAAAAATTAAATTTAGAAAGAAATATCCATCTTTCAAGAACATCAGCAATTAAATGAATATACAAGTAAAAAATCTAAAATTGGCTTAGAGTTCACATCTAAAGCACCGTCCACATCTACGATTAAATCGTGGGCGCAGCAGGTACCAACTTCAACTTAAAAGTTGAATTCTGTGCCAAATACGTTTTTTATTTTAATTGTGGGGGTCACCTGTGCCATCTGAATATATCCGATTTCGCACATAGATAGTTGGGCTAATTATTCATATATTGTATATGTGTACTAAATTTCAGCTCGATGTCCCAATGGTGCATACTAAGTTTATGAACGTTTACAACATCCACAACGAGACACTTTGAAAAGAACGTATATTCTTGGTCAGCATTAAAATCTTAATCGATATTGAGCTGAAAAGAAAGATTTGGACACACACTCACAATTTTTAAAAAACCTGAAAACATGCAGAATCCCACGTAAAAGTTGATACGTACTACATATACTATGAAAGAGTGAAATCAGCTACCTGCCACGCCCACATTTTGTATATAGATGTGGACGGTATTTAAAATTTAGGTGAAGACAAATTTAGTTTTTTTAATCATTTATGCCAAAAGATTTTTATTACTTTCGACTCTTTTAACCTTTGGTCCTAACCAACGAAAACTTTTTAAATCATCATTTAAAGCCGATATTTGTTGTCCTCTTTTGTTTCGAGTTTTTGTTTTAACTAACTAAAATATAAATCATTGTGATAATGCTCTTTTAGGCCCAGCAAGCAACTACAGCTAGTCTTTTGTGACTTTTAACTAGCAGTCCTCATACTGCATATATTGTACTTTTGCCGTCCTTCGTTTCTAACACACACCATTAATTTCGGTCAATGCAGCTTACGGCTGAATAAAATTCAGTACAAAGCTACGGACATCAAAAGAAAATAAAAGATTTTTCGAAAATGAGAGATATCTCTACCTTTCTACTTGATTTATAATTTTACATTGCCTTTAGTCTTTGGATTCACATCTATTGTCTTTAAAGCCTTTGAACAGTTTTAATTCTTTGGAAACACACATTGAATACCGCATATTGCCCTTTGTACAATTGCATAGTTTTGGAAAAGAAGATTTTGATTTGATTTTTGTGAACGAGAGGAGAAACACTTTTATTAAATATAATTATTGTCCGATATAGAAATGACAAATAGTTATTGTGATAAAATAAAGAGGATTATAACTAGCTACCTAAAATGCTTGCTAAGGAAAGCCTTAGAGGCTGTATTAAATAGAAATTATGTCCACTTAACTTACCTCTCCGGCTGCATTACTTGAATAACTCATATGTTTCACTTTTTTGAATGTTACGTCATCCTGGGCCTCTCGCAAAGCCTGCTCCAGAACACTGTCTAATTCAGCATTTCGCTTTTCATCCATAAAACCACTAATGGAAATTGAATTATTTAAAATTTTTACCATTATTTACCATAATGCTCGTTAATAATATTATATTGCTAATCAACGATCTGGATTACCGGTTATTTGTAGTATATTTATGTATGCAGGAATGAACTTTTCATCCATGGCATTATAAAATATTGCCTCTAAACAAATATTTAAAGTTGTACCACATAATATTTGTGTGTGTGTTATGCAATGAAAAAAAAAACAAGAAGTAAAAAATCCCTGTGGTATGTAGAAATGCAACTGTGTAAAAGTTCCCCATATTCGTATTGTATATTATTATGAATATAAATGAATATGTTACAGTCGGTTACACTCGATCATATAATACCCTATACTACTTACTTCCACAAATTATGCTACAATTAGTTTAGTTGCATCTGCAAGGGCGAGGCATTGTCGTATAAGTCATTTATGGAACTTATTTAGGGGGTTCTCTAAAAATAGTCCAATCTGGTTCAACACGATTAACTTGTCAATACGATCAATATGATTTGAATTTCATCAAAATATATCAAAAACCTGTAACCTGTAGCTTACGCACAAATATAAATTAACAATACAGATACAGAAATGGACATGATTAAATCAATTCAGGGAGTTATTCTGGATTAAATCGGTATAATTGAAGGTGGTCATCCTTATAAGCTTAATATATGCTGTACCAAAAGTGGTGCAGAGTATAAACATAATAGGGTAGCGATGCTGACAAAGATAATGTTGTTGATGTTGATGATGTTGATGATGTTGATGATGATGCTGATGATAGGTGAGGGGGTAAACGTTGTAAAAGAAAATACAAACAATTACGACAACAATAGTGTAGCAATCAATAACTTGACAAAGAAAGAAAATACGACTGTTATGTGTATAATACCCACAGAATTATGGCACATCACAATGAACATGGGTGGTAGGTAAATAATTTCAGTAGTTGTGACAACTACTTAAGGGAATACAGTTCGTAAGCAATCATAGATGAAGATGGAGTATAGCTACTCATGGTGTAATGTATAATGTGGTTGTCAATTGTAAAGGTACAAATGTGACTTTATTTAATATTGTTTATTACAACATCAACATTATCGTTTATTTGATTCTGTTCATGTGAAATAATTAGCGGCAATGTATTATTGGTTACAATTTGAATAAAGCGTTCAATGAAATCTTTCAATTAATCCAAAATGAATGTGTAAAAACGTTTCCAACTTCCCCTTTCATGTAAACCCATCGATTTAGAATAACTTTGGGAATCTATTTGATTGTTGACTTCCATTGTATAACATGAAATTTAGCTCAGCCTCCGTATGGCAGATTATCAATAGCACGTAAAAGGTCAGATGTCACTTGTACCTGCACCTTCATATATTTTATGTGTATTTTATCTACATATTTATGTCAACATTATATCATTTTCACATTTGTTTAGGTGTGATTGGAATCTCTAAAGAGTACGTTGCGTTGTTTGTGAAATTGTACAAAATCATTTGTTTGTTTTTTCGAATTTGTATGTGTAAGCAAATTATGCGGTCGTTGTGTGTGATTTACCTAAAATAGTTGATCTGGGTAAAAGGATCCCTCTAAAAACATTTGCACCATTGGCTGAAGATGAATTTAACGCTTTTACGGGTATCTTTATTATAGTTGATGTTCATGAGTTGAATAAAAAATATACCAAGAAGTTGCGCAACATGGATCCATTCAGAAACTAAATAAATTTCCCCTCAACGGCTAAATATGGGATAAAAGTGTTTGCAAAGTACACACCTGTTGGTAGGTAAAATTTATACCGATGTTGGTAAAAATGAGGTGAATAATGGAGAAGCTGGAGGGAAAATTAAGAAAAATATTTGTTTATTATCTATCAGTGCATGTTTTGCAAACATGAAACCTTGGGTATCGTTGCGAAAAACAAACTTCTTGGTCTAATAAAAATGGATCTTTAAAAACTTGATATACACTATATAGTAAAGAATCTGGATATCTATTTAAAACCAGTAGGCCTAGAAAGTAGCTAATTAGCTTCTATAGTTTATGTAGTTTGTGCAGCAATGCACAAATCGGATTTTACGTTAAACAAGCTTTTTTGTAAATTGTGGGCATTAGTCATATCCACCTATTTTTGGCACATTGACATATAAGTTTAGCTTAGGCTAGTTATTCAATAAATATTTCTATGAAATTTAAAAAATTTTTGTGAATGATGTCCAGATATTTATTTATTGAGAGCGTTGCTGTTGGGGATTTTCACCAAATCACAATGAAGTATTTACAAAATCTCAGCTCAATATCTTTATGGCTGTGAGAGCTTTACTACAGACACACGGACGCACATTTCTAAATCGACAGATACACTAATCAAGAATGCGTATATATTGTAGGGTCTCTGAAAATATGCTTTACCGCCCATCTGATGTGAAGCATAACAATCTACCCTTTAATATAATTTCGCTTAACCACCACATAACTTTTCGCATTTAGAAATAATTCACGATTCTCTATACATCATAGAACATGGCCGCATGATATAAACTTTTCAAAAATTTTTACATGACTAAGGCTACGAATATTTTGGTATCTATTAATTTTTTGGTTGTATTTGTATTCTTCTTTTCTTTTATTAATGCTTTTATTATACTACTTTACTTACCTTAACAGTTTTTCTCGGAAGCCTTCACCATTCTTATTATCACCTGCCTCGCCTTTGCGTCTCATTGTTGAACGATTAGTTTTTCTCACAGTGCGTAAATCAGTTTCCCAGAAGCTACGACACATGATTAAATGAATTTCAAAGAAAAACAGGAAAGGAAAAATAAAGACTTAAGGCTATATTATATATTATAGAAGGCATTTGCCTCGCTAAGTACTGTATTTGCTGTGTTTAACAATTTCTTTATAACTCTATATATTTGCCTAAAAGTTTGCTATGAAAGGTGGAAAATAATGAAAATGTTCAAATACTCAAATCATTTATAAGTTTTATTTTGCTTCTTCGCTAGTTTTGAATCTCAGTTCTTGAGTACGTACAGTTCTCTAAAACAAACTTAGCCAACTGGGCCACGGAATATTCGGCCATTCGAATCATTCATAAGTAATATGATATAGACTCTAATAAAATTCTCGAAGCTTTGTTGTATGCTATGGAAAATCTTTCCTTTCCATCAGATCAGAAGAGCATAAAAAGTTTCAAGTTTTAAAGCATTTTCACCGACAACAAAAAACCAATAAAAAGTATTCATTTCAAAGTAAATGCTTATAGTTTATTTTAATGTGAAAAGCAGAAGGAAATAGAAGGCCACTTGTGCATTGTATGTTTTTATACACTCCACCTTGAGGAAGAGGTTATATTAATTTTGATCATCCGTTTACAACACATCGAAGACCCCACAAACCATATATATTCTTAATCAAAATGAAAAGAGAATTCGTTTGAGAATGTCCGTCCGTGTGTCCGTGTGTTTTTGGCACTCTCACGGTCGTAATTTTTGAGATATCAAATTTAGACTTGGCAAACTTATTTATAGTTTAATTTCGCTGTTTCGTATGGAAATTGAGAAAAATCGGTTAATAGACACGCCCACAATAAACAAAAATCTCAACATACCTCGAAAAAATTGTATCTTTAAAATATCATATATCGCACAATACTATGCCTATCAAGTTGAAATTTGGTATAAATATAAGTAGTACCGTTATCCAACACTGTGTCAAAAATGAGCGTGATTGATTAACACAAACGCTTTATTATTATATTATTTTCATTAAATTCTAACCTATCTATGAATTTTTTAAGTAAGTTTAGACCATAAGTTGCAAGAGGGATTATTCTTGAAGATTCGTAAATAAATGCATTGGAGAAGCGCTTTGTTTTAGTTTCAAAATTTTTCCCAATACATTGTCTCAAAATCTTGCATTCAAACCCTTCTAACTCCATCATAACCGTAGGTGATATGGAGAACCACATTGGAAAGGCACATAGGAGGACGGGACTAATTGTTGTCTTGTAAATCAATAACTTAGTTTTGTTTGGGAGATATGCATTACAAAAGTCTACCGAAGGAACCCCTAATACGATAAGCCTTTTTTAGTAAGTAAGACTTTAGCAAGAGAAAATTTTGAATCAAAGGTGATATTTGAGTATTTTTTGGTTCAGTTTATCGAAAGCAGTCCGCAAAACTTTTTTCATTTCTGACAAAACTTGAAGATATGGTATTTCTTACAATATTATTAGCCGTAACAACAGTTTTTTTAGCGAAAAGAACAGCATTTTTTTTAAGATCTAAATATTTTTTAGAAGCCGAACAACCCCTCCAATCTTCAGGATGGCCATGTGACTTACAATTAACACAATAAACGCTTGTTTTTTCTTCACTTAAAAGTTGACATGCGCCCGGGGCATGACTCTTCTCACATTTAACACAAGCGAATCCTCTATTACAGTTACGAGAGAAGTGACCCCATTATTGGCATCGCCAACACCGTATTTCTCTCTGATTTGATCTTGGCGCCTCCCAAGAGACAACTTGGTCAAGGATAAATTTTAATTGACACACTTCTGTTGGGTACTTATTAGGCAACAGAGTAACCAGAAATAAACTAATTTCGAAGTTTTTCTTTTTAGAAAATGGAATCACAAGTTTCGTACCAGATTTAACAGTGTCTGGCAAAAGATTATCAATTTCATTTTTAATGTCATTAATAACTGTTTTGTAATATAGTTCTCTCAGAACAATAGTTTTACATTTTAATTCTTTTGGAGTAAAAAAATAAGAATCAATATTATTTTCTTTTAAAAGTGCCATCATTTCTGAATGAGCACTAGCGTCAGATAAATATAACTTACTTTAAAAACGAGATTTGTTGACAATTTTAAAAATAATTCCCTTAGCATTTAACTGCTCTCTTAAATGATGAATATTAACATTATAAATGAAAATAGGTGGACAAAAATCACTTTCCTTTTTTTTTTTTTCTTTTCACCCGGTTCTTGATTTGGCGTTTGAGATGAATCGTTAGTAGCATTAAGTTCAAATTCTAATTCTCTCAGAATTGCAAATCTATTTTTACTGCAAGAATTTTTACTATTATCATTAAGGCCCGACAAATCTACTTGAATATGTGGACGCTTCCTTTTAGGAGACGTTTCATTTGATATTATAGATGGTGGTTGTTTCAAATTATAATAATAATAAATTTTTATATTTTTAATAATTTTTATTAAAATTTTATTTTCAATAATGATAGAGAAATTATAAATTGTTGTATTTTTAATTGTTGACGTAAAACTCTAATCTTCCTTTTTTTATATTTATTAAAAATTGAAAACATGTAGATACCCTACATCACTCCCCCTCCGAGAGATTTTAAGCTTAATAAATTAAATGTTACAGGTTTCTTGTTAGTTTTAGTGGTGGTGTTTGTGTTGGTGATAGGTGTTTCAATAATGGCTGGTTTAAGTCTATCAATAGAAATTGTTTTAATTATCAATCAGGACTATGAAAAATTTGGGCTCTTTTTCGACGACTTAAAATGGACCGTCGAAAGTTTGTTGAAGATTACTTTTATTTATGCAGACGAACTTGCAATCTTTCAATTGCTTCGACATAAATATCCCAGTATTAGGATTATTATGATGACTGATGGACGATCGATCATTTTTAAAATGTTCTTTGAGATTATCCAAAACCTCTAAGCAACTGGCACTAGATCCTTGAGTTAAGAGCTCAGCAGGTAAACGTAAATTCTGTCCGTAAACCATTTCAGCGGGAGTGGCCGAAATATCTTGTTTATTAGTTGATCTTAAACCAAGGAGCACAATCGGTAACTTATCAAACCATTTGTTTGTATCATTTTTAGCCGTGAGAGAGACCTTAAGTTGTCTATGGAAACGTTCAATCATTCCGTTTGACTGTGGATTATATGGGGAAGTGACAATCCTATGACAACCAAGAAACCTGGACAACTCAGAATATAATTTTGAAGTAAACTGTGTTCCCTGATCGCTAGTTACCTCTAATGGAACACCGAAGCAAGAGATATAATTATTGAAAAATGTTTGACTTATAGTTTTTGAATTAATATCCCTTAATGGATAAATTTCGGGCCATCTAGTAAATCTATTAATGATAGTTAAAAGGTAGCGGTGACCCTTGGAAGGAGGTAAAGGACCTACCAAATCTATATGGATGTGTTCAAATATGCCCTTGGGTATAGGAATTGGAGAAACAGGTGATTTAGTATGACGGTTGATTTTAGATTTTTGGCATTGACTGGACCAGGTATTGAGTTCTTTACTCATACCAGGCCAAAAATATGTTGCGCTAATGAGTCTTCTTTTAGCTTTTGTACCAGGGTGTGATATATTATGTAATTTTTCAAATATAATTTTCCTCAGACTGGGAGGTACATATGGTCTTAGACATGTCCCTGACATTTCGCAGACAATTTCAAAATTAAGTACGGGAATTTTGTAAAGTTTTAAATTGCTGTTCGACTTGAGAAGAGAATTTTTTAATTCGGCGTCATTTTCTTGTTCCTTATATAGAACTTTCATATTTAAATCAGTACAATGAAGTGCGTCAATTTCAAAAGTTCTAGAAAAGGTGTCTGCCACAATGTTTGCGCCTCCTCGTATGTACTGTATGTCATTAGGAAATTGAGAGATATATTCTAGATGCCGCGTCTATAATAATTAAATAATTTAAACTTTTTTTTTGAATAATTTTTAATTTAAATTTAAATTATAATTATAAAGATTTGGGAAACAATGAAACGTTTCGTTTTGATTATTTACTTTTGGATGAAAAATTGTGAAATTTTTTTTTTAATGAAAAATTTTGAAAATTGGTTTTTTTTTGTGTTATTTTTTTTTTTTTGAAATCTTTGATTTTTCTTATGAAAAATATCCATATATATATACGAGTATATGTCAATATCCTTTTTATGACATATACTTTTATGTATGCAAACTTACATATATATATTCCGAATGCACACACCTATATTCTCCTTATCAATGTAGACGTTTCTCCGTTGATTTATCCGTTCTTGATTTATAACTGTTGTTGTTATTATTATTGCTGCAATTGCCGTTGTTGTTGTTGTTTTCGTCGTTATTGTTGTTTGTGTTGTTATAGTTGTTATTGTTCTTCCGCTATTATTATTATTGTTACTGC
Organism: Crataerina pallida; assembly: GCA_949710015.1. Classification (NCBI taxonomy): domain Eukaryota; kingdom Metazoa; phylum Arthropoda; class Insecta; order Diptera; family Hippoboscidae; genus Crataerina; species Crataerina pallida. The sequence continues at coordinate 23,223,756 of OX453289.1, read as the reverse complement.
TGATGCGTTGTCGCTGCCGCTAGTTATTGAAACTAGAACTTTTTTTTTTTGGGGTATAAATTTATTGATATTGAAAATGGTACGATCGCAGGATCGCCAATTATAGATGGTGGTTGTTTCAAATTATAATAATAATCAATTTTTACGTTTTCTCTTTCTTGCTGATTTGAAGAGAAAACCGCAGCCATCATAGCTTGATGCAGAGGAATCTTATTAGTATGCATAATCCCTTGGACTTGGGGCGGAGTGTGGGTTTCGGACGTTCAAGTCTGTGGAAATTTTCCACATATATTAAAATATGAAAAAAAATTTTTTTTTGTTTTTGTTTGTTTGTTTTATTTATTTAAATTTATTTTTGAAAATTGAAGAAATTATGTGAGCAGATACATGCCGGACATGAAGGTTAGTGGACGTGCAATAGGATACATCAGAACTATCCCCCATTCATAATTATATTGAACATATTAATGCAAGTTTGTGATAACAATTATTTAGGTTTGAATAATTTCCAATTAAAGCGGCTTCAAGGAAGATTAATAGGTGCGTATTGACGGGAAGGGGCCACTGAATTCTTCTTGTAGAAAGACTGAGTAATACCTCCATTCAAGAGTTATGAGTTAAGAGTATGAAGAAATTGAAAGAAAAGAATTGATTTTGATTTGGAATTTTCTAAATCTATGACATACGCGTAGCAATTTGTGATCAGTAAAATTTATATATATAAATATATATATATAAATTGATATATAAATTGACGGACGGTGGAAGTTTGCCTTGAGCTATCAAGCAGTATAGACATAATAATTTCAATTTTCAAAAGTAAATTAATCAATTTTTAATAAAAAGAAAATATTCTAAAATATAATTATTTTGGATTAATTTCCAAATATGGATTATGGGGAACAAAAAAGGAATTAAAGGTTGCCTTCTTAACAATAAATATCTGTCGATTAAAACAAAATTATTTATTAATAATTATAATAAAATTAGTAATGCCTTTCCAATTTGGTTCAGTATTTCTCCGTTAGTAATGAAAGAAATAGATGTTTTAGAGAGAAATATTCTAAGAAGTTGCATAGGAAAAAACTGTAAAAACTTTAATAAGCGATATTCAAATAAATACATATATGAAAATGCAAACATAATTCCAATTTCGTTCCACTGCCTTAATTTGCTGGAAAAATTCGTTAATCGGTTATCTTCTCACGATAACGAATTATTGCAACGAATTTTTCATCCTCAATCCGATTTTAGTTGGTCTAACACTTTGTATTTATCACCAGTTGGTGTTAAACATGAATCCATTTCGTTTAATCTTTCGTCAACATTAATGCCATGTTTTTACAAACAGTCATACCCCAATACCCATAGAGGTTAATCACATACGACTCGTACATGTAAAATATTTGTAAAATTTTTAATTAATATTATTTTTATTATTACTTTTTTCCTCTTTTTTTATTAAACTTAATCTCACAATTCCTTATGTAAGGGCCGGGAGCAAGTCTGTTACTCTTTTATGTTTATATAATATGTAACATAACTCTTTAACTTTAAGTTATGTAAATAGCACGAAGCTGTATAAACATTCTGCCATTAAAATAATATACTATAGTTTTAAGTACTCTTATATTATGCTATTAATTTGTTATTTTCTTCATACTTTTATAATGTTTTACAATAAGAAAGTCTCAATAAACTTAAACTTAAACTTAAACTTGACGGACGGTGACTGTATACATTAAACTTTTCTGTACGTTTAGTTAAGTCGGCTAGCTTCAGCAAAATCTTTCTGCAAAATCTTTCTGCGTTTGTTTAAAAAGTTTAAAATTATTAAGATCACTTTGCATACAGTTTACGCTAGACCAAGGGAACGTAGTGATATGGTTAAATTGTATCCTAGTAAACCCTCTTACCTAGAATGTGCTGCTTACCTAGCACCTGTGGGGTCGCCATTTGAACAATTTGTGCAACAACAATCCTGGTGTCACCAAGTGTATGCAATTGCTCAAAAATATTCAAATCCACGGCAAAAGCAATAACAACCAATGTATGTAGAACAGTAAATTTGGGACGCCGCAAAAACTCCCCTATACATATATACTCAAACAGGACTTTTAACACAATTGATTCCATAATTAAAAACTGTTTGGCGACACAGCAAACAACAAAGAAGAAATCGGGGCATCTACGGCACATATATAAGAGAACATAAAGCAATGTTATCCTAAACACAGCCCTAAATGAATCTGTACACGGCTAAAATTATAACAATTCGCAATTAGTAATTACACGAATACACGAATAATTAGGAACGATTCACACAATACCAATTATTATTAACGATATTAATATTTATAACTTAGCCAAACCTTTTAGCATAGGAAATTTTATTGATACCGATGCGAATGTTGCCAGACTGTTATATAGATTGATAGTTAACGATTTTTAAATGTATATGTTTTCCATTATTGCGTTGCCTTGGTCCTCCCAAAATATATAAATATTTCAGGGCTAAATTTTTTAACATTTCATGCAAATAATCAAATAATTCATTATCAATATTTAAAACGAAAACTCACCCCAATCACTAATATTATGTTGCACTCCTATTAAAATACTTACAGCAAAGTGTTTTCTCTCGCTTTATGAAATCATTTGGCCTTGCAAAACTTTATGAAGTTTTAAAGAACCCCATTTCAACCTTGAATAATTTTTTGGGTCGGATGAACAAAAAATGTTTTTTCTTCTTTTAAATATTTTATCAATTTGTTATAGCTTTCAACAAGTTTCCGTCTATATTATAAATATATAATGTCTTCACAAGATTGTGTGTGTGCAAAAGTTTTCCTTTTTTGTTCCACTTTCATATAAACTTGTAGAGAATATGAGGAATAAATATTGATTTTACTCTAATCTCATTGATAGTCGAGCAAAGTGAGCAGTAAACTAACTGAGGAAAAAAGACTTTCACTCCATTATGTTACCAAACTAAGCGTATAACACTATCCTCCAAGGAGATCAACAAATTTTTTTAAACATATTTCTCAAGTTCACAAGTTTTGCAGGTATGTATATTGAGATGGCACAAATAAGAAAAGGAAATTGCATTTTGCAGTAATGGGGAAATAATAAAAAATGGGGCTGCACCTTAAATTGAAATGTCTTACTAGGTAATTTAAATAAAGTACCAGTATAAAGTTATTTTCACCTATCTTTGTTTCTTACGCCCTCCACATAAGATGAGGGGTGTACTATGTTTGTCATACCGCATGCAAATAACAAAAGGAAGCTGCAGGCTTCAGCCTCAAATACTGAGTCGATCTAATCTTGTTTGCGCGTATGTTTGTTTCTGAAATATTCACGGTCACAAAAATGAGATGTTAAGCAGAAGTTTGCTATACGCATTCTTAGTTTATGCAGACAGTTTCCTAAAATGGGAAAAACCGGTCAACTGCCACACCCATAATTAATAAAAATCCCATAATTAGCAAAAATCCACCCATAATTAGCAAAAATCTTGCTATAAAATTAAACTTCGTTTCATTACCTAGTGCATATAAATATGGAAGGTGTACAAGATAGTGCCTAAAGCAATTATATATCACATATGTAGTTATTTTACTTGATAAATATTTACTTATTTATGTATAAAAACAAATTTGAATTTGTTATTAATGGTAGTTCCAGTGAGTGTTATCTCTCTTTAACTTAACTAATCCGAGTGTAACAATTGCTTTAACAATTCTTGAGCTTTACTTTAATCCTAGATCTTTAATAAAGTGTAAGTGGTCGTGATGGGTAAATGTAGTACCAAGTCATATATATATTGCCTCTCTTCTGTAGAGGGTTTAACTAGACATTGTCTCATTAATTTTTACATCCTTCAAATCTTAGTGGGTGGCGCCTTTGGCGTTATATTGGTTATTAATCAACAGTTAAGAATAACAAGTAAAAATACTAAATTTGGCTATGGTAATATCTTAAATATCCTCGACCTCTACATACAAGTACGCCTGGTAAGTGCCTGATTACGCCCTGTAATAATGTAAGTACATAATGCGTATCAGTTTACAAAACAGATTCTTCGAAATATAAGGGTTTTTGTAAATGGTGGAAGTGCCCGTTATCCACACACTCGATGGATCCTCTAATTATGAGCGTACTAAAGCACAACTTCATTTTACTAAAACCTCTTTAAACACATGTAAAACCCTCGTAACACATACTACATCAAAAAATTACAAAAACCTCTGGTCCTTTCAAATGGAAAAACAGATATGAAGTATACCCCCACCACTAGGGTGGAGGGTATAAAACTTAAAATATACAATAAGTAATTAAAACAAAACAATCCATCTCTAATATTGAAAGAATGAAACAGACTTGTAATATTTAAGAAATAATCAGTTAAATAAATATAAATATAAATTTTAAAATATCATTCCAATCAATACCTTTCTAAATTATATGAAAATCAAATATCTTATCTACTATTTAATCTCTTACATATTAAAATATTGTATGAAATGTAACTGCCTACGCTTAAGTTGATTTAATAATAATAGTCTGTATTTAGACTGCCATTTATTATCTTAACGATTTCTTTTTTAATCCTTTAAGCCTTAAATGTATATTAAGCTTCAAAACATATACGGGTTTTGTTTTGCTTTTTTTTAAGTAAACTTTCATTGCCTCTTATGATGTCTTAAATACTTATATGAACGTTACGTACAGTTTTGAAACGAGAAAAGAAATATAGTTTTTTGTATTTGGTCTTTTAGGGATATGTAATAGATAGAATATCATAAGGAAATAGTTCTCTGCAGGCCAAACCATTAATCTTAAAACATGATGGCAAATAGAGATCTTTTACGAAACATATAAGAAATATTTCTTCAATTCATTCCGCTTTAGGATTGTATGTAATTGACATCTATTTATGAAACCGTAAACAATCATTGTATAACTACCTCAGCTAATGAATATAAACTCAACTTAAACAAGTGAAAATATTATAGTCAGTTAAGTCCGATCATTTAATACTCTACACCTCTTAGTTCTTCAAATTATGCTACAATCAGTTAAGTTGCCTCTACATGTATCATTTCATCATTATCTTTATCATCATCATCATCATTACTAGCCGATTACAACGTATGTAGGTCTCTGGCGTGTTGCAAAAGGGAACGCCACGCGCTTCGGTCTTGGGCGCATCTTCTCCCGTTTTATATACCAAGTACTTGCAGGGCATAAAACACTTGGTCCTCCCCACTTAGTTTCGGTCTGCCTCTTGCACGACGTTCTTTCGGTTCCTGTCGAATACCATCCTAGATGGAGCACTTTCCTCCATACGGCTGACATGACCTAGCCATCGCAGACGTTGAATCTTTATGCGACGAACTATGTCAATGTCGGCGTAAAGCTCGTACAGCGCAAGATTCGTTCTGATTCAGAACTCACCGCCAACGCGTACAGGACCAAAGACCTTCCGGAGAATTTTTCTCTCGAACACGCCTAGAAGAGTCTCATCATTTTGTGTTAGCGTCCATGCTTCTGCGCCATAAAGGAGCACGGAGACGATGAGGGTCTTATAGAGTATAAGTTTTGTCGTACGAGAGAGGACTTTGCTGTTAAACTGCTTACTTAGCCCAAAGTAATACCTGTTAGTAGACATAATTCTTCTTTTTATCGTCATGCTGATGTTATTGGAGATATTTACGGCTGTACTTAGGTAGACAAATTCCTTGACTACCTCGAAGTTATATCGGTCACAACATGCAAGGTATCCAGGGTGCCGCTAATCCCTGGATGTTGAGACCATATACTTTGTTTTGTCCTCGTTCACCGCTAGACCCATTTTCAGCGTTTCTTTCTCAATTCTTGCAAATGCTGAGGTAACATCCCGTGCTTTCCGACTAATGATATCAATATCATCAGCATACGCGAGAGCCATGACACTTTTATTGAAAATTGTGCCACTAATATTATATATATCCGCAACACTTTTTTCATGCTGATGTTGAAAAAAGTACACGAAAGATTGTGGGAGAAATCCGTTCCTATTTTGACTGAGGACCTGGAGGAGGTCACTCAAAGTCTTATCAGCTTAGTGGGGATACCCAACTCAGATGTGGTAGCAAACAATTTCGTGCATATGAGAGAATCGGATGCGGCTTTATAATCGACAAAAAGGTGGTGGGTGTCAATTTGTTTTACTTGGGTTTTTTACAGAATCTGACGTAACGTAAATATCTGATCAACAGTAGATCGACCAGATCTGAATCCACACTGATAGTTGCCTATCAGTTGGATGGTAACCGGACTCAAGCGGTTACATATTATTCCAGATATTCTTTTAAATGCGACAGAAAGTAGACTTATACCACGGCACTTTGACGGGTGGTGTTGGCAGTATTTAAACGGGCACGGACCTTGGCTGCAACCAGGCAGTGATCCGGATCGATGTTGGCGTCCCTGATCACATGCACATCCATGACACTAGAAGCATGACGTTTATTTACATTTATCATAACATGGTCAATTTTACTTTTGACTGTTCGAATTGATCGGTAAAATTGTAGGTAAGTGTGGCATTTTCCATTTAAGAGTTGAAAATATCCACACAAATATACCCTCTTACCACACGTGGTATAGGATATAATGAAAATGTTGCTCCTTATGCTACAAAATATTTTTTAATTCCCACCTAAATGTATATATATTATACTTGTTTAATAAAATTTTAAAACTAAATAAAGGTGCCTTAACAATGCGATTAATTGTTTGAATGACCAACTTACCGTTTCAAATCTGGACTGGCCGTATAAGGGGCCGATACTTCTTTAATTTTTAATACAATAATTGCTGTAATGAAAATACAAATCACGTTGATTACTGTAAGCAAACATGAAACGATGCCATTAATCAAAAATTCAGTGGGTAAATAATCCGTATATAAGAACGGATAACTGGATGTTTCATTATACGATTCCCCTCTAAGGTGTGGAATACGTGTGCCAGGATATATTAACCAAATGCAGGCCAAAGCCCAAAATAATCCCTACAAATAAAGAATAAAGAGTTGTTAATAAAACATATAATCAAAGCATATTTATCTAAAATCACAATTGAGTGTTCTTTATATATTGTTTTGTCTTCTTGCCACTTATGTAGCTTGTATAGAAAAAAAAACAGAAGAGCCACTACTTTGTCACCGGGTTTAGAAACTAGTTGTTAGCTTGTTTAAACATGCAACAATAACGTTAAAATCACTTAATCTTGGTAAATCTGGTTAAAGTTAAGATAAGCCTTGCTGTATGTACTGAATAGAATAAGAACATGATGACTAAGTGAAAATGTTGTAGTTTGTCAATTCCGCCCATTTAATACCTTAAACCACTTAGGTCCACAAATTATTGCAATTAATTTAGTTGTATCAGTAAACGCGAGGCATTGTCACATAAGTCACTTCGTGTTCTTAAAATGGTTGATTGAGTCCAAATTTAGAAATTAAATATTAGCGATTTTTCACCATATTAACACTTTCATTAAAATAGGGTTACATATGAGTAGTGGTTCTAAAAATAGTCCATTCGTAATAGAGGTTTTCTTTGGACGGAATTCCATCGAAATATCTCAAAAAATGGTACCTGTAGCTTGCGCGCAAATTTATATGGAGAGACAAACGGACAGAAGGACTTGGTTAAATTAATTCAGATTGTGATTCTTAATTGATCGGTATATTTGGTGGTGGGTGGATGTGTTACAAACAGATGCACAAACTTAATATACCCTTTGCCACAAATGGTGCACGCTGTAAAAACCATAATAATATATAACTAAATTTGTTCCATATAAAGTGGCGGACACTAAAAAAAGGTCAAACACTTTTGCTGTTTGTTTCAATGTTCTGAGAATAAATCACTAGTAAGAGGAAAGAATAGTAAAAAGCCGTTCAGCTATAAATGAGTTTGCCTTCTTTGGCACCATTACCTGTTATATATGTGGTTTTTATTTTGCCTTTTGATTAATCTAGAGATGTTTTTCTTTCTTTTTTTTTTTTTTTTTTTTTGTTAAACGCACTGAATACATTTGTTGTGGTAATGGTTTTTTAATTTTATGCTCTTTTTTTACAATTATTTCCAGTTAATAACAGACACAGATAACACTTGCATTTAAGTTGCTGCAACTATGTACATTTCTGTATAGCTGTACATTTCTGTATAGCAATTTACATTAAGCAAGCACTTATGTGTATGGGGTACAGTGAAAATCCAGATTTTAATATGATTGAAGCAGGAGTTAATCGTAATGCGTTATCCGAACATGCCTATTTTTGGTACACCGATGGATGCCGTAATTAATCTACCCGTCGTAGAGACTCTATTAGACGTTTGTAGGGAATTAAGCGTCCCTTGGTCGACTGTCAACAAATAGATCTTCCAACTTCGGACAGCCTGTTGCCCATGGGTAGGTATCCCATTTTTGTTATGTTTGCTAAAAGGTAGTTAGTGATCCCTGGAATCTTAATATAAATTGCTTTTCACATAATAATTTTGCCCCGTGATCATTGGACGAAGCACCTATGGCGGTACTCCGTTTCAGGGCATGGCCCATAAAACAAGTTGTATCATAAATAGATTCTAAATAGTTCATACAGTATAGAGACATTTGTAAAAACTTACTAGACTCTTTGCCACCAGGGGCCAACATGAAAAAACATTTCGAACACTTAAACTTTCGAAGCAACCAATATGCTCACAATGCAATTTGTTTTTTTTATTCTCTACATAACATGTGGGGTATACTAAGTTTGTCATACCGTTTGCAACACCCAAAAGAAGGCGTCAGAGACCCTACAAAGAATGTATATTCTTAATCAGCATCAAAAACAGAGTCGATTTAGACATGTGTGTCCGTGTATCTCTGTGTGTCCGTTTATCGTTGGCACTCTCACAGTCGTAAAATTTTAAGACTTTAAGCTATTGAGAAGATATTGAGAAATTTAGTACTTTCGGATTTGCACGCAGATCGGTTTATAAAATGGGCAAATTCGAGCAAAGCCCACGCCCACAATCGACAGATGAAATATATAATAAAGACGTCCACAATGTACAAAAAACCATACCCAAGGTGTTGCAAACTGATACTTACCACATACACTATTAGAGAGCGTAATATATATGTCTGCCACGCCCACTGCTTTAGAGGGTATTTAAGATTTAGCAGAAGCCAATTTTAATTTTTTTTTCTTGTTTTTTGTTAAAATCTCATATAGTTTCAATTCCCCAACTTTGACTGCCTTTATTCTCACTAATCTAAAATACGTAAATTTCCATTATGTTCTAAAAAATATTACTCAATGTAACCTCTTGATGCCTTCCACCTCAGTGATAAGGTAGCTCCGTTTGCAAGGACGCTGCGAACACTACAGTATGTCTATGTATTCTTGAAAACGAATAAAATCTGAATCGATCTAGCCATATGAGGGTGCGGGTGGATGTATTTGAAATTGTAATTTTATACAAATACTCTAATGCATGTCACTAGGTACGAAATCGGTAAACAGCCATGCCCCTAATCGACATAAAATTATACATGAACCACATAAATTCGCCTATGACGTTGCCATTCGGTACATATAGAAACTTTTTCTTCTACTTCTTTACACGTCCATTGTAATTTACTGAAACTGTTATCTATAACACCTGAAACCTGAAGCTGTGCTAGAAATATTTTAAAAACTATTTGAATATTTAAATAAAACGAAATTTTTGAAATGAAAAAACATTTATTTTGTTTTTTCGAGTTTTTAAACAAATTTTATAGTTTATGAAATATTTTGCATGAACATTAAACACTAAGATAACAAATTTTTGAAACTTACACAATTTACAACCGGCGGCAATAGAGAAGCAGATATGGCCACACCAATAAGTGGACCAGCAGACCCTTGTAATAGTGCCACGGCCACACCAGTACCCGAAGTTAAAGCCCACAATATACCCATCCACAGTGAACGAGCATTACCCCTGCAATTAATAAAATGAAATAAAATACATAAATGTACAAGTGTACGTATGTGTTGTATATTTATACGAGGCAATGAAGGATTCATTTAATTGATCATAGCATTCCTTTTTAGAAAATTTTCCACATATAAAATTAAATTATAATGGTGTCCCAAAAGCGGCTGCATTCGTTATATAAAAAATCCTTTCTTTTAATTTATTAAAAATTTTTTTTTTGTATTGTGACAATTTCATTGCGGAAAAAGTGGAAAAAGAATTGTTTCTCTTTTTATACTCTCTGTGGCCTATACTATTTATTAAGTTTTTGTAGATGTTGGTAACTCCTAAACGGCTTTTATTATACAGATCGATTTAGAACGGAAATCTGATTTGATTTAACCATATCCGTCTGTCTTTTGCATGTCCACGTAAATTTGTGGGCAAGACTTTTAGGATAGTGTAATAAAATTACTGTTAAAAATGGTATAAATTGGACCATTTTTATAACCCCTCCACATATAACGTTCTTCTTTAAAATAAGTCTTTATATGGCAAAAAGTCGCAACTTCTAATATTTTTTGCAAAACTCTGGTGAAGTTTAGTTAATTAGCTTAATAATTAAACGTACCGAATTTGGACCAGTTAGAACCACTTTTAGAACCTCTCTCCTTATAATGATATTTCACAAAGTTGCTTTCATATGACAAGGACTCAATTAAACATGTAAATTGTAACATAATCTGGGAACTAAGTTGTCGGGCTTGACCGAATGTAGCATTTACACTTACTTTTTTACTCATTGACTCAAGACACAGAATAAAACACAAATTCATTTGAAAAATGTAATTTCATCCATAGAAAGATTTGCATATATTTTATATGTGGCTTCTACATATATTTGTGTTAAATATATGTATCTCCATCTGTGTGCCTTATTATTTACGCATATAAAAATTCCACCACAATCCCACAATCACACGCAATAGTTGACGCATACATAGTTGGAGTATTACAGAGTAAATGTATACGATGTGTGATGTAAAGGAATTATATAGTAACGCTTTTGGTGAAAGGCGCAAAAAAGTGAAAAAAAAACAAGAACTTTTATATCTGATGCTTGGTTTAATGATGGTTGTGTCTGGATGGATTTTCAGGCTTATTCACAGGCATTTATAGATACAACTATGAGTACGAGTGTTGTTTGTTTGAGTGAGTGCGAGAGAGAGAGAGAGAGAGAGAGAAGGACACATTGGCTCCCATGCAATTTATATCAACCAAAAATAACATACATACATTCACATTCGCATATTATATAAGCTTCTGCCATTCAGGCAAACAGTCCTATTGGAGCCAGTTTGTCTCAGTGTTGCTTAAATTATATATCTTGGCTGTTTGTACGTGCGCGTGTGTGTATCTTTCTATATATATTGTAGTCTCAATTTTTTCTTCTTCCTCATGCAATACCGTGTTCACCCCTTTGTTACCATTGCATACGCTTCTTTTATATGTTGAATGGCATTTGTGTGCTGTTGACATGTGTTGTAAACTTGTTTATTTTGTTACTATTTGTTGGGTTTACTTCATATGCATTGCATTGTGTAAATGTATAACGTCGTCGCCGTTGTTTTTGTTGTTTTTATACGTTATAATTCGGTAGATGTCAAGTCTTAGGTATTATTTTTATACTTAATTTCTTTCTTCCATTTATGATTTATGGTTTATATTTATGCGGCTTAATGTCATTAAATATTTGATAATACGTATACCTCTATATACACAGATTATATACAATTGTCATTGCTGATGACAAGTTCCCATTTTGTGTTCGCTAGTTAACGTTGAGTTTATGTTATTGCTTGGTGGGATTTTAAAGCACATTACACGGATTATGATATTTCATGCTTTATTATCACAAACATCATCTTCTTGTTGCAATCGTATAACAAAACCGAAACATACTCGTATGAGCTAAATAATGTTGACGCTAATCGTCTTTTGTCCCACTAGCAGTAATCTCTCACTTTACCTTCTATTTACACATAACACATGTATTTTCTAGCAAGTTTAGCCGAAACGAGTAAAGAAACTAAGTTTAGCTTGGGCCAAATCCTAAATCTCCACATCTATATACGAACCGTGGGCGCGGCAAGTACCTGAATTATACCGCTTAAAACGCTATGTAACTCCTAAACCGCAAATGCCACACCCACCTTCAGACATACTGATCGATTCAGAATCAAAATCTGAATCAATTTAACTATGACCGTCTTGGGAGAAGGGGTCTGTATGTCCGTCTGTGTGTTTATATATATTTCTTAGATATTTGAATTTGACTGTCATCATGACCTAAAGGAAAATTTTAGTTTAATTAGGACATCTCGCTCCTACTCGGCCTATTCTGTTGCCTATAGAGCCTTTCTCACCACAAAGATTTATAAGAAGTGACTTATATGACATTGATCCGATATGTATTATAAACATATCATATCATAGCATAGTATAAGAGTTTAAATGAAGTGGTAGTCGGTAATAAATGGTCGGACTTGAACCCCCTGATATTTGCTTCTTTAACTTCCACTTTAGCTAAATTTTGCGAATATATTTTAGCAAAGTTCTTTTCATATGGTTTTAAAACAACTTTATTTATTTAATTATATTATATGGAGTCCACGCTTAAGTTAAGTTAAGAGTCCACACTTACTACATACGTATATTTAAGGAGGCGGCATCTGTTTGTGTCTAAAACCTGAAAAAATCTGATTAGAGCTGAGTTATTATTATAATAATAACATAATCTACAAATTGCGACTTAACGTCAAGTGTACATTAAAGGTATACTAAAGTAATCAACAACACAAAAAAGTTCCCAGCAAAGAGTCCATAGTTAGAAATATGGTTTAATAAAAATCTAAAAAGAAAGATAAGTACAATGCTATGACAATCATAGCAATCGCGAATGACAATAATAATAGATAATAAGAATGATGACAATGACGACGTCGTTATGATGATGATGATGACATCAATTGTAAATAATCTCAAATGATATAAATGGCCAGAAGAACACAATTAAATTTGACTCGGAGTAAATGATGAATTACAATAGTTAAAAGTAAACCAAGTGAAAAACATAAATTTGGCTTAAGTACCCACCACCGATTCACACAACCCTTCCTAGGAGTACATGCTAATGTTAAAATTTTCTGAGTAATATGAAAAAATTATTAATTATTATCAGCTGTTGATACTGACCAATACTGTCCAATACTGACACTTATTTAAATTAGGCAAATTTAACCAAGCAATTTGCAAATTCGTAGCTACAAAAATTAAACTATAAAGCGAGAGCGCGTCCGCCGATGTGCTAAAGATGGGCAGTGAAGAAAAATAGGCACGTTTACAATTGATGAAAAACTTTATGGCATAAAACACATAATGTATAACATGCTTCATAAAGTTACGGTTTACGTGCAAACATTGAGGCTATCCAAGATTTGGATTATAGCATATTAGTTGTTGTGTTGTTTCTTGATTTTTTCAACTTTTCACAATCTTTTTCATTTTTATTTTATATAATTAAATGGCTAAATGGCAGAGAGGACAGAGAAGAAGCAATTCACAGCAATTTTTTCATTTCAAAAGCTTTTCTTGTTTTTATACGCTTCACATAGTATTGGAGTTATACTAAGTTTATCATTTAATTTGCAACATTCAGAAGACGGCGTCAGAGGTCCTCCAAATATATATATCCTTAATCAAGATAAAATTAAGTCGTTCCGTTTGTGTGTCTATCCCTTTTTAGTCACAGCCGAATACTTTAAGATATTGAGCTGAAATTTTGTACATATAACATACTCCTAATTTTTGCACGCAGAAGCCTATTGATTATGCAAAATCGGTCAAGAGCCACGACCACTATCGACAAAAATCTATTTATCTATCACAAAGACTGACACTACGTTTACACTGACTAGGTTATCGCGGTTGAGAGGGTCACCTCCTTAACCACATTGACTTTTGGATGGTTACCCATATAAAATTTAACAATCTAATTAGAGTGGTTAGCAGATAACCACGTAGTTAACGACCTTAAACTTCAATGTAACTCTGAAAAAGTACCAAAAATACAACTCTTAACGATAAAACTTCTCTGATATGTTAAATAATGACTGTTGTCACAAATAAATAAAATAAATGATTTCGTTTAAAATTGAAGAAAATGTCATATATAAAATAAATTAAAAATGCTGATTTTTTTTTAATGCTAAATCAAATATTTTTTTTTTGCTTCTCAATATTGCAAAAAGCAATATTTTTATTAGCAATTGTATACAAAATTGTATTAAAATATTTTCCATATTTATAAAAGTAATAAACGTCATAACATAAAATATCAGAGTTGTAATCATATCAGTGTAAACGTACGTAGTTAGGTAACGTGTTAACTCGAACAATCCCGCCAATGTAAACGGAGTGTTATTATTGTGCGTTAAATGTTGCTTAACTGAGTGCATTACCTTCTACTTAGAAATTAAACGCGCTAAAGTGAACATTTACATATCCTTTTAATGGATCACTAAACTTTACCTAGTTCCCATTCTTGTGAAACCAAATGCACACAAGCTCACGCAAATAAAACATGTGCAATATCGACCTTTGTTAAGCAACACTTTTTATACCCTCCACATAAGATGGGGTATACTAAGTTTGTTCTTCCGTTTGCAAGAGCAAAGGTGGAGTCGTCAGAGACCCTACAAAGTATAAATATTCTTGATCACTATCAAAAACTTAGTCGATCTAGACGTGTATGTCCGTGTATATCTACGTTGTTGGAATTCTGTTGGAAATTGTCGCAATTTTAAAATGGACAAAATCGATCAAAAGCTACGCCCACAAATTACGTAAATCTAATTATATGCCACACAAATTGACCTTTGAACCTGAAATTTGGTGCACATATTTAAGGTTATTCCATCCATCGATGTTCCAAAAATGGGTATGGTCAGATAACATACACGCCCACAACTTACAAAAAACCATACACACCATTTTCGACTTGCAAGCTGATACGTAATACATACACTATTAGAGGGCGTTATCATATACGTGTCATGTCCACTATTGTAGATGTGCAGGGTATTTACGATTTGGCCTGAGCCAAATTTATTGTCCTTCACGGTTAAAAACAGAGTTATACGGATAGGCAGGAGGATAAATCAATTCTATTTTTCGAAATAAATATTTCTATTTTTCGTTTATAACATGTAATATATATAAGTATATATAATTTGTGAAAGTGTGTAAAATTGTCCTACATACGCGCACACTTTTACTGTATATAATAAATTTGATAGTTTTCTTTTTCTAATCTCATTGTTATAGATGTATGTGAGATATTGACATTTTGTGTTGCTAATGGACAAAGGCGGAAGATATCCTAGACTTGGCGCACGTTTACTTGTTGTTTATTTAACTTTAATTTCAAGATTTTCTTAATGAAAAAATTTACTAACCTGCCTCTCATTTCTTCCGTTGGCCAATCACCACTGCCCCAAGGCATTTCTGTAGTACCCAAAATCAGCCCAAATATAAAACCAAATAAACAAGATATAAACATGCCCAATGCCAAAGAAATGAAGCCAACACGCTGTAAAAATGAGAAGAAAACAATATATATATGTATAATGTACAATGTATAAAACAAATGGAAATGTAGTTATCAGAATTTAAAATAATTCATTTTTCATTTCTATTTTATTCAAAATGCTCGATTTGATTTATGGTTTTTTTTAAAAAGGATGTTAATCCCTTTTATTGTACTCGCTGCCTTAACTGTATGTAATAATTTATTAAGCATTTAGCTCACTGGTTCTTAACCGATGTTCCGCGATTTTATTACAAGTGTTCCGTGAAATTGTGAAAACGTGAATTTAGTGCAAGTTGCGCGCTATAGTTATTTTTACTGTAATAATAACCGTTTTAATTTAATAAGAATAATAATAAACTAAAATTTTTTTTGTATATCTATAAAGTCGGATAAAGGACGCACCCACAAGAAACAAAAATCTCTATATCTGGCACTAAATTTGACTTAGACGTCGGTTAACAGTTGCGTCCACAATCGACGTAATAGTACATACCTGCCGCCTATGAATTTGAAATTTGGTGAACTTTTTAAGGTTAGCGATGTACCAAAAATGGACATAGTCGTATAACAGACACGCCCACAATTTACAAAGAAATACATTCAACATACATACTATTAGAAGACGCAATATATATATATATATATTTGCCATGCCCACTGTTGTGGAGGTGGAGGGTATTGTTTATTCCAATACCGGGACAACTAAACGTACTACACACTACACCCTTTAAACACTCGAGAGTAAAATTTTTGTAAATTGTTAGCATATCTAACATTTGACTATACCCCATCGATAATGTAAAAAAAATTTTGTGATTACATGAATGGCATATTTAGTAACATTTCAAATTATTGTCTGATATAAAGCTGTTTTGATTTTTTTTAAATATTTATAAATTATATTTATGCCCTTAGGGATAAGAAGGTATTTGAGCGGACACAAATGCCACAGGCACTTTCTCGGAGACCCCACATCTCAAAAATTAAGGTATCAAATTGCCAACAACAGACGGACGCACGGCACACGTCTCAATCGATTTCTCTTTTCATGCTGATTAAGAATATTTTGTTTGGTTTAGTTTGTGGGGTCTCCGAGGCTTTCTTCGATGTGTTGCAAACGGATGATCAAAATGAATATACCCTCTTCACTAAGGTGCAGGGTATAAATAGAAAATGAAATCACATTTTGAATTGAACTGAATTTTGACTTAACATTATCATAAATCAGAAAGAATATTGAATAGTTCCTTCTTAAATTTCCAGGTGTCAGTTAAAAATGAAGCGAAATAGGTACGGATTTCTAAAGGCATATCACGTTGATAAAAAATTAACGTTAACGATGAGGAAATGGAATTTATTTATGCCTCTGTGATCGTGGAAATTCAATTTTTTTAATAAATATTTCGGTTCATTAAGAAAAATAATTTTATTCAGCAAGAGTTCTAAATTTAAATAAATTATCTAATGTCATTCCATATAATTTGTTTTTGTATGCAGTTAAATTGTCGCGTCGTTTTAGCTTAAATACATATCTAATGATGGAGTTGTGAGTACATTATATTTTATTTAAGTAAAATTTATTTAAATACGTTACTCGCTAGCGTTCACAATAATTACTGATTGCTTGCTGTATGTTCATGCTGCTATTTATACAGCAAGCAGGTAAACTAACCGGGTAAATTAACATGGGATTTTCCTAACATAAGAATACATGGATATCATTAGAAATGCCTGCCACGTTGTCTGCAACATATGTCTTCAATATATGTACGCAATATGTATATTGTGTCTGTCATATTACTCCCCCCTAGCTGAAGAATGTAGCCTAAGTCGTACCGTTCTGCCCCTCCTGGTTGTGTATGCATTGGGTTGTAGGTTTACGTTACTACTTTGACTTGTCGTTAGATGGGGCTCTTTATTAATTACGAATGCTGGTTTAAGGCGATTTATTGAGGTATAGGTCTGCCTACCCTTGACATATTTCTGGTTGCGTGATACCACTTTAAAGGATCCTTCGTACGGAGCTTTCAAGGGGCGACGCACTGTGTCATTACGGACGAAAACGTTCGGTGAGCTGAATAACTCCTGTTGGGCGAACGGTACTTATTTAGCATAGTTAGATGCCGAAATTGGCCTAAATTGTTGCATGTAGGCCCGTAATTTTTGGATAAATATCTCTTCGTTTATGTTGTCTGCGTTGCTAGGTTGCAGAAACTCGCCTGGTAGCCTCGTTGTTGCGTCAAACATAAGTTCGGCCGGTGATGCCTTAATATCCTCTTTGTAAGTTGCATGAAATCCCAGGAGGATAAGTGGCAGCACATCGACCCATTTCTCCGTTTTATGGCATTTGATGCTAGTTTTGAACATTCTCTGCTATCTTTCGATCATACCGTTTGCAGCTGGATGGTATGCGCAGCTGGATGGTGTGCCGTTATGGAATGCGATTTTCCTCCAAGGAATTGTTATCCATGGTCGTACCTTTCCTGTACTTACGTCGCACACTACTTCAGCGGATGTACCAGAAATGTTAAAGGTTTTGAAATTTAGGTTGGTACTGTTGTTATTTATATATTGTTTTAGCTCTTAGTCGGTCTTTTGGCTATCTGCTAATTGTGCGCAGTCGATAAATGTATGGCTTCAATACGTGAGAGTGCGTCCGCAACAGTATTCTGCTTAACAGGTAGGTATCGAATATCCGTGGTAAATTGGCTGAGGAAGTCCAAATGGCGCGTTTCACGAGGTGACGATTTATCGGATTGTTGTACGAAAGCAAACTGCAGTGGTTTGTGGTCCGCATAAATGAAAATCTTCTGGCCTTCTAACATATCCTAAATCTTTTTATGACTTTGTGAATTTAAAAAAGAAATGTAGCGCTTACCCACCGTCAATGAAGTTTAATAATATTGAGTCCTGTAATGATAATGCAATTGCTGATTTGTTTGCCGACTTTTTTCAGTCAGTGTATGTATCAAACAATGTGCAGACTATTAATCATAACAATACCGTGCATTCAAATAATATTAGTTTCAACTCAATTGACAGTGATACTGTCTATAAAAATATGATAGCATTAGCTGATAAATACAAGCCGGGTCCAGACGGAGTGCCGAATTGTATATTGAAAAATTGTGCTTTATTCTTGTACCATTAACTCACAAAGCTTTTTAATGCCTCCATTAAACTATGTTATTTTCCCACAATTTAGAAAAATTCTTTTATTATCCCACTATTTAAAGCAGGGTATAAATCATACGTTTCTAATTACCGTGGCATTGCTAAATTAAGTGCAATTCCCAAACTCTTTAAAAAGATGCTTGCTGACTCTTTATCATCTCAAATAACAACTATAGTTTCTAATTGCCAACATGGTTTTTTGAAAAAACGTTCAACAACAACAAACTTGCTCGAGTTGGTTGCGTTAGTTAACGACGCTTTTAACAACCGTGAACGAACTGATGTAATCTATACGGATTTTAGTAAGGCTTTTGACACTGTCAACCATAATATTCTAATTTGAAACGGTTATTTCCTCCGGTTAGTCCGGTCCAAGCCGAGGTAGCTGGGCGGTTTTCCCCAGGGACTCCTTTTCAAGAAATTTGTTTAAATAAAGGACTCGGGTGGGGTGTTAAATAATATTAATACACTGTATTTATCGCTTGACACTATTCTCACTTATACAATGGTGTTGTTGTTTTCTTGCTATGTTCAGAACTAAGTATAGCAAAAAGAAAAAAAGGCTAACACGGTGACCCGCAAACAACCATAATTCTAGGATTTCCACATTATTTCAACTACTGTTACTGTCACGTACCATGGGTAGTTTGTCTGTTACCATGGGTAGTTTTCCACGGTATATTTCCTCTCGCGGCTCCTTCGTCGGATTCAATGTACTGTATTACCTGCTTTGTAGGTCCTGTCTGTCCCTATATGTATAGTTTCCAGTGTTAAGTTTCACCGCACAGAGAGCAAAGAGGTCCCATGGCTGCTATCGCGGCCAACGGGCACTCCTTATTCTCCTACCCATAACCAACAAAACACCAACCGGCCGAATAACGCAGCCAAGCTGGTCGTTCATTGGTCATGTGCAATGTCACTGTACAAGCAAGGATCACAATTAGCTGCTAGCGCGGCTACTTGTTAATCCTCCCCTGACCAGTCTTATAGTCCCATACCACTGAACACTATACCTATTGTCGAACTTGTCACACAGAAAAATGAGTCTTCCTTAGTTTTATGCTTGCTTATATAGCTATTCTTTCGTTCAGTACTACGCGAGAGTGTTCGCGTGTTCGTGTTTGTTGTTTGCAGTTCGCTATGAGCCTAACTCTCACTCATAAATAACATTACTGCTTAAACTACTTAAATCGCTAAATATTTTCTACTGCGCAATACTGACACCGTTTGGAATGTCAGTCCCGCTATTCTTGTGCACATAATAATAAAACAAAGGGTTTATACAAAAATCTAAATTTCATTGATCACAACAACAATATAATATTACAGTATTTTGTATTTCTCAGGTGGCCACTCATTAGTTTCGTGAGGGCCATGCGTCCTCACACTCCCCCTCACTTTAGAGAAATTGGGAATTGAAATTTGCTCATAATGACGTATCTTTAAAATATTATTTTCAAAAAATATTAAGAAGAGTACTCGATGTAAAAGTAAAATGTGAAGGAATAGTGTTATTTACAGGTACTAAATTAAAAGCTTGCAAAGATCAACTAGTCTATTATCGTTAAGGACATTACTATTAAAATCACCGCCTATGATAACTTCGGAATAATTCAGAGTTAAATCATATATTAAGTCAGACACTTCAGTGAAAACAATGTTATAAGTTCTAAAAGTATCTTAATATTATTCAAATGGATTTCAATAAATACATATTCAATGAGATTTGTATAGTTGGACTTACATAATACTTTAAATTTAATCCCTGATTTAATATAAATTGATGCGCCAACCGCATGACCTAATCTATCAGCACGTATAACATTATATCCATCTATACTAAACATAGGATCCACATGATAAGGACGAAACCATGTCTCGGAAACGCATATGGCACTCATATTACTCCCCTTGAACAGATATTTAAATTCATCAAAGTTATTGTTAGGGCTTTGGGCATTAAGGTGACAAACGTTAAACATGTTTTTATTCCGGTTGCATAGTATATTTAAAACGCTACGCGATACTAAGTTGGAACTCCGTTTATCATTATAACTCAAAACGAAAACAAACACTCTAAAACTAAAGAAAGACAGCGGAAGCAACACTAACACAAAAAATCGTAATAATCTTTTTTTTTTTAACAGTGAAAGTTTCGAATTGGTGGAATTTAGGAGTTAGTAAAAATTTAGCATAGTCAATTAATATACTAAACACCTTTTGGTTTACAAATAGTTTTATTAATTCAATACATTTCCTACCGGATACAACAATCACAATAGGAGAAATATTAAATAAGCATCAATTATGGAATGTTTTACTTGTATTACCATTTTAACAAAAATTATTATTACAATAATACCAATAAAAATTATTTATCTTTCTGATGCTGTCTCAACAAATTAACTATCGTTTTTGTCTAATTGCTTGAGTAAGTAACTGATACACACAAAATTGCATTAAAATTGAAAGTAAATGTAAACTAAACTGTTTTTGTGATTAGTAGCAAAGTAAAAGAACTTGGATAATTTTTCTTTTTTTTTTTTTGATTACACATAAGTTGATTGTTTTGTATTAAAAGAAGTGTATAAATAAGGATATGTTAAAAGAAAAAGAGGGAAAAGACGCACGCTCGTACACACACACGCGTTTTACGTGCCATCACGAACTTCATCTTCGGGTAGGATTTCATCGGGAGGCGCAAAACCATCCTCAGTGGCATATAAAATTTCCAAAATCTTTTGAACCAAAGAATGAGATTCCCCCTGGTCACTTTCTTGGCAAAGAATTTCAATGTCACGTAGTTTAGAGAAATAAAAATCTCGCTCCCTTTTCATGTCCTCCAAATTCAGACGCATATTCAAAATCTGACTGGACAACTCTTCTATTTGATGATTCGTAACAGCATTCGATGTATTATTATTTTTGGCTTTCTTAACGGCACCCGAACTAATTGATGGGGCAACTGCTCGTGAAGAAGCAGCTCGAGGTGATACTTTTGCACTAGAGCGCGAGGTTGTTGATGAAACAGCCGAACGCACTGTTGAGGCTAAAGTCGCTTTTGGGCCTGCTTTTTTTTGCGAAGCATTACCGATACCAATGCTGCTACTGCCACCACCTACACCACCACCGCTTCCAATACACGGCAAATTTTTCACCACACCCGATCCATAACCCATTTGAGCACCTTCACGTGCTGCACCAGCATCATAATCCCGTCCATCATAATTGGCATCGAAAAATTTTTTAAACCATTGCAAAAATTCAAAATTATCTTGAAAGCGACCCTTGATTAGCTTGTCAATTGGCACAATCTTGTTTACGGTTTTTTTTTTGAATGAAGCCTGTAGTATTTTGAAGTTTTGTATATATTCATGCTCCAAATTTGTACGAAACTTGACGCGTTTCATAGGTACCGAGCCAGGAAACAACATATCCATAAACTGACAATAGGCGGCGCCAGTGCATAGCTCTTCAATTTTAGCATATTGTGTCTGCAGGCAATCATTTACCCAGGCTAGCATATTATGTCTGGAGAGGTTCTCGGTGGTTAAATTTGTCGAATAAACGTTAACAGCCATAATTATATGCTCTGCTAGACTTTATTTCTTTCTCGTCGATGTATTCCGGGATTATGTTACTAAGTTTAACTTTTTAATTTAAAACTCTAAATTTTTTTGTAGTTTTTCGATTACCCTTGTATATATATAACACTATACGGCGGTTTTTTTATAATATTCTTGTGGCGTCTTTAATTGATATTTTAATCCTCAACAATAATTTTCAACGTTTTTCTTCTCGTAAATTTTGATTGACGTTTTAATAAATGTTGTAACGATTAATTTATTTTATTTTTCTTTGATATGAAAAAATTTCTTTCTGATTAGCTACTGTACTAAATATATAAATAACTGAGAAAATTAACCACACTTCACCAATTTAATGTAATTTTTTCGTTCTGAACACCTGGAGGCCTGATACCTGATACATTATTGATCATCATCAAGTTCTAAATTGGTCGTTATTGAAAATGTACAAAATTGGTCAAACCGACACATCTACAGAGCTCAACTCAAAACTCAAAGAGAAGCATCTTTAACAACAAATTTAAGACAAGCATGGTTTTACTACTTATGTCCAAAAATGGGAATAATTGCCCACATCCAGCATCAAATTCGGAACGAGTAGAAAAGAATGTTTCGAGTACAAGCACGACGACCATTAATAACTTCATTGCAATCAAAACTTTTACTTTATGCACCAAAGTGATGGATATTCAAGATTTGGTCTTGGCCCAATAGAACTTTCTTAATTGTTTACTAATGACAATTTAATATAAATGAAATTTTGCTCCTTGCACACTTCAGCCTTCTTTTATATTTTTGCAAATAAACCTTATACAAGTTTATATACATCGTTGTATATGAACATATGTATTTGTACACTTTGATTCTTCCTATTCTATGTACAGGACGGATGTTGCTCTTTTGAAGTCTACTGGCATACTTTGCATTTTATTGACTCTGTGTTGCTTTTTTTAAGTAACTATTTATACTGCTCTGGTATATACAAGAAAACAACACTACGTTTACATTAGCGAGATTGTTAGAGTTAACACCTTACCTAACTATGTACGTTTACACTGATATGATTACAACTCTGATATTTTATGTTATGACGTTTATTTCTTTTATAAATATGGAAAATATTTTAATACAATTTTGTATACAATTGCTCGTAAAAATGCACAATATTTTAAGTACAATTTTGTACACAATTCCTAATAAAAATGTTGCTTTTTGCAATATTGAGAAGCAAAAAAAAAAAGTTGTACGAAAAATATTTGATCTTACATTAAAAAAAATCAGTATTTTTAATTTATTTCATATATGACCATTTTCTTCAATTTTAAACGAAACTATTTATTTTATTTATTTGTGACAACATTCATTATTTGACACATCAGAGAAGTTTTATCGTTAAGAGTTGTATTTTTGGTACTTTTTCAGAGTTACATTGAAGTTTAAGGTCGTTAACTACGTGGTTATCTGCTAACCACTCTAATTAGATTGTTAAATTTTATATGGGTAACCATCCAAAAATCAATGTGGTTAAGGAGATAACCCTCTCAACCGCGATAACCTCGTCAGTGTAGACGTAGTAGACGTAAAGCAGATTTGTGCCCGAGTTAGGGCGTACACAAGAATAAGGGCAATGAGAAAGACACTCTTCACAAACATCGTATTGCTCGAACTGTGTGCTTAGGTGTGAATAATATCAAAGTTTCAATTAAAATTTTAATTGAAATATTCTCATTCAACACTAGCTTTCACTTAGCTATCGTTAAACTGATTTTAATTATATTATTATGCCGGGGCTGAATTACAGTTTTATGGCAGAAGGAAATGGCGAAGGAGAGAAGTGTAAAAATATTTTATATTAATATACGAATATTGGAAAGTCATAAAAAATTGTAATTTTTTTGAAAAATATTATAAATATATTTTCATAATGGCAGCAGAATTGTGGCATGCTGTTTTAGAATGAAATGTGAAAAGCGCCCTTTAAAGTCGTGACCATTTCGTTTTATCTACCTAGATATAATAAAATAAATTCTCTAATGTAGACAGAGTGTGCCCGCTATAGTAAATCAATTTGAGTCGATTTACAATTGGATATTGCCAAGGTTACTTGAAGCGCCGAAACTTATTATTCTTATAATTATTAATTAGAAACCACAATTTTAGAAAAAGGAAAAATTACAATTTTATTTGAAAAACCAGTTACAGTCAATCAAAATACAATTGAATACAAAATCTAAAACATATAGATCATTTTGTTGTGACAATATACAAAGTATATTCCACAACAGTTATGTTATGTCCTTATTGGAAGCCCCTTTACAATATAGTAAATTCTCTGTATTTGAAGTTCAACTTTAAAATGGTTGTTTCATCAAACGTGGCGAATAAATTCAATTTTTATTTTTTTTAAAGTTCAATCGGGCCAATTTGAATGAAATCGATTGATATTTATTGATTGATTATTCAAAATTGTAGTAAATTACACTAGGCATTTCCGTAGCTGAGTGGGCTAAGGGCTTTGTCTTAGTAAACTCTGCCCGCTGTAGGACGCGGCTTCATATCCAGCTGAGGAAAAAAATGAAAAAGTTATAAAAAAGAAATAGGACCAGCCATGGGGAAGTTATGTTTACCACTCTCTTGAAAGCAAAAATTGAGATTTCAAGCTTATTGGTGCACAAAATCTTTGGTAGCGTTTACAGTTTAATATTTTAAATAGGAAAAATTATTCCCGGAAGGTGCAAATATTTAATTAAAACTATTTATTTCATATCCAGTAGAAAAATTTCAATTTCGAAATATATCTAAATAAGTTCTTTTTATGCATTCTAACGTTATATAAATGAAAAAAACTGGACCAATCATACGGAAGATTGTATTATTTTAAACCTTAATACGAGTATTGGGTGAAAATGGGTGTGATCGGTTAACATATGTGCGTAAGTTGATTACGTTACGAAGTCGTTTTGTACTTTTCGACGTTCTTTCATATAAGACGTGACCACTAAAGTAGGCGTGTAAAATATATTGATATTGCTACTCCCAAAATTGTTGCTTTCTTCAATAAATTTGAGATATTATTTCCTTATTAGTGGTGATGGTGGGTACCCCAGATTTGGCATACACCTTACTTGATTTTTTCTTGCGGAAGAAAAAAATGTTGACTAAACTAAATAGAAACCGAGAATTTAGAACATGTGTAGTTACTGTTGCTTTAACTGTTGATGACATTTATGTTGACCTAGTTAACATAACGTACGTTATTTTGAAAAGAGTGTGTCTCGTTAGTATTTCCTTTTATTAAACTCTCTAACATAAATATAAGAATATGTTATGTACTATATGTGCACAAAGCAATGAGTAAAGCTGCACTGGGCCAAATTCGAAATACTCGCGATATTTACACGAAACATGTAGGTGTGTCATGTACCCAGGTTTTAGTGCTGACCAAAAATATTGTATATATGCGTATTTTATGGTCTCTAGTGGTGTATAATAATTATATACATACAGCACGGAAGAATACGACTTCTTTAATATTAAACACTCACTTGCACACTTTACTGGTATTGTCGGCATAGAGCAGTACTCTGGCTTTAATTGTTGCCAACTAACAAAGGGTGTTTTTTGAAATAATGCAAAGTAAGCTTACTTGCACGTTGGCAAGGGTTGCTAATGTCTACCACCTATTCTCACTTTTTAAACTAAATTAAAACAAGGAGAAAAACTTTATCTAACTTATAATGATTCTTCTTGTTTATCAGTATTTTACAAAAAATGTCTAGGACTGTCAATATTCATTTAAATAAAGAGAAACATTAGCCAAGGGCTTCGCTGGGAAGGCTTTCAGTTAAGATGTATTCCACATAGTAACACTGGAGAGTATTTACAAGTAAAAATAATCTAAAACAATTCTAGAAGTGGGCAGGTGATAATGTTGTAGTCCGTCAAGTCCGACCACTTAATACCCTACACCACTTAGCTAATGAAATTATGTTACAATTAGTTTATTTGTGTCAATAAACGCGAGGTATTGCCAAATAAGTCACTTCTTAAAAATTCATTATAGAGAAATTATTCTAAAAATGGTCTGGTAGAATCCAAATATAACCCATTACACATTTTTGTCAAAGAATTGCGATTATTGCCATATAAAGAGTTCCATTGTAATATGACTTTATATATGGCTCAGATCGGTTAAGTAAATTGTGTAATTAATTTTTTAATTTTTTGTGTCAGTATCATCATCGCCATTCCGGATCGAACGAACGACTATCCTATCCTATAAACGGGATTGGATAGATATGCGATAGATTGCAGATCGCGACACCGACACCGCAACCGAAATGATTAATCAGCTACACAATCATGGTTCAGCTGATGAAAGTACAAGTTAGACAGAGTTTAAATATTTTATTAATTTAATTTTAATTATATCAGCATTTTCACACAGATCGATTAATTGATAGTTGTCATTATAGGTCTTGCATAACCGTCGTAACGGGTTATTATTGCTATAGTTATTTTTGTAATAATTTATGCAAAGAAACCGAAAATATCTAGAAGCGCGTCGAGGTACATTGATATTAATGCTAGACAATAAAAGCGCCGAATCAATACAGTTATTAAGCAAATTGTGCATAAAACACACGTTCAACATTGTCCTTCTGCTTTTGAGGGTAGGAAGTTTTATCAAAGCAAGACGACTTGTATATGAGGGCAGCCTCAGGTTAGGACTCCGTGGCAGACCACGAAGACAAAAAAGTAAAAACTGTTTTTGTATAGATTCAATTTGGTTGGTATACACTTCATATTGCGGATCCCAAATTACAGAGCAGTATTCTAAAATAGGCCTTACTAAAGAGGTAAAAAGAAGTTTGGTTGTATAGGGGTCCTGAAACTCCTTCGGCCATCTCTTAATAAAGCCTAAAGTTCTGTTGGCCTTATTACATGTTGTATTAATATGCGCATTAAAAGTTAGTTTACTGTCCAGTAGCACGCCGAGATCATTAATGGATGATACCCTTTCAATTGGGACATTATTAATTATGTAGTTTGTATGTACCACCTCCCTACGACAGAAGGTCATATGCTTACACTTTTTGACATTCAAGGACATTAAGTTGTTAGAACACCACTCAACGAATCGGTTACTGTCATCCTGCATAAAAACTTGACCCCGCACAGACTTGTAATTATAGATAAGTTTAACATCGTGAGCATACATTACTACACGACAATGTGGAATAACACTAGGCAGATCGTTTATAAACAGTAAAAATAGAAGGGGACCAAGATGGCTACCCTGCGGCATACCAGAGTGAACTTCAATTTCTTTGGAGAGTACATTATTGAATAAGACACGTTGGGTACCTCCAGTAAGATACGAGTAAATCCATTTAAGATTGCCTTCGTAAAAGCCAATATGTTTTAGTTTATTAAACAGAATTACGTGGTTCACAGTATCAAACGCCTTGCAAGGGGTTCTACATATGATCCGATTTGGTCCATTTTGATGGTATTCCTCTCTAGGCCAAGAGACATTCATCGAAATATATCAAATAATAAGAAAAATGGTTGCTTACAAACGAACATAGTTAAATCAATTGAGATTTTGATTCTGAATGGATCGGCATAATTGAAGGTGGGGTGCCGATTAGGAGTTACAAAGATCCGATACACTTAATATACCCTTTGACAGAAGCGGTGCAGCAAATGTAATTTTGCAAGACCACACGCAGCTTTCAGCGTGGCACATTTCCATCTCTTTAATTTCATTCCTTTTCATGTTAAAATTTCATTAATAATTATTACCTTACTATAATTTCAATTTAGCACAATGTATTTATACCAAAGTCTTACTATTTAGTTGATATTATTTTTTCCACGTTTCGTATTAGGAATATGATATACGTGCACTCACATTAGTCATTTCAGTAGTTACTCTACATGGTACATATATATGTGTGTAACAACCATTATTAATCATTAAGCAAACTCATTGGTATGGAAGCCAGGTAGACAAGGCTGGAATACACAAGCCTAGCCCATATAAATACAATAATAATTAACACGCTAGATAAAAACAGAATTTATGTCCTGCTCAGAGTGACAGGGGAAGATATCACTATAAATTTAGTGATTATAAAAAAGTTTCTAATTCAAAATTTAACATGTGTGCCCGTGCACCTAACATTACGTTTGAAATGACTTTTACAATAATATATGTATATATGTATCAAATGTAGTGCTCAGCTAAGTAAACACGTACACGAGAACACAGAATCAAGAGCCAGCAGACCAAACCATTGTTGGATGATGAAACGTTTCCGGAGAGAGGACACTTTATGTAAATTGTGAATAAAACACAGAAACCATGACGTGTAATTGTAAAACAATTGTTTAGCAAAAATATTGCAGATGGTAGGGAGAGGGAGTGAGAGTTGATTTAAAATCCCTGATGAACCACAGCTTTAATTTTTGGTAGTTATAATGATGTTAATTAAGCGTCGTGCAGAGTGTACGTGTAAACACCGGTGCTCCTCTCGCACACAATCTATGCAAAATATTACACAATAGAAATTGAACGAAATAAAAATAATTGCCAAATAAAGTGGTCACACGTGTTTTTAATTCTATGTTACATATCATATATTGCCATTACCATTGCTATTGCCGAATCGCGTTGCGTCTACCGCAATAATCTCTAAAACCAACAATCGATAATATTTTATATTGCACAGTGAACATACCCCACTTCCACAATAATAACTATATCATGTAAAATGTACACGATTGCTAATACTTACTATTAATTCACGATCGGATATAATGGCCCCAAAGGTTATGGACATAACCGGTCCCATTAAGGGGGAGACCAACATGGCTGCGGTTATGTTGGGTGCATTATTCTCTACTAAGCCCAAAGCCGCCAAAGAGCTAAACAATAACAAAAAGCATTTCGTAAAAATTCTGTTGCATCCAAATGGAATATTTTACATACACATCAGAACTCTCCAGCTATATATTCTAACCTAAATTTTTCTAATTTTTTCGAATTTCAATTTCAGCTTAACCTCAATTTTTAATTACATCTTTTGTGGTGATATGAGTTAATTATGTAATTATTGTTGTTGGGTTTCATTATACTTACTCAGCTGTAACTATTAACAATAAATAATCGAACGATAATGAGCCACCAGCCCTCACACCATCCACCACTTGTTTAACAGTCAATTTCGATTTAATGGACTCCACAAAAGTGTTCCATTTGGAAAACTCCTCTTCACCTTCACTTGAATCGCTTTTAATAATTTAAGCAAATGTTTACACAAATTCAAAAGTAAATTAAACAAGTATAAGAAAGATAAAATCGACTTGGTTTAAATCTTGAATGCCCAACACCCATGTAGCCCAGTCAATTTGTCAATATTTAACTTTAGTATGGAAAAACTTGTCTTGTTACGCTGTGGGTGTGTCTTTTAACCAATTTTGCTCAATATCAATACCAATCTAGCCTACGTACAGAGGCCCCACAATGGGAAACTATGTTAATTTTTAAGATCAGGGGAACAATTTTCATAATAATCAGCACAAACTGACAAACGGACCTAGATCAACTAAGTATTTGTTAAATGCTTACAGGTGGGGCTCGGGATCTTAATAAAAAATTGAAATTGCTACTTACAAATCATTTTCCCCCCATTATAAAAAATTATTACTATTGCAACTTTTTTCAACATAATACAATATTTTCTGTCCCAATCAAAGAAAAAAAATAAGTAAGAAAACTAAATTTGGCTTAGGCCAAATCTTAAATACCCTCCACCTCCACAACATTGGTCGTGGCAAATATAGATATATTGGGCCCTCTAGTAGTGTATCAGCTTGAAATTGTACTTTTACATTGAATATGGTTTTTTGTAAATTTTGGGCGTGTCTGTTATCCGACTATGCCCATTTTTAGCACATCAGTCATCTCAGATAACTATGTAATCGCGTATAATATTTTAAATTCGTAGATTAACTTTTGTGGCAGATATAAAGTTTTTTATTGATTGTGGGCGTGTCTGTAATCCGAATACGCCCATTTTTGGCACATCGATGGAACTAATATAAGTAGATGTACGTACCAAAAACTATATATGTTTGTATAAAATTTCAGCTCAATATCTCAAACTTTAGGTCCGAAAGAGTGCGAATAACAGATGGACATACGGACTCACGGACATATATATCTAAATCGACTCTATTTTTGACACTGATCAAGAATATATATACTTTGTAGGGTCTCTGACGCCTCTTTCTAGGTGTTGCAAACGGAAGAACAAAATTAGTTTACCCTCATAACTGAGGTGGAGGGTATAAAAACAAATAAATTGATTTTTTTTACAATTTAAATAACTACAGCTATGGAATTTTTCCGTTATCTCTCTTACTTATTATATATTTGTATTTTTATATTTGCATATAATTTGGGCGCCTATTTATTGAAGCATAGTTTTGAATACTTACTAAAAAAGGAAATTCATAAAATTCACTGATATGGAAAATTAAGTAAAAGAATTTTATTTGAACGATTTTTACACACAAAAATTGTTTATAAATTTTTATACCGTACAGCGTGGGGGTATACTAAATTTGACGCTTCCTAGACAAGTACAACTTCAGAAAGCTTATATTAGCACTCAAATCTGAGTTAGAATATGTTTCTGAATTACTCATGGTCGCAAAAAAAATTCACAAAATATCAAGCTGAAAATTAATGAAGACATTTGAATTGTTTCCAAGCAGTTTCCCATTTAAATTAGTCGTAAACTCCGTTAAGTGCCACGGTGAAAAGTTGATATTTATAATTACCTATTTCGTCAACTAATTGGGTACGATAACAGGCAGCCCCGCAATTTACAAAAAAGCTTTCCTTGGTATTTGAATTTGATCCTTGAGACAAAATAAAACATGTGGTGCAGAAGTGGTTAAAATTGGGAACATACCACGCATACATGTTACGTCCCAAGTCTAAGTTGTGATATATATAGCGTTTTAGACCCTACGCAATATGTAGAGCACATATGTAAAGTTTGTATGAATATTTGCAACTCTTAAGCAGCACAGTTCAGATAAAGGTCTGAATCGGACCATTTTTAGAATCTCTCCTCACATATTTTATGTGACATAAAACCACAATGCTTAATATTTTTTGATAAAAATGGGTAAAAACAGTTAATTGGCTTAATATTTGGCTGTACCAATCTGACCAAATTTTGAAATCATTTTTCCTAGAAAAATATTTTACGAAGTAAATTATATGGCAGTGCCTCGAGTATACCACTAACTAATTGTAGCATTTACGGAACTGAGTGGTGTAGGATATTAAATGGCGAACTTGACTGATTTTAATAACTTTTACAAAATCTTTTTTCCTCGGTCCTTATAGATTTTCCTTCTCAAATTCAACATTATCATATTATGCTATGGCTTTATATTTCTATCATTCCGACTAAAAAGCACAATTATAGTACAAATACGAGTACAGACATAGTCTACACTATAATAAGCAAAAAAGGCATATAGCTTACTGGACTTGTGTAATTTTCAATTTTGAACATTCCATGCCAAACCATCTCTTTTGGACTTTTAATTTAATTTCTTTTCATTTGCAAAACAAACATAAAAAAATAACGACAATCCAATTCGTGTTCAAAGAAAGAGCTAGACAACGAAACATTTTAAACCGTGCTAGCTTTGTTATGCAAATGAATGCAAGTTTTGCAGATGAATGGTGAGGAAGAAAACCAACTAAGGTTAGGACTTTTGGTTTGTTTTGTATTGGTTAACACTTTTTTGTTTGTTTTACAATATATTGAAATCAAACTAGTAAAAGTTGTATTTGGCTTAAGCCAAATTCTGAATACCTGCTGAGACTCTACTATCAATTTATATTTTTCACTTTACACAAGTATATGTATAATATGGAATAACTGTAAACAATGGCTCCTTTTCAATTTAAAGTGCAGCAAGTTTGAGCGTCGCTTGAACGATTTCGCCCCATTTCAGAAGGAATTCACACATTTTTTTCAACAGACGGGCATACGACCAGTATTTGAGCTACGCTGATTAAAGTCAAATTCCAGCACAACTACATAAATTCAATGCAAAAATAGATAGAATAAGATAAAGCACAACTAGATACCTCACCATAGATGAATTTGATAAAAGGAAAAATCAAAATTTTCATAAAATTCCGTTGTGATTACGACATTTTTAAACCAAGGTTAATTGATATCACAAATATCGCCCACAGGCACGATTGTCATATCTTCATGATTCTGTAAGATGTTATATTTTCTTGCCTGTGTGCGATAAATTTAACTGCAGAAAATATTTGGTTTTGTTTATAACATACACATGCCTATTGAGCATTTTCTGAATCTTATGTTTAGAAAATAGCATTTTTTCAGTCCCAAAAGAAGGCTCTGATACTTACATAAAGTCATCCATATTGGAAGTGAGCGAATCATAACTAACACTGCAGGGTAAAACACTGAAAAGAAATTGGAAAAAAATTTGTAGGCATACATAACTACATATTATACATGCACTCTACGCTGTTTATATTTTTTTGCGTAAAATTTGCACAAAGTCTCTTTTCTACACGGTTTAACAACGTGCCTGTGTCCCTGCATATAAATAAAGATAAACGATGAATTATTTAAAACCATCTGTGTTGAGTGTTTCCGAAGAAAAGTGAATCCCTTTCTTGCTAACACAACGGTTACTACCTAGCACAATTTAATCAATTAAACTTCAGATACTTTAAAACAATTCACAATGTCTCGTTGTATTGTTTATAGGTCGTTTCTTTGTTATTACCTTGTACATACAATTCTACAGTTACTCTTTACTCTGAAAAATTACTGGAGCATATAACAGAAAGAAAGTTAGAAGAAGTTGATAATTGATTGCAGTTTGAATTAAAGTATGAAAGTTTAAGGTAAAAGTTAACACTTAAGGGTACACGTATGGGTACACAATGGGTACACAATTCACGGCTGCAGATTACTCCTGAATTTCTATTTTCTGTACATACACACAAACTTTTAGGGAGAAAGATGGTTGTACCTGACACTGGAATTCAATTTGGTGCCAATACCCAATTCCGTTAAACAATGTAAAGTTGTCTCACAGGGTTCACCGGCTCGCAGAGGAAAGACAACTTGATGAAAGTAACCTTTTTTGCTGGTCGTCCATGTAACATGTTCGATTTCTAATTTGGCTAACAATTCTTCAAGTACCTGAAAATAAAATGGAAGCAAAAACAAAACTTACCATTTTTGCTGAAGCCATAAAAACTACTTAAGCACTCGTTAAGCTTTAGATGAAGACTGGAGGCCATCTGGCTTTATATGAATATTTTAAAACACAAATTTTTATTACAATAATCTTTCGAATAGCCAAACTATATTGTACCATATGTATTGTAAATACATTATCAATTGAAACTTCCTCCCACTCTTATTTGGAGTAACTTAACTTAAGTTCTAAGCTCAAGCTAGAGGACCTTCATTTTGTAAAGAAATAATGTGCACTGCACATATATATGTACAATATAATATATCTGAGTATGTGTGTATGCACTTACCTTTTCCAAGGGCACTACAGCTTTATTTTGTTGATCGAGGGATTGCAGTGGCAAAATGCGTTTAACACCGCCGCCACCTGCTAAATGTCCGCCCTCACGTCGGTATTTGGGTGCATTTTTGTCACGTAATTCGACTTCAAGTCTTAAAACAGCATTGTTGGTGTTGCTTTCAGGAAGATTAATATTCAAATTGTTACCACCCTTGGTGGTTACAGGCAGTGGTGTTAGTGCTGACTTCGTTGTTGCTGTTAGCAGCTCTTGATTGCTACCTTTAAACAATGCACAAAATGGAGAAATTCTCTTTTATATTGTTAAAATATAACATATGGGTAATATGAATTTTCATTTGGAATAATGAAATCAGAATTAAGGAAACAATTTATGCTCTTCCATTAAATAAAAAACGTTACCATACGAGGAACGATATATTAGAATTATTCTAAAGGTATTTTGCTTGTTGCATATCATTATTGAAAATTTAATTAATTACTTAATAGTACAAAAGTAAATTCCAACAATATATTTTATGTAGTCACTTGGAAAAGTTTAGAAGTGAAGCAACGAAAATTGTTTTCTTCAATACAAAAAAAATTAAAATGTTATAGCCGGTCAAGCCCGACCATCTGATACTCTGCGCCACTTAGCTCTATACATTATGTAATCGTGAAATATCGTTATAAGGGGAGCAGTTCTAATAGTGATCCCTTTTTAATAGGATTCTTCTTTGGGTTCATACGTGTCCTTGTACCAAATTTTACTACAGTAACTTGTGCACAAATTTATATAGACAGACAGACGTACGGACGCACAAGGTTAAAACGACTCAGTTTTTGATGCTGACTATACATAAACATAACATAATATATAAACTGTGTACTGTCTCTTACGTTGGAAACGAAATAACAAACTTAGTATAATTATATGTAATAAAACACTAGAAGTGGATTATTGTAAAATACTTCTTTGTATTACAATAATAAGTTAACTGCTTCTACATATAGTATTCTTATTATTTCATAAATATAGATTTATTTTTGTTGTCTAGAGCCTCTTAAATATATGCTTTAATTATATAAAATAACTTTAATCAAAGATAAAACTTACCACTGAAAATAAGTTCCCGTTCAAAATTTGCTGTTGGCACAACAACTAGAAAAACCACACCCGGCATGGTCACTTATTGATAATTTTGTAAAAGTCTCCTGTCGTCAATAAATTTTTGACCTTAAAAAAGGTAGTATATAACAATGAAAGAGAGTTTTATTTGACTCTAAATACGACTGGACAGGATGCTTATGGATGTAATATTGATTAAATTTTTTAAGTGAAAAACCTTTTTAAAACCTTCTAAAGACTTCAAAAATTTGAAAATTCACAGCAGACATGCTCAAGGACAGATATTCAAGACTAAATTATTTTAGAATTTTAGAATTTATGCTGACGGAGAATATACGTGCTTTGTGATGTCTTACTAATGTTTTGGGGATTCTAAAAATTTTGCAAAAGTAGCCTTCAATTTTGAAAACATTGCTGTGATCTCTTAGAGCTCGCAAAATACGTTTTCGTTGCAATCTAATATATAAATAATACATTTGATAAAATTGGTTTAATACATATGACTTATTTTTGCTTTTTTACAATAATGTTGCATAATATTACTGCAACAATTTCTTCTTCCATTTTTTTTTTTTATATTAAAAAATTAAAATTTTCTTATAATATGTTTAAATATGTGCTTGAAAGCATATAACAATTTTGCGATTAATTTTGAGGTCTCCAAAATTGTGATTTGTTCTCAGAATACGAAAAAATCTCAAATCGACTTGACGTTTAATAAAAATATTTTTTGTGATTAATGATACCTCTGTGAGTATACTAAGTAAGTACACATACAAATTGGTCCAATTTAAACCACTTTCAATAGTGCTTGGCCATGGGTCAAGATACACCATTTTAACAAATTTCATCGAAATATCTTAAAAACCGTGGCG
Source organism: Crataerina pallida (assembly GCA_949710015.1). Taxonomy (NCBI): domain Eukaryota; kingdom Metazoa; phylum Arthropoda; class Insecta; order Diptera; family Hippoboscidae; genus Crataerina; species Crataerina pallida. The sequence goes on along the minus strand of OX453289.1, from coordinate 23,187,709 downwards.
AAATTCTTGCGCACTAATTTACGCGGACAACCAAGATGAACAGTCTCTTTTTACCCATTTAGGAATTACAAACGTTCGCCTAAGTGGTGAGAGAAGTGGTTTAAGATATACATATTTATAATATATGAAAACCAGCTAGATATGTAAATTTTTGGGATAGCTACAGTGTCACAGACACAAAGTTAGACAATAGGACTAAATAAAATCAGAATGCGATGTCGAGCCGGAATATATATGTACACTCTTTGGGCGAGCAGAAAAACAATATACTGCTATTTAAATATTATATTATAAGGCGTTGGTAGGAGTTAATTTTTATTTATCACAACAATTATCTTACAATATTTTTTTATAAAAATTATTGATTTGTATTTTTTAAATATAACATAAATTTTTATATTATATTTGGTTGATTTATAAAACATAAATTTTATGAGTTTTTACAGGAAATATGTATCTAAATGGATGTAAACATATATACGAATAGGTAGATCCCTAGAAAGGCATTAACTTTGTCATTACCTTGGCAACTATCAGAAGAATGATTCAGTGACCTCATAAAGAATATTTATTTTGATCTGGAACAAAATCATGACAGACATGCATCATTATGCCTATAACTATGAAAGATATCCAAGATTCGGCCCAAGCCAAATGGAAGAGAATTTGACTTTTTAGCATTACAAAGTATTACTGCAAGACCCTGGAACTTAATTGCCAATATTTATTTATTTTGGCAAGCATATGAATCTCAGGATTTTTATACTCTCCACCTTAGTGATAACGTTATGCTAAGTTTGTTCTTCCGTTTGCAACTTCCATAAGGAGGCGTCAGAGACCCCATAAAGTATATATATTCTTGATCAGCATCAAAAAATGAGTCGATTTAGACATCTATGTACGGGTGTCCGTGTGTCCGTCTGTTTTTGGCATTCTCCCGGACGTACATTTTGGAATATAAAACTGAAACCCACAATCGACAAAGATTTATTTATCTGCCACAAAAATTGAGCTATAATCTTTAAACTTAGCATGTAGATCTATAAATATAAGCTTCATCGATGTGCCAAAAATGGGCGTATTCGGATAACATACACGCCCTCAATCGATAAAAATCTATCTATCAACCACAAAAGTTAACCTGTGAACTTTAAATTTGGTGCACTTATTTATGGTTAGCCCATCCATGAATGTATTAAAAAGGGCATAGTTGAATAACGGACACGCCCACAATTTACAAAAAACCATATTCAACGTAAAAGTAGACTTGCATGCTGATACGTAAGACATGTAATAAACATGTAATATACAGTATTCAATCACAAATTTGCCCAAGCCACACTTTATTTTCAGGAAGCCCTTCCAAATTGGAAAACTAAACGCATGCGAATTTTAACGTGTAAAACACTTTCATTGCAAACAATCACTAATTTTTCTAAATTAAAGATTTCGCAGCATATTTTTAGCATAAATATTCCAATGTTTAATTTGCATACAAATGTTTTATAAATCTTTTCTGTGTAATTAGTGAAAATCTGAATGTTGTACTTTTTACTATTTTAATATGAAATAAATTTGTAACAACAATTGGGATTTTAATGATTTTACAAATAATATAAAACGTGTTAAACATACTAAATGAATATCAATTATAAACCTTGTAAAGCATAAAAATATTTTAATAAAATAACGAATCAAAACCGAGGAGATATAATTAAATACAATAATGCGCTTAAAAATGTAAACAATTTTAATTGCATTTATTCAAGCAATATTTTATACGAAATGCATACAAATAAAATGGCTTTACTGAAGAATTTTAAACGATCAAAGCCTTACAAAGGTACAAGAGGACAGCAATGAAAATGCTCTTATGGGTATGCAAGGAAAACGTAAATGAAAGTAATTGAAAAGTAAAACGCCATCTAAATCCATAGCTTTAGAGAAAGAAATGATAAGAAAAAATAGAGCAAAAGACCTGTAAGTGTTGGAATATTTTGTCGAAAATTAGTAATTAGTTTAAAGGAAACAAGTAGAAGTGCTTAAAGTTGACTTTAACATATCAACTTTTGCATCATATTCTTCACCTAAAATGGGTTTTCTTGACAGAAATTAAAATTTTAAATTGCCTAAAATCGGACGTAACTCACTTTTGGAACAAATAGCGTAACTATTAATATGTGTTGCAAATTTTGTCCATTGTGAACGTGAACTTTCGTCCAAATTGAAAAGGAACTAACACAGCACGTAGTACTTTTGGAACCAAAATAGGCGTCTCCAAAAAACAAATAACAAAATATGTACATAATTTGAGCACAATATTTAAATTTTTGCGGACGGACGTGGCTAGAACGATTAAGACTTTTATGGTGACCACGAATATATATATGTACTTCGTAGGGTCCTGATACCGCTCCCTGAATATTGCAAACGGAGTGACTAGCTTAGAATACCTCCCGTCAAACCCAAAAACATCAGAAAAAAACTATAAACTTTCAAGAGTATTTTGAAAGCGTTCAGCTATTTTTATACCCTCCACATTAGTGATGAAGGTATACTACGTTTGTTCTTCCGTTTGCAACACCCAGAAGGAGGCATTAGAAACACTATAAAGTGCATTTATCCTTGATCAGCATCAAAAACTGAGTCCATTTAGACATGTAAGTACATGTGTCCGTGTGTCTGCCTCTTGTTGGTATTCTCATAGTCGTTTTTAGTTTTTGCACGCAGATCGCTATTTAAAATGGGCAAAATCCGTTAGGACCCACGCCAACAATCGATAAAAATATATTTATCTGCAATAAAAATTGAGCAATAAACTTGAAATTTCGCATGTATACCCATAAATATTGTTCTTTCATCGATGTGCAAAAAATGGGCATGGTCGGATAACAGACACGCCCACAATTAAGAAAAACCCTTATATATGTCACAAAAATTGAGCAATCAACTTAAAATTTGATATACATATCAAATTTCAAAATAACTTATTCAACGTAAAACAAGTGAAACTATTATAGTCGGTCAAGCCCGACCATCAAATACGTTACACCACTTGATTAATTATTCAATTTAATTTTTTTCTTTGATAAATGAAGTTTTATTTTTTGTACTATTCCTAATTTCTTTTTGTTTATTTATGAAATCAAAAAATTTTATATGGGGAGGGGTTCTAAAAATGGTCCGATCCTATCCATTTTCAAAATTTTTTTTCCTTGGGCCAATACATATCTATGTACCAAATTTCATCGAAATATCTCAACAAATAATAGGACCTCAAATGAGGAGGGGTTCTAAAAATGGTCCAACCCGGTCCATTTTCAATAGGGTTCCCTTTTGGGCCAATACATGTCCTTGTACTAAATTTCATCCAAATATCTTAAAAAAATGCGACCTGTAGCTTATCAACAAATTTACATTGACAGACGGACAATCAGTTCAAATTTTGATTTTGAATCGATCGGTATAATTGAAGGTGGGTGTGGCATTTGCCGTTTAGGAGTTACAAATATCCGCGCAAACTTAATATACCCTTGCAAGCTGGTACGTAATACATACTGCTACTATTAAAAGGCGCAATATACAATATATATATATGATTGCCACGCCCACCGTTGTGCATGTGCAGAGTATTTAAGATTTGTCCTAAGTCAAATAGTGTATGTTTTACATATCAGCCTTCAAGTCGATTATAGTGAATATGGATTTTTATAAATTGTGGGCGTGCATCTTATCCGACCACGCTTATTTTTGGGCCATCAAAGAAAGTTATAACCGTAAATATGTGCACTAAATTTCAAGTTCAAGTTCAATGAGTTAATTTTTGTAGCAGATATAACGATTTTTATTGATTGTGGGCGTCTCTGTAATCCGAATATGCCCATTTTTGGCATATCAATGAAGCTAATATATAGAAATGTAAGTACCAAATTTCAAGTTTATAGTTTAATTTTTATAGCAGATAAATATATTTTTGTTGATTGTGGGCGTGGCTCTTGACCGATTTTGCCCGTTTTAAATAGCGATCTGCGAGCAAAAACTAAAAGTATCTGTACAAAAGTTCTCCCAATATCCCCCAATTTACGACCGTAAAATTGCCAAAAACAGACAAACACACGGACACATGGACACACATACACATGTCTAAATCGACTCAGTTTTTGATGCTAATCAAGAATATATATTTGTTGACGTCTCCTTCTCGGTGTTGTAAACGGAAGAATATACTTAGTATACCCTCATCACTAAGGTGAAGAGTATAAAAACACATTTGCACTTTATAACTAAAACATGTTTACACTTAAGCAGACGCAACAAGTCAGTAGGTACGATTTCATTATCAACTTGTTAATTATTCTTTCTAAATCGTTAACATTGCCTTACTAATGTGATTACCAAGTGCAAGTGAAATTGCTCAAAAACATCTGCAAAAGTCCTAAAAACGCGCTTACTATGTATGTGTAATTTCATTGTAGCCACCATCTCGAGGATTGTCAAAACGTTTTTAATATTAAACAAAAAGAAGCACCAGAGACCTTACGTGTTCTTTACCAGCATTAAATTTCGAATCGATTAAAATTATGAAATATCGATCGAAGAACGCTTCAACATTTAAACAAAAACTGAGAAAGGTCTTTTTTTGAGGCTTTTAAGCGTTTTTCAGTCAAAAATTGCATTAATACCATGTCCACAAAACAAAAGCATCATCGCCATTAATTTTAAAGTCAAATTAGAGCAAAACTATTTGAACGGTTAATTTGAATGAAATAAAAGTAAAAATAAATTATAAAATGAGAGAAATTTTCCAACTACTAGAGGAACAGAAAACCAAGGAGCAGCAGCCCCCCTTTCTTCAAAAAATAAAACATTATAAAAAGAGAAAAGTTTAAAATATGCAAAAGATTAAGTTGAAGTTCAAGCTTCGGTTAAGAATAATTATTTTTGCCGCACGTTAATATCTTATTTTTTATACAAATTTGCAGATAAATTTTTCGAGGAAATCTGTTACGCGTTAGAAAAAAGTCGTTTTTATCTCTCCAATCCTCCGTAACGTTTACAAGGCATGACTAAAACTGACAAATTTTGAATATATATTCCAATGTAATCTTGGTCGGTCTAAACCTATTGTAGTTTTTTACTTTTTGTTTAAATGTCTTCCACTGTGTACTTTTGTATTGCATTTTACACAAAAGCGAAAAAGTTTCAATCCATTTTTCGAAACCATCTTTATAAATAACAAGTAATGAAACTAAATTTGGCTTAGTCCAAATCTTAAATACCCTCCACATCCACAACGGTGGGCGTGGCAAATATATATATATAATGCGCCCCTAATAATGTATGTATTTTGTATCAGTTTGCAAGTCTAGTTTTACGATGAGTATGGTTTTTTGTAAATTGTAGGCTTGTTTTTTGTTGGTGTTTGTTATCCTACCACGCCCATTTTTTTACTATAAATATGAATACCGAATATCAAGTTCATGCTCAATTTTTGTGGTAGATATAAGTGTTTTTGTTAATTGTGGGCGTGAATGTTATCCGACCCCGCCCATTTTTTGCACATCGATGAAAGAACAATATTTATAGGTATACATACGAAATTTCAAGTTTATTGCTCAATTTTTGTTGCAGATAAATATATTTCTATCGATTGTTGGCGTGGGTCCTAACGGATTTTGCCCATTTTAAATAGCGATCTGCGTGCAAAAACTAAAAACGACTATGAGAATACCAAGAACAGGCAGACACACAGACACATGTACTTACATGTCTAAATGGACTCAGTTTTTGATGCTGATCAAGGATAAATGCACTTTATAGTGTTTCTAATGCCTCCTTCTGGGTGTTGCAAACGGAAGAACAAACGTAGTACACCCTCATCACTAAGGTGGAGGGTACAATAAAAGCTACAAATACTGATATCTAATTGAAGTCAAACTAAACAACATAATGCAAAAACTGATAACTTGAAAATGATTTTAAGTATTGTAAAGCACCCACATCTCTGTTTTTGTGGTTTAGGCAATACTCAGGATCCAAAACAGAGCGCAATAGAATTTTAATAAAAAATAGTCTTGATTTCTATTTGTTTAAATTTCGTACTCACAAATATTTACAATTATATAATCACACGCACTATGAATTTTCCTAATTAAGATTTATTCAAACACATTTGATCACAACACTCCTACTTCTCTAGTCATTTTCCTAATTAAATGAATTTTGAATTTATACGACTCACACTGCTCTTAAGCCTGTCAGACAAATACTGCCAATAGGCACAAGACTCTAGTTTAGACACAAATGTTTTCTTTATAAAATGAAAACTTTTTATCATTTGCTCCATCATTCACTTCTTAATTTAACAAAAAAAATATGCACTGAATCAATAAGAAGAAATATTCTGTAACAATAGCAATGCTAGTGCACTAACAAATAGTTGCCAGATTGTGTAAGTATTGCGAGAAAATCTCTAAAGAATTTTCTATTGCAAATATGTAAATGCTGCTAATTAAAGATGCTAAAAAGATGTTTGTATAAAATGTTGCAGAAAAACTTATAGAAAGGCGAAAAATAAAAGTAATAAGAATGGGATTGTGATAAAAAAAAGTGATATGAAAATTTGTGAGAATGCCCTACAGACATAATTAATGCCTGATATGTCAATTACTAATTATAATATATAGTCCTATATCTGCACCAAGATGGAAAGATCACCAGATATAAAGGCCTACATACATATATATTTTTGATTTTCATCAAAATTGAGATATTGACATAAAACTTAGTGTAGGCCTTCTTAGTCCAAATGAAGAGGTCCATATTTAGAGTGAGCAAAATTGATTAAAAGCCACACATTTGCGTAACATCGTTCATCGCTTTAAAAATAGAGCTACAGAGTTGAAGTTTCCCACATATAATAGCTCTTTAGTTATAGAACCGAAATGGGCGCATCGAAATGACTAAAAAATATTAAAAAATAAAATAAGCTCACATGGGCGTGTTCATCCATGATGTGTTTATTGCGATTTATATGAGGGAAAAATTGAAACTTTTCAAAATCATTGCGTAAGTATTTTTTATTTGGGGAAAAAATATTAAAATTGCCACGTCCCAAAAGGGACATTTGTTCAAGAAAATATGAGGTATACTTTACTTATTATTTAGAGTAGTAATATAGTGGTAATGTATTTTGGCAGAGAGAGGGTGATTATGGTGGGTATCATAGATTTGGTGCATTCCTAATATAGCCCTTTTTACTTAAAAATGTTGTGACACTATTGTTGTCGTTGTGCGATATAACTAATTTTGCATAAAGAATATATGCATATAGGGTGCGTTCGGTACATGCGCATAATACGGGGAACGTTTTCCTCAAATAAGCCTCTGACGTATAACGGAGGCATTCATGGGCATTTAGGTCCCCCGCAAAGGCCCTCATTGACTTTCAAGAGCTTTCTACAACGATCTCTTGAACTTGTTAGACAAATTGTGTATTTCTAGTAGTGTCCAAACGTTCCTCATGTTTTTTGTTTTTTGCAACAGTTTCTACATCGCAGCTGATGTTTCCAAATCACGATGAACCTTATGTACGAATGATCGGGCGCAATTAAATAAATTGGAGATTTCTAAGTCGGTGTGTTTTATGCATATAGCGACGATAACTGCGTGTCTCTCATTTCTTACTTTATTTAATAGTCGTCCATTGACGATCTGACAAAAAGAAAATCAAACAAAATTGTTCTCCAAAAATTACATTCACAAAATCCCGTTACCACAATATTTAATCAAAATGAATTTTGTTGAATATTTTTATGTTGGTGGCAATATTAAGGCATTAATTTTTAATTTGTTAGTTTTATTTTGTTTTATATGTCTTTGTAGTTGTCTCGTGTTCTACGCAACTTTAACATTACTAAAATAAGTGATTTGGAGTTGATTTCAAACCGTTTAGATCGTTTAGATATCACTTTCCATTTCTTTGGCATTAAAACGGATTCAAATCGTATACGAGAAGCTATCATACGTATGGTGGAGCGTGGTCGCATTGGTAATATTACATTGGTATCGAATTACCACTTGTTTGATGAGAATCCTCCCTTGAATTTGACGGTAAGTGAGACCAATAATCAACTAAACAATTTTTTCATTGTTTTGTGGTTTTTCGGTTAAATTTATAGGATCTATCGCTTAATCATAAACCGCCAATACGTGAGGATAGTGAATTTCTTTTATCATGCACAGCACAAGGTTCCCAGCTCATGTTATTTCAATGGTATAAGGATGGTATTGCTGTTAATGCTTCAAAGGCTACAAGGTAGATGAAATGTCAAATCAATAACATTTTGATTATTCAAGTCATTTGAGACATTAAACTAAATATGCAACAAGTTCAAAACAAAGCATTGACATATGTGCATTTGAACTTATTCAGCTAATATGTGAATTACATTATATATATGCAAACACACACTTCACCTCAGACCAATACTTCTAGGTGTGCACTTGAACGGTTTTGTTCAATGTAAAGATGAAAAGTAAAATTGACACCTAACATAAAAGTTGATTTTTAAATTCTTCTCTTCCCCTAGCTTAGGGCGTTCGTTATCCTTTTTATATAAAACGTCAAACCCGAAAACGTAAATTTAATGCTCATGTAATCACACTCGTTACCATTACTACTCGCAACGAGTACAACTTCATAACTCTTTCCATTCTGTTTTATTATGCCCGTATTGTGCATAATTTCGCAAATCAGTTTAAATAAGCGGAAATAAGGGAATTTCTTGCACTTGATTAAATCGAAGGGATTGACTCTCCAACTGACGAGCAGATGAAACATTATTAAACTATATGCACATATATGTACATATTAGAATGAGCATAACGTAATTGTGGCAAAAGGGCATAAAGGATTTTGGTTTGATTTTTTAAGAGTTTCGAATGATTTGTTGATGTTTGAAAGAGAATGAGTGTAGGAGTTGCAACGTGAAAGAAATCACAAGGGAATCTATGTAAATAAAAGCATATATAGCACATAGAATAAACTAAAATCTCCTCCTGTTATATGCTGACTGCAATTAGCTGCTTTATGTTGGAATATTAAATTGATTCTGACAAAACGCTCAGCTGGTAAAGATCTGCTGATGAGAACTCGATGAGGGCGAGTTTGAAACCGGTCCAGGTTCTACCCTTCCAGTCGCCAAGTATTAATTTTTCACTATTTCTAACATTTCATTTCATTACAGCTTTCAAATATAGTCAAAATGAAAAATAAAATTCGTTAATAATTTTAGTTTAGATAAGAATTAAAATCTGAGTTTACCCACATCCGCCCATTTGACACAAAAAGGCCTTTATGCGACGAAAATTCACAATTCGTAATATTTTTAATAAAGTTTGGTGAATTAACAAAATAATTGACTGTTCTAAATGTGGACCCTTATGCCCTCCACATGTAATGACCGTCCAAAGAAAGTTTTAGGTACCTTCCATATATTTGATTATCTTCTATCTATCTATTTAGCCGAATCTGCATGCACGACTGTATGTGTCACTCTAAATAAACTGATGATTTCAAATGTAGTGACTGTGTATTTAGCCAACAAGTAAACAAAAAATAATTTTTAGTACGTTTCTAATTTAACATGAATTAAATAAAAAAAATATTTCACCATTTTTAAGCATCATTGTCAGTCATCAACTTTATTTTAATGTTATAAGGTGTTGGATAACCACTTGCATCAGATGGGGGTATACTAAGTTTGTAAAAAGTTATAAAAAACAGTCGATCTAAGCATGTGTCTGTACGTCCGTACGTCCACGGTCATAAATTTAGAGATACCAAGAAACTTTTAGTTTTTTCACGCAGATTACTATTTAATTTGGTCAAAATTGTTTCAAATCCCACAATAAATAAAAATCTATTTATTCGCCACAAAAATTTTGCTTTGAAGTTAAAAATTGGTATACACATTTATAATTATCCCTTTCATCGATATGTAAATCTCTAAATTTATTTATCTGTCAAAAATATATTGCATCAAAAGTTGGAATTTGGTACACATATTTATAATTATCGCATCTATCGATATGCTAAAAATGGGCACGATCGATTAAAAGACGCGCCCACAAAAAAAAGTAAATTTGGCTTAGGCCAAATCTTAAACCTCCCTAAAATCTTCACCTCCGCAATGGTGGGCGTGGCAAATATAGATATATTTCGCCCTCTAATAGTGTATGTGTTACGTATCAGCATGCAAGTTTACTTTTACGTTGAATGTGGTTTTTGTAAATTGTGGGTGTGTCTGTTATCCGACTATGCCCATTTTTAGCACATCAGTGGATGGGATAATTATGTATACGCATACCAAATTTCAAGTTCCAAGTTCAAGTTTGTGTAAATATAAAGATTTTTATTGATTGTGGGCGTCTCTGTAATCCGAATATGCCCATTTTTGGCATATCAATGAAACTAATATATAGAAATGTAAGTACCAAATTTCAAGTTTATAGTTTAATTCTTATAACAGATAAATATATTTTTGTTGATTGTGGGCGTGGCTCTTGACCGATTTTGCCCGTTTTAAATAGCGATCTGCGAGCAAAAACTAAAAGTATCTGTACAAAAGTTCTCCCAATATCCCCCAATTTACGACCGTAAAATTGCCAAAAACAGACAAACACACGGACACATGGACACACATACACATGTCTAAATCGACTCAGTTTTTGATGCTAATCAAGAATATATATTTGTTGACGTCTCCTTCTCGGTGTTGTAAACGGAAGAATATACTTAGTATACCCTCATCACTAAGGTGAAGAGTATAAAAACACATTTGCACTTTATAACTAAAACATGTTTACACTTAAGCAGACGCAACAAGTCAGTAGGTACGATTTCATTATCAACTTGTTAATTATTCTTTCTAAATCGTTAACATTGCCTTACTAATGTGATTACCAAGTGCAAGTGAAATTGCTCAAAAACATCTGCAAAAGTCCTAAAAACGCGCTTACTATGTATGTGTAATTTCATTGTAGCCACCATCTCGAGTATTGTCAAAACGTTTTTAATACTCAACAAAAAGAAGCACCAGAGACCTTACGTGTTCTTTACCAGCATTAAAATTCGAATCGATTGGTTATTAAAATTATGTAATATCGATCGAAGAACGCTCCAACAAAACAAAAGCATCATCGCCATTTATTTTAATGTCAAATTTTGGCGTGTCTGTTATCCGCCCATTAAGCTAATATTTGTATGTGTTCATACCAAATGAAATACATACAGCTCAAAATATCTCAAAATTTACGGCCTTGTTCCTGTAGTTCCTTTAGTAACGAGTTGACTAAAGCTTTGGCTTCAGCTGAGAAGAAAAAGGAAAGAGTTTTTAGATGGAATTGGAACTGGTCCGTCAAATGGGACTCTGGTAATCCACCGATAGTTAAAAATATTATCCTAAAAATCGGGGTTGGTTTGGCAGGCGAATGAGATTTTAAGCTTGTAAAGCTATGTAATGCTACGTTTTTAATGAGTTTGCCATCGCGTATGCAATGACAGAAGGAGCTTCAGATGCCCAACAAAAATTATTGTTTTTGATCATCATCAAAAATGATTCGCTTTAATGGTGTCTACGTAACCCTCATTCGTTGAAACACTTGTTTGTGGTATAGACGTTAACAACATTCACTTTAAGACTTGTATGCTTTCAAAAACTTATCTCTTAGATTATATGCAACACCAATGTATTTATGTTTGAATGATAATTAATAATTACATTTGGTTGTCAGGGACTATTTGTACACCAAACATCGGCATTAAATGCCGCTTTGCTAACGATTTAAAGACTTAGAGAGCGTTTGTTTAGAAAAGCCGTCATTCGTTAGCATTAGTATTAAACACATATTCAATACTATTATACGGATGCCATGGTTATGCATATTTATGGCAAATTTTAATTAGGGTACATAGTTACCGCAAGCACTGTTGGTATTTTAATTGAACAAAACTGCAATTATTGCCAGTTGTGTTGCAAATTTAATCTAAACTCCAACCATACCATCAAATTTTTTATCCATATGATAAAAAATGTTTTTCTCCCTTAAAATGGATATTTTTGAAAAAAAAAATTAATGCAATATTCATTAAGTAGGGGTTAGTTGGGTACACTAACTGAAAAAAGAAAAGTAAAACAAGCACCATAAGCATTGCTATCAATATATCGCTCACAAATCTTTTTTATATTCGTACGCCACGCTGTCGACTTATTAACAACTCAGAACCGTAGTGTGAAGGTCACAAATTTGATTAATTCGCACATTACTGTGTTACGGTACAATATGTATATTTTTTATGACTACTATATATTTTATGTGCCTATAACGTGGAAAGAGGAGAAGGACGCAAAAAATTAAAAGGTGGTATTTCTTTGGCTAAAAATACTACTTCGTTACCCTTGACGCTGGTTAACAGGTAGTGGCAGAATATAACAAAAAATAACAACAAAAACAAGCAGTATTGATTAAACAATCGCACCAGCAAATATTTAAAACAAACTAGAAAAGAATGAAAGCGAAGGAAACGGTATATACTCCATGGAATAACGGGTAGATGAATGATAATGTGTTGTAGTATAATATTAGAGTTGCCACCGCACAGGAAATGTTTATTGGATACTAGGTATTGTAATTCAAGCACGGGACTCAATCGGATTAATTAGTTTGTTTTAGAAAGCACTTCTTTTCGTTTTCTGAAAGTGAATTGGATGGGAAATTGGTTGGCTGCCGCATCTGTTCTTCACGGTTGGCATACCTATTTTATAAATTGTAGCCACATGTACACATATCATAAGGTGTAGTCATACAAATTTTATATTATACAGGATTGGATAAAAATATTTCAACTTATTCAATAAGAGTTTTTACTAATGCCGCTTTTAAGCCTAGGCTAGATAAAAAACAAGTCAAAAACTAGATTTGGTTTAGAGCAAATCTAAATTAACCTCCTCCATGTCCTCTGCAGCCACGCGGTACGTAAGCAGCATTTTGTGCCAAGTTTGGTTTTTAAAAAATTGTAGGCATGTCTTAAAATTTACAACTATGAGAGTGCCAACAACGACATATACACGGACAAGTATGTCTAGTTCAAATCAGACATGGCCGCCTTCTATGAGGTATTTCAAACGGAAAAGTAAACGTAGTATACGCCCCTCACTTAGATTAAAGGCCTGCTTCTTACAAGTGTGCATTTATTAGTTCTTAGTTGTTCGTAATTTGACGCTTCATTCTTTCTAATTCTAGGTTTGTATCGAACTTCGGTTCAAATTGGAAGTTAGCAGACTTTACTTTTATTAGGTCAATCTTATCTTACTTTTACATCCAACTATCATATGTTGTTGTAAAGGTTTTCAATTTCAAAGTAGCCAACTTTTTAAGGTTTCTTCCCACACAAACTTCTCTTCTTATTATGTTACAGTTGCAAAATAGAATTTTCCATTTTTAAGGCCTTCTTTGAACGGAGACACGTTTTTTTTAGTATTTCTCAATTCAGCCACAGGCAAAAAGCTGCAATATTGGAACTTGGTGTACACATATATACCTAATGAGGAAATTTATCAGATGCCCATATTCTAAGGACCTCCACCACTATGGCGTTCTCTTTCAAACAATGTTCTGTATGCCGAAATTTACGACCATAAATATTTTTCACATACAATTTAGTAATAACCATTTACTTAATTAATTAAATCAGGTCCTTAAATAACATGGATGTCTAAAGTACCCTTTAGTATTGTTTAACAAAAGATAATAAAAACCAAGTGTTCGACAAGGAATTGAAATGGTTGAAAATATTGAAAATATTATTAGATTCTTATGTAGAGTTTTTTTCAAACAATACGTTTTATTAGTTTATTAAAATAATTTTGTTTATTAAAATAGTAAATGTTATGGTAGGCCCAACCATTTAATACCTTACATCTTAAATTATAGTACAATTAGTTTACAATTAGTTTAGTTGTACATTTTGTCCAAAAATATTAAGAACTGCAATTTTGTACAATATAAAGACGTTCATTGTAAAATGATTCTATATAGGGCAGGTCCATTTTCAACAATATTCCTCTTTTAGCCAATACATGTTCTTGTACCAAAATATATCGAAATATCTTAAAACATGTTACCTACAGCTTCTACACAAATATCATGGACAGACAGACATGATTGATTTACAATTTAGATTTTGTTTCTGAATCGGTCGGTACAATTGAAGTAATTTACAAACATCCGTACAAATTTAATATACCTTTGCCACAAGTGATGCAGCGTATAAATACAAAGAAAATCTATTACTTTGTTTTTAGATCCCTCGAGGATTTAAAACTTTTTGAAAACAATCAAATGTTTCAATATGAAAAACTGACAGTACGTTTACACTGGTGCGTCAGTTAAGCTGTCTCCAACACTAAAATGTAGGTGTGTGTAATCAAAAAGGATGAATTGTTCGAGATTTTTTTTAACAAATTGCAAATAATTTTTATGGAGAAACATTTATTTTGTGTTGGTCATACAACTATTTTACGGGCAGATAAGTTTTTCCATTTTGTTGGCAATACTATGTGCGTGTGTATTTACAGGTGTGTGTATGTGTATGTGTGTCCTAGTGTTGGTGTTGTAAAAATGTTTACTTCATAGTATTATGTGCATATTTAAAGGACATAAGAGGTGTTAGTTGGAGCGTGAGATGAGGTGATTTCAGCCGTACAATAACGAAAGAGTTTAACTGTGCTAGAGTTGATGGGAGAAAATAAAAGCAGCAACAATATATACATACATTTGTGTGTATATACGTAACACAAATATAACGTCCGCCTTTGTTTTCGTTACTACAACAAAGTTGTCAAGGCTGCTAGCATTTTAACATGCAGCTGCCGTACAGGCGGCACACCAAACTAGTCTATTACCACCACTACTACTAGGTATAGTATGTGCCATATTGTGAACCAATTAAGCACTATATACTTATGTAGATGTGTGTGTATATAGCAAAGAACACTTGCATACAAAGCAAAAATCGTAATAAAAATAAGCGGAACAATTTGAAGTTTTTAGAATTGCAGATAACAGCAGTACGACTAAAGCGACCGCCACGTAAGGTGACAACAATTTTTTCTAGTGTTAACTAAACTAAAAAATACCATTTTGTTCAACTATTATATATTTGACACAACATTTGATGAGATCGACACTATTTAATTAATAATGCATTGGGATTGGGATTGGGATTGGCATCATAATCACTTCTGGCCCTGGTCATCATTTGATCACTTTTATAACTTCAAGTGCCCTTTGAGGCGTCGTTTCTTCTCCTCTTTTCATAATTTCGATTGGGATTTTTGCCACAGTGATTGTTCGCTGAAAGAGCCGCCTTGGTGTCATCGTTCTTGTTTGACTGGCGTTGCTTACATAGAAACGGGGGAGGAGGCAAATTCTTGCGGTAAAGGAACGTTCAAAATAATATTGGATGCTCATCATTTTCAAGGCAGTGAGTTAAAGTTAAGGATTAGAAATAATGACACTTTAATATTGGAGGGTAAACATAAAGATGATCGAGCTAATAAGGCGCCGGATTTGTGCATTACAAGAGCTTTTACACGGAAATATCAATTGCCCAGAAATTATGATGCTACCCAGGCAAAGGCGACCTTCTCCAAGGATGGCATTGTAACGGTAATTGTCCCAGCACCACCACATTTGGATGATGTAGAACGCATTGTGGATATTATTGAGTTAGACAGCTACTATGGGTCAGTGGAATATAAACAGGCCAAAAGTAAAGCGATTGAAGCTGACGATATGGTTAAAATAGAGAACGCAGAGGCTTAAACAAAATATTTAAGATGTTACAAAGATGCTTCACGCATACATCACACACATGCTTTTTAAGAGGACTTTAATAAATAAGTATTTAAAAGCATATATTTCAAATAAAATCAACACCACTGAACACCTGCTCTTAAGCTATGTACGTAGTATAGTTGACAATGTTGGCACTCTTACTTTAATCACCATCAGCACACAGAAAATGTTCATTCGTTCGGTCGTTGTTGCTCGTAAATAGAAAGTTGAAAGCTTTTACAAAAAATTGAACCAACAGTTTCCAGCAAGTATATTTATGTCCTCTCAGCAACAACAAAAAAAAAATTAAAAAAATGTATTGTTGCATTTTAAAAGTAATTGCAATTGAAGCCATTTTGTTATACCCTCCACCTTAGGGAAGATGGTATATACATTTTGACCGTTTACAACACATCGAAGGAAGCCTCGGAGACTCCACAAACCATATATATTCTTAATCAGCATGAAAATAGAAATCGTTTGAGACATGTCCGTCCGTGTGTCCGTGTGTCCGTCTGTTGTTGGCGCTCAAAAATCTTAACATACCTCGAAAAAATTGTATCTTTAAAAAATTATATATCGCACAATACTATGCCTATCAAGTTGAAATTCGGTATATATTTGGTAAGAGGTACCGTTATCCAATGCTATGCAAAAAATGATGATTGAATAACGCAAACGCCTATAATTTAAAAAAAACACCATTTGCGTAAGTACATGAAATAGTCATATACATAAATATGGCAATAGGAACTTATTTTTAGAGGACTATAAAAGGTGGAGAGTATTTAAGCTTCGGTCTTAACGGAACTTCTCTATCTTGTTTTATATCTTTTGGAATATGGTAACTTTTAGTCTTTGTACTTTGTAGGCATCAGTTAGTACGTTATTATTACTTACTCTTCTTCTACATAAAAAGCCATTTCAATTATAAATACAAGTTGTTATTGTAATAATAAATGTAAACTATACGTAAAGCGTTTTAAGTGTTATTTTAAAAGATTCTTAAGATAGGATACAGACTGTGTGGTAAGACGTTCTAATGAACGGTGGATTTTCTTGAATTGTTTGTGAACTATTTTGCGTAGGAAAGTCTCTCATATGGCAATAATTTTGCGCTGACTTCAAAACGATTCAGCTGTGGCTTACCCCTTTCATAATTTTTTTTGCACCGCCACCGCATTTGATCGGTTAAATTGAAGGTTTATCAAATATAACACCTCTCAAAGTTTTAGAACTGTTGTAGTTACTTATACCACAAGAGAACTAATAGAAAGAGTGTAAAAATATCTCAACATTTTTAGACCTTTTAATGCTTTACTAATAAATAACACAAAAGAAGCAATAACTTCCTTTATAATAGGACCTTATATGGAGAGGGTTTCTAAAAATGACCCGATTTGGTCCATTTTCAATAGGAAGTAGAATTAACAAGTAAAAAAACTAAATTTGCCTTAGACCAAATCTTAAATACCCTCCACATCTACGATAGTGGGCGTAACAGGTATGTGATTACGCTCTCTAATACGGTGTATATAACGTATCAACTTGAAACTCTAGTTTTATTTGGAGTATAGTTTTTTGTAAATTGTGAACGTCTTTATTATCCGACCATGCCAATTTTTAGCACATCAGATAACTACACCAAATTTCAAGTTCAATGGTCAATTTTTGTGGCAGATATATATATTTTTGTCGATTGTGGCCGTGGGTCTTGACCGATTTTGCCCATTTTAAGTAGCGATTTGCGTACATAAACTAAAAGTATCTGTACAAAAGTTCACCACAATATTCCGTAATTTACCACCGTGAGATTGCCAAAAACAGACAGACATACGAACACATGGACATTCATTTCTAGATCGACTCAGTTTTCGACGCTGATCAAGAATATATATACTTTATGGGTCCCCACAGCGTCCTTCTGGGTGTTACAAACTTAATATACTATTCCTCATATGTGGAGTGTATAACAAGTAAAAAAACTAAATTTGGATTAGGGCAAATCCATTGTTAATACCTACAAACAAACGGTAGGTGTGACAGGAACTTTATTGAGCCAATTAATAATATGTATTAAGTATCACCTTGGAAGTCAAAATTTTACGTTTTACGTTTTATATAAATTGTGGGCGTATCTGTTATCCGATCACGCTTTTTTTCGCACTTTAACTAAGTCAGATAAATCGGTTTAAAAACCGACCTACTTGCAGAATCTAGAAGTGACTGCAGATCAAAATTTACTATTGCTTTTGTTTTCGTTACCTCAACATTGAATTAGTTTTGAAACAATAACACGGAATTGAAATTTAAATTTAAATTTAACATGCACAGGCGCACACGAATATAATTATTATGAAAAAAGTTTTTGAGTTTAGAATTGATGTTAAGCACAACTAAAACTTTTTTTGGTAACAATGTATTGTTATGATATACAATGCATACGAACAATACACCTTTATGTACATACTGTATGTGGTATATAAAAAGTAGAACAGTTAACGTCTGGTTTAGCAATACAAATAAAGTTATAATATTTATACCCAGCGCCATTTGTGGCAAAGGGTATACCTATTAGGTTTGTGAGAATATTTGTAATTTCTAAACGGCAAATGTCACGTCCACCATTGATTCAGAATAAAAATCTGAATCGATTTAATCATGTCCGTATGTCCGTCTACCTTTCATTGTAAATTTGTGCCCAAGCTACTGGTCACATTTTTGGAGATATTTCTATGAAATTTAGTGCAAGAACATGTATTTTACCAAAGAGTAATTCTATTGAAAATGGACTGGATTAGACTATTATTAGAACACCGCCCCATATAAAGTCATTTAACAATGAAAGTCTTTATGTGATACAAAATTGCAATTCTTAATACTTTTGGACAAAATTTGGTGAAGAATAGGTCTTTAATTTCATATTTGGCTATGTCAGTCTATAACCCGATCAGACCATTTTTGGAAGCTCTTCCCTTATAATTATATTTCACGAAATAACTTATACAGCCGACAGACACAACTAAGTGGTGTGGGGTACTAAGTGGACGGGCTTGACCGACTATAACATTTTTACTTGTTTTAATTGAAATTGTTTACGAAACATTACAACATTACAATGATTTTTATCTGCTTAAAATTCTAGCAAAAACATTTTTTCTGCAGGTTTCGTATTAGTTATAGTTAGTTAAATAAATATACGTTTTAGTACCAATAACAATAATTGTACGGACAACAATATGTGGGAGTAGCTAACACTACACTCCTCTCTCAATGTAGTGTAAATAAAAGAAAGATGAAATAATATGATAGCAACATCATAAATTTTTTTCTCGTACACATTGTTTGTTGTTACTGGCTTTAGTAGTTTCAGTTATAGGGAGGACATCACACACCCTCCCGCACATAATGTTATTTAACACTCATCTGTTTACTAGCCGGATAGTTGGATGTTTTTTTTATTTTTATTAACCAACCTAAATGATTGTATACATAACAATGACTCTTGGCTCAATTCTTACTTTATGAAATGGATTTAACTTAAGGAAACATATATAATTTTATTATGTATGTATAATATAAGTTATAGTTTCATAGCAAAAAATTTGCTTTAAATGAGGGAGAAGACTGACAATAAATTTATTAATTTAATTAGTAACAAGTAAGAAAACTAAATTCGGCTTAGACCAAATCTTAATATATCTTATAATAGTGGACGTGACAGGTACGCCCTCTTATAATGTATGTATCAGCTTGCAAGTTCATTTATATGCTGTATGATTTTTGGTAAATTGTGGGCGCGTCTCATTTTTGCCACATCGGTAGATGAAATAACTATAAATATGTATCAAGTTTATAGGTCAAATTTTGTGGCAGATATAAAGATTTTTTATGCCGGCGCTCTGTATCAGGGCGAGGTGCCTGGTGAGCGGTACAATAAAGCGGCAGGCCCTTCTTGTTGCAATTATATCACTAAAATTATTAAATTCACGATTCTTAGCTTATGGTTGTATAAAAAGGAAAAAAGAAAACAATATTCAAATGCAAATATTTATATTTAAACAAGGGAAAATATTATATTCGGTCAAACCCGAGCACCACTACTTAATGTACAATAACCTCTATTATTATTACTAAAAATAGTCTGATTCTATTCATTTTCAATAGGGTTCCTCTTTGGTCCAATACATATTTATACCCTGCACCACCCTGTAGAAAAGGGTAAATTACGTTTGTGCAGATGTTTGTATCAAAATCAAAATCTGAATCGATTTAACCATGTCCGTCTGTCCATCTAAATTTGTGCGCAAGCTACAGTTCGCGTTTTTGGCCCAAAGGGGAACCCTATTGGTTACAGTCCAGTTACACTGAATCAATCCGCTGCATTGTCAAAAAATTAAGTACTAAGCCATCTATTCTGTATCAAAATGTCCGTGGGCTTAATACAAAGCTTCGTGATACATTTTTGGCCTCCATTAGCTATGTACATTATATTGTTGTGTTTACAGAAACTTGTCTGAAGCCAAGGGTTAACGATTTTTTCTGCTGAGTATTCGATTTTTAGAGCTGATAGAAAATTTAAGAAGGGAGGTGGTGTGCTGGTTGCTGTACATAATTCTTTACCTGCAAGGTTAGTTGCGTCCTCTGATATCGAGTTTATTTTTGTGAGTGTTATACGAGTATATGGGGAGTCTAAGTTATATATAGCGTGTTCATACATTCCACCTTTGTCTGATGTGTCAATTTATTTAGAACATCTTAGAATGGTTCAAGTCATTCTTCGCAGTCTGAGGAATATTGACAAGTTAATTATTCTAGGTGATTTTAACCTATCCAATGTCATGTGGTCTTTTAATGAAGACCTTGGATATTTTACGCCTAGTTCATATCCGTTTATTTTTAATGAGTATTTTGATTTGATTTGTGAACTTTCTCTGTTTCAACTTAATTCAATTTATAATAGTAATTATAAATTATTGGATTTAATTTTTTCAAGTGACACTAATATAATGGTTTCGCGTTCGTTGCCCTTTGAGGAGCGTGAGGATCATTACCATCTTACATTGTTATTAATCTTGGGTGAGTTCGGTAGTAGTTTTATCAATAGACCACGAGATACAATACATTACCTTCAATATGGCAAAACTGACTGTAGGAAACTATCTAATGTTTTATATACTTTTGCGTGGGACCTTGACTACAATAATGTCGATGAGTCCTTAAATTATGTTTACAATGTTTTATCTTTATCTTTTATAATCCCCTTTGTCCAGTTTGGTATAATGCTAATCTTAAATATGTCCATAACAAAAAGAGTAGACTTTTCAAAAAGTTTAAGTGTAGTGGTTCACTTGTTGATTATACTAGATACTCTTCTATGAGAAGGTATTTTAATGCTTTGAAAAATAAATGCTACTCAGAGTATATTAATTCGATAAAGTATAAACTGTATTCTGATCCCAAGACGTTTTTCCGCTTGATTCTAAAAGAAAAGTTAGGGGCTTTCCGTCCGTAATGTGCTACGGAAATTTTGAATCATCAGATGTATCTGTGATCGCTGATTTATTTGTTGACTTTTTTGAAAAGAATTACTCTTGTTCTAATATTTCATTCAATAGTTATCCATTTCCGATAAGTTCGTTTGATATTTTTCCGAAAATCTTATTTTCTGAGGATGATGTACTTCCCTTCCTTTCTGCCCTAAAATTTTCCGTTATACCTGGTTCTGATGGAATTCGCTCTTGTGTTCTTCGAAACTGTGCTTCTTTTCTATATATTCCGCTAACACGTATATTTAATTACATTTTGAGTCAAGGAAAACCAGCCATATTTTACCATTGTGTAAAAATGGCTCGAGGGAGAATGTCGAGAACGACAGAGGTATTGCTAAACTAAGTTTGATGCCAAAATTGTTTGAGCTAAGAGTCTTAAGTCAGCGATTAGATCAGTACTCTCACCTTGCCAACATGGTTTTACTCAGGGTAAATCAATCTCAACAAATTTGTTGGAATTTACGCATTATATATGTCAAGCGTTCTCTGATTTTAAACATACGGACGTAATTTTTACTGATTTTTCAAAAGCATTTGATACAGTGGATCACAATCTTTTAACATTTAAACTTCGACGTTTGGGCTTTCGGGATAACTTGGTTCTATACCTACCTTACCAACAGAACTTAGTGTGTGTCATTTAATCGTTGCCAGTCGCGCGAAATCTTAGTTACGTCAGGTAGTCACTTGGGGCCTCTTTTGTTTGCGCTGTTTGTTAATGACCTTCCCACGTCCGTTCATTGCTCTAAAGTCTTGATATTTGCTGATGATGTTAAACTTTTTTAGCGTATTGATTCTCCGTGTTGTATTAATTTTCTTCAGTCTGACCTGTCGTGCTTGGCTAATTGGTGTGTTGTTAATGAAATGTTTTTGAACTTAAATAAGTGTAAAAAAATGTCATTTAGCTAGGTTACTGTCATTCCGTCAGATTACTATATCAATAATAACTTGCTTGCTTGTGTTGACACTTTTAAACATTTAAGTGTTCTACTTGATACTAGACTAAGGTTTAATTTACATATTGGAATCTCTATTAATAAGGCTAAGTCATTATTGGGATTCGTAAAAAGGTGGTCTAAGGAATTTACGGATCCTTATATTTGTAAAAGGCTTTTCACTGCTTTAGTGAGACCAGTTTTGGAATATGCATCGGTTGTCTGGACACCTAGTTATAGATGTCAGATTGATTTGTTGGAGTCAGTCCAAAGAAATTTTCTCATTTTTACCCTTTGTGGATTAGATTGGAGCACTCGTCGCTCTCTTCTTCCTTATGAAAGTAGGCTGTTACTAATTAATTTGTCATCGCTTGAAAAAAGGCGTACCATGTTGAGTGTTATTTTCATGGTTAAGTTAATTCGTGGTACTGTATCGTCCCCTTTCTTGTTAGAGAATATTTCTATTAATGTACCAAGTAGGTCAACTCGCTATTATATTTCTATAAAACTATCGCATTGTCGTACAAACCACCAGCTGTTTGGTCCGTTCAGAGTCCTATGTAAATCATTTAATGACAATTATTTTTTATTTGATCCGTCCATTGAGTCAATTAACATAATAAGAAATTACTTACTTTTTTTTTTTACTTTTACTTATTTAACTTATATTACTTTTATTTTTATATATAAATTGATTCTGTAATATCCTTTGCTTGAAAATGTTTTATTATTCCCATTTGAAATCTTTATTTATATATTTGTTCTTATTTGATTATATTGTATTTATTTAACTCTAAGTTGTTCCAGAGGTTGCTGTTATTGTTGTTGTTGTTGCTGGTGCTGCTGCCAGTGTTTATTTATTTAATTATTTATTTATCTAGTTTTATTTTGTTATTTTTTATATCTTTTATTTTTATAACTTATATTAGTTAAAAATTGGTTTTTGAAACTAATAGAATAAAGAATAAAGGAGCAAAGCTTATTCATTAGCAAAAATTCAATAGTATGATTATTTTACAAAAGAAAACAAAAACTTTAATTAAATAAGCATTTTAAAAAACCAGCGTTTTTTTTTTCGAAGGTGAAAGCGTTGAAAGCCCAGTCAGTGTGGGACTCTCACCCACAAAAACCCCTTCAACATCCGACAGAAGGTCTCCTGGGACTACCGTTAAGTATCACGTCAGGAGAACCGTCTGAGCCTTAGCTCAAGTCGTGCGTATCATATCAGTCGTTCTCTCTCTCTATCTTTACTAGATATTCTATAATAATATAATATAATAATATAATACAATAATATAATATAATAGTATAATATAATAATATAATATTCTATAATAATGGCAAATACGTAACTAATGAATTTTGTGGTCAGAGGGTATTTTAGGTTTAGGTTTATGCGGACACCTACACACCCACCTTCCATAAAACCCATCCATTCAGGATCATGATTTGAATTGATTAAATCATGTCCGCCTATGTGTCCGTTTAAGTTTTGTCTAAGCTGCAGTTCGCAATTTTGGAAACATTCTACTGAAACTTGGTACGAGGACTAAAAAGGAACCCAGATTTTAGGTAATCCTACAGTACATTCGTAAGATATTATTTCGCAGGAGGAGGTTCGCCATTACGCATGTTTTAGTCCCTGGATTGTTGTTTCAATCTCTGTAGCACTGTGAGTACAAATGCTGCTATGTCGCTCGTCATTTGCCAGTTTTGCGCGTTCTCTGTCATGAATTTAATTGTGTTTTTCAATGTAGGCATTGGGGAAGTCTTATCTCTAAAGCGCCTGCAGTAATAAAATACGTGCTCTGTGGTCTCCTCGTTGTCGCAAGATGGGCACAGAGGAGATGTGCATCTTCCAATCTTATGTAAGTAGTTCCTGTAAACTCCGTGACCGGATAAGAAGTGCGTAATGTAAAAATTTACCTCCCTAAGATTCCTTATTATCCATGTATCTATATTTGTAATTCCATCTTCCTTTAGTTGACGCATCCCATTTATTCTGCCACTGGTTTAGAGAAATTTGATGCTCTTCCTTCTTTATAAGTTTCACCTGTTGAGAAGCATTGGCCTTTCTTGTAAAATGCGCTTCATTTCGCCTGGCAATATGTCCATTGGGATAGTTCCTGCTATGACGTTTGCTGCATCTTCAGAAATCGTTCGGAAACCGCTAATTGTTCTTAACGAGCTAATCCTTTGTACTGAACACAATTTTTGTTTCATCTGTTTGATTTTCAAACAGTGAACCCATACTGGGCATGCGTGGACGTACACGTTTGCTAGCAAGGCCCTCTTTGCGGGTTTTGGTCCACCTATGTTGGGGAGCATCCTAGACAAGGCTGCTTGCATCTTAGTAGCTTTATCGCTTGCATAATATACTTGTTTCTTGAAGCTTAGTCTGCAGTCCAGCATAACACCCAAGTATTTGATGGCTTGTTTGGAAGTTATGGTAACGTTTCCTACTTGCACATGGATTGTCTCCATAACTTTCCGGCTCGAAATTAATACCGCCTCCGTCTTGTGTTTTGCAAGATTAAGATCAACCGACTTTAGCCAGTCCCAAACAGTTTGTATAGCTGCATTTGTAGCCGCTTCAACTCCGTTTATGTGTTTAGCCACCGCGGGTGCAATATCGCTCGCGAATGCTATAATTTTTACTCCTCGAGACAGACAGATTTAGAACGTCATTGTACATTAAGTTCCAATTATTATTAGTATTATACAATAATTCTCTGTCTTTAAAGTAGCTCCCAATTAATTTAAACAAGTATTTGGGACCTTTAACTCTTTTAGCTGCGTTCAAAATGACAAGCCAACTTGTCATATTGAATGCATTTTTGATGTCTAGGGTTTCAACTGAGCAATATTCTTTGGCACCCCCTTTCCACCTTTTACCGCCAATGGCTTTTGCTGCTATTTTGGTGACTAAGTCCACTGCGTCGATGGTAGATCTGCCTTTCTTAAATCCAAACTGTTATTCAGACAAAGGTGCCTGCTTCTTTGACTAGTGTGAGGAGGCGATTGTATATGATTATTTCCAGTATCTTGCCCCGACAAGCATATTGGACGGTATGCCTGGACTATGCCGACTTCTGGTTTATCTTTCGGTATAAGCACCACCCCAGTGGTTTACTTTTGCTTCCGTGCAAATTTGTTCAAAGCACCGTCTTTTGCTTGTTCTTAAAGCCAATTGTAAAGCTTTTCTTACCGTTCTAAATTCGCTTAGGCGCTCTATAAACCCTGGTCTATTCTATGACCTCTGCATTTTCCTTCTGGCTTTCAAGCACAGTGCCCTTAGGAACTTTATTTCATTATTTCACCAGTGACATGGGTTCTTTTGTCTATTTCCGCTCCTCCTAGGCATAGAAGCATCGCAGACGTCCTTTACTATCAAAACTAAGTCTTCAGCCATCTTTCCTGCTAGATTCTGATTGATTACAGTCGTTCTTAGGACTTCTTTCATTATTTCTCTGTCAAATCTTGAGGCTTTCCATTTGGGTCCAGTTGTCATAACGTGCTGCCTGTTGGCGTTGGCCTGTTTTGCGACATTTCTAATGATGTATATAATTGCTTGGTGGCCGCTTTGGGTGTATTCCTCGCTGACCCACCACGATATGCTTCTGGCAAGAGAGCTATCCACCAGCGTGATGTCAATAATTGAACCTCTTCCTGCTTTCCTGAAGGTATCCTTATTTCCCGTGTTTGCGATTGTAATGTCTAGGGAGGCAAAAGTTTCAAGTAAGCTACTGCCCCTTGCGTTCGTGGACTACTACCCCAGTTTGTTGTCCAAGCGTTAAAATCCCCACCAATAATAATAGGGTGTCTGAATCTAGCGTCTGCTGCCAGAGCATCTAGAAAGTCTTGGTATTCGTTGTGCGTCCACCTGGGTGGAGCGTAACAGCTATAGAAAGCAATCCCTTTGATTTTGACTCTAATAAAACCCTTTGATTAGTATGCGACATCTTCCTGTGGGGAAGTCCGCATGACCAAACCGCGACGTATTCACTTTGGTCTTTAACCCATGTAGCGTCTAAGCGTCTATTTGGCTCACTTATTAAGGCGATATCCACATCCTTATCCTTGATTGTTTCCCCGAGTAGGTTTTGAGCTGCTTCACAGTGGTTAAGGTTGATCTGTAGGACCTTTAAAATTTTAAGCTCGATAACGCTTTCTTAAATACTGGACACCGTCCGCTCCCTGCTACATGTTTGGCGTCGATACTACTGTTCCCCCAAAGAACTGCTAATTATATCTTTAAATTTTTCTGATTTATCCCCGATGTCACTTAACTGAAGTAGCAAGTCCTTTCTGTGTTCTCCTAATTTTCGTTACCGTTTGGCTTAAATCTGACAAATTCGGGTCCGTTTTGACTTTCCTAAGAATATCTGCGTATGTTAGTTGACCCTTGGACTCTATCGCTATTGCGTCTGGCCTTGGCTTACTTGGTTTTGGTGGTTGTTTGCCTTGTTTACTCACCACTTTAACCCATGACTTTTTTGTTTGAGTCGGTTTATTTTTCTCTTCTTCCCTTTGGGAATTGACGCTTTCTTGTTTTCTTTTCTTCGCTGGGGTTTCAGACGCAGAGGTGGACTTTTCCGTCCTGCTTCTTTTTTCTTCTGTGACTCTTTGAGTAATCAAAGGTGAGGTTTGCGTGGTGATGTCAATTTCCAAGCTCTTTACCTTAAGCTGCTTGAACGCCTTATCATGTAAAGATACCAAGGAGTCCACCAAGTCTCTCATAGGTTGATGGATGGACCGCCTTCCTCCGCCCATCATGTCCACCAGCTCCTTGATTTTTTGTCCAAGAAGTACAAAGGGGTCTTCGCTAGTGGTGTCTCGCTAATTCTGTGGAGCGGTTAGAGACGGTAGCGAGGACTGCGGCCTCGCCTGTTCCCTGCCGACAGTTATCTTTATTGGGGAGCACGCAGTCCGTTCACTCTTTTTAAACGGCTCTTGCTGTTGGCCTGCTACCGCCAATGGAGCCAATCGGACACTTGTTTTTCCCCACCTCCACGGAGATGTGTACGCCCTATGCCCATATTATACTAAAAATACAAACTATGAAACTACAGACTACGGACTGTGAACAGTTAAAAATAATGAAATAATGATAATGTAATATAGTTTAGTAATATAATGATATAATAATAAATAATATGATAATAAAGTAATATAACAATACATTAATATAAAAGAAAATATAATAATATAGTAATACAATAGTAATACAACAATAAAATAAAATGTAATATAATGGTAATTATGCATATAATACCTAAAGAATAATATGTGCGCACGCTCAGCATGCACACTGCAAGCAATGAATGTGATAGCACCTTTAAGATAGTATTTAATTCTTCTTCTACTTTGCCGAGGGAGATGAATGTATGAAGTGAAGTGAATTAAAGCAAAAGATGGGGTGAAGAAGAGAATATGATTTTTTAAGTAAATTATAAATATATGTTTAAAACAATGTATGTATGGATGTGTATATTAATTTGTCTGTATTGTATGTATATTAATTTGTCTGTATTAAAAAAAAGTATGGAAAAAAGGGTATTTTATATGTAAAATAGACGGTCGCAAAGCTATTTTGAAAAATTGCACTTATCCTAAATAATGTTTGGAACCAGCACCCGTCCATTCCGGGGCAAGAAATTAATATTTCTATGATCCTATGAAGGGTGTCTCCTTTATGAGTTTTTATGACTCCTTATACAAAAATGAAAAAAAAACACTATTAATGAAAGTAATTGATATGACAACTAATTTATGTTAAAAACCAGTATGTGACGCAAAACGAACGGTGTAACTTTGCGCGTCACAACGTCATCGGCAAACATTAGAACTTGAGCACAAGGGGAAAGATTGTTGACAAATAATATAAATAATAAGAGACCTGAATGACTACCTTGAGGAGCACCTGCCGTAACGAAGATCTCTCGAGAAAAGGTGGAATTGAATAACACTTTATGATATAATTTGACAATAAGTTTTCCCGAAAGCCAAACCGATTAAGCTTGTAAATTATTAGCTTAAGATCAATTTTTCGAAAAATCTGTAAAACGTCGATCTGTTGGTGAAGGGAAAAAGGTAAAATCAGATATGCCACATGTAAGCTCTAACAGATTAGTAGATGTTAATCTATCTTTAGTGAAGCCATGTTGACATGGCAATATAACTGACTTTATAGCTGGTGAGAGTTTCTTCGTCATTAGCTATTCAAGAAGTTTAAGTAAAACACTGAGTTTTGCAATGCCCCTGTAATTATTGATATCATCTTTTGCACCATTTTTAAATAAAGGAATAATATAGCTTGATTTCCAAACGGAGGGAAATTATTTCACACAGTTATTAAAACGGTGTACATAATACTTTAGCACAATTACGGAGAACACAAGATGGAATACCATCAAGACCTGGGAGACAAGAAAACTTTTGAATAAATTCTGTGAAAAGGTTAGCAATCGAAAACTCATCCGAAGATTCCGAATTCTCGTAGCGCATGATAGGTGGAAAACCACTAGTATGTATATCGTTTCGAATCCACAAACTTAAAAAACTTTTTGGGTTAGCCAAAAGTTTCTATAACTTGCGTAGCACTTATTTTTTAAAGAATTGAAGTTGCGTCTAGCAGAAGTTGCGTCTAGCTGAATATTTTACTAGATCAATAGTTAACCCACTACGTTTATACGTATTAAAAAGTCTACTTTTTTTATTGCACAGTTTTTTAGGTGATCGCTAAACCATGGCGGACAAATAGAATGATCAGACGAGGATTTTGTAGAAACAAACAATGATTTGGCGGAGAAAAGATTACTATAAATAGCGGACAGATAACCTTGCCTTGAAATAGGTATAACTCGCAAATTTCATCAAAGAAGTTCGCAAACAACTTAGGTTAAGAAATAGAAAGGTCTTAGCTAAAATTTCAAGTGACTTGGGGTATATTGAAATCCCCTAATTTTAATAAATTTAGCCTTAAGCGAAATAGAGTGTTCTTAATGAAATGAAGGTGTTTTGAAAAAATAGATATGTCAAACAAGGGCGGAATATACGAGGCAGTAATATATAAAGTTAATAATATAATAAAAATAAGTACCCGGAAATTCTCATTTTAAATTTTCCCGCTGAGAATATTTCAAAAAATTTTTTTTTCCAGGTTGGCACAACTGTCAGCTACTATTCTGTCAATTTTGATTGCTATGTGTAATTTAGTTTGTTTACGGCGTTATTAGGAACAAGTCAACCTTTTGTGTGCGTTGCGATTTTTACTATGGATAAAAATATCGAACAAAGAGTTTGTGTGAAATTTTGTGTTTCAAACGAAATTTCTTGTGCCAAAACGTTGGAAATGTTGAAAAAAACATTTGGTGATTCAACCATGTCGAAAACTCAAGTTTACGATTGGTATAAATCGTTCAAAGAGGGGCGAGAAGAAGTGAACGATTTGCCACGTTCAGGACGGCCTTCGACCTCTTCAAGTGAAGAAAACGTCGACAAAATAAAGGAAATGGTGCTTGAAAATCGTCATTATAGTTTTCGAGAGATAGCCCAAGAAATGAACATGTCTCATGAGACCGCTCGTCATATTTTGGTTGATGTTTTGGGTATGCGGAAAGTGGCAGCGCGATTGGTGCCAAAAGATCTGAATTTTCTTCAAAAAGTGAATCGCAGTAAGGTGGCTGAAGACATGCTTGAACGCGTAAATTCTGATCCAACGTTCATCGAACGCATCATAACTGGTGACGACACATGGGTTTTCGAGTACGACATGCAAACGGGTCAACAATCATCGGAATGGCGCGCCAAAAATGAGCCGAAACCGAAAAATACGCGCCAAAGCAAATCGAAAATCAAGGTGATACTGACCGTTTTCTTCGATATTCGTGATGTTGTTCATTCGGAATTCTTACCGGAGGGCAAAACCGTCAATAAAGAATATTATCTTGTCGTTATGAAGCGTTTGAGAGAGAATGTTCGTCGCAAAAGACCAGATTTGTGGCGTAACAACAGTTGGATTTTGCACCACGATAATGTACCAGCGCACAAAGCGATCATTGTGAACGAGTTTTTAAACAAAAATTCAACAAATATCATCGAACAACCACCGTACTCTCCAGATATGGCCTCGTGTGACTTTTTCCTGTTTCCAAAACTCAAATTACCACTTCGTGGATCCCGTTTTAAGAGCATTAAAGACATCAAAACTAATTCGCAACGAGAACTGAAGGCCATCCTGGAATATAGCTTTAAAAAGTGTTTCGATGATTGAATTGTTCGTTGGAAGAAGTGTATTGGCTCAGAAGGGGCCTATTTTGAAGGGGATATAATAAATTTAGATGATTGATAAGTTTGTGTTTTATTTCAAATTTCCGGGTACTTATTTGACAGAATGTATATCATACATTGTGATCATGACACAGATAAATTCTACATCGTCTCTCTAAAAAAAAGAAACAAAGAGACAGTAACGAGTTTTTGACAGCGATAAGAACTCACCATTTCTATACAGTCTTTTGTGTCCGCATGTAGCTTAAAATCATATCAGTCGTAGTATTTAAAGCAAAGCGTAAGATAAATGTAGCTATTAAATAGAGAAATGTAAACTTTGATATAATCTCCGTTAATATTATGTGAATGGTGTGAAAAAATAATTTATAGAATTATTGATCCTAAGCAAAATCAAGGGATTTCAAAACCATTGGTTCAAGTGACCACAACTCCAGCAATGTATCGACAAAGAACTTTCCGGTCACATTAGTTACAACAAAGCGGGCAGCGACAACACTGTGCAAAAGACTGGTAAACAATCTAGTGACAATGTTCCTGTCAACTTAATTGATGAATCTATCATAAACGCTGTAAAGCCTTCCACATCGTCAACTACTAGCGTTCCTTCTGTCACAATCAAACCGAAGGATCTTGTCATTGTTCCCCCTAAAAAATCAATATTCGTTTCACAGTTTGCTCCAGACACGACGGTCGAGGACATTAATATCAAATCGAAATTCAATGCTGACATCGATATCAATTCCTATAAATTTAACTTTTCATATAATCGTTCGAAATCATCATTCAAGATAATTGTACCTGATGATCATTTCGACACAATAGTCAACAGTAACTTTTGGCCTGCCAAAACATTTGTGCGGGAATATACATATAAAGAAAAGCGTAAACTATCTGATGTTGTACGTTTGCCTTCTGCTAACCAACAAAATTCAAAAAACTAAGTTGGGTGTCTCTGTCTATATCATATCAAAACGTTCGGGGATTAAATTCCAAACTATCGACATTATTCTTAAATAGCTACTCATTTAATGATGACATTATAATCTTTACTGAAACTTGGCTATCATCGTCTGTACTGAATTCAGAAATTTTTTGTCCGAACTACAATGTATTCAGATGTGACCGGATGAATAGGCGTGGTGGAGGTGTTCTGATTGCTGTGTCTTCATCACTTTGTTCCAGTTTAGTTGACACAAGGTTAACCAATGATATCGAATTTATATGTGTTGCTGTTAAATTATTCAATATCACTGTATATGTTTCTTGCTCCTACATTCCACCTAATGTATCCGTTCCTCATTATTCTAATCATGTATGCGCCATAAAAAGTATCACCTCTTTATTAAAACGTGATGATGTCGTCCTTATCTTCGGTGATTTCAATTTACCTTCAATCTCATGGATTAGAGCTGAAGATGATATATGTATGCTTCCTCTAACTAATGTTACATGGACTAATGAATTACTAAATGAATTAAATTTGTTTCATCTAAATAATATTAAGAACGTTTTGAACAGAACACTTGATTTGGTTTTTTCTAACGTTACTTCTAATTATTCTGTTAAGCAGTGTCCCCCAATTGTGTACCCAGAGGACAAATTTCATCCAAGAGTATCATTGTCATTGGATTTACATACCTGCTCTAATAAAAAAAACTCAACGAAATGATGTCGCTATAACTTTAAATTAACAAATTATACCAAACTAAATAAGTTACTTTCTGACGTAAATTGGTCATTTATACCTGATGGATCATCAGCAGTTTCGAATACAGATCTTGAATCGATGGTTGTTATGTTTTATGATAAATTGTTCGATATTTTTTCTCAAACCGTGCCTTATACCGCTATCTCAAATATGTGTGGACCACCCTGGTTAAACAAAAGACTTAAATATTTAAAAAATAATAAAAACAGACTCTACAAACGCTATGTAAAGTCCAATTCGTCTGCTGACTATATGAATTTTATGAAGGCCCGCACAAAGTATAACTCTTTTAACAAACTTAGTTATACGAACTATACGCAACAAGTGAAAAATGATATAATAATTAATCCTAAATCCTTTTAGGATTTTGTAAATTTAAAAAAGAAACCTAGCTCTTACCCTCCATCAATGAAGTATAATAATAATGAGTCCAGTAACGATAATACAATCTCAAATATGTTTGCCGACTTTTTTCAGTCTGTGTATGTGTCAAACAATGTGCATAACATTAATTATTATAACTCAGTGTATTCTAATAATATCTATTTTAATCTTCTTAACCGTGACAATGTTCTTAAAAGTATGCTAGCATTAGACGATAAACACAATCCTGGCCCTGATGGTGTGCCGAATTGTATATTAAAAAATTGTGCATCACGTTTATATCATCCATTAACTAAACTATTCAATGCCTCCATCAAACAATCCTACTTCCCCAACTTGTGGAAAAAATCCTTTATTATTCCATTATTCAAAGCCGGCTATAAATCCGATGTCTCTAACTATAGTGGCATTGCGAAATTAAGTGCAATTCCAAAGCTTTTTAAGCTTTTTGAAAAACTGCTGTCTGATACTCTATCATCTCAATTATCACTCATAGTTTCTGATTATCAGCATGGGTTCCTGAAAAAAAGATCTACCACAAACAACCTCTTGGAACTTGCTACATTCGTTAATGACGCATTCATTAACGGTGAACAAACCGATGTAATCTACACAAACTTTAGCAAGGCGTTCGATACTGTGAACCACGTAATTCTGTTTAACAAACTAAAACATATCGGCTTTTACAAAGGCAATCTTAAATGGATTTACTCGTATCTTACTGGACGTACCCAACGGGTCTTATTCAATAATGTACTCTCCAAAGAAATTGAAGTTCACTCTGGTGTGCCGCAGGGTAGCCATCTTGGTCCCCTTCAATTTTTACTGTTTATAAACGATCTGCCTAGTGTTATTCCACATTGTCGTGTACTAATGTATGCTCACGATGTTAAACTTATCTATAGTTACAAGTCTGTGCGGGGTCAAGTTTTTATGCAGGATGACATTAACCGGTTCGTTAAGTGGTGTTCCAACAACTTAATGTCCTTGAATGTCAAAAAGTGTAAGCATATGACCTTCTGTCGTAGGGAGGTGATAAATACAAACTACATAATTAATAATGTCCCAATTGAAATTAATGATCTCGGCGTGCTACTGGACAGTAAACTAACTTTTAATGCGCATATTAATACAACATGTAATAAGGCCAACAGAACTTTAGGCTTTATTAAGAGATGGTCGAAGGAGTTTCAGGACCCCTATACAACCAAAGTTCTTTTACCTCTTTAGTAAGGCCTATTTTAGAATACTGCTCTGTAATTTGGGATCCGCAATATGAAGTGTATACCAACCAGATTGAATCTATACAAAAACAGTTTTTACTTTTTGTCTTAGTGGTCTGCCACGGAGTCCTAACCTGAGGCTGCCCTCATACACAAGTCGTCTTGCTTTGATAAAACTTCCTACCCTCAAAAGCAGAAGGACAATGTTGAACGTGTGTTTTATGCACAATTTGCTTAATAACTGTATTGATTCGGCGTTTTTATTGTCTAGCATTAATATCTATGTACCTCGACGCACTTCTAGATATTTTCGGTTTCTTTGCATATATTATTACAAAAATAACTATAGCAATAATAATCCGTTACGACGGTTATGCAAGACCTATAATGACAACTATAATTAAATCGATCTATGTGAAAATGCTGATATAATTAAAATTAAATTAATAAAATATTTAAACTCTAAATATTAACACACAATTTACTTAACCGATCTAAGCCATAAAAAAATTACGTACTGTCGCAGCGCACAGTTACATCCACAGGGTTTGTGTTAACAGATTGTTGAACTGTGTCGTGAATGTCACATAAACATAAAAATAAAAAATATGTTGACTCCTTATTAGATAAATGTGTATGTTGGCATAGTCTTCCTCCACTTTAAATGACAATGCTGCAAATATGTTTCCGTAGTCGTACAAGGTAATCCTTAAAAAAAGACCCATAACCGTGCTGCGTAATAGTCTGAATTAATACCATCTTATATGGCTGAGCGAACTGCTGTGTATCCAGTTAATCTTTGTATAATGTTTATTTCTGTTCTTTTTTGTTTTGTTTTATCATATAGAACTTTTCGCATCTCTGTACACTTGTAGTTGTTTTCCATTTTTTCCTGCTTGTTGTGGTTGTGGTGAAAATCCATTAGTGGCTTGCCTGCCAGCTTAGGCTGCTGACACATAGCCATTGTGCGCCAGCCCACGCAAAATTTTATTGTTTCTCACGGATATATGTGTGTACACGTACTGTGTACAGCTCACGCAATGTACTTGTGGAATCAACTGAAATGAATATTATCTCGCTGTGACTGTCCGTCCGTATTTTATATCAAAGTTTTTCGTTGTTTTTGTATAAATTGGAAGTGTGTGTGCGTGTGTGTGGTAGTAAAATGCATTCGTTTCAAAGTTTATCATTATTAACCTCAGACCCTAAAATATGAATGCGGTTAATTGAATTTCGTGAAAGCAATCAAGGGTCACCGCTTATACATCAGAAGTTTCAGAAGCTTTCTATAAAGGCTCAATTTAGTTGTCAGTTGATATTGCTTTTATCGTTGGTTTGTTTTGAATTGTTGTTATTATTATTATTATTGTTGTTGTTCTTGTTGTTAAAGTTAAAAATATCCACAATTTATACCTACGTCATAAACCTGTCTTTGGTTTTATGGCAACTGTAAAGTATGTATACGTAGGGCATGTGCGCTTATATATGTCAAGTTCAAATTGAATTTTATTGAACTTTATTTCCTTAATACCTTGAAATTATAAACAGTTCTTGTACAATCCCACAAACATTTCAAATTTTAGTCTCATTGAGGTAATCAATTACAAATCGCTTTTACCAAATAAAGACCCTTTGAGATTATGTTCAAAAGTTTCACCCTACTCTGATAAGAAGTTGTCTATATACGGGGAGATATATGGCATGAACAAAATAATATGAATACCTGACATATACACAATATTTATTGCAGCCTTTCCCAGAATTTTAAACCATTCAGAGAGCGAGAGTGTGGTGCTAATCATTTGGCACTCGGTTACACTTTTCACTGTTGAAGTATAACAATTAAATTATTTTAAAAAATATTTCAATAATTTATCAATGTAAAATGTTCACTTTTGTCATTCGCGCATATATCCGTTGTACACATATTTACAAGAAGGATCAGACCAGTCCTTTTGTAAGTGGTCGAAATGTGAAATTCAAACACAACGCATAAAAAACTAAATACCCTCCACCACCTTATATATAGTGGTCGTGCCATATACCTGATTACGCCCTCTAATAGTGTATACATTATGCGTTAACATGAGGTGAAGTAGAATTTTTAGCCCAGTATAGTTTTCATAAATTATGGGCGCGTCAGTCAATAGTCACTTGGTCATCCTTCAGTAGCTGAGTGGGCTAAGTATTTGTCTTAGTAAACTCTGCCAGGTGTACGATGCACGTTAAAATTCAGCTGAGGCATTGGACACGCATTGGATTGGTAACCAATGGAATATTATTATTTAAAATTTGATGTTGTAACACCAAATGACATTAAAACAATACATTTTAGTTTTAAGTCTTTCACTTATTATTTTAAATTTCAATTGTACATTATAAAAAAGTCTTAAATATATATCTATCTATCTATCTCTTACATTATTATAATAATCACTTGTGTACGAATTTTAACATTGTAGCTTTTCGATTGTGGGCATGGGTCTCGACCGATTTTAGCATGCTGCGTTCATAAACTAAAAATGCGTTAATAAAGCGTTAGCTCAATATCATAAAATTGACGATGGTGAAAGTGCCAAGAACAGACGGACATGATCCAAATTTTTACACTGATCAGGAATATACGTACTCCTTCTGAGTGTGACAATATAATAGCAAACTCAGTGTACCATCCCACAAAGGAGGACATAAAAATAAATTTGGCCTCTCTCATTGGCTAGGCTGTATGCCTATGCATTACGTATTTATATCAGACTTACATTTAACTTAAGTTTCGGGGCTGTGATGAGTTTTGGTTGATTGTCGCCTACCTCTGATGAAAATTTTGTAGATTGCAATTAGTTTTTGGAAAGTATTCACTATTATCATCGTTATTACGTGTTCTCTAATGGATGCGCCATTAATAAAATTACACATTACTTTCAATAAAGCGGGAGAATTGAACGGAATCGTGATCACAATACAAAGCCCATCAATTCATGTGTTATGTATGGTTTGCACATTATAAGCTTCATGTTATTCATTATCTAAAAAATATTGCCTACTACTCGTACGACTACTTTTTGTACTGTTGGTGCTGTGAAATTTTCATTTGAGAAAATTAAGAGCCTCCCTTACATCATACAATGTACAGCTTTTCTTCGTTCCATAAATATGTAGTTAGTTAGTGTAGTAATGTGTAAATACCGCAACACCAACAACAATATAACAAAGTACCATTAATTATGTATATTGTTGCTGCGTAAAAGTTGCTTTTTATGTACAACACAAATGTTGCAAAACTTATTATAGAAAACAGTAAAAGAGAGTAAGAGAGAGAAGTAAAAAAAAACCGCTAATTGAGTTAGCTCAACATTAATGGCAGGCATAACCCGCCAAACTTACGCACATTGTTAAGCAAGAGTAGTTGAACACATCCACACATCTTTTACATGCTCTTCACATACCGTTTATTGCCTAAGTTTTATTTAGTTAGTTAAAATGGTAAATAGTGTGTGTGTGCCTATCTATATATATATCCTTATACATTAAAACAGCCCCAGTACAACCCCAGCCATTATATCTTTTTGAATTATTGTCCTGTTGCAAGAGTATACGTAGATATGGCATAAAATACATGCAAGTTTAAGCTCCAGCTATTCCAGTACATACATTACATTAGGCAATGAAATTGAAACTTTCGGTTTCTTTATATGGTTTTGTTACTGTTACTGTTTTTGTTTTTGTTGCTGAAAAGTGTTTGCTCTGGATGCAACTCATTATTTATTTCCGAGAATTCTCGTCGCTGTGAATTTTACATATATGTGCAAAAACTAATACAACAACTAATTTATGCAACACGTACGCATACTCATATGAGATATAAGACAATATATTTTTAGTCATTCATTTAAACTTTTTCTAGTTACAGCGTCATAATTAATTTTTAGCGCTACGAAATGTTCAGATGTCATATATAGTTAGAAAAATAAAACAACAATAAAAAATTTATAAATTTCATAAATGGCAAATGGTATAACGGCAGTTTCCACGCCATAAAGTTCAAGTTCATAAGCAATTGAAAACAATTAAAAAAGGCTATATTAGGCGTTTGCCAAATCTAGGTACCAAACGTCATTACGCTCTTCCAAATAGAACACTCCTCCCTTACCACTTTCAAGTTTGTTTCCCACATAAAGGAGGAACACTCGCTCTAAATTTCAGACTTATATATGGTCATCTTGGCTAAATATTCTAAATAAACCTCTCAAACATACTAGCATCCATAATAAATCCATTCGAGGGGAATATTTTTCAAATTTAAAAGAACGTTTTCATTAATATTCTGGCAAAATTTTAATTTGTATCTCTTATGGTTTCTCTATTAAGAAGAAGAACGTTTAAAGGTAAACGTAGGTGACCACAGGTAACATAGATTTGAAATTTAGAGTGAAATGTCTTAAACTAGTGAAAATGGGGGCGATTGGTTAAAGTACGCACACGCAGTGACTACGTTTTGCGCATGTTGCTATAAGATTGTTCATAAACCTGTGAAAAACTTTTCCTATTAAGAAGTTTTGTATTTTGGTGTTTTATTTTGAAGAGGTTGATGATGGTGGGTATTCAAGATTTGCAATACGCCTAATACAGCTCTTTTTTAATTGTTTTTATACCCTCCACCTTAGAGTGATAAGGGTATACCAAGTTTGTTCTACCGTTTGCAACACCCAGAAGAAGACGTCAGAGATCCTATAAATATATATATTCTTGATCAGCATCTAAAATCGATCTAGACATGTATATCAGTTTTTGGCATTTTCACGAGCGTAAACTTTGAGATATTGGGCTGAAATTTTGTACAGGTACTTTTAGTTTTTGCACGTAGTTCGCCATATAAAATGGGCTAAATCGGTTAAGAGCCACGCCACAATAGACATAAGTATATATATCAGCTACAAAAATTTACCATTGAACTTGAAATTTGGTTCACATATTTATAGTTATCCCAACCATCGATATGCCAAAAATTGGCGTGGTTGGATTACAAACCACAATTTACAAAAAACCATATTCACTAAATTACGATTTTTGATGTGTTTTTCAGACAAATTTGGTCCACTGTTCTACCTTCAGAAACAAAAGACGTCTTCACAGCCATCTTGGGCATAACGAGGGCTACGCGTTTAGATGAGGGCATCTATACGTGCAAGGTAAGTTTCGATTCAAAATTTTTAAAAATTTTTTCAGTTAGTTGCTTAAACCATTAAGATTTCAAAAATTAAAGAAAAATACAAACTTCACGCTCGTACAATATTTCCAAACTTTTGTATATAAATATAAAATTTATACTTTATAGTCGATCTCTTTCATTGTGGACGTGGTGTTAACACATATGTCCATTGACATTTTGTTCTTCTTCTCTAAAACAACAGCAACATTAAATGTGAAAATAAAAAACAGATATATACCTAATAGTAAGACCCCTTTATACCAAAAATACCAAAGTTTTCAAGTTTAAAATTTATTGTATATCTTATTTATGCCGAATGAGAGAACATATTTACAATAGGCATCACACATGACAGAGTATTTATATGTTAAGAGGTCTCTAAAACTATGTACTTTGGCAATATTTGTATATTTTAACTCCTAGATATACTAATATGTGGACATAAAAAGGTAGTAAGTAGTAAGTAGTCAACATTTTAATTTGGGCCTGAATAATGTTGCAGAAGTAAGGCGGTGCACTTAGAATTTCAGTACCTTTTTTCTTTGCCTTCTTTTGTTATAAGATTTACGATTCTTATTCTATTCTCCTACACCATGATGTAAGTGATGTTTTTCGGTAGGTCTATACAGATAGAGTTCTAATTTTTATTGCTGCCTTTCTCTTAGCACTTTTCATTTATTTATGTTTATTGAGATATTTATAAATCAGGATTGGATGTGCATGGTTAAATATAATATGCAGCTGATTAAAACACTTTATCAAAAATAAAATATTATAATATTACAGTCGGTCGAGCCGGATCATTTAATACCTGCAGGAGTGCAAAAGTTTAAGCGAAACGATTTACGCAATATTTGAAGTATTCTCGAAAAAATGTCATTTTTTTCACATGGAGAAGGGTTCCCAAAATGAATACAGAATTTAAAAGTAGTCCGATCGGATTCATATTTGCTAAAGCCAATTATTAAGCTAATTAACTATTATTTTCTTAATATTGTCAAAAAATTTGTAAAATTACAATTTTTGTCATATAAAAAATTCCATTATGTTCACGCTCCAACTAGAGTTGGTCGGTGGAGTGCCGTCTCGCGCAATGCCGATCACTCTCCTGCTCTCGTTTTTCTATTTAGTACAAGTTATTTTCTCTCTTTTTTATATTAATTTGCGTAAGCATAAAAATCACATTCATTCCCTTTGTAACAGTGAGACAGTGAGCTTGTAAAATTTGAATTTCTTTTTGTGTGAACGGTGAAGAAAAATTTATGAAATACAATTAATTTTTAATAGTAAAGAAATCAATCGCTTCATTGTGAATCATTTGTACATCATCATCAAAGACGTTTTGATCCTACGTGCCGGATCCCAACAAAACATACACACTTTTGGTTCTACGAGCCAAATCATACCAATCAATCATATACAAATTATAATAGGACCTTATAAGGGGAGGCGATCTAAAAATGGTTCAATTCGATAGATTTTCAATGTTGTTCCGTTCTGAACTAAAACATGTATATAATTGTAGCAAATTTAATATATTTAAAAAAGTGCTTCCTATACGTTAAAACGTTCAGACGGACAGACGGACCTGGTCAAATTTTGATTCTGAATGGATTAGTGCAATCGAAGGTAGGTGTGCCATAAGTTCTTTATTCAATCACGGCAATCGCCACGTCGTACCTGTAGTACTTTTTTTGTCTCTTCTTAGCAAAATAATATACTGAATCAGGGGTTAATCACGAACGATTAACTTTGAGAATAAATTTCTTTCTCTCAGTTTTCTATAATAGAGGTGATTATCTAAGTATGTATTAGTCAATATCATAAAAAATTCCAATGGGAGTGCAGTGTCTGAGATACTTTGACGAAAATGTTTTGACCCAGGCAATGGTATTTACTGAAACAACTTAACACATAAAAAGATAAAATTGTATTACACGAATTACTATGTAATTGGAACCAAGTGAGATAAGGTATTAAATAATCGCACTTAACCGACTACAAATAATGTTTTCACTTGTTATACCCTGCACCACTTGCGGCAAATGGTATATTAAGTTTGTGCGAATGTTTGAACGGATCGTGTCACACCCATCTTCAATTATACCAAGCTACAACTCACAACTTTTTTGAGGTATTTCGAGTTTGGTACAGGGACACATATTGGCCCCAAATTGGACACTATTGGAAATGGACCAAATCGGACTATTTTTTGAAACACTCTCCATATAGAATCCAATTCCTCGCGTATACTGATACAATTAAATTAACTGTGGCATAATTTAAGGAGCTAAGTGGTGTAGGGTATAAAATGGTTAGCGTATGACTGACTATGATATGTTTATTTATTCTAGAGTTGAAATAATATATTATATATCAAATAAATAATGATTCATTGAACTCTACTCTGCTTAATATCTATTCTACTCTAGAGCAAAGAAAATCTCTTTAAGTTAAAATTAACATGTAAAAAAATTAAATTTTACTGAGGCCAAATCGCAAATACCCTATACCATAGTGTACAAGCTATAGGCGTTGTATGTACCTGATTACGCCCTCTATATTTATATAAACTAAAAAGATAAATTTTGCGTTAAATAAGCTTTTTTAAAACTTTGTACCGCATCCACTTTTGATATATCGATACCCTAACTATGAATATGTGTACTAAATTTGTGTGGTAAATCTGTGGTTAAGAGAGATTTTGTCGTTTCTAAGGGTGGCTCTTAACCGATTTTGCCCAATTTAAATAGCGATCTCAATATCTCAAAGTTTACGACCGTAAGAATGCCAACAGCAGATATATGGACACAAGGATATATATACATGCCTAGATCGACTCCGTTTTTTGATTCTGATAAAGAATATATACATCTATATATATATAGCTTCCTTCTGGGTGTTGCAACGGAATGAAATATAGTATACCCCTCTTCTTATGTGGAAGATATAAAAATTTCATGTATGTGTACAATGTACATTGCGGATACAGTAGGTAAGAAAAGTACATAACGAAAGAGAAATAGAGGACAATTTTATATATGCTGTGTAATAGATTTAAGTTGAAATGTATCCAAAAATATGTGCGTGTAACGCATTATTACTCCTCATAACACCACAGAAGAGAGAGCTGTATTGTTCGATTTTATAATGTATTGTACTTTATTTCATTACGATATATAGCAAAGTGAGACGTAGTAATAAAATGTGCTTAAAATTAACTTACATTACTTAGCACAGCATACAATACATTACAAATACAATGTAAAATAACAATGAAAACTTATATTCTTCCCATTGTACAAACTAGGTACAATACAATATATTTGCAATAAAAGTGTCAAAATGAACACAACTGAAATAAGTAGAGAAAGAAAATTTCGTAATAATACTCATTTAAACAATTCCACAGTGAGGGTGAAGAAATCCAAAAGATAAAAACCAAGCCCATTGGGGAATGTACAATATATCGATTACTACTTCCATAATATTTACTTATCATGTAAAATATCAATGAACCGATCAAAAATCTATTTGTTTGCGTTTATTTACATGCAGATATGTGTAGTCGAAATACTTGTGTAACTAACAAATCAACTCATAGCACACAGATCACTAACCTCAAATCAGTTTATTAGTTAAGCTAAAAGTAAACTTATTTGCTTCATTGTAAGAGTTTTCTGTCTATGTGCATGGTAAACTGTAATACACACCATTAAATCTATTTACTGAATGATAAGTTTACTTTTGTTATTGGGGGTCAATATTTGTAATAGTGTGCCCTCATCACTAAGGTGGAGGGTATAATCCTCCACATAAGATGGGGGCTATATTAAGTTTATCATTCCTTTTGCAACACCCAGGAGGAGATTTTAGAGACCCTACAAAGTTTATATAATCTTGATCAGAATGTGACTGTCCGAGTGCTGAAACACTCGTTCGTCCATATTTTTATATATTTAGTTAAAAGATCGATAAAATAACACACCCACACTAAACAAAAATCTCTCACAGCCAACAACAAGTACCCTCAAAGTTTAAACTTTACATATATTTCTAACTATTGCATGCATCGAATGACTAAAAATTTGCCCTCATTTTTTGAGATAATTCAATGAAATTTGATGCAAGGAGGTGTATTGATCCAAAGAGGAATTCTGTTGAAAATGGACCGAATGGGATCGTTTCTACAAACCTCCCCACATAAGGTTCGTTTGTAGTGAAAGATTTTATATGACAAAAAATCGCAATTCATAATATTTCTTGACAAAATTTAGTGAAGAATAGTTAATTAATGTCAATAAAAGATGTTTTAAACTCTTTTTGTCAACAAATTCATTTCTTAACATTTTTTTATAATACTCCACTCGCTGTGATGTGTGTATGCGCTCTATTGAAGGGAAATAATTCAGCTAGCATAAGCGACTGTGCAGTATATCCTGTCTCCGGCATGTCCTGCGACGGCAGTTTATCTATATCATGGTTTTTTTAGACCTTCCTTCTTCAACTCATACCTCTTTAAATCCTTCTTTTTACTTCTGTACAACAACAAATTTAAGTCGGTATCAATATTTAAAGCGGAAATCATTGGAACGTTGGCAAAAAGAAATTCAGACTTTTTAGCTGTGTGTATATGCCTGGATACTCATGTAATATGTATATATTGTAAATGTTTTATTTCTATGATGCACACATTTTATATTGATTTCCTTCGACAAGCTTGGTGCTTTTCTTTAGAAAAAATGTATATACAACATCAACATAAACATGGACTTTATTGTAACGTAAAGTGGGTGACATCATGACCCTTCTTAGGGTGAATACAGATATATTTGTGCCATATACTAAGTATGATTTTTCTGCAATGTAGGAGGAAATCAAAGCATTCATAATGTATTGGAAAAAGAAAAAAGTTACTTTAGAGACCTGAAAGTTTACGTATTTGTGAAGCTCAAAAATTCATAATAAATGTTTTCGTGCCTTTTTTGTAGTATGCGATCTTTTTCCTTGTGTAATGAATATGAATTTAATTACAAAAATTCATTTCAAATTCATTTTCATACACATTACCCAAAACGTGATATGTGTATGTGCGTAAAAAAATTATTTTGTCCAAAATATACATTTTTTCTTTTAATGATTTCCCAACCAAAAAAAGAGTTATTTTTTATATTACTTAATTGTACTTGACTTCAAGTTGTGCTTCCAGTGTTTACATCCTTTATTGTTATTTTAGTTATGAAAGAATCTTCTTACACATACCCGCACTTATGAAAAGCATGTGATAGTGCTCCGCTTTAAACACACAAGCTGGTATCATATTTACCGCATGTTCATATTACCAATTATAACTGACGTTCAGTGGTAAATCATAAAACTTATTTTCTTTCCCTTTTTACGGTAAATTCTAGTTTGGAACACAATGAAACAGATTTTAAGCTCAGCATTGTAAGAGTCTTTCTCATCTACTTCTTCCAAAACTTTTTGTTAACTTGTTTTCTTTGTTCAACATGGCAGTAATTTTGTGCTTTAAAAAAAAACTTAAGCTGAATTTTACAATTAACACCTTCATACCGCTTCAAGTTTACTATAATAAGTGGCCCAAATAAGACTGATCTATATCAAAAAAT
This sequence comes from Crataerina pallida, assembly GCA_949710015.1. Taxonomy (NCBI): domain Eukaryota; kingdom Metazoa; phylum Arthropoda; class Insecta; order Diptera; family Hippoboscidae; genus Crataerina; species Crataerina pallida. The sequence goes on along the minus strand of OX453289.1, from coordinate 23,142,873 downwards.
CACAACTTTTTAATCATATTTAAAAAATTTGTTGCGCTTTACAAATGAATTTAAAATAAATTTTGTAATTGTTCTATTCTCAAAAATTTCAACCGTTATTCTGTTATTTCAATGGCTGCGTGAAATTTTTGATCAGAGAAAGATTAAGAGAAGTTAATTTTGCCTCGAGACAACATTAAAATCAAAATGTTGCGCACAGACAGTGAAAATGATGTAAAAAACGCTTTGACGCCCCTTTTTGGGTGTTTTAAAGAAACTTACTATACCCCCCTTATATGGAGGGTATAAAAAAATAAGACACAATTTTGACCGCTTATCTTTGTTAAACACGTTTAAGGTCTATTTTATATGAACTGAACATTTTTGAACCCTGCCCCATTTGTCTGCGACGGAAAATTCAACATTTAAATCGATTTAAACATGTCCGTCTGTCTATACATATACATTTGCGCGCTAGCTGCAGGTCGCACTTTTGAGATAATGAAATTTCGATGAAATTTGGTACAAAGACATGTATTAGCCCATAGAGAAACCCTAATGAAAATGGTTCGAATTGGAACATATAAGGTCTTATTATAAATAAGTCATCAAATTGAGAAATGAGCACTAGAACCACTTTCAAAAACTTAATATTGGACTAGATCGACCTATATTAAGAACCCATAAAGTTCTTATAACATTTTTTCATGTTTTTTATGTAAACACTTGTTTTTAATGAAAACAAGTGAAAATTTTATAGTCGGTCATGCTCGTACATTAATTACGCTAGATCACTTAGTTCCAAATGTTCAACTATTCAAGTAATACAATCTAACACACTATGATTCCTTACTGCAACATTGTGTTATGATATATATTTTACAGGTAACCGATTGGGATGTCGAACAATGCCGTTCCATGTATGTACACATCAAGTCTCCACCTCGTTTGCGTGTTGATCCCGCCAGTGTAACGCTACATAAGGGTGACTCTCTAAGAGTACGTTGCTTGTCACCCGCGAATGAAGACATTAAGCGTTATGCTCAATTGGGTTATAGTTGGACACGTAATGGCATATTATTTCAATCAGATCCCAAAACGGTTATGTGGGAAGATTTGTATCCGGATGGCAGTATTTTGAGAATTAATAATATACAAAAATCTGCAGAATATTCTTGCATTGTATCGAATAGTGTTAAGCCGGTAATAAAAAGTGTTTACATAACGGTTATAGATGTGGAAGTGGTACATGTTTGTCATGCGGATACAGTGTATGGAGTGCGCTGGCCGACTAGTGCACCAGGTGGTGTAGCCGTAGTAGCAGAATGTCCTCGACGTTTTGAGGGTTTTGCTAAGCGAGTTTGTGAGAAACGTGACTCAGGTAATTCGTCGTGGCTAGTGCCTGATTATTCCAATTGTGTGCGTGATCAATTGTTGATTATTTACAATAAGTTTCATTCATTAACTGCGGGATTCCAAGAGACCAACACATCCGAGTTGTTGCTATCCTGTTGGCATTATACCATCAAATGGTGGAAACATTTTCTACCAGGAGAGGCCAGTTCTTTAATCAATATGTTGCACGAGGTAAATTTATAATAAAATCAATTTTTTGAAAACTCCACATTTTCTTAAGTCTTTTTACATAATTCTATAAAAATATTTATTTCTCATGTATCGTATTGTATTGTGCATACGCGACATTGAAAAAAAATCCAACACTTTTATGAACCTGACTGCGATCGATGATTAACTTTGTGACAAAAAGTACTTATAGTCTGTAATATATAACGCCCACGATTCATGCCTTTGAAGCTATGCTATGCATTTTAATGTAGGCAATGGCCAATGGGCAGCCACCCATATAAGATTTTGTGTATAAATTGTACATTTTTCCATATAAAATCATCACTCGTTTGGCAAGTATACCATAAAGTATATCTATATCCTTAACCGCCATTAAATTCCAAGTCCATCTAGCCATGTCTGTTCTTGCCGAATAAAGAGTTTTTATTTGTATTCCATTTTTCAAGATTTTCTTTTAAGCAGAAAACTCATAAATCTTTGAAATTCTAACTTTTAGTGTCCCATGTAATAAATGAGTGTATGTGTTGGCCTACAGAGTTATCACTATAACACTCGTTATAGTGAATCTACTTCAATTTATAAGTAAAATCAATGTCATATTATAAGAGTTTTCGGTCTTCTTTTTTGTAAAGTTGTGCGATTATTTAAGTTTACTTTGAATTATTGACCATACTTCAGAATCAATTACTCTTAGGTAGGGTTATACTAAGTTTTTTTCATTTCACTAACAATACCTAGAAGAAGGCCTCAAAGGCTTTATAAAGTATGTATATATATTCTTAAAGGCATCAAGAACTAAACATGAACGTCCGTGTTTCCGTATGTCTGTCTGTTGTTGGCACTCTCACGGTCGTAAATTTTATAATATTCAGCAAAAACTTTGTACAGACGCTTCTAGTTTCTGCGTGGAGATCGCTATTTTAATAAGGTATAATCAGTAAATCAGCAAAATCACGCCTACAATTGAAATTTTATTATTTATTATTTATCTTCCACAAAAATTGAGCTATAAAGTTCAAATTTGGTACACGGCCAGCGATATGCCAAAAATGGGCGTAATCGGATAACAGACATACCCACAATACAAAACATCCTACTCAATATAAAACTCGATTTGCTAGCTAAAACTTAATACACGCACTCTTAGAAGACGCAGTCATGCATCAACCGCGTCCACCATTTGTAAGTAATTTGCGTATAAACCAAATTTAGTTTTTTATTTATTTATAGTAGCATTATGACAAATGATTGGAAGTATAAGTTTACAAGAAAAAGAAAACGTAATTTATCACTTTCAGGGTACTTGTAAAAATTAGTATTAACATGTAAGAAAGCCAAATTTGGCTTAGGCCAAATCTTAAATACCCTCCACGTCTAGATCGATCCCGTTTTTGATGCTGATCAAAAATATATATACTGTGTAGGGTCTTGATACATGTATGATTTATGTATATCATTTACATACTTAGTGGTGATTTTGTAAGTTTGTCCCACTGTATGCATTATTTGTGTTCTTGGTATAAGCAATAAATACAAATTAATTTTATACGATTTTTTGCAGTTGGATGATTACTTGCAAATAAAGGGTACTCAATTGGAACGCGAAATGGCAGCTGAGATAATTTTACATATTTTAGATAAAGTAATGCAAAATACTCAGTCATTGAACAATCAACAGGTGAGATAGTAAAATTTTGAAAAAATTTAATATGTTTAATTACACACATTTTTTTTAGTTAAAGTTTTTGTAATAACAAATGTTTCAAAAAAACAAAACATTCTACATTATAAGATTAAATTTAATCCTGTCCATCTGTTTGCCCTCGTACATCTGTAGATGGAATAATTACAAATACCAAACCATACCAAATTTAAAGTTCATAAATGAATTTTGGTGGCAGATAAATAAATTTTCGTCGATTGTGGGCGTGGTTTTTAACCGATTGTGCCCATTTCAAATAGCGATTTGCGTGCAAAAACTAAGACTACCTGTACAAAATTTGAGCTCAATATCTAAAAACTTACGACCGTGAAAACAACAAACAGACACACAGGACACACGGGCATATATGTCTCGATCGATTCAGTTTACAACGCTGATCAAGATATATATATGGTTTGTAGTTTAGTGTTATTATGTTTAGTGTTATTATCCTTGACTGTGAGATTTCTGAGTACTTGTCACCAAGAAATCTAAGAGTAGTTAAACCTTTGGTTTTCGCAGCTGATAGAAAATCCTTTTGCACGTTGTTGTTAAGGTCTTCTTGCTTTGATGTTCACAGTCACAAGCTAAGAGATCGATATTTGATCTTCGCGCTTTCACAGCCCGCAGCCAAAAGAGACCGAGAGTTTTCGTAGCTAAAGCAAGAAGGCATTTCGCCACGTAGATATTGGAATCGGTAGTTGTCGTATATTGACCCGAGTGTGATGACGTGGACAAAGAGTGGAGTGGCCAGATCAATTAACTTTATAATAAATTTAACTTATTCTATTATTATTTTTACATTAAATTTGTAGCATGCGATATAATTATAATATAAGTAATATGTATAACTCATATGTAGACATCTTTATCTAAATAAAAGTATACAAGCGAAATGTAACATCATTGTTTATAAACAGCGACTAAGGTTTGTGTGGAAGGAAAATGAGTACACGATTTTCCTCCGTCACAATGTTTAAGGAAGAAATATCATACAATATTTGACCTAGTGAAATATCGTACAATATTTGACCTACTGAAATAATGCTTATAAATAGTATTAAATTATAAATAAAAAAAGAGTTACCACAATGTCCAACCATCATCGGTGGGCTCTTTTAGGCTGTGCCTAACTTATATATGTAGTAAAGTTTACATGGTAATGTTTACATATATTGTCCTTTTTCACAAAACTCATATTTATGTATTTTATTATCGGCGAACTAATGCAGTCCCCATTTCTTTCTCAATAAGTGAATATTTATGTGATTTATTTTAAATATTGTAATTCAAATAAAAAACTTCTGAAGTATAACTTTATAATTATTATTTTTTTACTTGCTACGCTAATGCACCCCCATTACACTTTGTCAAAATGTATGTAAATGTATATATATATACTTCAAATGCCGATAATAGCATAGAACACATGTTTCTTAAACGATTCTTTAACGTCCCTTAGCTACGCCCACCAGAAAATATTTAACAAAAACTAATTAATTATTCTTAATAACTTTCGGTGTATATATATGTATGTCCATATGCTAATGAGAACTCGATGAGGACGATTTCGAAACCCGTCCAGGTTGAATCTCTCCAGTCGCCAAATGTTAATTTTTCACAATTTTCTAATTTATTATAACCTTCAATATGGTCAAGCTGCAATTTTCATTTCAGAACATATAGACATACGATTTTATAATTAAAAAACAAGATAGAAACGTTCAGTTAAGACCGAAGCTTAAAAACCCTCCACCTTTAATATTATTCAAGTCATTTTAAAACAACAAATAGTGTTTTTTTTTTTAATTATAGGCGTTTGCGTTATTAAATCACACCCATTTTTGGCATGTTGGATAACCACTTATATATATACCAAATTTCAACTTGATAGGCATGGTATTGTGCGATATATAATTTTTTAAAGATACAATTTTGTCGAGGTATGTTGAGATTTTCGTTTATTGTGGGCGTGTCTCTTAACCAATTTTGGCCAATTTCAATTCAGAACAGCGTAATTAAATTAAGAATACATATGCAAAGTTTCAATTTGATATCTCAAAAATTACGACCGTGACAGTGCTAACAACAGACGGACACACGGACGGGCATGTCTCAAACTATTTCTCTTTTCATGCTGATAAAGAATATATATGATTTGTGGGGTCTCCGAGGCTTCCTTCGATGTGTTGCAAACGGATGATCAAGATGAATATACCCTCTTCCCTAAGGTGGAGGGTGTAAAAACACTATTTGTTGTTTAAAAATGACCTGAATTATTATTCAGGCAATAGGAACTTATTTTTTAGAGGGTTATAAATGGTGGAGGGTATTTAAGCTTCGGTCTTAACCGAACTTTTCTATCTTGTTCTTTTGTACTTGTTTAAAAAATGTTTTCTTTTGATGAATGGAATGGAGTTAAAAAATTAAACTAAAAACTTAAAACTTAAAAACTTAACTCCATTACTTCAAAAAAGGAAATGAGAGAAAACATGTGACGATAAAACAACAAAAAAAGTTTTCACATTCAATAGGAAAAAGAAAAGAGAAATGGCTTAATTTTTCAGATAAAAAGAAAATAAACTGAAGAAAGAAGAGTGTAAAGCAGGAAATAATAGAGGAAGACAGGCAGAGCCAATAAGAAGAGAATTAAGAGACGAATTGTTAATTTGTATAGTTTGAGTATTGTGTCTGCGCCTTTACTCACGTTAAATGTTTATAACATAACATAAAATAATAAATTTTGCTTTAAGTCTGAAATCCGTAGTATTGAAATTCGCTGTTCAAATTTTCACTGAATACATTCTAAACAGGGACGTTCATTTTGAGATATTGAGCTGAAATGTTGCACGCAGTTCGCTCTTAAGATTTGCGAATTTTCGCCGTAGAATAACTTCAATAAAACGTTATATGGAGCAGGGATCAAAAAGTCTTGTCAAAAAATATAAACGATTGCGAATTTTCGTCATATAAAGACTTATTTTAAATAAGGGCATTATAAAGGGAGTTATTTTAAATATTGTCCAATTTAAATCCTATTCAATATGTATGTATGCCTCTGAGCCAAGACGCGCCCTTGTACCAATTTCATCGAAATATTGTAAATACTGTGCCCTAAACCTTGCGCACAAATTTACATGGGCACACAATGGACAAACGGACAAAGATAATTCGATTCAGATTTTGATTCTGATCCCATGGGTGTAATAGAACCTGGTTGTAGTATTGCGCTATACGAAGGCAAATAGGTTCCGTCGTAAAAAACAAAAAAAGCCATATGCATCAAACATATGAAAAAAGCAAAACTTAATAGAAACGTAACGTTCTCTTTGTCTTTGTAGCAAATAAAAAAATTGCAATTTTTAACGCAATCAGCGGCATTGAACCGTGAGACAATTGCCGCTTCACAATTAGCTACATCTACTACAACGGGAGCTGAAGCAGGATATATAAGGAAAGCTCAAGCATCATCGTCCTTATCATCAGCATCATCTGTATCATTTCCAACAACTACTTTAACTGTAACGTCTTCGTCCTTATCATACCCAGCGGTTAGCGCCGGCAATGTTGACTCTTTTACTATATTAAATGGTGCAGCAACTTTCAACGAGTTTTCCACTGGCACAGACCTGAGTAGTACTCGCAACATTACAACGGTGCACGAAAACAACCAACTAACAATAGCAACAAAAGCAAAAACAAAACCAGCATCCGCGAAAACTGACTCAATTTCACAGCATAGCAGTAATGGTGGCATTCAGGGCAACATCGCCGTTTCTGCCAGCAGTAACATGGCGGATCATAACAGTATTTTAACAGTAGATGAAGATTCTTTATCTTTGGAACGTCTTAATTCATTGCGTATATTTATGACATCTATAAAAACGTTACCTTTTAATTTACGCATATATGGGTAAGTCAGTGAAGTGGCGCCAAGAAAACAAAACAAAACAAAAAAGGGCCCCCAAAAAAGTTATTACGTTAACAATTTTCTGCAGTGTTCGTTTTGGTTTTTGTCCCGCTACCTTTTCTTACAATATAGACTGAATTTCCGTAAAAATTTATTATTAGTAGATATGAAGCGGTAGAGAAAACTCATTTCTTTAAAGTATTAAAGCATTTTGCAAATCATACACCAGATAGTTCCTCTGAATATTTTCTTTTAACTACAAATCTGTGGTCGAACTATAATTAACTATCGCTGCTAATTATTATTATACGAAAGTATTTTTTAAACTTGAAAACAAATTTTTTGTAAAATATATAATTACTTTAAAATAGTTTTAATTTATTTCCACTCCCAGTTCTAACCACAATACCACATCTTGTCCTTTTATTCTTAGCTCCAATTAATTATTAAACTGTTAAAAAACTCACACAAAGAAGGTTAAAAAATATTTTTGCAAAAAAATAAGTGAAAATGTTAGAGTGAGTCAAACCCGACAATTAGTTCCACAAATTATACAATATATAATTAGTTTAGTTCTATCAAAGCTTGTCATATAAGTTACTTCGTGAAATATCGTTCTATTAAAAGAGGTTCTAAAAATGGGGTTCAAATTTCGTTGAAGCAATTATTAAGCTAAATAACTATTCTTCACTAAAAATACTAACGATTGCGCCACATAAGGTTTTCCCTTATAGTAGGACCTTAAAAGATAGACGTACAGACGAACATGGTTAAATTGAATCAGAAAGTGATTCTAAATCGATTGATACAATTGAGAGTAGAAGTGGCATTTGCCATTTATGCGTTACAAACATCTGCACAAATATAACATACGTTGCGGTAGAGTATGTAACAATTATTTTGCGTTTAGTCCTTTTCCTTAGAAAAACCTTTCTTTATGTTCTCACTCTTTCCACTCATCTTCGCTTAATGTTTTTACCATTAGGTAAGGTTTTTAATGCAAAACTCAATATGATTTATTTATATTTAAAAGAATTTATATCCTTTAGAGGATAAAGAACAAGAGAATTTTTTTCGCTAAAGGAGAAATAACACTTTAAAGCAACAGTCGCTATAACTTTAAAAAGTTTAGCCCATGAAAAATAAAGTCAAGAGAGAATTAAAAATTTTATACATTACAAATGTGTTTATAAGCTTATGGCAGGAAAATGTGTATAAACACAAAACGAGTGCTCATGGTAGAGTAGGTTAAGCCCGACCACTGCACCACTTGCCTATTGCTTGCCACTGTGTACAGCAACTATTTATGCGCTATTTATACAAATACTGATCAAATTCGTTTTTCCTTCCATATATTCCCAGTGACGATTTATTTTCGGATCAACTTTATATGGATATTGGTTACTCGCAACGTTTGTTACATGTAATGGCCAATAATACGGTATTTGTTACCGTCATTTCCTATAAGAACTTGAAAAGTTTTCTGCCTAAGACCTACTACAGCCGAGGAAGGTAAGTTGATGTAGTGATGATGGTGATGGTGTGATGCGAACTCTGCGCTAGCTTGACCGAGACTCAAGATGATCAAAAATGTCTAATTAAAAACGGAATATGTTTATTTGAATATATGTGTCGGGTAGCAAGAACAACAATAACTAGAGAATTCGTATATTCATTTTGTGATGGCCATTTGTTATGACGTTGTTGTACTTTTTAATCCCACCCTACACTAAATTCACCCCTGGCTATATACTACAACACAGTCTTTAATAAAGAGAGCCAGCTGAAGAAATATATTCCATTTTACAGTTCTCATTAGATTTCATTATCCCTTTCCAGGGGGATGACTGCCCTGCTTATTATAGAGTTCAACTTTGTTTGCACGTGTTTTATTACAGTGATTCTCAGGACTCTGATTATGTGTTGGCATCACGTATCATTCAAACATGGCTGTTTCAGGCTAACCGTTCCAATGATAATTTACGCGTACCGCTTGATTTGCCTTTCGAGTCCGGCCATGTGGAAATAATCTTTCAACATGAACACACACCAAAGGATGGCGAATGGGAGGCGGTATGTGGGTAAATAGTTTTTCTTCTCTTTAATATAACTCACACGCCATGAATACTAATGTGTATGTTCTGTTCTGTTCTCTTTTTTATTAACCGTGCTTATGGTTTACTCAATATACAGGCATGATTATAAAGCTACCTTTGAGTCCACTTGGCGCAGTGATTTGTGTATAACCAAAAATGTAATGGAGAATATAACACGTTGCGTTTGCCCGATTTCGGGTACTTATGTGGTTATGCTCACTAAACGTATTAGCCATGTAAGTAAGAAACAAGAAAACTGTTTATATGTGGCTTCAATTGAATCCCTCATACCCTATTCTCTTTTAAGGACTATTGAATATATGTTACATAGTAACCCAATAGGCGAATTTTGAACCAAAGAGGGTTTTCGTAAATTTTAATTTTTACAATAATAAATATCTTAGTTGTAACATGTGTACTGACAGATTTTTCAATTGAGGGCGTGAAAAACAAACTGCCTCCTTGAACTAAGAATAAACTCCACAGATATACATGGCTAAATCGATGTAGAATTTGATGGTGATCAAGAACATATATACATATCTTATAGGATTTGTAAAGCCTCCTTCAGGTAGTTGCATACGGAAGAACAAACTTAGTATATGCCCATAACTGTGTTGTTTTTGCATTTTACAATTATTTACCTAAAACTGTTTGTGTTGTATGTACTGCACTATATATAAGCCCTTGAAAGTCTCTATTGTTTAATATAATATTAAAGGAATGTGTGGGAGTTTTTGGCACATTGGGATGTACTATAAAATAAAATGTTTGTAAATATTTCTGTAAAATTTTTATTTTTAATACCAAACACCAAGCGCAGCTACTGATATTCCCTCTTTCACTTTTATTTTCATGAAATCCTTCGTTAGTTAGTTAGTATTCCAAGTTTGCCTTAATGTTTGCAACTGTCATAAAAAAGTTTCTTACATTTTGTAAAGCACTTGTTGAAATGCTTACGATTGCAATAATCGATGTAGGAGAGTAAAACAGCCACAGCCATGCCTCTAAAGATTATTCGCAAAATGCTTACATTTCTCTCGTGATATATAAATCTGGCTTTAATCAAAGTAAAATCATACTTATCATTAATACCCGACATAGGACATTAAGCACACGCGTTCTGTGTCAAATATTTCGTTATTATACCCTCTACATAAGATGGTTGCTATTCTAAGTTTCCCAATCTATTTACAACACCCAGAAGGAGGCGACTCCATCAGTATTAAAAACTGAATCGATCTAGATACATATGTCTGCTGCTCGCATTGCGTCGCCGTTGTAAATTTTGATTTGTAGACTGCTAATTTCTACACGCGGATCGCTATTTAAATTAGGTAGCATCGGTCAAATTGCCCCCTGCTGCTTTATGGCGCTGAAGCATTATAGGCTATCAGATATTAATGAGATTCTTTTAGGCGTGTTTGAGAGAAAAATTCTCCGATAAGTTCTTTGGTCCTGTATCGCGTTGGCGATGAGCTTTACGCCGACATTGACATTGTCCGCCGCATAAAAATTCAACATCTATAATGACGTGTGGTCAGATAACAAACACGCCCAAAATTTACAAAAAGTCCTACTCATGGTAAAATGCGACTTGCAAGCTGATGCATAATACATACACTCCTAGAGGGCGTAAGGGCGTCCCTGCCATACCCAGCGTTTGCCCGTAGATGTATAGGGCATTAAAGATTTGTCCGGAACCAAATGTAGTTTCTTTGCTTTTTATTGTACGGCATGTGTATTCAAAATGTTGAATGTTTACTTAGTTGGTGATTTTTTTCTTTTTATACACTCCACCTCAGTGATGAGGGTATACTAATTTTGTTCTTCCGTTTGCAACACCTAGAAGGAGGCGTCAGAGACCCTACTAAGTATATATATTCTTGATCAGCATCAAAAACTTAATCGATCTAGATATGTATGTCGATGTGTCCGTGTGTCCTTCTCTTGTTGGCATTCTCACAGACGTAAATTTCGAGATATTGAGCTAAAATTTTTAGTTTCTGCACGGAGATCGCTATTTAAAATAGACATAATCGGCCAAGAGCCACGCCCAAAATCGATAAAAATCTATTTATCTGCCACAAAAATTGAGCTATAAACTTGAAATTTGGTATGTATATCTATAAATATTTTTTTCATTGATGTGTTAAAAATGGGCGTGAACGAGTGACAGACATGTCCACAATTGACGAAAATCTCTATATCTGACGCAAAAATTGAGCTATGAAGTTTAAATTCGGTGCACATATTTATGGTTATGCTATCCATCCTTGTACCAAAAATGGGCATAGTCGAATTACGGACACGCCTACAAAAAACCACATTCACCATAAAACTAGATTTTTATTGACATGTTGTAGTGTCTCTGACTCCTCCTTCTGGGTGTTGCAAATGGAATGACAAACTTAGTATACCGCCCATCCCATGTAAAGCGTATAACAATGTAAAAATAGGCCTCAGCAATGGGTATAATATGAAACTACATTCTTTTATCTAAATTTTAGTATTTTTAAAAATGCAATTGCTTAACAAGCGGAGTAATAATTGCTAAATTTCCGAGAACGCTCGGCCCATATGTTTTATTGTACATTTTTAGAGAAATAATATTTTATATTGCACACCAAAACCTTTTTTTCAGATACATCTTGTTCAAACACGTCCACGACCCGTTTTTGTCATCATTAGCTGCATTGGCTGCTTGTTGCAATCGTGTTCAGCATTTATTACGTTGCTGCCCATTTGGTATAATCGCCATTGTGCCGTTACTTTTTTAAAAATGCAATTCTGTTTCTCCACCTCCAGCATTATGATTGTATATTTGTTGGGCTTCTTAAAAACGTTACCCTTGGTAAGTTCACTTTCTTATATTTTTATACCCACTACTCTAAATAAAATGCATTTTCGATATCGATTTTAAACTTATATTAAGTGTCGGCCACATAACACGCCAATAAGGCGACAAAAACTTATTTTTTTCATGATTTTTTCGTATTACTCATAAAAGAAGATAGAGAGCTAAAATTGTTTATTGTACTCCTCAAAGGACAAATGGATCGGCATTAGAGACCTATTAAAGTAATCTGAGTGTTTCTGTTTGTCGGTAGTGAAGTTGTGAGGTGTAGTTGATAGCAGACGCGGCCCTTACCCTTGCATTTACTCTAGTGTTTATGTATAAATGTTTACGGTATCAAAAAATTGATAATTTATTGGAAATGCTTGCTTTTATTTTCGTTTTTATTAAATTGTCAAATTTTCGATAGTGTGCGGTATTTACACATATATATATTTATGCTAATTTTTTGTTATGTAGAAACAAGTGAAAAGGATTTCTTTTAAGTCCACATTAAGTAAACTGTACGCGTGGTGTACGCTCCCTCTTGCGAAAATTGAAACATGTATGTGTTACACTTTAACTCAACATGCGCAAAGACTGGCATGGCTAGATTTTAATTTGATTATTATATGTATAATGTATAGATGCATATATATATACTTTTATGTTTCTACTACTCACTAGATGCGATTTATTTCATTCAATATGAAAAACTCTTCTAAATGTATTGGTGGAGACTTCTTTTATCAACCACTTTAAAAAGAAACAATGCAAATACAGCAATTAATTAATTATTTTATTATTTGTATAATTAATTGATTTCTCTTTGGGTTTCCACCTTTCATTTGAAGCATTGGCAACCCGTCATTAGCTCTTCTTTGGCCTCACTATTATTGTTGGGTATTTCAACACTAATTGCTATAGCGTTAGTAATACACACTGAATTAGTAGCCAAGAAATTATTGCACCTAAATAACATGACAACGAAAGCAACAGCAGTAATAACAAGAACAACTACTGCTGCTACTACTACCACGAACAGCACCAGCGACACTTTAGGAATAATAGTCAGAGCGAAAAAGGAACCACCATTTAGACCACAACACCAATTAGACAAATGTGCTAATAAAGCTGCATCACCGACACCTCGGTCATGTATAAAAATGGCAAGGGAAATACGAACACCAAACCCTGCATCGCCAACAATAACTGTGAAAACTGCGAGTCACATAAGTGTCTCCAATATAACACAAATTAGCACTTCAAGTAGCAACGATGTGAATAGCACACGTACAAATACGTTTGGGACTAGCAACAATAGTAGCGGCAGCACCACCAGCAGCAATTACCAAGAACATCAACTTAAGCAAATGCGACCCCATCAGTGTGCTGAGCATACGAAACAACAACAATTTAAACCCGTACCCTTTGGTTTCTCAACACAAGCGGGTGTGAGTGGTGCCATACTTATCAGCTGGCTGCTACCGTTATTATATGCTATAGCACTTCCACTAATATGCACTATAAATGGCAAATGGCCACAAAACTGGTGGATAGAAGTTATTAGTCGCACAGCCATCAGTAGCAAAAGCAGTACCACTCATCAAGGTGAAAATAGTGATACTAACGCGCTATTACCAAATGAAACATCTTTCACCAGTAACTTAAATAAGCATTTTCGAGAAGCATTTAATAAGATATCATCCTACACAACCACTTACCAGTCGTTGTTAAGTGATGGCGACAGTATATGGGAATTAAATATTAACAAGAAACATGCGAGAACATTAACGAACATCAGTACCACCTTTAACTTTTCTAATTATAAGACTAATATAACAGAGAAAATATCAACAGCGACAACAACATCTGTACCATCAAGCGTAACGGGCCCTCTTTTACATAATTTCCAACAAGAATTTTTTTACAATGCTACTGTTGAGCCAGAGCCAGAGTCCATATCACTGAATTTTCTTATATTTGTATGCGTAGATATAGTATTTGTTGTATTATTTTTTGGCTTATTCGGTGTTTTAATCAAAAAATTTTTATGGCTTTGGCATAAACATTGCGACGCTGGACTACACTCTGCTATATCACACAGCAATAGCAGCAGCTCATATAAAACATTAACATACGATTTAGATAAGTTCCACAACAACATACAAGAGAGGTAAGCAATGGTATATATTTCAAACGAAATTTTCTCTTTCCAACTATGTCTAAGATAAATATTGTAGAACGAAATAATTTTTTGCATCACTTTTGGCAAGGGGTGCAAAAATGAATGCGCGGTATAGCCATATAAGTCTTTTTATGAAATATCATAATATGGGAAGGGGTTTGTTCGGGTCCAATTGAACTATTATTTGCTGGATTTTGTCAAAAAATATTAAGAGTTGCGATTTCATTACAGTAAAATCGTTCAATGAGTGAGGTTCTAAAAAGGCACATTTTCAAAAGGGTTTCACTTTGGGCCAATACGTGTGATTGGATCAAAGTAGCTTGCACATAAATTTGGACAGATGAACACATGAATAGCCGGACAGACAAACACAGTGGGTGTGGCTTTTGCCCTTTAGGAGTTAGAAACGCCTCCACAAACCTAATTTTTGCAACCTCTGCCACAAGTGGTGCAGGATATAATCCTGCATCTTCTTATATATATTTGTCAGATATATGATACGCTTCCTTTTATTTTTGTCTTCTTTATTAGTTAGTTGCCGATATTACATTCCTTTATAGAATACTTGTACTTGAAAACTTTGTTTCTATTTGATTAACGCGCTTCTCACATTTCTCAGTAGAAATCAAACTAGTAAAATTCAGTATTCTACTTGTACGCTTTTATTTATACTAATAACTCTCGTTAAGATTGTTTGCGAGTCACCATTAACTGTCTTAAAAATAGAATTTTTGTCTACTCTAAATGAATTATACACATATAAGGAACCGTAAAAATAAACATTTCCATTTGTACAAAATGTTGCCCAATCCCCAATAAATGTTTTAACATGTTTCCAGTTATGTTTATGCACTTACGCATGATACGATTTATACGTGTAATAATTCAATGGGTACGTAATAGAAAAATATGTACATTGGATATATTATATATAAACATCGTAAAGTATATTCAATGTAATAAAAAATAATCATGAAAGAGATTAATTTCACTATAAGGGTCGTGCGTCCTCACAAGTTTGCTCAGCATAAATATTGTCGGATCAATTTTGGGGCTTCTTCCCACCTCTTTGAAAAGAAATAGGTATAGTTCGCCAAATCCTTCGTGAAATTTCTCATATAATATGTATACGTTTAACATGAATTCGGTTCACTGAAAAAGATTGTATGTTATAAGGGTAAATGTGAAAAACCTGTAGATCTACTCTTATAGAAATATATAAAAAAAAACCTCTTGTGTCTCAATCCTTTTTCTTGTTACAGAATTGGCCTTTTATACCGATTACTTGGATTACTATTTATAAAATTATCTGTGGATACTTTATTTATTGTGTATAGCAATGCACAAAATAACACATCCTGGTGGTGTTATCCTTTTGGTCTGGCGTGTATACTGTTGGTGAGTTCTTTTATTTTAATTATAAACGCACTTGCTTACACATAGCTGTAGTTTCATTACGCCTAAGCGGGAGTAAAGTAATTGTGGTGGATTCAAATTTTATATACGAATTTACTTTGGAATCGCGAAAACACATATATACGTGAAACATAAAACCTTACAACAAATACACATTATGGAAAATAAAACACAAGCTACTTATCAGAGGGAAAACTTCTTCCATCACATTGTACTCTTCTTTCAGCCTATTTTATAAACATGTAAAACAAACAAATGTAACGGCTTTCTTATCATTCAAGCATTCATAAATAGTATTTACTTGGTAGCAAACAAAAAATTGTTCTTTCCCTCTCCAATCTAATTATTATTCGTTCTATTGGCTTTTTACAAATACTACACTTTAATAATGTGCATCAAGTTTGACGAATGTTACGAATGTTTGTAACCCCTGAACGGCTTAAATTCGGCACGTCGAAACATTTTTAATCATTTTTTAGACCCATTTAAGCAAGTAAGTCCGTTCGTCTCTCTAACCTTGTACTTTTATGTTATTAGTTTGTAAACCATGAAACTTTTTCAAAGTGATTGGGTAAGTGTTCTTACGTTCATTTGAGAGAATAATATTAATCCTGCCAAGCACAAAATAATTTAAAATAAATTTGAGGTATTTTTTCTTATTTTTATTCTTGGCTTGTTATTATTGGCGTTGTTGACAATTTTTATTTCAATACATATTCAATAAAACAGGTAAACTGGCACATATTGACTATTAGAAAAAAATGTCAATAATTATAAAATTTCGCACAATTATTGTCAATTATTTTATTACAACAAGAATATCATTTGCTTATAGTGCCATTCTTGTCGATGCATTCAAAAGAGCCAGTCATTTAAATTGCTGGTTATAGTATAAAATATTTGAATTGCCGAACAGGGCACATTCATTCACACAAGCATACCTTATTATGAGTAAAAATTAATTTATTTTCATGAGAACAAAAGGTATTTCATCAAAAAAATGTTATTGATTGATCTAATTTTTGAAGCATCACGCTGAGAGGTACTGACCGGATACCGAACAAGGTTTATGTGTATATACTGATTCAGCAACGAATTGTGTGCCGTTCTAACCATGTCTTTTACTTATTAACTCTGAAGCGTTTATTAGTTGTACTGCAAATTTGAGCGCGTGTTTTTTAAGTAACACTGATCAACAAAAAGTACGAAATTTTGCGAACGCTTACATGTGTAATTTTCAATGCTTACTGCTCTAGGATTTTAAAATATTCGCATATTAGTATTAATAATAGCTAAATTTAAGGTGGACGGATGGACAAATGTTTTAATTCACCTAAAGAACAACACGAACCACTTTGAAATTTCGGAGATTAAATTTAATATATTTAAAAAAAAATTCAAAGAATTTGTTTCTCTTAAAAGAAGATTAATTTTATTAACAATAGAACATGTCCCTTCGTTCAAAGAGGACTAACAAGTGAAAATGTTATAGTCAGACAGACCCGGCCACTCAAATAATTCATTTAGATGCATCAGTAAACGCATAAAGACGCAGTGCCACTAAGTCACTTCGAGAAATATGATTATACGCAAAGTGGTTCTAAAAATGGTCCAATTGGGTGCAAATTTACGCAATGAGTGAGCTATCAGTAGGGTCAATGCGTAATTTTCAAACGATGTCATTTTTAACGATTAAGATTCAACGATATCGTCCTCAAAACTAATTGCGTAAAGGTATCGTAATCATATCGTTGTTATCGGTTTAACGTGAATGAAAAATGACGCTAAAATAAAAACAAAACACAAAAAATATTAAATTATTGAAATTATTCAAAAAAATAAAAAAAATAAAAAAATATAAGTATAATATGAATAAAATTTAAAAATCTTTTGTTACAGGTTAATAACCATAACATAATATATAGTTACATAGTTATATAGTTACAGACATAATTGTAAGTTTTGTAGAAGACCACAGCGACATAACACAAAATCACAATAACTCTTCCTCTAATAATATTAATTCCACTTACATCTTTAAAACTTTTTTTAAAAATTTTTGCTAATATTAATATCAAATTTCACTAAAATGACACCAAATATTCAACCGTTTCATTTGACACAATTTGACGAAAGAATTCAATCGTATAGTGCTTACACAAACAGAAAAAAAAAATCGTTAAAACGAGACTTTGGAAAATATTATGTTACGAAATTAGTTTTTGTCATAAAAACGACATCGTTGACAAAAATGATATCGTTTGAAATTTACTTAATGACCTACAGTATCGGCGCCTTTAAATTTTCCTGCTAAGATAATAGAAAAAATTTCAGTGATACTGTTTAAACGTCATATGAATCAGCAAACTTAGTGTAGACGTAAGACTTGTGTTAAGTATCGTTAGTTAAGTTAAAAAATATGCACAGGACAGGCCAGTAAAACTTATTAATATTACTTGTAATGGTAACTCTATAATAAAATATATACACGCTACTACGCATATGTCTTTCATCAATACCAGAGTCACACGGGTTTGGGGAATTCTGATCTCTATGCCACGTTAAAAAATTGTGGTATATCATATTTCAACGAAACAACAACCGCACATAAAAAAGTGTGTTTACTTCACACCCTTTCTTTTCAAACATATTAACATGAAGAACTCATAAGTTTTACATTTTTCAGTACAAATTTTCGACCGTGAGAATATTAAGAACAGACAAACACACGGACATACTTTGTTGGGTCTCTAACGGCTCCTTCTGGGTTTTGCAAACGGAATGACAAATTTAGTAGTAGTCCCCATCTTATGTGAAGAGTATAAAAAAGTGTTTTTCGTAAATTTTTTAAAAAATAATTGAACTATGACCGACATATTAACACATTATATATATAACAGTATAATTTTCTTTTACAAATTTTCTTTGAAAAATTAAATATTATATTTTTTATAGTTACTTGTTTTTGAAAAAATTGCGCATTTTCGGTAGACCGATTTCTTTTATAATAAAACGTCATATGGGAAGGGGTTCTAAAAATGGTCCGATCAAGTCCAAATTGGGCACAGCCAATTATTAAACTAATTAACAATAGTCCGATTCTATCCATTTTCAATATGGTTTCCTTTTGGACTATCATATATCATTTTACGAAATTTCATCGAAATATCGCAAAAAAAACGACCTGTAGCTTGCGCACAAATGTACATGGACAGACAGGCGGACAGACGAACATGGTTAAATCGTTTCAGATTTTGTTTCTGAATCAATCGGTATAATTGAAAGTGGTTGTGACATTTGCCGTTTAGAAGTTATAAACATCCGCACATACTTAACATACCCTTTGCCACAAGTGGTGTAGAGTATAAATACTGTTTCCAATTAATTGAATTGAATTGAATACGTTTCTTTAGAAGACCTTCCTCGTAGTAACGAAGGGCGAGCGGTAATAAAAGATTCGATTTTTATATTCCATTAATATCTGAAGATAGTCTTCTTTTACATATGGTGTTAAATCGTACATTGGACTAATTTTCATGACATTTTCATTACCTAAACATTCTCTTCATTTATTACTTACACCGCTCCTGCTCTATTAATAAATTTTTTTCTTGCTTCTTCTTTTAATTCCTGAATTTTTCATATTAAACAACAAAAATAAAGGGATTTGCTGTACTTTCTTGCTTCATACTAAAACCTGAATGTCAACTATATAACCGTCACCTGTCAGCAGCAAGTCGCAGTAATAAACAATCCTCGTCCTCCTCAGCATGTGGTACATTGAAAACGAAAACAAAATTGAATTCAAGCAAAACAAGCTTAGAGGACAATAACTACTGCAGCGGCGCCATTAACACTTCCATAAATTGTAAGTTTTTCTCCCTAACAGATAAGCAATTAAAGAAAATGTAAAACTCTTGACAAGAATTCTTTAACAAATATTTTGATGGTACAACACTTAAAACATATGTACATAAAACAGTTAATGCCAGTCGTGAAAAGGAGAAGGAAAGCGAAAGTGCAACACCCTTAATGCTATCCTTAACGACTATGCCCAGTTTGGCTACATTAACCGCCCAAACTATGGGACTCCAAGCGACTACCGGTTGCCAATTAAGTGGTTATACTATGTTATCAACAGGAGCTGAAGCATCGTCGGATGGCCATATGTTGTCACAAGAGCAATTACAACAACAACAATTTTTAAATCATTATATTACAAAATCTATACCGGTATCATATAATGTGTGCTTGCCACCAACAAAATCACTGCAATCATTAGCAGCACCAGCAGCAACGTCTGTTTCTCATTGTTATAACGTTTTAGATGGCGATCACACGAATATGATAATCTCAAGTGGTAGCGCGGACTTAACACCATTAGTAGTTGGCAGTACGCTGACTTATTATGATGCTTACGCGAATCTCAACATACCCGTAGCTTGTCAGCTGGCAAGTTTTAATGGTTGTACAACCACCTCAGCAGAAGCACATTTATCTATACATGACTTTGTTGGATTGGAATCTTTAGATATACTGCAGGGAGTGGGAGTGGGTGCAGGTAAGAATTTTGTTGATTACAGCTTTGTTAAATGTACACACCAAAAAGAGATCGGGGGTACATTCACTTTGTCAAAACGTTTGTAACAGCCCCGAAGAAGCATCAGAAAAAGGGACTTTACAAAGTATATTTATTCTTGAATATCATGAAAACTTGAATCGATTTAGCTATAAACATTCTTCCGGACCCAAAAAAATTAGTTATCGTCTCCAAACTTGGCAAAAATACCTATTGGTTCTTATTGTACGCAGATTAGTATTAAAGTTGGGAGCTTTTTAACTAGGGTATATAAACGCTTGTGAAATCTATGAAAGTATAAAATAACTTCTTATCACAGGACATTCTCTATGAACTTCAAAGTACCTCTATACCTCTATGGGGGGTACACTAAGTTTGCAACACCAAGAAGGAGGCGTCAAAGACCCCACCAATATACATATATATATATATATATATATATATATTCTAGATCTTAATGTATAGTCTTGATCAAACACTGAGACGATCTAGTCATTGGTGTCCATCTGTTATTGGTTATGGGCATGATCGGATAATAGACAACAAAAATATATATATCTGCTACAAAAATTGATCATTAAACTTGAAATTGGGTATGCATATATATAAATATCTCATCCATCGATCTGACAAAAATGGGCGTAGTTGGATATTAGAAACACACACAATTTACAAAAAACCTTACAAAGCTACAAAATTTTACTTGTAAGTTGATACATAATACGTACGTTACTAGAGGGCGTAATCATATACCTGCTACGCCCACCATTTCTATGTATAAGTGGAGGGTATTTAATATTTGGCCTAAGCCAAAATTTGTTTGATTTCTCCAGAGATTCCTTAAGTATAATCTTATCTACTATCGCCCATGCATCGTTAATGCTACAAAAAGAAACTTTGCTATATACAATGTAATTTACTACAATAACTAAGAGAAGATTTAGCTTTCTAATGTCGCTATGTTCGCTATATAAAGACAAGGAGTATTTTCTCCTTGGCAAACATAAAAGATATGCTGGTTTAGTCGCTGTCAAAACAGCTGTTTTGGTTGAATTTTTGTTCTTATTATGTTAAGTATTTAAACTTTTTTCGCTGCTTCTGTTATAAATAAGAGTTCATTTATATTATTGTTGTTGTTGTCATTGTTTGCGACATTCCATTATCTGTATGTTTGTGTGTATGCATTAATGTTTCATTAAATGCATTTAAAATGAATTTTTATAGGATAAGCAAGACAACTTTTAAAGCTTTATATGAAAGAACACACACTCACACACAATTATTGTTAAATAAAAACCTTGGGTATAAAGAATAAGAAATAAAATTAATCAAATTCTATGTGAAATATTTTTTAAAACTACAGAAAAAAGAAGTAAAAATGTTATAGTCGGTCAAGCCTGTCATTTAATACCCAACACCACGTAGCTCCTTAAATTATGCTACAATTAGTTTAGGTGTGTCTGTACATAAGTTAAGATAAGGTACTCTGTGAAATATAATTATATGGAAAGGGGTTCTAAAAATTTCCGGATCGGATCCAAATTTGGCACAGCCAATTTAGAAGATAATTAAGTATTCTACACTAAATTTGTAGTGTGTCTAAAAATATTAAGATTTTTTATTATATAAAGATTTCCATTATAATAGGACTTAATATGGGGAGGGTTTCTAATAATGGTCCAGTCCGGTCTACTTTCAATAGGCTTTGGGCCAATACATGTCCTTGTACCAAATTGTATCAAAATATCTTTAAAAAATGCGACCTGTAACTTGCCCACAAATTTACATGGACAGACAGGCGGATAGACGAACATGGTTCAATCGATTCAGAAATTGATTCCGAATTGATCGGTATAATTGAAAGTGGGTGTGGCATTTGCCGTTTAGAAGTTACAAACATCCGTCACAAAGTTAATATACCCATTGCCATAAGTGGTACAGGGTATAACAAAATTAAAGTACAGAAAATAAATTTGGCTTAGGCTAAACCTTATTTATTTTGTACATCTATGTACAGGCAGGAACTTGATGGAGCTTTTTATGACAATGACACAGATATTATGTATGAACTGACAAGTTCGTTTTTGTCCCTGATAAGGTTTTTATATACATTACATGGGTTATGTGATAGTAATAAATGTTTGAACTAAATTCCAACTTCATACCTTAACTGTCATGGCTGATAGGTGGTTTTTTGTCGATTGTGGGCGGGACTCTAAATCGATATCGTCCATTTTAAATAGCAACAAAAAAATGCCCATTTTTATAATGATGAAATATATAGCAATTTTTCTGTCACTTTTTCAATCACTATTTATGTAACATTTAAGTTAGTAAAAACATATAAGACCACTTCTTTGTTAAAGTAATCCCATGTTATGGGAATTCTTACAAAATTGTACTCTGTATAATTAAGAAAACGAAAATCGATCAATATGGCACCTGCCATATCTTTTTTATGTTGTTTGTAATATTATGAGTCGTCCCTTCCATTAAACGTTAAATTAATTTGTATTATAGCCAAATGTCAGAGCAACACTGTGCCTGGTATTTGCTCAGTATCATATCAACACAGTAAACTAAGCCAACAACAACACACTGTAGATAGAACTGACTTTATAAAAGCCACACAAACGTTAAACCCCACAGCAATTTCATCACTAAATGGTTTGACAGCAAAAGTACCACCAAACATAAGTAATGCAGCAGAACCGTCTAAAGTTGCTCCAATAACAGCACCCTATTCGAACAGTATAATAACGACAACATCGGCAACTACGCAAACACCTAAGACGCAGAAACGTGTAACCATAAGGGAGCCCACCACTCATACGTTCGATCCTTTTTTACCGACAATGGTGGCTATAGCGGGCGAAAATATGCCACAATCACACAAACAACAACAACAGACACCCACTCCCATAATAACCATAACCAATGCTTCGCTAGGTGATGGGTCCGATCACATTGATTTGAGAGACGTGCTTGCAGAGAACGAAATTAGCCTCAATGCGGATGCTGTAATGTTGAATCGTATATCGCATGATTTAAATTATTTATTGAATGGTTCAGAAGAGTCAAAAAAAAAACCACAATAAATTCAATTTCATAATCATCTTCCAAAACAGGATTTTTTGTAAATAATTCTATAAAAAAAACTACAAAAGAAATTGTATCCTTAATTGTATGCAAAATATGAACAAAAATATGTATAAGTTTAAATTGTAAGGCATCTATAAAATAATAAAGTTGTAAATATTTTCAAATGGAATTCCTACGAGAAGAAAGCAAAATAATTTTCCAGGTGTACAAAATTCTACGGTTATAAAGATAAAATGTACAAAATAATAAAAAACAACAATTAATATCCAAAATATTCACTCTGTGTATATAGTTAGTACTATAATATATAAAAGGACAGAGAGAGATAAAGAAAAACTCAATTGTATTAGAATCCAATTAAAACACAAATAATTAATATTTTTTATGTGTTTGAAATATAAAAATAACTTTACCTAAATGTATAAAAGATGACTTATAAATATTAACTAAGACCATTGCAAACTTACATAACACTTGACTAATTATAAACATTTGTATCAAACTGGTTTTTTGTGAAATATTTTAAGTCATCACTTAATTTTAAGTGAAGGCAAAGACAATGTTTATAGAAACAAGGAAGTAATAACAATAAAAGAATAACAAACAATTTTCACACAAATCTTTGTGATAAAACTAACAAAATGACCTTCTTCCTTATAGCTTATAGAACTATAAAGCAGGTAAGTCACGATAAGTAATGCATTTTATTACATCACTTGTTATGAACGTTTAGCTAATCTTCATCCTTATATTTATAGATTAACAATTACCTATTTCTTTTAATTCCAATTAAAACGTAACAAACTTCTGCACAGAAGCTTCTTTTTTTGCTTCGTAGTCAAGCAACCCTTCGTAGCAAGTCAACCCTTATTCCAGGACACATTTTCTAAAATGTTCCAACATAACCTATAAATAACATAACATCTCGATTCCATATGGCAAAGAAAAAGGTATGATCGGCATGAAAATTTTCTGTTGTAAACATTTAAAGGGACCAGATCATTTAAACCTTAAACGAAATAAAATTAATATATTATTAAGAAAACGTCTTAAAAGTGTTTCAAAATTATTAAATCTTTCAGAATTTAACACGAGTTTTTAATAGAAAAGTCTCTTATATCTCTAACGAAAAGTTTAAATCAATTTCTTTACAAACTAAGCCTTTCTAAAAACAAGTGAAAATATTATAGTCGGTCAAACCCGACCATCAAATACCCTGCACCAGTTCATATATTATTCAATTTAATTTTTTTCTTTGAAAAAGCAGGTTATAATAAAAAAGTTTATTTTTACCTACTTGTATTTTCAAAAAATTTTAAAATGATACATATGTCAGAACATTTTTTTTTTGTTTGTTTATGGAATCAAAAAAAAAACTTATATGGGAAGGGGTTCTAAAAATGGTCCGATCCTATCCATTTACAAAAGGGTTCCTTTTTTGTCCTTGTACCAAATTTAATCAAAAAAAATTTCTCAAAAAATGCGACCTGTAGCTTGCGCACCAATTTAGATAGACAGACAGGAGGACAGACGGACATGGTTAAATCGATTCAGATTTTGTTTGTGAAACGATCGGTATAATTGAAGGTGGGTATGGCATTTGCCGTGTAGGAGTTACAAACATCCGCACAAACTTAATATACCCTTTTTCACAGAGTGGTGCAGGGTATAAAAAAAAATTGTGACATATACGCCCTTATCATGACATTCGTGCGAATCGAATGAGTCTCATACATATTCGATTCGCATTCATTAAAAATGGCATCATAACATTCGTTCGAGTACACTGCATTATCTTTGTTTTTAATTTGCTCTGATTTACAGTCTTTGCCAGAAGAAGAATAAGAAGACGTGTTTTTCATACAAAAGAAGTTGCGTTTTTTAAATAAAAGGAAAAAGTGTAAACAGTTTTAAAGTTAAAATAACACCAAAAAAATGGATTTAACACATCTCCAAAATTTACAAGACAAGCAAACGCAATAAGAGATGAAATTTTACAAAATTTTATTCAAATAAAACATAGAAATAAAACAAATTAAACATTTATATACTTTGCTTTATTTTATTTGCAATAAAATTGTACTTACGTTTTTTCTGAATCCATTATTTTATTAAAATGTACAAAAAATATGCAGTCCATTGTTGTTTAATTGCGAATGAAATATTAAATACTTTGCATGAAATTCGATTCGTTGAAGATAGTTAGATTTTAGGTTTAGTCGTCGCATACACTATTATTAATCAAGCTAAGATAACCGTCAAACTCTTGTATGTATGAAATATTGAATACAAAGAAAGGGAATTAGTGAATAAATTGTCATCTTTATTTACATTGAAATAAAATATTCTTTGAATCGAACTCTGGTCGGCCCTGGGTCTACCCCAGCACCCTTCAGATTCTTTACAAAGTGGCGCTCGAGCAGGGACGCACATAATGTGCACCTGAGTACATGCAAAGAAGTTTGACGTTAAAAAAAAAAAAAAAAAAAAAACTAACACAAATCCCAAAGTATAGGAACAAGCAAAGAAAATTAAAACACAAAATCACTGAGCATAGAATCTTGAAATCCAGAACCCACTAGCATAGAAACTTAAAAGAAAAAAAAAAACTCTCACTGAGCGTAGAATCTCGAAAAAAATTTACTGGGTATAAAAATCTTAGAGAAAAAAAAGTACCAGGCACAGAAACTTGGAAAATTTACTAGGCATAAAATCTTAAAAACAAAACTACTAAACACAGAAAAAAAATATTCTAAGGTCAAACAGAGAAAAGAAAAACACATACCAACAACGTTGCAACGTTCAACAGAGGAAAAAAAAACAACAAAACATTTTTCAATCTGCAAAACAAAAAATAAAATTGATCAACAGGAAATGCCGCAGATACGAACTGGCTGGATTCGCACACTATGCAGAGAAGCTGTAATGGCAGACTTTGGTCTGGCACCGTCGACGAGTTACGACGCTCCTTAGCACAATATATAACAACGGAACACAAGAATGAAGAAATATTATACTACCAAGAACAATGCGATGCGAAGACACAAAATTTATCACTACCAAATGAAATTACCAGCAGGGGTCAGTCACCACAACCAGAAGACAAGATGCAAATGAGTAAGGAGGAACTGGCAAATCTTATAGAAGAAATCCAGAAAAAGTTAACGTTTGCCCAGCAGCCAAGTATGATTGAACGAGTACATACAGAGGATCCTAACAAGGCATTCACAGGCGACAAAAAAGCTGTCATGAGTGTTATCCATAAATGGGACATCCTCTATGAAGTAGGGACAGATACATTCCAGTTTATAGGAAATGTCGAGGAAATGGCTCTCACGTACGATGTACCATTGAACGCATTACCAACAGCAATGCCCAAATTTCTGAAAAGTAAGACTTTAGTGTGGTACCGAAACAATAACAAACACTGGAGCACTTGGAACTCGTTCAAAGAAGACTTCCTGAAGTACTTCCTCCCGGCAAGATTCTTTGAGAACCTCAACGATGAAATTCGCTCCCGTACGCAACGCATGAATGAATCCTTCCAAGACTATTCCCTCGTATTACAGGAGCTGATGCGACACTCAATCATGACTAACGAGGAGAAATGAACGAGAATTTACAACAACGCATTGCCAGACTACCGTTGGTACATTCGCAGGCGGAATTTAACCACTCTACCAGAACTGATTGACCTAGCCAACGACATGGAAAGTATCGGACAGACCCCTAAGGGAAGAACAGCAAATAGTCAAGTGAACCGAAATCCTGGCCCGCCAAATAATAAAATCCTGAATCCAAATACCGCCTGCCGAAAATGTGGTAACCAAGGGCATACGTTTGCATCATGCCGGATCTCAAGCCGCCTATTCTGCTGGGTATGTGGTACAATTGGGATCAGGACACGCGATTGCTGTAGACAACAATCAACGACATCCCTGGCCACACAACAACAGCGCAGACAAACTCCACAAGAGCGAGGATGCGGGCTACAACACCAGGAAAACCTACTATTGTGCCCTATATTATCGTACAGCGACAATAAGATTTCAGCCAGCATACTAATCAGTGGAACGCCAGTAAAAGCCATGATCGATACGGGGACATCGAGTTACATTATCAGCCAGTCATTCATTACCAGGATGAGCATAACCGGTCGACGTGAAAACACCAATTTAAGTGTCCTTATGGCCGACGGCTCTGCAAAAGTGAAACCATGTATTGCCTTGTCCAATTTGGAAATCAGCAAAAGGAACTTCTATTCTTAGGCATGCCTAACTCAATTGAGGAGGTCATACTGGGTATGAAATTCCTGTCTGTATTCAACACCTCATTAACATGTGCTGGACCACCCTACAATGCAAAGAGCGACCACCGGATGCCAACGATAACCCATATGAAAATATTATCAATATGATCCGCCAAACAAATCACAAGGTAACCAACGTAACTTATTGTCCCATAATAGAGCAAGTTCACCCAACATGTACTTTAACACTTGAAGTGGACCGGACAAGCATTGAACCAGAGACTAATGCTTCCGAAGAACGACCAGTTAATGACTCGCCCCTCGAAAGGAAGATACCGAACAAGCCAAAATTGCCAGATTCTTGGAGGAAGAGCTGGCCAAATTCAATTTAACGACAGGTATAACCCATCTCATAACACACAAAATTCACAGGGCAGACGATCGACCAATCAAAATACGCTACCAACAACGCAATCCAGCTATGCAATCAATCATCCACTCCGAAGTCGACAAATTGTTAACAAAAAATCTAATCGAGCCATCTCACAGTGCATACTCATTTCCGGCGGTACCAGTAAAGAAAAAGAATGGAACATGGAGGCTCTGTATTGATTACCGCCAATTAAATAAACGAGCCGAGCAAGATGCCTACCCTTTGCCCAAGATCTCACGAATTCTAGACCTGTTGAGGGAAGCTAACTTCATCACCAGCCTCGATTTGGAAAACGGATATTGGCAAGTCCCCATGGACAGTGACAGTCGACACCACTTTTACCATCCCTGGCAAAGGCTTATATCAATGGAAAGTGATGCCATTTGGTCTTCACACGGCACCGGCAACCTTATAACGACTGCTTGACCAAATCATCGGCTCCGACTTAGAATCTAGGGCGTTCGCGTACTTAGAAGACATAATTGTAAGAAATGCAAATCTGAGAATTAACACTAAAAATGCGAGTTTTTTAAGAAAGAACTAAAATATTGTCACTGATCGTGGGATCAAAACCGGCCCAGACAAGGTTGCGGCAATATCAAATCTCAAGCCACCAAGAAACATACGAAAATTAAGAAGTTTTTTTGGTATAGGCGTTTCGTACCAAATTTTGCAGACATCTCACAACCATTGACGGCCTTGCTAAAAAAGGGGAGACACTAGAAGTGGACAGACGCCCAACGAGCATTCGAGGCGTTGAAAAGAAAATTGGCTGAGGCCCCGGTACTCACATGCCCCGACTTCAGTAAGCCATTTTTCTTACAAACAGATGCCAGCAACGTCGGCCTTGGCGCCGTGTTAACCCAACAAACGGCAGAAGGAGAAAAGGTTATAGCCTACCCAAGCAGACACTTAAATAAGGCAGAAAGGAACTACAGTGTTACCGAACGAGAATGTTTAGGTATTGTATGGGGAATCCGAAAAATGCGTCCCTACCTGGAGGGATATAAGTTCACAGTGATCATCTATCGTTGAAATGGCCAATAGCCCCACCGGAAGACTAGCTAGATGGGCCCTGGAATTATAGCAATATAACTATGAGGTAACCTATCGTAAAGGTAAAAGCAACGTAGTCGTGGACACTTTATCCCGACAGCCGGAAGCCATTACTACAGATGTCCTTAACCTCCCCAGCACTGGAAGACCCTGTTCATAAGCGAAGAGCAGAAGTACAAGCTAACCCGAAAAAATACCCTGATTATACTATTACTAATGACCAATTATACCGACACATCCCAACACAGCATAACGGAGCCGAGGGAAACACCTGGAAATTATGTGTGCCCACACCACTTAGACAACGAGTGCTTGGAGAAAATCACGATGACCACTCAGCAGGTCACCTCGGGATACGGAAGACAACCGCCCGTATCACCTCACTTTATTATTGGCCTGGACTGTTCAGAGACATACGTAAGTACGTCCTCCAGTGTGACGTTTGCCAAAATATAAGGTGAGCCAGCAGCAACCAGCGGGACAAATGTTGACGCAGATACTGGAGGAACCATGGTCAATACTATGCACCGACTTCATACCAATCAATACACAGTAACACTATGCTACTTGTGAAGGTAGACAAATTTTCTAAATGGGTCGAATTACAACCCATGAAAAAAGCAACTGCCGATGGAGTCATTAAAACCATGAGGACAAAGATCATTGCACGATTTGGGGTATCCAAAGTTCTGTTATCAGATAATGGTACCCAATTTACCAGTAAAGCACTACGGCGATATTTAGAGAAGATAGGGTTTAAACATCAAACTACAGCATCTTACGTTCCACACGAGAACCCTACCGAGAGGGTTAATCGCACTTTGAAAACAATGATGGCCCAACTCACGGATAACGATCAATGTAGATGGGACGACAACCTACCCGAGATAACACTAGCCTTGAATTCCAGCATCTCCGATTCCACAAGTCTATCTCCAGCGTACATTTTATACGGACGCGAACCACGCCTACCAGGCACCCTATACAATGAAGTAACCACTGGCACAGGTACACAACCCATCAGCACCAAAGACAAACTCAACGTCCTACACGAAGTATGGAAATTGGTGCGCAACAACTTGGCCAAAGCCTCCAAAGACCAAAGCCGGCATTACAATTTGAGAAGACGCTCGTGGAAACCAAAAATTGGGGACCAAGTATTGGTCCGCCAACACCCTCTGTCTAAGGCAAATGAATACTTCGCGGCAAAACTGGCACCAAAATTTATTGGTCCTTTTACTGTAATAGGGTTACCCTCAGCTGTGATCGTAGAAATAGAAAGTTTTAGTCAGCACCGAACGGCCCATGTGAAAGATCTCAAACCATATGTTAAAACTCATTCTGAAGACTCCGAGGGGTTGTCCCGACAACCATGCTAATAACATCTTGTTTCTTTTCTCTCTTTTCATGCACAAGAAACTAGTTACTATATATCAATTTAATGCTATGAATCCTGAAGATGAAAAATTCCGGCGTACGAGCAGTCGCTGTAGAGATCAAATAAAAGGTAAAACTCAAAGTAAACGTCAGGCTATCTTCCTAAGTATCCCACCAACAACTCCGCAGGGATATCGAAGCGGCCAAACCCGTGGGAGGGGAAGTAAAAACAATTCGGCCCAAACTAGGCGTACGGGCATCCAAACCAGGCCACCATCTTGCGATCCAACCGTGCGCAAACGAGGGCGAACCAAAATTGTGATAGCACCCCCCCGCAAACCAGGGGTCAAGATTATACATGGGTCACCCTTACCTTCAGAAAGATGTGCAACAGCACGAGTGTCTTCCCCAGTTCAAAATCGCAGCCAGGCAAACACGGTAAACGAAGAAATTGCACAAGCGATCGACGAACACTTCTATGTGCGAGAAGCGAACACCCCAGATGTCAGTAAAGGCCTTAGTCTCTCGGAAGAATCTCTTGCCTGGGACGAGTTGTTTGGCCCGGCCGACACTCCTATCCAGACAGCAATCAACCCTCAGGTCGAAGCAGAAGAAGTGACCGTTTGCCCAGATCACTACGGTGATCAAGGACGCGATGAAGACCACATAACTTTCCGATACCACGCACCATCACCGGAGATGTCCAGCAATCAAAATAGCAATGGGCGCCCCGCCGTGCCCAACATAGGCGAAACAAGAGATGATACCACCATTTATACCATCAGTAGTGACACAGATGAAGATGATACTCCACACTCCTCACCAGCACAACACAGAAGCACTGAAGGTGATGGCGTGATGATACCCCTACCCTTCCGTACCAACGAGAAATATTTGACGTACACGTTTCCAACAAAGTTGATTACGTCTTTGGGAACTCTGTGAGGATGCAGCGGACGCTCACAGTCACTAAGATCTTCAAACCTTCATCAGTGTACTCTCCAAGACGTGTTACTTTACCTCAACCGTCCAACCAAGTTCGGGCGACCGAATCTAAGCCTACAAAAACTTGTCACGGGCTATCCGGTTCAGAAGATTTGTCACGTCTGCTTGACCAGATCGACGAATTAGTGACTGCGACCAGTGAACAACAACCAGTTCGAGTCGAAACTCGAGATGTGGGAGCCCAGGTCCTGCCTTGTGACAGCGCCTATAAGGTCAACCAATGCAACAATGTCGTTACTCCGCCGTCCCTCCGTTCTCAAGTTATCTTCAGCCCACTCTTGCGAAACACCGAGTCACCAGTCCAAGGGGTTCTCCTAAGTCCGTGGAGTGCCAGTTCAGTCAGCACCGACTCCCCAAAAACTCAGAGGGTCACCCAGACCGAACCAGCCACCAGTTCGACAAACATACGCGGGCAGCGCAGAAGTCCGACACCAGTATGCAGCAATCAGCAGCCTATATGGAATCTGAACCCACACCAACCGCATCAAGCAGCCACAAAAGCTTGGACACCGCCAGGATGTTCCAGGAGGCAGAAATTTAACCATTTAACGTTAAAGACACATGGTAGAAACGGTAAGCAGTCACCGGTGCTCAGTTACCAACAGCCGAAGCGGACGCTTAGCCCAATCCAGGTACGCCCAGCAACAGCCACGAAGTCATAGACGCCTCCTGGGTGCTCAAGGAGACATCAACCAGGTCCTAATGCCTAATGCCAAATGCCAGGTATACACAGCAAGGCCAAGGTGAGGTCGCACCAAACAGCGATCACCGACAACCACCTCCAATGCTCAGCCCATTCCGGCCATGCCGAATTTCCATATCAACACCGAAGACGTCCCCTAATCAGCAACCACAAAACACTAAGGTAGGGGCAATATTCGTGTTCGAAACAGCCGTACCCCCTGAAATACGGGTGCAACTCGAAACATGCCTCCTGAGAGAATATGTGCGCCGGCCAGCCCGTTCACGAGCACAGAGATTTTACACCATTCAGGGGCAGAGGTATAAAGCAATAATTAGGAGGAACGGGGAGACCCTGATACGAAGCGACGACACCGCCAGAGGAGGGAAGTAGTGTGATGAGGCAATTTCTCAAAGGGAAAAATTACCATCACACGATCTAAGCATTTGCGTTTTCACCCCACAATCTTATTCGTTTCATCCATTAAACTTCATGGAATACTTTTTTTTTCTTATAATAATTATTAACACGTAAATTACATACACACAATTTTTCTTTTTTTTACAATCGTTGCTTCTCCTTTTTTTTTCTTAAAAAAATCTACCACTTGAACTAAATGAATATGTTTTATTTACTTATCAATTAAAAGAATTTGAACATGAATTTCTAGTTAGATTTAATAAGTGAACTGAAATAACGTTAAGCTACTCTGTAATAGTTATAAGTCATATGTTATTTATTTAAGTTAACCCCGGATTAGTCATAAAAAATCATATGTAACAAAAGATCAGATGTAATTGATGCAAGCTCTTTTCAAAGCTCTTATAAACACACAAAAGCTCGGCCACAGGCCTATAAAAAGGCGATCATCACGAAGCAAAGCAGCTAGTTTTTCAGCTATTCTAACAGGTAGGCCAAGCAGGGAATTAGGCAACAAGCATTAGGCAAGTAAATACCAAGGGTAGGATTAGCATAGGAAAATAAAAGGGTAAGAGAGAGTTGATACGTCCTCCTCTACCTTAGCACTAGGTAGAGTAATAAAACAATATAAAGGTACGAGAGAGTGATCCATCCTCCTCTACCTTAATAAAATATTCTTTGAATCGAACTCTGGTCGGCCCTGGGTCTGCCCCAGCACCCTTCAGATTTATTACAACACGTATCAACTGCTTTAACGATCCGCATTCTCTATTATCGATTGTAGAATGTTTTTCTATTACGTATGTTATGATACCAAATTTAACGAATCGAATAAAAATTCGGTCCTCCCCAATGTCACGATAAGGGCGATAATATATGATTATAAATTTTTAATAATACAAGTATAAAAAATAAAATTTTTCCTTTTTCAAAGAAAAAAAATTTAATTGAATAAAATAACAAGTGGTGTAGGGTATTTGATGGTCGGACTTGACCGACTATAAAATTTACACTTGTCTCTATATGAACTTTATGACAAAAATTGGATAAACCATTAAAAGACTCAGTGGGTTAGATCTAACAGATTTTTTACAAAAAAATCCTGTGTAAAAAGTGTTATCAAACCCATCTGTATTGGAAAATAAATTCATTCAGTGAAGCACTCCCAAATTCGACAAATTTTTCGACAACCTTTTCCAAAATCGATTTTAAGTAACCTTCAAAATCAATAGCAAATTTCGAGAGCAATAACTGTACACTTTCCATTTGCATGCTGGCGCAAATGTTATGAAAATCAATTTGTTCTAATTTTTTCAATAGATCAGACAAACAGTTACGTTTATTGGGCATATAATACCAACATATTTAATTCGTCATCGTGTTCATAAGGTAATTCCACAGCTTTAGAATTTCGGCGTAATAACGTACAAACATATCAATAACCAACATCGTCACCACGGTTTCTACCGTATTATCGTATTGACTACTCTTAATCTGTCTGCACCGCACTTCAACCCAATATCACAATTTTTTCGGCTTTGAGCATTTCAACGCAGGCGATCCGGCGTGCGGACACAAGATAATCGGTACGAACCAAGATCTACCTTAAATACCCAGCAAGGTGATGAGGTTTATACCACCGCAGTGTATAATTTCACAAGTTTCATTTCTTATTAAATAAAACACTTACTCGGTTTTTTATATCTCAAGCTTTTTTTAATAATTCTAGATAAGTATGCTTCTTAGCGCTAACATTTGACTACATAGTTTACGCACCGATATTTAACTTTAACTTTTCTAATAAAGAGGGTGATGAGTAAGTACTATGTTGCGTTTCTTTCTATAATGATTTTCTATTTATTTATTCATGAGGAAAAATGTTTTTCTTAATTCATGAATGATGAGATACTAAAATTTAAAGAGAAAAGCAAAACAAAACACATAAAAGTAATTTGCATTTTATTTTTTTCGCAAAATTTTGTTTATATAACATCCGGAGAGAAGGTATAGTTAGTTGGTTAAGTTCGGTTAACGATGGCCTCTTTATATATACCCTGCACCAAACAAAAAACTAAATAAAAAATTTTGGCATATTTATCTGTCATTAACGAAAAGAAAAATTTACATCTGGCAGCTCGTTTATAGTCTTTGTTCCTTTATACCATTCGGTAACACTTTTATTTAATTAGATTGATTGCTTCGTCATTGATATAAGGGCAGAAGGAAGAAGATTCTCACCGCGTAAAATCCATCTAATGAACTAAGAAAACGAGTTGCCTATTTTATATAATTTAAATCTATAATTTTTGTATGCAAATAGAAAAAGTAAAATAAAGTGAATATAGTTTGTGTTGATCGGGCTTTTTCCTTCTATAGCGAATATTATCATTTTCAAATTTTTGAAAATACAAATATAAAAAATAAAATTTTTCATATTTCAAAGAAAAAAATTAAATTGAATAATATATCGAGTGGTGTAAGGTATTTGATAGTCGGGCTTGACCGACTATAATATTTTCGCTTGTTATATCTGTTCTGTAAAATTTGTTTGTTATTGTGATTGTTCTTATCACTATTGTACTACTCTATTTATCTCTGCAAAAGCTTGTGGGCGTGCTTCTATTCCACCCATCATCACAATGATATGTGGTAGTACATTGTGTTTGCTTTTCTTTACTATCATCTAGGATGAGATTTTTTATAGACAGAAAGAGTGAAAGTGACGTCATACTTTACTTTATAACACGTGTATAAAAAAAGATATATGTTTAAAGTATTAGCATTGAACAAATTCATAATTCACACATTTATGTTAAGAATTTAGAATGGTATACGCTTCAACCCCATTAATACCTAGATTACACAAGATCCAGTCGACCATTAGATACCATACAGCATTTAGTTCCACAATTTATACTATACTCAATTTAGTTGTATCATTAAACGCGATGCATTGTCATATAAAAGTCTAAACATGGCCTGATTTGATCCAAATTTGCCACAGTCATTATTAAGCTAATTAATTATTCTTCACCAAATATTGTTAAAAAATATTATGAATTGTGAATTCATCTGATAAGAAGGGAGCTAATGAACCTATCAAGTCTATTTTCAATATTGATCGTTCTTGGCCAAAAGGGCATCCCTATATCAAAAGAAGTAAAAATGTTATAATTAGTCAAGCCTGTTCATATAACCACACCATTTAGCTCCTTAAATTATGCTACAATTAGTTTAATTATGTCTGTATATAAGCTAATTCGGATACAAGAAGACGTTTCAAGCATGGTCCCATCGGGCCTAAATTTGCCACAGTCAAATGTGAAGCTAATTAACTGTTCTTCACCAAATATTGTACAAAATAAGTAAAAATATTATAGTCGGTCAAATACCCTACACTACATGATATATTTTCAATTAAATTTTTTTCTTTGATAAATGAAAAATTTTATTTTCTATACTGCTTTTATTTTTGATACTTACTTGTATTTTCAAAAATTTCAAAATGATAAATATGTATGCCACAATTTTTTTTTTATTTTTTGTTTGTTTATGACATCAAAAAAAAATTTCTAAATTTCTAAAAAAAATGGGTTCTAAAAATGGTCCAATCCGGTCCATTTTCAATAGGGTTCCCCTTTGAGCCAATACATGTCCTTGTACCAAGTTTCATCAAAATATCTTTAAAAAATGCGACCTGTAGCTTGCAAATTTACATGGACAGACAGGCGGACAGACGAACATGGTTACATCGATTCAGATTTTGATTGTGAACCGATCGGTATAATTGAAAGTTTGCGTGGCATTTGCCGTTTAGGAGTTACAAACATCCGCACAAACTTAAAATACCCTTTGCCACAAGTGATGCAGAGTATGAAAATATGAATTACGATTTTTCACCATATAAAGACTTTCATTATAAGAGAATATCATATGGCAAATGGTTCTAAAAATCCGGTCCGGTTCATTTTCAATGGGGTTCCTCTTTAAACTAATGTGTACATGTCCTTGTACCAAATTATTCTTGCGCACAAATTTACATGAACAAATAAACAGGCGGACTTGATTCATAAATAAATCAGATTTTAATTCTGATTTAGATTTTAATTCTGAATCGATCGGTATAATTGAAGGTGAATGTGGAATTTGCCATTTAGGAATTACAAACATCCCCACAAGTGGTGCAGGGTATAAAAATATCAAATTATGGCTTGTAGATTGATTACAAGAAGTACATGGACGGATAGACGGACACAGTTAAATCGATTGAGATTTTGATTTGATCCGATCAGTACGATTAAAGGTAGCTTTTAGCTGTTTAGCAATTAAAGACATATGCACAAGTAATATACAATATATCGAATAGCTTAACATTAACTTTTGTTACGTAAAATCATCCGGAGCACCCGTAATTGCAATATACACGCCGCATAAAAAAACAAAATTTGATGGGTTGATGTTATACGGATCGCCTATTCGAACCTTTTGTTTAATCCGAAAAACCAATTTTTAAGTACATCGATCACATTGGGCACAGGAATATGCATTGACCCAAAGGCCAGCTTTTTTGCAATTGTAGATATGGAATCGAACCAGATCATATGTGGTCACCGCATGTAACATCGCAACTATTGTGAAATTTGTTTTTATATGAAGGAAATCTCGTTCTGAATATTTTTTGACAAAAGTTTCAAGGAATAGTGGTTTCATATGATATTCGTACTAAATTTGGACCGCATAAAAGATCCCTTCTCGTATTAGGATTAGACTCAGTGCTATAAAATAATGAATGGTCCAACTTTACTAAAACTTTCTTACTTGTTTGTTCTCTATTCATCTTATTCCAAACATATGGCACAAGTGTGAACGATGTTTTGAAAATAAAAACCTTCAGAATTTTTTTTTATACATTATAGCATTCATCTGAAATTAACAGAAAGCAACGGGGAAAATAGGCAATAAATCGCATAAAGAACGACACCGAGACGAATCAGATCAGGACACCGAACCTGTACGGTATCTTGGAACAAGCCGCCGACAAACTCCTGCAATTATTAAAAATACACAATTCCAATTAAATAATATAACCGATGTCGGCAGGCGCTCCACTGCAACTGCATTGGATTATGAGCAATATGGTACAGTAGCTTATATGGAAGGGAAAAGTGGACACGAGGGTGGGTCGCGCCCAGCATCAGTACGGAAGAGCGTAAAATTCTTTGATTTTAAAGGTTTGATAGCACCGGTATTCACCGCCTTCAATGATGATGAGTAAGTGAGGAAAATACGATGATTGGCATCCAATGTTTGGTTAACAATTGAAATTCTTGTTTTTATAGAACGAAATCTTTAAATGTTCGCTTTATAGATCGTTATGCCAAATGGCTAAAATCTAAAAATATTCATGGTATTGTAGGTGAGAGTTAAGACTGCTACCAATCCCTTAAATCAAATTCTGTATATGTTAAATAAAGACAATTGCAGTGAATGGTATTACAGGAGAAGGTCCCACATTAAATCTGGCAGAACGGAAACTTCATGCTGAATATTGGTGGCATGCTGCTGTAGATAATGAATTAATGATGATGTTACAAATTGGTGGAGCCCCTCTACCCGATGTTCTTGAAATGGGTCACTTAGCCGAAAAGTTGGGTGTTCATTGTGTTTGTTGCTTACCGGAAGTGTTCTACAAGCCGCGTAGCATAGATCAGTTGGTCGCATATTGTCGTATAGTGGCAAAGACTTGTAGTTCGCGACCATTTTTCTATTACCATATACCAAAAATCACAGAAGTCAATCGTAAGTAACTGTTGCAATGCTTTAGCATTGTTTAAAGGTGATAGTGGTAAACAAATGGGTGAGGGAGTGATTTTTTACTAAATAATAATCGACGCTGTAGAGAGTTCAGCGAGAAAAAGTACTTTCGCTTGCCTCAGTCTCTGTGATAAAACTCAAAAAATGAAGTATTCCTGTCCAATTAATTAATAGTAGTACGACTTTGAAAATATGGAAATAGTAACAAACAAACAAAGCTTGACTTTGACCACATTTAAATATTACGTTTTCTAACATGGGCACCGTTTGAAGACGTAGTCTGTGCCAAATCCCGCTTTTATGTGAATTGTTGGTTCCCACCCATATATTACATATTTTGTAGGATATATTTATCGATTATGGACGAGGCACTTGCCATAACGTACAGGCAAAACGAAGAGTTTTCTTACACCGACCTTAACTGCACCATCAACAGACGGACATCATTGAGATTGACTGAGATTTTGACTCTGATCAAGAGTAACCGTACTTTTTAAGGTATTTTAAGTCCCCACGCTCTTGACACAGTTTTGGCACAAATGTGAAACTTTTTGTCACTTGTTTCTTTTGTTCTTTGCCCATCCGTAGTGGATTTGGTGCGATTTTGTCAAGCTGCTCAAATCTCCATATCAAATTTTTACGGTTTACACTTTGTCGATGTGGACTTACAGCTAGCGATACGCTGTCGCCCCTACACATCATATATAATAATTGGTGTTACAAATGCCATTACAACTGGCTTGTTATTAGGTTTTGAAACTATATCGGCCCGTATTTGCAATCTATTTCCGGACTTGTGTGTTGAAGTGTATAATTACACACAACACAATGATTCAGGAATGGCCCAAAGAAAGCAAACAACTCTAAACGATTTGACATCACAAAAACTGAAACCTGAGTTGCGTATGGCTCCGGGAGATCCGCGTGTAATTAATGTTCTCAAGAAATGGTTTACTGAATTAGTGGGCCAGAAGTACGAAATATGGTTAGGACCGTCAAGAATTCCATAGAGGGAAAGCAATGAGTTATAGATTTCAAATGTGTTTTTTCTTCTGCTTTGACAGAAATATTTATTTAAATGTTCATATTGCTTATTACTGGTTGTGGGTGTTGTGTTCCAAGTACTACCAATTTGTGCGTTCAATAAATAGTTTTTGAATAATGTTTGTAAACCTTTTTTTCATTCTATTCTCTCTTTTAGTTAATATGCCACTCTTTTGCAATCGAGCCGAAGAAAGCATGCCCAACTTTTATGGCTTGATTTACAGTCACAAAGACATTGAGATGGCCCATCGTTGCATGGGTTATCGACGCTGTATCTTCCTAGCTCTTAGCGGCATGCAAATCAGTGGTCATATGTTGGGTTTTGAAACATTTATAATGGCCGTGGTGAATGTACGACCCGATTTATGTTTAGAACTGTACAATGCCTGCCGTGATCAAAACTTGTCCTTAGCGAAGCAAAAGCAACAAGAATTGAATGAATTGATTATAAAAAAATTGCCTGATTTCGAATGGGACTCATCTATAGTGAACATGAAATATTGGTTTAATGAACAAATGCTGATACCGGGCTTTGGTGCTGGCTTTACGGCCGGTCCTGCACGTTCTCACATAACCACAATACATGATTAACAACAATAATAGAACAAATTGTAAATAAGACATTTTATTGATTTTTTGTAATTACAAAACAGAATGAATAAATTGGCAAGGTTACAACTTTTGCAAGCTTGTATAAAATTTGAAAGGCATTTTGTTTTAAATATGTTAGTATGTATAAAACATTCAATTTCTTTCTTAGCGTAGATTACAACAACATGATGAATTCGTTAGCATTAACCAAAAACCGAAATATATGGTGATCAATAGTAATATGAGTGGCGCTATAAAAATTGCCCATCACCTTAAACAATGAAATTTTTATTTTTATTTGTGGCATTTATCCGTCGTGTATCGTCTCATACCCATAAATTTCATTAGTTTACAAAATCAGATCCTACATAATTGTACGACATACATAATGTTAAAAAATATAGTGGATACATGATCAATTTTTTGTGAATAAAGTTTAACTAATAGAAAAAGAAAAATATATATGCATGTGTGTTTGCTTGTTGTGATGTTTAAAAACTAAAACCACCTTGGGGCGGCTTTTGGTTATCAGCATTAAACTGCAAAGCGCCGTTCACTTCCTGTGGGGCCAAATTATTCTCTTCCTTTTCACCCTCACTAAAATATGTGTCAATGAGACCAAATGCTTTCTTATAGATCTCTTCATTTTCATGTGATTGTAGTTTTTCCAATTTATCTACGCCACCAATCGATTCGACCATTAAAGCAAAACCATCCAAACTGCCCAATTTTTCGGCCAAAACGAATATGTTGGATAAACCAGTTAATACCACCTTAACGGTGCGAGAATCTTTCGAATCCAATAGATCGCAAAATGGTTTCATCAATTGATATTTTTCAATTAAATCGATTATTTGTTCTGGTGTGCCACTGGTAGTGGTATTGGTTATGGCCCAAGCGGCCTCCTTTTGCGATTTAAAGTCACCGCTTTCTAATACGTGACGGATGTCTATGAAAATCTCTGAAAAGTACACCAAATTAAATAAAAAAATGTACGTATCCCAGACATGTTGAACGTAGCCTTACCAGCATCAAGGACACTTTGAATTTGCTTTTGATTGCCAGCTGTTATATTACTTATTGTCCAAGCGGCTTCTTTGACAATATTGTGCTTGGGGTGGCGCAATAAATTCCTCAATCTACCCAAACCACCAGCATTAATAACGACATCCGTCTAAGTAAAACAAACAAATAAATGAAAAACAAAATTGTTAGCATAAATTACCAAATTGCCTCAAAAGACACAGCAAATTAAAAGTTGCGTAAAAATTACTCGAACGTTGTTTCTATATTTAGTTTATACCCCACCACACCTATATGTTACCTGTCGGTAATTAGGAAGTTAGGTTAGGAAGTTCGCCCATATCAACTGAAACGTCGAATTCTACACTAAAGAGGTGTTTTTGCAATTGTGATCCCGCCCTCTTTCAGCACACCGATGGATATCGTAATTTGATTAGATCATCTTGTTGCGGTAGGTACAAAAATAAAGCATGCTTTAACAAGGTTTTTAGCAGTCCACTCTTCGCCCATATTACATAAGCAGAATTGCCAATCATAAATTCTATATTAAAGCCCATAATTCAAGAAGAAGAAAGAAACGTATTCAATATTTAGTCTGTCGGATTTTCGCTTTTTATCTTCTGTGACATCGAGCAGGCAGATACTCGCGCGGGAGATCAACCCAAATTTTGATGCCAATAGAAATATTGTATATTGTACTATGGAGTAGAGAATATAGTATAACATTAATATTAAAATGAAAATATCTCGGCATGTCCTTCGGGCTATTACAAATAGTATGACACACTTAGAACGCCCCTTCTTAAAATAAACAAAACGAAACCCGAGATTGTGATGATTACACTACACTATACTGCCTCCTCTTTGCACTTAAGTTTATAAAGGGTATGAAGCGAAGAAAATTTTCCTTAACAGCTGATAGCATACCTGTTGATCAGTACCAGTGACAATATTACCAACGCTACGCAATGCGGGTACAATAATGCTCGGTTCATCAATACCCAACAATTGAACTAAGCTTGGTACAGCACCAGTATCAATTACTGCCTGAATTTTATTATTATCATCATCGGTAACATATGAAAGAGCCCAGCAAGCATCAGCTAGCACTTGCACATCTGTATTATTTAAAAATTTCGATAAAACCGGCAATAAACGTCGTATTTCTTCAAAAGGTGGCGACGGATTTTTATTACGGCATAAGTTCGACATAAGCCAGACAACATTGCGTAGCACGGAAATAGTGGCTTCATCATTAATTAGTGCCAGTACACCATCAATGACATTGCTCTGAATAACAATGTCACGAGCATCGGCCCCATCGCCAGCAATATTACCCAAAGCCCATACCGCTTGTTCAGCTAATTGTTGATTATCAGATTTCAATAAAGCTACAAATGATGGTACGGCATTATTCTCAATAACACAACGCGTTTGTTGTGTATTGCCAGAAGCAATATTGGTCAATGCCCAAGCAGCCTCAAATTGTAAACTAGGACTGAACGTATAAAAAACAATTATGTATTAACTAATTAAGTACATACCTAGTACATGCATATACATTACATAGTAGACATAGTCATTTACATTTACCTGTTAAAGTCACGCAAGAATTCTATGCAAATGGGTACAATGCCCTGACTTATCATTAAATC
The DNA here is from genome assembly GCA_949710015.1 of Crataerina pallida. Classification (NCBI taxonomy): domain Eukaryota; kingdom Metazoa; phylum Arthropoda; class Insecta; order Diptera; family Hippoboscidae; genus Crataerina; species Crataerina pallida. The sequence goes on along the minus strand of OX453289.1, from coordinate 23,100,129 downwards.
AATGGGAGGATTACGTTCACGTGATAACATTTTCCGCGCATTTTGCATACCCAAAAACCTAACATCTGGATCATCACTTTTCATGGCTAGAACAATATCTTCCAAAGACATTTGCACTGGTGACGCAACATTACTGTCCTTGATCGGAGAAGTTAAATCTTCTTCTTTAATGTTACGTCTCTTAAACAAATGATCTTCCTTTTTGGTTTTGCGCAATTCAATAGTTACCTCATGTCGCCTTACGCGCGATTCCTAACACAAAATTGGCAAGAACATTAGAAATTAAAGCGAAAACCATACCAGATAAAGTATCTTACATTGGTATTAATAGAATTGCTTTTGTAGCTGTTCTTGCGCAAAGAGTCCATTTTGCTAAGTACTGAGGGTATCTTTCCTAAGAAAATACAATACTTTAATGTGAAAAAATTTTACCTAACCTCAATCTTTTGTGATTAACGATCAACACAACGGAGAATTTCACACAATCCTTTGTCCTTTGCAATAATAAACGCACTTCTTTATTTAAAAATACAATCAATTTATGAAAAAAAATTCTTTACACAATTTACTCTGCGTATGTTTTTTCTATTATTTAATATATGATTATGAAAAAAATTATTGTGATTTAACTTAAGACAAAAAGAAATAAACGGACTTATTTCTGGCAGTACTTCTTCACATAAAATTCCTTTCTCTACTTTTGTGAGGCTGAAAATACCGTTTGAGAATTTTTTAAATGGTTACTTGCGCGCTTCTTGTGTATTATACAGGCTTAAACTTATCATGTAAGCATTCACGTGATGGAAATCAACAGGGTTGATTTTCATACCAGTTAATCTATATTTAAAAGGGTTGCCAACACTTTCATTATTAGATCGGTTTAACCTGATAGTTATTTATATAAAACATTGACTAAATAGCTTTGTATGGAAGAGTGAAGTACGTGTGATGTTATGGTAAGAGTTTTAAGGTATTAAACGTGTATGTCAATCCATGGGCTTTTAAAATTAGAATCAATGAATGAGGAGTTCGATAAAGAGGAGATGGGATAAAAAGGCTACGGTTTTTAATGGGGAGGGGTGGTAACTAATAAATCGCATGTTTTTCCATGGCAGTACTTACTTTAAAGTGCGATAATCTTCCAAACCATTGTATTTATCGCAGAGAAAAAAGTTATCAATTTAAAAATTTCTTAAATACTTAAGGTTATGACTAAACAGAAGAAAATAAAATATGTTAAAAAACATTTTATTAAAAAACAAGAAATATTTTTTGCATTAATAAAGTTTGGGCATAATAACTATTTTCATTACTAATTGTGTAATGTCCAAACTTTTTTTTAATGCAAATTAATTGAGATTTAGCCATCGTTAATAATTTATCATCACCTTACACTACTTTTGCATCCAAATCCACCCAGAAATGATTAAATAATAATGGTGAATAATGATTATTTAATAAACACAAACTTGTGTGAATTATTTTATACTAATTCATGCAGTTTGAGGGCCACTTTGGGTAACTATTTTAAAAATGTGTAGCAATGATTCACATTGATTTCTAAACTTCAATTGACTAACCACATTTCGAATGAAAGTTTGACCTTCACTTTATGATTTTCCAAGTGTACTTCAGAAATCGGCACTTGTACGTCATATAATCCATTTCGATTTCAAAAGTCGTTACTTGTACTTCAAAGAAATGTTTTCTACCATTTGATATTTTTAAAATTATTTAAAGTACAAATGACGTTTTCGGAAGTACACTTGAAAATGATTTTTATACCCTGCACCACTTGTGGCAAAGGGTATATTAAGTTTGTGCGGATGTTTGTATCTCATAAACGGCAAATGCCCACCCAACTTCACTTATACTGATCGATTCAGAATCAAAATCTGAATCGATTTTTTGCATTAATAAAGTTCAGAATCAATATCTGAATCGATTGTAAATTTGTGCGCAAGCTACAGGTCGAATTTTTTTAATGAAATTTGGTACAAGGATGTGTATTGGCCCAAAAAGAAACTCTTTTGAAAATGGATAGGATTGGACCATTTTTAGAACCCCTCCTCAAATAATTTTTTTTTTCGATTTCGTAAACAAATAAAAAAAATTTTTTTGTGACATTTTAATCATTTTGAAATTTTTGAAAACCCAAGTATAAAAAAATAATTTTTTTATTTTTCAAAGAAAAAGTTAAAATTGAATAATATATCAAGTGGTAGGGTATTTAATGGTCGGGTTTAAACCAATATAATATTTTCACTTGTTTTAATTATTTACTTGTTTATTATTTTTATAACTTTAGCTTTTACAAAAGGTATAGACCAGAATTTTTTTTCTGTAAGTCCATTGGTCGATTCGATTTTTTTCACATACAATCGTAAGATTAAAGAACATCTATTCACCAATTCTTTTAATCATTTAAAAAACACGCCCATAATTGTAAAATATTAAAGTGACGAATCTTATCGAATTCCACAAGGAGATGCGTCTATCAGATACGTCAAATTTAAAGTGTAGTAAGCGTTATTTTTAAGTTCAGCATTTGAACGTTAAGCATTATTTTACAATTTGTAAATAGTAAGTAAGTAGGTAAGTAGGTAAGTAGGTCATACACAAAAGTAGAATTAGTATATAAACAGAAGTAATTGTAAAATAATCAATCAATAAAGTAACCTTAAATAAGTTTACTCAGATTGATCCTCATTAAAAATATTAAAAATAAATACTTACCCGGACAAAGCAGTTAATGCTACTGGATTTTGCTCTAATGGACCAAATGTAAGTATTTATAAAAATAAACAAATATAAGGATGCTCATCCACTCATAGCACTCCATGCTGGTGGAATTTGCTTCCTAAGCAAATGTGAGTACTTGAAAATAATCAAATTAAACTTCTTTATAATATAACAACAAACATATTACAATATATCTACGGAGAGCTCATCACATTTAGATTTGATCGATATACATTTTCCCTTCTTGGTACCAAATTTCGTCAACATTTTTTAAACATTTTGGTCTCACTTCTACCTGTCGCACATATATCATGGTTAGGCATCAGACATATAGGAATGGTTACATTGATTCGGGAAGTGTTGATGAATCGATCGATATAATAAGAGGTCGGTGTACCTTTAGCCGTTTAGGCGTTACAAACATCCTTACAAACTTAATAGGCACTTTACTGCAAGTGGTAAAGAGTATATTGAGCGTAAATTAATCAACTACATTGAGCCAGTACAATTGTGAATGCGATTTTATTTCTTGAAATAAAAATTCACTGAGCTAATTAAATCTGTTCATGAACAAGTGCGTGTGTAAATAACTTTGAATCATATTGCTTACCAGTGAACTAACTGAAAGTGATCAAATCCACGTAATACTGCTCAATTGGAAAACATACTACCACTGCATTTGTAAATGTACGACTGTTTGTAAGCACGACTATGGCTAAGGTCACCTCCAATGCGAACGTGTTCTACTCAAGAACAGATTTTCCAAAGAATCGCAGGTTGCGCAGACAATAAATATTTTAGGAAACGTACATCAAATGGCCACCGCACATATTGGCATGTAGGTATATGTACAACATTATACGGCCTTATATGCAAGGAAAATGACACCCCTAAGCACCCCTTGCAATGACACCCCTTGCAATGACCTTGCTCCAGTAAATGTGCCAGTAACACAAAAATGTTATAAGTTTTATAAATAAGGACCGCTAAAAAGTAAAATCTAGTACAATACAAAAATATGGAACGGAAATTTGTCTTTAATAAGTATGGAATGCATTAAATGCTCTCACAGCGTGGATATGCTCGAGAGTACATGAATGAATATTGGATTTTATAAAAATGAGGGTGGAGAGAGAGAGAGAGAGAGAGAGTTGCGGAGTCTCTGAACTCACAGATTCAGCTCAAGTAAGTTGTTGAAATTCTCTTAAACCTGCTTCTAAAGTCTTTCACAATATTGAAATGAAATAAGTTTTATTGTGGCGTTAACATAAAGTAATAAAACGCGGATTTAAAGTCACTAAATCAAATACTTGTAATATAATAAAGTTTTTTATGGAGGAGGACTATGTTTTGCTCTCTTGAACTAATATCAATTATATATTTTTTTCGTACTAACTTAAAACACATAAGTGAAAATATTATAGTCGGTCAAGCCTGGCCCCTCAATACACTGCATAACTTAATTCCAAAAAGTATGCTATAATTAATTTAATATAAATCATTATTATTATTATTACTCTTTTCCGCTTTTTTTATTAAACTTAGTTTTAAGCCACACCCTAATTTAAGTCCACCTTTTAATTTCACAATTCCTTATGTTAGGGCCGGGAGCAAGTCTGCTACTCTTTTATGTTTATATAATATGTAACATAACTCTTTAATACCTTATGTTAATAGCACGAAGCTGTATAAACATTCTGCCATTAAAATAATACACTATAGTTTTAAGTACTGTTCATTTCAAGAATTCATTCAGTTCATTTTCAATAGGTTTCTTTCTGGGTCAATATTTGCCCTTGTACCAAATTTTATCAAATATCTCAAAAAGTGCGACAAATTTACATGGACAGTTAGACGAACATGGTTATATCGATTCTGAATCGGTTGGTATAATTGAAGGTGGGTGTGGCATTTGTCACTAAGGATTTTACGAGCGTAAAAGAGAACCACGGACGAGTCAAAAGTCTAGATTGATCCAAATTTTTATGCTGATCAAAAATCTTGTAAAGTTTCTGACGCCTTCTGGATGTTGCAAACAGAACGACAAACTAAAATGTGAATATAAAAATTAACTAAAATCTGAATGTGTCAATGAATGTATTAGTGATGGAGTTGGGTGAGAAGGGAAACAATATCAAACTGCAATGTTAAAAATTTGTCGTAAATTGTTATGTTTTTGATAATGTTTAAAAGTGTTTCAATATGCGCTTGATTGGATTGTAAGAAACAATGCAACCAAATCTCTTCTTAATATAATTGACAGTTTTGGAAATTAAAACAAAACGGAAAAGAAAATCTTAAAACGAATGACAGTAAATATTAAATATCATCAAGTTCTTATAGGCATAGTGGCTTACACACGTTTACTTAATATAAGAAGTCATTACAAATAAAGGGACAGAAACTATTATACAGATGAACAGGCATATGGCTAGAAGAGAATTATTAAATACTCACAATCATTAAATATACGGTTCAAGAAATTTGGATATTTGCTTAAGTTTCGAAAAAATTCATTTTTCTAATATGTTATTACAACTTTCAATATAGTCAGATGAAAAAATTCATTTTATAACATGTATATATATACACTAAAACTTACTAAATTTATATTGTTTTTTGCTCTTATGTTTTTAATTACGCGTACATAAAACGTTTCATAGACAGAAGGAGGAAGCTGAATTGCTTTAATTTTATGATTTTTCATTCATTTTTATTTTAAATACGTCGAATTTAACTAGAATCTAAAAAACATTAACTGAGAATTAGTTGTATTAGTTCAGATAACAAGTAAGAGAAAAAACTAAAAAACTAAAAACCTTAAATACCCTCCACATCTACAACGGTAGGCGTGGCAAGCCAAGTTGTACGCTGGGTGTGATTTTTGTAAATTGTGGGCGTATTTATTATCGGATCCCCTTTTTTCCACTTTTGGCACATCGATGGATGATATAATTATAAATTCATCTTGATAGCTTAATTTTTGTGGCAGATAAATTGATATTTGTCGATTGTAGGTGTGGGTCTTGATCCTTTTTAAATAGCGGTCTGGGTGCAGAAACTAAAAGTATCTGTTAATTATAAAAGTAAAATTTCGGCTCAACATCCCAAAATTTACGACAGTACGTAGTGGGATAACAGACATGCTCACAATTAAAAAACTATACTCAGCGTAAGCCTTGTGCTAAATAGTTATTAGATTAGGTGGCTGCATTGGTGGTTTGAGTTCATTTTGATTAATTTAGAATTCTACTGAAAGACAATGGTTTTATAACAACGCATTACAAGACCGGAATGTTTTTTTATTATTTTTTCTTAATTTAAAGTTGAAGATCTTTGAATTTCATATTTCTTGAATTTATTCCTTTTGCATAAGCTTTTCATTTTGAATGAAAACGAATTTCGACCACTTCAGAGTCGTCATCATCATTATCGGCTTCGATTTCTTGTTGTTGTTGTTGGTGTTTTTTGGGGATAAGGTGCTGCAAACTGTTGATCTTCAGGGTAGTATTGTTGGTGTTGCTGTTGTTGTTCTTGTTCTTCTTGTGACTGATGATATTCGTTTGAGGAAAATTCATTGTCAGCGACTATATGTACAGCTTGAATTTCTGTTACGTATTGTTGTTGTTGCTGTCGCTGTGGATGTGCTGTTGCAATTGAGGATAGCCCTTCATTGGGTTATTTTAATGCTAAGTCAAGGATTTGTTGGTGACATATGGGATCTGTTGCTGTCACAAAAGGCCACCTTTGTCCAGCTGGCACTGCAGCATTTTCAGCAGCCTGTGCAAAAGGTGCCTCGTGAATAGCATCAGACTTCACCATTGCAGCATGATGGAATGTGCTGACCAAAACAGATGCCACTTTTTTCATCAAAGTTTCTCGTTGTGCATTAAATCCATTTTTATCGTTAGCAGTATAGGTTACAGTGTGCTTAAAACCATCAGCATCTAAAACGCTATAAGAACCGGCAGTATTACCACCTGAATTCTTATGATGCTTTATATCACCTGTTAAGGGGTCATGTACGTGATAGTTGAAATCACAATGTGGCGGACTAGACTCCATATTAGGCCGCATTAGGATACGTGGCTAACAATGGAACACTTTTTACAAAAGTGAAAGGTGTTGTGGTGTAGATTGTCGGACCAGTAGTAACAGGAGATGCACTTATTAAAGGTGCAGTGTAAGCTTTTAAAAAAGGATTAAAAGCAGAAATAGTGTCGCCAGCCAAATTATAATCGCACAAGGTGAGTAGCGTAGGGTAATTTAGAAGCTGAATTATGGATGTCATTCGTTAATGTAAATCTGTTGCATTCATCAAGAATGCAATTTGTAAAGTGTTTTGATGAATTAATTAGTTTTATTTAAGCTTTGCCTGAATAATAAAAAGAAGCTCTTGCCACGATGACTTTCATTCATTTGAATGAACATTTTTTTTGCAACTATTGACTATAAGTTAATTTTTTACAGCTGAAAATATGCGTAATCCAGTCCAGTTGATTGCTTAGTTTTGTTTTCAGATATATAAATATTCATGTCGCTATGTCGAATGATATAGAATTTACTAAAATCTGTTAGAAGCTGTTCGTTGAAAATAAATATATAAAATTAAATAATAATTATGCGGCAAAGGTCCTCTGCAAGCTGAAAGCAGCTGAAAGGGAGCGTAGGACGATGGAGAGGGGAAAAAATGACTCCAATCATGGCATGGAAGTTCGGTAGAGTTTTTACCTGTCAATGTGTTTTTATAAAAAGTTGCACTTTAAGTCGTTACTTCTACTTTGTAGGGTCGTTTTCTATATATTAGTTTATAGATTATAGGTTACTGTGGTTTGGAGCTACCACGCGTTTTGCGAAAACCTTCTTCTATAGGATTGTTTGGCTAGGTCGTTTAGTGTTAGGTTGTATCAACGGCATTCCCCCCTATGATGGAATACCTCACGGTGGTACCGCACGGTTTATGGGAATTGTCGCAAAGTAGGTTTTAGCGGATTAGAGTCCCGCACGTCTGGATGCTTTCCACCTAATGCAAAAAAAAAAATATATATATATATAAAATTGGCGAATTTTCAAATAAGGATGCAGTTGAATACAGTATAATTTACCCAATCGTCCAATATTCACATTGCTGAATATAATATTAACTCATCAAAACAAATAAATGTGTTTAAAAATGACGAAAGCCTCAAGTTCGATGTATTTTTGCAAATTCGAAACCATTTGCAAACTGTATTGAAATCCATAAAATATTAAAACATTTCATATTTCACACTAATGGAGGCGCCAGAGGTAGTCAAGTTTGAGATATTAAGCTTAAATTTTGTACATACACTTCTAGCTTCTGTACGTATTTATATTGGGTTAAATCGAAGACGCGCCCACAACGGATTAAAAAATTTCTCCCGACCAATAGAGTAAAGCTACAATGTTTATTTGTACTTTATGCAACGACGTTCTAAGTTGATATGAATTGTACTTACAGGCGCCGTTAAAGGGTACCTGGCGCACTCACAGTTTGTATAGATGTGGAGGGTATTTAATATGTGGCCTGAACCAAACATAGTTTTTATACCCTCCACATAAGATGTATATAAGTTTGACATTCCGTTTGCAATAACCAGAAGGAGGCGTGGGGAACCCTACAAAGTATATAAAATCTTTGATGGGCATCAAAATTGTGTCGATTGTCGATATGTGTCTGTGATCCGTGTGTTCGTTTTTTGTTGGCAATTTCACGATCGTAAGTTTTAAGTAGTTGAGCTAAAATTTTGTACAAACACTTTTAGTTTCTGCAAGCAGTTCGCTACTTAAATTGTATAAAATCGGTAAAGAGCCACGCCCGCAATCGCCAAAAATATATTTATCTGCCACAAAAATTAAGCTATAAACTTGAAATTTAATATGTAAATCCATAAATGTTTTTTCCATTGATTTGTAAAAAATGGGCGAGGTCGGATAACAGACACGCCCACAATATACAAAAAACCACACTGAGCTTAAAACTCAACTTGCAAGTTCATTCGTAATACATACACTATCAGAGGGCGTCATCATCATCATCTATCCCACAGATTAAGATTTGGCAAATTTAGTTTTTTTACTTGTTTTAATTGTTTTTTTTTATATCTTTCACTTATAAACCTCAGAGAAAACTGTAAAATTTTATTGAAAAGCTTACCTTTTGCTCCACATTATTCTTTTGTTGTTGTTCAAAAGAATCTCTTTTTTGCTTTTTAAGTTTTAACAGTTATAAACAGTGTACTGTGTTTTATTGGATACTATGGCACTGACAGCTGGCAATTGTGTTGTGATGCTGTCAACTTGACAGGCCAACAGTTTTATAGGCACGCATCAATAAAAAAACACAACATATGTAGGATTGATTATCACCACAAACAGGCAGTAAACGCCACCACTATTACCAAGCTCACAAGACACAATTGTTCCAAAAAAATTTTTTTCTGGGTAATTAACAAATGAGCAGAAAAATCAAAAAGAGGGAAAGAGAGTAGAGAAAGAGATACACTGTACAGCTTAAAGAAAATGTAATGTTATGGATGACAATAACACAAGAACTGTAGTAAATATGCACACACTTACAACCGACATTCGCTTAAAAACCATCTACATATTTGTACCTATGCATCTTACTATGATGTACTAAGCATGCTCGCGTACGTGCTTTAATTGACTGATGAGTACTTAATTGTAAAGGAATTACAACTTGATAAGCTTACCACATCAAAAGTAGCGCTTTTGTGATCGATCACACGCACAATGCACAAGGGCATCATTTAGGTAGTGTGAGAGAAGCTACAGACCATGACGTTACACTTTTCTATATATAATAAGTGTGTACGTATGTAGGGGTATGTGTTGCTATACTTTATTGTGAATGGGTTTGTTTGTTTCCACTCTGTTCACTCTTTACATAGTTAATTATTGACCTATTTTTATACCATCCACATAAGTCGGGAGTTTGTTATTCCAATTTTTGCAACAGTAGAAGGCATCAGAGACATACATATATATATATGTATATATACTGAGTCGATATGCGTTTGTCTGTCTGTTATTGGCATTCTCACGGTCGAAAATTTTGAGATATTAAGCTAAAATTTTGTACAAACACTTTTAGTTTCTGGACGCAGTTCATTATTTAAAGTGGGTAAAATCGACCAGGAGCCCACAATCGAAAAAATCTATTTATATACCACAAACATTGAACTATTGAGTTAAGAAATTTGGTACAGATATTTACAATTAGCCCATTCATTGATATGCAAAAATTGGGCGTGGTTTGATAACAGACATGTCCACAATTTACAAAAAACCATACTCAGCTTAAAAATTCACTTGTAAGGTGATTCGTAATGCATACATTATTAGAGAGCGTAATCGTATACCTGCCACGCCCATCGTTTACATGCAGATGTGGTATTTAAGGGTATTTAAGATATATCCGAAACCAAAGCTAGTTATTTAACTTGTTTCTTATTGTTTTCTTTAGCTAACCAATTAACATTGAATTTGTTACACGAGGTTATTTTTTGTCATATTGTATAATGTGCTTGTCAGTTGTGCTTTCAAAACATTGTCGATTAAATATAAAGGTTTTTAATAATAATTTAAATGCGATAAAAAAGTCGTGCTTTATAAAAAACACGTCTATCGATTTTTTACAACATTTAACATTTCACACACAACTCGATTGGCTAAAAATGTTTGAAGTTGAAATGCCTATTGCTTTTGCTGTTACTGCTTCATGTTAACAACTCTTTTTCTAACACATAAGCTTTACTTGTTTTCAACTGTCGGCACTGTTTAGTACCCTCGTGGTTATAGTTGTTGTTGAGGTAACTGTATATATATACATATATATACTGAACATGTTGTAGGTGATTATGGCGCACCCAACCATTTAAGGCCCTACACCACTTAGTTACTTAATAATAATTGTGGCATCTGTAAGTCGTTTGTGGTATGTCGTTATATGGAAAGTGGTTCTAAAAATGGTTTGATCGGACCCAAATTTGGTCAAACAGTCAATAAAACAATTACTTTGTTGTCTATCCTTCCTTACTTCTTATTTGATATTGCCAACTACATATATATAACCTCTAATAAGACGCACAGACATGTCTATATCGATTCAGATTTTGATGCTGATCAAGAATATATCTACTTTGTGCGGTCCTTATTCTTGGTTAAACTTATACATATATATTACATACACATACGAGTATATAATAAATATATAATATTAACTTTATGATGGGTTAGCCTTATCGGCATTTTTCATAAAAATCTAGTATAATTTTAAATTACAAGGATACGAAGAATAGAGTCATGAATGCATTTTGAAATCGGATAACGGTGTTATTAAGAACTATCCTGTTATTAACAGATTTAAACAGTCTATCCTAGAGACTGGTTCCAAATTTCTCAGCGCAGCGACATCCATGGTCCTTTATACTATGTAAAGAATAGACTAGACTAGACTAGACTAGAAGATAGGTTCCATACGCGTTGGTGAAATATGTTCAAAAGTTTTTTAACTTGAAACTTCATTGGCGTTGTACCTTTTCTTTGGTAACTCTAAAGTAAAAGTTTGCATTTAGCAAAGAGAAGAACTGGGTGCAATTCTTAATAGTTAATTCATAGTTTCATTGTATACACAATTAAGAAATTATAAAATTAATTAAAATTATCCCCTCGTGCTCCAACCCGGATGTGGAGATAATAATTAAACATTTTGAACATAAATGAAAAGCTTTCTAAACTTGAAACTGTCAACGGTACCTATAAATTGATCGTCAAATATAACATGACAGTAACCAAACATGCGTTATTATCATCATTATTGTTTGTATTGCATAATTTAATTTTTAAATCCCGTCTGCCATATCCTTAAGTGATTGCAAAAGTGATTAAAACTGATGGTTCAACTTTAACACAATTAAGTCGGTATTGTTTAACACACACACGCACGTGCACACCCACCTTACCTTATGTACACATTGTATAAACACACATACATTATATGGTAGTTACATATAATCCAGCAAACAAATGAAAATGCGTGAACATGATGGATTAATAAACGATTGAGGTGGATGTAATTTTAACACTTTTCAATTTTTGTTTTGTTTTGCTTTGTTTTATTTTTATACAACAATATTGTTACAGATCCAATTGTCGGCTATTGTAAAATACTGCATATGGCAGCTGTGTATCGTATGAACATCAAAACTTGTCAGAACAACGAAAGTATGAGAGATGCTTTCAATGAAAATAAATAATTGAAAATAATTATGGCCATGTAAACATATTAAATGAAACACAGAGTGAATAAGAAGTGCCCGTACTTGTTTTACCAAATAACATTTATATGATGCTCTTAATTGATATTCAAAAAAATGGGTTAACATCCTTTGAAAGGATCGATACCAAAACAACATACACTAATAATATTTTAACATCTGTCTGTCTATACTTATATATGAATCAGAGATCGTATAAGACTAACGATTAAAAGTATATATCATGAATAACGATTTATAAGATAGACGAGGTAGATGACACGTAAGCGGAATCTGCAATTACAGGCTTGCTTGGTCCCATTAAAGAGAAAGTTGGTCAATGGATGATATTGTACCTTAAAATTATAGGTGTAAAACTTGGGACCGACCCGACCGTTTTGAAAGTGACGCAAATCTACATGTGCAACGCAGTTTATCTACTTCATTAGTCGTAATCGTTCAAACCATTCAAATTTCGATATATTTGTACAAGTAAATTTAAAAATAAGCTATACAAAAAGGACTAAAAAGGTCTGACTCGTTAAAAGAAGTCGCAGCTTTTAAATTATGAGCTGAGTTAATAGTATCTACCATTTCTTGATAGTAAAAATTGTAAATAATTAAACAACTGCTACCTGTAGGTTAAACGAAAATGTATATGCAAATACAAAGACAGACGGTCAATAATGATAAAATCGTTTCAGAATATGTCAAATCAAATTATAGCACGTACCTCGAAAATTGGGACCTCTACGTTAATATAGTTACGTGAACAAAATAAACAGACAGATTTGTTAAAATCGATTTAATCTTACAAATAATAAACGAGTAAAAAAATAAATTTGGCTTAGACCAAACTTTAAATACCTTATGCCTTTACACTCAAATAGTAGGCGTGGTAGGTACATGATTATACATTAGTGCATGTGTTACGGATCAATTTGCAAGTCGAGTTTTAAACTGAGTGCAATATTTTGTTAATTGTGGGCGTGTCTGTTATCCGACCAAGCCCACTTTTGTCATATCGATTAATGGGGTAATTATAATTATGCATACCAAATTTTAACTTCATAGCTCAATTTTGTAGCATATATAAAGATTTTTGTCGATTGTGGGCGTGGCTCTTGATCAATTTTACCCATTTTAAAAAGCTATCTGCCTACAAAAACTAAAAGTGTCAGCTCAATATCGCAAAAATTACGACCGTGAGAATGCCAACAATACTCAGACACATTGTTACACGGACGGACAGTCCGTGAGTTTGTGATGCTGATAAAGAATATATATACTTTGTAAGGTCTTGAAAGCCTCCTTCTAGGTGTTGCAAACGTAATGACAACCGTTCAAGTAGATATATTGTACATAAACTGCAAATAAACTCAATACTCTAAATTTTATTTGTATACCCTAACAACAAACATAACTGACCCTTACATTAATTATTTGTACTTGTTTTGGTTGAAAGTAAGTAAATAATTTAACATTTATATAATTGTTATGCTTGCCTAAGTAATATTGTTATTATTGTTGCTGTATATGTATACTGTTCATGCAAGCCAAGTTTTTCTCTATCTATATCTCTCTCACTCTCTGTATAATACATATATATACTACAACTTTATTTATGTCCCAAAGCAATTTAAATCAAATAATCAGATTACGTTCCCAGAATTTATTATCATTGTAGTCTACAGTGTAGACTACACCATCTGTATGCATATGTCTGAACTACACAGAGTAGATTAATATTGCACATGCTGTACTTTAAGTAGATAGCCATAATTACCTACTGAAAGATGCGTTGTAATGCTACTATAATATGCTCCGATGTTTATGTTTTTTATTTTGGTACAAATCATTATTAATACTCAAGGGTGTATGGATTTGTTGACTTTTATTTGAGTTATTTTTTTACCACTTTATAGTACAATAAAAATAGTGTTAGGTGGATTTAATTGCAACAGAACAGGTAACACTCTCCTAATTAACATACTAAAAATATACATCCGTTTGTTGAGCATTTTTGAATTGCGTCCGTATGTCCGTTTTCCTTTATTTCCTAAACTATGCTCTAGTGAAAATATTTTGCTAAGGTAGAGAGGATGAATCGACCCTCGTATCAAAGTTACTTAATATTACCTACGATTGCCTAGCAAAATATTTACTATGGTGGAGAAGACGAATCAATTCTCCCCTAAGCTCTTATTAAAATATTAACTAAGGTCGAGATGACGTATCAACCCTCGTACCTAAGTTTGCCTAGTGCAATATTAATTGAGGTGGAGAGGACAAATCAACTCTCGTACCTAAATTATCAAATGTAACCTACGCTATACCCTATGTAGTATTTATGTACCTATTGTAATCCTACGCTTGCCTAATGCATGAAAAACAAAAACAGTCAAAATTATATCAAGAGGATTCAGCAGAGCAATCAACTCTCTCACCTAAGTCCCTATATGACCTACCTACCAGTTAGGTAGCCTAAAACTAGCTGATTTACTATGCGTTGATCGCCTTCTTATAGGCCAGTGGCTGAGTTTTTGCATGCTAGTGAGAGCTTTGGCGAGAGCTTGCACCAGTTACAGCTGATCTTTGTTACATATGGTTTCTATAACTAATCTAGGGTTACTTATATTATGGCTGGGCTAATTACATATGACTTATAATTAGTACAGGGTAGCTTAATGTTCCTATTTTCTTGAGATATTAAATTAAACTAGAAATTTCATTAAAAAGAAAGAAACTCCATAACTTCATTGTTAAAAATAAAAAAAAAATAAATAAAAAGGAAAAATGTTTTAGGGTAATAATACAAGATTTGTACAAAATATACATAACTTCATTGTTAGGAAAAAGAAAAGAAGTACTTAATATAGTAGTACAATATATACATATATCTTCATTGCAAGAAAGGGACAAGTAAAAGAAAATATTCAAATTCATTGATGTGTATTGTGTAGAAAATATATGCAAATATCAAATAGAGATCAT
Source organism: Crataerina pallida (assembly GCA_949710015.1). Lineage (NCBI taxonomy): Eukaryota > Metazoa > Arthropoda > Insecta > Diptera > Hippoboscidae > Crataerina > Crataerina pallida. The sequence continues at coordinate 23,085,091 of OX453289.1, read as the reverse complement.
AAAATATTAATGGGACTTATAGTCGGACGTGTGATAGCAATTTTTTCCCATAAAATTTCCTCAACACAAACTTTTGTGGCAGATATATAGATTTTTGTCGATTGTGGGCATGTTTGTAATCCGAATATGCCCATTTCTGGCATATCGATGAATCTAATATTAATAGATATACGTACAAAATTAATAAGTGTATAGCTCGATTTTTACGGCAGATATATAGATTTTAGGCGTGGCTTTTGACCGACTTAAAAAGCAATATGCGCAAAAAACTAAAAGTGCCTGTACAAAATTTCAGCTGCATATCTCAAAATTTTCACCCGCGAGAATTCCAACAACAGACAGACAGAAATTTGCTAGGTTCTAAAAAATCCCACTCTCTCGGTCGTAATTTTTGATATACACAATACTATGCCTATCAAGTTGAAATTTGGTATAAATATAAGTGGTACCGTTATTCAACACTGTGTCAAAAAAGGGCGTGTTTGAATAACGCAAACGCCTATAATTTAAAAAAAAACACTATTTGCGTAAGTACATGAAATAGTCAAAGGTGGAGGGTATTTAAGCTTCGGTCTTAACCGAACTTCTTTATCTTGTTTTAACCTATATCTCAATTTTTTCTACTGTGGGCGTTGTAACAATAGACATATAGATGGACGGACGTAGTAATGAATAATAATGAATATAATCCATTCCACAGGATGTTGGATGCAGAATGATAAACTTAGTATATCCTTCACCTTATTATAGCACAATTATATATATTTACTTAGCAAAAAATAAACAATATTTGGATCAGTCAATTTTGTTTGTAATTCTAACCTGAACTTCTAAGAAAGTATTGTGTGAGTTTGCAGGTAGGACGTGGAAACAAAAATTAAAAGCTATTTTTTTATATTTTTTATTGCTTAAATGAAATATTTATTTTATATTTTTTAAATATTTTTATTAACGTAAAAAATTTGTGTTTAAAAATTTGTTCTTGATTGACTAATTTGAAAAAATATTATTAAAAATACACCAATAAATACACAAATTATACTTTTTATAAGCACATGACACCAATTTTACTCACATTTGAATTAAGGCAAATATTCACGAATCTCAAACGTTTGTTTTGCTTATGTGAATTAATAATAGTAGCTGTTTGGTTGCGTAAAACTTTTATGAGACACATATACGAGATTCATACGATACTTATACGAAACTTAGATATGTGAATAGTTTTATGCAATAAAACGATACCGTGCGTGAGTTTCATGTTATGTGATTAGTACCCAGAATAATAAAGAAGATCAAACTGACCTTGTGCTCGTTTTTATACCCTGCACCACCCTGTGGAAAAGGGTATATTAAGTTTTTGCAGATGTTTGTAACTCCTAAACGGAAAATGCCACACCTACCTTCAGTTATACCGATCGATTCAGAATCAAAATCTGAATCGATTTAACCATGTCCGCCTGTCCTCCTGCCTGTCCACCTAAATTGGTGCGGGTCGCTCCCCTCTGGTACTTACAAACCTTCGAACACAACCAACATACCACCATAATCATTATGATGGTGCATATGAATATTCTCTGGTAAGTGAAATTGCACATTTAAATTATTTAACTTAATTTCATATTGACAGACACTTTTCCAATATATTGTGTACACATTTTCTCAAAGACTGTTAATGCGTCACATGCCATCTGCCATCTGCACAAATATAATATTGTTCATTGACATGTTAACATGACTTTACGACACGTTCACACAGCTGTCAGAAGGTGCCATAAAAACAATCACCGAAATAGACAAGTGTCTATTATAATATAATACTAATACGTTTACTTAATGTGTATCAAAAAATAAAACATTATTAGCACAAAAGAGAGGAAGATAACCAATTGGAAAACAGACGTAAGCAAGAGATTGTGGTGACAAGTTATTAGTTTAATTTTCTTAAGCGGAAATTCGATTAGAATTTTTCAAATTTCATCTCAATTTTTCAAACGTTTTAGTGGAAGTTTGAGCTCAATAGGACAATACATTGTATAAAAAAATTGTTTACAAAGTGATGTCCAACCAAGCATTTCAATTTTTTGACAGGTTTCCTAGAAGTATTTTCGAAAAATTTCATTACTAAGCCGTTACTCGAGAGTTTCCATTTTTTTCTTCACCCTGCATATACTACAATATGTTGCAAAACTCATACCCCGGCACAAACACGCACACACACATTTTATTTATTCATTCAATACATTTATTTATTATTTATAAACACTCAATAGTTGTTGATTCAGTATCACAATTAAAGCGAGAGTTATCCCGGGAATTTTCTACAATACAATCTGCCTTTAATCCATAACGATATTTTTAAAAACTTATCAGTAACTGCATAGAGACCTTCGCTGCTTGAACAGCTTCTGTATGTGTTACGACGGCTTATTTTCATTTGAAATCTTATCAAACTTAACATAAATATGTTTTATTATAAATATCAGTTGCTAATGTAAATGCATATATACTACGCATGCATATATCAGGTTAGACTTAACACTTAAGAAATAAAAGATCATATACTCGTCAAATACATTGTGATGGAACAGGCATACCGCCGCCTTAGAGTGACTTCGTGATTTATTCTACAAAAGCTACATAAGTTCGTAACAACACAGATAATATGAAGAATTGAAAAATTACAATATCAAAAGCGTAAAAGCCCCAAGACGTTGAGTATTACTTGAAAGATAATTTTCCGTAGATTTTAAATGTGTAATATTTTATGTGCTTTGATCGAAGTTTTTTGAGATGCTTGAGTTCGTTTGTAAAAATTCAATAATTCGTAAAGTACTAAAAATGTAGTAATCGCGTATACTCGTATATTAAGGGCTTTTAATTAACGTTTATTTGCTGCATTTGTCTTTTTAATGTGTTAAGAAACACATTCGGGCTGGAAGGAATAAAACACAAACAACATAATATGAACACCATGCTATATACATACATAGTATTCTTCTTATTCTTATTCTTTTTCGGGCAATCTTGGCGAGTCAACAGCTGAAGAAACGCTGCATCCAAGCGGTGCAAAAGCTCACCGCATACACATGGTATTTTTTGTGAGCTTTAAGAAAGTTATATTATTATAATTACAACCTTTTTGTCTGTTTACATTTGTTACATTTATGTATTTTTATACCCTCCACCTCAGTGATGAGGGTATACTAAGTTTGTTCTTCCGTTTGCAACACCCAGAAGGAGGCGTCAGAAACCCTACAAAGTATATATATTCTTGATCAGCGTCAAAAACTGAGTCGATTGACTGACGAGCCAAAAGTGGGCGTGGTCGGATAATATACATGCCTACAATTTACAAAAACCATAATCAACGTAAAAGTAGGCTTGCTTGTTGATACGTAAGACGTACACTATTAGAGGGCGCAATATATACATATTTGCCACGCCCACCGTTGTGAAGGTAGAGGATATTTAGGATTTGTCCTAAGCCAAATTTATTTTTCTTACTTGTGGAAATATGAGTATAACAAAACGAGTCTATTATTGAAAATATTTATACGATAGTGAGATCATAATAATTTTAAAACTATCACACTCTCACATATTTTCAACTGAGACAGATTCTTATAAAACATATAACACTTTTTAACAAAAAAAAATACATATAAAAGATATATACAAAACTAAGGTTGAAATATCCATATAAAAGTACATATATACAAATACAAAGCGAAAGTGGAATGTTTTATTAAATGAGTACCTTACACGAAGTAAGAAATGAATGAATTATTCTATATATATATATATAAAAGCAAGGTGTTTCATATATTAATGGTAGACTAAATGTATTTTTAGCTACTCTATCGGCAACTTCGTTGCCAATTATACCAATGTGTGATGGAATCCAAATAATCTTTACTACATTCATCAACGCCGAATAATTAATTGCTTTATCTATTCCTGAAAGTTCAGCAATAAAGATTCCAGAATGATAAGGCAATAAGGCCTGATGTAAAGTGTTGTACTCTCCTGAAGCAACGTGTTCTACAACACCATAAGGTGTTGCGCCGTCTGCAAAAGAACCATCTGTATATATTATTATCTCAGATGAATAGGTACTGATAATTGCAGATAATAATTCCAGGAGGAATAGATCCATACATATCTCTTTCGAAATTGGATTTTTCTCTAATAATTTTAGAAGGAAAGACAGAATTTGAACTAATCCCACTCCAATATAAGCCAAATTGATTAGCTATTTGTAGAGGGTGCGATATAGGAGTATTTCCATTAAGGATCACTGGAAATTGTGTTGTTTTTTCTGATCTAATATTTCGCACTTTATTCCATAAAAATTTTGAATCCATGGTCGGATATAGAGTTGAGAAACCTTTCCCAGGTAATAGCTTTAGCGGTTTTTTATTCCCTTTTAACTCGGGCACAAGAACGTATTATTAAATTTATTGTATTTCTATTTCGTTTAAAACTGCTTTATATTTAAGTTTAATCTGATTAGCTATATTGGAATTGAACCAAACTGGACTATTATGCGCTTTAGGTTTTCGACTTAAAAGGACAGTTTCGTTAGCACTTTTGCGAAGTATTCTTTTTATTTGAGCGGCTTCTTTATTAACGTTAAGACTAACGGGAGTACTATTACAACACAGTGTAACTTTGTTTTGAAAGAGTGGCCAATCCGCCTTATGATCTAAGAAACGCGAATTGAAACAATTGTCAACTATTTCAGTTTCATTAGTTATGGATATTGGAAAATGATCACTCACCTCAGCAGTGAGAGACGTTTCCAAGATAGATTAGATGCATAATCAGAACTCACCATAGTTACATCCACTGAAGTTAGTATTTAAAAGAGTAGGTGAACCATCATAAAGTATTATAAAGCTGTTATCATTAGCAAAATCTTCCCATAAGAAACCTTCCGACGAAGTATAACTGGATCCCCAGATCATATTTTGGGAATTAAGGTTACCAATTACGGTACGGTAACCATACCGTTAAGCCTTGATTGAATTTCAGAAGATGTAACATTAATATCGCACTCTTTGTAAATATTTGTAATGTGTAAGTTGAATTTTCCTTTTATAGAAATTGTATGAAATAGCAAGTTTCCGCAGGAAGTTATGTGATCAATTACATTAAGATTATTCTTAACAAAAAAGGCAGCACCAGCTTTGGCATAGGAGAAAGGTTTATTGTGATAAAATGCACAATAACCTTTAAGATATAGAAATTTTTTATTTCTATTAATTATGTGAGTTTCCTGTAATACTATGACATTAGGTTTGTGCTTAGTTATTAAAATTTCTAAAGTGTATTTATGATTTTTAAAGCCTTGTATGTTCCATTGTAGAATGTTTAAATTAAGACCAAAATCCATTTTATATAAAATATTAATACATATATTTTCTTCGTTTTTTTTTTGTAATTTAGCTTTAGGGCTTAATTCGGCTTCGAGATTTACGTTTCTTTTTGGATATGTTTTTAATAATTGTTTCACTGTCACTGGAATTAACAGTATCCTTTATGTTCTCTTCATTTTCTTTATTTGTTTGACATTGAATATCTCCGTGGTCATCGACCTGATGTAACGTATGCATTGTTGTTTTTGTAATACTATTAGTTATATTTGTTTTTTCTACACTTTTATCTTTTTTTACAGGGGTAACGGTATATTTGGGACTTTGTTGTTCTGTTGTGGAAGTTGAGTAATCAAGGTTGTTGTTGGGTTGATAATTTTTATGTGTGTTGATATTAGTTTCTTGGTTGCTATTGCTGTTATTGTTGCTATTGTTGTTATTGTTGTTATTTTTGTTATTGTTGTTATTGTTGTTATGATTACTATTGTTGTTATTATTGCTATTACTGTTATTAACTGAAATAGTGTTGATGGAAACTACCTGAGCAAGGATAGGAGAGTTATGATTTGGTTTGAATGGTTGCAAAGTATGAAGCGTAGGATTGCTGTTGAATGTCTTCCAAGCATCTCGAATTGTACATATGTTTTCTATTTTTATTTTGTTGACTGATTTATGTTTAAGGAAAGTAGGTCATGAGGAATCGTACGAAGTATGTGTACTATTGTTGCAATTAACACAATATTTTCGTAAACATGACTCATGAGGGATGTTGAAACCACATTCCTTACATAATTGTACATTGCGGCAATGATTTTTTGTATGTTCAAATTTTAAACAATTCTTACATTTTAAGGAATTCGGGCAATATTGTCAATATTGCAGCTCCAGTTGGTATAATTTTGTTTCGTTCTATTTTAGTTATCTTTCTCTCCTCTCTCTTTCTCACTTCAATAACTTTTTGATCATTAAGAGCAGTAACTAACTCTTCTTCAGATATGTCTAAGATTTTAGAACTGTTTAATGATTTGTGCGAGGTTATTTGAACCGGTACCGAATCTATGTATGTAGCCTTGAGGAATTTATCTGCGCTTTTTTTGTTGTGCGTTTTAATAAGGAGATCACCTGATTTCATTTCAACAACATCGGAATATTCCCGCGAAATGAAATTAAGTTCCTTCTCAATTTGGAAGATATTGTATGCTGAAAGACATTTGGGTATAACATCTTTTTGAATTCCAATTGCTGTAGCAACAACATATCTAGATATATGGTTATCATTAGGAGGCGATATAGGTAACGCAGAAAAATCCTCATTGCGTGAACTTTTTAATACATTTTTTTGTTTTGAGTTTGGTTGATCAAGGATTGCTAAGCGATTTTGAACAGGGGGTTCAACCCCGTTCATTATAAAACAACAAAAGAAAGGAAACTTTATAAAAAGAAAATTTTATTCAATTCAAGTGAATTTATGAAAAAGAAAGTGAAAAAATTAAGTGTAACTGTTAAAATTAAACAAAACCGTTACAATAGCAAAAAGACTGTTTAAGCACACCGTAAAAAAATACAACTTCACTCGGCAGTTGCCCGACAGAGATTGATCTCCTTCAGATTAATAAATAAATAAACATGGCAGGTGTACATATTATTTTGTCCATCCCCTATAAATCGTTGTACAGATGAGGTATCTCACTACTTGTATGACCTGGAATAGATTCTGCATCAACTGGAATTTTCTAAATTTCATACCGTGGAGGAATGTTGTTCCAAACTTCTTCATTTCTTTCACATCTTCATAAAAATTGGCTGCCCTTTTTAATGTGATATACCCGAGAAAAGGTGATAGTTTCACCGAATTTCTTAAGTTAATAAGAATATTTTAAGTTGTATATATAGAGAATACCACTACAAGAGCTTTTATTTAATCTAATATTTGCCATCGTTTACTCAATTAACTCTAGGCGTATACGTGTGAGGAAAAAATTATGTAAAAAGGGTTGTGCTTTTATGTTTCTATTCTAAGTGTATGTATACAATAATCTGTCTGAGTCAGACAGTCCTCAATATGCCAAAATTTTATTTTTGTATTTTTTATGGTGACCAAACTTCATGTTTTGTAACATTGTTCCAAAAATTATACTCCAATTGGTTTAATTGTATCAATAAACGCAAGGAATTGCCACCTAAGTCTCTTGTGAAATATTATGATATGGAAATGGATTCTAAAAATTGGGTCTTTGGCACAGTAAATTATTATATGTCTCAATGCTTGAGACCGCGATAGTGCCAGTAAGAAATTCAGACACACAAACACGTGGACACATGGACACACGCACAGACAGGAGGGCTAAATCCGCTCGACTATGAATTATGAGTAAGAACTTTTTTGGGTGTGGGGTGTGCACTCTTAATTCTCACTATTCTTTTATAACGTTATGATTTAAGTATTTTAGGAAAAACGATTTCAATCCGACGTCTAATATATTTCATACAGGGCCATCCATCCCAATACTTGATTTTTTCACTTTTCTCTATCAACGACACCATCAACATTTTACTTTGCAACGTTAAATAAATACATTAAGAAACTTAATTAGTTTTTTGTTACTTTAAGAAGAAAGGCAAATCGTTGTATTGAAATTTCTATTTGCACTTAGTGAATTTCTTTTTTTTTTAATACCCCACGCCACAAAGATCCACAAATTACGCTACAATTAGTTTAGTTTCAGTAATCGCGAAATATCGCTACCTGAGTCACTTCGTAAAATATCGTTATCTATACAAAAAATATTAAAATATGAGGTCCTATTATAAGGACTTTCTTTAGACTTTCTTTATAATAGGACCTCATATGGGAAAGGACTCTAAACATAGTCCGTTTCGGTCCATTTTCAATAGGGTTCCCCTTTGGGCCAGAATATGTCCTTGTACCAAATTTCATCGAAGTATTTCAAAATGCGATCGGTGGCTTGCGCACCAATTTACATGGACAGCGAGGCAGACATGGTTAAATCGATTCAGATTAAATTCTATTCAGATTAATTTTGAATCAATCGCTATAACTGAAGGTGCGTGTGGCATTTGTTGTTTAGGATGTACAAACGTCCGTACTTACTTAATATAACCTTTGGCACAAGTGGTGCAGGCTATAATAATAGACTTAGGTTGACCCTATTTTTTTAACTTTTATAAAAGTGTTAAAAAAATCAGTCATTTTTATCCAATAACTTGGGCGCAGAAAAGGCACTCCAAGTAAGATCGTCCTTGAAAAATTATATGAATAGGAGCTTATATATGAATGAAATATTCATGTGTGTAAAATACTGAGTCCATTAGGGTCTACTGTGGCGTGTTATGTATGTGTATCCGAAATTGTCACTATTTCTGTAACAAACATTTTTTTACGGATTTGAAAACATTAACTGACGAAAACTTCTATAGGAAACAAATGCCCCCTCTCCAATTGAATGACAAAGACATTCTTTTCATTTTCATTATTGTATATATAAACTAAAAGAAATTTCATTCATTTCTTTATTCGTAGAAAAAAAATTTATTAAAATTTTTGAAATATTTTTAGACAAAGTTAAAATTTTGAAACTTAGCTGCAGTCATCTTCTTAGCATTGTACCACACAAAGCAGAAACATAGCTTTCGGGCATTATTCCTCATCTGCAACGTCTTCCGCATCTTTCTCCTGCACCCTCTGTTTACGTTTAATAGAACCACCACGGATGCGCTGTAGCTTCTTTTTCTCTTTCGGTTTGGGATTTTCCAAATTATCTAATTCAGTATCAGTTAAACGACCCTTATACCAATCGGCACTATAAAAATCAAAGAAAGCGAAAAAGTTAATAATAAATATTAAAATAAATATTTATTAAGAAAGCTGGCGTAATTGTTGGAGTCGATCAAGACCGACCATTTAATCCACTACACCACTTACTGACAAATTTATATTGTATTAATCTAGCGATCTCACAGTGTGCTCCGCGAAGCCTTGTGGCTCCGTGAGCTAACACAAAGACCTCCGCGAATCTCGTTTTTGTTAGGCATCGTCAATTAGTACATACATATGATTAGTCATTACTGAATCACTGGGATTCCGTGTAAATTATTATGCCTTTGGAGAGCTCCGTGAGTCATTGTCGTATAAGTCACCTCGCGAGAAATCTTTACAGAGAGGGAGGTTCTAAAAATTGGGTCCAAAATTAGAACTTTAATTTTATGGCTAACTAGGTGTTATTTGCCAATTTATATTAAAAGAATTTAAGAAGTGCAACTTTTGCATCCTCCATATAAGTTCGTTTTTCTATTCGTAACACCCAGTAAGAGGCGCTAAAGACCACACAAGTAAATATATTTTTTTATTGGTCGATCTAGACATATTAATCCGTATGTCTATATATTGGAAGGTTACGACCACAGTCAATTATAATATTACACCAATTGCCCATGCTTCACCAAATTTCAAACAACATTAAGAATTGCGAATTTTCATCATATAAAGATTCTTTTTAAATGAGGACGGTATATGGAAAGGGGATCGAGTCCAAAACGCGTACAGTACCTTATTAGTCTAATTAACTGTGCTTCAAAAAGTTTTGGTAAAAACAAGAGAAAGGTATAATACCTTACACCACATAGATACATATATTATGCTACAATTAGGGAATTGTCTTTATATGAATTGCGTTTTATATGAAAATTCATCGTTGTATGAATACAGGTTCTAAAAATGGTCCGATTTGGTCCATTTTCAATAGGATTCCTCTTTGGACCAAAACAAACTTTGAAGTGCAGCTTGCGGGCAAATTGGCATGGACAGGCAGACGGACATGGTTAAATCGATTCACATTTGGATTCTGAATCGATCGATATAATTAACGGTGGGATTGTCATTTAGGAGTTACAAAACATCCGCACAAACTTACCACTTGTGTTACAATAAGTATAATAAAGTATGCACTAATTTAATAAATCGTACCATTCTGGCACATTACGAGCCCATTCACAAAGTTTTTTCTCATCATGAAATACTTGTCCCAATTTACAGCCATTTCTTCGCGGTATTTCACCATTAACGCACACATAAAAGTATTGACAATCATCGGGATCAGCATAACGGGGATGGGTAACGGCCACTGTTTCATTTACTTTGGGACATTCAAAGTCGAATATATCTCCTGACTGACAGCCCGTAATTCCCACTTGATCGGGCCAAGTGCAAATGCCAGTTTTCGGATTAAATACCAAACCGGCTGGACAAGTGATCATATTGAATTGACCGTCGACACAATAATAAAATTTGTCACAAATACCAGCTTTCTCATGACCAAAATAACCATTTTTACGAGGACAATGCTCACTAGGCTGAGGAGGTTCTACAAAAAGAAAAAATGAATGAAAACGTTTTTGTTTATAGTGATGGTTAAAGTATTGAGCTTTTATAGATAGCTTGTGGAAATAAGCACAAGTGGTTGAGTCAATTATTCGATGTGCGATAGATGGGTGATATCCGACATCCCGCCCGTAGTTAACAAAAGATGCTATTTGGCGCAGAATTCGAAGTTGATGCGTAATACACATACTATGAGAGGGCGCACCCAGATGCCTGCCACGCCCACGCTTTCATAATGTTGCCTTGCCTTACCCGCTTTAACAAAAATATAATTAAACAATTTCTCTTTATTGATGTTTGCCTAAAGATGTGCTTTAAAAAATTTTTTTGCTACCCTAGACACAAACTAAAAGTTGTGCACATGATGATTATGTTAAACGTTTATTTAGGCAAATGAAATTTTTACATTTACATTTACGGAAAATGCGTTTCTTGTACAAATGCAATATCGATTTTATTGACCTTTAAAAGATTTAATAAATCTAATCTGCGACTGTGATCCACTAAGGAACGAACATTAAAAGTTAATAAATTAATAGATTTATGGATTATAAGTTTTCAGGACTTCATTTAAGAGATATTCCTCTTTAGCTTTTTTTTTGATAATTTTTCAAAATTTAATAAAAATTGTTTAATTCTATCTTCTAGAGAAATCGGTTTAGGATTACATAAAATTGCAGGGATTTTTATAAGAACTCTTCAACCAAAGGAGGTTTTGGATTGCCACCAGTACCATCAATGATGTTGAGATACCATTTAGAGTCAATTTAAGATACCTTGGCGTACATTTTAATAAACTTGCACACAAGAAATATTATTAAAAAGGTAAATAGAATAAGAGGTTCTTTTGGTAGATGTCTTAATAATAAATTTCTTCCAAATCAAACTAAATTATTAATTTATAAGATGCTTAAGGCTTATAATGCAGAAAAGTAATACCGATCACGAGCGCGTTGCCAGATTAACTTAACTTCAGTTCAAGTTCGTTTAAATTTAAAAATTTTAAATTCCTTTTTTAAATAGCTCAACATTGACACATATTAACTTTACGGTAATTTGGTTCCTGAGGCTTGTTTATTTAACCACAATTCTCTCAACACTTTTAACAATAACTTGTATACTCTCTGTGGTATTATTTACATGGCAAAATGATACATATACCGATAGCCGATGACACCATGGTGAGAAATGTTCATATGTATTGCAAGTGGCATGTGGCCAGAAAGTAAATTCGTAATAGTCATAGTGTCATGCTTGGTATATATATTAAATCGTTATTTAACATATTTATTACCTTAAAATGGACTTGTTGGTGCGTATTGTTTAGAACACCAAACCGCATTTTTAACATTAAAAACTTCTGTTGGAACAAGTGAACATATTATAGTCGGTCAAGCCCGACCATTAAATATCCTACACCACTTATGCAATTTAATTTTTTTTATACTTAGTTATGTTTTAAAAAATTTCAAAATGATAAAAATGTAAAAAAAAAATTTTATTTTTTGTTTGTCTATGAAATAAAAAAAAAAACTTTATACGGCGAAGGGTTGAAAAATGGTCTGATTCTATCAATTTTCAAAAGGGTTTCTTTTTGGGCCAATCCTTGTACCAAATTCAACCGAAATATCTCAAAAAATAATAGGACCTTATTTGGTAAGGGGTCCTAAAAATGGTCCAATGCTATCCTTTTTAAAAGGGTTTCCTTTTGGGCCAATACATGTCCTTGTATTAAATTTCATCTAAAAAACGCGACCTGTACCTTGTGCATAAATTTACATAGACAGACAGGCGGGCAAACGGACAGACGGACACGGTTAAATCGATTCATTGGTATAATTGACGGTAGGTGTGGCATTTGCCGTATAGGGGTTACAAAGATCCGCAAAAACTTACCACAAGTGGTGCAGGGTATAATTATGCAAGTAAAAAAGCGCAGTTTTGGATGCTCTCCATATTCATATGTAAACTGCGGAACGTGGTCCTATTTTAACGACCACTAATCAATCAGTAATCGTCGTATTCTATACTAATTAAAGTTTTTTGCAAATTGCTGTCCGACTCCGTTCATTTTTAACACATCGATGGACGGTCTAATTATAAACAAATTTACTAAGTGTTGACCTTTCGTGTGTATGGGAGATACGTTCACATATTTGTATTACACCAGAAATAATTTTATATGTGACAGAAAGGAGACTTATACCAGGATAATTGACGCAAACGGTTGCGACTTCTTTGTTATGGATAAGACAAAGTGCGCAAGGTTCCAACCAATGGCATGGGTTTTTTCAACGAAATTTCGCTGATGAGTTGAAACATGCAATTTGGCAACTCATTGCGGGTTTTAAAAAACTCAGTAGGAAGTTCAGTAACCTTGTTGCTTTTAAGCCTTGAAATAACTAAATATATAATTTCGGACGGAGATGGACATACAATGTTTTCATTAGTAAGAGGTGGTTCTGAGCCCAAGCCTCCATCTAAGTCATTGTTTCCGACTAGCAACCATATGCAGCGTATTTTTCTGCAGTAGAGTGAAGTCGATTTCAGCTGTTGGTTGTTAGCTTTTCGATAACAAACTTCCAAACCCCACTGTGTCGAGCGGAGTTCGCAGTACATAGACGAGAAAGATCTGAGTCAATGTTGGCGCCTCGGATTGATCGCACGTCCATCACATTGGAAGCATGCCGTCGCTCTACCACAACGTAAAAGATTTGATGTTTGACGGTTCCATCGGTGCACAGCAATGCAGCCTTGTAGATATCGAGATGCTCGAATATGGTGTTATTGGCAAACACGTTCTTTACTCCGGGAAGTTAATCAGCCTCAATCCATTATAAGAAGTGTGTCATGGTGAACCGATGGTGGGACTAAATATTTCTTCTCCTTTTCCATCTTTGCACTAAAATAGCCTAGAATAATTTTAATTTTCTAGTAAAAACTCTCCTCATTCCCATCATATGTCTTTCTGCGAAGCATGTGTAGAAAAATATAGCCTAGACGCGGATTGTGGCTAAATGTTCTTTATCGAGTGTGAGCCGCGAGACGATATGGCGAAGTCTCTTATCAACTGCAAATCCCAACCTAACTAGTAGTAGTAGTGTTGAAGTATTTTAAAAATCATAGCCAAAAGCTTGTGCAAAAATTTACATGAATATAAAGCAGGCTGAATTAAATTTAGATTCTGAATCGATCGGTATAATAAATAGTGGGTCTCTCTTGTGATGAGGAAATTTTAGAATAAAAATTTCGATCCCACGTTGTTACTAATTACACATTCTTTTTTAATGAAGTTGATTTTTTTTTTTTTTGTTATATATATATTTAGTTTCATTTTCTTTTTCTTTTTTTTTTTACTAAACGACACATTTGTATGTTATCAATGAAGTTGAATTTTGTTATATTTTTGTTTCATTTACATTTTTTTCTTTTCTTTTTTTATGATTATACTTGTTTGAATTTAATAACATGTTCCAAGTTATCCTATACTAATTATAAAACATATGTAACAGGATCGGCTGTAAATGCTGCAAAGCTTACCTCAAAGCTCTTATAAGCAACACAAAAGCTCAGCCACTGGCCTATAAAAAGGCGAGCAACGTACAGAAAATTAGATAATTTTAGGCTAGCTTGCTGATAGGTATAAGCGAACGCCGAAACTCTTTGTTACGTACAAATATTAAAATACAAGGAAAAGATTAAATAAAATTGCCACCTTTTTATATTGAAAATATAAATTTTCTTTGAATTGAACTCTGGCTGGCCCTGGGTCTACCCCAGTATCCTTCAGATTCTTTGCACTCTTTAATTGTTTGGGGTATAATCATCTACATCATTTAATATAAAAATCAAAACCCTGACCTTGTGCTCATCAATCATCATTTCAACATTTTCTTTTATTTTTCTGATGTAATAAATATTGCTTGAAAACTGAACTTCAATTCATAATTTACAAGGTAACATATGTGCAAAATTCTTTTAATATCCCTTAATCCTTTGATAAAGTTTTGCTCACCTGCTGTGAAAAATATATCAACTATAAAGCAACACAATTAAGATAAATGAGTGGGTGTATATATGTGTACGTTAACTTTGAACAAGTAAAAAGTAGGCCAAATCTTGATTATCCTCCACATTTATACCTAAACTGTAGGTGTGACATTGCGCCCCGTTGTAACAACCATAACAGAAAAATAGACTCCCGCTTTATGCACATAACGTTATAAAAGGCGGGTATAGGAACAGGATCGTACCTTGACTCCAGGCTGCTAATGTTTAAAATGAAACACTTCTAAATAGATGCTTTCATAAATCCAAACACTTTAGGTAGTTATGGAGCACAAGGGACGGGCAGAGTTGGTAAATTGCATCCAAGAAAATCAAAAAATATAAAGAACTACTTGGGTGTGCATTTGCTTTCCCCCCAATTGTCACAATAAAGAACTCGTAATAATTTTTCAAAATCACAAATATTTGCTGCGAATGTTTTTCAAGAGAGATGTTGCTGATTGTTGGCATTTCACATACATTGTGGTACCACATGATGAATACATATGCAAGAGGGTTTCGCTTTGCACAATGTTTACTTTATGATTGTTATCACGTTACCCATGTACCGAATTGTCTGTTCAGTTATACAATTATACAATTTTCCGTTATTGTGGTCATCATGTTAACAAATGTTACGTTTATATTCTCTTTCTCTTCTATATAAATACCAAATTCCTCTATTTCAATTTTTTTTTTGCTGTGAGAGATATGTGCGATATCGCCCGATTTAAGTAGCAACCTACAAGCATAAACTACAAATTTCAATTTAATTCATGCGGATCAAAAAAATGTATATACTCCGTTGCAGAAATGAGAGATGTTGAATGAAGTATTGATGATTGAAGTTCATAGACAAGTTAAGTTAACTTGATTTAAGCCAAATATAGTGAATTGCAAAATACTGCAACAAAAATGTTGTTCAACTACTTTTTTTAATTGTACTCTCTACATGAGATGGGGGGTGTACCAAGTTTGTCATTTTGTATGCAACTATCAGAAGCTTGTTAGCATAAAAATCAGAGACGAATTAACGAATTTCATGCACCCAAGTGGGACTTCTGATAGTCGCTAAAATTGAGCTGAAATTCGGTTCAGACATTCTTAGTCCACGTTGCTACGTTGCTTCGATGGTATTGCTAAAACGGCAAACAATAGATATAAATTGACTTATTAGCAACAACAATTGAGTCAGGAAGTTGAAATTTTGTACACGCATTTATAATTACAGCGAATCCATGCATGCCACGAAAATGGACGGGGTTCCATAATGAGCAAGACCACCTGTGCAGGGTATGTGCGATTTGGTCAAAGCCAAATTTAGTTTTTTATTTGCTTTTTCTCTCCTTGTATGGTTCTTAATTAAAATCAGAGAATATTATACCATACTGCAAGTAAATGGGGGGTCTTGGTTAATTAATGATAATCTGCTGTTTGGGGTTTAAATATTTAAATAAATGCCGGAAATTGAACGGAACAGCATGTTTAACAGAGATTAGCACGTGACATCATGCCCTTTAATCAAATATACGCACACTTGTTTAACATGTAGTTACACTAAAGGTTTGTGAAATAATTCCCATTTGTGTAGAAAGTGAATAGACAAAGATAGGCAGTGAGAAGAACGAACTATGTGTGCTTGCGGATATACTTAGACCTTAATTTCTGTTTTTTTTCCTTTCATTAGTTTGCTTTCTATTACATTTTAGGAGAGTTCTCTTTCCTAATTTGCCTTATTTATTTAATTCGTTAAAATTTAATGGAAATAGTTTCGGTTATTGACCATTACTTGTGGTTGAATGTATCATACACACACACATACACAGGCACATTTCGTACGTTACCTATGTAAGACTGTAACTTCTGTGTGCAACTTTTAACTTAACTGCGGTTTGTAATCCACTCTCTTTCTCTTTCTATTATGTGCATAAGTACAGACACATATTCCTTTATGGTATACGAATATGTACTGTGGAGGTAGAAAAGGAAATATCATTATAGTCTTTTAATGGACATAAAGAGATAAGCAGTTTTGTTGTTATTAGTTTTTGTGGTTTTCTACATGCGTACACGTGCTGGGTGAAGAGTGTAATGGCGCATTAATTACAAATTTATTTTCAATTGTTGAATATTTTTTTGCGTATGGATTATTTCTTGAATGCTAACAAGACCAATTCGTTGCAAATGCCAAATAATTAGAGCATTGTTTTAGAAATATCATAAAGCTCTGGTTGCCTCCCTTTTGCGCTTAAAGGGATATATTGGCAGTGTCAGAGCCTAGCACACATCATATCATAGTTAAGTTTTTTGTCCAGAAACTGGTATGCCAGGTTACATTTACTTCGTATAAAGATTGTTTTGAAAAAGAAGCTTCTATATAAAATTTCTTAGTGAAATGTTAAAAGCGTTGTGACTTGGTTCATTTATTATACACTAAGAATAATTTTTGTAATGAATCTTGCTATTGTACCATTGGGAACACAAAATTAGCTGGACGCATGGACGGAGCGGTATGCACATAAAGAATAGATAAAAGTCATATTATCCTCCACATATGTATTCAAACCGGTCCTTCATGAAAAGGTCGCCAAAAAAAAAACGCAGCAAAGGTTAAAGTTAACAATACGACAACACAAATGTCTCCGAAAAAGAGCAAATAGGATGACCCATATTCCAAAAACTAAAGTTTAAGCCAACCAACTCTTCCGCACCAACTTGTAGCCAACGTGATGCTCCTACCACTCAACACTACTGCAAATTTCTCATATGCAGACATTCTACGTACAAGCCAAAATAACAGAACAGATCATCAGTCAACCACACCGCATCCACATACTGTCTCGAACTTAGAAAACACAATTTCAGCGCTGGTCTAGCATATGCAAACGTTCATGACCACAATGCAAACGATGATGTGGGAGATGTTCAGGAACCAGACCACTTTGCTTCAGGTGATGATGAGTAGCACACCATGATCAGCTATTACTTATTAACTAATATCAGTGGAACATTTTTGATTAATTTTTTATTAATATATGTAGCTATTTTGATGACTAGCTATAAGTATATTAATACTATTATTATTATAAGCATAACATCTCTCTTAATATCAAGAGCCACATATCTTTTTGCTCTGTTTGTTCCATTATGGGTATGACAGTTAGAGACGTCACACACACCATGTTAAGAGTCCTCGAAAAACAACATGGGAATCCATATCTGTCATTTAAATGCCCAAAGTTTACGAAACAAGACTGACTAATTTCGACACATTTTTGAAAATTCTGCTATACACGTCATATGTGTGTCTGAGGCGTGGTTCATGCCTGTTGAACTCAATACTCTTTTTAGTATGAATGGATATTATATTTTTCGTGCAGATCGGCACCATCATGCAGGCGGCTTTGCCGTCTACATAAAAAGCCATTTACACTGCACATTGGTATGTAAGTCCAGCCCGGAGAACCCTATTGAATACCTCTTTGTTAGTATAAGTAGTGGACAAAACAAACTTTTGGTAGATTGTGTATACCGACCTCACCGAAACATTGACTTTACGGAACTAATAAGGACAATTGGTGATGTAACCATCGGCTATCCCGATGTGATTATAAGTGCAGATTTCAATAGCAATCTCCTCTTAGAAAACAGACTTATGGATGAGATGCATACTATTAGTCTTCTCTACACTAATACCACGATCCCGACTCACTGCACTGCCCATACAGCCACCCTCTTAGACCTGTTCTTAGTTAACAATTTAAATAAGATCCTTGTATATAACCAGCTAAACGCTCAAAGTTTCTCCAATCATGACCTAATCCTTATGACGTACAATTTTCAACTCCAAAACGCGCACGTAAATCATACTTACAGGGATTTTAAAAGTGTTGCCACTAACGAACTTGAACGTTCAGCGAACCAAGTTAATTGGAGCGAGATTGTGTATATACCGGATGGTGAATCCAAAATACTCTGATTCAACAATAATGTCCAGTCACTGTTTGATGCCTATGTCCCATTAAAAACGGTCACCGCGGATTCGCACAAACGTTCCTGGTTTAACCGAAACATCCAGCGATTGATTCAAGCCAGGGACAGGGCCTTTAACATATGGAAGCGCTCGCGTGCGCCTGCGCTTTACGCTCATTTTAAGCACCTACGCAGGCAGGCAATCTATGTTATTAGGCGTGCGAAAATTGTGTTCTATGGTAATAGATTTGCTTCTGCCCTAAACACTGGACAGAAGTGGAAGGCCATTAGGGAGATTGGTATCAATAGTAATACACTGCAAACTTCAGTTAACCTTGACGTGAATGACATCAACCAAAAATTTGTTAACACACCCATGAGCACTCCTGATGTTTCTCACTACTTAGAAATGGAAACAGATCTCAGTTTAACTCACTAAGGTTTAATGATGTGAATGAATCTGAAGTACTTGAGTGTATACTTAGCACCAACTCGAATGCCATAGGAATGGACGACATTGATCCCAGGTTTATTAGACTCATTCTCTCGTTTGTCTTGAAGAGTATTACATTGGTTTTTAATGATATCATTATGCGATCGATCTTTCCGAGTTGTTGGAAATTAACCAAAGTCTTGCCTATTTCGAAAAGCAATGGTGACTATAGACCAATCGCGATCCTTCCGTTTCTTTCAAAAGTATTTGAAAAAATTATAAAAAGACAAATCTGCGACCACATAAGTCTAAACACATTATTAGTTGACTCACAGTCCGGTTTTTCCGGTTTGATTGATGTCGCAGAAAGTGTTAGGAGTAACTTGGACAATAACAATATGTCACTCCTTGTGCTATTAGATCATACTAAAGCATTTGATTCTGTCGACCATTCCCTGATGGAGGTCAAACTCCGAAAATTCTTCAACTTTCATACCACAGGCTTGTTGAAACGTACCTCTCGAGAAGGTATCAAAGTATGTTCACCAATAATAGTTTTCTGATCTACTTTCAATTAAGCGAGGGGTTCCGCAAGGATCTGTCCTCGGTCCACTGTTGTTTTCCTTATACATAAATGACTTATCCACCTGCCTCAGGTGGTGTAGAGTGCATATGTACGCTGATGATGTACAGATCTGGGCTAGTGGACCGCCTGACAATATCATTGATACAGCAATGAAAATTAAAGATGATTTGGTTAACATCGCGAACTGGGCCAGTTCCAACGGTCTTGCCTTGAATCCTGTTAAAACTAAGTGTATAGCTTTTTACAGGAAGGCGGATATTAGGAACATTAGAATCCGTTTACTGGGGGGTCTGAACGCCACTTTTTTATTTTTGCAGTCCGATGGTGGAATTGCATCCCCGTCCGTCTACAGACAACACGGAATTCTACTCGTTTTAAGACAGACATTTTGCTGCACGTCACACAAGGCAATGCGAACGACGAAATATATACGTAAAACAGCTAAAGGAGATATCATATTTGAGTTAAAGAAACCCGGCATGGAAAAAACCGCTGAATTCAGAAACACTGTTGAGCAAGTTCTAGGAAGTACGGCTGCAGACTACAAATGTTAAGCAAGTTCTAGGAAGTACCCCTGCAGTAAGAGCTCTTATACCCGAAATATTCATTGAGATGAAGGATATCGATGAAATAACAACGTAGGATGATATCCTGGAAGCATTTCGAAAACAATGTACAGATGTCCACTTGGGAAGTTTGGCAATGAAGTCGCTGCGTAAGGCATATTGTGGCACTCAGACCGCCACAGTAGTCGTAAGTGTTAACTTGGGAAGAAGACTTTTAGACATGGGTAAGGTTCGTATAGGCTGGGTGATCTGCCATATCCGCGAGAAAATTTCTCCAAAAAGATGCTTCAGATGCCTCAACTTTGGTTATATGACCAGCTATTGTAAAAGCAAATGCGACTACAACCGACACTGCCTGCGATGTAGCAAAGAAGGACACGCAGCAAAAAATTGTAAAGACACATTATGTTGTATCCTATGCAAAGATACCGAAAATAGAGATCATTTTACAGGCGGGACGTCGTGCCCATCTTACCGTAAAGCAGTACAAAATTGTTCCAAAACTCATAGAATTCTCTAAATAAATCTAAATCATTGTGAAGCTTCTCAAGAGCTCTTATACCAAACAGTTAGGGAACTTAACGTTGACGTCACGTTATTAAATGAGCCATATACCCCCATTCAATATCCTACTACCTATCTACTATCGGATGCTACTAATTCAGTTGCCTCCTGGGTTGTTAAGGACACTCCTTTGCAAATGCTAACTATCATCGGAAATGGTATGATAAATGTCTCCAGCATATTCATATACAGCATTATATGCATTATATGGCTCCACGGCTTACACTCAGTGCGATTAAGTCAAGCATTGACCAACTGGCTGGAAACCTTTTTGATAAAAGTAGAGCTTTAGTTGCAAGCGACTTTAACGTCTGGGCTGTTGAGTGGGGGTCCCGCAGGACTAACGAAAGAGGACAGAGTATCCTGAATCTTTTTCCCAGCTTGATCTAATCTTACTGAATAGAGATAATGAAAATACCTTTGAAAGGAATGGCCGTGGATCGGTAATAGACATTGCCTTTGCCAGCCCAAGTATTGCCAGAACAGCCAACTGGAGAATATCGGATGTTTTCACATATAGCGATCAGCTGCAATAATTGATATAGACTTGCCTATGACCTGCAATAGATTTATCAGTAATTGGCCTGCTTGGAAAATTACTGACCTAAATGCGGAGGTTTTTAAAATAATGCTTAGTGACATAAATGTCAGTGGCAATGCAGAAGAGAGCCTAAACAACTGATCAGAGCAATTAAAAATGCGTACGATGCATCTATGCCAAGGAAAAAAAGGTTAAATAAACGCAATCCTGTCTACTGGAGGATTAATGAAGTAGCGAACTTGCATATATACTGTAATAGGGCAAGAAGAGCATATACAAGAAGTCGGGGCCAACCTGAAATTGAGTTCTACAGACATGTACAGAAAAAAATGCCTGAAGCTAGCAAGGAAGAGTAAACGCGAAAGTTTCAACAGCTTATAAGCTTGCACTCAAAAAGCTAAAGTGCTTCAGTGACCTTCTGACCTACTAGTTTTAGAATCTATAGTAGCAGATATATTCCCTCAGCAACAAAGTGTTAGTAGAAGCACTATTAGTAGTCCCGAAGATGCAGTTGAAATGGAGGATACTAATGATGAGGAAGTTAAACTCTTAGTTAAATCCTTTGGTAATAACAAGGCACCAGGCCCTGATGGCCCTTCTTTAATTATTAAGCTGGCTATGTAATAGACCTGATATTTTCACAAAAGTTTTCAACAAATGCCTAAGACATGGCGTATTGCCAAGCCCATGGAAGATCCAAAGACTGCTCCTTATCCCAAAAAAAGGCTAGGTGGAGATAACTTTCTCAGCGTATCGACCTCTATGCATGATCGACGTGGTGGGCAAACGTCTAGAATAAGTTATTAAAACACGTCAAGAATCTGCCATTGAGTTAACAGATAGAGATGGAAGAATGGCAGGAAGAATACTGTCTAATTATTACCTTAGACGTTAAAAATGCGTTTAACACAGCCAGGTGGTCTACTATAATTCAAACCCTGTGTAGACTTAATGTTCTCCGATACTTAATATCAGTGGTGCAGAGTTATTTTAGCCACAGAATACTGGTATATGACATTACGGAGGGTAGGAAAACCTATAATATAACAGGAGGAGTTCCTTAAGGATGCTATGGAACATCATGTACGATGGAGTATTTAGGATAAACGTACCGCCTAATACTCAAATTATAGGATATGCGGATCGATATCGATGTTGTTATAGTTGGTAAACATATAGATGAAATCGAAAGAGAAGCCAACACTGCAATAAGATCTGTGCAAGCGTGGCTGTCGTCGGTAGGTCTGAATCTAGCAGACCGCAGAGGCTGTGCTAATAACTAACAGCAGGAAAAAGCTACTATAACGGTGGGACAGCTTCATATTGAAACGGTTTCCTTTCTTAAATATTTAGGTATAAGAGTAGACGGTAGACTGTCCTTTAAAAACCACTTAGAGCATATTAGGTATAAGGCCAGCAGCCTGTGCGGCTCTGTCGCGTATTATGCCAAATACGAAGGGACCGAAGTACCCTCAAGCTGGGTCGACGCTATGAGGCATAAGTCTTACTGGAAATTAATAGAACCGGTGTATAGGCTCGCTGCTTTAAGTGTTTGTAGAACTTTTCGCACCGTCTCAGATGATGCAGCTTTTGTCATTGCAGGAATAATTTCAATAGACCTTCTTATCAAGGAAGAATCTATAATAGCTCCCTGCGAACGTGGACACGGCGGCGATGCTCGAAATATGGCTAGAAAGATCATTATGATTCAATGGCAAAGCAGATGGTCCACTTCAAACAAAGAGCGATGGACATATATGCTCATTCCTCGCCTGGGTCCAGGGATAAACAGGAAACATGGTGAGATAAATTATTATCTCACCAGTTATTAAGTGGCCATAGTTGCTTTAAAGCATACCTTCATCGCTTTGGGCATGATGAGGATCCTTTTTGCCCTGGTTGTGGTAGATACTTTGTCGAAAGCGCGGAACATATATTCTTCACATGTCCCCGCTTCTTTAATGAGCGTAGAGAATAATATTGGTGTTGCAATAACCATTGCCACCGTCATCGATATTATGTTGGAGTCCCCAACAAACTGCGATAAAATTAATAGTTACGCTTCAAAGGTTCTTTGCAAGCTAAGAGCAGCTGAAAGAGAGCGTAG
Organism: Crataerina pallida; assembly: GCA_949710015.1. Classification (NCBI taxonomy): domain Eukaryota; kingdom Metazoa; phylum Arthropoda; class Insecta; order Diptera; family Hippoboscidae; genus Crataerina; species Crataerina pallida. The sequence goes on along the minus strand of OX453289.1, from coordinate 23,061,499 downwards.
AACAACTAATAGTGAAATACGCAGTGGAAAACTGCGGTGTTTTACCCTCCCTGTTGAATTCGTTAGTTAGGATCGTCATTTATTCCCTTACATCAGATCATAGGACTCGCTTTTCAAGAGTAGTCCCTTGAGGTTTGGAGTGTTAACATGCATTTGCGAAAACCTCCTTCTTATAGGATTATCTTAGGTCGTCTGGTGTTAGGTCGGTCAACGACATTCCCCCCCTGTGATGGAATACCTCATGGGAGTACCGCAGGAAAAGGGAAATGCAAACCTAAGGCGTAGTACATTTATTATTATGCGTTCAAAGGGAGTGTGTTTAATCACGGAGTAATGAATGAACCAGATTCGATACAAAACTTCGCAACTGTAATCTATTAGCAAATTTTAAATTTGCCACCTTGTAAACTTATTCACCGTTTACATCCCACACCACTTGTGTGGTTTTAACGCCTAAACGGCCTTAGAAGGGCCGACCTTCGATTATCGATTGATTCGCCATAGTGCACTATTGAAAATGCTTTAAGTTGGACTATTTTTAGGATCCCTCCTCATATAACGCCTCTTAATTTGAAATAAGTCTTTATTTCTAATATTCCTTGATATAAATTGATGCATAATAGTCAAATATTATAGTATTCATTGACTGTGCTATCGATCACCCCATTTCTAGTGCAGCATTTCAATTAATGCTTTCTCACGATGTGACTTTTATATAATAATGCCTCGCGTTTTTGTGTTGTGCGCATAAACTAAACCAATTATACAACCGACTCTAATATTTTAACCGACTCTCTACACCTCGACCTTTACGATTGCAAGGACGTCAACAACGGACTGATTTTGATGATTGTGGGGTGAAGTTTGTTGGATGTGTGACACTTGCTGCTTGGTGTTGCCAACAGAATAATGAATTTAGTATGCAGTTCACTTTTGTGGAGGAGATCAAAACAGAAAACGGATCGACGGATATATACACCACGGCATAAATGTGAGTGCAATCCCTCTTAATATTGCACAATGCATATAGAATATCTTATACTTCGCAGTCAGTGTGATTAGTCGAGTCAGTGATTTTTTTTATTAGCTACAATGAGTTGGATTAATGAGACAGTTTAGCCAATTATTTACTTTGGCATTTGCAATAAATCTGTTTACGTATCACAATTATTTTTCATAAAAGATTGTGTCATATTCTACTTACGTAACTTGAAGCGCTTGGTACAATCGATATTATACGGCAGGTCACATTTCTCTTCATGGGGATCGTAATCATTGAATACCATGCCATCTGCACACAGCTTCTCCGTATGTTTACCTTCACTGTAATCATTTAATAGTACAAACAACGGCATTGATAAGAAATGTGTTAAATTATATATACATACATACATAAATATGTTTATGCTCCATGTCTGCCTGCAGAAGCGACTACAAATCAATGAATAAATGATTGCCAGATAACTTCAAAAACACTAACCGTTGCACGTTGCAAAAACAACAACCCATTACCAAAGTGCTTAAGAGAAATTTCCACTCACTTTGCACATTAATAGCTTAACCTATTAACAGTGCCGATAACACCCCTTTTGGGCGAATCTAACGTATTGTGAATGGGGTGCTGTTATGGTAACTATCTGCTATTACATTTAATTTATTAATGTTTGTATTTTTTTGTTTTTATTTTACGCCAACACCAGCATATATGAATGTCCCACAAGAGCATCGGAATATTTTTGTGGTGCACTATATATTTGCTTTCTGTCATTGTGTCATAAGCGTAATTATAAAATGTACATTTGTACATATGTACATATGTATGTACGTATGTATTCTGGTTGTATTTTTTCAGTAGTTACTGTTTTTGTTTGGGGACTTTACACTCAACTCATTTTAGTGAAATGCATTATTATTGATCTTCACGTTGTACATATGTCGCTTTGATATATTGTATGTACGTATGCAGAGTAATGGATTTTATTTGTTATAGATATTTGGAAATTAAAATACTAAATAATTGTTCAATTGGTTGGAGGTGACTTACACGCAATAATAATATTTATCACATTGTTTGTCATCGGGAAAATAACCATCCGGCTGAGGGCATTGATTGGTTGCCACGTACTCCTCTTTATCTCCTCTTAAGGGCGGCTCTGTGACACGTTTGGGTAAATGCTTCTGGGAAACGGGATAACCGGGACCAGCACGGAATCCCGGCCGCTGAGCTGTGGTAGTACCTGTAAAGGGAGTGAAATACACATGCATTAAGTACTATGTTCAGTCCTGTTGACCTTAAGAGTTCGCAAGTTATATTTTACAACAATGCAACACAAACACGAACAAGGGGTTGTACTAAAGTATGGTGGTTGATGAGGTGTCCTCTTCAGTTTCAGTTTCAGTTTAAATTTCAAGTAAATCGAATTCGATTCTTTGCAAAGTTTCAAAGAGATTTTATTTATTTATTTATTAATAATATTATTCAAAAGTAAATTTTTGTACAATTTGAGAAAATCAGCACTAGCAACATAAGCCATCGGCTCGCCTGTGAAAATATGTGTTAACTATTTACATATATTATATAACAAATGTGTTAAACGTTACACTATAAATGTGTATGAATGTGTGGCTTCAATATACAATACATGTATGTATAAATATGTCACCTATATTGCATGTTACTATTTATATTAAATGCAGTATATTGCAGTCATTCAAAGAATTATGTAATTCAAGCATGTTGTGTTTGCTGGGCGATTTAAGAAATTACGTAATAAGTGGCTTACATTTGAATTTGATATGCCACACTATTCTTAACCCTTTCACTGCGGAGTGCTTGCGTCAAAATGTGATCGCTGTGTACAGAGCGCATTACTGAGTAGTTGGCACTAAAGTACGGAATGTTACGAAATAATTAGAAGTCGTTTCTTGGTCTCCAAATTTTACAATGATATTTATTATTTTATTAATTAATTAATGATATTTTGTAAAGTATGAAATAAAAGTATATATGGTGTAAACGTACGCTCTTTATACCCGCGCGATCACTTTTCCAGAGCGTATATATATGCGGTCATTCTTCGAGGGCGTACATATACGTTCATCGGAGCGAAAGGATTAACAATAGATAACTTTTTGTAAGTTCAGTATGTTAATTTTTCATCTGCAATATGAAGAAGTGATTGATTCTTAAATCAGTCGCTGTAGTTATTTTTGCGACCGCACACACACACACGTCGACTTCTCCTCATTCAGGTAGTTGCAAACGTTTTGACTCAGTGTTATGCATGGATCTTAAAATTTTTAAAATATATATGTATATATATATACTCTTTTAAAATGTTTCTGCCAAAACGTCTAAAAAGTCTTGTAGCTTTAAAATGTTATATACAGAACATTCAAGGCAGGTTTGGCAGTCACACATTTTGCAATGGAACAAATTTAGCATTTTTATACGCTGCTCCACTTGCGGCAAATCTATTGCACCAATCGTCCATGTAAATTTTTTTTCATATCCTCCACATAAGATGGAACTGGTTGTAATCATATTGCTACTCTTCATAAATAATCAGACTTTTGAGCATTTGCGTATACGTATGATAATAGTGTATATTTGTATATATTTGTGTAAACCTATTTGATCCCTAATTCTTTTTCATGACGAAGGATATAGTATGCCTATGTTTGCTTTTGAAATCATACAACAGTCACAGAGAGACTATGAACTGTCTAAGAAGAGCGACCCAGCTTGGGTGCAGTAAACATATGCACATCAATCAAACAAAGAAGCTAGCAAGAAACTTGCCAAGCGTGCAGTCAGAATCAGTCATTATTATGCAACGATGATCTTTTTCTCTTTTTTCCTTGATTATAACTGCAATTTCCTGTTTGTTATGATTCTTGCCGTCACTTCTATTTCTTTCTTGCTCTCTCTCTCTCTGTCACTTTATTTAATATTTTCATGCACATTGCGACAACCTTGGTGCACCCTGTAAGTTAAAAAAAAAAAAACAACCAGCAATAAAAGTATACATATTATACATGCGTATAAGCTGACTGTCACACAGTGTGACAGCACGCTTCGTTTGGGTTGCACTATTAAACTATTTTAGTTTTGTTGCTTTTACAAACTTAGGCCAGTTTAGTTGTTGTGTGATTGTGTGTTATTGTTAAGTGTGTGTGTTCAAAAATACAAATATTTGTATTTATTTATTATCCTTTTTTTTGTATCGTATGTAGTGGGTGCTTCTCAAAGGGTACGTCTACATTTTATTTTTAATTTTTTATTTTTTACTTTTGTTTTATATTCTGTATATTATGTCAGTTATATCGGCAAATATTTAATAGGGCAACTAAGTGTTAGAAAAAACGATGACGGCAAAGCGGATGTGCATTTAAAAAAGCCATTTCTTATTACTTTAAGCCATTTAATGTAAAGGAAGTGACATTTTCTAACACTTATCTCTCTTTTCTAAATGGGAGTAAATGGGAATTCATTCAATGTGATGTTGAAAGAGCAGACTTTTCCCATTGCATGGAAATTAATCATTTTACTAATAATCGATTTCGAAATAGTTTCGTTCTAAACTCGATAAATCGTTGTATAATATAATTCATATTCAAACTTTACATTCAAATGAAAATCAAATTAACATAACTTTTAACACGTAAGAAAACTAAATTTGGTTAAGACCAAATTTTAAATCCCTTACCCTACAATAGAGGGCGTGGCAGTGATTACGCCCTCTAATAGTGTATCTATTACATATCAGCTTGTAAATCTAGTTTTATGATGAATATGATTTTTTGTAACGGTAAATAAATGCTAAATAATTTTTACCATACACCAACACCACTTAATATACACAGGAGGGGTGTGCCATACTAAGGCCTACCTTTGCGTTATAATTAAAAGTAAATATGTGCAAAATTGCCATTTAAGCGAAACAAATATATTAACTATGCACTAGTGACAGCAACAAAAAGAACGTTTATTTTAAAGCATAAACATTATACCCAAAATATGATAAACTGTGCGATAAAAATGGTACTGTCCCGTCGCACATCATTATACTCTCCACCTTAGTGATGAGGGTATACTAAGTTTGTTCTTCTGTTTGAAACACCCAGAAGGAGGCGTCATAGACCCTACAAAGTATATATATTCTTGATGAGCGTCGAAAACTGAATCGATTTAGATATGTATGTCCGTATGTTCGTTGCCATTTCACGTGCGCAAACTTTAAGCTAAAATTTTGTACAAGTACTTTTAGATTTTGCACGCAGATTGCTATTTAAAATGGGAAAAATCAGTCAAGATCGATGCTGATGGATAACATCTATCACCTAAGTCACCTCCTGAGAGGATTGAGAATCAAAATCTGGATCGATTTAACCATATCCGTCTGACTGTCTGTTGTCCACGTAATTTTCCGCAAGCTACAGGTCGTATTTTTTAGGGATATTTCGATGAAATTTGTTACAAGAACATATCTTATTCCAAAGCGGAATCCTATTTAAAACAGACCGGTTCAGACCATTTTTAGAACCTATCCTTATATAAGGTTATTCGTAATATATTTTGTCAAAATTTGGTGAAGAATACTTAAATAACTTCATAATTGGCCGCGATAAATATGGACCCGATCAGACCATTTTTAGAAGTTCAGACACAACTAAACTAATTATAATTTAATCTGTGGATATAACAGGTGTTGGGTATTAAATGGTCGGGCTTAGCCAACTATAACAGTTTTATTTGTTTTAAAACGTTTTATGTTACAACTACTCTAACTGCATTTATTATTAATGTATATGGATTTTTATTTCATATATCGGTTTAACTTTAGACCCAATATTACGTTAAACTTAGTAACTTTGTATACAACAATACAATTTAACTAGAAATTCAAGATTAATACTAACCTTGAGAAGTAGTCCGGTAAATTATGTTAGGTTTAGGTTAGGTTGGGTTTATAAACTCTTAAAATAATAATTGGGTAACATAATTTAAAGCTTTGTAGAGAATTACAAATATCCAAACATTTATTTATTTTTGTCCTAATTTTCGGCATATCTAGTTGAGAAGCCAATGGTTGAAAAACAAACGTTAACACAATCATCCGGTTACTCACCTATGACCATGGCAATTACTATCCACTTCATAAACGCCATTTTCTTGTTGATTTATGGATTGTGAAAGTTGTTAAATATTTTCGCACAAATTAGTTATATTTTTGTATATATTTATATGTTCTATATATATGTATAGAGAGAGAGAGAGAGAGATAGAGACAGGGATATTTTGCAATTAACTTTGCTTTTCGGCAATAAGTTCCTTGAATACGCTTTTTAAATCACCGCACTGCGCTGTGTTTACTTCACTTTATAACCGCATTAAAGCAACTAAAAATTAACTGAAGGTTGTTTCCACGTTAAATATTAAAAAATTAATCAACGTCACACATATCTATGCACGTTTGCTTCTTTTTTAAGCGACTTGAAGTCGATTTTCTTGTTTGTTTCCTTGGCTTGCATTTTGTTTCTTTTAATCACGGTTGTGTTTTTCTTTGTTTTGTCACCCAAACCATAGCAAAAAATAATTTATTTATGTATTATTTATACTCTTAACTCATATTAAAATGTTAAAAAAAAAATGCAATTTAATGTGCGTTTGTGTAATAGGTGCGGCTGCGCAATCCATTGAATGGCAAACCAGTCTTGTAATCACTCGACAGAAGCTGAAACATAAAAGAGAATGATAAGGAGAGCAAGCAAAATTTGACTATTCTTTTTGTACTCTTTAAAAATATTTAAACAAAACCGATTGTATTGTTTCAAATGTCGGCCAAGTTTCCATGTAAGCGTAACTGTTCAACTATAGAAATTGAGAAATACAATAAATAAAAGAAGATTTTTTGAACTGGGGAACACTTTTATACGATCTGGTATTTAGCTTGGACAGCAACTCTGAGATCACCTCAACTTAACTTAAATAACTTGTTTTAATCTGAATCGTTGGGGCTGCCGTAAGATGCAGAAGAATATTTTGAAATGAAACGTTAAATTGAATTTGATGAAAAAACTTTATTATCCGTTTAATATGTTGACAGCAGCTCCTTTAATGCATTATGAGTAAACCGAACATTTAGCATTTACTGTTACATGGACCAAATACGTAAGCTTTTGAAACATTTCGATTTTAGTTAAAAAAATATGTTTTATTTTTTCGTCATATAGATTAGGTAGATTAGATTAGATATATTTGAGACTTTTTTTGACTAATATACAGAATATGTGTTTACAATTTGAAATTTAGAGTAATAGTGAAAGACTTATGCCCATTATTACAGTCATTACTTAAACAATGATTGACTGTTAAACCATACATTACGTTATTACAGTGTCAAGTCATTAGTTGGTAAAACGGCTGTTCGAATTGACAAACAGATTAAAAAATATATTTATATACATATTAATACAAAAATATTTAAATAAAAATATAAAATAAATAAAGTGATATAAAGCATAGATTCAGATTATAGTGACTACGAATTAAGCGAAATTCAAAACATTACATTATAATAGAAAAAAAAAAATTATACGGAATTGGCCACACTAATTTCAATTTTACAACCCCAACGAATTTCGCTACGGTAATACCCTATAGCTTCTTTGTAAAATTCGTCGGTTAATTGTAACCAGCAGACCACTTTTTTCTGGTTCGTAACAGCATCTGTTTTTTTATTTTCAATTGTTTCTTTATATTTTTCTATTAATAGATAGATAGATAGATATATATTTGAGACTTTTTTTATAATGTACAGGATATATGTTTACAATAGAAATTTAGAATAATAAGTGAAGGACTTAAAACCATAATGTATTGTTTTAATGTCATTTGGTGTGACAATATCAAATTTTAAGCATAACAAATATTGAAGATTCTAAAAATATCGGAAATGCAGAGATACGTGCTTGCTCCCGGCACTTGGCATATGTGAGTATTTAAATTAAATAAAAATTCGAATTTTTACTTATAAACTAGACTTAAACACTAGATTTAAATACTTAAAAAAAAGGAAAAGATAAAAAATGATAAAAAAAGGAATAAAGAGAACTCTTAGCCTCTATGATTCTGTATCGTGTATTCAATGGTGTAAAAAGCAGGTCTTTGTAATAACGGATTTTCAGTGTCAATAAGTCCTAAAGGTGACAAATAATTTGTATTTGACCAATCTAGATTGTTCTGAGAGGATATGCACTCAATTATTATATTATTTTCATTAAATTCTAGCCTATCTATGAATTTTTTAAGTAAGTTTAGAACATATGTTGCAAGAGGGATTATTCTTGAAGATTCGTAAATAAATGCATTGAAAAAGCGCTTTGTTTTAGTTTCAAAATTTTTCCCAATACATTGTCTCAAAATCTTGCATTCAAACCCTTCTAACTCCATCATAACCGTAGGTGATATGGAGAACCACATTGGAAAGGCACATAGGAGGACGGGACGAATTGTTGTCTTGTAAATCAATAACTTAGTTTTGTTTGGGAGATATGCATTATAAAAGTCTACCAAAGGAACCCTTAATACGATAAGCCTTTTTTAGTAAGTAACGTTCATGTTCATTCAATTTAACTAGATTATTAAAACAAACGCCTAAATATTTGATGCTACGAGTAAATGGAATTTCAACACCATTAAGGTTTAGTTTTAATAATTTGCTTTGAGGAACTACAAACCAAAAAATAATATAAAAAAGACGAACCACCGGGAAATGAGGGTAAAGTATCACATTTACATTCACATTCTAGTAAAATTTGAAGAAGATAATTGTAGCCAATTCAAGAGAGCTCTACCGTTCTTGCAAATCACCCCAAGTAACATCTTTAGCATTTCAATCTCCACCTAAGATTACACCATCATAGTTCAAACCAAAGTTGTCAATGATTGACAAATTACCAGATATAGTTGCCGAGTTCGAATTACAAGGACAATTAAATGTGCCGAAGAATTTTTTTTAACGTTACCCAAGGAGAAAAAAATTTCAATGAAAATATTTGGAATCTGTAAACCTGGGATTTTTACTCTAACAAAAGAATAACATTTTTTTTATAGCAATGCTTACTCTTAACGGGTTTTCATCTCGTAAAAAAGTATAATTTCCAAGAGATATCCTTTGGCAGCATTTCAAGTGTGTCTCCTGAAGAAAGGCTACATCTAAGTTATTGATTTCTAAGATTTTTACTAATTCAAGCCTGCTGCTAAGATCAACATTACATTAAAAGTAATAATATTTAGGTTTCTACGGACCATACACTTGCTCAAGTTCTTCCATTAGGCACAAGAACTTAGAATTTGCCTCACTTTTTTGTAACTTTTGATATGTTTTCATTCATTATAAATGAAAATAGGTGGACAAAAACCGGTACTTTCCTTTTTCTTTTTTTTTCACCCGGTTATTGATTTGGCGTTTGAGATGAATCGTTAGTACCATTAAGTTCAAATTCTAATTCTCCCAGAATTGCAAATCTATTTTTAATGCAGGGATTTCTACTATTAGCATTAAGGCCCGACAAATCTACTTCAATATGTGGGCGCTTCCTTCTAGGAGACGTTTCATTTGAAATGTTCTTCGATTTTTCTTTCACTATATTCCAATCACTATTTTCGCCATGATCCATATCAATGGATGTTCTTGTTGATTTGAGGAGAAAACAGCAGCCATCATAGTCTGATGCAGAGGAATCTTATTGGTATGCATAATCTCCTGGATTTGGGGCGGAGTGTGGGTTTCAGCCATCCAAGTTTGTGGAAATTTTCCTTATATATTAAAATTTAAAAAAAAATTGTTTCTTTTTCTTCTACACCGCTTCATAGCTCAAGGCAAACAACTTTTCAGTCATTTTTAAAATAAATTATATCGAAAATCTACCAATGCATACGTTTAGGATTAATATTAAATATATTGCCTACTTTTACACGTAAATTTTCATACTTCATAAATCGATTAATTAATGCATGTTTTAAGGAAAGTCCCGTATAAGTTTTAGCCAAAGTTGCGTTCTAGGGAAAAGAAAATGATATAAAGCAAGTATTTACTTTTCATATATATACATATATACACATAATAAAGTTGTAAAAACACAAGTGCACGGTCGTTAGTGGTAAGAATTATTAGATAAGGAATCAACACGTCCTTTTACCTTTCTAGCGTTTTATTATTCTCCACCAAAAAAGAAAATATAAGTACTATATGTCTTTTCGTTAGCAACGAGTCGTTTCCATCATAATAAACACACAATACATATGTGTATGTACATATACTGTGTTACATCGTTTATCATAAAACCAGGCGTTTGTAAACGTTATCTTTGACTTTTGTGTGTGTTTAAGAGCTGAAAAAATGCGTTACAAGAGGAATACAGTTTAGATCAAGTATATATGTGTTTAGTAATATGTAATTTGCTCTACTTTTGATCTTTTGTTTAACAAATATTTTAGAGGAATATAAATAGAAGGAAATCGTCACTTTGATATATAGTTAGTATACACACACATGACAGGCATTACAATGATTGATGTCTTATTGAATTTAAAATTTTATCTATATGTATAACCGCTAAAGAGTTAATTTTATAATATATTAATATTGACAGTAGCAAGTGAAAATGTTAGTTAGTCAGTTGTGTGCACGACCATTTAATACCGTTTCATACCCTACGCCACTGTGTTTCACAATTTATGGGGCAATCTTTGGCCTGTTAGACGTTACAAACTTAAGTACCCTTCATCACAAGTGGTGTTAAGTTTGTGAAAAGGCTGAAGTGTACATTTGAACTATTTGTAGATAGTGAGTAACGGGAATTTTTTGTCGCTTTGAAACCAAGATACAGTCAATTAAAATCGACATTTATAACGAGTATTTTGAAGAAACAAATAGCGTTATAACGGTAGAAATGTCTTATTTCAAACGGTATACCCTATTGTCATAGAATACTTTGATATAAAATTTTGAGTTTAATTGTAGAAAATTATATGCCGAAAAGCTCCACTTATACATAGGATATTTCTTTATGACTTCTCCCATGAAGGTAATGGTTCCACAGGCATTTTATTTGCCGATGATTCTTTAGAATAGACGCATGATGAATCTCCTACTAACGCTCTACGTAAAGAATCAGTACACCTTCAGTCTGTTTAAAATTTTTTTGATAATTGAGGAATTAAAACAAAGTGTGCTGAAGTTGCTGAAGTGTGGGGTTATCTGCCTAAGAAATGCGTCAGGTAAATGTAAGAAGTTTGTAGTTCCCCAAAGCAAATCATTAAAACTAAACCTTAATGGTGTTGAAATTCCATATACTCATAGCATCAAATATTGAGGCGTTTGTTTTAATAATCTAGTTAAATTGAATGAACTTGAACGTTACTTATTAAAAAAGGCTTATCGTATTAAAGGTTCCTTTGGTAGACTTTTTCATAATGCATATCTCCCAATCAAAACTAAGTTATTGATTTACAAGACAACAATTCGTCCCGTCCTCCTATGTGCCTTTCCAATATGGTTCTCCATATCACCTACGGTTAAGATGGAGTTAGAAGTATTGGGAAAAATTTTGAAACTAAAACGAAGCGCATCCAATGCATTTATTTACGAATCTGAAAGAATAATCCCTCTTGCAACATATGGTCTAAACTTACTTAAAAAATTCATAGATAGGCTAGAATTTAATGAAAATAATATAATAATTGAGTGCATATCCTCTCAGAACAATCTAGATTGGTCAAATACAAATTATTTGTCACCTTTAGGACTTATTGACACTGAAAATCCGTTATTACAAAGACCTGCTTTTTACACCATTGAATACACGATACAGAATCATAGAGGCTAAGAGTTCTCTTTACTTCTTTTTTATCATTTTTCTACCTTTTCCTTTTATTTAGTGTATAAGTCTAGTCTTTAAGTCTAGTTCATAAGTAAAAACTTTTTAATTATACCCTCCACCTCAGGGATGAGGGTACACAAATTTTTTTTTTCCGTTTGCAATACCTAGAAGGAGGCGTCAGAGACCCTACAAAGAATATATATTCTTGATCAGCGTCAAAAACTGAGTCGATTTAAACATGTATGTCCGTGTGTCCGTGTGTTTTTGGTACTCTCACGGGTGTTAATTTTCAGATATTGAGCTAAAATTTTGTACAAACACTTATTGCACGCAGATCGCTTTTTAAAATAGGCAAACTCGGTCAAGAGCCACGCCCACAACCGACAAAAATGTATTTATCTGCCACAAAAATTGAACTATAAACTTGAATTTTTGTATATATATTTGTAAATGTAAGCTTCATCGAGGTGCCAAAAATTTTATTATACTCGTATTCGGATTAGAGACCCGCCCACAATCAATAAAAACCTTTATATCTGCTACAAAAAATTACCTAGGATCTTGAAATTTGATACGCGATTAAAACCAAAAAACCATATTCAACGTAAAAGTACACTTTCAAGCCAATGCTTAATACATACACTACTAGAAAGCGCAAGATATCTATATTTGCCACGCCCACCGTTGTAAAGGTGGAGGGTATTTAAGATTTGGCCCAAGCCAAATTTAGTTTTCTTACTTGTTTTAATTTAATTTAAATAATACTCACATATGCCAAGTGCCGGGAGCAAGCGCGTATCCCTGTATTTCCGATATTTTTATATATATTTTATGTTTAAAATTTGATATTGTCACACCAAATGGCATTAAAACAATACATTATAGTTTTAAGTCCTTCACTTATTATTCTAAATTTCAATTGTAAACACATATTTCCTGTATATTATTAAAAAACTCTCAAATATATATCTAATCTAAAAAAAATGACTGAAAAGTTTATTAATTAGGTAGATACAATAAACAGCCAAAACACTAACTAAGCAACGAAAGAGGGAAACATTTTCCCTTATATTATTATTATACTGTATTGCACCACTTGTGGCAAAGGACAAACATATAAAGATTGTGCGGATGCTTGTAAGTCGTAAACAGCTAAAGATACCGATGGGTTTGGAATCACTTTCTTTCACTTATTTTTTCTAATTTCAATGGGATTCAAAACCTTTGTCCCTAGTTTCCCAAAGTCTCTTGTAATAACCACTTGTCATGCGTTTTGTTTTATTTTTCATCCACAATGCTTTCTATGCCATGGCTCGAAATGAAGATACGTAGGTACACGAATAAAAACTGGATTACAATATAAATCATTGCATACTTTATGGACGGAATCAATTTACATGGCACTGGCACATATGCGCACATTTCGGACTGTTTGTCTCTTTGCAAGATAAGTTTTCACTTAAAAAATAATTTTCCAACAGGGTGAATAAACGTTTATAAAATAAATTCTTTATCGTACGTCGTACGTATCACTTGTTTATAGGCAATACAATTATCGTATAATATAAATAAATGTGTACAGGTGAGTCATCCATACCTCCATACATATATCATTATTCGCTGAGCTGTCGAGTCGTTAAGTTGTGTAAAGTTGTAAACTTTTAAAAGTGATTCTTAATAATTATCTAACTTGATTTTTGTGTTCTGAAAAATAATCGAGTGTTATCGAAGCTAAGTATTCTTTGTTTATTTTCAAAAAATAATTCAACAATTTTAAGTGCTTTGGCAAAAATAGACAATTTTTTCTTTTTATAATTTGATTTACTTTTTATACAACAACACCATTGTGTGGTCTGTGTATTTGTTGTTTAATAAATCAGTTACATTCCGTTTACTTATTGTGTATCTCTCTTTTTTGTTCAAAATATAAACTCACATCTCTTCTTTTAAATATTTACTCTTAACTTTGTAACAAAGAAATGAACGGTACTTGAACTGTATTATTTTTTGTCTACTTATATATATACTATATTTACATTTATTTGGTGGTTTAGTTAGTTACTCATCATGGTTTGTGCTTTTGTCAATTGTAAAGTTACTGGTGATTATGATGTTCGGTCTATTATTTGCTGGATATGCAATGAAGTATTTCATGCTTCTTGTGTAGGTATTCCCGCATGCGCCGCTGACTTTGTTAACGACATTCGGAACCTCCGATGATGCTGTGATAGCTGTGTTGGCTCTAATTTAGAGTTTTATAATACCGTTTCATCATTAAGAAATGAATTCAGCTTATTTAAGGCCGATTTTAATAATCTTGCAGAGCGCCTAATTCGTTTTGAATCAGTCATGTATAATAATAGTTCAATTCCATCTGATAAGTCGCCGTCACCGAAAAAATCCTCGCCTGCTAATAAGACACCGTCTCCGAAAAAATCACCCAGAGCTCTTCGCAAGAGAAATGCTAAAATACTTAACACTAAAAAGCAATCGTCCGCAAAGCCATCCACGCCAATCACGGGCAGCGACAACACTGCGCAAAAGACTGGTAAACAATCTAGTGACAATGTTCCTGTCAACTTAATTGATGAATCTGTCATAAACGCTGTAAAGCCTTCCACATCGTCAACTACTAGCGTTCCTTCTGTCACAATCAAACCGAAGGATCTTGTCATTGTTCCCCCTAAAAAATCAATATTCGTTTCACGGTTTGCTCCGGACACGACGGTCGAGGACATTAATTTTTATATCAAATCGAAATTCAATGCTGACATCGATATCAATTCCTATAAATTTAACTTTTCATATAATCGTTCGAAATCATCATTCAAGATAGTTGTACCTGATGATCATTTCGACACAATAGTCAACAGTAACTTTTGACCTGCCAAAACATTTGTACGGGAATATACATATAAAGAAAAGCGTAAACTATCTGATGTTGTACGTTTGCCTTCTGCTAACCAACAAAATTCAAAAAACTAAGTTGGGTGTCTCTGTCTATATCATATCAAAACGTTCGGGGATTAAATTCCAAACTATCGACATTATTCTTAAATAGCTACTCATTTAATGATGACATTATAATCTTTACTGAAACTTGGCTATCATCGTCTGTACTGAATTCAGAAATTTTTTGTCCGAATTACAATGTTTTCAGATGTGACCGGATGAATAGGCGTGGTGGAGGTGTTCTGATTGCTGTGTCTTCATCACTCTGTTCCAGTTTGGTTGACACAAGGTTAACCAATGATATCGAATTTATATGTGTTGCTGTTAAATTATTCAATATCACTGTATATGTTTCTTGCTCCTACATTCCACCTAATGTATGCGTTCCTCATTATTCTAATCATGTATGCGCCATAAAAAGTATCACCTCTTTATTAAAACGTGATGATGTCGTCTTTATCTTCGGCGATTTCAATTTACCTTCAATCTCATGGATTAGAGCTGAAGATGATATATGTATGCTTCCTCTAACTAATGTTACATAGACTAATGAATTACTAAATGAATTATTTGAATTAAATTTGTTTCAATTGGTCATTTATACCTGATGGATCATCAGCAGTTTCGAATACAGATCTTGAATCGATGGTTGTTATGTTCTATGATAAATTGTTCGATGTTTTTTCTCAAACCGTGCCTTATACCGCTATCTCAAATATGTGTGGACCACCCTGGTCAAACAAAAGACTTAAATATTTAAAAATAATAAAAACAGACTCTACAAACGCTATGTAAAGTCCAATTCGTCTGCTGACTATATGAATTTTATGAAGGCCCGCACAAAGTATAACTCTTTTAACAAACTTAGTTATACGAACTATATGCAACAAGTGAAAAATGATATAATAATTAATCCTAAATCCTTTTGTAAATTTAAAAAAGAAATCTAGCTCTTACCCTCCGTCAATGAAGTATAATAATAATGAGTCCAGTAACGATAATACAATCTCAAATATGTTTGCCGACTTTTTTCAGTCTGTGTATGTGTCAAACAATGTGCATAACATTAATTATTATAACTCAGTGTATTCTAATAATATCTATTTTAATCTCCTTAACCGTGACAATGTTCTTAAATGTATGCTAGCATTAGACGATAAACACAATCCTGGCCCTGATGGTGTGCCGAATTGTATATTAAAAAATTGTGCATCACGTTTATATAATCCATTAACTAAACTATTCAATGCCTCCATCAAACAATCCTACTTCCCCAACTTGTGGAAAAAATCCTTTATTATTCCATTATTCAAAGCCGGCTATAAATCCGATATCTCTAACTATCGTGGCATTGCGAAATTAAGTGCAATTCCAAAGCTTTTTGAAAAACTGCTATCTGATACTCTATCATCTCAATTATCACCTATAGTTTCTGATTATCAGCATGGGTTCCTGAAAAAAAGATCTACCACAACCAACCTGTTGGAACTTGCTACATTCGTTAATGACGCATTCATTAACGGTGAACAAACCGATGTAATTTACACAGACTTTAGCAAGGCGTTCGATACTGTGAACCACGTAATTCTGTTTAATAAACTAAAACATATTGGCTTTTACGAAGGCAATCTTAAATGGATTTACTCGTATCTTACTGGAGGTACCCTTATTCAATAATGTACTCTCCAAAGAAATTGAAGTTCACTCTGGTATGCCGCAGGGTAGCCATCTTGGTCCCCTTCTATTTTTACTGTTTATAAACGATCTGCCTAGTGTTATTCCACATTGTCGTGTAGTAATGTATGCTCACGATGTTAAACTTATCTATAATTACAAGTCTGTGCGGGGTCAAGTTTTTATGCAGGATGACAGTAACCGATTCGTTGAGTGGTGTTCCAACAACTTAATGTCCTTGAATGTCAAAAAGTGTAAGCATATGACCTTCTGTCGTAGGGAGGTGGTACATACAAACTACATAATTAATAATGTCCCAATTGAAAGGGTATCATCCATTAATGATCTCGGCGTGCTACTGGACAGTAAACTAACTTTTAATGCGCATATTAATACAACATGTAATAAGGCCAACAGAACTTTAGGCTTTATTAAGAGATGGCCGAAGGAGTTTCAGGACCCCTATACAACCAAACTTCTTTTTACCTCTTTAGTAAGGCCTATTTTAGAATACTGCTCTGTAATTTGGGATCCGCAATATGAAGTGTATACCAACCAAATTGAATCTATACAAAAACAGTTTTTACTTTTTTGTCTTCGTGGTCTGCCACGGAGTCCTAACCTGAGGCTGCCCTCATATACAAGTCGTCTTGTTTTGATAAAACTTCCTACCCTCAAAAGCAGAAGGACAATGTTGAATGTGTGTTTTATGCACAATTTGCTTAATAACTGTATTGATTCGGCGTCTTTATTGTCTAGCATTAATATCAATGTACCTCGACGCGCTTCTAGATATTTTCGGTTTCTTTGCATAAATTATTACAAAAATAACTATAGCAATAATAACCCGTTACGACGGTTATGCAAGACCTATAATGACAACTATCATTTAATCGATCTGTGTGAAAATGCTGATATAATTAAAATTAAATTAATAAAATATTTAAACTCTGTCTAACTTGTACTTTCATCAGCTGAACCATGATTGTGTAGCTGATTAATCATTTCGGTTGCGGTGTCCGTGTCGCGATCTGCAATCTATCGCAGATCTATCCAATCCCGTTTATAGGATTGGATAGTCGTTCGTTCGATCCGGAATGGCGATGATGATACTGACACAAAAAAAAAAAATTATTAATTACACAATTTACTTAACCGATCTGAGCCATATATTGGACAAGCCTGACCTCTTATTACCCTACAGCATTTTTTTCTTTTTTACAAATTATTCTGTAACTTCGTGAAATATCAATATTTGAAAAAGTGTTCTAAAAATTATTCGATCGAGCTCAAATAATAAGAAATGCAATAAATGTCATAAAAGTATATAAAAACAAGTAAGAAAACTAAATTTGGCTTACGCCAAATCTTAAATACCCTCCACCTCCACGACGGTAGGCGTGGCAAATATCTATATATTGTGTTCTCTAATAGTGTATGTATTACGTATCAGCATGCAAGTCTACTTTTACGTTGAATATGGTTTTTTGTAAATTGTGGCCGTTTATGTTATCTGACCATGCCCATTTTTGGCATAAGTTCATAGGAAAATTTTTGATGAATAGATTTTTATCGTTTGTGGGCGTGGCTCTTGGCCGCTTTTTTCCATTTTAAAAAGCGATCTGCCTGCAGAAACCAGAACTGTCTGTTCAAAGTTTCACCTGAATATCTCATTTCTCAAAATTTCCGACTGTGAAAATGCCAATAGATCGACTTAGTTTTTTGTGCTGATAGAGTTTGCCTTAAGCTATCCAGCAGTGTAGACATCATAATTTCAGTTTTCAATTTTCAAAAAAAAAATTTTAATAAAAAAATTTTCATACATTATTATTACTTTGGATTAATTCCCAACAACCATGGATTATGGAAAAGAAAAAGATGTAAATAAAGCTGTGAAAGCTCCTCCACAAGAAAATGCTTCTGAATCGATCGAAGGTGAGTGTGGTATTTGCTGTTTAAGACACCGCGGCACCTTTGGTGCAGGAAGTAAAAAGTTACTTTAAATGCGTTTTAGCGATTACTTATTTGCCACATTTTTTCATCTTTATCTTTCAACCACTTTCAATAGCTCAACGTATTAAATATATATAAATATTTTTGTATTAAATTTCTTGCTATTTTAAATAAAAACCTTCGTTCTAAGATTACCTCGAAAAACAGGTCTGTCTCCTCAACGTCAATATAGTATTTTGAGTTTGCGAGCCTACATCACAAAATGGCAACAGGGTATATTGTATTTGTGCAGATGTTTGTAACTCCTAAGCAATGCATTACACCAATCGGATCAGATTCAAAATCTGAATCGGTTTGTCCGTACAAGAATTTCTTGTCATCAATTAATTACCTCAACCTGAACTCTTAATACTTTTTGATGAAGGTGCTGCATTCAAGGGGCGTTTAGAATTTGAATTTGAAGTTTTTTCGAAAAATTTCATCCTATGATGCTACTCGAGAGTTTCCATCTTTTGTCTTCACCCACCACCTTTCACCCTATACGCTTTTTGTAGAAACTTTCTCCTTGTTGTTATTTAAAGATTAGTACAACTGTCATTCCAATTACTACGGTGTGCTTAATTACATGTAATTGCCAACAAATCAACAGCACTCTTTTTAAACTAAATTGTCGGTCTATAATATGAATGGGAGAGAGGGACGGAGAAATACGGAGAATTCATTATATCACTTATAAATTAAAACCATATTAAAGTTTATTTAGACACATGCTGTTCATTTACTGAGAGTTTATGCAAACACTGAGTGTGTGGTGAAACAAAATGCAATACCATAATACAACAACCATAATCGAGTGGTTAAGTTATACATATAGTTTTCAACTTTACAATTGCCTAACTTAAGGCTGTTGGTGGAAACAACAGCAATGCCACACAACAACAACAAAAATGAGATTTAAATATATTTTTCAAAGTTGGATCTCAAGAATTATTCATCAATGTATGGTAAGTTGGGGCAAGAGACCAATGAGAAGTGGGCTAGAATAGTGCAGCTTGGATCATAAATGTCAACTTGAATTTGCAGTTGAACGATTTAGTGCCATTTGTAGTGTATAAAGCTAAAGTATACTTGACAAAGGTTTTTCCCAGCACCAACTCTTCCTCCCTCTTACCCACTTTTACTCTATATCTCTCTATCTCCCTCTTTCCTTCTCTCCTTTTAAATTGAAAAGACAGGATAACATGTACCATGTTTACGGTTAAGTTGAATAAAGTAAAGCAAAGTAGTTGCAGCAAGCAAGAGTAAGTGCTATGCTGTACAAGAGAAAGATGCCACTTTTAAGATAAGGTTAAATATTTGAACAAGTTTTCTGTTTTTGGTCTCCTTCTTTTTTTACATTATTGCTATTATTGTTATGGTAAACAGGAGCTTACGCAGTGACGAGGATTTTTTCGTGCTAGTGTATGCTCATCTATTAAAGCGGCTCGATTCGTTTTATTGAAATTTTCATTCACATTACATGCAATGAAGGCGTACACCAATACACTAATTTTGGTGTTACCACAGAAAACTGCCATGCTGGCTGTTGGACAAACATAGTTGTTATCAATGTTTAGACGATGGCACGTTCATGTCACTGACGTAATTACTAGCACAATCACTACAGGCACCAACCAATAACAGTAACAGCAACAATTTCGAGGACCTCATACCAACCGGATACAAACGAAATTCACAAAGATTCCTCTTTCTATTAGTGTGCGAATATTAAATTTTGCTCAAAGTGTTTAAATGTCAGTTTTCCGTTAATTGTTCCGTTTAATGATATATGTATACATAATAATATTACAATTATAACAACATAAACAACAACAACTCATACAGTAAAAAGCATTCTTGTCAGTTAAAACAACGTTTCAAAAAAATGTTGAAAAGGCTGAAACTTAACTCTAATCTTACTGCGAAAGCTTTTGCAAATTTTGCACCACAACAAGCTTTAATTATCATTTGAGAAGATAAATTCTTAATTAGATAAATGCAGTAAACTCAATATTTTTGTACATTTCAAGATTCATTTTGATTAAAATTTTTTATCCATTGTTTTGTTTCAGAAGTAAATGCACACAGTGACTGAGGGGGAGAGCAAGACGCACACTTAGTGATAATAAAAGACATCTACAATTCAGAAAGTAGAGCATGGAAGACTTGACCTTGATGTTGAAGTGTACAGACGTGTTTTGCGTCCCCATATTATTATTCTTGGTTAATAAAATTTTGTTTTGCATTGAATCGTTTTTTCTATTCTTCAAGAACAAACTGCCGAATTGAGTATTATTTATAACTTGAAAATAAAATTTTAATAAAATATATAAAAAACATAAAATATAGAACAATAACTTCTATACCATTTGGGTAAATTGGATAATATTCCATAATTTATATAAATAGTATTCCACCCAAATCAGAAGCTGCAGTTCTTTCAACCTCTATCGTCAATCTTCCTTCAAAAGGTAATATAGAAAACTTGATTGAGCAATTAAAGGTTGAAAACGTTACATTTGCAATTGTTAATGAAATCCAAATCTTAAAAACTCTTCGGTACACTCCGAGAGAAGAGAAATACCATTGTATCTGTCTTAACAATTGGTTCCGCTTTTTCTAAGAAGAACGACATAACAACTATCTATCTCAAATGTAGTCTACCTCACAAATTAGGAAAATGTAAACTCGTCAGATATTCAAATACCGCTCGTTGTTGTATTAATTGTAGTCAAAAAGGTCATTCAGCGACTAAAGGGGTTGTCCTGTTTAGAAAGGGTGTGAGTAAAATAAAAATAGACTTTCAACTGCCATCAAAGAGAATAAAACCTTAGCTGCACTTAATGTAAAAAAAAAAAAATCATTTGTGTCTGATGGCAAATCTTTCCCTGATATTCTAAAAGAAACTTCTGCCTCGGTTGATTATTCTACAACAATTTGTAGAACTACATTTGTAGAACAGTTCCTGAAGGTATCTAAAAGCTTACAAAGCATATAATCTTGATGACTTAAAATCTGGGTCCACCTCCACATGTATGTCCGTGTGTCCGTCTGTTGTTACGATTCCGACGGACATAAATTTTGAAATATTAAGGTGAAATTTTATACAGACACTCTCATTTTCTGCATGTGTATGGCTTTTAAAAAATAAACACAGAGTAAAACTCGGCTTACAAGCTCATACAAAATACACTATTAGTGAGCTGCCACATGCAATATGTATATGTAAATGTGACATAAGCCAAATTTACTTTTTTGACTTGTTTTAAGTTAACGCTTTCTTTTAAGACTCAATAAAATTTAAAACCATGTATTAATTAAAAAATACGTAATTTGATTCAATAAAATCATAATCAAAAAGTAGTTTTATCCATAAAAGCCTAAACACATAAAGATATAAAGCAATCAATGACAAAGCAATCATGATCCAAATAAATGTTCTGGAATAACGTTACTTTACATTATGACTGCACGATTCCTTCTCTCAATTCTTTCCTTAAACGAAAATAGTGTACGTATAAACTATTGCTTAAGGTTAACAGTGCTTAACTCTCTCGACGTGTGGAAATTTTTAAAGCAGAAGTTTTTATAGAGAAACCAAATAACTTAAACAATTGAAACATCATTTTATGGCTATTCTTTAACTACATACATAGAATACATAATATGTAGAAACTTATGGGTTTTTATACCGACCACTGAATATATATATATACTGAATTTGTCATTCCATTTGCAAAACCCAGAAGGAGGCGTCAGAGACCCTACAAAGTATATATAAATATATATATATATATATATATATTGATCAGCATCAAAAAGTGAGTCGATCTAGTCATGTATTTCCATGTATCTGTCTGTTGTTGGCATTCTCACAGTCGTAAATTTTGAGATATTGACTCGAAATTTTGTACAGACACTTTTTGTTTTTTACATGCAGCTCGCTGTTTAAAATTGGCAAAATCGGTCAAGTTCCACACTCATAATCGACAAAAATTAAGCTATTAACTTGAATTGTGGTGCGCATGTCTATAGTTACTGCATCCGTCGATGTGCCAAAAATTAGCATGGTCGGATAATAAAAACGCCAACAATTTACAAAAAACTCGACGGAATACTCTATTTCCGTAGTCTATTAGGCCCACCATTGTAGATGTGAAGGACATTTAACGTTTGGCCTAAGCCAAATATAGTTTTTTTATTTGTTGTTGGAGCTCTAGCGGTACTAAATTTTAAGATGATCAGCTAAAATTCAGTACGAATAATTGCCTATCACGCGTGTACCATATTTTTATATAGATAGGAGAATGCCTTTGTTTACTTTTTGTAATTTGTTTTCAAAGGATTTCTTCCTTATCAATAATATTAACTTTTCTAATGGCAATCATATGAACCGTTCAGACATTTCTGTAAACAATTTTCATTGCACTCAAATAATTTTCACCCTCAAAAGCAAAATGATTAAAATATTTTATGTCAAAGTAAATTTTCGTTAAATTATGTTTGAAAACTTTTTAGTTATTTACTACCATCAAAATGTGTTTTAGCTTTTAACTTAGATGAATCTTAAACCATAGCAATCTTATTTTCTCCCTTGGGGAGTACAGTTTGATGTCATTTTGAAAATTTTCGCAAGAAAAATTTGATAGAAGTGAGCTTTTCTTCTATTTTATAGAAGAAATAGAAATTTTGTTCAATTTTATATAAAAGTGAAAATTACACAATTCTTTACCAATCGCAATGAAATTTTGCAGAAAGAATATTGTGGACTAAAGAAAAAATCGGGCGCGACCCATCATTTCTAGACTAATTAAAAAAAAAATTTCACAGAGATAATTTGACCTAGGGGACGAACTTAGACTACATATGCCATTCCTTCCTCGCACAAAGCCTTCTTTCCCGGCTAGTTGACTACATTAATATATTCAGAATTAAAAGAATTAAAAAGAGATGTTTTTGATTGATATAGGATACCCATCATCATTAACCTCTACCACTCTATTACCGTTCCAAATAATAAAGAAATAATATCTTAAATTTGAACACCTGCGCCAATACCACGCTCAAAATGCTAGTGTCTTATACAAAAATACATCCGAATATAAGCAAGTAAGAAAACTAACGGTGGGCGTGGCAAATATATATGTAAGTATCACGTATCAGTTTGCAAGACTAGTTTTATGGTGAATATGCTTTTTTGTAAATTGTGGGCGCGTCTGTTATTCGAAAACGCTCATCTTTGGCACATCGACGGATGCAATAACTATAGACATATATAACAAAATATAAGTTCGTAGTTCACTTTTGTACCAGATAAATAGGTTTTTGTTTATTGTGGGCGCTGCTCTTGACGGATTTTGCCCATTTTAAATAGCTATTTGCGTGCAAAAACAAAAGTGCAAAATTTCTGCTCAATATCTCACACCCGTGAGAATGCCTACAACGGATGGACACGCAGACATACAATACATCAATCGATTCAGTTTTTGATGCTGATCAAGAATATATATATTTTGTATGGTCACTGATGTCTCCCCTTGGTTTTTGCAAACGGAAAAACAAACTTAATATCCACCTTATGTAGAAGATAAAATATATCTACTTACAGAAAGTTTTTGTAGAAAATTTTCTGCTCGATATCTCAAAATTTAGGACCGGGACCGTACAGACAAAAAACATCTTTGGCACCAGATTTTGAGGTTAAATAAGAATATATACTTGGTAGAGTACCGACGCCCCCTTATATACCTCCTCATATTATATGAAAGTTGTGGTTTTTCTGTGGCCTCAGACGTTAAAATTGCTTTAATACATATAATAATTATAGAAGAAAATATATTATCATAATTAGCTGAAAAAATCCCTTTTAGTATGAATGCATTTTGCAGTTATGTTTTTGCTTTGATATCATTAAAACAGAAACATTACATTTGTTAAATACATTGTGAATTGGCACCAGAATGAAAAAAACTGGCGTTATAAACACCTTTTACTTTATTTTGCTCAACACATTTATGTTGTAATCATCGCGGCAAATAACCTTTAGCGTTTAACCGGCCACCACCAACCACGATGAAAAATCTAGTAAAAGAAAAAATGCGTAAAATAGTTTCAAGTTAAACACAAGTGCACACCGACTAAAGAAAAACATGGTTAATTCTCAGTTAATTAAGTTCAGTTAGAAAACATAGTTGCAGACGCGCAAGGGCTTGTAAGTAAAAAGACAACATGAACATTTTCCGACATTTATTTGGATGGAATTACCATTTCTCTCATTTATATAAGATAAGCCAAATAAAAAACCTGTATTTGGCTGCGAGGACATCTTGAATACCCACCATCGATGCAACAAAACTTCTCGAGTAGTGTATTTGTCGCTTTTTAATTTTTTGTTGCTACTACCAATACTTGGGAAATAATATCTCAATTTTTAAAACCAGGAGAGGGATTACCTCAGAACACACGCACGGACGGACAGGCATTCCTAGTTCGACGCCTGCATGTGCAAATGTTTTGACAAAGTATATACACCTTCATATACATACATATACTGGTGGGTACAAAAATGTACACAACCATTACAATTTCCTTCGTAAAAATTTTTCACTACGTAGTACTCTTATTTAGCTGTTGATTAAGTGACCACGTTAAATGTTTTCTTTTCTAGGTCTGGCAATGAAAAATTCATGAGATAACGTGTTCTTCACTTCCGAGGGTACAAGTATCATATGCTGTTTCATGTGTGTGTATTTTATAAAACTGTAACTACTAAATACCACAATCTAGCCATGGTGTGGTTTGTCTACTATAAAAATGTTTAACTTTAATGTAAATGAATCATTAGTCGCGTCCTCTTGAATATTCAACTTTAATTGGTACGTTTGACCAATGTAACCGTGAACAATAAAGTTTTTTTCTCAAAGTTTATTACTTTCTAATTAGTTACCCATAGAGAAAATAAATGAAAAATTAAATGATTTCCAAAACCATGTGATTGCAGAGATTAAATAAAAATTTCAATTAATGGTTTATGTAAAAATAAAGCATCTTAGCCTTTATCTGGAATATTAGAAACGAAAAACAAAACAAAAAACATTGATTTTGTTTAAACTTTGCCAATATTAAATAAAGTATAATATAATATATAGCTTTTAATTAAAAGCCTCTATTTGATTTGCTTTCGAGTCTTTGTCAGCATGGAATTTTGCCATTGAGTTTGCACACATCTTTGCTTCTGACGACAATATAAACAAGCTAAATTTTATATACCCTACACATTTTATATACAAATTTTATATACCCTACACATCTATTATAGTGGGCGTGACATGTCAACTTTTGTGTCAAATAAATAGATTTTTGTCAATTGTGTGCGTGGTTCTTAACCGATTTTGCCCATTTACAAAATTTCAGTTAAAATTTATCAAAATTTACGCCCGTGAAAATGCCAACAAAAGACAGACATATAGACATATATATCTAGATTGATTCAGTTTTGATGCTGATCAAGAACATATGAACTTTATAGGGTCTCTAACGCCTCCTTGCTAACGGAAGAACAAACTTAGTATACTCTCCATCTTATATGGAGGGTATAATAAGGCAAATAGGAAAACTAAATTTGTCTCGGGCCAAATCTTTAATACCCTCCACATCTATTTACAAACAATTTGCGTGGCAAGTTGAATTATTCACTGAAAAGGTTTTTTTGTAAATTTTGAGAGTTTCGGTTATCCGAACGTGCCCATTTTCGGCACATCGCTGAAAGGATGAGTAGTAAATATGTGTACCAAATTCCAACTTCATAAGTAAATTTTTGTGGCAGATAAAAAGGTTTTTATCGTTTGTGGACGTGGGTCTTTAACCAATTTAATTAACAATCTGCGTGCAAAAACCAGAAGTGCAAAATTTCAACTCAATATCTCAAAATTTATGACTATGAGAGTGCCAGCAACATATAGTCACACTGACGCACGGATTTACCGTCTCTGACACTTCCTTTGGATATTGCAAATGAAATGACAAACTTACCTCCCTATTCTTGTTACTGAGCCTCAGTAATCATAAATGAAAATTCACTTATTTCTTGTCAGAATTCTGGTGATAAACCTGACTATTTCGTATTTTGATTTGAACTATAACAAGAAGCATCACAAGAAATATACCACACAAAGCCTCAGAATGGTGAGTATGTTTATACATTTTAGACATTTTTGACATTTAGTAAAAATATGAAAAATAAACAATTGAAATATAAAAAATTTTAAAACGATTTTAAAAATAAAAAATTTAAAAATGGAAGGTAAGTAATAATGAATATTTTAAAAAATCATTAATTAACATATATTTTTTTAGATCAAAAAGCAAAATACCAAAGGATGTCCCAAGAACAGTTGGAGCATTATACATATTTTATAAAGGGGCATCCTGAGATGTTAGACAATAAAAATACACCAAAAGATTCCACATTAATAAAGTCATTGTGGAAGGAGTTGGCAAATGGGCTTAATAGTTTAAGTGAACCATCTAGGGGTCCAACTAAGTGGAAAGATGTAAGTTAAATGATTCAATAAAACGTAAATAATAAAAATGCAAGTTAATAATTTTATCCCGTTTCAGACATTATCTCATTGGAAGTATCAATGTTCTTCTTCTTTGAAATCTGCTATATTTTAAAACAATAAACACAACGCCAAGCTCTGAAGTATAAAGATTATCTTATTTCATGGTCGTCCTTGTTTAAACACATAAGTAAAATAATTCCTTCATAATTCATTTTATTTTTCTATTGATTTTTTAAATAAGTAAAAAATTTAATAAAAATGTTTTATAATTTTTAATATATTATAAATTCTTTAATAAAAAATTTCTATTAAAAATTTCTTATATAATTTGTGTGTTTTTTGTCAATTATTATTGCTTATGATCTGCTCCGTAGTATATCA
This sequence comes from Crataerina pallida, assembly GCA_949710015.1. Lineage (NCBI taxonomy): Eukaryota > Metazoa > Arthropoda > Insecta > Diptera > Hippoboscidae > Crataerina > Crataerina pallida. The sequence goes on along the minus strand of OX453289.1, from coordinate 23,034,047 downwards.
CTATTACTGAGGCCCTTTTGAGTAGTTCAAAAATGAACCTTTTTTATCAAGAAACTCATTGCAAAACTGCAAAACTCGAAAGAGCGAAAGACATTAAATAATAATACATGCAAAGTAATACAGCCAAAAGCTTAGTTATAAAATAATGGTTCATTAATTTTTCAAAATGTTTTAAAAATGAAATCTTGGTACCCCCACATTTTTACTGAAATATTCTTTATGTTTAATTTTAGCTCAAAGATCGAATTCTACACCAAAGACGTCTCTTACGAATCCGACCCCAATTTTCAATTAGTTGGCCGAAAATCAACCAAGATCTTATTTTTCTTAATGTGCTTTTAGACATTCGTCTATGAACAAACCTATAATGATTAATTATATGATATGTCTACGAAATGTCTACTTTATGGGGTTTTTTGGCTGTTGTTTGTCAGAATGATTATAGACAGACTCAAAACATATTTATGTTGTAATTGATGCTTCTTTTTTTGGAAGTTACAAATGTTCTGACACGTCCACACCTTATGATGGTGTGTTTAAAATTATAAGTAAGACTGTGACGAGCAGAGTCGTTACGCACTCGTTTTCCTCTCACCTACTTAGATCTCAGTAGCTCATATATATGAGATAGTGATACCTTGTATCTTTGTATATGTTTGAAACATTGTTAATAGTTTAAGACATCACTATTATTAGTTTTAAGTTTATCTGGTAACTCCATTCACCGCCACGTCATCAAATCGTATTGGAATCTTTGTACGATATTCCCATAAGCTTTACTAAACCGAGGCTTTGTCGCGAGTGTTCGACAAAGGCTCTCTCACTCCTGTTACCAACCTTCAAGGAGTGAAGAACAAAGTGTATAGTCATAGTCATAGGAGCTCACCTAAGTTCATCGTCACAATCATAGAAGCTCACAGAGAGTGTGCTCACTTTTCCTAAGTTCGTCAACTAAGCGCAGGGTGGCTGGCTATTGTCCACAGAGCGTAAGGTCTGGTGGGAATAATAAAGACACAGAGTGAGTGGTGTTTATCACATGTTCATAGAGTGTTAATTAATTTTTATATATATTAAATAAAATCTAAGCCGTAAATTGTGGGCGTGTTTATTATACAATTTATATTATTTTTGTACCGTTAGAATGTACAAATAAAGTCCGTATTTCTTTGAAATAGGAATTTACTACACTGGAGTTTAAATTCATAGCCTAGTCCGTAAACCGATTTTGCCCATTTTTAGAATCGCACTTAAGACATAGACGTTGTCCTTGTATGTACCAAATTTCAGCTCGATATATCAAAATTTGCGACTGTAAGAGTGCTGAAAGCCAGGTGTAAAGTTTAGGGGCATTACGAGTGTTCAATACGAAACCGAAGACAAACTCCAACCTTGCACCCTAGGGGCTAAATCCACTTTCCTATTGATGCTGATTAAAAATTTTGGCGACGTGATTCGTCGTCTTAGAGTACTTACAAACGTTTGAACAAAAACAATATACCCTCATATCATTATAAATTATATTTGGCTTAGGCCAAATCTTGAAAAGTTATGGGTGACAATAATGTTTATATATTGTGTGGAATTTTCGAGTAAAATCAAGCCAAAAATCTCTTCTTTCCTTAGTTTTTATATCCTCCACATAAGATGGGGGTATATTAAGTTTGTCATTGCGTTTGCAACACCCAGAGGGAGACGTCAGAGAACCTATGAAGTATGTACACATGTAGTCAGATTCAATCATCAAAGTCAAAGTTTTAGACTTTCTCAGCAGTTAGTTTCCTATTTAAAATGGGCAATTTGTTTATCTTTGCTTTCTTTTATACATTCTTTTTTTTCTAAGATTAAAATTGAACTTACTTAGCTTAGCAAAAATTTATTAATAATACCAAAAATTTAATACCACCATATATTACCATATTGTTCGTAGTATTTATTGTGCCCTCTACCTTAGTGATGAGGGTATACTAAGTTTAATGTTTCGTTTGCAACACCCGGTAGGAAGCTTCGGACACCCTAAAAGGAAAGTATTAAAATCTGAGTTTGCCTAAACGTGTCCGTCCGTTCATCTGTATGTTGTTAAAACACTGACGGTCGTAAATATTGAGATATTGAACTGAAATTTTATACAAAATTTTCTGTACGCAAATCATTATTTAAGGTTGGTAAAATCGTTTGGGTGCCACTCTCACAACCGACAAACATCTCTCACAGCCACAAAACTTACACATGACGTTACAAGTGCAGCATTCAACTTGTTATTTAGAAACGTAATACAGAAACTGTACAGGATGTAAGCGGGTACTTTCTACACCCAGTGTTCGTTACGAAGGTGGAGAGTATTTAAGATTTAGCCTAAGCCAAATTTTCACATTTTATTTATTTAATAATTAAGCAGCTTTCTAAAGGAAATTAATTTGTGGCAAGTTATATATATACAATGGACTTAAAAATTGTAATAGAATTTTCATGATATGTGTATTTACATATATTTAGAAAACATTTAAATTCTGTTATTTAAAATTAAAATGTATCATCTAAAGTGTTCATTTTGTTGTTATTTTGATACCCTACACCATATATGGCAGCGGACATTTTTTAACTCCTGAAAGGCGAAAGGGACACATAGTGCTGAAAATTAATGAAGAACAATTAGGTCGTATAAAATTTTTGACGATTATTATTGTTAGAATCCTCTACCCATATATTAGTTGCATTATTTGTATAGCCGTACGATTAAAACTAAGCGGTGTAGGTAAGTATGAAGTGGTCGCGATAACCGGCTCTAACGTTTTTACTTATTATTTAGTGAATTTCATATGAGTTTATTACTGAGAGCCTGCTTTGTACCATTTACTATCATTCTTACTTTATGTTCATTTCTCCCTATTTAGGGCTATTTATTTAACAAAAAGTTTACGGTCCATAAAAATGGCCACTTCCGTTTCATTTGTTGCCATAATAAATGAGTTTTTAATACAATTTTGTTTCGCATGTATTGTATGTGGTGTGTTTTGTGCATTTACATTTATATTTAATGAGGGTGTTTGTGTATGTGTTTGTTTGAAATATATGACTTATAACGATATAGGGGAAAGATTTTTAACACCCACTTTTACTATTATTGAACAGCCACACTTGTATGTAAATTTCATAATGCTTCTGCAGCCATAATTTTTTTTGTAAAAATTTATTAACTTTTATAATGAATTATTTGGGTTCCCCTTTCATAATAACCATGAGATGAAATTATAGCAAATACATATATTGTAACAAACAATAGATTATTGATTTAGAATAATACATTTTTAAATATATGCTTACAGGAACATTTTTCATATTCTTGGCGGTAAGAAGAAGTTTTCTTCACCTAATTTAGTCAATAATAGTATTCTTGTTAATAACGCTGTTGAAAAAGTTAATATATAAGGGACCATTTCTCAGCAGTTTACAGCCCCACTGTAAACTGTATTAGAGGCGTCACTTATATCTCTTCCACAATATATTCTGTTATTCCCTCGACTTCTAATTCCATATTTACTTTTGATGAAAGTTTTAATGCTTTGAATACACAGCGAAATTCCAAATTTACCACTTAAAGTTCAATTATTGCTATAGTTAAATCTCTAAATTTTAAAAAATCTTCTGGTTCTGATAGTATTTCTAATTTTATAATTAAGAAATTTCCTGAAAAAGTAATTTAGGAAAACTTTTTGAACAAATTATTCGCGACATAATGGATGTTGACATTGTTTGTAAGTACATCCCTAATTTTCAATTTGGGCTTAAAAACAGCATTCTACAGTACATGCCTTGTGTAAATTTCACAATGATATCATATGTAACTAAAGGCAACAAAAATGCACTGTAGCAGTTTCGCTATATATTGAAAAAGCCTTTGATAGTGTATGGCACAATGGAATACTTTTTAAAATGGATCAAATTGGTTTTAACCCTTTTTTAATTAAGTTGTTCAAAAATTTATTTACAAATAGGAAATTTTTTATTCAAGTTGGCAATAACTGCTCTTCATTTGGTGACATTAACCGTGGTGTACCGCAAGGTCCAATTTTGGCTCCACATTTATTTAATATTTCAGTATACGATTTTCCTCATCAATTTCATCATTCTAATAGTATTCTTTATGCAGATGACTGTTTAATTTAAGCTCATCATGAGAGTCCTCAGACTGCCTTAAGCTTACTTTCAGCGCATTTAGCTTTTGCGTAAACTTTTTACAGAGAGAGGTTGAAAATTAACCCTACAAAATCGGAAGCAATTTGCTTTAGGAAAGCTTCCGATAAATGCAAGTACTTTGTAGTACCGGAAAGTAAAAACTTAAAACAAGTTTACTATTTTAGAGGGAGTTGAAATTCCTTTTAAGGATAGTATTAAGTATTTGGGTGTTACATTTAACAAACTTATAAAGTTTAATCAATACGCCCATTTATTGCTTAATAAAATAATTAAGGTTGCTTTGGACGCCTTCTTAACAATAAATATCTGTCGATTAAAACAAAATTATTTATTAACAATTATAATAAAATTAGTATACGTTCTCTTTTATTATATGCCTTTCCAATTTGGTTCAGTATTTCTCCGTCAGTAATAAAAGAAATAGAAGTTTTAGAGAGAAATATTCTAAGAAGTTGCATGGGAAAAATCTGTGAAGACTTTAATATGCGATATTCAAATAAATACATATATGAAAATGCAAACATAATTCCAATTTCGTTCTACTGCCTTAATTTGCTGGAAAAATTCGTTAATCGATTATCTTCTCACGATAACGAATTATTGCAGTGAATTTTTCATTCTCAATCCGATTTCAGTTGGTCTAACACTTTGTATTTATCCAGTTTTTACCAGTTGGTGTTAAACATGAATCCATTTCGTTTACTCCTTCATCAACATTAATGTTATGTTTTTATAAACAGTCATACCCCAATTCCCATAGGGGTTGATCACTTACATGTAAAATATTTGTAAAAGTTTTTATTATTATTATTTTTATTTTTATTTTCTCCTCTTTTTTTTATTAAATTTAGTTTTAAGCCACACCCTAATTTAAGTACACCTTTAGCTTTAATCACACAATTCCTTATGTTAGGGCCGGAAGCAAGTCCGTTACTCTTTTATATTTATATTTAACATAACTCTCATAACGAAGCTGTACATTCTGCCATTAAAATAATACACTATAGTTTTAAGTACTCTTATCTTATGCTGTTAATTTGTTTCTTTGTTTCATACTTTTATAATAAATATAAAACTTTTTTTTTATTATCAGTTAAAGGTTTCAAATTCTAATACATATGTACAATTAAAAGGAGCTCTGCTTGTGTGTCTAACGCTACGAGAATGGGGCGTACATAAAATTGGGGTTTTTAAGTTAAATTCTATCTCTCGGTGCACTCACTTGTAGGAGTTTTCTCCTTAGCGCCAATTTAAAAAAAAAAGGAACAATTAAATAAGTAAGAACACTAAATTTGGCTTGGGCCAAATTTAACTGCCCTCCACTTCCTCACTCCAAACAGTGGGCGTGGACCAAGACTGATTACGCTCTGTAACAATATAAGTAATAATTATCAATTTACACATTATATTCTGCGCAAATTATGTCGTGTATGGATGGATGCCCTAATTATAAATATGAATACTTTCAACTTCATAGGTACATTTTTGTAGCTATCAGAGAATTTTGAGATTCCTATAGTTTTTTTTTGTAGCTATGGGCGCGGCACTTAGTCCGTTTTTTACCCATTTTAAATAGATTTTAAACAGATATTAGAAATGTTTGTACCGAATTTCAATCCGACATCTCAAAATTTACGATTGTGAAAGTTCCAATAACAGATAAACTGACTTGTCTACCACAAAGTTTCACAAATCCACTGTGACGCGCAAGGTCGCACCGCTTGTTTTGCGCTACACACTGAGCGTGTTTTAAAGTAAATCATAACCCGGCATACGTCATCATGCACTAAACATATTATTATTCTTTGTTTTTCCTTATTACAGTAAATAATGAAGTTTGAATTGTTTGTTTATTGTAAATTCCCGCTATTTGAATACTGCTATTTACATTGTTGCTATAATTTTTCTGTAACACAATTCTCGCTATTTGAAGATTTCTATTGCTATTTGCATTGTTGTTATATAATAAGACTAGCTTATTATTTTTTCTGAAACGCAATTTGAATATTGCTATGCATCGTTGTTATTATTCTTTTTTCCCGCTACTTGAATTGCTTATTTTGTTATTATTATTATTTAAGACGCAATTAAAATATTATGTTAGTATTAGTAAGTTAGCATAAGTGTGAGCTCCACCACACTATAAAAGGCGTGAAAAATTGTAAGAAATTATATTATTTTTTACATTGCATGGCCTAGGCTGCGCACCGTCGCTGTTTCTATGTCGCGTTGTTGTCTCTGTACCCCGCGCCTAGATATCCTACAGTATTCGTATTGTATGGCCTAGGCCGCATCGCCGTTGCTATCTCTGTACCCCGTGCCTAGATATCCTACAGTATTTATATTGTACGGCCTAGGTCACGCCGTCATTATTGTCTCTGAAACCATCGCCGCTCTTGTATCCCATAACGCTTGCCACTTGTATCCAGTAACGTTATTCGCTCTGTAACAGCAACGCTCGCCACTCTGTATCCTGTACCGCTTGCCGCTTATATCCAGTATGCTTTCGTAACCTGCAAACGCTCGCCGCTCTGCATCCAGTACCGCTTGCCGTTGTATCCAGAAACGCTCTCGTATCCTGCAACGCTCACGGCTCTGTATCCTGTACCGCTTGCCGCTTGTGTACAGTAGCGCTCATCGCTCTGCAACGCCGCCGCTCTTGCATCTCGCACTGCTGCTCTTGCACCACTATTGTACCGTTCATCACTCAGCGCTGTACTTCACGCTTCTACCGTTCACCGTTCTAGTACCACTTATTTCTCCACACCGTACTACACACTTGTACCGCTCACTACTCTGTACCATTCGCCGCACTTGCACCGCTCACCCATCGATCTGCAGTAACGCCGTGCCCCGCACCACAAGCCCTTACCGCGCTAAAACGTCAAATTAAAATGAAAAGCGTACATCCACTTAATAAGCTAATTAACTATTCTTCACCAAATTTTCTCAAACAATGTTGAGAATTGCGACTTTTTGCCATACAAACAAGACTTCCATTATATGTAATAGGACTTTTTATGAGGAAGGGTTCTATAAATGGTTTGATTCGGTCCATTTTCAATAGGGTTCATCTTTGGGCCAATACATGTCCTTGTAACAAATTTCAGCGAAATATATAAAAATATTAGGCCTAAAGCTTGCGCACAAATTTACCCGGACAGACAGACGGACATGGTTAAAAAAGCCATTTAGGAATTACAAGTATCCATAAACTTAATATACAGTTTGCTGTTGTGTCATTAAATGATAATTGGCAACTCTGTACGAGTATCAATCAGAGATATAATGTCTGGCAACGTGTGTAAATGTAAAGCGTGCTTGAGTCTTATAAATGAATCGTTCGTAGAAATAAGAAATATAAAAAAGGAGTTTAATTAAAATCTATACACAACAGTTTATTAGAAATAGAAATAAGAAATATAAAAAAGGAATTTAATTAAAATCTATACACAGCAGTTTGCCACAAGTGGTGCAGGATATAATTACTCATGCTATTAGAAGATTAAGATTCTGTATTTTATTATATTTTTTAGGGATTTAATTGAATTTACATTTCAAATTCTTATGAGCTACAAAAATTGTAATAAAATTGCACAAATATAGAATATGTTCAATGTATGCCACACACATGATGTATAACAATATACACTTTTTACACTTTGCGCGCCTCCTTCTTGGTAATATAAAGGTTGCACAAGAGTAATACACCCCCTTGTCATTATGATAGTGGATATAAAAATACAATATGTGTCAAATTTTACTTCAAAAATAAAGTTCTGTTCCATAAAAGGTTTTTTGGGTATTGTGAGGGTTTCTGTTATCTGAAGCCACCTATTTTTGGCAAACTAAAATAGTTTCGCTTAGGCCGAATGTCGAAGTAATTTAAAACAATGCTTATAAATTATGGTCGTAGTCTTAAAGCTTTTTTTTTTTGTGAAATTTCGAAAGGATTGTTTTTGTTAAATATATTCTAGTATTATATAAATATTTTTTATTAGTAAAATACTCCAAGGAATATGTTTCCCAATTTTCGGGGTGTTGAGTGAAACTCTAAAAAACTGACCCTTCTTTAGTTTTTGTTTAATAATGAGAGTGCCCTATTTTTATACCAACGTGCGTACAAGAACTATCAATTTCTTGTCAAGTTTGGACCCAATATCTCAATTTTTGCGATCGGGATTATTTTTACCACAGACTAGCATACACATTTATAATTAATTTATTGCTTTTATTAAACTAAATGTTTCACTTAAAAATTCCCTTAAAATTCCGCCGAAACTTATAAAAGTAACTTTCTCACTCGTTCTCTGTGGAATGCAATATGAACCCTTTAACAAACTGGTAACATTTGCGATGTGTAATATGTGAAAGAATTTCATCAATTTGTTAAATTAAGTTGAACTTTATATATATATATGTGTTTTTATATGAATAACTTGTGCTTGAAAAACTGTATATGTGTAAAACAAATAAACCCAACTAAACATTAATGAAAAAGTTTTGATCTTTTTTCCACATTATATGTGTGTGTTTGTATTTTTATACCCTACACAACAGAGAGGGACAAGGGCATATTGCAAAGCCATGTAACTCCAAAACGGCATATGCCACACCCACCATTAATTATACCGATCGGCTCACAATCAAAACCTGAATCGATTTAATCATGTCCGTCCATACATTTCTTCGCAATTGTTGAAAATTTTTAATGAAATTTGCCACAAAGTATTTTTTGGGCTAAGAAAGTTCACTTGGTCAGTATATTTTTGGGCATTCTACCCATATAACACCATACTTTATTCCACCCCTTTCCATATAACGCTTTTTCACGAAGTAACAAGGACTCGCCTTGACTTATACAACTGACTAATTAAATCATTCATTATGGAATTAAAAGGTGTAGGATGTTAAATTGTCGGGTAGAAATGGTTGCAGTATTATTACTTGTGTTTTGTATACATATTCATTAATTTAAAAGCTAAGTAAGTAGCCTCGAAAATTTGTGGTTATAAAAGAAAAATTAAAAGAAAAAAGTTTATTTATATAAAAGAAATATCTAAGGAGAGAGACTAAATAAAATTATAAGACTTAAGTACGATATGGAAGCGTAAAAATTAAATTTCACCAACTATGTCGCAATCTAACGATAGATCAAATAATACATACTGTGAAGACGAAACTGTTTGCTCACGACGAGTACAAGATAACTTCTGGTGAAATTCCTTTTAATTTTGTACAGTACTAAACCAGTGAAGTAATAGTTGATCAATGAGGTAACATTTAATTTTGTATAAAACAATCCAATATTGAATAAGCAAATAAAACGTTGAATAGTGAAATAAAGAAATCAAGCCATTTGAAAAGAAAAGAAAACAAATCTTTAGAATTCCGTATTATTTCTCAATAAGAGGACGAAAACACAAAGGCCTACCCCAGCTCAAGGTGAAATACGTCTTTTCAATACATGAACCTATGTATCAGTAAATGCGAATTTTTGTTATAAAAATCTGCTCCGATCTGCTTCAACTTTTGAACGCATGAATTTTAAATAAATTATTTAATAAATCAGTAATAATTATGTGCATAAGATGTACCATAAATGATTAATGATGTGAAGAAGATGGTATCGTAGGGAGGATAGGACAGCGGAGTGGGTTTTTTACGTTTACCCATAAAGGGTTTTTCCCCTCCATTACAAAAAAAAAACATTTAAATGGATTTAGAATCATTTGGTATATTACAAAATGAGTCTACTTTAATTCATTTTGGAGTTACAATTCAATGATTGCTCTGACAAAAGCATGAAGGGTCCCGTCTGCAACAGCTACTCTTCGTTACTATATATCTCTTCAAATATAGATCATAGAAGAATATTTTTGTAGCATTACTCCTGGAGTGCATTTTTACATCAAAAATAATATAAATCCGGTACGTATTATCTGAGATATTCAGCTTCGAAGTCGCTCAACAGGAAAAAGCGCTTTTTTTAATTTTCAAAACCATGTAGTTTGGTAAACAACATTTTAATTATTCTCACGAACACAAAAATATAATAAACATTTCAAACAAAAAATCGTTATATAATAAGGGCAATACCCTACGTTACTTAGTTTCACAATTAATACTATAATTAATGAAATTGTTTCAGTAAATATGAGCCATTGTGTCATATGAAAAGAGTTTTTAAAAATGGTCTGATCGGGTCATAATATATGTTGTTAATTATTAAGCCAATTAACTATTCTTCACCAAATGTTGCCGAAAAATATTAATAATATTGCGAATTCTTTTAAATTTAGCTTTGCATAGGAAGGAGTCCTAAAACTTAACCGATCAAGTGCATTTTCAATAACTCTTCCTTAGCCCATAATCCTTAATTAATAAATATCGAAAATAGCGACCTGTAGGTTGATTACAAGATATACATAAGCGGACTTGGTTAAATCGTTTTAGATTTTTTTCCGATGCGAGTGGGTATGGCACTTGCCACGTAGGAGTTGTAAACATCTGCACAAACACATTATACTCTGTGAGAAGGAAAAACTTTTTTTCCCATCACATATATTATTTTTTAACTTTGTACTTATAATAATTTAATAATTATTATTAATAGGAGTAGGCTATGAATTCTATAGTAATTTAGTTGTAGTTTTTCATATTTTTTTCTATATAAAGGAAGGAATGGTTATACAAGAAATTAGTTAGTCGAGTTGAGGCCAAGGAAAAAGACGAACAGGCCATAAAGATTTAAGTATAAATAAAAATAAAAATAAATATATGTGTAAATAATAAAAAAAATTAAGAGTACTGAAAGAAAGTTAATGTGGCGATACTCCGGAAACTGACTACTTTCACCCCTGCAACAGAAAACATCGTTACATTTGGCGCCCGAGCAGCGCGTAAACAACGACCCTGAGAGAAATTCAAAGAGTATGTTTTGGATATACAAAATAAAATACGTCATACCACTATGAGTGAAGGTGACAAATTGCGCTGCAATTATTCGAACGTATTACCGGACTATCTGTTATATATCAAGCGCACTGACTTTACAACTCTAATTCAGCTATTAGAGCTTGCTGACGAATTCGAGAGTATACCAAGTACATGTACCGCATTTACACGAGAAGCACATCGGCTAGTAAATCATGTGAGTAACCTTCGTATTATGTGCCGACGATGTGGAGAGGAAGGGCATTTTGCTCAACAATGTCGCAAATTGTCGATATTATTCTGTTGGGACTGTGGCCGTAAGAACAATTGAATGTTGCCGCCAACCACAGCCGGAAAACCACAATGGGGGCCGCGTTTAGCCTGGGATAACCAGGTCGCAACAGTACAATCCCACGAACACGATACTACACTAAATTGTGAAGGTGATAAATAGACCGCGACTCTGTGGATAGATGGTTACCTCACCACAGGTATAATTGACACCGGCTCAACTAGTTGTTTTGTAAGTCCATTGTTCGTCCAAACATTGGAGTTAATATAGCCCTTGCAGATGGAACTCAACGTCGCGTAACCAAAGCTATCCATTGTGATGTACAAATGGGAACCATCAAAGATAACTTAAAATTTCTGATAATGCCCGGTACACCTGAAGACGTTATATTAGGGTTAACATTTTTCAGAGCTTTTAATGCAATTATCAATTGCGCAGGGATTTCAATTACCTGTAACACAAAGAACTCATCACCAGCGCGCTATATGGTCATGTTTGAAACTACACCAAAGAAACAACGGCCACGTAGAAAAGCAGCACCGGCAGATGACAACCTTGATACTTCTCAACCAATGGGAACAGCACAACTTCAAACCAGTCAAATTAACACCAATAGCTTACTAAAGAATACACCAACTGTGACGCACAATCATACAATTTTACCAAAACCAACTGTAGATTATCGTCGTGAAGTTATCACACCCAACGCAGGCAGTCAAATAAACAAGATACACATGATAAAGCCATAACAATATCACCCGAAGGACCAGGAATAGTTTTACAAAAATTTCCTTCACATGAAAGCAATGAACTGAACGACGCCAATAATAATAAACCACAGCTATCTTCCGCATCAGCACTTACCCACAGTGACAACGTGCAAAGGATAGAAGCAACTACAGAGAACACCGAGGAAGAAAAGTACATTGCTGAATTTCTAGATTCAGAGTTATCCATGTTTCAAAGTGTTACCGGACGAACCCACCTAGGTGAACATCACAGTCATGTCCTAGACGAGCGACCTGTAAAAATTCGCTCCCAATCGAGAACCCAGCCATGCAAGAAATCATCAACTCGGAAATAGATAAACTGATAGAAAGGGGCTGTATTGAACCATCTCGAAGTCCTTATAGTTTTCCAATCACATTGGTTAAAAAGAAAAATGGTACCTGGCGATTGTGTATGGATTTCCGGCAATTAAACAAACGATCGGAACAAGACCCCTATCCGCTTCCGCGTATATCTTACATATTGGACCGACTCCGCGAAGCGAAATACATCAGCAGCTTAGACTTTGAGAGTAGTTACTGGCAAATACCCATGGCGGAAAATAGTAGAAGATATACCGCGTTCACCGTGCCGGGAAGAGGGCTATATCAATGGCGGGTGATGCCTTTTGGTCTTCATTCTGCCCCTGCCACCTTTCAACGCGTCTTGGACACCGTCATTGGGCCCGATTTGGATCCATACACATTCGCGTATCTCGACGACATAATCGTAATTGGTAAAACTTTACGACACCACATGGCCAATCTTAAGGTAGTTTTCCGTAGGCTACGGGAGGCCAACTTGAAAATAAACTCGGCTAAGTATGAATTCTTTCGTCAAGAGGTTCGATACCTAGGGCATATTGTACCAACTTCCGTGGTTTTCTTGTAAGATTTGTTGTCGCATATTACTTGGTACACAAAGCATCCAAGCAGCTTCGTAGAAGTCCGAAGCTCGTGAAGGAAGGTGGCGGTATAGCTGACCGTTCGCTCTAGTGTAGTCTGGAAATTTTTGTGGGTTCGATTCAATTTCGTGTAACTTATTTCTTAGCCATGAACATATTATATTTTTGTTTGCTGCATGCTCGGGTGTGATGGTGAGTGCTATGGTCAGTCGACACTCTTCGACTGGCTGTCGAGACAGCCATCGGCTACAACATTCTGGGTTCCGCGTCGGTACAAAATGTTAAAGTTGTATTGTTGCAATTCTAATCCCCATCTCGCGAAGCGACCTGATGGATTTTCAAGAGAGTTTAACCATTTTAGAGAGAGATGGTCCGTTAACACGGTGAACTTGTATCCCTCTAAGTAGGGTCTCATTTTTCGAACGGCCCACACTAAGGCTAGGCATTCCTTTTCAGTTGCACTGTAGTTTTTTTCGGTTGAGTTTAGATGCCTACTTGCGTACGCGATGACCCTTTCATGTCCATATAAATCTTGCGTTAGTACAGCGCCGAGACCGATATCACTTGAATCCGTTTGTAAAGTGAACGGCTTGGTAAAATCTGGACATGATAACACTGGAGCATTCGTGAGTTGAAGTTTGAGTTTATCAAAAACTTGCTCTTGGTCATTGGTCCACTACCGGTTTACCCTTTTTCAATAATGACGTTAGCGGTTGAGATATATCAGAAAAGTCTGCTACAAAGCGTCTATACCGGGATGTTGTTCCTAGAAAGCGACGTAGTACGCGAATATTTTTAGGTGGTTGCATCTGGGTTATGGCTCTAATTTTATCTGGATCGGTTTTGATCCCCTCGTTGGTTACAATATGCCCTAGGTATCGAACCTCTTGATGAAAGAATTCATACTTAGCCGAGTTTATTTTCAAGTTGGCCTCCCGTAGCCTACGGAAAACTACCTTAAGATTGGCCATGTGGTGTCGTAAAGTTTTACCAATTACGATTATGTCGTCGAGATACGCGAATGTGTATGGATCCAAATCGGGCCCAATAACGGTGTCCAAGACGCGTTGAAAGGTGGCAGGGGCAGAATGAAGACCAAAAGGCATCACCCGCCATTGATATAGCCCTCTTCCCGGCACGGTGAACGCGGTATATCTTCTGCTATTTTCCGCCATGGGTATTTGCCAGTAACTACTCTCAAAGTCTAAGCTGCTGATGTATTTCGCTTCGCGGAGTCGGTCCAATATGTAAGATATACGCGGAAGCGGATAGGGGTCTTGTTCCGATCGTTTGTTTAATTGCCGGAAATCCATACACAATCGCCAGGTACCATTTTTCTTTTTAACCAATGTGATTGGAAAACTATAAGGACTTCGAGATGGTTCAATACAGCCCTTTTCTATCAGTTTATCTATTTCCGAGTTGATGATTTCTTGCATGGCTGGGTTCTCGATTGGGAGCGAATTTTTACAGGTCGCTCGTCTAGGACATGACTGTGATGTTCACCTAGGTGGGTTCGTCCGGTAACACTTTGAAACATGGATAACTCTGAATCTAGAAATTCAGCAATGTACTTTTCTTCCTCGGTGTTCTCTGTAGTTGCTTCTATCCTTTGCACGTTGTCACTGTGGGTAAGTGCTGATGCGGAAGATAGCTGTGGTTTATTATTATTGGCGTCGTTCAGTTCATTGCTTTCATGTGAAGGAAATTTTTGTAAAACTATTCCTGGTCCTTCGGGTGATATTGTTATGGCTTTATCATGTGCATCTTGTTTATTTGACTGCCTGCGTTGGGTGTGATAACTTCACGACGATAATCTACAGTTGGTTTTGGTAAAATTGTATGATTGTGCGTCACAGTTGGTGTATTCTTTAGTAAGCTATTGGTGTTAATTTGACTGGTTTGAAGTTGTGCTGTTCCCATTGGTTGAGAAGTATCAAGGTTGTCATCTGCCGGTGCTGCTTTTCTACGTGGCCGCTGTTTCTTTGGTGTAGTTTCGAACATGACCATATAGCGCGCTGGTGATGAGTTCTTTGTGTTACAGGTAATTGAAATCCCTGCACAATTGATAATTGCATTAAAAGCTCTGAAAAATGTTAACCCTAATATAACGTCTTCAGGTGTACCGGGCATTGTCAGAAATTTTAAGTTATCCTTGATGGTTCCCATTTGTACATCACAATGGATAGCTTTGGTTACGCGACGTTGAGTTCCATCTGCAAGGGCTATATTAACTCCAATGTTTGGACGAACAATGGACTTACAAAACAACTAGTTGAGCCGGTGTCAATTATACCTGTGGTGAGGTAACCATCTATCCACAGAGTCGCGGTCTATTTATCACCTTCACAATTTAGTGTAGTATCGTGTTCGTGGGATTGTACTGTTGCGACCTGGTTATCCCAGGCTAAACGCGGCCCCCATTGTGGTTTTCCGGCTGTGGTTGGCGGCAACATTCAATTGTTCTTACGGCCACAGTCCCAACAGAATAATATCGACAATTTGCGACATTGTTGAGCAAAATGCCCTTCCTCTCCACATCGTCGGCACATAATACGAAGGTTACTCACATGATTTACTAGCCGATGTGCTTCTCGTGTAAATGCGGTACATGTACTTGGTATACTCTCGAATTCGTCAGCAAGCTCTAATAGCTGAATTAGAGTTGTAAAGTCAGTGCGCTTGATATATAACAGATAGTCCGGTAATACGTTCGAATAATTGCAGCGCAATTTGTCACCTTCACTCATAGTGGTATGACGTATTTTATTTTGTATATCCAAAACATACTCTTTGAATTTCTCTCGGGGTCGTTGTTTACGCGCTGCTCGGGCGCCAAATGTAACGATGTTTTCTGTTGCAGGGGTGAAAGTAGTCAGTTTCCGGAGTATCGCCACATTAACTTTCTTTCAGTACTCTTAATTTTTTTTATTATTTACACATATATTATTTTTATTTTTATTTATACTTAAATCTTTATGGCCTGTTCGTCTTTTTCCTTGGCCTCAACTCGACTAACTAATTTCTTGTATAACCATTCCTTCCTTTATATAGAAAAAAATATGAAAAACTACAACTAAATTACTACAGAATTCATAGCCTACTCCTATTAATAATAATTATTTTTTATAAGTACAAAGTTAAAAAATAATATATATGATGGGAAAAAGAGTATTTCCTCCTCACATTACCCTGCCTCTGACGGTTCTTTTTCGATATTGTAAACTAAGTCCCTTTGTAGAGGGTATATAAATCAATTAATATATTTAAATGTTTTTAAAAAAACAAAATTTTTATTTTTAGCGTTTTTATTTGTTTATATTAAAAAAATAACTAACTTAAAATTATGTACCTTTTTTTTACCTAACTTATTTGATATTTTTCCTAGACGAAATATGATGCCTGAAACTTTTTGTCGATAGCGCAACTTGTCACCATGAAAGCGGACATACATAATCCTCTTTCCACATATAGTTAACTTACATAGTATTAACTTATATATATTGTAATTGATCGTTGGGCATTGAAGGCAAATATCAACTGCATATTGCCATGACATACACCTCCACTCTCTCCTCGGAATATCTACAATATATATATAAATACACCCATCCCACGTTTTACACGCGAGATATGTTCCTGACAAAACCGTGTATTTTGAAAAAATAATTTTTATATGGAAAAACCGTGTAAAACGAAAACGACTTTAAAAAAGTTTTTTTAGACATTTATGGAACACAAAATATGACTAATGCAATTAATAAAATATAAAAATATCATTTAAATCATAGAAAACATAAAAATAGTCAAATTTATTTGTAAAATGAAAAAAAAAACATAGAAAAGAAAAAAATATTGTACTTCATTTAAATAAAAAATATTTAGGGACCCTCTGCATATAAAGTTGCAAAAAAGAGTAAAAAGACTTGATCATCTTAGTACTAGACAAAAGAGAACGGAGGAGGAGATAATAAAGTATAAAGAACGCAAAAAGAGAAGAATAAAAGCGTAGAAGAATTTTATTATAAAAATGAATTATATGTGTTCAAATATTAAATTAAATTAAATAAAAGAAAATCAAAAACAAACGAAAACGATCCTCCAACTATAAATAAGACTTATCTTCCTAATTTTAATCAAACTTTATTGCTATCACTTTCAACGATGAGTCCTTTTTTACGAAATTGTATAATATCAGATTCATCACTGGATAACATAATCTCATTAGATTCTGCTTCTACAGTTGCTGTATTGATTATAGTTGTAGTTTGCTGAGACTTTTTAGAAAAAAGTCTGAAATAAAGTATGTATACGTCTGAAGTGTTACCAGGTTTATAATTAAATAGAAATGAATTCGTGTGCAGTCAAAATTAGTTATTTTCTACATAATTTTTTTTAATCTTAATTTTAAAAACCGTGTAAGATCGAAAACGTGCAAAACAAGTACCGTGTAAAACGAGGGATGGGATATACTCGTATATACGAGTATTATTAATTAGCAATAAAATCTAAGCATATCCGTCCGTTGTTGAAACACTTAAGGATGTAAATTTTGAGATATTTAGCTGGAATTTTGAAACAGAAATGCTAACTGTATGAGATCACTATTTAAGTTTAGCAAAATTTCTTGGGAGCCACTCCTGCTATCGATACACATCTCCCACTGCAACAAAAATTTACATAAAAAGTTGAAGTTTAGTATATATATACTAAATTCAAATATGCATAAAAATAAATTCAGCAAAAACCTTATTTAGCGAAGAATTCAACTTGTTAGTTGATACAAAATAAAAAAAAACTATAGAAGACGTTAGAGTTATATTATAATATATATATATGTTTTTTTTCAGATTTTGTTCAGCACTAAAGTGTGTTACAAATTGGTAAATTTACATCAATTATCTTAAACACACCATCATAATATATGTATATATGTACATATCACTTTGTCAGAACCTTTGCAAACCCCAAAAAAGAGCATCATAGAAATGTCAGAAGACAGCGTTAAAAAAAATTTATTTTTTTTAAATAACGATTCTTTTATTTTATTTTCATTTTTAATAAAATCTTACAAGACTGAAGACTGGAGACTAACTTACTAACTACATAATTGCTAAAATTAATTATTATTTATAACTTATCTATATGTTCTTGAAATACATATGTTTGTGTGTGTTTATGTAAACGCATTTCCCACGGAGTAAGCATTTTGTATTCATATATGTGTTTGTGTGTATTTTGTGTGCTTTGTAAGGATACAAGTGAAGTGTATATTCATATACAGGAATATATGCATATCAAGGCCATGGGAGCATTGCTATTGGTTATGTACATATGTAAGTATCAATGATCGTCTAGTAAATTTGACTTACACATTAAAAATATAAAATAACGATCATTTGGCCTTGTCGACTGGACACTAAAAACATGTTATATTATACGTGGGTCTCTAGAAATAATCGATCTAGCCATGTCCGCGTATGTAATTTAATTCTATCTGTATACACTGCCACATAAGTTACTTCGTAATGCGTGGTGCGGTGTGGTGCCCTATGCTCCGATCCGGTGGGAATGCCTCCTGTTTACTAAGATAGCATAACTTGTGTAACTTGTAAATGGTGTAGGGTATTAAATGGTCGGGCTTGATCGACTATAACATTTTCACTTGTTTTTACTTAATTATAATTGTACATATAAGGTATATATATAAAGTATTTACTAATAGGTGAATACTTTTAATTCTCATAAAATATTCTGTTAATTTTAATTGCCTTTTGACATTAAATGTTAATTTGCGTGAACCCTATTTCAACGTAACGGTATGTTTGGATTAACTGCACAAATTTCACATAAGTATATATATATAAATGTCCATAACATTTGGTCAGTGTAAACATTTCACAGACCTTTATATTATATATGTAAAGCCGTAAAAAAATTATATTTGGTTTAGACAAAATCTTAAATTTCTCACCGTCTATGTACAAACCTGATTACGCCCTAAAACAGTGTTTGCATCATGTGCCCATTCACAAATAGAATTCTACGCCAAATAAGGTTTTTATATAAACAGACACACCCGTTAAGAGAACGCAATTTCAATTATTATGACTTTTAGAGAGTTTTTAGTCGATTGATTGCGTGGCACTTAAAGTGATTTTATCCAATTCAAATAGCAATCTGCGTACAGACACTTACAATGTTGGTACAAAATTTCGTAAGGTTAGGTTAGGTTCAATATATGCGGATGCTCAGTACGGTGTATGAGGCCTCCTTCAGGGTGCGCGAACGAAACAACAACCTTTTGTGGAGGGTAAAAAAAATAAGCAAGTATATAAGTAAGTTACTAAGTATTCGTTTTAATCTTTGTTTTAAACATTTTATTAAGGGTTCGTGTTTTAGTGTTGAACAATTTAAGCCATTAATATTTTATTACATCATAATTATTCAATAAAATCTAAAAGGTTGAACACTTGACATGCACAATTGTTGACCTGGGTATGTACATATATATGTATCCTGCGATTTACTTATTATAACACATTAACACTCGACTGTCATTCTTTTAATAGAAAGGAAAAACAGACTTACTGTTAAGCACTGTAAACATGCAAGCGTCATAGTGAATTCATAATAGTGACTTTACACTTTAGTTTTATTTGGACAGGAACAGTAAGAGATAGTAAAATTAATTAATTTTGATAATATTGAAGGCAAATCATTTAATTTAGTTATTCATCTGTAATATAGTTGAGTTTGCAGTTTGATTAAAAATCAATTTAATTTTATAAATCATTTTAGACTGATATCCTTTAAATTACACTAGTTTAATTCGTAATTCCTTATCCATGTGTATGTAGTAAACCGATTTACTGATTTTCCCAGAACTGTTTGAAAAATCAACGAATTCTAAATGTGTCGTATGTAAAATCCGCCTTTTGATTAAAGGTTACCTAAAATCTATATCAGATATAAGAATGTCGCCAGAGCAAAAACAATTTACTTATAATCAAGCAAAATTGAGTGAAAGGACAAAAATGTTTGTAGCTTTTATAACCGGCTATTTAACAGAATGCAACATACACGGGCTACAGTATGTGGTAAAAAGAGATATCACAACAATAGAAAAGTAAGTAGAACGTCTATTGCGGTACAATGAATCCAATGAGCCATATTTGCGATATCATAACTTCATTATACAAGAATTAAGTGAAACAAACAAAAAAGTGTGCTACTTTTCTTATCCTGACATGAAAAATACACTCTGCCCTCGTTCCAGGAAAGCAGTGGATCCTCATCATCATATCATGTCATATTATCGAAATGATTTTTTTATTACTGCGCTCGAAAAGTCGAAAAAATTCATATTACAATCAGTTCCATCAGGCACTACTGTCCCTTTTTTGTTAATAACTATATTTGCGAGATCAACATTATTATAAACTTATTATATCCTGCACTACTTTTGGCAAAGGATATACAATATTAAGTTTGTGCGGATGTTTGTAACTCCTAAACGCAAATATCACCTGCACTTATACCGATCAATTCGAAATCTGAATCGATTTAACTATGTCCGTCTGTTTGCCCATGTAAATTTGTGTGTAAGCTACAGGTCGCATTTTTTGAGATACTTCGATAAAATTTGTTACAAGGACATGTATTAGCCTAAAGAGAAACCCTATTGATCGTATCGGAACATTTTTAGAACCCCTCTTGGACAAAATTTAGTGGAGAATAGTTGATTAACTGTATATTTGGCTGTGCTAAATTTGGACCCGTTCTATCATTTTTAGAACCCCTTACCTTATTATTATATTTCAGGAAGTAAGTTACATACAGACACAAAATTTTATTCAATTATCTGAAGCATTATTCTATACATATATTACCAAATATATAAAAATCAATAATAAAATGTTCGATTATTATATTAAAACTCTTGAAAATAATTCAGAAGCCTTTACTTTGTAATGCAAACAAAAGTGTGCTTTCGAATTTTGGGATGAAGGGACATATTGCAGAACTCCGCATACTGGCTTAGATTAAGTTAACGGAACTAAATGTAAAAATTAATCGCTCTCTTAAAAACACAAGTCGTGAAATTTTAATCGTAAAGCATCCATATATGTAATATGTTAAAATGTGCGAAATAAAAAACACAAAAGTAAAATTATCGATATTGTAATCGTAATCGTTTTTATACCACAACAATGTACTTGTGGAATCTTTCTCTTTTCTTTTCTACGCTACAAAATGTCTATACCTACTTTAACATATTAAAAATATATTGATATAAAAAAGAGCATTAGTTTTTATTACTAAAACTGAAATCGGGTATAGTACAAACCACAACATAATGGATAAATAATCATATTTCGCATAGCATAAGACTGCCACAATTAAAAACAATATTTTTTAAGGATTGTAGACGCCTTTTTTAGGAATCGTCGTAGCAAAATGCTTAGTCTAAGCTTTATCACCAGCCTGAATAGATGAGCCGAATTCTAGGTACAAGAAAATTTTAACCACCCATAAAAAATGGTGCTTCAAAGAGTGTATGTGTTCATGAGTGACCTTCACTAAGCATAATACATTTTTTTTATTGGTTACTAGGAATGGTTGCCTGAGTCTAGTTTCACCTTTAAGCATATTCAATTGAAATTTTGTGAACACAGCATGCAAATATTTGTACTATGTTACACTTTTTATGCATTTTGTTTGTTGTAGTTTTATTTATTGTTCTGCTTCATTAATTTTCAATATTGTCGTTTCTTTTTCATATCTGCAAAATGCTAAATGTCAGATGCTTGTGGTCGATTCTCTTAATTATATCATTGTATTTTTGCGTGCAACTTGGCTTGGAATCTGTTGATCGCTATTATACGAAAAGCACCGTAGTGGGCCTAGAACGTGATTATTACTATTGGAACACAACAATGCCCAGTGTAACTATATGTCCCTTGGCTCGTTTAGATAGACAACTATTTAATGAATATAAGCGGTAAGTGAAGTGTGTCGTAGTTATTTTAAACACAATATCTATAAATGTCACCGGTGTGCGGTGTACGGTATACAATGGGAATATTATAGAGGCTGGCTGACCCCTTTTGCAATCACCGCAAATTGAATGTTTGATTAAAAATGTTTGGTTTCTGGTTTTGAAAGCGGCTTTTAAATATCTACGCACATAATTATATATAGAAAATGTAGACAGATACTCATGTATTTATATAAATGTGTATAATAGGTTCTTATCAAACATGTTAATGGAGGAAATTATAGATTCAATAAATCTACAGCACACAAATAATGAAATGGAACAAAATACGATTCAATATATTTTAGGATGACTCCATTACTTAGATTATGTTTGTCATTCAGTATCAGCACATAAATCAATCTATTATATACGCATTTTTTAACCATTTATAGAAAATATATTTCTGTCGGAATAAATGACTGAAGTGATAGTTGATAGTTGAATTAGAGGTGTGAAATGAAAAGGCCTCTGTTAAGCGCAGAGGTTCGAAATCGCTCTAAGTTCAAGTCCTGCCAACTACAGAATACAAATTTTTCACATATCTAATTCAATTATCACTTTAGCCGTTTAGTCCGCCAGAAATTAATTTTCTATAAATCGATTTAATCATGTATATTTGTGTCTGTAAGTTGTCCGTCCTCCCCTTCATTGACAAGCAACATGTTCCATAAAAGAAACAGTACGCATACTGTTTAAATGATCCATAATAAATCCTTGATCGGTATTGCATCCCAATATGGTACGTCAATGAAAAGGTAATTTAATGAGGTTTTTAAAACTGTAAGAAGAAAAAGGATAATGGTTTCTTTTTGCAACTCTGGAAAAGGAGACAAAATATATCGTTTTGCTTAAAATTTACACCACTACTAATTCCAAATATTTGATTGATGAATTCGGGCGTAAATTTTTAAGTTATTTGTTTTAAAAGTTTTTTACAATAATATTTTATACAGTTATTTATGTGTATATGCGGATACGAGTATTACGTACATACATTTATAAATTTATGATCATTTTAGGCAAAAAAATCTAAATGGTTCCCAAGCTGAAATTCTCTTTGAATTTTTAGAGGCCTTAGCTAATACTACCTATAGCAATGTCCGAAATATACCCATTAATAATGAAATTGACATAATGCTGGATAAGTTGGATGTAAAACCTTTAAATTATATGGATTTGATTTATAATTTAACCGAGGATAAAACTTTAAAATATTTTAAAGACATTGATAATCCTTTGGATAAAATTCGAGCCATATCGGGTGATTTTATTATTGCTACTAGACAAATTTTAACGGAATATGGTTTATGTTATATGACCAATTCAATGTTAGATAATAAATACAGCGCCAGTTATATGATTAAAGGAAATCTTATTCCGATGGATATAGACAAATCTCCGTTTTATATTAAGGTTAAGAAATGCAGTTATTTCGAAGATGATGTCAATTATAATGTTTTGGGATTTGATGTCTCACCGATAAATGTGAGTTTTTGTGTTTTAACGATAATGATAGAAAAGTTTTTAACGATTTTTCCGTGATTTTATTAAAGGTATTCCTGCACAGTCCGTTTGACGTTATGAAAGTGGATCAGAATTTAGGTTTTACACCTGAATCATTGCAACTGAAAGTGGAAAGCATGGAAACTGTTACTGAGGAGAACTTCAAAAATGGTGCTTCGGTGGATCGTCGCAAATGTCGTTTTCAACATGAGAATAATTTGACCTATTTTCCGATTTTTACCAGTAACTTGTGCTATCAAGAGTGTCGTTTGAATTTGGTGTATAGAACTTGTAATTGTGTACCACACTTTTACGCTAGAACTTGTAAGTATGCCTTACAAATCAGTAATTATAAACTTTTTCTAATACCACATACCCATGATGGCGAACCTGTGATCCGCGGGTCAGACATTGACCCACGAAGGCTCTTTAAATGACCCACGCGTTCCCTTTTATAAAATTAATTTTTATACTACCATATCATATACATATATCATAAAAGTAGGAACAAGGAATCCAAATAATTAAAAAAGTAAAAATATTATAGTCGGTTGTACTCGACAATTTACCACCACTTACGACTCCTTAGTTGCACAATTTATGCTATAATTAAATAAGCTGTATAAGTAAGCGCGTCTTATAAAATAAATACTTGATCGGGATCGTCTTATAAAAGACGCGCTTACTTATACATAAAAAAGCGTTATATATATATATAGAAAGGATTTTTGCATATTCCGATCGGGTGCGCATTAATTTAACTATTATTTACCAAATTTCAGTCAAGTAAAAATGTTACAGTCGGTCGGGCCCGACCATATAATACTCCACACCACGTCGCTTCTTGAATTATGCTACAAATAGTAATATAATTAAAAGGGAAGGGTTTCTAAAAATTATTCGATCCGATCCATTTTCAATAGCGCCGATATATGTCCATGTACCAAACTTCATCGAATTATCTCAAAAAATGCGACCTATAGCTTGCGTACAAAAGACGTGAACAGAAAAACGAACAGATGGACACGGTTATATTGAGATTTTGATTTCACTTTTGAATCGATCGATATAACTGAAGGTGGGTGTGGCATTTGCCGTTTATGAGTTACAAACATCCGCACAAACTCAACATTGTATATCCTTTGCCACAAGTGGTGCAAGGTACAATTATGAAGTTTTACAAAATTTTGTCATATGAAGACTCATATTAAACGATAACGTTATATGGGGCTCGTTCTTGGCCCAAAGGATATCTCTGCGCCAAATTTCATAAATGAATATCAAAATGTGCAACTTGTCAGTTGCCGCACTTTAAATTGATTCAAATTTTGATTCTGATCCAATCGATATAATTACACCTGAGTGACATAGGTGTAAGATATAAACAAGTAAGAAAACTAAATTTGGCTTAGCATAAATCTTAAATACGCTCCACCTCCACAATGATGGTCGTGGCAAATATATTTATATATTTTGCGCCCTTTAATAGCGTACGCATTACGTATCAGCAAGCAAATCTACTTTTACGTTGAATATGGTTTATTATAAATTGTGGGCGTGTCCGTTTCCGACCATGCTCATTTTTTGTACAAAATTTCAGCTCAATATCTCAAAATTTACGCCCGTGAGAATGACAAAAACAGAAGACACACGGACAAACATGTCTAAATCGACTCAGTTTATGACGCTGATCAAGAATATATATACTTTGTAGGGTCTCTGACGCCTCCTTCTGGGGGTTGCAAACGGAAGAACAAACTTAGTATACCCTCATCACTGAGGTGGAGGGTATAAAAATAAAGTATATAGATGTAGATGTAATGTCAAATATATAATAAAAAATTTCAAGTGGACATTGGCTAGCTGATTTTCTAACGTACCACTGCACCTGCGTCTGACCTACATGTCGCGTTTCATGATGCGCATACATGGTATCACCAGGATGGCATTCGATATCGAGCAATTCATATCGAATTTTCGATTTCTGAGATTCGTTAACGTATAAATTTTATTCGATAACGTATGTGAAATTTTAATTTTTCACTCGAAAGCGCAAAAGCTCGTAAAATTAAAAAAAATATATATTTTATTTTACTTGAAAAAAGAAAAAAATATACAAAAAAATTAATAAAATGTAAGTTTGAGTAAATATATAATATTACAGTTATTAAAATATACATAATATTTTGGGTTGTATTTTTAGTACTTTTTCAGAGTTATATTGAAATTTAAGGTCGTTAACTACGTGGTTATCTCTTAACCACTTTAATTAGATTGTTAAATTTTATATGGGTAACCATCCAAAAATCAATGTGGTTAAGGAGATAACGCTCTAAATCGCAGTAACCTCGTCAGTGTAAGTCATTATTTAATAAAGTTAATAGGGAACAAAAGGATGCCATGGCCATGTACATGAGAGACCATCAGGATTTGGCTAAAAATTTAATTTCAAATTGTGTCCAAGGTAAGATTAGAGCCAATAAGCTCTGGCAGGACCTTTCGGATAAATTAAACTCTTTGGGTTCGCCAATTAAAGATGCAAATGTTATTTATCAAATTATTACCATTTTTTAGGAGTTTGCAGATCAAAAGTATTCTGCCAACAGGAAGCTCTGCTTCAATCAAAATTGAAAACAAAAAAACCCAGTGAAGGTTCATACGTAGAGATGTCGTTAAGTATAGCTGAAGAACATGTTGTGGAGGCTGCCGGATTAGAGGCCTCCGTTTCTGGCTTAACAGGCAAAACTTTTGGCGCTGTAATGGAAGAGGAATATGACGCGCTTTCAAGATCTTCGCATTTGTCTCACAAAAGCGACAGTGTAAGCGTGAGTCCAATGAGGCAGGAAGAGAAAGCAACGTGTTCATTAAAGAGAACAACTGCCAAAGTACCGCCACCAATGAACACTGTAGAGATGGCAAATCTACAAAAAATACAAGTAACTCAAGAGGGGATTTTGGCAGCTTTGCAAGGCATCTTCAAAATGAAAGAAAGGTGTTTGGCAATGAAGGAAGCCAAATTTAAAGTAGATATGGAGATAAAAAATATTGAACTAGAATTAAGAAGAATTAGATTTATTAAATAAAAAATAATAACCGTTACATAGTTTACAAACTTTGTTTAATTTTATTTCTAATGTTTTCAGCAACTCTAGTTAAATGGGCATTAGCACTATCAATATATATATATTTCTATCTTCACTAGCATATTGCAGAGTGTTACTTAGATTTGGAACTTTGAATAAAATACAAATATTGTGCAATGCAGAACAGACGTTCACAAATGACGTTCAGATTTTCAACAGTGTATAATAACTACGTTTATCATTCATTAAAATTTTCCATCTTGGTTTTAAAATGTCATTTCTCTGATTGATTTTTTGGTCTTGGTGGAAATCTTTGTCGTCAGAAATAAACCACAACATGTTGGGAATGTCAGGGTGCTTAAGCTTGTTTCAAAGACGTTTTCCTCGAAAAAAAATTTTTCTATTCCCGAGGTTATCGTGGTTAACTCGACGGATTAGGCTCTCAGAGACGTTGAGGTCCCTTGCAATGGTCTCCATGTACTTTAAAGGGGATTCGTCAACGATCTGTTGCACTTATTAGACAAATTCGGTATTTCTAGTAAAGTCCAAACGTTCCTCGTGTTTTTTGCGTTTTGCAACAGTTTCTACATCGCCAGCTGATGCTTCCAATTTACAATGAATTTTGTGTACCAATGATTAGGCGTAATTGAGAAAATTGGAGATTTCTAAATCGGTATATTTCACGTATGTAGCAACGATAACTGCCTGTCTCTTCATTTCTTACTTTATTTATAATCCTCCATTGATGATCTGACAAGAAAAAAACAAACAAAATTGGTCTCCAGAAATTACATTTACATATATGAGTATCCCCAACTACCGTACGCACTGTAGTGTATATCCTTGTCAACATCAAAAACTGAGTCGATCTAGGCATGTATGTCATGTGTCCATGCGCCTATTGGCATTTTCACGGTCGTAAATTTTAAGCTGAAATTTTTTACAGACATTTTTACTTTCTGAACGCAGATCACTATTTAAGATTGGCAAAAATTGTAAAAAACCACGCCTGCAAATCAGAAATATTTTTATCTGGAACTAAAATTGAGCTATGAATTTGAACTTTTGTAGACATATTTATAATTTACCCCTACATGGATGTGCCACGTTTATGTGTGGACATGGTCTCGACTTTCAATCTGATACGTAGTACATACACTATTAGAGGACCCTTCGCACTACTTTTATATGTATACATATGAAGAATGTTTAAGATTTCAAATTTATTTTTATTTCAACACTTCTCTTTGTTTTTTGTTTTCTTAAAAATAGCTCCAAACCCTAAACCAGTTTGTAATTATCGTGTTCTGAAAGAATGTTTGAGTGAAAATGAAGGTAACAAGGATTAAGTATTATCCAACGCATATTTCCAACAACTAGTTATTGTAATTTTATAGAACTTTTCACCAAGTTATATCAAGTGGATCAAGATGGTAATAAGATTTTAGTGAACTGCTATTGTTTGCAGAACTGCGAAGATTCTTTGGTTAATATACGTACAAAATTCGTAAATGACGTTCGATTTATTGTACTCAATATTATTATTTATATTGTATAATAATTTTCAGACGATGGCCAATACGAATGCTTTAGTTGGCGGAAATAGTTTACTGTTCGATATGGTGAATCTACCTAAGCAGCGGTTAAAGCGGCAAGTTATATTTTCCGTTTGGGATTTATTGGGTAAATCCCTTAACAGCAAATGAAACTGTGGAACACTTTGAACTAATTTGAATGTATTTTCCCTTTGTTAGTTTGCTTGGGTAGTACAGCCGGTTTATTTTTAGGTTTCAGTGTTTTAAGTTTGGTTGAAATAATGTATTATTTTACCTTAAAAATTCTATGCGAATTACTTAAAACTTATCAGCCGAAATAGTTATCCAATAAAATTGTCAAACGTATATTTTATTGGTAAGTCTATAACGTTTCTCGCAATAACCGACATGATTCACAGATGCTTCACAGTTTTATATAATTATTTTTATTTGTAATAATTCTATATATTATTAACATCTATCCAACTCTGAAGTGATTGATAATTTTCGATGTATGGTCGTCATCGCTGTGGCGTTTAATTTCAAATCGATAGGAACAATGAATGTTTCGGTGTTGCGTAATAGCGAAGGTGCGACGAAACGCACAGTAAGACTGAATATATTTTACGATCATAAAAACCCCTCAACATTTACACTATACGGATAGAGAAATAATAAATAATGCCTTTATATATATATATATATCTTTTTAATAAATCTTAAATTTTTTTTATTATTATTTTTTATTCCCTTAAAGTATTTAGCTAGCAATATTTGCATCATATTTTTTTTTTGTGAACGTTATTTTTCAAAAAATTTTCATTTTGCGGTTATATTTATTTATTTTTGTTTGTTTGTTTGCTTTTTATAAATGCGTTTATTTTTTGCAAAGCAAAGACTTTTGCATCATGTTTCTAGTTTTGTTAAAGTATAAAAAGGCTTTTTTGTGTAATTAAACGTACTGAATGAAAAATAAACAAACAATTACAATAATAATAATAATAATGACATGCATTCGCACTACTAGGTAATACATTTTTTATTTATTTAATAATAATTATATATCTTCAAATATATGTATTGAATTGTGTATATTAATTAAAATATGTGTACATAGTTATTGTTTGTTTTGCTGCGTTTTTTTTTTTTTAATATATCCTGCCCCACTTACGACAAAGGGTGTATCAAGTTTGTGGAGGTGTTTATAACAACTAACAGCAAATAACACACCCAACCTGTTATTTGAGATATTTTGATCAAATTTAGTGCAAGGATATGTTTGGCCTAAAGGGAAACCTTATTGTACGAATCAAACCATTTTTAGAGGCTCTCCCCATATAAGGTCCTTTGATAAAGGAAGTCTTTATATGGCGAAAATTCGTTTTCATTAACATTTTTTATCAAAATTTTATTTAATAATAGTTAATTGGGTTAATAATTGACTGTGCGACTGGACAATTTTTAGAACCAGTTCCTATCTTAACAACATTTCACGAAATGACTTATATGACGATACCTCTGCTGTTACAACTAAACTAATTATAGCATAATTTGTGGGACTAAGTGGTGGGCGGTACTAAATAGTCGGATATAACCGACAATAACATGTTCCCTTGTTTTTATAGGATTAGTTTTCATTGAAAATTTTGCACTTCATTTGCGTTGATTATTTCGTAATCTTTACTGCCATCCGATTCAGACTCTGACGGAGAGTTCGTGCTAAAAGAAAAGTAAAAATGAAAACAAAAAGAAAAAGATACATTAACGAGAAATTATGTACATATTTGTAGGCAAAAATTATTTTAAAAGATGTTAAAACTAATGTTGGAATAAATACCACGAGATGTGTACTGCTTATATGATATACAATAATATAAAATTAATCATTTACCTTCTTAAGCATAATGAAATGGCGGGCCCTACAAAATTACAAAACTTTGTTTTTTTTTTTTCAAACTATTCGAAATCGCTGACACTTGTACACCATCCTACTTGCTACTGCTAAGCTGAAATTTTCCATTAACGCAATTTAGCATATCCAACGCAAATCTGTCTGCCTATCAAGGTATATTAGCGTTCACCCATTTTCAATATTTCTATTGCCCTTCATGAAATTGCATTATATCGCCCTATTTACGAGTACCTACTATTATCTACTAGCTTGCTTATTTTTTGATGTTTGTGACACTGAAGGCATGTCGTTTGACCGGTTCTGCCTAATTGCTAATAATGGTAACTAGCATACAGCAACCACCAACATTTGTGCCAAATTTGGCAATCATATCTTAATTTTTGCGAGCAAGAGTATAATTTCCACGCAGACGGTTAGACACATACGGCTGGATTGACTCATCATCCGCGATTTAATAAAAGTTAAATCATTCTTTGTCCATTTAAGAGTTACAAAAGTCCGCACAAGATTAAAAAGATTAATTTTCTTACCATAACCGGTGTTGGGTACTAAATAGACTCTGCCATATTGTGTTGTGTTGGATTAAGAACAAGACATAGAGTCTAATGTGAATGCCGTTGACCAACCTATTATATTTTTATTTTTATTTTTTTATTTAAAAGCCAATCATTTGTTTTACAACAGGAAAGTTTTATTAACTTTTTTTATTTTTTATTATTAAATGGTGTATTTGTGGTAAGTATATGTATATACATGCATTGTAACTAAAAGTAAAAAATATAATAAGCTAAAGTAAAAATAAATAAAAATCACCATAATTGTTAAATATTTTACTAACAAAGTGAGCAATAAATGGGAAATATATGAGATTGAAATTCTTAGAGTTTAAAGCGCACGCGCGCGCGCGAGATAGAGGGAGAGAACGAGAATGGGCCGGAAAGAGGGGTGGAGAGGAAAAGTAACAATACAACTGGTGGGGCAATAAGAGAATAGAGAAGCTCACCATTTTGTATCAGAATCATTGTTAGCTTCAGCAGCGCTGCTGGTGCCACTATGAGAATCCTCCTCAGCTTCTGGTTTATGCTGTGAATTGGTCACCGAACGTAAACGCAATTCGATATCAGCATCATGTTCTTTAATTTCCTCAATCTTTTCCGGTTGTAACGTATCCTGACCAGCCTCCTCTACATCTTCTACATCGCTATCCTTGTCCTTCTTTTTCGATTTTTTCGATTTCTTTTGAGATACTGTCGGTTCTTCAACAAAACTTTTCTAATAGAATAAAGATATCAAAATAAATCTGTTGTTAAAAAATCGAGAAGGCCTACCTCATACAAGGGCCAAAAAGAGGCAAAGAAGCCCACATCCTCGGTTAAATTGGGAAATATCCAGAAATGCAAGGAACCACTGGAACATATCCATACTATGGAAAATATTATTAAACGCAACACTGTTAAAGCCAAAATGAAAACTAAGAAACCAGCCGCCGCCATCGATAAATAATAGACACCATTACGCATCATGGGTGGCCACAGAGGGAACAAACATAATCCGATAGCCCCCAGTAACAATATAAAACCATATATCCAATAATAAACCGGTATAGGATCATATATCCACACATAAGCCTCTGAACCATCGACAAACAATTGATCGGGATGCATATCCAAACGTATTTTACGTTTGCGCTTCTCCTTCTTTGCATTATACGATGACTTACCGCTCGCGTCGTCTGTACCACCACCACCATTATTAGGACATGCTTCAGCTTCATGCTCAGTATCTTTCTTCTCTTCTTTAAATTTTTTCGATTCATCTTTCTTGTCGGATTTTTCTTTTTTCGAAGCGCCACGTATATCCTCAATACTTATGGGTACTTTTTTGGCGCGATGGAAAAATTTATGCACCAACATATTATCCAAAAATTCCACCACTTCTTCACGATTGGTAAAGTAGCGCACATCATCACCTTGGGCGAATTTAGATTTTAGTAACGCATCAATAGCTTTGCTTGATGTGAAATATTCAACATTGTGATTAAGAAATTTCGTCTTTTTAGTTTTCACATGCTTTTTCATCCATTGAGCGACATTGATTTCCTCTTTAGAAGGTTTTTCCACCTCCTGTTCGCCCGGACCTTGATATTCCTGTAATAACAAATCATTCAATACAAGCACTTTCAATTAATTTAGGTTTTTCCAAAATGTAAAAGTAAGACCAGAGTGTCTAAAACAACTACTGCAGCCACAACCACATCTCTATCCCAAACACAAGCTGCCTAAATGCATATTTATACAACAGAAAATTTTACAAAGCGACACGTATTTCACAAGTAAAGACGTAAGTGGGTAAAATGTCGTATAATTAAATAAACACCAATAACACAAAAACACAATTCTAACCGGTTCATCCTGAGGCACCACATTATAACCATCTTCAGTTAATATATTAGGATCAGAAGACATGTTCTCCTGTTCTTAATTGTTTTTGAACAATTTCGGCCACTTTCCACTTTTATACAACTTTTATAAAATCAATCAAATTCCAAAACACTTGTTGTAATGTGAGAGAAACTGTTTACAGTTAGTAAAAAGAATCACTGAATCATAACGATTTGTAAAAATTAGAAAAAACCTCCCCAGAAATAATATTAAACCACCAATAATAACAGTGAATCGTAGAGAAAGTGAGAGAGAGAAAACAGAGATCTTAGAATTTATAAATAGGAAAGCTACATTTCGCTTGGGTCAAATCTTGAATAACCTCCACCTTTACACCATTTTAACCCCTAACCACTAATTTATGACCAAGTGAGGTTATACGTGAATAGGATAATTATAAATGCACATACCAAATAATCACTTTACGTGTGTGGGGGTAGCAAATGGAATGGTGAACTTAACATACCAGCATATTATTTGGAGCGTATAGAAACCTCACTTTCTCTTTAGGTTACTAAAGTAGAAGCACAAATTTTTCGTTAAAAAACCAAATAGAGTAAAAGTAACTTTTATACCCTATGAAACGTGTGGTAGCTCCTAAACAACTGAAAAGAGACACTCCTTTTGCTATACCGATTTCTTCAACATCATTTTCCAAGACTCAGACATATAGTGAGTATTATATCGTGCATGGCTGCACTGTAATGTAAACTGAGACCTCATTATATATGTATGCACAGTGTGTGACAACACAATGCTTGAATGCATTACTCCAGAGATACAACTCTAGTTTTTACATTTAACATCGTTTAATGTTACTGCAGTAATGGAATGGAAGATTCCGCTTTACATACGTATTTGGTAAACCAGTATATGTAGTTTTCCAGAAAAGTAATGTAAGTTATACTGAGAGAACAGAAAAATAAATGAAATTTCTTAAACTTTTGCCACGACCACATATTTATTATACGTATGGTTATTCATACATTATATGTAATGATTATGCATAACATGGTGTGATAACCTGTTTTTAATGACGTGGTCAATATTAAAACACAACATTAACTACATGAAACTAAAGAAAAAATTCTTAGTTATTATACCCTGCACCACTTGTGGCAAAGGGTATTTTAAGTTTGTGCGGCTGTTTGTAACTCCTAAACGGCAAATGCAACACCCACTTTCATTTATAACGATCGATTCAGAATCAAAATCTGAATCGATTTAATCATGTCCATCTGTCCGCCTGTCTGTCCATGTAAATTGGGCCCCGCCCTGAAACGGAGTACCAGCATAGGTGCTTCGTCCAAGGATCACGGGGCCAAAACAATATGCAAAAAGCAATTTATATAAGATCCCCTTGATAATTTCCAGAGTTCTCTAACTACCTTTTAGCAAACATAACACCAATGGGATAACTCATGGGCAATAGGCTGTTCGAAGTTGGGAGATCAAGTGATCGACAGTCCTACCAAAGACTAAGTTTGGTACCGCGGGGTACTGGAGCTCCAAGAACTAAAGTTCTTGCCAGTACGTACTCTTGGGTAGGCCCCCTTGCGGAAGCTTCGCGGGGGCTGTAAAATCGCTGGTAGTGCATGACAAATGCCCTGTCACCAAGGGGTGAACTCTACATAGCCTATTATGTAGGTTTTAAAGTTGGGACCTCCTTCGGGGGGGGTGGGCGCAGGGACGCTTAATTCCCTACAAACGTCTAATAGAGTCTCTACGACGGGTATAGACGTAAAACACAAACTTCATGTCCATGTAAATTTGGGCGCAAGCTACAGGTCGCATTTTTTGAGATATTTTAATGAAAATTAGTACAAGGAACATTGTAAGGGGAACCAGATTGAACCATTTTTAAAACCCCTCCCCATATAAGATCCTGTTATAATGGAGGTATTTATACATCAAATGGTACAGGGTATTTGAAGGTCGCGCTTGACCGACCATAATATTTTCACTTGTTTTTGAGACTTAATTTTTATTTGTTAAAAAGAGAGGAATTTTCTTTTTAAAATAGTTTCCCTTTATCCTATTGAAAATGGACCAAATCGGACCATTTTTAGACATCCTCCCCATAATAAGACCTAAGGCTTTATAAGGCAAAAAATCGCAATTCTTAAAACTTCTTGACAAAATTTGGTGAAGAATAATGAACTGCATAATTGGCTGCGCCAAATTGGACCCGGTCAGACTATTTTTAGAACCCCTTTCCACAGAATGATATGTCAAGAGGTTTATATGGCAAAGTCTCGCGTATACTGTCACAACTAAACTAACTGTAGCATAATTTATGGCGCTAAGTGGTGTAGGGTATTAAATTGTCGAGCCAGCTATAAAATTTTCACTTGTTTTTCATTACGTTTTAAGTTCTTTTGTTTGTATTATGACCTAATTAGGAAGTTTCTTAGTTGTCGTTTTATTGTTGCTGATGCTGTTGTGTATTATTAAAGTTATTGACAAAGTTATGTGGAGGTTATATATTAATTGAAAATGTCATGCTCACAGATTTGTTATCAATTACGTTTTTGCTAAATGGCTTGAAATTTAAGCATACTTAGAAACACTGACGCGTAATTAAATATAGATTAAAAAGGTGTTTTTTTTCAAAATCTATATAGGTATGGTTGTCTATTTGATATTTACATATTTATGGCACTTTTCCTATCGACTCCAATATGAAAAAATCAACAATTTTACCCGCTTTATTCATTTGTACATATCTTGCATACATCTTTGTAGATAACACGTAAGACTATTCCACGGTAAGTTGTATATATTATGCATTATGTAAATAATAACAATATTGGACAGTTGTCGTAACTATAATATTAATATAATATATGTAATATATGTCTACCCACTCCTTCTTTTATTCATTTCATGGCATTATTTTGATAATTATAAGGAGAAAATTAACTGTCATTATATTTTTTACCAGATATAAATTTTGTGGTAATTTCTATTTTTTTGTACGCAAATACACACACTCACAATTCATACATACATTTTTTCCCATTTTATTTGCATATTTAAGAAAACCCACTTACGTCTTTGCGGCGTCTTGATCTTTTCTTTTCCGACATTTATGTACCGTATTTATAAAAGAATTTTTTATTTTCCAAATATTTATAAAATAATTTAAAAACCTCCGTTTCTTTCTCCGTGCTATTTACTAATTTTTTCTTTCAAACTCCCATATGTTATGTGATATATATATGTATATATAGCGTGAAAATAGCAAACTGAAACAAAATGGAATAAATATGTAAATTATACATCCCGATTTTGACGAAACTTATTTTCATTTTTGTTGGCTAGTAGAATTGATCCAAAATTGTTATAAAATATCAAATTCCGCCCATTTCCTTAATGGGTTGGTCAAATACCTGGTCCATGTACATGCGTACTAGTAGTAGATATGGACAGGCCAAATATGAAATTGGTATGTACGTGTGAAGTAGATTAATTTAAATTTGACTCTATTTGTAAGTTTTGCATATTTTTATACTAAGTTTGTTATTCCATTTGAAACACCAAGAAGGAGACGTCAGAGACCCTACAAGTATATATATTTTTGATCAGAATCAATCAAAGTCGATTTAGACATGTGTATCCGTATGTCCGTCCGTTATTGGCATACTCACAGGCGTATATTTTAAAATTTTGTACAAACACTTTTCGTTTTTGCACGCAGCTAATTACAAGCTAATACGTAATACATACAGTATTAGAGGGCGCAATATACATATACCACACCCACCGCTGTGAATATGGAGGATTTTTAAAATTTGGCCTAAACCAAATTTAGTTTTCTTACTTGTTTATCATTATTCTCGATTTATAAACTATAAATAAAACGAACAATCGCTTTCTAAACAGAAAAAGTCAAATATAATCGTTATTCATGATTTGTACTTTTAGTCGGGTTTTTTATAGATAAAATGAAAATGTTATAGTCGGTTAAACCCGACACCCCTTAATTCCACAATTTATGCAATAATCGGTTAAGTTTTATTTATAAGCGGTAGTTTTTGTCATATAAAATGAGCAATATATGTAAAAGAGATTTAAATATTTACATTTCTTCTTTGTTAACTTCTACTTGGCTTTTACTTCGTAAACTCCTGGAGGGTAATCACGTAAGCGATAGTGATGGTACAACAATAGTTATTTTTAAATTTTCATTTTCGTAAGCCATAGAAACATCATCGTCAAACTATTATCTTACTTTTGTATTTTCGTAACTTTATAAACCGTCATGTAGCATAGCGCAAACAACCGTTATCGTGCGATTGCAAAATAGCCATCGTTTTATAATAATATAAATTAAAAGAAAAAAAAAGGAAAAGATAAAATTAAAAGAGGTAAGTAATAGATTACTAAATTGTGAAGAAATTAAATAAGAATTGAAATTTCTAGGAAGAATGCATAGAAATATTTTTCTAACATGTAATTAAAAATTTTTTTACTTTCGATCTACATATCTATAATATGTAAATATTTTACTATGTTCTATTTAGATTTACAGAAAAATTTTTAGAAATTCAGTGGTATAGACCACAAAGTAATACTTAGCTTCTCGGTAAATTACAAAATATTTCAACATAAAATATTTTTCTAAACAAAAATATTGTATAAATGAGAAAATTTATATTGTAATTGTCTTTGTTTACATTACGCACTCTATGGTTTCGTGAGATTAAGCAGATTCTCACGTAAAACCATACAACTCTCTGTTTTTGTTTACTAAAACAAACGTCATATGAGAAATTCTGTCATTCACAATGAATAATAAAACGACTACCACAATTGCAACTACGACAATAGTTTCAAAAGTTACGTGATTACCCTCCAGATTTAAATCTTCCATTGAAATTTTTATAAAAATAAAAATAGAAAATCGAAAAAAATTTTGAAAATTTTCAAATTAAAAAAAGTTACATAAATCTATGAAAACAAAAATATGTTAATTTCACGATGGTTGCCTGTTATTACTCTAAAAATGAATACAATACCACTCAGAAGTATGCAGATTAAACGCATAGAATTGTATAAGGTATGTTTCGTTAAATAATTTAAATGGCTCCTTTTTAATAATAACTTTCGGTTATGTTCACAAGAAATGTTGCCATTTATTGGGTGTGGAAGAAGCTGCCGATCAAAATACGATACGTAAAGCATATATAGAATTGGTAAAGAAAGTGCACCCGGATTCTGGTTTGCCAGAAGCATGTGAGGATCGCTTTCGCGAAATAGATGAAGCTTTTAAAATATTACAGGAGAAATTTGCTAAAAATCGTCGCGGCATTTACGAGGATGACGAAGAAGAAGTACCCGATATAGATCATACCGCTCCACAACATCGACAATATTTAAGTTATGATGGCTTCGGTGTAGGCAATCCCTTTCAACGACAAAAACAATACGAACAAATCAAAGCTATGAAGGCACAAGAACGTGTTCTGAAGCATCGTCTGGATAAGTCTCAGTCTGGCGAAAAAACTTTGATGAAGAAAGGTACATTTTTTAAAAATCATGCCATCAAAACAAAGTATGGCAGCGATCGTTTAGTAGAAGATTACATACAAGAAGCCATGTCCAAAGGGGATTTTAATAATTTAAGAGGTGCCGGTAAGCCGTTGCCCGAGAGTCAAACTCAAAATCCGTATTTAGATTTTACAACACACAAACTAAATAAAATTCTTTTGGATAATGGTTTCACACCTGAATGGATTACTCTGCAACGTGATATACGCACTGATCTACAAGCACTGAAAAATAAATTGAAAGAGGAACGCATCTACTTTGGCGATTATCCACTTAATGAAAGTCAAGCAACCGAATGGAAAACAATTGTAGAGCGTTATAAGGCTGATGAAAAACGTATTAACATGAATATAGATAAATATAATTTAATTGTACCTATACTGGAGCATCAATTTGTTCGTTTAAATTTGCAAAAACTTTGCGAGGATTTATTACAAGATCCTACTTCAGCTAAAAATCGTGTAAGGCCCCGTCCTACCGTATTGGAGTCAAGAACCAACAAATCACCAGATAGTAAAACTGATTTTTTAAGCTTTTTGGGTTCATTGTTTTGAGAGAGAGGATGAATTTCTGCTATATTGTGGGTGTGTGATGTTTAATTTTTTCTTAATAAAAACTTAGTATTTTTCGATTTTATTTAACGTCGCACTCGGGCTGTCAAGGTGAATACATATATCATCTGAAATGTTGCTCTTGCGTAATTTTTTGAAGCTGTACTATACTCAATATTTCAGTATATTCAAATATTATAGGCTAAAGGCATAACACTTCACTCACTTACCCACAAGGGTCGAACCCGTGTATGGAGTGTTATATTGCACAATATAACAGATTGTCACTATTCTCAATCTAAGGATTTTACGAATAGAATGCGTCAAGCTCTTTGATGCGATACCTTTTATTCAATGAAAAACAAATATGGTGAATGCCAAAAAATTACGGATTATCATTTTAATTAATCAGCCCTTAATAAAAGTATTAAATGAATTGAATGCAGTGGCCTTCCACATTTTGGTTCAATGCAATAAGAGTATATTTTAAAGATTTATATCTTATAACTTTTGTTTTAACAATTTAAAAATTTCCGCTGTATATCTTTTATATTCATAACAGATTCAGCACTACTTGGCTACACTACTTTTTATCCAAACGTATCTTTTCCGTTGCCAAGAGATGTATTGCACGAGGAAAAGCATAGTACTCAGCCGTGTGTATGCGTTGAGTTAATGTGCTCTTGGTATCACCAGGTAAGATAGGAACTGCAGATTGAACTATTACGGCACCAGTATCAACACCCTGTGAAGCGGCGAGAAAGCATTTAAAACGACCAGAATTTCAAATCATATTATTGATGATACTTACTCACCTCATCTACAAAATGCACAGTGCAACCAGATTCTTTATCACCCGCATCTAAGGCTTTTTGTTGTACATGCAAACCGGGATGTTTGGGCAGAAGAGACGGATGTATATTTACTAATTTTCCTTTCCATTGCTTAACGAAAGGCGCACTCAATACGCGCATAAAACCAGCCAAACAAACAATATCAACAAGAGCCTTAGTTAGATGTTTTGTCATCTCAGCATCAAATTCTTCGCGTGTGCTAAAGTCCTTATGAGAAATTATCACTGTAGGTATGCCCGCATTTTGGGCCCGTTGTACACCCATTGCATCGGCCTTGTTGGATATCACCAATGCAATGTCGGAATGCAGACATTGCGAGGTGTCACGCGTAGCATCCACCAAAGCTTGCAAATTGGTACCCGACCCAGATATTAATACAGCTAAACGTTTGCGTGGTCTATTGATGACTTGTTGTACTTGTTTTAAGCACTTCTCAAAATTGTTTACCACAACCTGTGGTGCCAGAGGGTCTACTCTGTGCTTGACATAACCAACTGTGGTGGCACGTTCCGCATATTGTATTAAATCTAAGACTTTTCGTTCATTTTTCGGATCTACCACCAACACCATACCTAAACCACAATTGTAGGTACGTTGCATTTCAGCGGATTTCACATTGCCTTCCTGGGCCAACCAAGCAAACACCGGTGGTATAATGAACGTTTCAGCATTCAATTCGACAGCCAAATTTTTTCTTAACACTCTCGGTATATTTTCCGTTAAACCACCACCCGTTATGTGGGCCATGGCCTTAACCAGACCTTGTTTTATAAGAGGAGCTAAAGCTTTCACATAGATTTTGGTTGGCTGTAGAAATTCTTCGCCAAATGTACGATTACTGAAAGGCGCACGATCTGTAAAAGATACACCGGCTAATTTCATGACCGCATGCACTAAACTAAAACCATTGCTGTGCACTCCCGACGACGGCAGGCCGATTAACACGTCCCCGGGCCGTATGTCTTGAGGTCTGGGTAAAATGCAATGATATTCTGCTATGCCTAAAGAGAAGCCGGCCAAATCATAAACGTCGCGTTGATAGAGTAAAGGAACTTCCGCTATATGGGTGCCGATTAGGGTGCTACCAGCTTGACAAGAACCTTTTGCCACACCTTCCATTATATCTTTAGCCGTTTCATTTCTCACCTCACCACAGGCATAGTAACTCGAAAAGGTATACGGTTCAGCACCATTACATAAAATATCATTAACGCACATGGCTACCAAATCAATGCCGACCGTCGAGTTGCGGCCCGTTTGTTGAGCGATTTTAATTTTCGTTCCCACACCATCAGTGCCCATTATTAAAATGGGGTCTGTAAAGTTTTCCCGTATAATGGTTAAACGTTTACCATTTTGAGTGGAATAGGATTCAGCGCGAGGTTCGGCTTTCGTAGTGAAAAAATTTTGCAAGTTGCGATAATGTGTTTCGAAAAGATGACCACACCCAATAGCTCCGAATTTGTCCTCATATTTTTGTAGCGCTTCTGTGAAGTTCTTAACTTCAACGTTAAACTTTTGACTATCTGTGGTAAGTTTCTTTTTCAAGACACCCAAGACTTTGGCACCCTCAACTAAACTGCGCCAAGTGGTATTTGCTTTGGGTACCACCAGCACCATACCTATGCCACAATTTAAATGTTCCAACATAGTGTCCGCATTAAGTTTGAGCTGGGCTGCCAACCAACCATACATTTCAGGTACTTTCAAATCACCAAAATCCAAACATATCTCATATTGGGCGGGTAAAATGCGCGCCACATCGGGTATTAGACCCGACGTTATATGGGCTATCGCCTTCACTACATTGGAACGCATATATTGCAATACTTCTTTAACATAGAGGGCGGAAGGTGCAGAAAGTTGTTGACCTAAAGTTTTGTTGGTGTCACCAAATTCACAATTTTTATTAAGATCCACCTCGAGATTTTGGATGCATGTAAGCAAAGCATTAAAACCCGTACAATGTAGACCACGGGCGGGTAAGGAAATTAGTAAATCTCCTTCTTCATAAAGTTCATATTTAGGCAACTCTTGACCTTGTTCCACCACACCCACGCAATAGCCAGCCACATCATATTTACCCGCCTCATACACGCAAGGCATTTCCGCAGTTTCACCCCCTAAAATATAATACAACAGAGTCATTGTAGTTGGCAGTAGTTTTTGGAGGGACAGCCTTCAACACACCTACTAACGCACAATGCGCTTCGCGGCAACCTTCTGAAATGCCCTTGACAATTTGAGCAGCCAATGGTACATGCAATTTACCACAAGCTATGTAATCCAAAAAGGCGACCGGCTCGGCTCCCGATTCCAAAACATCATTAGCACACATGGCAAACAAATCATAACCTAACGCTTCGGGCATTTGTTCACTTAATGATAAATGTATTTTGGCACCTACACCATTAGTAGCTTCACATATAACGGGATTTTTATAATTCAACTAAAACATTACGAGTCCTTGAGTTATTTTAGTGTAAGCTTAAGTCAAGTTGTTTCTATTGTTACCTCTCTTATACGGAATAAGCCACCGAAACCCCCTAATCCACCAATGCAGCCTGAACGTTGGGTACCTCTAGATAACGGTTTAATGCGTTGCACTAAATTATCGCCGGCATCTATATCTACACCACTGTCTTTATAAGATAATGAAGTTTGGTAGAGCTTTTGGCTATAATTACCGGTTACAAATTGGT
The DNA here is from genome assembly GCA_949710015.1 of Crataerina pallida. Taxonomy (NCBI): domain Eukaryota; kingdom Metazoa; phylum Arthropoda; class Insecta; order Diptera; family Hippoboscidae; genus Crataerina; species Crataerina pallida. Next base: position 22,991,776 of record OX453289.1, on the reverse strand, counting down.
TAAAAAAATTGGAGTGTTTTTATTATCATTTTCATTCATTTATGAGAATAATTACAATTTAAAAGCTTTTTGAGCTATATCCGTACGAAATTGGGCTCCCCTAAACGTAATACTTTGACATATTTTTGTAGAATCTTTCGCCGCTTGGCGCAAATCTAAACGTAGTGTAACTGCTATTAATACCCGGCCGCCTTTGGTAAGTAATCTACCATTGGAGTCTGCCTTTACACCGCTGTGAAACACCATTTGATCGGAAGTATTCGAAGGAATCCCTTAAAGGTCAAAACAAACAAGTTAGACTATATCAAAAAAAAGCAAAATATTGTAGTCGGATATACCCGACCATTTAATACTCTATAACACTTAGTTCTGCAAATAGAGTCATTGTACCAGCAAACGCGAAGCAAATCACTTCCCGTTAAGTAGAAAGGAGTTCTAAATATGGGGGCCCAAATCTGGCAGAATCCATTATTATTAAGTCAATTACTTCAAATTCTTGCCACATACAGATTTCCCTATACATATATGGTGAGGTTCTAAAACCGGTCCAATTGCACTAAATTTCACTAAAATATTTCAATGACGGACATGATTAAATCGATTCAGAATTGGAGTTACAAACTTTCACACATACTTAATATACCCTTTGCCACCAGTGGTGCGGAATATAAAATAAAATCTCACCTTCAATGACACAGCCTTTGGTAGAAGTCTCCGGATAACCAGCGCTGGCCATTACTACACCTACGGCACTGATACCGTTGCGCCATTTTAAAGATATTTCTTTCAACTTGTTGTCACAACAGGCAGACATTACCTCGTATAAATCGGATTCCAACATGGGCAAAATAACTTGGGTTTCTGGATCACCAAAACGACAATTGAATTCCAAAGTCTTGGGACCATTAGGGGTTAACATGATGCCCGCGTATAAAACGCCACAGTAATCGATACCTTCAGCACGCAAGCCAGCTACAGCTTTTTCCAATACCTCGCTTTTAACCAATTCTAAATCTTCGTTAGATATCAATGGGCAGGGGCAATAAGCACCCATACCACCCGTATTAGGACCTTCATCCTCATCATTTAAACGTTTATGATCTTGAGCGGGCAACATAACTTGTACGGTTAGTTTATCCACAAAAGCCAAAACAGAAACTTCTTCTCCGGTTAGTAATTCTTCTACTACCAAAGTTTCACCTGCTGAACCATATTTTTTATCCCCTAATATTTCATCGACAGCTTTACAAGCTTCGGCAACATTAGCAGCTACTACCACACCTTTGCCCGCTGCTAAGCCTGAAGCTTTAACCACCAAAGCTTTATAGGGAGGTCTAAAAGAAAAGGTGTCAGTCTTCCCAAAAGAGAATGTTTTTTTTGAATTAGCAGCCACTTACTTTTGGATGAAGTCTTTAGCTTTCAAACAATCAGTAAAACTTTCATAACGGGCTGTTGGTATGTCATGTCTTAACATAAAATCTTTCGCCCATTTTTTATCAGCTTCAATTTGGGCACCCTGCTTCCCTGGACCAAAGCAACGTATACCCGATTTTTTTAAAACATCGCCCAAACCATTAGCCAATGGATCTTCTGGCCCCACCACAACCATATCAATTTTATTTTTTGAACACCATTCAGCTATATGCTGTAAAGAATTCGAAAAAACAGAAGAGAGTTATTGAACGATGAATGAAAGAAATCCAAATGTTCGCTGATTTCAAACTCAAATTCTTGCTCAACACCAAAATCTGAATCGATCTAGCTATGCAAGTTTATTGTTGTAGTTCAAGATACTAAGCTGAAATTTCATGCCGCGTCTAGGTTCTGCCCGCAGGTTACTATTTAAATTTGTCGCAATCGGTTGAGAGTCACGTTCCCAATCGACAGAAATCTATTTATAGGTCATGTAAATATTGTTACGAAGTGGAATTTTGGATGAATATTTATAATTAGCCCATCCATTGATGGGCAAAAAATGGGCGGGATTGAGTCAGGTTGATAAACTATAGAGGACGCAACCAATAACCTGCCACGTCGACCGTGGTATATAAATTTAGAGGATAATTAAGATTTGTAGAAAGTTGTACGAGTACTTCCAAGAAGTACACGGTCATGAAGCGGTTTTGCATATTTTAATTAATAGCTCAATAACATTGATTAAAAATATCTGTATTGAATTTCAACAAAATATCTCAGTTCTTACGAAAATAGCTGCACGAACACACAGATATATCTCGATCGACCTGAAACTTTCTTTTTTTTAAGTAAAAATATATCTTGTGGGTAAAAAAAATATTTTTATTATTCGAAGTTTTTATCTCAAAACGTTCAACGTTCCTTTTATAAAATTTTGTTAACTCGTTAAATGTATAAATTATATAAAATAAATGCATTAGTGAAATAGGTAGAATAAATGCGCGATTATTATTTGTACTTTAAATATCTATTCCCAAGTTAGTTCGTGTAAAAGCAATACCTGTTTGGATTCGGCCAAATCTGTCACAAGTGTCAAATGTTAAATACCCTCCACATCCATAACGATGGGCGTTGCAAATATATGTATATATTGCACCCTCTAATAGTGAATGTATTGCGTCTCAGCTTGTGGGCGTGTCTGTTATCCGACCACGCCAATCAATAGATGGGATAACCATAAATATGTGCACCAAATACACGGGCAAACATATCTAGATCTATATCTGATGCTGATTAAGAATATATATACTTCTGGGTGTTGCAAACGGAAAAACATCTTATAGGGAAGGTATAAAAGCTAAATTTGACTTAAACCAATTCTTGTGAGCGTGTACATTACCGTCCACATTGGCAAATCCACAAGTGCACTGATTATAAATTTAAATTTAATGGGTGCGTTATAAATAGATGTGTGTCGATTGTATGCGTGCCTCTGAATCGAATCCAGCGATCTGGCTCAGCTCAATATGTCAAAGTTTACAACCGCAAGAGTACCAACTAAAGACAGACACATTTCGGACGAACATATCTAGATATACTCAAATGTTGATGCTCTGACACCACCTTCTCTATGTTACAAACGGAGTAGCTAACGTAGTATACCTTCATGGTTTGTGTAGGGTGCAACAATCAAACAATACGTCATTATTTAAATAAGATATTATTAAGTTTAACTCCAGTTTAGCAATAATTGAAACCCCCGCAATCGCTACAGCCATCAAAGGCTGGACATTAACATATATAACAGAAATTTATAGTAACCAAAATACAATAAAATAAAGATTTTAAAAAAATTAATACACATTTAGCCAATTTAAAAATAACAACAACAAAAAAATATGCCAAATGCAATCTTTATAAAAAGCTGCGGTCAACATATAATACTGAACAGTTTAGTTTTTAAACTGTCGGGATAAATCACTTGAGCGAATATGAAGATTTTGGTAGGAAATGCTGAAAAAATCACTTATATCGACAATAAACATCGTGTCCTTTTATAACCTTCTAGATTTATCTTTTGTATGTAGCAAGTTGCATGTTAATCGTCGAGACGGCTCAAGTGGACAATGACTATAATGATAATATCAGAAAGAAGGAAGCACATATTTTAAGCAATGGTGCAGGATTTAAAAAGGATGGATCTCATCTTTCGGGCTTTGCCACCTCAAATGGCATTAAACGAGAAGATTACGTCTCACCCGATGGTCTTATGGAGGGCACTTCATCATATTTTTCCCCAGAAGGTGTAGAAATCAAAACTACTTATGTAGCCGATCAGAACGGTTATCATCCAGTAGGTGATCATATACCGAAAATTCCCGACTATATTATACGAGCCTTGGACTATATACGTTTGCATCCTTACGTTGAAAAAGATTATTATACAGGTGAGTTTAAGACACCGAAAACACCCACTATACCTACACGCAGGGCAGCCACCTATCATCACTTACAACAACGTGTTTAAACTAAGGAGGAGACATCTAAATATTAAAATTTCATTAAAGTTCGAATTGTCATCAAAGGAGGTTATTTACTTTAAATAATCTTTATTCTATGTTATTATATTATTATTCTTCAATAATAAAGTCAATTTAATTTTTTCTAATCTAATACGTTTTCTTTCTGCTGTAAGATTGCAATCATTAATAATTGAATGGGACAGAAAGCAATTGACTGACGTCAGGGACTCTGTAGATCCATATACTTTTTTGACCAAATGTTGATTTTCTCAACCTTTGCTTTGTGGACTTATACGCATTGGCTTCTGAACCACTCCTTTAACATTCAATTCAATCAGTAACGAAGCCCCTCATATATATTATATACAAATAATCACTACCTTGATGTTGTAATTTCGTCACATCATATTGTCAAGCCAGATCATCTATGCACTTTTAATAAGCATTGGAAATTAATTTTTTTTTTTTAGATTAAAAAACTTATTTCAGATCTCTTACTATTTAGATCATTAGTAACGACTTTGTTATGTTTGAAACGAAGAAATGCTTTACGCTATAAAACTGTCGACTATTTCTGAATTCAATTTTCATTACTGGCAATGCTTTAAAAATCTGTGCCCCTCAATTTGTTGCAGAACATTTTAAACTAATTTCGCTTCCCCCTCTCTCCAACTCTTTTTGAAAAGCAATTTTCAGAACCTGGCCCAATCATATGATCGTAAACCTTTTCAAGGATACGTCCCAAAAATACGTGTTGAATGCATACACGTTAAGTAAACAAAATTATAATTGTGCTTATAGAGTATACGCTGACCAATCTTGATCTTAAACAATCATATAAATTATTATTAGAGACAAAACCAAATCATTACCATCTGGATCGAATTCAATAACGTGTAATTGCGACCTTCACAACGTCACATTAATAATAATAATATGTAAAAATATATTAACCACAACAGAGGAACTTGACGCTTTACAAAACTGGTTTTAATTTATAAAAAGGAATTAATTTAAAATGAATTGTCACCAAAACATAAGCACTTACGTTGTAATCCTTGCTCTCTTGCTCTGTAAATATTAAATTTACACATTTCGGCACCTCACTAATGCCGCAACTGCCGGAAAGAGCGAAAATTTTACAAACATGTGGACTCTGCGACAATTTCCAACATATGGCGTGTTCGCGACCGCCACTGCCTATAACCAACACTTCTTTACCAATAACAGGCATACTTCCTTTCACCGCACAGCAACGAATCTTTATTTAATTATTTCTGCGTTAGTCAACTTACTAAGTAAATGTATAAGCCCACGTGATTTTCTATTTTGGCACTGACTTTCGAATATTTACTTATTTTTTCTATTTCAATTACTTCATATATATCACACGTTGAAACAAACAGCCGGCTCGATCTGCGCTCACACATCAACTGAACTATGCTTTAGAAAAATGCATGCTAAAGAATTATTTCGTTAGTGTGAAAAGTGCGTCTGTTATCACTTGTTGTTCTTTTAAGTAGTGAGTACGTGTAAATATTTCAACACTCACTACGAGAACAAACGAAAGTGAGCAGTTCATTAAATTATGCAATTACAATATTTCTACTACAGAACACTATTCTTCTCGGTTAATATTGATAAGCAAGTTAAACGTGGATTAGTTTTCGTTATCATCAAATGATTATAATAACTTCTCTACACATGATAACCTCTTCACCCCAGCCTTGGGGTAACGAATAAGATTGAATTCTGGACGACATTCGTTCGCTAATCTTTTAATTTTGCGATATGATTTTTAACCTTGAACTTGAAAATTTTGATCAGTAGAAAAACATTTTACCCAGATATGGTTGAAAGGTATAAAAGCCCACTCAGTGATCAACACAAAAATTTGCCGTTTTTCCATACACACAAATATTTTTATTAGTTTTGCTTCCCTTCTCCATTATCATTCACGAAATATTACTGACATTATTAGCATTAAGACTGTAGCTCAAATGTGCAAAAGAAAAAACCACTTTAAAACTTACGAGTACTTTTATATGTTACTATATAAAATTTTATAAACGGTATGTGTGTGAATGATGATGCCTACAGTAAGGATGTTAGTCTTCCTAGATTTTACACAAGTTATAAGACAAGCACAGGGGAGAATAGCGATATATAAAAATATAATCAAAAGGAGATACGTGCTTGAACTAAAAATTATATCCCAAAATCAAAGCGGATCGCACCGCACTATTAATTGCTCATAATGTCCGTATGGCGTCTGATTCACGTTACCGACGTATTTGAAAACCGTTGCTACCATCTGGCCCTCGGGGTAAACGTAAAACAGGTTCTGGCTGTTGTAATTGTTGTTGCTGTTGTTTTTGTCTCATAGTAGTGTACGAAACCTTACCACCCACCACCGGCGACCACGACTGCTGTGGTTTTTGTTGCTGATTTTGATTCTGCAAGGATTTATGATGATATAATGTTTGTTGCAATTGTTGTTGTTGTTGCTGCTGCTGCTGCTGATATTTTGTAAACATTGTTGATTGTGGTTGATATTGTGCTTTGCCTAGACCTCCTCCAGTTAACATATTATTGGGTGTATGACCCAACAACGGCATGCTTTTTGTGCGATTATTATTGTAAGCGGGTATAGATTGCTGTTGTTGTTGTTGCTGGAGTGTATAGTAATAATTTTTTGGATTGAATGAATGAAAATTTTGCTGATATTGCTGCAACTGTGTTGATGCTGGTGGTGGCGATTGTTGTTGTTGTGGCTTTTGTGTTTGAAGTGGCAATTGAGATGTATGTTGTTTTTGTTGTAGCTGAAGTTGTTGGTAAGTGCATAGATTGTTGTACGTATTTGGACCACTCTGACTACGTGGCGAATTGTTTTTTGAGGCAGCATTAGCTGTAGAGTTATTTGTGCTTAACACACATGAGTTTGGCTGCGCTACATTCAATGATGGGCTAAAATATATTTTTTTTAAATAGTTGTACGTGCTTAATATTAGTATTTCTTCTATATTAAACGTACCATTCATCTTCTGGATTTTTTGCAGAGCCCAGTATCCGCAACCTGGCTTCAGCGTATTCTTGTTCACGTTGCTTCAGCGACTTCAAAGGTTGTTTCGGCCTTACGTCAATATTTCGCGGTTCGGTCGACTGTGTGGGCCGTCGTAATATTTTCACTGTTTGATTAGCAGTCGGTGCCGTATAGTTAGCCGACTGATATTCATCCTCAGTTTTATGCAAAACCATTGTAAGGGGATTAAAGTTGGTGGACATTACTTCCAGCTTTTTTGTTGTGACCCGCACGATTTCAGAATTCATCAGAGAATTGTTGAAGGCGATGGCGTTGCTGGTGGTAGTTCTGGTGTAAGTAGGTGCTGTATCATCTTGCTTGGAGGAACGTTGCAGTATTTTCATGGTTGTTTGATTATCCCTCTTTATGGGAATTTGTTTGTGATTGGCTTCGCTTAATTTGGAGGCAATCGAGTCCACCGAAGTTACGGATTTTGAAGAACTGGAAGTATGTAGAGTACTCAGAGCGGTATTCAACTAAAGCAAGACAACGAAACGTAAAAGAATATTTTAAGTATTTGAAAAATTTGTTTTACAAATTACCCCTTCATCTAAATCTTCCCAATTATCTAGAACATTTTCACAATTGGACATGGCCTTGGCTCAAATATACGGTCCAACCAACTTTGTACCACTGTGTCTACCCACCACAAGAAAAATACACCAACACACCAATTGTTGAAACAATGCTGTTTAGTTACTTCACATAAAAAGCCTTCCTCCTTCCACACAATGAACGCGCACGTCCTAACCCACCCAGATATTTTCACGTTTATTATAACCCTGCCATATGTTGATTCATATACACTGTCATCGCTTTCTCAATAATTCCAACAATTTCAACGTTTAGTTGTATAAATGGAAGCACAAAATATGTATTTGTTAATAAACGCTTCTTCTTTATCTCGGCTATGGTGGTAAGTGATTTCCTCTGTGTCGTCGTTTTTGAGTTTTTGAATATCTCGACGACATGCAATAAAACAGCCAGCGTTGCTCTAATACGTTTCTCAATTTTACTCAACTATTAACAAAACTCGATGTGAAGGTGATTACAATTTCTTTTAAATATATTTATTTGAACCCAAATACTGCAAATTTACTTTTACAATGACTTTTTTATCCAATTAAAATATAGAAAGAAATGTTCCTCCTTTTTCGTTAACACTTTCGAAAATTGTCTCTTTTCACATGCTTACGTCTAAAATATATTTCTGGTAACAAAAAAAACTTTGTCAAATATAGAGAAATAAAAAGAGGTGCATGAAAATAGCAAATGGGTATTAAATGGTTAAAGTAAACAAGAAGAGGAAGCTGATATAATAAAATTATAAAAGCAGAACACTATGTGTATTCTCTATTTCTTACATGCTTTATAAGACTTCAAACGTATAAATGTGCATTGCATCGTACATTGCTGGCTGAAATACCACTTTAGAATTCATTCATGTATGTTCATGTATGTATTTATTTAAATATAATATTGTATTAAATTCAATATTGTAATGCAACAGTTCGCCAACTTATAAACTTATAGTTTTACTGCAGAAATATAATGTAAACTAAATATTTGATACACTGCAGTAATGCTTCTGCAATGCAGACCCATTTCTCGTATACAAAACGCGGACAATTTCAAGGACTCATGAACCTACACAATTCCGTAAATTAAAATTTCATTAAATATCTTCTATCATTTTTAATGGTATATTGTAAAAAAAAAAAAAAAAGAAATTAAAATAAATTTTCCATTTGCTCCTTTTGATATTAGATTTTCATTAGAGACGATTGTCAACGCATAAAAAGGGAACGTTGAACCAAGTTGTGCATTGACAGAGAAAGTGTAATGGTTTATATGCGGTCATTACATGCTATTTGTTGAGTTAGTATACGCTCGATGGTTGCTTCCTTTTATTTATATCAATAATGAAACATTAATTATACATTAAAAATTATATATGAAAAACAAATTGTATTTTTCTTTACTTAAACTAAATAACTTAAAAACACGTACTTATGATGAACTTAAAACGATAAGTTACAATGGTTCAATTGATGTATTAGTATGTATTATGTATGTATTCATTTAAACTAATTCTACCGATGTTTGCTCGTACTTCTCCTTTATCAAGAGTGGAATAAATTATAAAAATTAATTTTAAAGTGAAATGTGCATATTTGACTTTGAGACAAAGTGCAATAATAAATACGTTAAGTCTAACGGCACAAGAACTTATTTTAATAATTTTTTTTTTAAAGACATCACAAAAGCAAAAGATGTAAAACTAATTAATTTTCACACTACTTTATTAAGAACACAAGTATCTAGTGTGCACAACTTTCTTTACATTACTTAACCCTATTTGCCATCTGTGATTGGCTTTCTCAGTCTATATGAAGAAGAAGAAGAAGAACTTTATTAAAGTAACAACTTTTAAAAAATAATGGAATCCGCCTCCCTTGCTAAACCGAGTAAGAGTTATTCTACGAGTGCAAACGAAACGGATTGTAAGTTACCAGCATCAGATGAATTATTTTATTGGAAACACATTGAATATATTGAAAATCATGGCAAGGATCAAAACGACTATGAATATTGTATGACCGAGTTTTTACGTATGTCCGGCATTTATTGGGGTGTTACTGCATTAGATGTTATGAATCAATTGGATCGATTGAATCGCTCGGTTATAATTGAATTTATTAAATGTTGTCAATGTAAAAAGACGGGCGGATTTTCACCATGTGAAGGTCATGATCCGCATATATTGTACACATTATCCGCAGTGCAGATATTGTGTATTTATGATGCAGTCAATGAGGTTAATTGTGAAGCAATTGTTCATTATGTGCTGTCACTGCAGCAAAAAGATGGTAGTTTCTTTGGTGATCGTTGGGGTGAAGTGGATACCCGTTTTTCATTTTGTGCTGTGGCAACTTTAATATTATTAAAGCGTGACTTGAGCTCTGTCATAAATTTAAATAAGGCGGTCGATTTTGTAATGTCATGTTGCAATGAAATCGATGGTGGATTTGGTTCAAAACCCAAAGGAGAATCACATGCTGGTATAAAATTTTTTTTCTTTTTTTGTACAAACTTTTCATATCTTCTTCGAAATTTTCAGGTCTTATATATTGTTGTGTCGGTTTTTTATCACTTACCCAACGTTTACATTTACTGGATATTGACAAACTTGGTTGGTGGTTATGTGAACGTCAATTATCATCGGGCGGTTTAAATGGTCGCCCAGAAAAATTACCTGATGTTTGTTATTCGTGGTGGGTGTTGGCTTCACTTTCTATTATGGGCCGTTTGCATTGGATAAGTGTTGAGAAACTTAAACAATTTATACTCTCGTGTCAAGATAATGAAACAGGTGGCTTTGCTGACCGTACCGGCAATCTACCGGATGTATTTCATACGCTTTTTGGTATTGGTGCTTTGTCACTGCTGGACTACGAAGGCCTTAAACGAATTAATCCAACGTTGTGTATGCCTCAATATGTAATTGAACGTTTAGGTATAAAACCGCAAATACTAGATAGAACTTAAATTTAGTAAATAAATTTTTGTCCTATGTGTCTAACACCACCACAATGTATACAAATTCCTTTCCTTATAATCTATTACACCTCACGTAAGCTGTTCATGTGTATATATGAATATATTTGCGTAAATGTTAATTTAACGTTATATTATTGATTCTAATTTTTATGAGTACAGCGTCAATAAAACTTTGGCCAAATTAAAAGTACCCATTCAATTGAAATTTCTCATAAGAAACGGTACTACCGTTTTTTAAAAGAAGCTTTAGATAAAATCGGCTGATTTTTCAATCGTTATTGTTGGTTTCAGAAATTATTTCAATTAATGCTTGGATGGGAGTGGTTGGCGCTAATTAAAAACTTTGAAGTTTACTGCTACATAATTTCATTATGCCAAATACCTACATCTACATTTCATATGATATCTTGCAATATGTAAAAGTTAAAAATTGCATTAACGATTATAAAAATTGTATTACTGCAATTAAGCATTCAAGCACTGTGTTCTATCGTATAGAAAGAAGTTCATTCAAACAACTCTAATTTGATATTTTAGTATAGCAGTGCACGACACAATGTAAAGAATATGTTTGAGCTTTAATCAAATTAACGAAGCCTACACCATTATTTTATGCGTTTTATAGAAACGCGGTCTTTACTGTTGCATAACATATCCGCTAAGGGAGTCACCTTAGATAGGGTTAATGTATAAAGGCGTGGAATTGGAGTTTACATAAAATTTGATATGGGTGGTCAAACGAAAGTAATGGTTAAATATGTTCCACTACTTTAGAAATTGTAGTTTGCCTTCCTTTCACATTGCCAGCGCTTCAATCACAGAGGCAATGATGCTGCACATACTCTTGGTGAATCCTTCGAGGAAGTCTGTTTATTGACTTTATAAATGTGGGAGGAGAACGACTAATGCACAGAAAGGCTGGGTGTTGGACAAAGTTGTAAGGGGGAGCAGTGGAAGCAGACACGTACAACACAGTGCACAACTACCACGACCTAAGGTATGGATTTTTTTCTACTCGTAGTTATTCTTGCGTGTTTCTTTTAAATCTTTAAGACAGCAACATAACGGAAATACTCGCTCTAGACTGTTTCGGTGTGTATTTAAGATTCGGCCTAAACCGAATTTCGTTTTTTCACTCGTTTACTTCTGCTGTAATTTTATTAATACCTTTTGGGCATTTACTAACATATTTAAACAAATATTTGGCACATTTTCGTTAATGGATATTATTTTGCGCACTTAATATAACATAAAATTAGTTTTAAAAATGACATAGAAAACTTGTTCAGATTACGTTCTACACGAATTTTAATATACTGCTATATAAGGCACTATTACTTTAATTACAAACAAATAGAAAAACTAGAAAATGGATGTAAAAAATGTTTTCTATAAAAGAGTAGAAGAAACAAAACAAATTTACAGTTGCATACGAAAAAACTATTCTACATAATACACAGGTGGAGGCAACAAGAATTCACATTTACTAATTATGTATTATATTTGTCATCGCTGGTTAAGAGGTGGTAGGCACAACCCAAGGCCCATGAAATTTCGTGGCCATCTATCTTTTTATACAGCTTAAATATAGAGAAGTATATGTTTTATAATTATTTAAAATTTTAATTGATGGTGGTTACCTTAATTTTTTTGTTATCCCCCAAACCGAAACCTTCTCTTAGCAATACTGATATATAAGTGAGATCAAAACACATAAATGGCTGTTCATCATTAGGTATACTGCATACGTCTTGGGCCTTTTTGCGGAAATTTTCGACTGTAATTTCGCCCCCTTTAAACGGGTCTATTAGGCCCGATTCTATGGCACGCTCAAAATAATAACTAAATGCGGCAATCATCTGCTGTTTCAATGAGAACGGTTTCGGTTTCAGCAATGGCATCACTTTGCTCTTGACCACATCAAGGCACAAATCAAAATCTACAATGGGATTCTCTGTCGTTGCTTTGCTATGATTTTTACCACTCACTTTATATTCTACATTATTGTACAGCCAAGTTTGATTAATAATTATGGGATTAACGCATAGAGACTCCACGGACGTTTCATCTGCACTGTAACCTTTAGTAAAGACGGCCTGTCGGGCCGCCATTAAGCCCAAGCCCAAATAGGAGTGTGTAAAAACATTGATTTTCTTATGTAGCGTATCCACCTCATGCATATATTTCTCATACAGAGGCACTTGTTCGGGATCTGTTGGAGCAAAGGTTACTTGAGTACTACCACCACCTAAATCCAAAGCAGCTGCTTGATTCATTTTGGATAAGCGCCCCAACAGGAAGTTAACAGTGAACCAAGAGAATATTCCCTCATCTGTACCATCCATAATTTCGACGGCATCAAAATCTACACTAAACTCAGATTTCGTGAATACATCACGTACAGCATTTAAAAGGTTTTCAGCTTTGCTGTGGGGCAGCAAACGTAAGCCCGCTGTAGCTTTCAATACTAGTGGCGTAGAAGTCCAACATTCTTTGGGTACAAAGGCTTTGGCATTGTCCAATAATAGTTTTATAGAATGTGCTCCCTTCTCCGGATTATCGGCGAATGACGACAAGCCCGGTTTGCGTTCTTTAAATAGTTCCTCAATTAAAACCAACTTATTATCTATAAGAATGTGAAATGGAAATTATGAAATAAAAGAGAAAAAATTCACAACTTTAGTGTAATTTACCCAAGAAAAAATTACGATTAAATTTATAAGCGAGAACCCGTGAACCTGTGGAGCCGGCATCTATAATCACAGCATATTGTAATTTGTTGTAGCCCAGCTTGGACGCTAGATGCATCAAAAATGGACTTGTAGCATCAATATAAAAGCCTTTAGAGAAATATTGTGTACATACAATAAGAATAATAACAAAATGGAAAATTACTTTGTGATGAAACCTCTACTTACCCAGACCGATCAACAACAGTAGAACCGATGTAATTAAGCAGAAAAATGATAATTTCAGACCTTTTGGTAAGCCAGCGGAAGCGGATATACCACTGGCCGAGCGACGATTTGCTGCACTTGTGCCATCATTATTGCTTAGCTGCACAACAACAACAAAAAACATAAATTTATTAAAATGAATACATTTTTGTTAAACTCTTAAAAACACAAAGTGTGATGCATACTAATTTATATTCAAATTTCATATTGTTCCTTGTTCTTGTTATGATTGCGGTCACATTGTCTTTCACTTTTTTCGCGTTTCTTATTATGTAACTCTTTTAAAGATTATGGTTATTATTTAAATGTTATAAAAACCTCTTATTTCATAAACAATACATAGGAGTCTTCTTTGTATACGTTTTAATTATTTATCACATATATACAATATCTTAGATGCGAAGAAGACAACATTCATTTATAATGTTAAATGTTATGCGATGCTTTTTTCAGTTATGTCTAAACAAAAGCTATATTATAACAACAACGTAAGTGTAGATGCTCACATGCTCTTATACTATATACACCTATCCCTAGTTTTACACGGTAGATACGTTCCTGACAAAATCGTGTACTTCAAAAAAATAATTTTTATATGGAAAAACCGAGTAAACGTTTAAAACGATCAATTACTTAACCAATGCTTTTCGATTGTTTAAATATTAGTTGGTAAAACAGCTGATCTAATTGACAAGCACAATTTGTAAACATATTAAAACAAATACTATATATACGTATTAATATAAAAACATGAAATAAATAAAGAAATATAAAACAAATAAAAATTGCTCTTTGTATTTTCTCCTTTTTTGGTTTCCATACTATTTTTACGTTTATTTAAAACAAGAAATACAAAATTTTCATATAATTTTTATACCCTCCACCATAGGGAAGAGGGTATATTCATTTTGATCATCCGTTTACAATACATTGAAGGAAGCCTCGGAGCCCTATAAACCATATATATTTTTAATCAGCATGAAAAGAGAAATCGTTTGAGACATGTCATGTGATTTATAATTAAGTAGAAATAAATACGCGTGCAGTCAAAATTAGCTATTTAGCTTTTCTACTTAATTTTTTTAAATTTTGATTTTAAAAACCGTGTAAGATCGAGAACGTGCAAAACGAGTAGTGTGTAAAACGAGGGATAAGTGTAATTGTATAGTTTGGAGAGAAACAAAGAGAAAGCCTAAACAGATTTATAAAAACGCAGTTGCCAAGTTATTAAAAATTATATTCTTATAAATGATCTACGTTAGCCCCATTTATTTTAATTTAATACAATGTGACCTAGTTGGACATATGAGCTACTCCTTGATTCAAGAAAATTTTAATACCCTACACCACTTAGTTCCAGAATTTAAGCTATAATTAGCTGTGTCAATAAGCATGAGGCATTGTCATATAAAAATCAATTCGTAAAAAAGGATAATATAGATAATAGGTTCTAGAAATGATGGAATCGGATTCCAAATTGGCACAGATATTCAATATATAAGATCATTGAAATGTCCTTCAAATTTAATAAAAATATTTAAAAAATAGGATTTTTGGTCATATAAAGACTTACTTTAAAATGGCAAACTTTATTAAGAAAATTTCTAAAATTGCGATCTGTAGATTACAAGGTATACATAAACGGACAGACGGGTCTATACCCGTACGTTAATTTTATCAGATTTTGATTCTGTTCCAATCGGTATAATTAAAAACGGGTGGGGCCTTTGCCGTTCCACTTGTACCATTTTGTGGTTTAGGGTATCTAATTATACTCACCAGAACATAATTAGTGATTAAAAATAAAAAAATCATCAATAACGATTATGTCTGGTCAAAAAATAATGCATATCAAATTTGGTACACACATTGATGTTAACCGTTCTCATATACAAATGACCACGCCCTTCTCTCCCTGAGCGATTTCATATTTTGCCAACTAATTTTTATATTTGGTTTATTATTAACTTTTTCATTCATATTAGGAAATTGCAATATAACAGAGAAGTAAATAACTTAACTCTATTTTGTTATTATTGTCCCGGTATCTTTATCAATGAAAAGCTTAAGTCATTAATTATTATATATTGGGGGTATTCACGAAGGTCTTAACAATCTTGTGAAATCTTAAATTTAGACTTCCTTGTGAATGTTACAAGCCAATTAATGAAAGTGAGCATGCCCCCATTCGTAAAATTATGGGTATAAAGTGATCCTTACTTCCGTCGCATTGGTTTAGATGCAATGCATATTATTATTGAAGGTAATAGAAAACTCTCTATTTGGCTACAGCACAAGAATTAAATTTATCTTAATACACAACGACGCGTTTAATGCGTCACACACAATCGCTTATACGTTGGTTAAAATTTGATGAATATTTAATTAGACCCCTTTGCGTCACTGGGTGAATTAAGTTTGGGTAGACGTTGCAGATGTAACACCTGAACGGCTGGAGACGCTCATTGACTCTGAATAAATATCTGATTATGTCCGTTTTTTTGATATTTGTTTGAAACCTTCAGCTTGAAAGCAACTTTTAAATGTCTGTTCATAAATTTTTAACGTCAACCGCATTACCTGAATTTCAACATTTGTTGTGTTTACTGATCATTTATAAACGAATTTTAGCACTTCACTGCTTCACTTGGTGTAGGGCATTAAATGAACGTAGAGCCTATTCACTTCTAAATGAAACGTTAGGCAAGCAATTTTTTGAAACATCCGTTGAATTAGAGAGGAAACTTTCTGCACTATTGTATTTTTTTATAATTATTCAAAATAAATATTTACCAAGTTATTTGGACTTTGAACGAATACAAACGTACGGATATATAACAGTTGAAATATCGTTAATTAATTAATTTCCTTCATCTTTTATTCAACATCTCTCTTACCTTATTTGTATATTTTATTTAACCCCTACATTGCACATTTTTATTATTACATGAGTTATCTGAAACGAAATCACATCGAAAACTTACTTTACGTTTGCGCATATATGATGACATTTTTTTTAAAGAATGTTAACTCTAAAACTGGGTTTTAATTAAACAGTTATTAAGTATATGCAACAACGATCTCATTAGCAAACACGCTCTCGTAATTTTGTTCAAAATTTTACATAAACTAAATAAGAACCGCAACCTCTACGTAAAGAATATGCAAGAAAACTAAAATTACTTTCTAATTAATGATTAGACTGAATAAGTAAAAGCTACTACAATTATTTATGTTCAATCAAATGTAAATCTATTTAATTACTTTGTGGCTTTAATGAGAAGAAAGAATATAGCAGTATGAACAATTTGTGAGAGCTGTGTACTCAGGGGAAATTTTCCCTTGCATATTAAGATTTAGGTAAACGTAGTAAAGTTGCCACATGATTTATGTTATTTATGGGAAATACATTAAGGGCCATTTACAATATCTTTCGATTTAATCGTTACTTTATCTTGCTGTTAACGAAATTTCGTTTTTACGACTTATGATTAAATTTAACCGCAGCATTTCTTCTGATTAAATTGAACCGAACGATAACAGAGACTTAACAAGAGGAACATATGATATTGCCAACGTTAACGAAAAAAAATTATAAAACCAATTAAATTATATATTATGCACATTATCATAAATTTTTATATTAGTTGGACTCAAAGATAGCACCATTGTGCGTGCAAAAGGAAGGTTAAACCTGTAATATATAGTTTAAAACATTTATAAACTTTCATTCCCCTAAATAAAGAAGAAATGGTCCTTCTCACATTAAGGTTTTATGCCAGTGGAAATTTTCTATGGCATAATACATATGTTTTTCTTAGACAGAGGTGATACTAACAAATATGTATTCGTGAAAACGAAAAAATTTATCTTCTGGTTACAGGTCTTTGTTAATTTATCATTTGGTTTGTTAACAGAGACAATAAAAAAGTATATTGAAAACGGCCCTAAATGTCTTAAATTAAATATTATAATAATATTATATCAGTGTAACTTAACATATTTTTTATGTACAATAATTTTCTTTTAAAATGACGCAGAACTTCATTTCATTAATACCCCCATTTTTCAGACGTTTCGATGAAATTTGTACAAATAATTTCCATGTGCAACACTTAGAGAAAGAGATAGAGATAGATATATAGGGAGAGAGACAGACACTCTACTTAGTATATATATTCTTGAGCATTCTTTTGTGGGTTGAAAGCCACATTAACAATCGGCAACAAAAATTTAGTTGAGATTAAAATTTATGCCAAGAATGGACTGTTAAATTCAACATGGAACTTGACATATATTACGTTCTACAGAAGGCCATGCCCATCGTTTACATGTAGAGGTGGAGGGCATTTAATCTTCCTGTCTGTCCGTTTGTGGTAAATATACTCCGTAATTGGGATATCAACTCGAAACATGGCAGAAATGTTTGATTAGGAAACATAAGTCGAAGGAAAGGTCCTCAATTATACAAAAACTAAAGAAGGGTCAGTTTATATGGGCTCTTCAAGTGTTTTTTCGTGCCAACAAATTGTAATAGATAAGACGCTGGCACATGTGTTCTCTATAGGTAACTCTCTGAATCGATTTGAGCATGCCTGTCTGTTTGATTTGGCATAGTTTTAGTTTTTAAAGTATTCCGATGAATTTGGTAGAAGAGCGTGCCTTGGTCCAAAGTATAAATTTTAAAGTTCCCCACATTATTATATGATGAAAATTCGTACGTCTTAGTATATTTTAGTATATCTTAGTTAATTTGACTACCAAATTTGGTCCCGATCGGACCATTTTTAGATATAATGCTTTTAGCGAAGTAACTTGTGCATAATGAAGTACATGATGACTGCAACTAAGTAGTTTTGGGTATTAAAAGGACGGGCTTGTCCGATACTAACATTTTCACTTATATTCATTAAAAAATGCTTTAAGACTACGCCTATAATTTTATCATCATCACTATTTCACTTTGTGTACGCAAGGTGTTGAGATTTTAACTATATAAGTTTTTTTTTCAATATTTTTATACCGCCATCAAAAGATGATGTGCAAGAAATCCCTCAAAGTATTCATTTATATTCTATGTCAGTATCAATATCTGAATTGTTCTACGCCATTTCTAAGTGTACTTTACAAATCGTCATCAATTGTGTTACACATTCCACTTCATGCCTCATAATCGTTATTTTTACTTAATCAAAAGTCATTTATTTTTCAAATGAATAATAATAAGAAATGGTTTAACATTTATTAGAAGTAGAAATGACGATTTTTAAAGTACACACATCATCACTAAAATCTTAGTGAATATTAAAAGATGCCCCTTCCACAGTCTACTACTAAATGTAGGGTAGGGTGGGTATCCAAGATTTGGCCTAAGCCATATACTCTAAACAAATAAGAAGAGAGTAGAGATAACTTTTTTGCATTTGATACCTTTGGGTTGAATATATACATTTATAAAAAGAGGCGAATATCTTTTTGACAGGGAACGTACTTTGAACCGAAGTTTCGTTGCGGCTGTAACACATTTCATTAATGTTTAAAGGGCTAGTATTTTTTTGTACTTTGTACAGTACTAACCTACTTCCCTTTTACATTATTCAGTAAGTCTGAATACTTGTTCAGCAGACGCGCCCGCTTTGTCTGTACGATAGAGAAAGAATAATAGCTTAACGAATGAGTACAATAAAACGGAATTCAGAAAGTAAAAAGTGGCGTGATGTGTTTTTATCAGTGCTCGAGCTATTCATTGATTTAAATTGTTTAGATTCATATTAAGAACACATTATCAGTGTACGACAATACATGACTTAATAGAGAAGCATTCAGATGTTTTGTAGAAGCTAAGAGTACTAAACTCGTAGTACAACAAATGGTTTTATTAAAATTTTCTCAATAACTCAATAGCTTCGAGCTATAGATTGAAAATAAAAATATTTGGACAAAGAATGATAATCTTAGAACGAGTCCTTGAACTATCCATCCGTTTTATTCATACAACACGTGTGAGACATTAAAAATTTGCAATATGTGTGGTTTTAAACTAAAATTCAATTTAAAGAAAGTAAAAAATAGAGTAACTTTTGTGCAAACAACGAAAAAACTAAATTTTGCTTAATCTGCTTGCGCCCACCGCGTAGTGTATGTATTATTCCTTAATTTAGAAGTCGAGTTTTACGCATAATAAGGTTTTTTTATAAATGGAGGGCGCATCTCCTATGCGACCGCGCTCATTTTTGGCCCAGCTACGGATGGGGTATAGGGTAAATATGTATGCACTAAATTTCTACTTTATATCTTAATTTTCATGTCAAATGAACATATTTTTGTCTACTGTGGGCGTGGCTTTCGACTGAATTTGCAAAAACTAGAAGTGTCTGTACAAAATTTCATTTCACGGTCTTCGACGCTTCCTTCCGGATGTGACGAACGGAGTAGCAAACTTAGTGTACGCTATATCTTTTGTGAAGGGTATAAAAAATAAAATTTATGGTTTTGGTGCAATTTTTTAGTAAAGTGTGAGCAATGTAGCCTACTTTAGGACATATGTGAGCCGTTGTGAAAGTGGTGCAAGTGCACTTTCCAAAAAAATTAAGATAATGATGGCCATTTAGGAGCATTAATATGATCTTCTTATATGTCCAAAAAAATTCCCTAATATTTGGTCTATGAATGGATGTTGGATGAAAAGTGGTGCAAGTTCATTATTTTTATATTACAAGTTAGAAAATAAAATTACCCGTTTCACGTAAAATGAATGCCCTGATTCTAAATGCATTTCATTATACGCTCCACATAAGATATATTAAGTTTGTGCCCCATTTGCATGGGTAAATTTTAAGGTATTGAGCTGAAATTTTGTACAGACACAGTTAAGGGTCACGCCCACAATCGACAAAAATCGGCAAATAAGATAGATGTTTAAGGATATTTAATATTTGGCCTAAGCCAAATTTAGTTTTCTTACTTATTTTTTATACCTTCCACACAAGGTGGGGGGTATACTTTGTCTTTCCGTTTGCTACATCCAGAAAGATGCTTCAGAGACCCTACAAAGTATATATATTCTTTATAAGCGTCGCAAACTGAGTCGATCTAGATAGGTATGTCCGTGTGTCTGTCTGTTTTTGGCAATCTCACGGTTATAAATTGCGGGATATTGTGGTGAACTTTTGTACAGATAATTTTAGTTTTAGGTTAAGAGCTACACCCACAATCGACAAAAATGTATTAATCAGCTACAAAAATTTAGTAATTCAGTATAAATTTCGTACACATATTTATAGTCATTCCTTATAGCTATATCGATTTTTGATGCTGATTCAAAATATATTTACTTTGTTGACTCTATGATGCCGTCTTCTGGGAGATGTTTATCTTGATAAAGCGATACATACCCTCATATATAATAATATTATATTATATAAGAAGAGCTTTTAAAAATAATCCAACATGGTCCAACAAATGGGTACAAATGGTTTTTATATCATAAACAAATAATAAAAATGGTCACGAAAAACTCTTTTGATCTCCAAATTTGTCGAAATATCTCAATAGCTTCGAGCTATAGATTGAACATAAAAGTACTTGAAAAAATACAAAGAATGAGGCATAACTTTAGAACGAATCCTTGAAGTATCCGTTTTTTATTTAAAGTTAATACATATTTCCTAAAATTTTTTTTCACCTTAGAAGTTCTTAATTAAAATAGTCTTGTTCATTGACCCAGAAAGTATACCTCCTTGTATTCTTATTATCTTTTGTTTATACCATATACCAGCCTTTGACACATACTCGTATGTTTAATTTATCTCTGCCCACAAGAATTTATCCTAATATATTGAGGAGTAGTTTTATTATACCATAACATAAGTGTAGTAAAAGACAATCTATAAATAGTTATAGGGCAATTGTCAAGCTTAGTGTTCTTCCTAAAGTTTTGTAAAATCTAATTCTCAAATTAATTCATCCCCATATCAGTAAGGCTTTGTTAGTAGCAGATCAATTATTACTCTTTAAGACCTGTCCTGTCACATTTTTAATGGTTTTTCCAAGAGAAAGCAGACGGATGTTATCTACACAGACTTTAGTAAGGCCTTTGATAGTGATGATTTAGTCCTTCAAAAGATTGCCACACTTGGCTTTCCGCCCAACTTTGCTAAATGATTTTCATCTTATTTAAAACACCTACCGAATGTAAGGAATCATATTTAAAGATGTTATATCAAGAGTAATAGCTGTATCTTATGGTGTTCCTCAAGGTGGTCACTTAAAGCCCCTTTTTTCAACGATCCAAAATTCTTATGTATGCCGTTAAACTGTTTTTGTTTTTTAATAAGAGGACCCTGATGGTCTTAGGTGTAAGGACAACCCTGTTCTTAATATTTATAAAAAAATTGGTGAAGAATAATTAAATAGCTTCGTATTTGGTGTGCCAAATTTGGACCGCATCGGACCTTATTTGGAACCCCTCTCCATATAACAATACATCACGAAATGACTTATAATTTATAGAACTAAGTGGTGTAGGGTATTAAATGGTCGGGTTTGACCGATTACAAAATTTTCACTCATTATACCCCCATATCAGATGGAAATATACTAAGTTTGTCATTCTGTTTGCAACACCCAGAAGGATGTGTCAAAGACCCTACAAAATATATAAATTCTTAATCAGCACAAAAATTGAGTCATGTACATATATACATATATGTTTCATTTATTTATTTGTTTCTTTTTTGCTTATTTTTTGCATATAATTTAATTTTTGTCAATTTTTTGTATGAAATGAAATTGAAATTGTAAAAATTTGCAATTTTTCTATTATAATAACATAGACATAATTTAAGCTATTGTAGTATTGTGTTATTAAATTAAATAAATAAATAGTAGGGAGGCGGATATGGTCAAATCGAATGAAATATCACATAGTGTGTACGGTGGACGGTTGCCAATTGTAAACTTAATGTATCCTGGACGTTGCACACATGTAGTGCAGTGTAGAGTATAAAATTTTCCAAATATTTGTACATTGACTCTCTTTTCTTGAAATTAATTACCACCGGTGTGTTGTTGTTTGTCCAATCATAAGATTTTGCGCCACACCATTTGTTTTGTGTCTTCTCTCGTCATCTTTCTCTCTCTCAATTTCTACTGTAATTATTTGTATAAAAGTGGAAGAAAATTTATTTTTGTATTTAGTAAGAAAAGAATTGAGAAGATATTATGCAAAGGCAGCGAACGTTAACACGCGATACAAAATATAAAAAATAAAACACTTTACTTTGCTTCAATAAACTAAACAAGTGCGCTGTACATTTGTTTTCAAGAGAAAAAAAAAATTAATCATAATAGAAAAACAGAAGCCATCACCATCATCCTAATAAAATATTTTGCTATTAATAAAAGTTTAAACAAATCAAAGAAAACTAGCCAAAAAACAAGCACACGGCCTAAGCGATTAAGAAAAGCACAACGTATCAATAAATACTTCAAGCCAAGCCAGACCTCTCCTACAACGGATATATTTAGTTAATGCTTAGAACTGTATTATTTCTATATGCATGTTTAATTTAGACAATTTTTCTAATCAGCGTAACAACATAATTTTGCAAAGAGTGGAAATTGTAAAAGTTATCGGAGGTGTACAGTAAGCAGAGGAAAACGTCAGAAAAATGGGCGACACGCTTATAAATGTCAAAGCCGGTGGAGATGAGCTGCAAAAATTTCACCAAACGGCAGCAGAGGATAAACGTAAAGGAATACGCGTATGGTGCGACGGCTGGTGAGTCATATTTTCATTTAGTTAATCTTCATTCAATTCGAACAATTTATTTCTTACTTATTGATTTTTCTTCCCCTGAAAAATTTCCATACATAGAAATGTAATGACTGACATTTGCTTTTATATATTTGTATACACCACTCTGATGGCATAAGTAGTGTTTTTAAGGAAATACTCTATGTGTGCTCTCTCCTTATACTCTATACCAATATTTAAAACAAACACGTCACGTTTGTAGTCGTTGTTTCTCTCTGTTGTTTTATATCCTCTCTTGAGGTCAACGCTGTACTCAATTTCACCAAACATTTGTAATATTCTTGATCGGCACATAATTCTTGTACCATGTTTGTCTATTCATCCGTACCTCGAATATATTCCCGCAGAATTGTTCAAAAACACGCCGTCACAAATAAAAATAAATTCGTTGGAGACTTTTTCTATATGTATATATCTCCGTCAATGGGAGAATGGATCAACATAAACGAGTAAAAAAGTAAACTTTGGCTCTGGGACGATTCTTGAATCACCATTGCTATTTTTGAATAAAACAAATGAAACTCTTGGTTTGGTTTAATTGTGGACGATTCCTCCGACCACATCTGCCCAGTTTCAATACAGCGCTGGGTGATCTACCAATATTTCTACCAAGTATGGATTCGATACCTCAAGCGGACATACTGCTGACATACGCACAAATAAACATACACACATGAGTAAATCAATTTCGAATTTGATTCTGATCAAGAATATGTATACTATGAAGGATTCTTGTTTCTTTCCTTCGGGTGTTACAAACGCTTTGAAAAGGGAGTGTACCCGCGGTGGTGAGTGTAAAAATAAATTTGTAAATGGTTTTCGTTGTGTTTTTAACATTTTCAACTATTGTGTTATTATTATTATTATCTTCAACAGTTCAATGTATTGAGAACTGCATGTGCTTGTAAAATGAAAAGTTATCTAGAAAAATTCATCACGCATGTCATATTGAGTAACAAGAGCAACATTTCCTTTCAAGTGGAAGTGTATGCTATGAATAAAATATTATAAAGTTGTACCACTTGTGGCAAACCACCACCACCACCCCCACCCCCAATTATACCCTAATTCAAAATTAAAATTGAATCTATTTAACAATGTCCGTCTGTTTATCCATGTAATTTTGTACGCAAACTACAGGTTGCTTATTTTGAAAATGGACCGGATTGGACCCTTTTTAGAAGTCGCACTTCTTAATATTTTTCAACAAACTTTGGTGAAGAATAGTTTATTAGCTTAATAATTGGCTGTGCCTAATTTGAACTCGATCTGATCATTTTTAAAACCCTTTTCCATGTAATGATATTTCACGAAGAGACATATTTATTTATTATTTATTTATTTGTGCGGTATAAAACGGTCGGCATTGTCCGACTATAACATTTTCACTAGTTGATTTTACTATAATAATAAAATAATAATTATGATAAAAATGATCACAATCAATTTGTCAAAACATTTGCAACGCCCAGGAGACGGCGTACGACACTGAACTGATCTAGTAATGTCTGTCTGTGTTTGAAACTATTCTTCTGGTTGGAAAAATTGAAATATCAATTGAAACTGAATGAAATCGATCAAAGGATACGTCTACAATGCGACAAAATCAATTTTTTTTATTAAGTTTTATTTAAAAAATTGCACATGATTCCGCTCACAAGTTTTCTATTTAATATTTCATTTAGCTTTAATTAAACGGTTTTTATACCCTTCGTCATAAAGTAGTGCAAGCATAAGTATATTGTATTTGTGTGGATATTTGTAAATCGCAAGCGGCAATTGCCATATCCACCTTTAATTAAAACGATTAAAACGATTCAGAATCTTGTTTGTTGTTGATGAAATTTGGTATCGGATGCCTTTATGGGTCAATTGGATTAATTTCTTTTTCGATAATTAAAATATTGCGTATTATTATTTTCATAGTATTTCAATGTTGTGAAAAGCGTGTTGTTTTGTTTGTAGAAATATACATTAGTAGAGGCGTCAAGTCATTCAGGACATTATGCAAAAGTACTAATTAATTTGTACAATATTTAAATCGTACATATTTACAAACAGATAAGGACGTATTCGTACAATAACAATAAATAATTTTATAAGCACTCTAAAATTTTAAATGCTTGGTTAAGTAAGAGCTCTGTTACATACAATCGTTTCCTATTGTGATCTTAATCATTTTATTAAATATTATAACGCCAGCCTCCATGTTTAATAACTTTGGAATGCAAACAATATCATTCCAGTTTACTGCTGCTTCAACTGTTTGTTTTGTTTGTGTATTTTGTATTTGTATAAACACTTTTGGGGGTTGGTTTCGAAAAAACTTAATGGATAGTGACATTTTGTACAGACATTTCTGTATTTCGGTTGCTATAAATTAGGCGAAATCGTTTAAGATCCACGCCAACAAGTGATAAAAATCTTTCACGACTACAAAAATAGAGTTAAAAAGTTCAACGCGACTTACGAAAAATGAAAGGGTGTGAAGATAAATCCGAACTTAACTAGCAAAGACATAAGACAAAAATTTTAGCAGAGCTCTATTAAGTAGTTAACATAGCTCTGTTAAGATGAGATATAAGAAGAAAATGGATAAAACTAAAGATTTATTATATAAATTAAATACATTTTACGTTTACATTACGTAATTAATAATATAAAAATTATAAATTTAATTTTAATACAAAAAATTAAAACATGAAAATACAAAGAAAAAAAATTTCATTTAAAAATAACACCACGCCGAAACTAAAAACCCTACACGATTGTGCTATATATCATTGGAACCGGATTGGGATGAGGACCAATCCACGTGAAAATTTTGATCCTGTGTCGTTTAGTTTTTTTTTTATTCCTTTTTCAAATTGGTCCTCATCCCAAGCCGGATTTATCTTCACACCCTTGAAAAATAAATGGGGTCGGACATCAGACATGGGCACAATATATAAGAAACCTTTTTTCATGCAGAATCTAAATTGTAAGTTATGCCATTAAATGAAAATTAGCCACATCCATCAGAAAATATACAACAAAAACGAAATTATTTTTATTAAGTTTATGTCTGTCGGACTATTAGGCTGAAGTGATAATTGAATTAGAAAATTTTTCACATATTAATATTCGGTCACCTGCAGGGCTTAACCATGGACCGCTTTTGAAGAGGGTGAGTCACGCACCCAAAAGTGCATATATTCTAGATCAGAATAAATAGAAAAGTCGATTTAGCCTTTCTGTCCGTCCGTGTGTCCGTGTGAATTTTTACATATTTCTGTTGGAACTCTTACAGTCGTAAATTCGAGATATCGAATTGAAATTTCGTACACAAATCGTACACTTCAAAAGACGTTTTTAAAAATGTCCGAATGTCTGAAATTTTCATTCATATTAGTATCTTTTTTATTTAAAATTGCCTTTGGGTTAACTACGCCTTTTTCTTTTGATTTCACCTTAAATTTGACTTTTAAGTTAATTTTGTATTACTCCTAAACTATAAGATCTGTGAACCTGAAATTTGGTAGAAACCATTTCTTTGTATCTCAGTACCTTGGTATTGAAAATGGGTTAAAACTTTGTACCTCTCTACAATTTTACAAACTTATAGATTGTAAAACGGTCCTTTTTTTATTTGAAAGAGCTTAATGATAGCGTTTATTCTAGATATAGCCACGCCTAATAAAGCCCCTTTTTAAATGGCGTTTGCCTCGCCTTTACTGATTCAACTAAATTAATTGTAGCATAATTTGTGGATCTAAGTGGTGTAGGGTATAAAATGGGCCTAATTTAGTGTTTTTATTTCTTCAGTTATGATATGGTCCATTTTGGACATGCTAATTCCTTACGACAGGCCAAAGCTCTTGGCGATAAGGTCATTGTTGGTATACATACGGATGCTGAAATTACTAAGCACAAAGGACCGCCAGTATTTACTGAAGATGAACGGGTCAAAATGGTTAAAGGCATTAAGTGGGTGGATGAAGTGATATTAGGAGCACCATATGTCACCACGTTAGAGGTACTGGATGAGCATAATTGTGATTTCTGCGTTCATGGAGGTAATATGTTGTATTTTGGAATTTTTATGAAAATTTTGCTTAACGTGTTTGGCTTTTTTATACCCTGTACAACTTTTTCTTTTAGATGATATAACCATGACTGCTGAAGGTGTGGATACATATCATTTGGTGAAAAAAGCTAATCGTTATAAGTAAGTATTTTTTATGATTTGCCTCAATTAGAAGATACCGTTAGGGATGAAGCTTTCATAAAATTTCGTTTCTTTCGTTTTAGAGAAGTGAAACGTACTGCAGGAGTTTCCACCACAGATTTAGTGGGACGCATGTTATTATTAACGAAAAATCATTTCCATCAGGGTTCCTCAGAATATGCAATTGAAAAGGAAGGTAAAGTAAAGATTTTTAATAAAATTTTCATTATTGTCTGTTCAAATTGACGAAAATGCCATCAATAAATTAATTTATTGTTAATACTCATTTGAAATGCTTGTTCTCAAATTAACTTTTGTTTGTTGTTGAACCAATTTTGCCAAATATACTTTACGTACTGTGAATCAATTTAGATGAAACGTATTTTACTGTTATGTGTAAACTCTATGTGGATTCTAAATAAATAATTTCAATTCGTTTTTCTTTCGTTTAGCTGGCGCCAAATTTCGAAGGCAGATCTCTATATAAACTATTATATTTTTATAATATATATGTTATTGTATATCTTTATAACAGTAAATTATATATTAAGTACCACTTATTGCGGATCCATTGAGGTGTACATTTCGAATATAGAATTTTATAAAGATATAACAGTCTATATAGAGGCCTTTTTATAATACTGTGAAGTATATTTCGTTCACGGACCATATTTATCGCTTACAAGGAAACCGATATTTCAAATTTAATTTAATTTAAATACTCTAAAGTCCTTATTGTGATTTATAACGATTTAATAAATCGTCTTCATTTTAAAATCGAACTAAAGACTAAGGAAATTGAAAAAAGTATTAAGGTCCCTTAAAATTATAACGATCAAATCTAAATTTAATGGACTTATCACGGATACATCAACTTCAAATTTGGCATGTTCACTTCTGATAAACGTGTGATTTGGTCCAATCAAAATAATGTCGATTATTGGATACTGTTTAACCTTATGAGTGTAAAATTTTGGACCGATCCGAACTATATTTATTTTAAATTTAAAGTATAATTGACCACGTCCCTGTATTTGTCATTTCATCAAATTTATATTATGGGTGCGATTGATTTTTTATTGTCTGATTTTTTGTAGCCAAAATATAGTTTGAATCGGTCAAAACTTGGCACAATGGCATACTTTTAAGGTTAAAATATTATTGACCAATTTTCGTTTTGATTAAACCCATAATTGCTAAGTGTATTAAAATGGCAAATTCCGTCTGCTTACACATGAATGTGGTCCTCCACATGATCAAATGTGCCTGCATAATTTTAAATACAATTTCCTATAATTTCTCAATCAACTATAATCGTTATTCATGACTTTTACTTTAAATCGTTACCATTATCCGATCTCTGGTATCGACAAAATTAATCAATAGTACATATATACTTTACATATATATAAGCCTTAATTTTGATTAATTTTTTTGGTGTTACTTCTGCAATCGTGTACTTCACAGTCCTTTGTAGGTAGCCTTGTTTTATGCTTTTGATTTGTTATTGCGTTTATGTTTTTGTTGTTCTTTAAAATTAAAATTAAAAACCTCATTTAAACGTTTATGTTTTCTTTTTCCTCTCTCTCTCTCTCTCTTTTATTTTCATATCCATATGTATGAACGTTCTCCTAATCCAAAACAAAAAACATTAAAATCGCATGAAACTCCACAAACTAATATCAAATATAATAATTCCTCCGGTGTCATTTGCTGCTATGAATAAAAAAAAAACTAAATTGTTCATATTGTACGTGTGGGTGTGTCATGTAAATGTAAAAAAATTGCTCCTTTAACTATGCCACAACATTTTATGGTTTATGGTTTGCCCACTCACTCTCACTGTATTTATATTTTCATTTGTATGGAACTGTATAATTGTATAATTTTATGAATGTATACATGCGTAGATTTACTTGATAAAGCTTTAAATAAACTTATAATTAAATCGCAATTATCAGGTTCGTCGAATATGGGTCAAGATTCGGCAGCCAAGTCTCCATGGACGGGATGTAGTCAATTTTTACCTACTACTCAGAAAATTATACAATTCAGTGATGGCAAAGCACCTAAGCCGGGTGATAAAATTGTAAGGATGGAATTTTTTATTTTTTAAATCAATCACATCTACAAATGTTATTTAATTTATTTTTCAGGTATACGTAGCTGGTGCATTTGATTTGTTCCATGTGGGTCACTTAGAGTTTTTGGAGAAAGCCAAAGAATTGGGTAATTATCTGATAGTGGGTTTGCATACCGATCCAGTAGTTAATTCATATAAGGGCAGTAATTATCCTATTATGAATCTGCATGAACGTGTCCTCAGCGTTTTGGCTTGCAAGGTATGTTATATGTATCTATTATGAAACACATTTTTTATTATGTACATCAATCTGTCTCTATTTTATTTTCAACAATAAAATCTAACTTTTAAGAAACCTCAGACAAAATTTACTGAAGAATAGTTAACTGGCTTCATAATTGGCTGTACAAATTTGCACCGGACGGACAGTTTTTAGAACCCGTTTCGAAGTAGCGATATCTCATGACAATTCCTCGATATTTTATATGACAATTCCTCGCGTTTACTGATACAACTAAACTAACTTTAGCATAATTTCTGGAATGAAGTGATATAGAAGATTAAGTGATTGAGTATAACCCTACCATTGTATTTATAACATTTTTACTTGTTTCTATCACAATTTTGGATGGAAAGAATCTATATTTTAGCGTGTAGCCACAGTTTCAATTATAAAACAACAATTCCTTTTTTTATAATAATGTCACTTATTGCGTCTGAAGTTTTTTATAACACTACACATGTGTAGTCACCAGAACCAAAATATTAGCATGATCGGATGTACAGAAGTGTTTAAAAGTCGCCTTTCATATTAAACCCTACAAGACAGAAAACGTCTATAAAAAGTTGGATATTTTTAGTGTTTTTTTTAATCAAAGCAAGAATGGTTGTTTAACTCAATGATTGATTTAAATAAATGTGCATCCGATTGTGCAATTGGAAAAACCCTTTAAAGTTAAATACAAATTCTCTCCTTTTAAAAACTTTTCAAAAAGTAACTTTAATACTCACAAGGGCCATGGTTTTAATTAAAATTACGTTTCGTTAAGTTTGCACCGCTGTACAATTTAATTTTGTGTTCTTATCTTCTTCTTCTTATGTATGTTCTAGTACGTCAATGAAGTAGTTATAGGTGCTCCATATTGTGTTACGGAAGATTTACTGCATCATTTCAAAGTGGATGTGGTTTGTCATGGTCAGACCGCCATATCGTTGGAAGACGGTAAAATTGATCCATACGCTATACCAAAAACTCGTGGTATTTTCACTTTAATCGATTCGGGAAATACAATGACAACAGAACGTATTGTAGAACGTATTATATCGCATCGTTTAGAATATGAGAGACGCAATAAGGCTAAAGAGAAGAAGGAGATTGAAGCTTATGAAGCTTTACAACGTGCCAAGCAAACCCAAAAAGCCGGCTAATATACTGTTAAATATGCCCTGAAGGATGCACAACAAACAACTGCAGCCATAACTTCTTTGATTATTTTTTAAACCAATGTCTATTTTCGTAGGAACCATAAACTGAAACTTCAATAATTCCCAATATTTACTTAGTTGTTACTTATTAGTTTTTGTATTTGGTTAATATTTTATTATAGCATTATATACGAATGCGTTAGTTTTCAAATTCAAAATTCATTTTTGAAAATATTAAACGTTCCTTTAACAATTATTTTTATTGTTAGTTTCTTAGATAAAAATCAATGGCAATACTTACGTTGTTGTAAAAAACCGTTTATACTGCTACTTTATAGAAAATTTTACGTATTTCATATGCAAACTTTACATGCTATAACTGTACATCTCTAGAAACAATTTTAATGTTCTTGATCATATTTTTTATGTTAATTTATAAATTGTAATGTTTATTCGAAATGATATGTGTAGATATACAAATTATGTTTAAAATCGAACACTTGGAAGGCTCGTTTTCTTCCTTTCCAAATGTTTCGTTTGGCTCCTATTTGCTTGACTATTTTGCTTTAATGGAAAATTTCCAAGCATTGAGTTTTACATATATTTTACTTTGTTAAATTTTTTACCATTTTGTGTATATTACATAATAAAACACGTATACAAATCTGTGAATATTTATTAATTTTGTCAGCTTTAGTGGTAACACATAATTTATTAAAAACTATCTGTTTCATCGTATATTTTACGGTTTACCAAAATCTTAATCTTTGTTTTGTAATGATAAGTAAATTATCTAAAAAATATGTTTAAAAACTTTTTAAATAATTTAATTAGTAATGATTTTTAGAATAGTAAAATAAACTAAGAATTACTTACGTAAGAACTGTTGTGTTTTATCCAAACAAATCATAATCTGAATATTCAGTTAAGTAATTAAGTACACGCATATGGATTAGATAACTGTCCGCATATGCTTTCTATGTAGATTTGTTTCAAGCCTAAGAATATTATTAAGACGTTACATAAACATGTATGTAAGTCAACAAAGTGAATAATCAAACCAAATAAATGCTTTAAACAAGAAAAAAAATATCATTTAAAGATATTTAGATAGGCGATCAACTGGGAGCTCATAGAGTATGTATATTTATGTATAATTCGACGTAGTCATGTCTGTTGGTACTTTCGCAATAGAAAAAAGGTGAAATGTTCACTTTTTGTGTAAGCAGGTTGCTACGTAATTTGCACGAAATGTCCCAGATGCAACATCTTTTAAACACACACCCCAAAGTACAATTCTTGGAGTTTCCTTTATTACGGACAAAGCATAAGAGGTACGAAAATAAAATTTTGCCAAAATATTAACAAATCCTTATTGTTATGTTAGGCGTTTCTTTAGAATATTTGAAATAGGCATCCCTGTATAAATCTGAGTACTTCTCGCTTTGTCGGGAACTAACTTGTGAATATGTATAAAGTCAGCTCAAGAGGACTTTTCAACATTTCTTTTATTTGTTTTCTTACTTCATCTTTATGTATATTAGAATATCTATAGGTCTTTACAAAAATTGGATTATTGGTTGTAGTTCTAATTTCATGTTTAATTGCGTTAGGGAACCTCATTTCTGAACTTTCGGAGTAAAAAATGTTCCTAAACGAATCAGTTAATTTTATTAAATTCTGTTTTTCTCTTGGTTTAAAAAGTCTGTTCGTAATACTTTAATAATATCGTCTCTCAAAGGTTTGCCTGTGCCGTATATGTGAAAGTTTTCTTTTTCATTTTCATTTCTTTTTTAATATAGGAAATTTAACAATCTTTGAGCGTTCGATATTTGCGGTTATTATTGCTTTAACTTCATAGTTTTTTGCCTCATATGCTCCCTCTTTTATTTCTACTTTATTATTTCTCGATGTTTCTTCGTATAAACTAATCCGTCTTTATGTTGTGTATATAAATTTAACCTCTATGTTCCTGATTTATTAAAAGAATACTTCTTGTTCTCATGCCTACATTGTATTGGAATCTTTTTATTTCCTATGTTCAGTATGTTTTTTTTTAATCCATCATTGCGCCCAATTGTAAAAAATGTTATTTCCCCATACACATCATACTAATCGTGAAATTTGCTGCATTTAAATTGTACTCTTTGCTTATCATTACTTAATTCTTTAAATAGGGCTTTAATAGGACGAAAAAGTACCTATCGTTTATTTCTATTTTGTGCTGTAATGTTTTTATTATTGTCGGTTCTGTAGGGATTCTCCATTTTGGGTGACACAGTCCTGAGTTTATAATTGAATGGGTCGCTCCTGTGTCTATCAAAAATTATAATAGTACGGTTTTAGATTTGATTGTTATATAAGGAAGTCCTCCTTTGAAGCATGCACCTGAACATTTTCTGCTACTAGGGCTTTATGTTGTGAATTGTTATTTTGATTGTGTCTTATTTGTTCAGTATGTATATTAATGACTAGCTGTTGCCCGCGGTTTCACCCGCGTGGAATTCGGTTATCTCGCGGGATGAAACATTGCCTATGTCCTTCCCTAGGTTCTGAAATTTTTAAAACCGATATTGTCCGATTTTACTTACAACCTGCCTGCAGACACCTAACACATGTGTATCAAATTTAAGCTCGATATCTCAAAAATTACGGCCATGAGAGTGTCAGGAACAGTCAAACACATGGACACGCGGACGGACATTGTTTGAATTGATTCAGTTTTTGATCTTGAGCAAGAATATATATAGTTTGTGGTGTCTCCGACGCTTCCTTCCGAATGTTGCAAGCGGAATGACAAATTTAATATACCCTCTTTCCAAAGGTTAAAGTTATAAAAATATGGCGAAAGTCTCCAGTAAAAACAAAAGTTACGCCCCCGTCTTATTGCCTTAGTTTCTGATGTCTTTTGCTGTGTTGCTTCTGGAGTAGGACCCATAACATATGTTCTTACAATTCCATATAAATTTTGCTTTTATTCCAAATTCATTAAAAAATGGTCCAAAAATCCAGTATTGGCGAAAAAACCTCTCCAGAACCTGGTGGTGCGTCTGCGTAACATATGCTCTTAGAATTCCATATAAGTGTTGCTTTTATTCCAAATTCATTAAAAAATGGTCCGAAAATCCAGTATTGGCCAAAAAACTTCTCCAGAACCTGGTGGTGCGTCTGGAATGGGACCCGTAACATATGCTCTTAGAATTCCATATAAATGTTGCTTTTATTCCAAATTCATTAAAAAATGGTCCGAAAATCTAGTATTGGCCAAAAATCCTCTCCAGAACCTGGTGGTGCGTCTGGAATGGGACCCATAACATATGTTTTCAGAGTTCCATATAAATGTTTCTTTTATTCCAAATTCAGTAAAAAAATGATCCAAAAACCCATTATTGGCCAAAAATCCTCTCCAAAACCTAGTGATGCATCTGGAGTGGTATCCACACATGCCGTTGTCAGATTTCCCTACTATTTAAATATTGTGAAATACTTATTGTGAATACATAATTTTTTAATTGTCTGGGTACATGTGAATGCAATGTTTGTATGGCAATATTACTATCAATGGTGGGTACAAAAAGGGGTTATAGTGACATAAGTACAATAGTTGGACATATGGTCTCGGAAAGTTTTTTGTAGATATTGATATGTTTTATAATATTGTAGAACATTTTTTTGTTTTAACATCAATACTTTCCACAGCGCATTCGATGAAAGATATTTTATGACAAATTTTTCTACACCTTGGGTTAGTAATAGTAGGAATGTCCAGGGATCCCCAACATTTTTTGGCAATAAATATAGCCTATGTTACTCAGTGATAATGTAGCTTTCTAATAGCGAAAATATTTTTGAAATCGGTCCAGTAGTTTTTGAGTTTACTCGTTACATACAAAAAAACAAAAATACAAATCTTTCTTCTTTATAATATTAGTATTGATATCTATGGGTTCTGGCTAATTCTGGGAGATACGTCAAGCAAAGATGTTATTCGTTGGTCTGCTTTGGTGTTCGTTTTGAAAAGCGGCGGGTTGGACATTATTGACGTTTCGATTATAATTATTATTATAGGCAGGATTTTGACGTCTGTTATTATTATAACAGTTCTGGTGATTATAAGTTCTTGTGTCGTTATTATTATAATTTGGTCTATAATAGTTGTTGCTATACCTATTTCTCTTATTGTTCTGCCTGAGAGTGTTAGGGCGAAAATAATAATATTTGTTTATTGAAATGTTCTCCTTCGTTGTACGTAATTTGTCGTAACCTCCTTCAAATAAAATGTTCATGGATGCCTCTAACGTACAGAGATTCCTACACATGAGAATGGTTTTCATTGGTTCAACCATTTTATTTTTAAAAATATTTGGGGCTGTTATTTTATTATTAGCCATTACTTCGGCTATGCCAGCTCCATGTCCCATTGAGGTGGTTGTTTTTTTATTTAGTTTTCGTAGTTTTTCTTTAATTTCGTTATAAAAACTGTTATGAAATCGGACTGATTTTATCATTCGGGGCGACCACCCTATGCCTAGCTCTTCTAAGGGAAGGGGTCTCAACCCTGGCCCCAGCCCGTAATAAAAAAAATTTATAAATACTTTTCTTTCGGTGGTATATAATGCCCACGCTGGGCCGAAAGTGTAGTAGATCTCGTCCACCCAGTAGGACATCCCCTCAGTCATCACCCGCACATACTCACACAACTTTGTTAAAATTAATTACAAAATTTTTTTTATCAGTATAAATATCTATTTGTTATGGTTAATTTATTTTAACATGTAGAATTTACTTCATATTCACGTTTGAACAAACACATATTCATTACGTAGTATAGATATATTAAAACCAAACTGAAAATATTTATAACGTGAATAGAGTAATAAAAAAAAAGAAAAAATCAAAATTTAATTCATACATGAACGTTTCATTTATATAAATATGACATCTTTTTATATCTCTATCATAGTCTCTATAAGATAATATTATTATTACTATTCACTTTTAACAATTCTTTAAATTAAAAAAAAAAAATTCATTCAAAATTATTTTTATTTCTATTCTTTTACCAGAGCCCAAAAACGAATTATTATTTTTTATGTCAAAGTGCGTAATCCTATGTACAATATCTTTTTCATTCTATATAAATTTACCTTTTTTTATGTTGAAATAAGTATATGTAATATATATACAATAATATAATATAATTCCCTTTTGTTTGTTTTCTAATTTTGAATTATGATTCTTACTCTTACAATCTTATTTTTTTCTTTTTTCTTTTACAATTCTTCTATTCTTACTATTCTTCTTTTCTTATAAAAACACGACTATCCCTTACAACAGTCAAAAACGGATAAGACTCAAAAACTCGGCGTCGTCTGTCATTTACCTCTTTTTTCTTCTTCTTTTTCTTTCTCCTTCTTCTCCTCCCATTCTCCTTTTCACGCTCAGGGATGCCACCCGCAACAAAACTCCGAGGCTTTAAGAAGTGCCTTCGCCAAAGGATCGGTGTGCGGTTTTTTTTTCATTCTTCTTCACCAACGCGGGGCACTCCCACAACCTGATATTAAGAGTCTCATACTTCACCAACTGAGCTATCCGGGCCATTGTAACAGATAAACTTTTATGCCATAATCCGATAAATATTATGTTATATTGTTCTAAATTCCGCCCTTATGCTTTGATATCTTTAGCATGAAACGTACCAATAAGTTTACCCTGCATCGTTTCCAATTCATACGTGTTATTTCCATGTGATCGTACAACTCTACACTTGATGAACTTTTTGCAGAACTTTGCGAATTTCTCAGAGTGCCTTCTAATTCAGGTAGATAAATATCCCAATCTCGATAGTCGTTTTGTAAGTATGCGCGGATGGCTACTAGCACTGGCTGGTTGACTCTTTCTGCAGCGTTAGATTGCGCACAGCGGTTTTAATATGAGGGACCTTGTATAATTGCAAGAATTGTTGGAATGTATTCGCCATGAACTGCTTGACATTGTCAGTATGTATTATTTTTGGTACACAAAATGTGTGAAATATCTGATTTCTCAAAAATTATATTAGCTTAGCCGTGGTTGCCTCTTTCATGATCTTAAGAAACATGAACTTTGAAAAATGATCCACTACAACGAGAACGTAAGTGTTACTTTTCTTGGATCGCGGGTATTTACCCAAGAAGTCGATATACAATTTTTGAAACGGTCTTCCTGTGCAAACTTCCTTTCGAAATTCCTGTAATATTTTATTGGTTGACTTCCTTGCATGGCAATTTGACACATAACGCTGAATTTTTTTAATCATTCCTGGCCAATCGGGTAATTTATCTTTATTTTGCTCAATTTCTTTTACTATTTCCAGGTATTCCGGACATTGAAATTCTGTGGTATCGAACCCTAAAATTTCAGCAGGATCTGCCAAGTTGATTTCATCAATCATTCTTGATAATGTGTAAGCGACTGTATTGTCTGCACCTTTCTTCTGTTGAATGGTAAAATAGTAACCTTGGAGCTGTAGTGACAATCTAGCTAATCTGCCGGTGAGATTCTTCAGCGACATTAGCCGTTCCAAACTCGCGTTGTTAGTTATTGCGGTTAACGGCATCATTTCAATATAAGATCTGAATTATTTTATTGCAGTTAC
Source organism: Crataerina pallida (assembly GCA_949710015.1). Classification (NCBI taxonomy): domain Eukaryota; kingdom Metazoa; phylum Arthropoda; class Insecta; order Diptera; family Hippoboscidae; genus Crataerina; species Crataerina pallida. The sequence goes on along the minus strand of OX453289.1, from coordinate 22,954,069 downwards.
AGCAGAAAAAAGCATTTTTTTTCAGTAACCGAGTATTTTTTCTGAGCGGCGTTTAGTTTCATAGAAAAGTACGCTACCATCATCGTCTTGTTGTGATAACACAGCACCTATGGCGTATCCGGATGCATCACACTGCTCCGCGAAAGGTTTCTTAAAGTTAGCGTGCCTGAGTACCGGGGCAGATGCCAAGGCCGATTTTAAAGTATTAAATGCTTCTATGGCTTCATCAGATAAACAAAACTTTTTGCCTTTTTTAGGCAATCAGGAGCGGATATCATAGAAAAATCTTTAATGAACCGCCTGTACCATCCTTATGTTCTTGATGGCTGTTGCATCCTTATGTTCTTGATGGCTTCCACTTTTTCCGGGTTTGTTGTCAACATACCTCTCCCAATAACATACCCTAGATAGTTTACTTCTTGGAATCAAAATTGCGACTTCTTCAAGCCTATAGTACTTTTTTAGACATCACCAGCAAAGCGTTGAGGTAAATAAATACGTTTTTTCAGCTTATGCGGAATCACTTTGTCTATCAAATGATACAAGCGTTGGGCAGCGTTACATAAACCAAATGGCATGACTTTGAATTGGTAGAGCGGACGACCCGGTATACAATACTGTATATGGTTTTGACTCGTCATCGAACTCTCTCTGCCAAAATGCGTGTTTTAAATCAACGCTGCTAATGTAATATGTTTCATCGATTCTACTGAGTAAAGCATCAATATTTTGTAGTGGGTAAGCGTTCTTTACTGTTATATTGTTTAGCTTACGTGCATCTAAACAAAACCGATTCTTCTCAGGTTTCTTCACAATAGTTGTGTCATTACTCCACGGGCTATGACTTTCTTCTATCACTCCTAGTGACAACATGTTATTAATTTCCGCGTACACGATTCGTTGGACAGCTGGTGATAGAGGATAATGTTTGTCCTTCAAAGGTTGTGTGCGTTCCATCAACTGAATGTGATGTTTTTCTAGCTTTGTTCGGCATAACCCTTTCTTTTCAAGCGTGGGAAATTCGTCTATAAATTTTTGGAGTACATCCTGATAATCTGGGGTGAGTACATGTGGCTTGAGTTTTGTGTTACTGGTTGTCACCTCTATCTTCTGATTTTCCATTTCGATTATTTCATCGACTGGTATTATATTAGGCGCTAATTGAAATTTTTGGCAAAAATCCACGCCTAAATATGCCGCTTGTTCCAAATTCGGGCATAGGTAAAATAGTATTCTTTTACATTGGTTCTCATATTTTACTTGTAGGTTAACTTTGCCGAGAATACGGTGCGGCTGGCCGCTTGCTGTGCGGAGTATTGAATTGATATATTTAACCTCGGTATTCAGCTTGTCAAGGAATTCGCGACAACCATTCCCTAATAGGTTTATCGATGCTTCGCTATTGAGTAATTTTGTCATGGGCATTTCTTCAATTTCTACGTCTCCATAGATTCGCCGATCATCAGTGTATACCATACGTTTAATTGTTTCGCACATTGCTTCGTATTCACTCTTTTACTGATGAAATCCACGTCTAACTTTCAGGATATGATTGGAACACATTATTTTATTTTCTTGAGTACCAAATATATTTTGCCTGGCTTCTTCATAGTATTTTTGACGATCATGTAAAGGTAAATGATGTTGTTTATTAGCATACTCATTACTATAACAAGCTTCTCTTTCCAGCACCTTTACTAGTGGATGTTCGCTCCGGGGGTTACTGTCGAACGCTACGTCCCCTGTGCCTCCAGCGCTCCTTCTTCCGTTTCCTGATGCACAATTCGGACATTTTGGTGTCGTTACATTTGGATGGCAACACCGGTAACAGAACAACGTTCTTTGAGTAGATGCCATAGGGTAAATTATTCGCCCTATTTTTTCTCTCACATTTCTTTTCAATATTTTAACCATCTCTTCCTCCGTTATAGTGTTAATCGTAGCTGATAGGTCGGTAATGCTACTGTCGTTACTATTTGCCATGCTTCCGGTTGTTATTGCAAAGATAATTGTGGTGTGTGTTTTTGCGCGCGTATATGGCAGTTCCTTATTTTATTCTGGGCATTTTCGGCTTCTAATTCAGATTACTGTTACCATAAACAGAAATTTTATATATATGTACTACATAAATTAACGTTCATATAAATACACTAATTTATGTGTTGTGTAAATTTTGATTTTGAATAATAACAAAAATATCAAACATTTTTCTCAAACTCATTATATTTGGGTGTGTACTCGTATATAAGGCTTGTACCGTGTAGCCTCCTTATGAGACTTGTTCTGTAAAAGTGGAATGACGTTAAGGTGGTATTTATACCAAAGGGAGGAAACAAGGACGAACGCCTTCCCAAGTCATATAGACCAATAAGCCTCAGTTCCTTTCTCCTTAAAAGTATGGAGAAAACCTTAGATAATTTTATAATTAGGAGAAACAATAGCGAAGCATCGATATTAGGAAGAAACCCTTTCATAAAAACCAAAAAGGCAAATCTACTACGACGGCATTTCATGAGCTCACGAATGTAATAGAGGGGGCGTTAGAGGCTAAACAGCTCTAACAGCTTTCGTTGACATTCAAGGGGCCTTTGACAATACGTCGAAATAGCCATGGTAGACTAAGGAATATCAACGATGATAACCAAATGGGTTATTTCAATGTTAAACTCCAGAAACATCACTACTGAGCTTGCAAGGACGACTATGACAGCTAGGGCCATTAAAGGTTGCCCACAAGGCGGTGTACTCTCTCCTCTAATTTGCTCAACAGTATGGGGTTTAAAAGGCTAGGCTATGCATATGACATAGCCATCTGTGTTGTGGGCTAGCATGAACAAGTTCTCACGGAACGAATGCAAATAGCCCTAACATTAACACAAAAATATTGACAGGATAAAGGTCTGAACATCAACCCGCAAAAGAAGGTCCTGGTCCCCTTCTTCAATAAGAGAAAATTGAATTAAGTAACATTTATTAAAACGGAACATAATTAATGCACTCAGATGTGTTTAAAATTATATAAAACCCTAACATGGAAACCACTTGAAATATATTACTGAAAAGTCGACTCGCACTTTTTATGCTTGCCAACGACTTTTCGGAAAAACATGGGGTATGAGTCCTAAGATGACTTACTGGTCTTATACCACAATTATCCTCCCGATGCTAACCCATGAAGCTTTGGCATGGTGGCCAAAGGTTAAGCAAACTACTGCGGCAAAAGCGTTGAGCAAAGTTCAACGGCTCGCAACTGTAGGCATCACGGAGGCCATGTTCTCATGCCCCACCGATGCACTGAAGATACTCATAGGCTTCCCTCTTCTCCCGATAATAATCGAAAGAGAAGCTGGTCCGAGTGCACTTTGTCTACCTGGAATAGACAAACTAAACCGGGTAGCCTCAAAGGTCACATGAAGATACTAGAAAACTTTACAGATGACCCAATGAATAAATTTACGGACTTTTCCCCAGCCGAGATAAAACTAACTCATTTCTACTCTATTGAAATTCCCAGTAGAGAAGCTTGGGAAAAGAAATTCGTGGTACCCAAACCAGGAGCACTGGAATGGTACACAGATGTTTCCAAACTGGAAAGTGGGCAAACCGGAGCTGGCATCTTTGGCCTTGGTTTTCAAAGAGCAGTCCTAATGGGACTCTTTCCTAAGTTTTTCCAGGCGGAAACATATGCGATTATGGCATGTGCGTCGGAATGTCTGAGAAGGCGTCTAAGGAAGACACATATATAAATACTCTGATAGTCAAGCGGCACTCAAGCTCTAAATAGCTTTGTAGTGAAATCCAAAGTGACATCAGAATGTATGGATCTACTGAATGAGCTAGGCAAACTCAATGAGGTGTTCCTTGTGTGGGTGCCTGGTCATGTAGGAACCCTAGGCAAAGAACGGGCTGACTGTTTAACTAACAGGGGAGCCCGTCGGAAAATGATTGGTCCAGAACCACTCTGCGGTGTAGCTAAAACCCTCATCATGGAAATGGTGGGACAACTAACTAAGAAAAAGGCTGCCTCCCATTAGGAGACCTGCAAAGGCAAAAGGCAAGCCAAAATATTCATTAAATCCTCCAGGAATGCTGCAAAGCTTCTGGAACTCCAAAGAGGCGAGATCAGGGTACTGACTGGCCTATACACGGGACACTGTACCTTCAGATACCACTTACATAAAATAGGGGTATCTGATAGCTTCATATGCCGACTATGTGAGGCGGCTCCTGAGACGCCTGAACACATACTCTGCAACTGGCCCGCTTCAAGTGCAAGATACAAGAGCGGTATGCGGTACAAGTGTGATATGTGGTGCTGAGCGGTGCAAGAGTGGTTGCGAAAACAGCGAGCGGTACGAGAGTAACTTATCGTGCTTGAATGATGAGCGGTACAGGAGCACAACACAAGAGCGGTGGTGAATGTTGCAGGATACACGAGCAGCGGCGTTGCAGAGTGATGAGCGTTACTAAATACAGACGACAAGGGGTACAGGATACAGAGCGGTGAGCGCTGTAGGACACGAGAGCGTTACTGGATACAAGCGGCGAGCATTGCAGGACACGAGAGCGTTACTGGATATAAGATATAAACAACGACTGCGTGACCTAGGCGCTTGCAATATAAATATTGCAGGATATCTAGGCGCAGGGTCAGAGAGACTGCGATGTTGTAACGACGATGGCGCGGCGTAGGCGCATACAATATAAAATTATTGCAGGATATCTAGGCGCGGGGACAGAGAGAGCGGTGTTGTAACGACGATGGCGCGGCCTAGGCGCATACAATATATAAATATTGCAGGATATCTAGGCGCGGGGTCAGAGAGAGCGGTGATGTAGCGACGACGGCGCGACCTAGGCGTATACAATATAAAAATATTGCAGGATATCTAGGCGCGGGAATCTGACCAATGCTATGCTCGCAGCCAAATAACTCAGAAAGAAAACAATGGATTAATTCATTATGTTTATTTTATTTTAAAAATAATTCATTTTGCTCACCTTGCTAGCTTGACGGCTCCAGCCACACTGCATAATTTCATAAAATTGCTTCGTCTTTTATAGTGTGGCAGGGCTCACAATCACACTAAATTTAACTAATATTCGTATAATGATTAACGGTATTATGTTTTTCTTAAAAATAGAAGTAGAAACAACAGAGAAAAGAATTCATACATGCTTACTAAGTAATATTATAAATAGAGGGATTTTCATTTATGTTTCTAGTTTAGAGGCAAAACAGAGTATGAAATACAACAATAATCTTTAATTGTATCAAAGCATAAAGAAAAAATAATTTGTATCTTTGATTCTGTGTAATATATGTATGTTAGAACAGAATGTGTGGAGCAAAACGAAATGTAGTGACTTTGCGCCTTACAAGTCTGAGGTGTATCTGTGAGCACATTCCGAGAACAATTCACAAAAGGTGAGTCAGTTTCATCCATTTACAAACGTTCCGCACTATCATGTTCCTATACCATATAGGCATGAGTTGCATCTATTTAACAGCACAGGACCAGGCACAACTGATTGAATTTTTTTCTTTTTATGAATCTACAGGCTGCCTGTCCCGAATTTATCACTCAAAATAAATTACATAACCAGGACCAGACACAACTTTTGTTAAAGTTGTTGGTCCAGCTTGTTCGTAGAAGGCAGGATTGCCATGTAATGTATTTGGACTGGGAATGAGAAGATCGCCATGTAATGGTTGGGGTACGCCTTGCATTTGCTTCTGAAAGCAAAAACCGTTAGCAGCGAACTGCTATGTACGGGCAACACTAACCTAATGAGAGGGGAACAATTGTAAGGATAACAAGACGAGAAATTTAATTTGTTATTTACGTATTTATTTGTATTCTGTTATATCGCCTTATTCTAACAATTGTGAAAAATGTTCTCCCTACTTAATTCCAATTATTCTAGCTTATATTCAAAAATATAACAATTAATCTTGACCTACAATTATGTTGACATTGCTTTTTAATCTTGACCTGCTTATAGGTAACTTAAGCTTTTATGTAATCATCTTACATTACAATTGTTATTGATAAATATAGAACGAATGTATGTGTTAATGAAAGTGTTGCTAAATATATTACTCATCAATGAGTAATACTCTACATAGTATTTGTTTTAATATGTTTTTAAATTGTGTTTGTCAATTAGATCAGCTGTTTTGCCAACTAATATTTAAACAATGGAAAAGCATTGATTAACTAATTGATATTCGACACTGTAATAATGTATTATATAATAATCAACAGTTGTTTAAGTAATGACTGTAATAATGGGCATAATAAGTTGACTTCAAGTTGTATAAGTAAATTCTCCAATTTGTATTCTCCTCACATAAGGTTGGAGATATACTAAGATTGTCATTCCATTTGTAACATCCAGAGGGGTGTCAGAGACCCTACAAAAATATATATATGTTCTTGGAAAAATTGGTAAAGAGAAAGGCCCATAATTGACAAAAATCTATTTATCTCCCATAAAAATTTATCTTTTTGGAAAATTGACCTAAGTTGGAATTTAGTACATATATTTATAATTATATCTTCCGTAGATGTGCCAAAAATAGGCATTGTCGGATAACAGATATTCCCCCAATTTAGAAAAATTTGCACTCAGCGTAAAACTCAACTTGCAAGCTGATATGTAATACACACACTATTAGAGGGCGTTATCATATACCTACCACGCCCACCGTATGTAGATGTGAAGGACATTTAGTTTAGTTTAGTTTTTTTTTTTTTTGCTTTTAAATAGAATTTCTCTATATTTGATATATATTTTTTGTTGTATATTTGAAACCACCTTTATGGTTACTCAGTTTTTCAATTTTCATTGCGTACTTGAAACCTATAATTGAAAGTTCACCATCGTAATATACGCCAATTGACTTACTTAAGTTGATGAAATTATGGCCTTGGCAAACTCTGCATGCTTTTAACATTCAATTACTAGGTAGGACAAAAGTAAATATTATCTTAACAATCTTTTGCGTCCGAAGGATGTATTATGCCATACGGTAGGCATTGGCGTATTCTACAGCATCATGCAGTGTAGCAAATATCTCAAATGGTCCCGCACCAAAATTCTTTGCATGGACCAATTTATCATATACTCGGTCGGCGGGAGTGGCTAAATGTAAACATATGTTTTGTTTCTCCAAGTCAAATTTTATGGTGGATAACATTTGAGAGCGGGCAAAATCCAAATGACCCAACGTACTGGGGCCCCGCCCTGAAACGGAGTACCGGCATAGGTGCTTCGTCCAAGTAATACGGGGCCAGAGTAAGCGTCTGCAAGTATTACTTAATATAAGATCCCCATGGAAAATTCCGGGGATCATGATTGGTTCTTGGATAATTCCAAGAATCATTAAGGTTGCTGGATATGTTCCAGTAACCATTCATAATATTGGCACATCTAGTGGGCAACCAACCCATGGGGAATAGTGCGCCTCGAATTGGGAGACACATAGTCGAAGGTCTCACCAAAGACGGTTGCGTTTGGTACCGCGGGGTACTGGACCCCCAAGAACTTGCCAGGTTCTTGCCAGTACGTACTTTCGGGTAGGCCCCCCTTGTGGGAGCATCGCGGGGGTTGTAATTAGTAGCTGAGAGTATGGAACACCCTTGACCAAGGGGAAGAATAGTTAGCACTATTAACGGTATTCTAATAGTTGGAAGCTGCTAACTTCAAATGAAGTTAGTAGGGGCGCCGGAGACGCTTAAAAAACTCCATATATGTTAAATAAGACCGTCAAGGTAGGTGTTAACTATAAAAATTTGCAATAATGACCCAACGTACTTAATCGGCACCAGCTACGGGTGATAAGGCACCAACTGGTAGTAGCTTATAACATCTAAGTTACGATCTTCCATCGGAGAGGCTTAACATTCCGTACTATGGGTGGCGAGAGCCCCCAGGGTGATTTCACTTTTGGCCCGACAATTTGAGGTAGGCCCCCTCGTGGGTGCATCATAGTGGCTGTGGTTTGTTATCAAAACAACATCTTGATGATGTCATTTTTGACCGCTGTAATGCATCCTTATAATGTATGGTGCCGTGAGATTAAGCCTTAACGGCAGGTGCTCACGTAAAACCATACAACTCTCTGACCCAACGTACTCAAGTCCAAGATCAAGAAATGAAAGGACGTCATTGTATAATTACTAACCATAGAGTCACCATCACTATTAACACTTTTGTGTGTATTTAAGAAGAGCGTCTGGAGTTCTATCGCTCCGTATAGAGCTTTGCCATAGTGAGAAGCCGTGGCAAAATTTAAAGAGCTATAATAACGAAATATTTTTATTTCAGATACTTCAACAGCTGCTCTGTGAATGTACATATCAACATATATAGCGGGAGTATTCGGAATATAGGCCAAGAGACAGGAATAAGGCCGAAGACCTACTATATATAAATTTAAAATGGACACCAAAATGCCTGCCATAAGTCCAGAAGATTTATAAATGTAAAATATTTATACTATTATATATCAATAAATTAGTGGTAACTAACCCATAATCAATGTCAATTATTACTACAATGAGGAAAGTGATTAACCATTGCAGCACTTCTAATTTTTCATGTTTTGCGTACTTTTTCAATTCTTTAGCTTGAAGGAACATGGATTTCAAAGCCAAAACACAGTAAAATTTTAGTTGCATAATCGTATGTGTAATTGTGTTATAGAATGAAAATGTTGCACTCACCCGAAACAAATAACGACAAAATAGACCAGCCCAAAACAGGATGATTAATATTACGCTTGCTGATATTAAAGTTACCAATTGAGTAGAACCACCTGCTTGCTCTTGAATAAGTGAACGCGACATTGAAGAAGCCAATGGAATGCACCAGAAAAACTGCCTACTATATTGGCCAAACACATGGCAAACAGCTCCTGATTGGCATCAATCTCATAATTGTGCTTCCTGGCCAATAGTAAACCCATAGACATTATTATGGAATAGGTTACTACAGCAATGGCTATAGCATCCACCATCAGTTTGGGCACTAAGGTGAAACGTGGCAGTGCAGATGGAGGCAGACCTTTGGGTATTTCACCGATAACTGTTACGCCCCAGCGGTCTTCTACATTCATAAACATAAATACTAAAGTACCACCGGTCACAGCTATAAGTTCAACATGTAAAGGCACACTGCACAATCACTTCAAGTTGGGTTTCAACGATTCATTGCAAATGGTCATGAAAACCATCCAACAAAATATCAATGAGGCAACATTGGCTTGAGGTCATAAGCGGCACAGATCATATATGGTCCAAATAATTTTAAAAGCAGATTTATAACGGGGGATCTGTAAACCAAACACATCATTTAATTGGGTGCTGACCACATGGCAGGCTGCACCGGTAGTAAAACCATTTATCAACGGCTCACTAAGCAGCGTGAAAATTATACCCAAACGGAGCACGCACATACCTCGCTAAGAAACATTTTAAATTCTTGTCTCATTGCATTATCGTAAAAAAAAAAAACTCTCACCAATAGTAAACCTACCGTAAATGTTAAGGTAGTGGCCACCTCTACGGGTGTAATTATGTTATGCGCATCTTTTATATTAGTTCATGCGTTTCATGGGAGACTTGCTCATCAACCACCTTCAAAGTCATTAGACTGGCTACAGTCCATATGCCAATAGATATATGTCTCGAGGTGCCAAACACCATGTACATCAAGCAAGGATATATTGCCATATACAAACCATTATTGGGCGTCAGGCCCGCTAATAAACTATAAGCCATGCCATGTGGTATATGTACAATACCAACCGTAAATCCAAATATAATATCACCTAATAAGTTTTGTTGTATGGTATACTTTGGTAGACATTGGACTAGCGGCAAGGTAGCTCTCAAGAAACTTACAAAACACCATTGACTCCAACATTGCCGTAGAGCGTAACGTATAGTTTTATTGCGGGCAGTATAACCGGTCTGTAAAATAAGACTCTCTTGATGTAATACTGCACGATTAACATTATAATTCGGAATAATTTTTGGCTTCGCGGTTAAAAAGCGTTGCTCTCTAATTTACATATTATTACGTAAGAGAAGAAACGACAACACAATTTAAAAACCTTACTCTGTAGGTTTAGACATTTTGCAGCTTTAGACAATGTTATGTTCCACAATAAGAATGGTGCTGTAGTCGCTACATTTGTCATCTGGGACCATTGTTAACTTTATAAATGGTAAAATTATAAACCTTTCTAATAATATGATGATATAGAAAAATGTAAAAAGAAGAAACAGTTTTGTAATGATTATAATAATATTTGTAAAACGAATTTAAAAGACTTATAAATAGAATTGAATTTCTTCTTGTGACGTTTTCAGTAATTGGAGAAATTTTAAATATGTACAATACAAAAAATTGAAAGATTCAAGAGTTATTCAATTTTATTTCATTCAGTTAAAGACTTGATTCCTAAAATATCGGCTCATTATATTACCTGTTGTTATAGGTTTACTATAGAATGTGTCGCCAACATTTCGGCTCGTTATGTGTTCATCTCCTCCAGTCAAGCATTGGATTCTTAGTGGGTTTCGGTTCTCTATTGAACTCTTTCAGGCAATTTCTAGTTCTCTACGTTAAACTTTTAGTGAGTTTTTTGCGCAACGTAAATTCAATTTTCGCTAGTATCTAATCTACCTTTTACGGCTTTGTAGCGTAGAAAGTAGAGAATTCCATAGAGCGTGAACTTTGTTGAACCAAAAAGGGATGAATTGCTTATTTAACACAAAGTAGGATACCTTAGCAAATAGCTGCACTTTTCACCTTAACCTCAAGACTAGCTTAGGTATAATAATTTAGAGTTGCAAGGTTGCCAGGGGTACTTCAATTAAGCAATATACGATCGTATATAAAATATAGATTGTTTTACTTTTTAAGCCCTCGCTTATCTAAAGTACAATTAAATCTTGGTACAATGCGAAAATAAACTTATATACACAGTATATTAATAAATAACAAGTAAACAACTAAATTTAGTTGAGGCCAAATATTAAATCCCATCAGCATCTGGACGTGGTAGCTCTCTGTGGGCGGGTGTATGTGTACCAAATGGCAACTTCATACGTCAATTTTTATGGGTGGTAGATAGATTATTGCCGACTGTGGGCATGGCAAATGACCGATCTTAAGAGTACCAACAAAAAACACAGTACATCTCCTATTCTACGTAAAGGGGGTAAAGAACTAACACTATTCATTTTAACAATAAATAATTAAAAAACTCTCTTTCACATACTGTACAAAACAAACAATCATAAAGTAAAACTAATGTAGTTTAGTAATGAACAAAAATAAGATTGTATCATAAAAACACGAATCTGCTGCAACAACAGTTGTATTGATCGTACATATTTATGTAATGTGACTTTTAAAAAATAATAAAAGCTTTCAAAAAACCCTATAAATGGGAGAATTATAAAATTAGTCTACATCTCTCTAAACCCATTCACAATGAAATAAAAAAAGTTGAGAATATTGAATTATAAACACTATGCAAGACACTCTATAAAGGGCGTTGGGTATTTCGAAATATTCAATTTGATTTAACTGAATGGAGTTGGAGACAACCTCAAGAAAGTGTAAAATGTTTAAGCTGTTAGATTACTTGCATTGGAAAAGCTGAGGGTTTTGCAAATATCAACAGATCTTAATAATTATTAAGAGTATGTAAAGTGTCCGAAAGTCACCTCCTGTGAGAGGGACTCCACAAACCACCAACGCCAAGGAAATGCTTTACTACGGGTATTTATACCCTAATAAAAAAATTCATCCAAGAGAAAAGTTGAAGTTCTAACACAAAGCCAAACTAAACACAAATGAATACAGTTTGAAACGATTTCAATAGTTAAATATAATATATATGGGCCAGAATGTTTCAGTTTCTTTTTTGCTTTGTTTTATTGTTAATACCAACCAACCGTTCAAATTCATAAAAGCGTTTAAATCTAATAAATATGTAAAAACTCATTCATCAACTTCTATAAAAACTTCAGTTTATTAAATGCTTTTACAGTTAATGGTTATGATGGCAGGCACAGAATTCATTTTAACTGGATATTGAACAAAAACTGGTGAAATTACAAAAGAATTAAAACTCTTTAAGGAAGATAATCGCATACCTGTAGTGTTAATGGTGCTCTCATCATAAGTGCAAATAAAATCGAGATTTTAATAATGCTTTCATTAATATTTGTCAATACTTTCCTAATAATTTTGCTGCCTTCTTACAATTACTCTGAAAAAGGACACTTTGGTAAGTTACAAACAAGAACCTGCTGCTGTTGTTAATTTTCTTGTGGTGAAGGATTACTTAAGTTTGTATGGTTGTTTGTAATTCTTAAATGGTGTATCTCCCACCTTTTATTAAACGGCTCGCTTCAAAATCACTGAATCACAAGATCTCCGTCTCTCTGTTCCCTGTCCATGTGGATTTGTTCGCAAGTCTTTGCGTCTTCACGATATTACGATAAAATTTAATAAAGGGCTTCCTTGACCCAAAGGTGTGCACAATTGAAAGTGGCTTAAATTGGCCAATTTTTAGAAACCTTCTCTATATGCTTGCAATGCTTCTTCACGAAGTGACTTTTTTTTTGTCGGTTTTACCGACACAATTCAAATAATTATAACATACAATAATTTGTAACTAACCCTACACCTTAGCTATTAAATGGCACTGTTTTTAATAATTTGGTTAGTGTATTTTATTAAATACTCTCACTGGTAAAGCATTTTTGGGTGAAACCCAAAGCGTTAAGTTTACGTTACACCAGGTGAGGGCCGAATGTTTACCTCCACATAAGAAGGGGGTATACTAAGTTTGTCATTCCATTTGCAACACCTACAAAGAAGCGTCAGTATATATATACTTGATCAGCATCAATATATGAGTCGATGTTTACGTCAGTGTGTCTGTGTTGTTGAAAATTTAAAAAATTTAAAAATTAGCATTTGGTAAACATATTTATACTTATTGCTATTATCAATGTTCAAAAAATGTGCGTAGTCGAATAGCAGAAGCATTCACAATTTATTAATTATACACTATTGGGCGTAATCATATTCCTGCCACAGCCACCGTTTATAAGTAGATGTGAAAGGTATTTATGATTTAGTCTACGTCAAACTTATTTTTGTAATTATTTATTATTTCAAACACATCAGATTTAAGATAATAAAGAATAGCTTGATATGTCTTTTGCGGCCTTAATGGCTAAATTAACTAAGCTATAGATGCTGATAAAGAGTACATATATACGGGTGTGTAGTCTTTTCGTACGTTTGAACAAAACCAATATACTACTATATCATTATGATGATAGGTATAATAATGGATTTTAGAATCGATTTTAGTAAGTCCGTTTGCCTTTACATTTATTTTTATAATGAACCTACAAGTCGAAGTTGTTGAAATAAATTGATCTTGCTATGCCAATCCGTTCGTTTGTATGCCATCGATTAGCAGAAGAGGAATGTGTAGTTTCTGCACGCAATTTCTCCACACTCAAAACAAAAAAGACTAAAAAGTAAGCATTTATTTTTTAATATCGAAAGGTAGTGTACTGGTGGTGGCGGAAGATGTTTCACATTTAACTTATTTTAATTTTAATTCAGCATTTTACTTGTTTATTATGTGATTTTATTATAAAACTGAGATTTTAAATTTGAAGTAAATCTTTTGATGCCTGTTGCTACATATGTAGTGAACGCTACACCACAAGCTCGCTCCCTTAACCACCGGGGATATTACGATGTTGATACAATAAGTGAATGTTCAGTTGGAATGGAATGTACACCGTTGCACGATTGTACTGCCATGATATATGAAATTGCTAAAATGTGTTATTACGGAGATAGGTCAGTATTTTGTGGAGGTGGTAGTAGCACTGTTGTTGGAGGATTAGAAAGTAATGATATGCCCTATGTATGCTGTCCAAGTAGTCCTCTGGAGAAGAATCAAATCTGTGGCAGAAGTTTGGTTCAGGGTCATTTCTATCGTGGTTTAGGTTCATTTCCTTTTGTGGCACGTGTAGGCTTTAAACGTAAGTCTTAATGTTTTCTTAAAGGTTTTACATGAGACTATAAATATAGAATTTAATATGACAGATATTAATACTGGTGCATTCGCTTATCCTTGCTTGGGTTCGATAATTGCACGTCGAACGATACTAACGGCAGCTCATTGTGCTTTGGCTAAGGCAGATGGCCATCGTTTGTAAGTATTTTCCATTAAAAATAACACTGGACAACAGCCATTTTAGTACCGCGAATTTGACAACTATACCTGTACTAAATAATATTGATGACGTCTTTCTAAAGCCAGGCTTACTATACATATATTTTTTATTTAACTCTTAAATAGTAAATGCCACTCCCACCTTCAATTATACCAATCGTTTCGGAATCACTATATGGATCGATTTTAAAACGACTGTATTTCTGTCCGTCTATTCATTGTCTGAGCAATGAATAATTAACTTAATAATGGCGGTGCCAAAATTTTACCAGATCGGACCATCCTTATAATGCTTCTTTACGAAGTGTCTTTCATATAACAATGACTTGCGTTTACTAATACAACTTAATTAATTAAAGCGTAGATATTGGAATTAAGTGGTGTAGGGTATTAAATAATCGGGTGTAACCGACTACAACATTTTCACTTACTTTTGAGATAAGCTATCTCGAATTTTAGCTAAGAATCCATTTTCAAAAGTCCGTTACACAAAAAAAGTTTAAAATTCATTTCTCAAAATCCGTGGCAATAAAAAAAAAATACCAGTGATTTTGAGTTTCGTTGGTCTGTGCAAGTCTTTCTTTCTGTTAATTTTTGCAAAATTAACTCAATATTTTGTTTTGACTCGTTAGATCTTCGGTGCGGGTGGGTGAATATGATACTACAACAGATCCAGATTGTGCTATTACTGGATTTTGTGCACCGCGCTCTGTAAATCATGCCATTAGTCATATTATAGTACATCCTGATTATAAACAGGGCCAATATCATCACGATATTGCTTTACTAATACTTAAAACTCCGCTCAATTATTCAGGTAAGAATGAAAAATCACTCTGAATAACGAAATGTACTATTTTAAGCAAGTAACAAGTAAGAAATTTATTTTGGCTTAGGCCAAATCTTAAATACCCTCCACATTAACAATAGTGGCCGCAACATGATTACGCTCTCTTATAGTGTACGTATTACGTATGAGTTTGTAAGTCGTGTTTTCGTGAAGTATGTGGGCGCTTCTGTTATTCCACTACGCTCATTTTTGGTACATCAATGGATGAGATAACTGTAAATATTTGTACCAAATTTTAAGTTCATGTGTCAATTTTTGTACAGATATAAAGATTTTATTTTACTGTAGGCGTGTCTGTTATCCGATCGCACCCATTTTTGGCACATCGATGATAAATTAATTGTAAATATGCACACTAAATTTCAATTTGATAGCTATATCGATTGTGGGCGTGGATTTGGAACTATTTTGTCCATTTTAATAACGACCTGCGTCTAAAAAATAAAAGTACCTGTTCAATTCAGCTCAATATCTCAAAATTTACGCCCATGAGAATGCCAACAACACACGGACACACGGCAGTAGGACATAATGTCTAGATCGACTCAGTTTTTGATGTTGATTATGAATATATATACTTTTATTGGGTCTGTGACGTCTCCTTCAGGGTATAGCAAACGGAAATACAAACTTGTGTGGAGGGTATACAAAGTATTTCATTGACTGTAATAGAAAGAAGGAGAGGCAATCAAGGTGATTGGAACGATCTACAGTTTTTTGTATGATTCAAGTTCATTTTTAAATAATAAACAAAATTTTTTCAATAATAATTATGATTATAGTAATTAAATTGTGATGTTATGATATTGTAAACTCTCAACAGATAATCACTTCTCTTTTAGATACATATGTGACACTCTGTCGAATGTCATGCTTTACCGAGTAAATAGAATGTATACGTAATAATTTGACAATTATTATATGATTACATTACAATGAACTTTTCCCTCGATTAGAACAAGCAATAAAAAGTGAAATAACGAGTTTAGGCATACGCCAAATCTAGAACAAAGAATAGAGTGCCACTAATTTACTTCTCCAAATAATAAAGAAAGTAAAACGTGATCAGACAAATCAAGAGCAATCATGTCCATAATTGTAAAATTTTGCAAAATAACAAAATGCATTAGCAACCAAACTTTTTCGTTGATGAAGATTATGTATAAAAAATTTGATAAGACTGCCACAGGGACTGCCAGAAGGGCTAAATGAACTCAGATATTGATATATAATAGTGATATGTACTTTTGGAGGTGTGGCTCGATCTCTTCTGGCACTCTCAAATACTTCAACAACAATATACCCCCACATATGTTAAATATGATGTTGAGTATAAAAATGATGTTATCTTATATGTATAAAAAGTTAAATTTTAGACTTCCCATGATATCCTGTAGTTTTGTACACCAAGCATGTGTAGGTCCTCCACAGAAGTTTCTGCCTTCTTCAAACCTCACACAGCCTAACGCATTTTTATCCAAATAAAGTTTAATGGGTTAGAGTTTGACGCCAAAGATCAAGTGTCATTGAAATGCCCAAATAAACAATCGTATTTTTTCAGTTAATCTTTAAGATCATGTTTACCGCTGTACTTAAGTAATAAAACCCAAGTGATAATTTTATAGTCGGCCAAGCCTGACCATCAAATACCCTACACAACTTGATATATTATTCAATTTAATTTTTTTCTTTGAAAAATTAATAACATGAAATAAAAAAAAAATTTTATATGGTGAGGGCTTCTAAAAAGGGGTTGTTTCTATCCATTTTCAAAAGGATTTCTTTTTGGACCAATACTTATTCTTGTACCAAATATCTCAAAAAACATGTCAAAATATTATAGTCGGTCAAACCCGCCATCAAATACCCTACACCATTACATATATTATTACATTTAATTTTTTCGTTGATAAATGAAGTAGTGTTTTTGTACACTCCATATTAGTGATGGGGGTATACAAAGTTTGTTCTTCCGTTTGCAACACCCAGAAGGAGGCGTCAGAGACCCTACAAAGTATATATATTCTTGAACTTAGTCGATTTAGACATTTATGTCCGAGTGTCTGTCTGTTGTTGGTATTCTCACGGGCGTAAATTTTGAGATATTGAGCTGAAATTTTGTACAGACACTTTTAGTTTTTTCACCCAGATTGTTATTTAAAATGAGAAAAATCGGTCAAGAGCCACGCCATCGACAAAAATCTACTTATCTGCCACGAAAATTAAACTATAAACTTGAAATTTTGTATGTAGTTTCGTAAATATTAGCTTCATCGTTGTGCCAAAAATAGACGTATTCGTATAACAGACACGCCCACAATCAATAAAAATTTATATATCTGCCGCAAATTTGACCTAGAAACTTGACATTTGGTACGCTTATACATAGTTATCCTACTGATTGATATGCTAAAAGTGGGCATGGTCAAATAAAATGCACGCCCACCATCAATAAAAATTCGTATATCCGGCACAAAGGTTGACCTGTGAACTTGACATTTGGATACGTATTCATAGTTATCCCATTGATTGATGTACCAATAATTGGCACGGTAGGATAACAGACATGCCCACAATTTACAAAAACCATATTCACCATAAAATTAGACTACCAAGTTGATACGTAAAACGTACACTATTAGAAAGCCCAATATATTTGTCTTTGCCACGCCCACCATTATGGATGTGGAGATTATTTAAAATTTGGCTTAAGCCAAATTTAGTTTTCTTACTTGTTTGTACTACTTTTAGTTTTTTTGAAAAATTAAGAATTTTATTTTTGAAATGAAAAATTTTATTTTACATTTTTTGTTTGTTTATGAAATGAAAAATATTTTTTTTACGTGAGAAGGGGTTCTAAAAATGATCCGATCCTACCGATTTAATTAAGGGTTTATTTTTGGGTCAATACATTTCATTGTACCAAATTTCATCGAAATATCTCAAAAATAATAGGACCTCATATGGGAAGGGGTTTTAAAAATGGTCCAATCCGGTCTACTTTTAATAGGGTTTTCCTTTGGGCCAATACATGTCCTTGTACCAAATTTCATCGAAATATCTCAAAAAATGCGACCTGTAGCTTGCGCACAAATATACATGGACAGACGGACAGACAGACATGATTAAATCAATTCAGATTTTTAGTATGAATCGATCGGTATAATTGAAAATAGGTACGGCATTTGCCGTATAGGAGTTACAAACATCAGCACAAACTTAATATACTCTTTTCCACAGGGTCGTGCAGGATATAATAGTAGGACCTCATATGGGACGGGGTTCTAAAAATGGTCCAATCCGGTCCATTTTCAATAGGATTCCTCTTTGGGCAATACATGTCCTTGTACAAAATTTCTTCGAAACATTTCATAATAGGCGACCTGTAGCTTGCGCACAAGTTTATATGGACAAACAGACGGGCAGACGGGCAGACAGACAGACGGACATAGTTAAATATATATAACATTTGAATATGTAATAATATGTACTTAAGCGCTTTTAATAGCCTCCACATAAGTATGTTGCGGCATTTGCAACAAGTAGATATGTCTGTCTGTTGTTGCCTAAAATTGAGATATTGAACTGAAATGTTTTTCTTCCAGTAGTAGTTTCTAGTTACAGATTCCTCTTTGGACGATATCAGTTACGTGTCGGTTCTTCAACTTTAAAGTGTGTTATATAGAAAATAGATGATTTTTAGAACCCCTTCCCATATAATAATATTTCTCGAAGAGACTTATGTGGCAATGTGGCCCGCTTACTAATTCAACTAACCTAAATGTGTCATTACTAGTGAAACTAAGAAGTGTAGGGTATTGACCAACATTTTTACTTGCTTTTTCTAGATTTATCTTATATATAACATACACTTATATATAAAGATTGCTGACCTGCCACATAAATTAATGTATACATTTATGCTTATGAGGTGTGGTGTTGTGTTGTGATATGCGTACCACCGCAAAATAAACAGCGACGATTTTATTTGATGCCCATTTATTGATATGAAATTGGGAGCCCATTAAATCACTCTATACCAAATGCATATTAAAAAGGCATAAACAATAATTATTGACCATTAAGGGGCGTTGTGTTAACAAGACATATTACAAACAATTTAGAGGAAGTAACCTGCAAATGCAAAATACACATACAAACATTTTTAAACAGGACACCACAGGGCACCATCTCAACATTGTATACATAAATGTATATGTAAACTAAAAACAAGTAAACAAGGTTCCTATTAGGCATACACCACATCTAGGAGACCCACCATCTTTACCCACTTACCACATAGATCGCTACTATATAACTTTCCGAATAAGGAAACAAATACCTCAAATTTATTTTAATAAATATGCCTACAATATAATTAATATTTAATATTATTTTCCCAAATAGAGAATTCTTATCCCATCACTCTTTGAAAAAATTCAACTTTTCATTCATATAGTCTCATATTTTCACAGCTTTGTTCCGAACATAAAGAACGAATCTTCATTCATCCAAAATTCCAAATAAACCTCAAAAACATATTATTATATTTATAATATGTCCATTATAGGTGGGCGTGAATTTTTCAATTATGTAGAACGTCTTCAAAATTTCATTTTCACACACTTTCTTTATATATATATATTGTTGATTTGTAAAATTGTAATTCAAAATTTCATTTTCACACATCTTCTATGGTTTGTCTGATATATATATTGTTGATTTGTAAAATTGTAGGAAGGTTCATTAATTGGTTTAACCCGTTTTCAATGTCAAGGTACCTAGCTATAATGCAAAATTTTGCAACAAGTCGTACAAAAGCAAAATCCACGTTGCATACGTATACAGAACAGAAGGTTCAAGTCGTCTCGGCTATTGATCAAGTTGATCAAGAATATGTATATTTTTAGGGGGTGTGGATCGCTCCCTTTTGCTATTAACAAACGTTTGAACCAAACCCACGTAACCCCATATCATTATGATGACGACGCCTTCTTATAGATACGTGTAAATAGCTTATTCATGAATAGATCTTAAAACATTGCTACACCCGCTTATTGTTGGAAATTATCTTACGTAGTACATATAATAGTTACATGTGATGACTTATATTGCTTTATAATTGTGTTGTTACTAAATGAATTTTTTGTACGCTATTGCATGTGATTGGTAATGGCGTCCGCCTTCAGCTACACGTACATTGCATTTTAATATCTTCATTATGAGAAGTACTTAAAATTTTTACTCCGTAGTGCAATACCTGAAGTGAAATGTCCTAATTAGTGTTGTATTGTTTGACGATATTTATCCCTTTTTTCACATATAATCTGGTCATTTCCTACCCCTTAAACTTCTATCGGCCTGGGAAGATCTGGTTCCAAATTTAACCGGTTGCCACCTATGTATGTGCACTATAAGTGTTTGTGGATGTCTGAAGCTCTTGAATGGCTACCTTTTTTTATTATAACGATCCAGTCAGATTCATAGTGGATCGCATTCTGGCCATCAGTCTGTTCATATGAATCGATTTATTCATCTGTATGTTATGTCCGTCTGTTTGTCTATGTATTTTGGTACGCAAGCAACAGGTGGTAATTTTTGAGACACTTCCATGAAATTTGATGCAAAGAAATGTATTGGCCCAAAGGAAAACCATATTGCAAAAGGGCCGAATCGGGCCATTGTACATATATAATATTAAAATATAGGAAAAGACTTTAGGACTTCTACCATGTACGTGGCGAAAAAATTGTATTTCTTTACATTGCACAACAATAAATGATAACAAATAGATATGTGACTTAATAATTAACTGTATCCGATTTGTAACCAGCCCTTAGAACCGTTCCCATAGAAAAGACTCTTTAAAATATAAGCCTGTGTGTCTTCTTAATATTTCCTAATGACCATATCTAGATTTCATTTACGTAATTCCCATGAACGGAACCTGAACTACTATTTCAATTATAAAGCATAAAGATTAACACATCAGGAAGTTCAAAAAATATTTTCTTTACAGTGGCGACTCAACCAATATGTTTGCAAAAATCGAGAGCCAATTTAATTGTGGGTAAACGGGCTACCATAACAGGTTGGGGTAAAGTGTCTTCTTCAAATACGAGGCAACCAGAAATGTCATATTTAGAAGTACCCCTGACAAGTTGGGATTTATGTATAAAAAACTATGGTTCAACTGGTGCTTTAGAGTCACCGAATTCTATTGATGGCCAATGGATGTGTGCAGGTGGTGAAGGTAAAGACGTTTGTCAAGGTTTTGGTGGAGCACCATTATTCATACAAGAGAATGGCATATTTTTTCAGGTACGGCAATTATAATAATTTTTGAAGAATTGAAAGAAAAAGGAAGAAAGCTCCATATAAGGCATAAGTCAAGTCTCTGGTACCCACCATCATTGCCGTGAGAGAACAACGTTCTGAACAGTATCATAACAATGCCAGTAATGCGTAATTGAAGTTTTTAGCTAGCCACTGCATACAATTAGTTTCCGATACAAATTTTAAATCTACACAGGGTCACTCACATCAAATATTCTAAATAAATCTCATAAATCTAAATAAATGGGCCTGGTTAAAATGAATTTTTCAAGTACGCAAATATGTTTGTTTTTAATAATATTTGGCTTCAGTATCTCCTATTGTTAGTCTGTAATAAAGATCGATATAGTATTTACGTAGATGTGTTCGTGTAACTGTTGATGAACGCTCACAGTCGTAAATTTTGGGATGTTAAACTAAAATTTTAGTAAAAATATTTGAAATATCATACATCGTACATAAGTTCCTATTTAAATTGGAAGAAATGAATCAAATGACACGCCTACAATGGAAAAAAGTCTCTCACAGATACAAAAATGTACAAGTACGATGTATAATTCGGGAATACATCGATAGGGCAAAGATTAACGCCACTATTTACAAAAACCTCATTTGACGTTCCTTATCAACTTATTAGTTGGTACAGAACAATCTGTATGGGACGTAATGAAGTATATGTGACGCCCACTTTTTGTATATAGAGGTGGAGGGTATTTAAGACGTGGACCTAGCCAAATATAGTTTTTCACACGTTTTTATTTTCAGATTGGTATAATGTCTTTTGGTTCGGATAATTGTGGTGGCGTGAGAGTGCCTAGCGTTTATACGTCTGTAACACATTTTGCTGAATGGATTCACGACAATACGCCCAGTGAATAATGTATGGACTTTTTTATTCTTTAGTTATACATGTAGTGCTTAAAAGCATTTTACAATTACATTTACATTTGAACTTATTAAATATTATATTGAAACAGAAACAGACACAGTTGCAATTTGATTTGAGACCCAAATTATACCATTATATATAAAACTATTATTGAGTTCATACACATATGAATAATAATTAGATTAATTGATCTTTCTGGTAACCTCTCCGCAAGCATCTGTATAGTTAAGCCTCCGATGATGAATAACACATATAAGAGTATGTACGTCTAGGTATAAACGAATAATATTTTCAATAGATATTCAAATTTATCAAAGTTGAAACAATAATGGAAGTGGCAATTGATGGAATGAGTTCAAACACAACCATTCATTTATATGATATGTAGGTTGGTAGCCCGGATAATAGTCTGTTTTACATATAAATTAAAAGGCAAACAAGAAAATTTTTACTTAAATTGAAAATTGAAGAAAGCAACATCATACACGAGCACAATTCGCGAACATGATGAATGAGAAAAAAATGAAAATGTCAAACACTTAGTCGATATAGACATTTATGTCCGTGTGTCTGTCTGTTGCTGACTTGAAATTTGGTATGTATTTCCGTAAATATTAGCTTCATCGTTGTGCCAAAAATAGACGTATTCGTATTACAGGCACGCCCACAATCAATAAAAATTTATATATCTGCCCCAAATTTGACCTAGAAAATTGACATTTGGTACAGTTATACATAGTTATCCTACTGATTGATATGCTAAAAGTGGGCATGGTCAAATAAAATGCACGCCCACAATCAATAAAAATTCAACATAAGAGTAGACTTGCATGCTGATACGTAATACATACACTATTATAGGGGGCAATATATATATATATATATATATTTTCCACGCCCACTGTTGTAAAGGTTTAAGATTTGACCTAAGCCAAATTTAGTTGCCTTACTTTGCTTATAGATTATATTTCTCATTTATGTAGAAGAAAATAAATAACAAGGGTTATATTAGGCATTTACCAAATGTAGGAGATCATCATTGCAATGATGATGGGCATTGCCACATAAAGCCCTACTACACTACTTTTCCAAAGAAGGAAAAAAAACACTTTAAACTTATTTGAATAAACATTTTGGGCCTGGCAACATTAGAACTTTTTTCCCAAATAAATAATTATCCAATCCTTATTCAATCACTTTGAAAAAGTATCAATTTTTCGATCACATAATTCGCAGTTATACTTTGAGCTACTACTGTACATTTTCAAAATTTATACGAGAATGTTAATAGGGCACACTTTTGTTTATTCAAAAGCACATCCAAAAGTACAAACCGATTATATGCACAGGATTATGAATCTTAATCACTGTGTACGTCTATGTTAACCTATCACGCCCAAATTTACAAGTTTGAGTAATACTCATCCTACATTTCAGATCTCTTTTCTGTATGTTTTATAAAATTGCGCGAATGTACATAGACCGATTTAACACATTTTCAATACCTTGGTACCAACATATATATGAATCATTACGATAGTGGGTACAAAGAGCGGTGAGCTCTTTTTGAAGCTGTCAAATAATAGTGAAATTAATGTCCTTAAAAAATTACACAATTACTCTTAAAACCTTTATCGTTTGATAACTACATACAACATTGTTCACTACAAACGATACAGCGCAGGGGTTATGCGTACAATGCTTTAAGAAATACTGCCCTAAATTTACACTGACGTTTCTTAATTTACTGCACGTTATATTAAAAGCCGAGGATATAACAAGCATGTGGAAAAACTAAACTTCGCGTAGGTCAAATCTTAAACAACCTCCAAATCTATTTATAAACGGTGGCTGCGGCAGGTATGTGACTACGCCCTCTAATAGTGTACTTGCATTCATGTACCTTGATGATTATAAATAAATGAATCAAATAGGATAATATTTTTTGTCTACCCTGGGTGTGGCTCTAGTCAGATTTTGCCCATTTGAAATAACGATATGCGTTCAGAAACTAAAAGTGTCTTTACAAAATTTCAGCTCAATATCTAAAAATTTACGATCATGAAAATGTCAACAGTAGGCAGACACACGGATACACGTCTAGATCGACCCAGATTTCAATACCGACCTCCTTCTGGCTGTTGCAAATGGAATGACAAACTTGGGTATAAAAATAGTTCCGTTCATGTTAGCTGCTGCTTCATGTTATGGCAAGAGATTAAGTGCCAAGCAGAATATATGCGTTCGTCCCATACAATTGATGATTGATTTTCACATTTTCAATTGCTATTGTTGTATTTTTATAACCACCACAATAATGATATAAGGGTACATTAATTTTGTTCTAGCGTTTGTGAGTACTAATAAGGGGCTAGCTCGCCCCCAAATACATATACATTGTAATATATATATATATACAGAGTGCGTACGGCGTTGAGGACACTCATATATGTAAATGTAGAACACTTTTTTTTGTCAGATCCTTAATAGAGGACTATAAAATAACGTAAGAAATAAAGAGACATGCAGTCATCGCCACTCTGATTTTTCTCAATTGCGCCGAGCATTCGTACTTAATGTGCGTCGTGAATTGGAAGCATTAGCTAGTGTTGTAGAAACTGTTGCAAATCGAAACATGAGGAACGTTCGAATACTACTAGAAATACACAATTCGTCCAAAACGTGCAACACATCTTTGACGAACGCGCCAAAGTCCACGAGAGTCATTGCAAGGAATCTAAATATCTCTAAAAGCGTAATCTACCGAGTTGTCCACAAAGACCTCCGCTCCTACGTTATGCGCAGTGGGCACTTTATGTCGGCACAAACTCGGGAACAGACCCTTTTCCGAGGAAACCATCTTTGGAACAAGCTTAAGCGAGCTGAAGTTCGTAACATGTTGTGGTTTTTTTCGGACGAAAAAAATTACGACCAAGACCAAAAATCAAACGGAAAAATGACAAGTGCTTATGCCCACATCCTACAAAGGTTTCCCGTTTTACGCACTTTTATTGAATAAATTGAATGTAAAATCAAGAGTCAATTAATGTCATGTAAAAATTTCATGGAATTATAATAAATTTTGTAAAAAATTTGAACAAATTAGTTTTAATGTCAATTTGTCCCTGCATATTCTTCAGTATCAATAACCGATTCCATTTAGCCCATTTTTCCGATATTTTCACGGCCACAAAAATTAAGATATTGAGCTGAAACTTAAAACTCCCTGACTTGGCGTACGCCTAATGTAGCCCTTTTTCTTTGTGTTTTCTTGCTTTTTTGTTTCTTGAAGTTGTCTTAAGATTTTAATGACATTCACTTTTCAGACTCAACTCTTTGTTGTTTTCAGCATTGTTTGTTTTTATCGTTGTTGTTGCGCCTGTTGTTATTTTTTTAGAGTTTTGTTCGGCCCCTTCATCAACGTGCAACATGTGATTATGATGTATACCCATCATCATCTACACATATTTTTATGCATTGAAAAAACATGAGGAACGTTCGGATACTACTAGAAATACACAATTTGTCCAAAAAGTGCAACACATCTTTGACGAACGCGCCAAAGTCCACGAGAGTCATTGCAAGGAATCTAAATATCTGTAAAAGCGTAATCTGCCGAGTTGTCCACAAAGACCTCCGCTATACGTCCTCCGTTATGCGCAGTGGGCACTTTATGTCGGCACAAACTCGTATATCCATGCGTTGTAAACATATAGCCAAACATATTGTTGTTAGTTTTACAATAAATGTTTTTGCTAAGGGAATATGAAACCTAGAAACCAATTTTTATTCTTTTACTTGTTTTATTTTACGATGTATGTACTTGAAATTGCTTTTGGCCATACTGCTAGAATATAAATAACTCATATACGCCGTCTGTTATATTTCTAAACCTTTAAGCACTTATGCAGTGCTCCTGGCAACCGCAATGTGTCAGATGTTTGGCCACTATCATCATCATCTACCTCAACCGTCGATTAACTGTTGGACTCTAATGAATGGCACAGTAAAGTATTTACGTGCATTGTGTGTGCATACATACACAGAATATGATCATTAGTCAACACGCATTTATTCACAAAAATACATTTGCACACACATACCTATGACACCATATGTATATTGTGTTCGCCAGGTAATAATGTTATGCTTTATAATTTCAATTGAACGCTTTTTATGGCAAATATATATTAATATATTAATTTTCCGTTGGTAGACATAGGGATCAAGGCCTAATTACAAAATACAGTAACCTAGAGAATTCCGTCGCTTACCCTGCGCGCACCGTGAATGGGTGTGACAATGTTGATATATGGATATGTCCACATTTGATCGACATAATCTGGCAAATCACGGAGTCTGCTGTGAACCGTTACAAAATCTAACCTATGT
Organism: Crataerina pallida; assembly: GCA_949710015.1. Taxonomy (NCBI): domain Eukaryota; kingdom Metazoa; phylum Arthropoda; class Insecta; order Diptera; family Hippoboscidae; genus Crataerina; species Crataerina pallida. Next base: position 22,927,309 of record OX453289.1, on the reverse strand, counting down.
GAAAATTGCAACTTAATTGTGTATACATATTTCTGGCAGTTACAGTACCTGCACATATGGCAACTGTGCGTTTATGTAATTCTTAGTTATTAAGTAGTCATTTGGTTGTTAATATTTTCATCTCGGAGATTCTATTCTGCAACAGATAACAATTATCATTACGAGTAGAAAGAAAGAGACACAGACTTACTACAATTTTTACATACAGCATAAAATATGTATATATGTACATCACTAACTATATGTGGTTTATTAAATGAAAGTAACACACAAACCAGAAAGGCGACGCAACGTACTAAAGTGATAATAATATAAGAGAACATGAGAAAAATTATTTCACTTTATAGTAATGCATAATAATTATCCTAGAACACCTGATGATGTTTGCCTTGTAATGGGAGCAACTATTCTGATATTGATTAATATTAAATAAATACCATATACCTGCGTGTACCTCTGCTGAGTCCCTGGTTTACTAGGATGCCTCATACATGATTTTGAAAGATATTTCTTAATAATTAAACTTCACTTTATTGATCAATACGTGTATATTATATGCATATTTCACATGTATTTATAGGAACGGATTAAGCGTGTAACACGAGTGCTTTTCATATGTAAAATTCACCACTCACTGGATTCTAGTACTGACAAATGCTAAAGGATCTACCAGGTGTTATCACGACGTTGTGTAAGTGCCTCTGTAAAAGTCCTACCGGGTATATTATATATCGTAATTATAATATTTCGATTTCAATTTATCAGGTATTATCGCCATGTAATTCTCCGTTGGATCGTTGTAATTAGCTTTGTAAAATTCCCAGAGAGCGCGAGCGCGAGTGCTCGATAGAGTACTCCACGTGCTGTTGGTCCATCTCACCGCCTTCTTATCATGCCATTCTAGTTGTTTTTGTGTTAACGGCGCAAGATTAAAAATCTGCCATCATAGGCTATTCTTCCCCATTAGAGTCTGTCAATGTTCTTTATGAATCCCATCAACACTAAAGTCACGAATCTCGAAGAGTCTTTGCAAAATAATTAAATGGTAATCAAAGCATGACATTTATTAATATTCTATCGCACGGTTTGAAATAAAACTTCTTAAAAATCGATTTACGATGCACTCTTGGGCCTTTTAAGTTAAACTATTCTGGATTAGTGAACATTTCAGCAGTGACAGTGTCTGTTTATTTGGTCATTTTAAAGATGAGCAAATCTTACACATCTTCCAAATCAAATTGGTCCATTTGTCACTTTATCACGATTTAGAAATTCTCACACTTTAAGATCGCTCTAGTGCATTGCGTTTGCCTTTAGTTGGAATTTGCCATAAATATGTTTGACATTTAACCTTACCTTGTTTAAATATCTTAAAGTGCAATGGGAGCGATACATACAAACACAGCGAAGGAAATAAGAGAGATATTAATAAACAGAGCGTTTGAAACTTTGAAACATTCTGCCACGTAATTTAAGCATACAATACTTGTTAAACATTATTGTAAATTAATTAAATACATTACACGGAATGGGCGAAACACAGGGCGTAAGAAATCTAAAGAACTTATTACTGCATATAGCGCGTGAGACTTGATCAAAAAGCCGCTAAGAGGGTAGCAGATCAACATTTGTAACCACATGCTTAGGCTGGCACCTGGCACGATATGCGTGGTATGGATGTGTGCATTTCCATTAATTTCATTCATGACTTTACAGACCTGCTTCGTTTTGTTGTACATTCAAATAGTTATATACAATAATGCGAACATGTGTGTGCATCATTAAGATTACGTTTATTGGTCGACACTTAATACCTATATGTTTTTTTGTTTTTGTTTTTGTTTTTGTTTTTCATCAGAAAAAGAAAATATAAGCAATTCAGTGTAAGTAACCTGTAAATTGTGACGATTGTGTTTGGCTGTCGCGTTGTTCATTACAAACACATTATAAGTACGTGTTCTATGTATATACACACGTATATGTATGTACGTATGTACATACGTACATGAGCAAGGAGCATACTTGTATGAACTATATCTTAAACACTTCAGTTGACCAGATGTAAGCCACAGTTTAGGATTGAATGTGAACGTTATACGATCGCTTATTTAAAATAGAAAGAAGCGCTTCTTTAAAGAACAAAATTATAACGAACTAAAAAAATAAATTTCACACACAAAACGCAAAAAAATTAAAAACTAAGAACTAAAACAACAAAGATGCTGAATATTTATATATTTGGAATAACCACCGCTGATGCGTCGTTTGTTGCATTGTAAAATATATAAAAACAAAAAAAATTTGGAAAATTTATGTGACCAACAACAAATATATAATAGAAATAATAGTTATAATCGGTACCCTTAATAACCGCGAAGGCCAGTGTATCACCAATTTGTCAATTTTTGCGATGGGGAGAAATGTTGACACAAATATCTGGCTCTGGGTATTGGAAACGTTTAGACACGGTGCGTAAAATACAAAAGCAATAATAAATTTAAATGATTTCCAACCTGTGTGACCTACACATATTATACAATTATCCAAAATTTCCTCTAAAATTGCTATAAAAACAAGTAAACACACAAAATTTTGCTTGGTCAAACCTTAATCTTAAATTGCCCTCCACCTCCATGAACAAATAATGGGCTTGAGATTCGTGATACGTGAGATTCAACAATGTTATGTTTTCCGTAAATTGTGGGTGTGTCCATTATGTGGTCGTGAGAGATTTTGGTCAATTGTGTGCGTGGCCAATTTTGACTTGATATTAAAAATATATTTGTATAAAATTTTCGACTGTGAGCGCGCCAATAACAGACACAGGAACGAGCGGATATATCTCGAATGACTCAGATTTTGATACACATCACGATAATATATGTACTTTGCAAAGCAATAGCAATCTTAGTACACTGGCGCCATTACACCATCCACGTAAAAATAAAAACACACTATAGTTGACACGTTTATCAAAGCGCCTTGATATTAGTTTGATTTGCCAATTACTAACGTACGGATATATTCCGTGAAGTGGCCGTTGCATAATGGTGTCCTTTTTTAAGGAATATTGTCTAACATTTGAGAAAGCCAAAAAAAGTTGCAAATGAGGCGACAAATTCATATATTCTCATCACTAAAGTGCATTGAGGGAATTGTTGAAAATTGCGATAATAGCAAAAATTGAGTAAATATTTTTTAGGCCAAGTAAACTTAATTGTACCCACAAATAAATTTATAACAAAAACGAGAAAGAAAACTAAATTTGACTTAGGCCAAATCTTAAATACCCTCCACATCCATAGCGGTAGACGTGGAAAATAAATATATATATATATTCGCTATTCTGTATTGAAATTGGAAAAAATCGGTTAAGAGACACGCCCACAATAAACGAAAATCTCAACATACCTCGAAAAAATTTTATCTTTAAAAAATTATATATCGCACAATACTATGCCTATCAAATTGAAATTTGGTATATATATAAGTGGTACCGTTATCCAACACTGTGCCAAAAATGGGCGTGATTGAATAACGCAAACGCCTATAGTTAAAAATTTTTTCGAGGTAAATTTTTTTGAGTCTTTCGTTTATTGTGGACGTGTCTCTTAACCGATTTTGCCCAATTTAAATACGGAACAGGGAATTTAAACTAAGAATAAGTGTGCCAAGTTTTAATTTGATATCTCAAAAATTACGACCGTGAGAGTGCCAACAACAGACGGACACACGGACGGACATGTCTCAAACGATTTCTCTTTTCATGCTGATTAAGAGTATATGTGGTTTGTGGGGTCTCCGAGACTTCCTTCGATATGTTGTAAAAGGATGATCAAAATGAATATACTCTCTTCACTAACGTGGAGGGTATAACAAAATTTCTGACATTTGTATTATTTTGAAATTTTTGAAAATACAAGTACGTATAGAAAAAGGAAGGTATAATAATATTTTTTATTTTTCAAAGAAAAAAATTTGAAGTAGTACAATAAATAAAACTTCTCATTTATCAAAGAAAAAAATTAAATTGAATAATATACCAAGTGGTGTAGGGTATTTGATGGTCGGGCTTGACCGACTATAATATTTTCACTTGTTTTTTCTCAAGTAAATTCAATTTTTCACTCGAATAGTTCGCATTAAATACATTGTGAACAGACATGACCTTTTGAGCTAATTTTAATAATTTCGTTTAATACATGGATAGGTGCTCCATACGTAATGAAAAAAAATACACGTAGAATTTCAGTAACTCAGAAGAAACGTGGTTAATCTAATGACAATTTTAAATATATAGGGAACTCATGTGATATGAACAGATCTGCCAAATTTCAGAACATTATGTCCTAGTCGTTCACGATTAATGCGAAATTTTAAAAACGTATGCAAATTTGGACAAAAGTGCGTTGCTCGTATTAATCATGCATTGTGAAATTATTTTATTAAAATGATTCCATCCTCTTTTTAATGTATCTTCCGGACGGCTGGTCTAATTTACTGCACTGGCCCCGAAATATATAGCCTAGCTCAGTTAGGTTAGTTGAACTTTCTAAAGTTTCGGACCAATCCGTAGACCAATTTTGCCCGTTTTGAGAAGCACACTTTTGATGTTGATGATGCGTATTTCATATTTAAGAATTTGCTGAAAGCCACAGCGCAAGGTTTGATTTTGCCCGATTGTAACACAAAAATTTTGTGTGCGTACAATTTCAATTTTTGGGGCCATCCGTGATAGTTGCAATAAAAATGCGTAGAAATTCACACGGACATGCGGACAGACAGAAGGGCTAAATCGACCCGTCTATTGATTCTACTCTTTTGGCTGACGTTCGTTCCTTCTGGACATACACAGGTTTGAACTAAAACAATATATTTTATTATTTTATATAAGGAATTAAAGCAACTGAAGTCAAAAGGTTTAGAATAATAAAAAAATAATAGCGTTAACAAAAAATAGTACAGAGTGGGTTTTTCTAATATTCAAGGTCACCTCTCAAAAATTACGTGAAATATCAAAAAAAAAAAACTAAAAATTTTGATTTACAATATGGACATAGTTTTGCTATAATAAGCGTATAGGATTCAAAAGTGAATTTTTCTGTTCCACAGTGTTATTAATAAAGAAACGAAACGTTATGAAAGGTATGTGATGCTTGTGTGTGTGAAGTACAACTGGAACTTTTTTGCTACAAACAATTCTAGTTCAATTGTTTTAATGAATCAGAGAACAACAATAATAATAACAACAACAACAACAATAAGCGACATATACAAAAGGAAAGGAAAGAAATTGTGTGGTGTCGCAGAATTAATTAAATAAAAGTGAACGAAATTTATGGATACAATTAAAACGAATAACAACAGCAACATAAACACTTGAAACAATTGCCAACTAAAACAAATAATCATTTACTCAGCAATACAACAATGGTGCCAACACAAACAACAATATAGTCTTTTACAGAATATACAATACAAGAGTCCACACATACACACACACCCAAATACACACACGCGCGCGCGCTCGCGCTAGTAGAAGACTATGCATTAACAAGTTCAAATATATCAATAACACCAGCACCAGGTTAACGTGCATCAAACTCATAAAGTTTGTCAGCGTAACTACGTAAGTGCAGATAAAATCACAGCGAACATTAAATACACAAAATATTTACGTTCAGTGTACTTACGGGCATGTGTAGCATCCATATACTCTTGACAAGAAATAACAAATGCATGTATGTGGTTATATATGTGTTGTAAGATAGAAGGATCAAGAAGGGCATTCCCGATTAGAGGAACGAAACTAACCCTGAACACATACATACACAGCAAAGGCATTGCAAGCACGCTTAATAGTGTTCAAGTAATCTTCGCGCAACTTCACATGCATTCCGTGGTGTTTACACACGTACACCGGCAGCTCAAGTACTAGTAATTGATGTGCTCACGTGCCAATGAGAAACCGGTAGAAGAAGAAAAATAAAAACTTACGTCAACCATACCATAGGGTAGCCCGACAAGAAACAGTACCACAACAATAATAAACAAACGGAAACTTGTTGCTCTAGTTCTCAATAATCACCAGCTGTGCTGCTCCATTTGAATATGCAGCTCAGCTGTTAAGTAAGTGTTAATAGTAGCAGTAACGGTTACACAATAAAACCACAATATCAAAACAAAGAAAGAGAGAGAAAAGAAGCTTAGCCAGAGAGAGTTATATATCCAATGAGACCGGCATTTTTGTGTTTTTTGGTTTTGCACTTAACATAAGCTGAACGTAACTTCTTTTTAAATAAACACACAAACACACTCATTATGGTATTCTGCTGCTATTGCTGCGGAAGGCGACAGCACTTATCGTCACCAACCTTAACATATACGTGGCGATCACTATTTATAGTTTTACTATTACTACCCAATGGTTCTAGTATATTACCCTATTATAATATACCCATACAATCGACAAATGATGTGCCGTCTACCGCAATGCAGTTTCATTGGAATACAGGCATTGAAACGGAATGCCCCAGCTTGGATATACGTAATGAATGCGATAATTTACGGAAATTAGAAAATTGTTCCGTAATTACTGGCTTTTTATTGATATCACTATTACCTCCACCGGACAATGGAACGTGCAGATATGACAAATATCAATTTCCACGATTACGTGAAGTAACCGATTTTGTAATATTTTATGATGTGCGGCATTTGACGGCTATAACGGATATGTTTCCTAGTTTAACCGTGATACGTGGCCAACGTTTATTCTTAAATTACGCTCTCAGTTTGACCAACATGAGGGACCTAAAAGTGGTAAGTAGGGATTTGGATAAGCAATAAATCAGATGCACTCTCTGGAGTAATTGCGCATTTTTCTGAAGTTGTAGAATTTTAGGTATTTGCATGACTGTTAAAGAAATTATTGTTTTAAGTTGAAAATTGACTCCTTAAAGTGTTTTGGTGCTTTGGCAATGGGTCGTTAGCTTTTTCATTTATTATATAATAATTACACTGGGTGACAGAGATTTTAGTGCCAAAGCTTTGAGAACTGATTTTAGTTACATTTGGGATGTTGAATTTAAATGTGCAATCTACGTACAACGGCCCTCGCAAATTCCGCATTTAGAAGTAGCGTATTTCAAAAATTATACAAGCAGGTAAAAACTAAATTTGACTTGGGCGAAATCATATATATTCTCCACATCCTTGATTATACAATTTTGTCCTTTTTAAATAGCGATCTGTGTGCAAAAACTAAAAGTGCCTGTACAAAATTTCAGCTCAATATCTCAAAATTTACTCCCTTGAGAACATCAACAACAGAGAGGCAAATGGACACACGGACATATATGTCTAGATCGACTCAGTTTTTGATGCTGATCAAGAATAACCGACCATCTTATTTCTTCTCAAGGAAAATCTTCCTCGATAAGACATATTTTTAGTTCTTCTACAATTTCATAATTCCAGTATAACGTAAAATCAGTTTTCCTTTTTAAATCAATAAGCAAACTTCCGATTAAGTATGCATTTAAATAAAGGCAAATTAGATAGTTGCAGCCGTAGAATAGATTTCCTGGGATATTTGGTATATGTAAAGTTTTATTTTTTCAGTTGGAATTCCGTTCTTTAATCGCTATACAACGTGGTCACGTACTAATTGGCCGGAATCCAAAATTATGCAATTTAGAAAAGGTTTGTAAAATAACTTTACTTACGAAGAAGCAGAATATTTTTATTCATTGTTAACGCAGATAAATTGGAATCGTTTAACAGTGAGTTTTGGTGAAAATCATATTTTTCCCGAAAATCCTGAACAATGTTTAATCCCCTCCGTATGTCGTGGCTGTGAATTATCGTACTGTTGGTCGAATAAAGTGTGCCAAAAGTTTGAGAATGACAACATCTTAAATCTCTTGCAGTAAGTACTACACTACGACGAGGTAAGAATAATGAACATGTAACTCGAAACTTTAATTTTATTTTATCAGAGGCACACAGCAGTGCAATCCATTATGTTTAGGCGGTTGTTTAGACACAACGCCTCAAACTTGTATGGTATGTAAAGGTTTGCGGGATCATGGAACTTGCGTTGAACAGTGCCCGGAAGACAAGTAAGAAAGGTTCATAAGTATAAAGTGTGCAAATGTTACAGCCTATTAGTTTTACAATATGTTTAGAGGCATCATTAAATGCTGGTCATTGTTACATAAGAGTTGTTTCGCGAAAAAACGTCCGAAACACTTTGAATTTAGGATAGCACAGGTTGAGTAAATGTTATCTACTAAAAAAAATAATAATAATAAAACTCGACATTTTGCCAAATAAATAGAATTATTTTTGAAAAAAAAACCCAATATAAGGTAGGAGGAAAAGGCACTAGAAATTATTTTTTTTATGCCTAATATCATGCTAAATGGTTTTTGCTGTCTCTCTCTCTTTCTCTATTCTAAAATTTTTAGATTAAAACAAGTAAGAAAACTAAATTTGCCTTAGACCAAATCTTAAATACCCTCCACATCTACAATAGTGGGCGTAATAGGGATTACGCCCTTTAATTGTGTATGTATTAAGTATTTGCTTGAAAGTCGAGTTTTACGTGTAGTTTTTTGTAAATTGTGGGCGCGTCTATTTTTCGATCACACACATTTTTGGCACATCAATGATATGTGTACCAAATTTCAAGTTTATAGGTGAATTTTTGTGGTAGATATGTAGTTTTTTATAGGGCGTGGGTGTGACTCTTGACCGATTTTTCTCATTTTAAATAGCAATCTGGGTTAAAAATCTAAAAGTTTCTGTACAAAATTTCAGCTTAATGTCTCAAAATTTACGCCCGTAAGAATGCCAACAACAGACGGACGCACGGACATACATATCTAGATCGACTCAGTTTGCGACGCTGATCAAGAATATATATACTTTGCGGGGTCTCTGACGCCTCCTTCTGGGTGTTCCAAACGGAAGAACAAACTTTCTATACCCTCATTACTAAGGTGGAGGGTATAAAAACTTACATACATAGAGTAAAATTTGGTTCAACTTAAATAGAAACTAAATTCGAACCTAGGCATGTTTTTTTTCCAAATATTGTTAAAATATCTTCAACACAAAGACCCGTAAGGTAAACACAAGTGGACATGGAACGACACAATGGTTAAGTGAGTCCAGTTGTAGTGTGTTTACAAAATTTCTTTTCTAATTACATATATACATGTTTATGCATTTGCTTTTTAAGATATATTTCAGATGATTATTTAAGATGTTATACGCAAGAGGAATGCATTGGTGCAAAAAAGTTGTACATATATGATAATAAATGTGTGCGGTTTTGTCCCGAAGGTTATAAAAAGAATGTGAGTTGGTGTCTAACTAACTGCTACTTAGCTCTATTTATACCCATCATCATCAAAAAATGATCCGGGGGTATATTGGTGTTGTTCAAACGTTTATCAGTGTCAGAGGGCGGCGAGTTACTTCCCCAGAGATATATACAGAGAATAGACCAAATAATATGAACTCCCTAAATATACACAACATTTATTTAATAATAAGGTGTTGGGCCATCATTTTCTTTTAGAACAACTGCAATTCTTCGCGGAATAGATTCGCAGTGACACTTTTGTCGGTGTAGTTTTGTGTTGTCTGGCCACAATTCTTTTTCATGTTCGTCGGTCTCTGTCAGTTAACTTTAAGTTTCGCTCACTATTCCCTTTCGACAATGTTGTTTTACCATTTTTGTTTATTTTTGTTATTTTTGTTTATGCTATCGTTGCCGTGGATACTCTCGTTCGTGAAACGTTAAACAATTCAATTGTTTTCGTCACAGACGCTCCTGCTAACCGAACTCGGTCTGAGAGATCACACATTTTGTCGATCGTTTGTTCGAACTGTCACAGAACAAGGCGTATAACATGAAATATAACCTATAAGACTTGACATGTAAACTGTGCAACGCATACGCGTCGCAATTATACGGAAGCAGTGTTACCAACATACAACAAGATGCACTATATTGCATGGTATTCTTATTATTTTGTCTATCTTCTGTATATTTTTGACCAGTATCAATGGCTGAGTCGATTTAGCCATGATGTCTATTCGTGTGTACGTGTGAAATTTGCGTCTTTTCTCCGGCACACTCACGGCCGAAAAATAGATATCGAGCTGAAATTTAGCGCACATAATGTTCAACAGCAACTGCAGTTTGGAAAATGAGTGATATTTGCTCACAATGACACTCTTATGTTCATAAAAATTGAGATATACAGCTTAAATTTGGCTCAAAACGATTACGAATGTACGCTCAGTTTATTAAAGCTCAACGCGCTAAGCTAATTAATTTGAATTTAAAAGAAGCAGTGCATGTCCCAAAATAGTGTATGCGTGTGTGTGTGTGAAGTATTCATGTGCTATGGGTAGATGCAAAAATGTCAAAGAATAATCGAATTAAAAATAAGTAAGAAAACTAAATTTGGCTTTAATCAAATCTAAATAGTCTGCATTTACGACCGTGAGATGTCTAGATCGACTAAGTTTTTGATATATACTTTGTAGAGTTTCTAACGCCTCCTTCCGCGTGTTGCAAACGGAATGCAAACAGAAAACTTATTATACTCCCCATCTTATGTGGAGGGTATAAAAATATGAAATTAGTCCCTTTTGCGAAGGGGTACAATGGGGAAATAATATTAATATTGCTATGCCCAAAAATTAATTATATTCAAATAAATTTAAGTTACTTTTTTCCATATTATTTGGAAAAGTAATAAAATAGTGCTGTATTTTATAAAACTGTAATGATGGTGGGTATCCTACATTTGTGGCGTATGCCTAATAAGGCCTTATGTACTCGTTTAATATTTCACTTTTCAGAAGTTGACTCACGAATGTGAGTTATGCTCCGCTTCAGAGACTTGTATTAAAATTTGTAACCCTCGTAAAGAAGAGGATCCTTTTTGGATATTTAGTGTAGCTGATGTGGATGCTTTAAGAAGTTGTCAAATTCTCAATAGCAGTGTATTCATACTTTTACGTAATCGCATTCAAGAAAATTATCTCATTGATGGTTTTGCTAAAATTACCGATATAAAGGGTCATTTGAAGATTTACAAGTACTTATACACCGTCCGATTTTGAGGCATATTGTACTTAAAATTTTCTTTTGCAGAAGTCCTTATCTAACTAATTTGAAATTCTTGAAAAATTTACGCAAAATTCATGGTCAACCAATGGAGAGTGAGCAATACTCTTTGATATTGTATCATAATCAGAGAATACAGGAATTGTGGCCATTACAGGAGGGTTTTGAATTGGTGCGGGGCGGCATTTATGTGCATTCGAACGATAAGTTGTGTAATCGGGTGATAGTAGATTTTGCCTCTAAAGTTATACATGATAAAAGTAAGGACTCGCTGCAGAGTAGTGATCAGGAGGTGTTATGTGCACCCACTAGATTGTATTTGAACGTGCAGGTAATTTTTATACATTTTTTAAGTATTCCAAGAAGTTAAATTTACTTTCTTGTAAAGGTTCTATCCCATCGTTCTGTAAAATTCATTTGGCCCAAAAAACAAACTTCCGATCAAGTAGAACTAATATATCGCCCAGTGCTGAATGGCACCACCTTTGATGAGGACAGTGAATTGGACACACCCATTTGCGACAGAATTAAATGGAGGCGTATTTTAGAGTTTTCTAAAGAATTATCACAAAATGCTACACATTACTTTTATACAGTCACAGGTTTGCAAACTTTCACCAAATACGCCTGCCTGATAAAGACATTTGATGGTGAGGATAACTACGAAGGTCGTAGTAATTTATTATACTTTACCACCCAAGCGGATGTCCCTGCCTCACCGCCAATAACCATCAAACGCATGACAGAGAATGCATTAACATTACAACTCAATAATGATAAAAACCAAGGCAAAATAGTGTACTATTATATAATAGAAGTATACGACTTACCTGAACAACAAGGGATTATAGATCGGCGGGATTATTGTAAAGAACCTTTTAAAATATATTCTGAAATAGTGACTTACGAAGAAGATTATGACGATTGCTGTATGCGCCAGCAAGAAGAAAATGAAGATAATTGGTTTCAGCGAATGATGAAAAAGTTCTACACGTGTTCTCGCGATCGACCAGAATATTGTTCACCGGAAAAAGAAGAAAGTGAAGAAAAGCCCACTCTGGTGAAACGCTTCACACATAGTGAAACTTCATACACTATGAAATTATTAGAACGTTTGCTTTCCTTTCGCTTATTCGTGATACAAGCGAAAGCCTGTAATTATTTTGGTTGCAGTTCTTTTGCCACGCTAACGCAACGCACCAATTCTTCTACGATAGCTGATAATTTATATGATTTATCGGGTTGTCGAGTTGCCAACACCAATGAATATCGCATCCACTTTAATGAACCACAACACCCCAACAGTTTAATTATATCATATATAGTTCATTTGCGTTGGGATGTACCATTTAAAGAGGGCTACCAGACTTATATACGTTGTCTGACGCGTTTAGAACATGAACAGAATCATTACATGTTCAAAGTGAACTTAAATAACTTGTATAATCAGGTGGCGATACGAGTAAATTCTTTGGCCGGCCATATATTCAACGATTGGGTGAATATAACAAGTTGTGATATCAGTGCAATGGATACAAAATTAGCTGGCGCGGCTTTGGCGATACAGTCTTCTAAGGGTTGGAATATGTTTTTGGTTTGTTTTCTATTGGGTGCTGGCGGCACCATGTTGTGGATTTGTTATAAGCGTCGTTATTGGCGTCATATAATTGAATTAAAGCGTTATTTACACTTGTGTCACATGAAAGTGTATATTTTTATGAGACGCAGAGATTCTGCTTTGCCAGAAGATCGCCGCGCTTTGGTTAATGCCGTACAATTTCACAATGTACCGCAAGATGAAATGATACATTTAGTTGATTAATAAAAATAGTAAATCGTATCCAAATTAAGCTTAATTGTGATTATATGCCTTTTTGATGCAAATGAAGTAAAATGATAAAATAAAAACAAGTAAAAAATGTTAACCATTTAACACTCCACACCACCGCATTTATTCCATAATTAATTTAAAAGTCATTTCCTAAAAAGCGTTCTATAGAAAATGAACCTATCGGGTCCAAATTCGGCACAGTTAATTAAGCTAATTAAATTTTTTCACTAAGTTTTTTTCGAATTTTCGTCATATATATATAAAGATTTACTTTAAAGGATGGCATTGTATGAGGGGACCGATCCCTGTAATGGATACCTTCATTTTAGAAGGGACGTGTTTAATCTAAAAACAATTTTAAATACAAAGGGAACTGATATGATAAGAACAAATCAACCAAATTTCAGAACATTATGTCCTAGTCGTTCACGATTAATGCGAAATTTTAAAAAAGTATGCAAATTTGGACAAAAGTGCGTTGCTCGTATTAATCATGCATTGTGAAATTATTTTATTAAAATGATTCCATCCTCTTTTTAATGTATCTTCCGGACGGCTGGTCTAATTTACTGCACTGGCCCCGAAATATATAGCCTAGCTCAGTTAGGTTAGTTGAACTTTCTAAAGTTTCGGACCAATCCGTAGACAAATTTTGCCCGTTTTGAGAAGCACACTTTTGATGTTGATGATGCGTATTTCATATTTAAGAATTTGCTGAAAGCCACAGCGCAAGGTTTGATTTTGCCCGATTGTAACACAAAAATTTTGTGTGCGCACAATTTAAATTTTTGGTGCCGTCATAGTTGTATACTATCATTGTGATGGTATATTATTGGGTATAATAATATTGATTTTGGTGATTAAACGATGTCCGTGTGTCATCAGAGTTGAAACGCTCATGTTCGCCAAAATGAAGATATCAAGCAAAAATTTGGTACACTACTTCACAATTATCCCATTCATTGATGTGCCAAAAATATATATATGATTTTGCCCATTTGAAATAGTGATCTGCGTGCAGAAACTAAGGGTCTCAATACAAAATTTCATTTACGATCGTAAGAGTGGCGCACAGACACGGACATATACGTCTAGATCGACTCCGTTTTTATACCCTCCACCTCGGTGATGAGGATATACTAATTTTGTTCTTCCGTTTGCAACAGCTAGAAGAAGGCGTCAGAGACCCTATAAAGTATATATATTCTTGATCAGCGTCGCAAACTGAGTCGATCCAAATATGTGTGTCCGCGTGTCCGTCTCTTGTTGGCATTCTCACGCGCGTAAATTTTAAGATATTGAGCTGAAATTATATATAGGCCGAGCCATAAGATCAAACACGAAAGTGAAGTTTCTCATACCGAACCACTAACCAGAAACCAAAATTCGTCGTCGATACCGCCCATTAGAGGGTTAAATAAGTAGGGGTTTTCTTATAATTGTTGCGTTCTATTATTAAAATGCAGCCCTGTCAATTATAGGCAAATCTGTCAATTAACTTTTTATAGGAACACCAGAGGAACAGGCAGTTCCATTTAATTTATTTTTTTACTGTTAAAAATAACATTTTTTAAGAACACTCATATAAATTAATCTGGCCATACCCATGTTTACAAGAATACATTTAATATAAAAAAAAAAAAGATTCATATATTATCGTTTAATTAATATTTTTTAAATTCCACATATGAAAATCCGAGTAAAATGAAAACCTAATCATAATGAATAGTATAAGAATTTCCAATAAATCTAACTTATATTTTCATAGATTGAATGCATTTAATATTTATATTAATACTATAACAAAACGCTTCTGCCGGTCGTCTACCGATGAGGTAGTAATTGTAGCAGCAGTAAGAATACCATGGGTCAACTACAGGGAGAACCTATATTCTGTATCTCCTAAAGAACTAGCTTTCTCGGTTGTGAACACCGTTATCAAACAGGCAGCTATTGACATTCGATATTTATAGACACAAGCAACAAGCTCTTCATAACCATTGTAACTAATCAAGACATAGATAATAAGCCAAGACATAGACATTAGATAAAGATAATAGTTAATGCACGCACCATTGTATATTAAATAAACTTTGCTATGTACAAATATTTAAAAGAAATATTGGTAAAATAAAATTGTCATCATTATTTAATAAAACAAAAACAAAAATTTCTTTGAATTGAACTCTGGCTGGCCCTGGGTCTACCCCAGAACCCTTCAGATTCTTTACAAGTTTCAGGACCCATAAACAACCAAACTTCTCTTTACCTCTCTGGTTAGGCCTATTGTACAATATTGTTCTATAATATGGGATCCGCATTGTGAAGTGTATATTAATCAGATTGAATCTATACAAAAACGATTTTTACTTTTTTGTCTTCGTGGCCTGCCACGGAACGCTAACTTGAGACTGCCTTCACAGACACGTCGTCTGGCATTGATAAAACTTCCTACCCTCAAAAGTAGGACACAAAGGACAATGTTGAACGTGTGTTTTATGCACAATTTACTTAATAATTGTATTGATTCGGCGTTTTTATTATCTAACATTAATATTAATGTACCTCGACGTGTATCTAGATACGTTCGGTTGCTTTGCATAAATTATTACAAAAATAACTATAGTAATAATAATCCATTGCGACGGTTATGCAAGATCTACAACGACAACTATTTATTTAATTGATTTAATTGATTTGTGTGAAAGTGCTGACATAGTTAAAAATAAATTAATTAAATCTTTAAACTCTGTTTGATTGCTGCTTTTATGAGCTGAACCATGATTGTGTAGCTGATTAATCATTTCGGTTGCGGTGTCGGTAACGCGACCTGCACTCTATCGCAGATTTATCCAATCCAATTTATAGGGTTGGATAGTCGTTCGTTCGATTCGAATTGGCAATGATCTATACTATCACAAATATATTAACATACACATGCTTAAACACATCTGAGCCATTCATTCAGAATTAAAATCTGAATCGATTTGTCCGTCTATCCGCCTGTCTGTCCATGTAAATTTGTGCGCAAGCTTCAGGTCGAATTTTTTGCGATATTTCGATTAAATTTCGTACAAGAACATGTATTGGCCTACATGTCCTTGTACCAACTTTCATGGAAATATCTCAAAAAATGCAACCTGTAGCTTGTGCACAAATTTACAGGGACAGACGGACAGATATGATTAAATCGATTCAGATTTTGAGTCTGAATCGATCGGTATAATTGAATGTGGGTGTGGATTTTGCCGTTTAGGAGTTAGAAACATCCGCACAAACTTAATACACCCTGATCATCTAAGGTCTGATTTTTATATATGTAAAAGGCTTTACACTGATTTAGTGAGTCCAGTGTGTGACATAGTTATAAATGTCATATAGATTTGTTGGAGTCAGTTCAAAGAAATTTTATTATTTTCGCCTTTCGTGGATTAGGTTGGGATCGTCGTCGTTTTCTCCCTCCTTAGAAAAGTAGGCTGTTACTCATTAATTTTCCATTGCTTAAAAAAGGGCGCACTAAGTTGTGCGTTATTTTCATGGTTAAGTTAATTCGTGACACTGTATCGTCCCCTTTCTTGTTAGATAATATTTCTTTTAATGTACTAAGTAGTTCAACTCGTTATTTTATTCCTATCAAACTAACGCATTGTCGTATAAACTACGAGCTATTTAGTCCGTTCCGTGTTCTATGTAAATCGTTTAATGACAATTATATTTTATTTGGTCCGTCCATTGATTCAATTAACGTAATAAGAAAATACTTCCATAATACTTCATCTACCAAACTATTTGATTCGTTGGTCCTTAACCAATAGTTCATTTTTATACCCTCCACCTCAGTGATGAGGGTATACTAATTTTGTTCTTCCGTTTGCAACACCTAGAAGAAGACTTCAGAGACCCTATAAAGTATATATATTCTTGATCAGCGTCAAAAACTGAGTCGATTTAGACATGTATGTCCGTCCGTTGTTGGCACTCTCACGGGTGTAAATTTTGAGATATTGAGCTGAAATTTTGTACAGACACTTATAGTTTTTGCATGCAGATCGCTATTTAAAATGGGCAAAATCGTTCAAGTGCCGCGCCCACAATGGATAAAAATCTATTTATTTGTCACAAACATTGACCTATAAACTTGAAACATGGTATTATATCTATAAATATTTCTCTCATCGATGTGCTAAAAATGGGCGTGATCGAATAACAGAAACGCCCACAATCAACAAAAACCTTTATATCTACCACAAAAACGAACTCATGAACTTGAAATTTGATATGCATATCTATAGTTATCCCATCCACAGATGTGAAAAAAAATGAGCGCAGTCAGTTAACAGGTGCGCCCACAATCGACATAAACCTTTTTGGCACTTGAACAACAATTTAGAATCAAGAATGACACTTAGATATTTAACGCTAATCTGCCATGGTAATTGTGTCCCGCAAACCAAATTGAAACTCATAATATATCATTACAACTTTAAATAAAGTCAGACGAAAAAATTCTTTTCATACGTAGTATGCTCATAAATGTACTAACAAACATTACCTACACTAACAAGGTAAGATTAGATAAGTTATGTAACCTATTTAATATGACACAACTATAATTTTGCACGCTTGCATTTTATGTTAAAGTAACATTGAGTAACACAAGGTTAAGAATTTCATTAACATTAACATTCTATAAAATTAGTATAAATAATGTAAAATTGGGCAGAATAAAACAGAAAGACTTTTGCATTAACAAAACCTAGTCTTTTCACTGTTTGCTACATCTCCCCTTACCAGGCATATAGCCGAAAGGATGCTGCTCACTTAGCAGCTGGAGATTGGTAAATATTAAAATATTAAGTCATACATTTATATCAATTTAAATTTTACACAAATTACATAAAATGGCTATCCTGCCCTATTGTAATAACATGCAATCCTGCCCACCTGTTCATGTCCAACCAACAATAGTCTTGCTTAACCATGGAAAAATACGTACCACGGTATAGTACGAGCATAAAATATACGCCACCAAGTTACAAACCCACTCCCATACCCCATACCAGGACCCAGGCCGATAACCATAGAAGAGTATAGAGCCCGGCAAAACGTAAATAAAAAACAAAAACATCATCATCAACAACAATAACAATAACAACAACAACAACCCAAAAACGTCCTAGGGGAGGACTAAAAATTAAATAAAGCAGCTTTAGAATATAATCAACATATCAGATACTGCAAATAAAAAACTATTACAACAAGAGGTAGCTAAATTAAAACAACAATTCAAAAAACAAGAAAAAGAGAAAAAAAATTAAAATTATGAATTGAATAATATATATGTATATGGATAGGACATAAATAAAATGGGTAAAACAAATTCCAAAGAAGAAAAAATTCGAGCATAAATATAGGTAACTCTAAAAATAGCACTATAGGAGCAATTAACATAACCCTAGAAACGCTCACTATATTCACATCCTTTTTATAATTGCCTATATTATATATAGGATTAACAAGCACTATAAGACTTATGTAAAAGATAAAATTAGAGAAAATAGAGCTATAGAAATAGGGAAAACACTAGAAGTAGTTTAAACAAGAAAACAAATTAATAAATAAATAATAAAATTTGTATGGACCAATTAATAGATTTAGTAAAGTCTCTAACCAGGATAGAAACTAATATTAAGAAAACAGCTGGTAGGCCATACAAAAAGGAAACTATAGAAGAAAAACTAAGAGATATAGAAAACTACAAAAACGAATTTAATCAAAGATTGCAACAATTAAAAGCTTCAGAAGAAATCCAAAGCATAACAAACCAATTTAAAATCACATACGTCAAAGTAAAAGATTTACTGCAACAACAACTAGCTACCTTAAAAACAATCATGGCTTTTAATATGGAAATAGCGATGAAAACACTACCTTCTTTCAATGGTAACTATAAGGAGACCGAATCATTTTGCAAAATTTTAGAACTATTATCAAAAAATGTAAATGAAGAGGGTAAAACGGAACCATTTGAGTTCGCTTACCACATTAAACTCACAACAACAACAAACACCAAGTACTCCAAACACCAAGTACTCTTACAGAGCTAATAACAAAATTAAAAACAACCTATAAGAATACGAACACTATACCGACAATTCTTAACAACCTAAACTCGACTGAAGAACGAGGGAACATCACAAATTCTAAAAATAGAATAATTGACCATATTGGAGAATTAAGTAATCTCCAAATACAACAGCTAGGAGATACAGCAACAGCGATTGAACGATCAGTCATAGCTAAAACGAACGAGCTACTTGCGTTAACAACATTCATACATAAACATTCAGACATATAAACATAGTCCAGAACCAGGGAAACGACGATGCGTAGGTGGTATAAGACACTACCACCGACGCGCGAAAACTATAGTTAAAATACTTAATATATCCAAACAACATACATATTTTGTTATACTAAAAGACGGTAAAAATTATTTAAAATTTTTAATAGATACAGATGCAGAAATCTCCTTAATAAAATTAAATTCCATCAGTACACCCTATGACACAAACAGAACATACAGAATAAGTGGCATTACATCAGAAAAAATAGAAACATTAGGAACCGCGAACTTAAAATTTAATATATCAAATTCAACACTAAACCATAAATTTCATGTTGTTAAGCAAAGCTTCCTAATCTCAACAGATGGAATCTTGGGTACTGACTTTTTATTCTCCTATCTTCGTAAAATTGACTATTAAACAATAACTCTGGAAATTAACTTAGAAGAATTAAATATAATTTTACCAATGGAATCCACTTTATTGTCACCAATCACAATTCCACCACGAACAGAAATAATAATACCTATACACCTTAAGTTAGAAGAAGATGCTTTTATTTTAAACCAGAACTACAAAAAGGAATATTTTTGGCCAATACAATTGTACCAGGTAAAGGAACATGCCACATCAAAATATTAAACACTACAACAGAAACTGTGACAATAAAAAAATTAAATATTCATTCTCAACCACTCAAAAACTACCACGTGCTCGAAACCAATTCAACACCAAAATACAATAAAGAACGACTACAAAAACTTCTAAATACTATCAATATAAAACAGGAAGACACAAATGCTACTAAAATACTAAAAGAAATCTTTTCTGAAACCAAGACATCTTTCATTTGGACGGCGAAAAATTAACATGTAACAACTTTTATACACAAAAACTAAGAACAAATGACAACGCACCCGTCTACGTAAAAAACTTTAGATTACCACAATCACATAACAAAGAAATTAATAACCAAGTACAGAAATTATTAAAGAATGACATAACTGAACCATCAATTAGTCCGTACAATTCACCTTTACTAGTAGTACCAAAAAAAGATAAAGACGACACAAAAAAATGGAGAATGGAGTAATTGACTTTAGAAAACTTAATAATAAACTTATAAACGATAAATTCTCTTTAACTAGACTAGATGACGTACTTGACGTATTAGGACGTGCCAAATACTTCTCCACTTTAGACATGACGAGCTCCTTCCATCAAATAAAACTTGACAAGGACTCAAGGCTCCTAACTGCATTTTCAACTGATAAAACATATGACATAATCATATTTGGATGCAGCCTTCAACATCATAACGAAAACCTCCTCAAAGTATTCTCGCATTTAAGAAAATACAATCTGAAACTAAACGCAAGTAAATGCCAATTCCTCCGACCAGAAGTAGTATATTTGGGCCATTTAATAACAAAAGACGGAATTAAAACAGACCCGTCAAAATATAAAGTTATAAAAGACTATCCCATACCTAAAAATCCAGACGAAGTACGCAGATTTATAGCTTTCTGCAACTACTATCGAAGATTTATAAAGGATTTCGCAAAAACTTCAAAATGCCTATATTCATTACTAAAGAAAAATCAACCTTTTATTTGGTCTCCAGAATGTGAAAAATCTTTTAATCTATTGAAACAAAAACTAATGAGTCCGCCAGTTCTCCAATATCCTGACTTTGATAAAACATTCA
Organism: Crataerina pallida; assembly: GCA_949710015.1. Lineage (NCBI taxonomy): Eukaryota > Metazoa > Arthropoda > Insecta > Diptera > Hippoboscidae > Crataerina > Crataerina pallida. The sequence goes on along the minus strand of OX453289.1, from coordinate 22,906,271 downwards.
TAATAATGACAGATGCCTCGGATTTCACATTAGGAGCAGTACTTTCACAAAGAGAAATCGGTAACGATCTACCCATTTCATACGCAAGCGCAACACTATCACTGATGTAAATAAATCAGTTATAGAAAAAGAATTACTAGCCATACATTGGGCAATAAAATTTTTTAGACCATACCTAGTTAGTGTAGGTAATGTTTGTTACTACATACATGAGTACACTACACATTACATATACACTAATACCCTTATTCTGGTTACTGAGCCTCACTAATCATAAATGAATATTCATTTCTTGTCAGAATTCTTGTGACAAACCTAACTATTTCGTATTCTAATTTGAACTATAACAAGAAACATCACAACAAATTTACCACACAAAACCTCAGAATGGTGAGTATATTTATATCTTATTTTGACGTTTAGTAGAAACATGAAAATAAACAATTAAGATATAAAAAATTTTAAAACGATTTAAAAAAAAAATTTAAAAATGGAAGGTAAGTAATAATGAATATTTTAAAAAATCATTAATTAACATATATTTTTTTAGAAAAAAAAGCAAAATACCAAAGGATGTCCCAAGAACAGTTGGAGTATTATATATATTTTATAAAGGGGCATCCTGAGATGTTAGACAATAAAAATACACCAAAAGATTCCACATTAATAAAGTCATTGTGGGAGGAGTTGGCAAATGGGCTTAATAGTTTAAGTGGACCATCTAGGGGTCCAACTAAGTGGAAAGATGTAAGTTAAATGATTCAATAAAACGTAAATAATGAAAATGCAAGGAAATAATTTTATCCCGTTTCAGACATGATCTCATTGGAAGCATCAATTAAGATCAAGAGCAAGAAAACGTTTTAAAAGGACTTAGAGAGAAATTAAATTAATGGACGCGATTATAAAATTAACAGCAAAGCGCTAAATTGTTGGCCAAGCCGAGTTTTTTTTTTTAAATTTTGTTTGTGCATTATTATTAATTATTATTAATAAAAACATTAATTTCTTGTTTATTTCAAAAAATTTACATTTACAACGAGTTTATATAATTTTGCCGGATACGCCTGCCTTCTCTGTAAAAGTCATCCATTTGGCTGTCTATGATCACATCGCTGGAGACATTTTCATCATCTAACACCTCTTCCTCACATGTAACGTTGTTTTTTTGTAATGTGTTGTGCAGGATAACACTAACACAATAATGTATATTATGACTCCTACTTTTTTATGGCTATAGTGAAGTGCTCGATGCCTCAGTAAACACCTAAATCTTGATTTAATTCATAATTCATTTTGTATTGATTTAAAAAATTTCTTTTGTCAATTATTATTGCTTATTATCTGCTCCGTAGTACATCACTACTACTGAGGCCCTTCTGAGTAGTTCAAAAGTCATAAGGCGTCCAAGAATACGAAAAACCTCATAACGATAATGGTGTAAAACTTACTTATTTTTTATTTTTTTTTTTAATTTTACTAAGAGAGTTTAATAAGCTTATAGGTGGTCTGTAGCTACTAACATTGTTAGGGGCCTTTCCGCTTTGACCTATAGGGAAAATTTTGGCTCGTTTCCACTGTTCCGGAAAGTATTTAAATATTATGCGGGCGTTAAAAATTAATGTAAGAAATTGAATAGCAACAGTTGGCAGTTTCTTAAGAAGAATAGACTTGATATTGTCCAACCCCACATCATTTTTTATAGATAATCTGTGCTCCCCGTAGAAATAGTAAACGAGTTAAAATCAGACGTAGATTGATGAACCATATCAGTATGGAAAGCAGGGCCTAGATTTTGGGACATAAGATGATTTTTGTAAAATACTTTTGCTAAAGCGTTTGTTTTGTCTATATTCATTATAAGAGTAGTATCAGACATTTGTAGAGGTGGTATCACCGCATGTAGATTAGGTAACGCCTTACAAACGTTCTAGAAGGTTTTATCACGGTTGTCTAATGAAAGTAATTTTTTGCTTCACAAGCTGTTTCTGAAAGCAATAATTTTTGTACGTATCATATTATTAAGTGCATCAACAAAAATATGGCGCTGGTTACTGATATCGAATCCACTGTCTACGGTAATAGTGCGCAATCTCATTATTTTAAGAATACTGTTAGGTAGTTTAGTAAAATTACTTAGACTCAACTTAGGCGGGACAACAAGTTATTCTGCTGTTAGCAGTAATGGGCTATATTAGAGTCTACATCCTCAAACGTAGCACAACTTTCTAAAGTAAGGATATTTTGCAAATTATCTGATATATAAGCTTTATACGCAATTCAATTTACTTTTGAATAGTCATATCAAGACGCAGAGCGAAATCAAATTCGAGGCGAAATTTTATTGGCAGATGGTCAGAGCTAAGGTCGTTTATAATAACACACTGCGAAACTAAACTTGGGAAATTAATTGAAAGTAAATCCAAAAAAGCGGGTGCATGGTAAGTAATGAGATCATTTAAAATGTTGACCCAATTCTTGTGCTTGCTGTTTAATTCACCACAAAAATAAACGGACCAGTCGGACAGAACAGCTTACGCAAATCACAATTATAATTTCGACGTAACTCCGCTGATGCCGAACCATCAGGAAAATACACACAGTAAAGCTTAAGGGTAAGGGTTGAGCTCACACAGACTTCTATACTTATGTTTTCAATGACAGAGGTGCTTATTTTTGGAAAGTCTTCCAAACGTATTAACCTTTTAATAAGAATGGCTACACCGCCACCCCTGGTTCCAGTTCTGTCCAGATGAACACATTCATAGTTAGGGTGATTTAGTTGATTTACATTTTTAAGCCACATTTCACAAAGCGGACATATATCAATATTTTCTCTGTTGAGATAACATAAAAGTTCAAGTAGTTTATTTAAAATGCTAGGGCAATTCCAGAATAAAATATTTAAATACCTACCCATTTGTTGTCGTTGTACAAACCAACTAGGTGACTGTGTTGAATTGTTGTTCCCTACTTCTGCAATTTTTTAAACCATATATCGTATCTAAAATAAGCCTACCTATTAATTTCTTCTTCAGAAAATAAGTCACCTTTGGGCAGAAAGCGTCAGTTGATTTATAATTACCATTGCAATTTGCATATTTAGATACAAAATTATTAGTGCATGTAAATAATTTACCCAGTAATATTATTTACTTTAAATATACTTTATTTAAAGAATGTTTAATATCTAAGATGCAGATATAAGCACGTGTATACAAACTACCGTCTTTTTCCGAAAATAAGACACTGTCCTATTATTTTTTAAGTCTTAAATACGCGCTAGGGCTTATTTTCGGGGGTAGACCAAAATAAATGTATATTTCTTAATTTAATATAAATTTTACACAGCATACAGAATTTAAAATTTATTTAATTACAGTCATTTCATCTTCTTCTCGTCATAAAATAAATTCTGAATTATATTCTGATTTTTTAACAAATATATTTCTTGCTGAATCATTGGTCCAAGTCCCTCATGTCTTTTTATCTAGGGCTTATTTTCGGAGGATGTCTTATTTTAAAAAAAGTTTCGAAAATTGTAAAAGGGCTTATTTTCGAAGGATATCTTATTTTCGGAAAAAGACGATATATGTAATGTAAAGAGATGTGTGACTACCGGTTGTTATGTATATGTACATATAAGCACAGAGCGCTTTATATTATAGTGCACTCAGCAGTCAGATGCATACTAGCACAGTTTGCGCATTTTTGATTAATAAAGCAGCTTCGCTTGCCGTGCCCAAACATTTGGCATTTTCTACACTGGATCAAATGGTTCTTAGCCTTCCTTTTAAATTCCCATCTGGTGCGTATCTTAAATAAGATTTTAACTTACTGGCGGAGATCGTACAAGCGCACAGAACCTCTTTAGAATGATAAGATGAAAAAACTGTCTTCACAGTTATCATATGTTTTTGTGATTGCATTAACATTATCACACTTATATCCAAGACTGACTAGTTCATTCTTCTCTTCATTAGCTGAACTGTCGTCCCGTAAATTTTCGATCTTTCTTTAGTTCATACGTAAAAAACCTAAACTTGTTTTCTTCGAAAATCGGCTTGATTAATTCAAATGTAGCCTCAGATTCATAACAAAGTACCAATGGAAATTTTTTAAAGGAAATACTTATCGACTTTGTGCCTTTCAAGTAAGGAGCTTTACGACTCAATATTTTTATAGGGGGAATGTTAGCTTTTTTGGCCGCAGACAAGCTGGCATTTGCCGTAGTTTAAGCGGCTGCAGAGTCATCATCGGCCAAGAGCTGCAAGGCCGTCCAGTAATTCTTCGGATTGCTCAGTCTTCCATCTAAGAATCTGAGGCGTTTACTAGATGACGGCATTTTACCGCCAAATGTCAAAGAAAAAATTTCTTTTTCTTTTCCTTAATAAAATTGGAATTTCGCGATGTACCGTTATGCAAAAGAAATATTTATTTATTGCTTGTAAATTAACTCAGGAGTTTATCAAAACTATGTGTACTGATTTATTCGTTAATTTTTACAATCAATAAATTTTTTTTTTATGATAAAATTCTTCTCTTTAGTTAATAAGTACTTTCTTATCGCACCTGAGTTGACAGACTTTTATTGTCTATTTATTCATAACGTGATGGGCCACAATTTGCTTTTAGAACAACTGTATTTACGAAACGTATCGAATGTACAAAAATGCTTTAACATCTAGAATGGTTTCTGGTATATTTGTGTAAATTTGTAAATATTAGTCGCAAGAGAGGAAAATTTGAAATATACAGGCTTTGTTCGACACATTGTGGCCACAATAATAAAACAATTTGTTTGCTTTCGTTTTTTAAATAATACTACAAATTTGTTTATTTGATATTCACATGGAATATAATTTTATACATATATTAATAACATTTAATATTATAAATAGTGATTTTAAGAATTTGATCTTTTAATGAGGTTTATACACTTGTTAATTGGTTAGTTAGTAGAGTACATTACTTTTCTTTTTCCCTTTTGTTTCTACTTGCGTTACTACCAAAGATACACTGATTTATAGTGATTTGTCTGCGTGTAAATCGTAATTCACTCCGGCCGGATGGCAGAAGGGTAAATGAAGCAAAACATAGCCCACTGTGAATTGCATATTATCGCTAATGCCGTAACTGTTAACCGAATTTTTATTTAATTATGATTACATTGAGTTAGTTTTGTAGTTATATAATACATTATACATATATATAAGTTTTTTAGTTAATTTCATAGTTTGTGGTATGTTTTTGTTCTTGTTTTACTCTTTGTTGTTTTGTATTGGAATATTTTAAACAAGTCTTGTTGTCCTATTAAAATAGTAGTAATTTTTTTATTGTTATTATTATTTATGACTCTATATTACTGAATAATAAAAGAACAATAAAGCGCAAGAAATGTTTTCTGTTTTGTATTGTTTTGTTTAGTGCTACTATCTTGGATTTTCCATGACCACCTGTTTGAAGGCGCCAGCTGACACGCGGGACTTGACTTCATGACTGCCCATGACAGCGGTACCATCTCGAGCTATATACAATTCTAGACCAGAAGCTGTAATTGTCAACAATAATATGTTAATAATTACACATTTTGCTCGCTATTAATGTTTACACTCATAGTACTTACTTTCGGCCGATTCTTCCAATTGATCTAATTTTGTATCTTTTAAAATTTCATCAATTAAAGAATTGGGATTTACTCGAGTCTCTTCAACACGATCAGACACACGTGGTCCATCATCTAAGGGGCCTTTTTTACGTTTCTCGGCAGTATTTTTCATCCGATCCAAGGAGCCAGTCTCACTAATAACCAAAGAACCAGAACTGGGATTCCTAAAGCAAAGGTATCAGTTCATATTATTTGCCATCCGTCCCATTAACATTATCAGAACCAGCATCGCAACAATCATTTCCAAACATTATTGGGTTTGCCATTAAAGTGTTTAATGAGAAGAGCAGTAAAAGGATAAAAACAAAATAATATAATTTTCATCATATTGTTTTCATAATTTCACGATTTTTACAATATAAAATTTTTTCTAAGAAATGGATACGCAGTGCTAGAGGTGCATGTAGAGACATGAAGTGATTCTATACGGAAGGTATGCTTACATTACACACGGTAACTATAATATAATAAATTTATGAAATTATGAATATATTACACAAAAGAGAGAGAGAGAGGGAGAAAATCGGTGAGAGTGTGAGTAATAGAATTAGATAAACGAGATTTTATGATATCATGCAAGCTATGCATAAAAATAGGAAAAAGTTGTAAACAGATGTTTCAAAGATGTTAAAAATATATATTATATATATATATATAGATATAATTCTATCTGCTATCCTGTAGAGGGCAATGACAACAACTGCTTGGGACTTTTATTTTGAAATGTAGTACTAATACAACTCAAAAGTACATAATTTTACGATTCTAACACAAATCAATAATAATAATTTAATGTTCGAATCTTAGTTCCTATAATATTCCAATACATAAAATTGTTCGTAGAGAGATTTTACGCCAAGCATAGTAATGCAACAAAAAATGTGTATGTACATATTCACACTTGTTCTTATTGTTTATTATTTATAATGGTTATTTTGGTTATTTAGAACGATTACACTGAATTCTACCCGTTAAGCCTCATTGAATACCAATAGATTGTAAGGATTAAAGATCCTTCTCATGCTTCTTTATTTAGTACTCATATCATTATGGAACATGTAAAAAAAGGGAACATTTTAGATACCCTCCACATTTATACCTAACTTGTGGGCTTGGCATGTGTACACGTGCACCCTCTATTTACGATTAATATAGTATGCGTTACATATCAACTCAGAAGTCGTATTCTGCACGAAGTAATTTTTTTTTGTGCATTATGAGCGTGTCTGTTGTATGATTCCTCATCGATGGATGGGCTGACTATTTTGGGTAAAAGTTTTATTTTTATAGTACAGTGTGATACTTTTGTCTATCGTAGGCGTAGCATTTGAACGATTTTATAAAGAAAACTGTTTGCATTTTGAAAATTTCAGTTTCATATCTCAGTATTTGCAACCTTGAGTGATTTAGACAGATACACATGGAAGACGTACAAAGATCGTTAAATCGACTCAATATTTGATGCTTTTCAAGAGTATATACATTTTATGGGGCCTCTATGGCTACCTTTTCGTAACCAGTAGACGTAATGGCACGGTTATCAAAAAAGTGGCAAAATGACACGTCCCAAATCTTCCTGTGGTGTACTCAAAGTAGAATTCTGTACTACACATGTATACACGGACGGGAAAAAAATCATGGCTAACTCGACACAAAATTTTTAATTTATCAAGCAATTTATTTAAACATTTTTTTAAAATTGACACTGAGGAGAAAACTCCTATAAGGCATGATCTTAGCCCCATAAACTTAATTTAATTGAATACACCCAATTTTCCCAAGCTTAGTATCCATAGGAGCAGTGGAGACTCGAGTGTTATGCGGGGCGCGGGAATTTGTAGGGTTTCTGATATTTTTTTTTTTTTTATTGCAAACATTTAGACAAAGCAAGTATATGCTCCGGCAAATCTTCGAAGAGGGAGGAAGAAGTTTTGAGTAAAAAATTGTTTCTTTTAGAACATGCCATAAAAATTATTAACAAAATAAAAATTAACTTGTTTTAATTATAATATGAGGACAAGACAAGACTACATTATTATTACACATACATATGCTACAAAACACTCATTTTCTATGGGATAACGTAAAAGTTTAAAGATATATCGAGCGAGCCATATCTAACATTTTACAATTAGAGCTTTTTTAATAAGTATCTTAAATAAACGCACGTAGTTATGCTAGGACGTCTAATTATATGAGAAGCAGAGGATAGCGGAGACAGTGTTGTACTAGTACCGCCCATACTAACACCATGACCCCCTACATTTGTTGTTGCAGCTAATGCATTAGAATCGGTTGACGCTAATAATGAACTGGCTGAAGGGTTGGATCGTATGCTGCAAGCATCGGTAGGAGTGGCGGCTAAAGAACTTAATGCCATTTCTCCTAAGCGAGGACTTTGGCCACCTCCACCTCCACCAGCACTACTACCACCACCATTGCTCGCAGAATCACGCTCTGTGTTATTAACGGGAGAGATTACTAAACTTTGCTGCTGTTGTTGTTGTTGACCTTGCATAAAATAATGATGATGACTTTGAGGATGTATGCCATCACCAGCTCCTCCCCCATCTACCGTATCCGATCCCGTTGAAGAAGCACACTGACAAGTGATAAGATTATTACTATTTGCACTACTACTAGTATTCGATGATGTTGTAGAATATGAAGATTTATTACTGTTGAGTGTACCGCACGGAGAATTTGCGCTAGCCAATGACATTTCCGCCGCATTATTGACTGTCGGTGACATTTGTCGTGCATTTGCGCTGCCCCCGCTGCTCTCCAACAAACGTCGAGGTACACCACTAAAATTGCGACCGGTGCTATTACTCATTCACGCATGGAAATCGGAAGAAAAAGAAATCGGAACAGAGCATATGCGGATAATACTATATGTACTACCAGAAGAGGGAATAAAGTGATTTTCAAATTAAACAAAAACAGAAAAACGAAATTAACATTAAATTGCTTTTTAAATAAAAACAAACGAAAGTAATCCTTACAGGTAGTTACAAAAGCTTAACATTGTTTAAGCTTTTGTGAAAGTGTTCACTGATGAGCTGTCCTCGTGTGTACTCGTGTGCCACTGTGTATAATGGTATAGTTAATAATATATTATTCGTTAAGTATATATGAAAAATAAATCCATAATTTAAACTTAAGTATTAAAAAAAACAGGCAGCAAATACAGCACATCTGTACGCTTTATTAAACATTAATTTTTATTAACGTTGCACCATCGAATTGGTGAAAATGTAAATATCATCCGTAGTTTGTTTGTTTGATTTTTCAAATTTTAATTTGTGTTGTTATTTGATGTCTAACCACAGCCCACGATGTATTAGACATCAAATAACAACACGAATTATAAATATTATCTTTCAGCAGGAGTTTCGCTCTCGCGTTACTTTTACCTATAAGTGACACTAAAATTAAAATATTTTGTAATAAACGTAATTGTTCATATAATACTTATTCATCTAATTTTGTGCGACTCTCAAGATTTATTATATCACCTGACTGTACATGATAAAAAACTTAGTAAATGATGTAATTGAACACAAAATAAAATAAATAATTTGGATGGTAATAGTATACGCTGGGAGAACTCTAAATAATATAACAGAGTAGTGAGTATGAATGAAAGATGAACACATGGATACGCACTTATGAAGTAAGGCCTGTGAGTTGGAAGAATGACAGCACTACAGTTAGATTTTGATGACATTATTAAGAGGTAATAATAGAAAAATGTTAATGACAGAATTATATGTTTTAATTAAAGTCGTTAGGTCAACAAAACTAAGAAAACCGACTACGGAAGAAATTTTTATATTCAAAGTTATATTTAGCTTAAGCCAAAGCTTCTATACCCACCCACCCACCATCGCAGAGCATTAAAATAAAATAACTCTTATAAACGGGGTCGGGGTTGTGTTGAAATGTTTAAGCCCAATTTCAATACCAATCTGGGTGCAAGAATTTTTAGCGCTTGTGCCAAGACATCCCAATTTTGCGACCGACGAGACATTGAGCAAAAACTTTGTACAGACATTTTAAGTTAATAAAGACTACCTAAGTCTAGAATATAACCCTTGGGCTTATGCATATGTAACAGATAATTTAGATTTCGTGAAAAGAAAACACAATTGTATGAATGGGCAGTGGGGGTATCTAATATTTGGACTAAATCACCTATAACTTTTTTCTTTCTTTTTATATCATACCACATAACGGTATATTGAGTTTGTCATTCTCACGGGCGTAAATTTTAAGATATTGAAATGAAATTTTGTACAAACACTTTTTGTTTTGGGTGCAGATCGCTATTTAAAATAGGCAAAATCGGTCAAAAGTCACGCCCACAAAGGACAAAAATTGAGCTATTGAGTTGAAATTTGGTACAGATCCTTTTAATTACCTCATTCATCGATGGGAATGAGACGCCCACAATTGACAAAAAAACATACTCAGCGTAATACTTGACGTTTAATCTAGTACGTAATACAAACACTGTTAGAGGGCGGAATCTTCCGCGTTCACTGTTTGTGAGTAGATGTGGAGGGTATTCAAGATTTGGCCTAAGCCAAATTTAGTTTTTTTACTTATTCAAGTTAATTGCTAGCTCAAAAGTGCTAAGCATTTGTTATTGAAATTGGTGAACTAATAAACAAACTCTTCAATGACTATTATTAAATGATGAGGTTTAAGCGAGTCATATAGAGAGTTGAAAAGGAGGTGACAGAAAAAAGAGACTTGCGTGAACACATTACGAACCTCAATAACTCATAAGCAGCATTTATAGACTGAGGTCTTACATGAGAAACAGATGGTTCGGTATATGCTCTCAAAAAATACGTTGATTGTGTACCAGCAATCTCCGTACCGCATTGTTGGTATAATAATGAATTTCTAATTAGACTGCGTCGATAAGCTCTTTCAAAAGGTGAACGCGACATAAGTGGAGCATTGTTCTCCTCAACCATCATCAACTGACCTAAACGTAATTCATTCATAGAATTGTGCAAAGCGAAATGTTGCAATGTGTTGACGCCTCCAGCGCCTATATTGCTACCATTTTCGTAGGTGGGCAGAATATGTGCTATCGGACATAAAGGTGTATTCGCATTTGTTAACGTTTGTGTATCAGGCGGAAATTGTGGTCTCCTTATGGAGGTAGGAGTTAAAAATGGATCCGTGTCAACCCGATCAAAACCACCAACCACATCCGGTATAGTACCCATAGAGCGAATTTTATGCATTGGATAATGTAAACGCCGAAGCAGTTTTGTATTATTAGTATGATTATTATTTTTAACTTGAGGTATGTCTTCGATGCCAATAAACTTGGCATTGCCCACTTTAGTGCTCTTAATGTACAATTTACTTGAATTGGTAGATGATGTAGAGTTTTTACGTTGCTCCTTTAACTGTTCTCTTTCCTCCAAGCAACGCTGAAAGTCGGGGCTTAGTTGCCGATCCGTATAATCAAAATATAGACTATTTAATGATTTCATTCTAGGACATTGTAAACCTTCATTCTTCGCTACTAATTTCAAACGTCTGGGTGAATTGCGATCCAGTTTTTGCGAGGCTTTATGAAATTCCATTTCCAATAAAGATACATTTTCCATTGATTTGATTTTAGTTACACGCGGTGAATGGAAATTTTCATCTAAACCCGAATCATCGGCGGTTTCCGATTCAGATTCATATAATTGTGAGTCATTCGACTGGGAACGACTATTACTGTTAATGCTGCGATAAGTTGGTGAAGGTGTATTCAAATTCAATTTTACACTATTCGGGCTCATGGGTATTATTGGTGATGGCAAGTCATTTAGTGGAGTCTTAAATTCTTCCGTAAATGTGTCTTCTTTCAGAGTTGAGTTAGGTGTACGAAAAGACAATTCTTCCAACTCACATTCGCTTATAATATTTGGTAATAGAGGGAGCTGTTGTAGTGGTATTGCATGTTTTTGTTTAATTTGTTCTTGTTTTTGTTGTTGTTGTGATGAATTAATATTATTATTATAATTACAGTAGTTGTTTTGGTGATAATTGTGTATTAGAGCAGGTATATGTAATTTCATGGCATTTATAGCTCTCTGATTGATTCTATTCAGAAGAGAAACGGATTTGCTGAATCTTAACGGTATTTATTCATTTTCGAGATGTATATATATATTTATGTTTTCATATAAAATATTCAAAGCATCACAATCGGGAGCCAATTTCATTTTGGAGCACAACAATTTTTCATAAAATTTTTTCGAATTTTTTTTCAATTTTTTGAACCATATGAATTAGAAAAAGAGTTCATAGAAAAAAGGAGGAAAAATATAAATATATACAAAATTAATTGTGAAAAATAAAATTATGGTTAAAAACATATAAAATCGATTTTAAATTGTATTGCATTAGTATGTATCACTCTGAAGCCAAAGCAAGAATTTATACTTAATATTTTATAATATATAATACATTAGAATACGAATTGAAAAAGAAATCATAATTGTCCACTTCTCTCTAATGAGTATATATGTAACAATTTTCAACTTTTCCTCTTATATTTCTGACTCTATGGAGTTGTTCAATTTTCATTTCACTGTGTCGTGTGGAGTGTTTTGTCCAATTTGAGTGACAACCAGTGGAGGGAGACTACCAATACACACACACACACACACACACACATACACACACACAAGCGAGGAATATAGCCATAGCGACCACCAAGCAATTATGTACATCATTAGAAATGCCGCAAAGGACAACAGGCAGCACGTTATGACAATTGGGCCCAAATGGAAAGTCTCAAGCTTGGACAGAGAAATAATGAAAGAAGTCTTAGGAACGACTGTAATCAATCAGAACCCAGCAGAAAAGATGGCCGAAGACTTAGTCTCGATAGTAAAGGACGCCTGCGATGCTTCTATGCCTAGAAGGTGCCGAAATAGAAGAAATAACCCATGTTACTGGTGGAATAATGAAATTAAGTCCCTAAGGGCATTATGCTTGAAAGCCAGAAGGAAAATGCAAAGATCACGGAATAGGCCAGGGTTTACAGAGCGCCTTAACGAATTTAGAACGCTAAGGAAAGCCTTACAATCGGCTATAAAAACAAGCAAAAGGCGGTGCTTTGAACAAATTTGCGCGGAAGCAAACGTAAACCCCTGGGGAACAGCCTATAAGGTGGTTACGAAAAAATTTAGCAAAGGTAGCCCCCAGCCTACGGATCCAGTGGCAGTAAGAAGTATTATTGACACCCTTTTTCCAAAGAGACCGGCTCGACCCGAGATAATGGTTGATATTTCGGCTACAGCCATTGAAGGCAAAAGGTGGAAAGGGGGTGCCAAAGAATATTGCTCGGTAGTAACCCTAGACATCAAAAATGCATTCAATACGGCTAGCTGGCCTGTCATTTTGAATGCAGTTAAAAAAGTTAAAAGCCCCAAATACTTGTTTAAATTAATCGGGAGTTACTTTGAAGACAGAGAATTACTATATAATACCGATGAGGGAACGAAATCCTATAATATATCCGCAGGAGTACCACAAGGCTCAATTCTTGGGCCACTGATGTGGAACTTGATGTTCAATGACGTCCTAAATCTGCCCGTACCTCGAGGAGTGCAAATTATAGGATTCGGGGATGATATTGCTCTCGTAGCGGTGGCCAAACATATAAACGGAGTCGAAGCGGCTACAAATGGAGCTATACAAACTGTATGGGACTGGCTAAAATCGGTTGATCTTAAGCTGGCAGAACACAAGACGGAGGCGGTATTAATCTCGAGTCGGAAAGTTACGGAGACAATCCATGTGCAAGTAGGAAACGTTACCATAACTTCCAAACAAGCTATCAAATACTTGGGTGTTATGCTGGACTGCAGATTAAGCTTCAAGAACAATATAAACTACGCATGCGACAAAGCCACTAAGATGCAATCAGCCTTATCTAGGATGCTACCCAACGTAGGTGGACCAAAACCCGCAAAGAGGGCCCTGCTAGCAAACGTAGTTACCTCAAGGCTTCTCTATGCATGCCCAGTATGGACCCACTGTCTGAAAATCAAACAGCTGAAACAAAAACTGTGTTCAGTACAAAGGATCAGTTCGTTAAGAACAATTAGTGGATTCCGGACGATTTCTGAAGATGCAGCAAACGTCATAGCAGGAGCTATCCCAATGGACATATTGGCAGATGAAATGAAGCGTATCTTTATAAGAAAGGCTAATGCTTCCCAACAGGTGAAACTTATAAAGAAGGAAGAGCGTCAAAATTCTCTAAATCAGTGGCAGATAGATGGGATACGTCAACTAAAGGAAGGTGGACTTACAAATTGCTGCCAAGTATAGATACCTGGATAAAAAGGAACCTTGGGGAAGTAAATTTTTACATCACGCAGTTCTTATCCGGTCATGGAGTTTACAGGAACTACTTACATAGGATTGGAAGATGCATGTCTTCTCTGTGCCCATCTTGCGAGGACGAGGAGACCGCAGAGCATGTATTTTATCACTGTAGGCGCTTTAGAGACAAGACTTCCCCAATGCCTACAGTGGAGAACACAATTAAATTCATGACAGAGAACGCGCAAAACTGGCTAATGACCAGTGACATAGCTGCATTCGTACTCACAGTGCTACGGAGATTGGAACAACAATCCAGAGACTAAAACATGCGTAATGGCAAATCTCCTCCTGCGAAGTAATATCTTACGACTGTACCATAGGATTATCTAAAGTCTCGAAAAAAAAAAAAAAAAAAAAAAACATACTAGGAATTATAAATTGCCGCTCAAGTTCAAACTGGATACCTTTCGGTAGGGTTCCCTTTAGTCCCTGTACCACGTAGAATGTTTCCAAAATAGGCGGACACGATTGAATCGGTCCGGATCTGGGTTCTGAATGGATCGGTTTAATGGAAGGTGGGTGTGTAGGGGTCCGCATAAACCTAAACCTAAAATACCCTCTGGCCATAAACCAAAACTCACTAGCTATGTATTTTCCATTAGTATAGAATATTACATTATTATATTATATTGTTATACGTATAATATTATTATATTATATTATTATAGGATATCTATTAAAGATACAGACAGAGAACGACTAACATGATACGTACGATTTGAGCTGAGACTCAGACGGTTCTCCTGACGCAATACTTAACGGTAGTCCCAGGAGACCTGCCGTCGGACGTTGAAGGGGTTTTAGTGGGTGAGAGTCCCACACTGACTGGGTTTTCAACGCTTTCCCCTTCGTTAAAAAAAAAAAAAAAAAACACACACACACACAGACACACAATGTCAGATGCCGCCAGCTGAACAAGAATATCAGGGCTTAATGCATGATGAAATTAAAGAAGTAGTGAATAAATTTGGCAGTAATAAAGCACCCGGTCCAGATGGAATACCAATGAAAGCAGTAAAAGTAGTACAATACTCCTCTCTTCTTGAAAGTATGTGATAATTGCATGAAAGGTGGAATCTTTCCGCATATATGAAGGAGGCAGAGACTCGTTCTCTTGCTTAAGCCCAATAAACCTGAAGGAGATCCTAGTTCTTATCGTCCTCTATGCATGTTAGACACACTTGGAAAAGTGCTGGAAAAAATCGTGTACAGTAGAATTGCCCTTTCGAATAACGCAAGGGCCGTTCCACTGTAGATGCAATAATACATGTTAAAAATATAGCTGAAAAGCCGTAGACGGCAAATGCTGGAAAAACGGAAACAAAAAGTATTGTGCCCTAATAACATTAGACGTTAAAAACGCATTTAATTCGGCCAGCTGGCTCCATATAATTGAGGCAATGATCAAAAAAGGTATCCCCGCATATCTAATACACATCATAAGAAGCTACTTATCATGCCGTAGCCTCATGTATAAAACCGACGAAGGCACACGAACATATAATATAACATCAGGTGTCCCTCAGGGCTCCATATTGGGCCCTCTGCTCTGGAATATTTTGTATGACGAGGTTCTTAGACTCCCAGTGCCTGCAGGTGTTAGCATAATTGGATATGCTGATGATATTATAGTCACCGTTGCTGCTAAAACACTCACAGAGGTACAGGCCACATGCGCCAGCACCGTTAACAAAATCAAAGAATGGCTCTTAGAGCATAAGTTACAGCTAGCACCTCATAAAACTGAACCTGTGCTAATCACCACCTAACAACAACTGGTAAAATCATCATGTCAGGCATGCTCCCACCTGATGTCCTAGCCCAACAAGCCACAAAAATGTACTGTGCCAAAAAACTTCTTAATAGGAAGCTCTCTAGTGGAGAAAAACGGGACATAATGCTAGAAAGCTATAGAGAATGGCAAAAGAGATGGGACGAATCCTCTCAAGGCCGATGGACGCACAAAGTAATTACAAATGTTGAATGTTGGTTGAGCAGACAACATGGCTGTATGAACTATTACTTGACGCAATATATATACTTGACGATTTTCAGCGGACACGGTTGCTTTCGCAGTTACATGCACCGTTTTGGTCATGATACTGTAACTTGGTGCCCTGAGTGTCATGAAGACAGCGGAGCTTATACTGTTAAAATACCAAGGTCCGATGCAGAACGCTCAAAAATTGCAGACTTAATTATGTAACCGAATAGCGATATAATTCTGCAAATGATTAACGATGAAAAAGTATGATCCTGTGTCAAAAGCGTCAGTGCCGTTATTATGAAGAAGCTCAGGGTGGCAGAAAGACTACGTGTAAGACAGATAATGACTGACATCATACGAACGAATTGAGCGTAGTCTCAGACGGTTTCTCCAGTCGGACACGGTTAGATCGATTCAGTATGCGATGTTGGTTCATATTATACTACTTCGGATTTCCTATGCGTTCTGCACCCTTCTGGGCGGTGCAGCATTTTGCTATACATATATAACTTACACATATACCCAAATCCTCGAATCCATACCATATTACCTTGTGGTTGTGGGTGTAAAACTACAAGAGAAAATCTTCTAAAAAATTATCAACATAAAGACATGCGCTCATGCTTTTGACACTAGCGAAAAAATAATTAATAAAAAAAAACAAAATAAAGAAAAGTTTAGATTTCAAAAAACTAATAAATATTTAAACAAGAAAACTAAATTTGGCGTAGGTCAAATTTGAAATACCCTCCACCTCCACAACGGTGGACGTGGCAAATATATATATATATATATACATATATTGCGCCCTCTAATAGTGTATGTCTTACGTTTCAGAAATTGTAACTTATTGTAAGGGTACAGTTGGTCTTTTGACCGACTATTACATAGTTATTTTTATTTGTTTTCTAATGAAATTTTTCTATTGAAAAATGAAAATTCCTATTTTCAACTGAAAATGGTATAGACAAGGTTGATTTATTACTGATAATTAATTATCATGCAAAATTAAAAAAAATATTTAATTTTTTTTCAATTATTGAGATTCATAAACGAAATTAGTGTGATTAATTATTTGATATGATTAAATGTTTAAACATGTGATGTGTATGTGATTATTTTTAAAACCGTTCTTCATATTAAAATAAATGCTTTTGTGGAAAGAAGTTAAAATTTTGGGGGCTTTCTAAAAAATTTAATATTTAACATTGCATTCGAATCGAACTTAACCCCTTCTTACGAAACGATTTTAAAAAAATTGGACTCAAAAGTGAAAAACGCACGTTTCCATATAAATTTTAATAAATCATGATAAATACTCAGATAAATTTTATAGGGTGTAGCGAGCACAAGGTCAGTTTGTGGTTTTTTCAATATTTTTTATTTTTATTTTTGGACCAACGTTTCGCCGCTGTTTGGCGGCTTCTTCAGGGTCTCTATAGATTTATGTTCATTTATATGAAAAGGTTTTTTATATATAATCAGGAAAAACTTACGTACTAAGGTTTTTGGATATTCATTATTTTTTCTATAACATTTCTTCTTCTTACACAAAATACCACTTCTTACGTTTTTTATACCCTCCACATAAGATCAGTCATAATTACGGTGTCACCAAATCAGGTAAATTACTTATTCAATATAGAAAGTATTTGTTGGTTAACTACTCAGGCACTGTAAAGCTACATCCTTATATTTTGTGTGTATTTCACATCTTATATACTGTTCAACCATCAAAGGAATTGTAATAATAGAAAAATCATTTTGTTATTTTTATATGTAACTACAACATCATACAAGGGTTCGAGTTTAAATTTTCGTTTTTAGAGAAAGAGTAGTGAGTATAGCAATATTTTGAGCGTGTGTTTAGATGCTTAGTAATTTACACATTTAAAGTAGTTTTTGTTTAATTGAAATTTTAGTTTAATGCATTTTTAGAAACAAAATTATGGGTAAAATAAATACTTTGAGTGAAATCAAAATGAATGTCAAATAAGTTGATTCAGGAAAGACTAATTTTTTTAAATTAATTATTATAGCAGAACTGAATACAAATCATAGTAATAATAAATAAAAATAATCACAATTATTAGAAATTGGGATATGATAAAACTTACCTTGCGTGACCGGAATCGCCTTCAGAGCTTTGGCGTGAATGTTGACTGTGTGAAAAACTACTATAACCGGAACCTTTTGACATCTACATAAAGCGAGATGTAAAAATCAGTTATAAAGAATTAATATGATTCGGTATTGAAGGGGAAAAAAAAAGGTGCTCCCGTAAGTGGTTTACTTACTTGACTAGTATTACTCGAATTTCTGGAATGACCTACATCCATAATGGAGGTTGGTGCTATAACAGTGCCCGGTACAGAGGTTAAACCGCTAATCGATACTGTAGTAGTACCATAATTATTGCTACCAATAGTATTTAAATTGGTACCAGCACCACTACCACCACTGCCACCACTGCCACCACCACCGCTACCACCAGTACCACCAATACCGCCATATGGTAACATTTGCTGTACATTTGATAAAGAAACTGCACTTATTAAAGTGGCAACAGTTGTTGAAGGCGCTCCCGATGAGGTTGATGACGATGATGGTTGCTGATGATTGTGATGATAATGCTGCTGTTGTTGTTGCTGTTGTGATTGATGCAGTTGCTGCAATAGTAACGCGTCAGCGGTTAAAGTTATAGCTGATTCGGAGGATTCCGATAATCCTGAATCAGTAACCAGCGAGGCTAGTAAAGCATGAGGATCTAAATCTTAGATATATTAATATAAAAAATTTATTATAAAAAAATTAATAGAAAAAATACTTATATATCACCTTCATCTCTTATACTAGATATGGGACGTGATGAACCAACACTTGTTATTAAAGAACTACTACTTATACTTGGCAAAGTGTTGGAAGAGCCGACCGTACCCTGTCCTATGCTCAAAGCTGTAGACGTTGCTAAATCAGTTACTACTTCCGAGGAGGCCGACGCTAAATCACTTGAATCTTTTTGTTTATTCTTCACATTTGGTGTGGGACTATAAAACGGTAAATTTTATTTATAACAATTTTAAGAAATTTTTCATACTCACGCTTTGAACAAAATATCACCGCTCAGCATGTGCATTTTTAAGGTTAAACCTAAAACAGAATTATCTAAACGATGCCGTGAATCATAGCCTTCCAGAAGCCAACGCCTTGTTATTATCCCAGAGCCAGCATATTCAGCTAAATTTAGATCGATAAAACCCAACTTGAAATAGCTGCGACCACCCTTCATTTCTTTACGTATGGAAATACGCAAATAACAAGGATCCAGAACACCCGTAGAGGCGTTGGCTGACATTTTGCAGGGGAATGAGAAATTTCGATTCCATTCCACTCGATGATTTCGTACTTCTTGCCTATAAATATTTTTTGTTTTAATTAATAATAGTTCTCTATTAAATTACTTAAGTCATATTGTACCGGCTGCTGTATTCTTGAAATGAGCCTCCATCCAGCAACCGAATTTTAGCAAACAACACCTCATTCACTAGGGTAACATTGTCTAAATCGTGCAAATGAACATCCACGTTGAAACGATATTTTTTCTTTTTCATCATAAAGGCCATAACCGAGGGCTCACAGGCCCCCTCTCTGGTTATATACGCTAAAAATGGATTTTCGATTTATTTTATTTTAAGAGGCCTCTGCAGTAAGTGGCTTTTAGGATTGATTGACGGCTGCAACCCCAATACCATATACTTTGCTGCAGGAGTAATTGTATCCTTAATGCTTATTTGGAAACAGAGTTTTTTATCACAACAAAACAATTTTTTCGATCCACTTATTTTTGTCCTTTAAGCCATTTTCCTTAGTATGATGTATACGAACTGAAAAGGACTGATGCAAAGAGGAAAAAATCAATCAAAAAATTATTTCGATTTCAGTTCATTGAAGAGAAGAAAAATAAATTTAATTAAAGATTTTTCATATGAAATGAATAAAGAAATCACGTAAAGTTGATTATTCCTGCAATATTTTTATAGTATATCTTAAAGATAAGACAACAACGCTAAAGTGTGGCATACTGTGGCAATAGCGTCATTGTAAATACGGGTGCTTTGTGTAATTTTGGAAATTTTTTAAAACACATTAATTAAAATGCTTTTTATAACTTACTTTTAATATAATTAATAATATGTTAAGTATAACATAAACGCATCGTAATCACTTAAATTAATGTTTTTCTATAAAATATTTTACTGCAATCATTCAGGGGAATATTTTAAAAATACAGAGTGTCCGGAAAATCGGTTGATATCTCTCGAGACCCGAGAAGAAAGGAAGAATTATAATTTATACATTATATTATTTGCGTATATGAAATAGCCGTGCAAAGCAAGTTTTATATAATCTGGACACCAATTGCGTAATTTTCAAACGATATCATTTTTAACGATTAAGATTCAACGATATCGTCCCCAAAACCAATTGCGTAAATGTATCGTAATCGTATCGTTGTTATCGGTTTAAAGTGAATGAAAAATGACGTTAAAATAAAAACAAGTGAAAATATTATAGTAGGTCAAGCCCGACCATCAAATAACCTACACCACTTAATACATTATTTAATTTATTTTTCTTCTTAGAAAAATGAAAATTTTTATTTGTCTATCTCAAAATAATGCGATCTGTAGCTTGCGCACAAATTTAGATGGACAGACGGACATAATTAAATTGATTCAGATTTTGAGTCTGAATCGATCGGTATAATTGAAAGTGGGTGTGGCATTTGCCGTTTAGGAATTAGAAACATCCGCACAAACTTAATACACCCTTTCCCACAGGCATGGTATAAAAATTTATTGTGCTAATTCTTCAGCTATTCTATTTCTCATATATGTCGCTGCATGTCGTACAAGAAATGGAGATGCCTTTATTCATAATTATATCCACTAATTCACTCCTCTTCGTAAAAATTTTCTAATTCTATTAAGGTTCCTTTTACGGGAACGACCACTTTCAATTAAAAATACACATGATGAAACATTTCTATGCATCTTTTAACAAATTAATTAATAAGTAATAATTTAATAATGCATTATTATTTTCTTTTTTCAATATTTTTGTTAATTTTAAAGAAAAATTATTCAATTTACACTAAAACGACACCAAATATTCAATCGTTTAATTTTACTCAATTTGACGATAGAATTCAATCATATAAGTGCTTACAAATAGAAAATAAAATCGTCAAAACGAGATTAGAGAAAATATTACATTACGTAATTAGTTTTTGTCATAAAAACGATATTGTTGACAAAAATTATTTTACCCAATTGGTCTACTGAGTTCATCTGTGCAATTTTTCATTTTTTGTAAACTTATCTAAAGATATTTCAGATAAAAGCGGAGTACCCTAACAACGATATGAATAAACTTAATTTATCCACATCACGTATAACGAGTATGTATTTATATGTAACCCTTTCTGTTGCAGATAATAATCCCCTATTGCAATTTTACCAATAGGTTGTAAACGATTTTCTTAAAATAAAAGTAGCTATAATTCGGAAAAGCCTCATTTCCGGACCTCTATTTATATAGCCTTTACCCCTTTTCTTTCTCATTCCGCTCCGATAGTTTCGGCTGATTTTCGGGTATCCTCATTTAAATGAAACATTTTGCTTACCTTTTAAGATATGAGGCATTTACGTAATTTTATATTTTTCATATTCATCTATTTCAGTTTTAAAAGAAACACACAAATATAATTATGTTTAGAAAAAAATTATATATGCACCTTATTTAAAATTTTGATTAGTGATTGATTGATTTTTTATGAATACTTTTTTACTAAACTAAAAAATATACAATACAACAAATACATATACAATAATAAGTAAATCTATAAAATTCTTTCCCCTAATATAAATAAACTTATTCCTAAAATAATGCCGTCATGGTAATTGTGCACCATATTGTACGTTTTCGCTTCCACCGCTCCACTTAAAACTTTGGCAAACTCCTAGTGTATCTGCGTACGTCTAACTGTAATCGTTTCCCTCTTTTCAACATAGAGCAAAAGCCCTTATTAATTAAGTACCTACTGCTTCCATGAGTAAATTACTAAATGTTGTTTCCGAAAATGTGGAATTTCGCACGTTATACAAATAACGCACGTTGTTCTAAAACGGAAAGCTATTATTTGTAAAGTAGCGGACCCAGAACTATAACCTAGCTTGAACAGAAAAAAATTCATATAGCACTTCTTTTCTATTTAAGATAAATATAAAAGAAGTGTACATGTACATGTTGGAAATATATCCGTTGCTTTTTATTCAGAGACATTACGGATGTTAACAAATCCTCTACATTTACTAATGGAGGGAGTTTTATTGAACGGACACCTTCACTCTGATCATCATTTTCTTCTTCATCTATATAAGTATATCAAGAGCTCTGAATTCTTCATCTAATAACTGCGATGCAGCAATGTTGTCTTGTCGGGTTGGTTCATTCTTTTACCGAAAATTTTTCGAATTGTTGGTTTGTCATTATCAAGTCTCCATGTGAAGAACATGTTTGTTCGTTGTCGTTTTCTAAAATGTCTGTTAGTTCATTACGCCACGGAAATTATAACATAACCATTTGTCTGTAATAGTCTGCTCTGGATATACGTACATTTGATTATGCAAATCTTCATTCAAGGTCATAGGTCAATTTTTGTGGTAGATATAAAGGTTTACGTTGATTGTGGGCGCTTTTGTTAACCAACCACGCCCATTTTAGGCACATCAATGGATGGATAACTATGTATTCGCGTACCAAATTTCAAGTTCGTAGATCAACTTTAGTGCCTACAACAGACGGGCACACGGACAATTTTGAAATTAGTGCTAGTTAATTTAAGCTAGTTATTTAAGATTAAGGCAAAGGTGTAGCGCATAAGACCTTTGCCTTAATCTTAAATACCCTCCGCACCTAGTACAAACGGTAGGCGTGACATGTATATTATTCCTTCCTCAAAAAGTGTACATATTACGGATCAGCTTGTAAGTCGAGTTTTACACTGAATATGATTTTTTGTTAATTGGGGGCATATCTGTTATCCGACTGCTCCAATTCTACGCCATCGATGGATGGCGTATTTATAAATATGTATACCAAATTTCAATATATCAGCTCAATTTCTGCGATAGATACATAGGTTTTTGTCTATTATGGGCGTGGTGCCTGATCGATTTTACCTAATTGAAATAACGATATGCTTGCAAAAACTAGAATTGTGTTTGTAAAAAATTGCAGCTCAATAATTCAAAATTTACAAACTTGAGAATACCATCAACAGGCAGACACAACTTATTTGGTTCGAATTTTCCCTGAATTATGATTATTATTGTTATAATATACCACAACAACCAACAAATGTCACTGTCGTAATTTTTGAGATATCAAATTGAAACTTTGCATACGTACTCTTAGTTCAATTTCTTATTGAAATTAGGCAAAATCGGTTAAGAGACACGCTCAACATACCTCGAAAAAATTGTATCTTCAAAAAATTATATATCGCAAAATATATAAGTGGTCCTGCTATGCCAAAAATGGGCGTGATTGAATAACGCAAACGCCTATAATTAAAAAAAAAACACTATTTGTTGTTTAAAAATGACCTGAATGCAATAGGAATATATTTTTAGAGAGTTATAAAAGATGGAGGGTATTTAAGCTTCAGTCTTAACCGAACTTTGCTATCTTGTTCCTTCTTAAATTCTCTAGTGCCATATAGAAAGTGCAGGGCAGCTGGCAGAGAGTTCCAAAGACGAACCGCGTTAATAAAAAATTGTCGTTCAGACATAAGAGTACTATGTTAAAACTTTTAATGTGCCTGGCAGACATCCACGCCGATTTCGACCCACCTATTCATTCGGTCGCTTACAATAGCTAATTCTATCCTTTCGAAAATGATGCCGACCTGTTTAATATGTTCCAATAATCATTTAATATGCACCAATGATTATTATTGATTTTCATTTTGATTTCTTTTTTCTTACTAGCGTGAAGTTAGGTCAGAAAAAATTGCCTACAGTTTAATTGTCTCTGATACGGTAAGTGTCTTGGATGTTGTGGGCTATCTTCACACTTTTTGGACCAACTTCACACGACGAAAAAAGGACATAAAATAAAAATTTTGGCAAAAAGAATTATTAGAATCGAAAGAAAACCCCTTTTTTCAAATTTCTTTTAATAAAAAAAGCTATTTTTATTTATTCTATGTGTTAATTTTTTACAAAAATTATTATAAAAAATATTTGACCTCCTGAATTTTTCGTATATGTTTCCCAATACATCTAAGAATATTTTAAAATTATTGCCATGCCCCTAAGTAGGGGCTTTCATATGGCAATCAGCGCTGGAAGTAAATTCCCCATACACCGGAAATTTTATAAATTCATAAAAAATTTTCTCCTTTTGAATTTTTCATATATGTTTCCTAACACATCTAAGAATATTTTAAAATTATTCCCATGCCCCTAAACGCGTTTAAATTATTAACAAAGACAATTAAATGGATGTTATAAAATATATATAATTTTTTTTAAAACAAGTAAAAACGCTAAATTTGGCTTAGGTCAAATCTTAGATACCCTCCACCTCCACAACGGGGGTGGCAAATATATACATATGTATATAGCACCTCTAATAGTGTTCGTATTACGTATCAGCATGCAAGTCTACTTTTACGTTGAATATGGTTTTTTGTCAATTGTGGGCGTGTCTGTTATCCGACCATGCCCATTTTTGGTACATCGATGGATGGGCTAACCTTTAATAAATGCAGTAAATTTAAAGTTCACGGGTCAATTTTTGTGGCAGATAAACAGATTTTTTGTCGTTTTTGGGCGTGGCTCTTGACCGATCTTACCTATTTTAAATAGCGATCTGCGTGCCTGTACAAAATATGAGCTCAATATCTCAAAATTTAGGGTCTCTGACGCTTCCTTCTACAAACGGAAGAACTAAATTAGTATACCCTCATCACTGAGGTGGAGGGTATTACTTACACTTCACGCGAAGCTTAAGCCAAAGCCTCAATAGTAAGCAATAGCCTACAGAATATACTTATCTCATGATTTTAAGTGCTTAACTTTGAACAATATAATGCAGATACATACATACATACCATTTCATCATTTCAGTTAATAAATAATTTATAAGTTAAATATAAAAGCATGAGAATAACTATGGTTTGATTATTTTCTGCCAACCTACTTATTTAAGTTATGAATCAGTTTAATTAGCGCTGGTTGTGAAATAGTTTAATCAGCGCTTAAGTAAAGTTTGATGACCGATATCGAATGTTCAAGTAAAGTTTAATGACCTTTATCGAATGCTTGAATAAAGTTTAATGCCCGATATCGAATATTAGTGCAAACTGCTGTTTCATGTGTTTCACATAAGTACTTGCGCGTGTCTGAAATGCAAGCTCGGCACTTTGACTGAGGTTTGTCCGCTGTTATAAAAAATGCTAAAAAGAATGGTATGATCATTCTATAGTGTTAAGCCCTAGTTAGTAGTTAGTATAAGTACAAAATAATAATAAAATAAATAAATAAATATTGTTTAAAAACAAAAAATAAACTAAAATATTTTAATTGGCGCCCAACGTGGGGCGGCCGGCAATAATAACAATTTGTAAAATTAAAAATCAATATTTAAAAATATTAATTAAACAAAAAACCTGAACAATTTAAATTATATTAAATTAAAAATCAATATTTAAAAAAAATTAATGAAACAAAATTATATCAAACAAACAAAACAAAATTAAACTAAATTAAATCAAAAGAAGGACAATGTTACAATTAAAAATAAAGAAAATAAAATGGAACGAAATAAAATTAAAGTAACTTAAATTAAAGAAAGACAACGTAAAGAAAATGAATTAAATCAAATTATATTAAAATTAAAATTAAATTAAATTAAACTAAAATAAAATAAATTAAAGAAGGACAACAAGAAAATTAAAATTGAAACAAATTATATTAAAGTTAAAAAAGGATAAAAAAAGGAAAAAGGCAGCCTTGTCTTAAGTGAACTTGAAAACTTGTCAACCGATATACGTAGGTAAGATATTTTCACCTAAGCTGTTGTTGAATGCAGATACGTGTACCAAAATCATTGAAATTTTTTTTTGAAAAAGGATGTATTTATATTAAAAAAAAGAAATGTTTTAAAAACATTTTTCTATTATTACCAAAAATTATTATGAAAAAAGGCATTTAGGAATTAAAGTTAAATATAATATCCTTTCCTACAGAAGTTATTAAAGAGAAAGAACATTTTTTAAAAAATTAAAAAAAAAGTGAAATAAATATTTTCAAAAATTAATTACAAAAAATGTAAGAATAAATTTTTAGATTAATCTTATCTAATTGCAAATTAATTCCAATGAAAATTAACTTTTAAATTGATTTAATATTTTTCCTTGAGTTGACTTTATTTTGAATTTTTAATTTTTGGAAAAAAAGGAGCATTAAATTGATTTAAAATGTCAAACCCACAAAATATTTTAAGAGCGCCCTTATTGAATGGAGCTCCTGCACCTCCTGCTTCAGCATCTTCATCAGCTTCTGCTGTAACACCCATAAATGCTCAGTTGGAACCTATGGGGATAGATATTGTCACTAGAATTTTTAGTGAGCAGGGAAGACAGATCATTAGGAGTATAATGAATCCCGTGACTGACTTTGGTGCAATGGACGATCAAGGTATAAGACCTGAGTACAGAAATAGGTTGGAGGACTTAGACAAGATCCCAGACGTGCTAAGGTGTCTTAGGGAATTCTCAGAGAATCCCGGGGAGTTCAGCTCCTGGAAAGAGTGTGGAGCGTGTCTTAGAAATTTACCAACCTTTAGTTGGTTCAGGGATCGGGAACTGTGCAAGAGTTTTATCAGAAAGTTTATAAATATTTGTCCTTAATATTGAATAAAATAGGCAGCATGGAATTGAATAGGGAATCGTCTACACTTTTGATACAAACATATAGGGATAAAGCATTGGATACTTTCATTAGGGGTCAGAGAGGAGATTGTTGGCTATGCAAGAGCCGGCTGATTTGCCGCAGCCTTTGCATTTGTGCTTGAAACTAGAAAATCAAAATTATAGAATTTTGTATGCTAATAAGACGCATGGACATGTCGCACAAGAAATACCTTTTAATAACGTTCTAAATAAACCAGCTCCACCAAAACGGACTAGTCAAATGCCATTCTATCCACATTTAGCTTTTGTACCACAGTCGCAGAGACTATTTTATCAACAAAGACCATTTTATTCACAGAGACAGAATTATCAACAAGGACCTTTCCATCAACAAAGACCATTGAATTCACATGGAGTTTTCCGTCAGCAAAAACCTACATTCCTAACAAACAACAGAGGAACTTTCATATTGCTTCAGACAATCTAGGAAAAAGGGAACAGCAAGATGATGAATGCCCTATGCAGACCTACCAGGACACAATTGGGGAAAAATTTGTAGACTATGGAGAGACTAAGGAGAGAGTGCGTGAATACGTGCAATCTTTGGACTTAGGAAGCGCACACAACGGAACGAACCTACATATGGAGACTAAAGAACTCCTCGCTGCCTTATTTTGAGACTAAGACGGAGAGTGGGAAAATTTTAGGCATACTGATAGACCCAGGATCTAATAAAAACTATATTAAACCAAACTTAGTAGATCGACCTTTTCCTAATGAACAGGTATTTTTTGCGAATTCTATAGGAGGTGTGGTGGAAATCACGCACCATAAAAAAGCTAATCTGTTTAACATTTAAAAAAAAATTCTTTTTGTTACCAACGCTCAAATCTTTTGATGCTATCTTGGGTATGGACAGTCTGAGGGACATGAATGCTGTTATGACTATAGAAAAAGGAAAAAGAATTAAAATCAAACATTGCCAAGCACAATCAGTAAACGCTATGAACATCCGAGCAGACCACTTCAGTGACGAACAAAGGAAAAGGATCTATGAAATCGTGCAAAGATATACGTCTTATTTTTCTAAACCCAACGAAAAGCTGCCTTATACAACTGGGATTATAGGGGAAATACGTACAACGACTGACGAACCTGTTTATACTAAAAGTTATCCTTACCCAATGTCCTTTAAAGACGAGGGAGACCGCCAAATTAAAAAATTATTAGAAGATGGCATTATAAGACCATCAAAGTGACCTTAAAATTGGGTCGTTCCAAAGAAAGAGGACGCATCAGGGATAAAGAAATTTAGGGTCGTTATAGATTACAGAAAACTCAATTCGATCACTATTGCAGACAAGTACCCATTTCCGGAAATAGGAGAGGTTTTGGCCAATTTAGGAAACAATAGGTATTTTACTGTTGTTGACCTCAAGAGTGGTTTTCATCAAGTACCATTAGGAGAGAGAGACTGCCGTTTGGGTTGAAAAATGCTCCGGCTATATTGCAAAGAACCGTGGATGATATACTTCGCGAACACATAGGGAGAAGATGCTATGTCTATGAAACACCTAGCAAATATAAATGCAGTTTTTAAAACACTGCAGTCAGCAAATATGAAGGTTCAACTTGATAAAATAGAGTTTTTGAAAAAAGATATAGAATTTCTAGGCTTCATAGTCTCGCAGGATGGCTTAAAGACCAATTCAAAGAAAATAAAAGCTACGGTGAATTTTCCTGTACCAAAAACGTTAAAGGAATTAAGATCTTTTTTGGAACTTACAAGTTACTATAGGCGATTCGTTCGGGATTATGCCAAACTAGCAAAACCCCTTACGAATCTTTTGAGAGGGGGTGATGGACATTCGTCCTCAAAATTTCTTCATTGAAGGTCATTAAGCTAGGCAAACACGTACTGGATGCACGGTCTAGGAATCAAATTAATTCGCTAATAGCGACAGCACGTCGGGTCACAACCTAATTCCAACAGTTGAATTCCCACTGAAAGCTTTTAAGAATCAAATACAGTTGCGTTTGGGTGAAACCTCAGAAGATTGATTCGAATTACCATTTCCTACTTACCATAGGCATATAGTGCAACGACCTTTTTTCGACGAGACAAATCTGCCTTCTATCTTGAAAAAAGGCCTAGACCCAAACCTTGTAAATGGATTGCACCACCGAAACAATCATGGGAAAAGTGCAACAGATTTATCCGATACATTTTCAGAGTTTTAAAATAAGATTTACTCAAACCATAGTCAAAGATGTTCCATCTGAAATAGGAAGGGTAGAAATAATCACGAGGGAACACAATCGTGTTCATAGGGGAATAAAAGAAAACATGGAACAAATTTTGCAAAAATTTTATTTTCCCTTAATGAAATCAGAAATCAGGCGAGTGATAGGACAATGTAGGATTTGTTTGGAGAATAAATATGGTAGATATCCCAATAGAACTGAAATAAATCCAACATCTATCCCAGAGTATCCTGTGCAGATTGTCCACATTGACCTATATATTATAAGTTTTCTTAGTACGTTCAAGTTAGGCTTGTCAGATCAAGGCTCAAGATTAAGAGAGTTTGGAATTCAGGTTTATAATGTGCCACCTTATTCAAGTAATTCGAATGGCCAGGTTGAGGGATTTCACTCAACGTTAACCAAATTGATGAGGTGTTTAGTGATTGAAAAAAGTCACTCTTCTTTCCACGATTTGTTTATAAGAGTTGTGAATGAATACAGTCATAGTATTCATTCGACTATTAAGAAAAAACCAGTCGAGATGTTTCTTGGTTTGTCCGTCTCAACTGATCCTGGGGGATTGGTAAATGAACGTAGGGTAAATGTTGAGAGACTGAGGAGAAAGCAAGATATGGATTTGGCCTATCATAACAAATACAGGAGGCCAATGAAGACTTATGCTCTTGGAGAAGTAATTTATGTCCGTATTAATAAGCGTTTAGGTTCTGAATTAACAGCTTAAAAAAGAAATTGTGAAAGAAAATCAAAAAACTGTAACCACTGCTACTGGCAGTTTGGTCCATAAAAGTCTGATAAGAAACTAATGATTTTACATTCCTTAAGTTATTGTTTATCCTGTTCGCTTTGATTGTACCAAGTCGCCTCGACATACAGATCATTGACTGTAGTGCCTCACATTTGGTCACTATTAATGATGGTTTGGCAAAAATCAAGGAAGAACCTTTAAGTTTGCCCATATGATAAATGTACTGAAATATGAAGAAGCACTGCAAAATATTACAACGTACACTGAGAAAGTGGTACCCAGAGATCACATTTTGTACCCTGTAATAATATATGACATAGATCAAACCATTAGAATATTAAGAGATTAATCCTAAAAAAAATAGAAATAGAAGATCAATAGACATTTTGGGAACTGCTTGGAAGTATTTGGCCGGTTCACGGCACCATGATGATCTAAAAATGATACAGGACAACTTACAAAATTTAAACGACAACAATAATAGACAAGTTGTGATTAACGAAGCATTTACTACAAGATTACAAAATTTAACATAGATAACAAAAGAAATAATAGACATAATGAAGCGGGGTTTGCTCTACTGCAGCGAGATAGAATTCGCATAATTAAAGAAGAATTACTAAAAATCAAATATGCGTTACAGTGGGCAGATCATAACATTTTGAATTCAATGCTTCAATGATTAGCTGTGAATAAACTAGAATCTGCCATAAAAGTATATTCGTGATATATCATTATATGAGAAAAGATTCTAAAAATAGTCCGATCGGGTCCAAATTTAACACTGCTAATTATGAAGCAAATTAACTATTCTTCACCAAATTTTGTCAATACTTTTTTTTCATATAAAGACTTTATATACTTAAGCTGCTAGTTAAAGTCTTATTTGGGGAGACGCTCTAAAAATGGTGCGATTCGGTCCATTGTCTTGGCTCAAAAAGGAACCATATTGAATCCTTTTTGAGCCAAGACATGCCCTTGTACCAAATCATATATATAAATCATAATATCTAAAAAAATGCGACAGAGGGATAGTTAAACCGATTCAGATTTTAATTCTGAATCGATCGATATAATTGAAGGTGGGTGTGCCATTTGTCGTTTAGGAGTTACAAACATCTGTCATCAACATACTCAATATATATACTCTTTGTCACAAGTGATGCAGGGTATAGCAACAACTAACCTTGTGGTTAAGGTACATACGTACTTTAAATACAAGAATGATAGTAGAAAGCTCACATCACATACCACGACTACATTATTATAAATATAATTATTTTTATTTTAAGTTAAAAGATTAACACTCTGGGAGAAGTTAATGAACATACTAAATGTAACCACAAAATGCCAATAACCTTGAAGAGTCAAGTGTTAAACACGCGATTCGTTGCTATGGAAAGGAAAAAAGTACAAAAAAAAACGCTTGAAAGAGGTTTGATAAAAAATTTAAAAGAAAGTGAGTTAACGTAAGTTTAGTAACTTAAACTATAGAATACAAAAAGTTTTTTGAATACATACATATACGGAGGTTTCACTACATTTGTCCAAACAATGACGACGGCCCATGTTTCTCTATTAACGCGGAATGGGTAAACTTAATAATAGTTTGTTGCAATTGGTGTATGAAAAAACAATATTCGTTTGTGCGTAAGGCCACGCCCGTGTTAGTAAGAAATTTTATTTTAATGTACCAATGTGGCGGGTATCTAAAATTTGGGCTAAGTTAAATATAACTTTTCAACTTGCTGTTTTTTGCCAAATGCTCACTTTGCATAGTTATTCACCATAGACCTGATGTTGCTCATAAACCTGTGAATAACTGTTTCTGATAGTTTTGTACCTGTGGATGTGTTTTTGGATAAATCAAATCTGATTGTTATATACATAATTTTTCAATATAAAAAGAGCACCTTTTCACGTATAAAATGAATTGGTCAAAGTGTATAAAATTAAGTCACATGGATGTCACTATCCAGGACGTATTTACTGCGAAACTTGGGTAAGAATTCTCCATTTTTGTAGACAATATATTAACATTGCCACGCCCCAGGTTGTAGGCATTTTTATTCGAAACAAGTTGTGGTATTTGTCCCCTTTGATTTGGAGAAGTAATGTAGTGGTCCTCTATATTGGAAGAGGATAATGATGGTGGGTTTCCCAGATTTGGCAACTAAATGACAAATGGCACACCTACCTTTAAACACATCAATGGGATGATTATCAAAATTTAATTTTGAGGACCTCTCCTAATATAGCGCTCCATTTTAGAATAAGTCTTTATATGACAAAAATTCGCAATTCTTAATATCACCCGATCAGATAATTTTTGGAATCACTTTCAATACAACGCTTCTTTATGAAATAATTTTTATATGACAACGCCTCCCTTTTACTGCTACAAACATAAGTAAGTATAATTTTATGTATATATATAATTATGTAATTATAAATTGTAAATTGTGAAACTAAATGTATTAAATAATTGGGTCGAAGAGATTATAACATTTAGACTGAATCATACTATTTTATAAAAATCATAGGATTCCAAGGTAGCACAATTATAATATTTATTTTTCGCATATTGATGGAATTAATTTGTATACCTTTCACATGAGATGGGGAGTATAGTAAATTTGTTATTCTATTTTCGATACCCCGAAGGAGACGCCACAGACTCCATAAAGTATATTATTGATCAACATCAAAAACTGAGACGATCTGTGCATGTATGTCCGTGTGTCCGTCTGTTGCAGTCGTAAAATTTGAGATATTAATACAAAAACTACCACATTCTGAAGCAGATGGTTACATGTAATAGGTAAATCAAAATATGTCAAAAATGGGCGTGGTCGCGTCATATACACGCCCACAATTTAGAAAATACCCTTCTCGGCGTAAAACTCGCCAGCTAATACGTAATACGTACACCGTTTGTAAATACACGTGGAGGGTATTTATGGTTTGACTTAAACCAAATTAAGTTTTTTTACTTGCTTATTATTCATAAAGGTGTGCGAATACAAAAATTTTAATCAAACAACAACAGAAAATTATTTTCAATCATTTGAAATTTGTCATATTTCTAATTGAAAACTACATAGGAAGAAAAACATATTGTATGTGCCTTCCCTATGAAGGTGATTATATTAACTTGACCTTTACCTTGACAAACGCTCATTTAATAATGTAATGTAATATCAATGTAAAGAGTATCGATATACGTGTTAAAAAAAGTAAAAAAAAAACATCTAATAAAACAATAACAAAAATTACCCAAATGCAGGCTAACTGACAGACAGAGTTAGAGGTGATATCGTGTTGGTTTCAATGCAGGGAGAACTTATGATTAATAACGGCACGATCACTTTCATAAAATGGCATGTGCAGTCACTTCAACACCTCATAAAAAACTATTTTGTAATTGAATGAATAAAAAATGTTTTTCTTAACCGAAACAATACTGTATGATAGCGAGACACACAGAATAAATAATAGAGTAAACATCTGAAAGGGAAAATCGTTTATTTTTACAAATGATTACAAAGAAATTACATATATCTAGATATGCAGTTTTTGTTTCCTTTAACCATCTGTTATGTATTCTTTTTGTACAAATTTGTTGATTATTTATTTAATTAATGTTAATTAAGCGATGGTGTGTCTCGCTAACCGCCCCTTTATGGGTTTGTGTAAATAAATTTACATCATTTTGCGGTGATTTCAAGGTGAATACTTTATGAAATAAATTGAATTTGAAGGCTTTGATTGCAATTACATTAATGATAATATATGCTAATAAATGAAATCTTTCCAATATTGCTCATATTCTTGTTTCTATATTGTTTTATTTAAAATAAATGGAAGCGGATATAAAGTGTACCGGAATCATGGCTTAAATGAGGGTTTAAATATTACTTCCCCGTGACTTACCTCAAGCCCAGCACTCAATCTTCGCCAAATTCTTTCAGAAGGCCGATGCATTTCCATAATTATGTTTAGTCTCATTTGACCCCCATCATAAGATGGGGATATACCAAATTTGATATTCCGTATCAAGCACTCAAAAAGAGGCGTCAGAGATCCTACAAAGTATATACATATATATTCTTAATCAGCATCAAAATCTGCGTCGATCTGGACATGTCCGTGTGTTTATGTTTGGAATTGTCAGTCGTAAATTTTGAGATATATAGAATAGATAGAATTTTATCCGATAGATTGTTTTTGAAATTTTCAAGTTGTCCAACCTTTGTTCCAATCAAAGAAAATTCTCAACCGTCCATTTTTAATTAACATTCCTACTAAATTAATAGAAGCTCTTGTTGTTAACGAATTAAGCTTTGATCACCTGCTGGATTTCCACAATTATATTTACAATTTTCATAAAGCCATGTCCATGTACATTTGTGTCCAAGATACAAGACGCATTTTTAAGAAATTTTAAAGAAAAATGGTACAAGGACAGGTATTGGACTAAAGGGGGAGCCTATTGGATAATTTTTGAACCCCCTTCCATATGAGGTCTTATTATTTTTTGAGATATTTCGATGATATTTTGTACAAGAATGTGTATTGGCCCAAAGAGGTACTTTATTAAAAATAAATAGGATCGGACCATTTTTAGAACCCCTCTCTATCCTGCTATAGTGGAGATCTTTGTGTAGGAGTGGTGGATGAGTGGTGTAGGATATTTGAAGGTCGGGCTTGACCGACTATAATCATTAGCACAAAAGGTCGTTTGAAAAAGATACTTCTTAGCCACTTTAGCAGGTAATGTATCTTAAAAACTATATGAAATAGAAAGAAAAGCTTGGACATCAGGACATAAATTTTACGTAATACAAGTAAAATTTTTTATAATCTTACAACATTATAAACGTTTTGGAATTGCACCATTTTCCATCCAACTACCATTGGCCAAGTATTAGGGAATCTGCATTTTATTGGATATGGATACATGAAATAGTCACTTGTTATCATTGGTTCAATTTTTTTGGGAAATAGTACGTACATCACTTTCAAACAGTTTCAGGTGTCTGAGTATAGTTGAGGGACAATCCATAGTGTCATTTCTCATTTATTAAATTGTTGATTATATACCTCGTAATATAACGTGTTATATATATTTCAACATTTATGTGCTATGATATCTGCCATAATATGGATAAACTAGCGTACAAGTAGTCTGCCTTAAATTTTAAAATTGTATAATGCTATAAAAAGTTTTGACTTGTCTAGATATATTGTATAAAATTCGAGATGCTGAGGTTTTTTGTATTCCCTATAAATATAAATAATGTATATAAATAATATAATAATGTATACAAGTCTAAATGTAGAAGTAACTTATAAATAATGATATGTGAAGCACAGTGATCAACAAATTCATTTAATTGATTTTCTGAAATTCACGCCCAATAATTTTATAAAATACACTAATTCAAAGATACATTAGGTCTTAGAATTTTTGATTTGCCTCTTATCCTTTTTTTAATAAAGGAAAGCGTTTGGAGGCGATTTAATGATGTCTGTGTATGCCTGTTGTTGAAGCGCGCAAGATCGGAAAAAGTTAACTACTGAGCAAAAATTTGGAAGAAGTATTCTGCTTCTTATTTTATGCAAGGTTTCTTTCTTATTTACAATGGACAAATATCTCTGACATTTACAATAAGTAAGAAGACTAAATTTGGCTTAGGACAAATCTTAAATACCCTCCACATCTATAATAGTGGGCGGGGCAGGTATATTATTACGCCCTCTAATAGTATATGTATTACGTATCAATTTGCAAGTCTAGTTTTATGGTGAATATGGTTTTTTGTAAATCGATGAATTTATGTGTCAACTTTTGTGGCAGATATATAGACTTTCGTCGACTTAAGTGGATGAATGTGATACTTATAAATATACATACCAAGTTTCAAGTTCATAGCCTACTTGTTGTGGCACATTTTGGCGATTGTGGGCGTGGCTCTTAACCAATTTTGCTCATTTTAAATAGCGATCTGCGTGCAAAAACTAAAAGTGTTTGCACAAATTTCAGCTCAATATCTCAAAATTTACGCCCGCAAGAATCGACTTAGATTTGATTCTGATCAAAAATAGATATACTTTGTAGGGGCTCTAAAGCCTCCTTCTGGGTGTTGCAAACAGAAGAAAAAACTTAGTTTACCCTCATCATTAAGATGGGGGGTTTAAAATTAGAGCTATGAATATGAAATTAGGTACACGTTTGGGAATTGAAGCAGTATCGGATATCAGACGCGTCAGCAATTGATGAAAAACGTTATAGTTAATTGCCGACCGTAGCCGTGGTTCCCATCCGATTTTCCCCAATTTGAATAGCAGGTTTTCAAACAAAATAATAAACTTAGTATGGGGGATATACTATAATCTTACGTAGAGGGTGTAATAATATAAGAAGGGAAAAAATTCCCAGTACCAAACATCTGTTTTATAGATGCCTTTGTATTAATTAATATTCAACTGGAGTGAGCTATATATTAGCACAAAACAAACTCTTAATGGTTTCATGCAACTTGTTCACATATCGAACCAACATAAGCTAGAGCGCGTTTGCTCCAATTCAAACAATATTTAAATGATGTATTGTAAAAATAAATAAATGAAGACAACAACTATGAAAATGTTTCCGTCGGTTGTAAATGATATACAAAAGTTATCGCCTTTAATCTTTGTGGTGGATGCCACACCCACTTTTAATTACATAAATCGGATAAGAATTGAAATCTAAATTAATTTAATCATTTAATCCGTGCACGTATTGCTTGCAATCAATCAAATTTGTTTGGAAGATGAGGGCATCGATGCATTTTTTGGACTTCTCTACACATAGCGGTCTTTTTTATAATAATCAAATGTAGACCATTTCGGGCTGTAAAGAAAATCAATTTTTTTTGAAAAATCCGTAACGGTAATAAACTATATTCACGGACACACAGGTATATTTATATTGCCTTAAAACTCACCCCTCAGATTAGATTATTTAACCAGAAAAATCTTATAATGAGTTCGGAGCGTTCACTTATAGGATGCAATTGACTCCGAAATAGAAGCAGAACGGCATCTTCATTATAGTTTTTCTGCTGAGCGTTAGAGCACTTTTAAAAAGCTTTCCTTAAAATATTACCTTTTTAAATGAGGGATTTTTATAAATTCAGTATTTCGGGTTTGGTAAACCTATAAAATCGTGTTGTGTTTTTCTTGTTATTGTAAAAAAGGAGGTTTGTGCTAGAGAGATACTACAATTAATTTTTAGAATAGTAACTTAAGGTTGGTGCACCATGACATGCGAACAATTCAAAAATTGTAAAACTAACGTCAAAATAAAAATAAATATAAAATAAATATAGTTGCTCGTAGCTCCTACTTTATATTGTTGTAACTCTGTCACTCACTCAAAGCTTACGCGTCGCCTCTATCGAGATCTGCCGCAAAAAAGCAGAATCACATGAATTTATATAGGTAGACACGCGGCGCACAAAAAACAAAAAATTTTTGTTGTGAAGTGTCTTACTCTAGCTTAGCTTTACATATGTACTTGTCTATCTCCAATTCTTCACTGCATAATTGTTCACATATTATTTACAAGAATGTTCAACATCTGTTGAAACCTTCAGGGCTAATTTTTTTCATACTTATGAAGAAATCAATAAATTTTTGCCTTAATTTCTTTATAATTATCAAAAATTGTATACAATATGCGCGAGCATCATATGTCCTTTATTTCCATGTTGATTTGTATTATTAAGTAGCGTTTCTTCATTTTCAAGTTGTCAAGTGTGCTAGACATAATTGGTAATACCAAATTGCAGCCAAAAGTGCAACCTGTAGCTTGCGCACAAATTTTCATGGACAGACAGGCGGACATGGTTAAATCGATTCAGATTGACTTACAACAAAATAATTGTAGCATAATTTGTAAAAATAATAAGTGTAGGGTATTAAATGCTCGGATATGACCGACTAAGTGAAACTCAATTGACACTTTATATATACATTTACAGTGGATTAATATTTATAAATTTTACCAAAAATAAAATTTTACTTAAATGGAAGGTTACAACATTTGTTTGAAAATAGTTTTTTGTTAATTGCCCGTTTTGGCACATCTACGGAAGGGGTATACTAAATTTCAATTTCATGGGTAAATTTTTGTGGCAGGTATATCAATTTTTGTCGATTTTGGGCATGTGCGTTATCCGACCACGCCCATATTTGTGTCATCGATGAATGCGGTAATTACAAATATGAACCAAACTTCAATTATATCTCGAGTATGGACGCGAACCTTGACCAATTTTGCCCAATTGAAATAGCGATCTTCGTGCAGAAACTAAAAGTGTCTGCACAAAGTTTCAGCTCAATATCTCAAATTTTACGACTGTGAATGTTCCAACGATAGACACATGCACGGACATGTACAGATCGACTCATATTTTTATATTGAAGAAGAATATATTTACTTTGTAGAGTATCTAACACAACCTTTGGGGTATTGCAGAGGGAACATTAAACTTAGTATACCACCAACCCTTTGGTGTACTGTTCAAAAAAAGTAAAGTAAAAGTAAAGCTACATTTGGAATAGCCCAAATTTTGAACGACCACTACCTAAGTAACATTTTCTCTCTCCCCTAGCAACATATGTACCGTCTACACCTTCTCATTTTGAGATATTTAAGGATTTGCATTTGAAGGCGGTGAAAAATCTGGATAAGCCCTAAACGACAACTTTTGCATATTTTGGGGTCTCATATAATTGACGTTTATTATGCAACAGTGGATTTGAAATGATTGAAATTTACATCAACACGAACATTCAACATTTGCTACAATGCAAGCTACAGGTCGCCCAAAGAAGAACCCCATTCAAAATGAACCCAATTGGACCATTTTTAGAAACCCCTCTCATTTGAGGTCCTACTAGTTTTTGAGATATTTCGATGAACTTTGGTACAAGGAAATGTACTGGCCCAAAAAGAAACCCTTTTGAAAATGGATACGATCGGACCATTTTTAGAACCCCTCCTCTTATAAAAAATTTTTTTTTTTATTTCGGTCTTAACCGAATCTTAAATACCCTCCACCTTTTACAACCCTCTAAAAAATAAGTTCCTATTGCCATATTTATGTATATGACTATTTCACGTACTTACGCAAATAGTGTTTTTTTTTTTAATTATAGGCGTTTGCGTTATTAAATCACGCCCATTTTTAGCACAGAGTTGAACAACGATACCACTCATATTTATACCAAATTTCATCTTGATAAGCACAGTTTTGTGCGATATATAATTTTTTAAAGATACCATTTTTTCGAGGTATATTGAGATTTTTGTTTATTGTGGGCGTGTCTCTTAACCGATTTTACCCAATTTCAATACAGAACAGCGAAATTAAATTAAGAATAAGTGTGAAGTTTCAATTTGATATCTTAAAAATTACAACCGTGAGAATGCCAACAACACACGGACACACGGACGGACATATCTCAAACGATTTCTCTTTTTAAGCTGATTAAGTGTATAAATGGTTTGTATGACTGTCAAAAATATATATAATATAAAATATGTGAATTCTGCTACAAGTAAGTTAATACTACTATACAATACACATTTTTCTTAGTTGGTTCTTCTTGTTTTTAACAACCTACACGGTGGCAATGCCTAACAATATATAAGAGAGAAGAAAGACAA
Organism: Crataerina pallida; assembly: GCA_949710015.1. Lineage (NCBI taxonomy): Eukaryota > Metazoa > Arthropoda > Insecta > Diptera > Hippoboscidae > Crataerina > Crataerina pallida. Next base: position 22,866,480 of record OX453289.1, on the reverse strand, counting down.
CTTAAGGAACCCCTTTAAAATTTCGTATGAAAATATTTTACACGGGGGTATTTCTTACCTAGGCTGTATACAAATGTTATTGGTTAATTGGAAGAGAAGATATCAATGCCCTTTTATACCCTACACCACATGTGATAAGAGGGTACATTAAGTTTGAGCGGATGTTTGTAACTCCTAAACGCCAAATTCCACACCCACGTTCAATTAATAAGATCGCCTTAGAATCAATATCTGACTTGATTTAACCATGTCCATTTGTCCGGTGTCTGTGAAAGTGAAATTGTTATATTTCGGTGAAATTTGTTCAAGGGCGCGTACTATTTAAAATGGTTTATATTGGACAATTTTTAGGACCCCTCCTCATATAACGCCCTTATATGAAATGTATATTTATATGACAAAAATTCGCCATTATTAATATTTTCTGACAAAACTTTTAAAGCATAGCTAATTTATTTAATAATTGACAAATTTGGACCCAATCTGGTCATTTTTTTTATTATAAAGTAATAGCTACCTGCTATTAAGTAAAAGGATACAATTTTGGAATAGCGATCTAAAAATTTTCGTCTGGGAGAATGTCAACAACAGACGTACACAGGGACATACGTCTAGATCGACTCAGTTCTTGAAGCTGATCAAGTATTTGTATTCCTTGTAGGGTGTCTGACGCCTCCCTCTGAGCTGGTGCAAAGTGAGTATACGCCCCATCTTATGTGGGGGTTATGAAAACGAATAATCCATTACATAAATATTTCAGATTCACATTAAATCGTAAGAATAGTTCAGTGTGCAATACTTATTTATATACTTCCATAAACACATGTTGAAGAATGCACATTGTATACACTAAATGTACAAGTATAACACACTGGCCTGGTTTGTCTACGTTTATGATATGGAGGTAAATACATATCGTTGAAAAGGAGTAGAAAAATATATAAAACATACATAACGCAATTCCGCATTCTTTACAGTAAAGTTTCGAAATTTGCGAGCACACACACACTTTCCCGATGAAACGTAAACAAAAGTAGAGGAATACGCAAACAAATCATACAAGTAATTAAATAAATTTACACTAAACGTACACAACATGTGAGCGAAGTGAAGAGCAGAGTGGATTATGTATGCTTCTCATTGCCAATATAGTGGATATTTACTTAACACGTTGAAGAATAAAAAAAATTTATTTGGAGAATTTGGGATGAATCTGATCTGAGAATCTTATGCCACGGTAAACTTTATATGCCATTTGAGAAGGAAACCTTTGTTTTTCGGGATGGTAAAAATGTAAATATTAGTCTGAGTTTCAAAGTTCAACAAAGACAGCTTGAGTTGTCCGCACTAAAAGTTTCTCGTGCAGCTCCTCGTTTCGGTTGTAAACTTAGTTTATTATGTATTTGCTAATTGTTTGCATTGTAAAAGATAATTGAAAATGGAAAAATGCTTGTAGAATTTACTTTTTCCATAAATTTTACTTTCAAATGATATTTTCGTTTTTCAAATTGTACTTTGTCATTAGGACTTCCCAAAAGAACCCTTTTTCAATTTCAAAATCTTGCGTTTATTATAAAATTCTCGTTTCCTTTAATCCTTTAAAACTACTACGTCTCCATTTCAAATGAAAATCAATCCTATTCCAAATTATTCTACTTTCCAGTAGACCTCTTTATACCCTCCGCATAAGATGTTTTTCCGTTTCCAACCCAGAAGAAGGCGTCAAAGACCCTACAAAGTTTATATATTCTTGAACAGCGTCAAAAACAGAGACATGTATGTCCGTGTGTCTGTCTGTCATTTGCATTTTCACGATCGTAAATTGTGAGATATTGAACTGAAGTTTTGTCCAAGTACTTTTAGTTTTTGCACAGATTCGCTATTTAAAATAAGCAAAATTGGTTAAGAGATATAACACAAAAATTGAGCAACTAAATTGAATACTAATATTTACCTTCATCCCATCCATCGATATACCAATGAGCCTAGTCGGATTACAGACACGCCCACAATCGACAAAAAACTATATTCCGCGTAAAGCTAAACTTGATACGTAATACATACACTATTAGAGGGCGTAATCATACACCTGCCACGCATACTATTATATGTCGATGTGGAAGATATTTTAAATTTGACCTCTAAGTCAAATTTAGTTATCTTACTTGTTTCCTTTTAAAACTACTACTTTTCCTTGCAAAACGACCTTTCCTGTTTTCAAATGTACTTCACCGTTTTCAATTGATTTTTTTCACTTCAATTAAAAATGGTTAAGTTCCCCATAATAATAAAATTTCGTAGCAACAAATTCACTGTTAGAGATACAAAATTTGTCACATGTAATGCTACAAGGAAACTATACTTCGTATCGAAAACTCAATTCAAATGAGGACATTTTGACACAGACTTAAACAATAGCAATACGTTGAGATGGTATTATTCCACCGGTTATAATTAGTAAGAATTCTTTACAGTATAGAGTGCATATGGTATAGACATTACTATTGCTTTAAACATGTGAATGACGTTTCATTTAAGGCACTACAACATAACATACGTCATCGGCTGAATTATTGCTCTTACCACAGTATATGTACGTACTCATGCCGATGCGTTCATTAATACGTACTATACCCATTACGTTGCGGTATGTATAATACATATTGCATGGCTTTGGCATAATAAATAGGAAAAACAAGCGCACACTACAGTACATAAGAGCTCTGGTATAAAAAGTCTCTTATAATATTATGCGGTACGGTGTAAAAAGGAAATATAATGCATTTTTGTGTTAAGCTATGAATTACATTGCAAATATATTTTCCGGATACTTTTTGCAAAATCTTATTTTTATACAGTTCACATAAGTTAGGGGGAGTACTAAAATTAATTTTTCGTTTGTAACATACAGAAGGATGTTCGGAGACCACACAAAGAAGCAGGCTTCGAAGACCCTACAAACTTTATATATTCTTGATCAGGATAAAAAACTGGATCTATCTAGACATGTCCGTCCTTCCGTGTCTATTGTTGGAACGAACACGGATGTAAATTTTGCGACATTGGGTTGAAGTTCAATATAAATATTCGTAGGATTTGTACGTAGGTTCCTACTTAAATTGGACGAAGTCACGAAGTGCACGTTCGCAATCGACAAAAACCTCTTACCGCCACAAAACTGTACCTATGAAGTTAAACTACACATCCGTATATATCTGGAGGCCTACAACAAATTTAAAACTATCGAGGAGAGGCTAGTGGGACAAATATATAACAATTCAATTTAGGACCATTCAGGTCAAAAATTATAATTAGAGTGTCAGGTTATTTTAACAAGAAACACCACACACTTCCAAAGGTATTTATATTCTTGCTTAGCATCCAATTATGTATGTTTATGCCGTTCAGATCTTCTGCCCGTTCGTGTCAGTTTTTGATTTTTCTTTTTTTATAAGCTATGGGCGCAAATTATAAATACATATATTGCAGCTCAATTTTTGCGGCTGCTTACAACTTTTATTGTGCATTGATTGCGCTAAAATTATTTCTAAAGGCTTCTTATCGTTTCGCGCCGACTTTTATTTTGTTGTATTTGTACTTTTTTTAAAAATTCTTTTACATTAATTTGCTTTATTCCATTTTTTTACGTTATTTACACTCCACGCTACACTTGAACTTGAACTTCCTCCCATCATTAGGAGCACCGTTTCGCCGTTACATTAACCACTACATTTGTGTGCAGTGTTGTATTTGCCTATATGGATAAATCATAATAATTTTCATGCATTATATAAGTTTCAGTTTCGGTCACACCCGACCATTTAATACCCTACACCACTTCCACAAAGTATGATCCAATTAATTTAGTTGTATCAGTAAACGTGAGGCAGTAGTCACTTCATGAAACACCATTATAAGGAAAGGGGGTCCAAAAATGGTCTGATCGGGTTAAAATTTTGTCAAAAGCTTTCATCGAAATATCTCAAGAAATGCGACCTGTAGCTTAAACACATATTTACACCGACGGACAGACAGACCGACATAGTTAAATCGTGTCAGATTTTGATTCTCATTTGATCGATATAATTGTGGCATTTGCCGGTTAGGGGTTACAAACATCCGCCCAAACATAATATACTCTTTGCCACAAGTGGTGCTGGGTATAAAAACTATATTTGGCTTAATTCGTCTTAAATACCACCTACATCACTGAGTACGGTTTTTTGTAAATTGTGGGCATAACTGTTACACGACCACGCCAACTTCTGGCAAATTAATGCATGATGTAATTATAAATATTTATACTAATTTCAACTTCATTGCTCAATATTTCTGGCATATTAAAATTTTTTGATTGTAGGTGTGGCTCTTGTTCGATTGTACGATGTTCGATTGTAATGTGCATCAGAGCCCCTACAAAGAATATCTATTAATGTTCAGAGTCAAAAACTAAGTCGATTCAGACATGTATGTCCGTGTGTGTGTGTGTCTGTCTGTCTGTTTATTTTGAGCTGAAATTTTGTACAGACACTTATAACTTTTGCAAGCAGATCGCTATTTAAAATGGGCAAAATCAGTCAAGAGCCACACCCACAATCGACAAAAATCTATTTTTCTGCCACAACAATCAAGCTATAAACTCTAAATTTGGTATGTACATCCATAAGTATAAGCTTTTTGATGTGCCAAAAATTGGCACGGTTGCATAACAGACACGCCCACAATCTACAAAAAACCATATTCACCGTAAAAGTACATTTGCAAGCTAATGCTTAATACATACAGTACTATAGGGCGTAATAAATCTATATTTGCCGCGCCCAACGTTGTGGAGGTGGAGGTTTAAGATTTGGCCTAAGCCAATTTTAGTTGTCTTACTTGTTTTTCATTGTAAACTGTTGCCGTCATGAAATCATTTCTTTTTTTTCTTTACTATAACCTCCACCTTAGGGAAGAGGGTATATTCATTTTGATCATCCGTTTACAACACATCGAAGGAAGCCTCGGAGACTCCACAAACCATATATATTCTTAATCAGCATGAAAAGAGAAATCATTTGAGACATGTCCGTCCGTGTGCCCGTCTGTTATTGGCACTCTCACGGTCGTATTTTTGAGATATCAAATTGAAACTTGGCACAATTATTCTTAGTTTAATTTCGCTTTTCCGTATTGAAATTGGGCAAAATCGGTTAAGAAAAAATTTTATCTTTAAAAAATTATATATCGCAAAGTACTATGCCTATCAAGTTGAAATTTGGTATAAATATAAGTGGTACCGTTATCCAACACTGTGCCAAAAATGGGCGTGATTGAATAACTCAAACGCCTATAATTAAAAAAAAAACTATTTGCGTAACTACATGAAATAGTCATATACATAAATATGGCAATAGGAACTTATTTTTTAGAGGATTATAAAAGATGGAGGGTATTTAAGCTTCGGTCTTAACCAAACTTCTCTATCTTGTTTTTTTTATACCCTCTACCTTAGTGATGAGAGTATACTAAGTTTGCAACACCCAGAAGGAGGCGTCAGAGACTCTACAAAGTATATATATTCTTGACCGTCGAAAACTGAGTCGATCTAGACATGTATGCCCGTGTGTCTGTCTGTTGTGGGCATTTTCACGGGCATAAATTTTGAGATATTGAGCTGAAATTTTGTACAAACGTTTTTAGTTTTTGCATGCAGATTGCTATAAAATGGGAAAAACCGGACAAGAGCCACGCCCACAATCAACAAAAATCTATTTATCTGCTACAGAAATTTATCTATAAACTTGAAATTTGGTATGCATATCTTTAGTTATTCCATCCATCGATGTGCCAAAAATGGTCGGTTAACAAACCCGCCCATAATCGACCAAAACCGATATCACTGCAACAAAAATTGACACATAAATTTGAAATTTAGTGCACATATTTACATTTATCCCATCCATCGAGGTGCCAAAAATGAGCCAAAAGAGGATCTTCCTTCACCCATGTCTTTTTATAATATTGAGTCCTTTAAACCAACGGACATTAACGACTTTTTTTGTTGATTTTCTTTATAAATTGTTGCAGTGACGTTGTCATTGTAGATGATTTTAATCTCTATTTATTAAACTCATTTGACATTTTTCCATAAATTTACTTCACTACTGTATTACTGCATTAAATGCTTTGTGTTCACCAATGACGTCCTGGCAATACCTGTCGTATACTGACAACTAAACCAATTGTAGCATAATTTGTGAACGTAAGTGGTGTAGGGTATTATATGGTCGGGCTTGACCGACTATAACATTGTTGTTTTTATTTAAGGAAGTACTTGCTCTATTTTGCGTATAGGTAATAGCGGCGTAGGATTGTTGTCACTAACCAACTTTAACTTTTTTTTTATTTTTATGCCCTCCACGTAAGATACTAAGGCCCAAACGAAATGTCAAACTTAGTATACAGTTTGTCATTTCGTTTGCGTCACCCACAGATGGAGGCATCAACGACCCCACGAACTATATATACTCTTGATCATCATCAGCATCAAATATTAAATCGATCTAGATATGTGTGTTCGTGTGTTTGACTGTTGTAGGCATTCTCACGGGCGAAAATTTTGAAGTATTGATTTAGAATTTTTTACAAACGCGCGCTTCTAGTTCTGCACACAGATCGCTATTTAAAATGGGCAAAATCGGTCAAAAGCCACGGCCCTTCGACAAAAATCTATTTATCTGCCACGAAACTTGAGCTAGCAAATTTAAATTTCCTACGCATATTTATATTTAACTTATCAATTGATGTACCAAAAATAGGCGTAGTCGGATAACAGACATGCCCACAATCGATAAAAATCTTTATATGTGCTACAATAATTTACCTTGAAATTTGACACGTATATATAGTTATCCCATCCATCGATGCGTCAGAAGTGGGCGTGATAGGAAAACAGATACGCCCACAATTAAAAAAGACCATACTCAACGTAAAACTAAACTTGCAAGCTGATACACATTAGAGGGTGTATAGGAAAACAGATACGCCCACAATTAAAAAAGACCATACTCAACGTAAAACTAAACTTGCAAGCTGATACACATTAGAGGGTGTAATGTATATATCTGCCACAACCACCGTTGCAGACTTGGAGGGTATTTAAGTTTTGGTCTAAGCCAAATTTAGTTTTCTCACTTGTTTCATCTTTAATGTTGTGTCATCATGTAAAGTTACTAGGGACGTCATCATTATTGTGAAAACAATAACCAACCATGTCGTACCGTAAACGATTATTTTGAGCGCTTGTGCACTTATACGTTTATACGTATGGTTTATACCATCCCACATATACGAAATATTTCCGTTTATAACTCAAATGACATTTACTCAATAGATAAAAACATTTTATTTACATTGAACAACATTGAAATATATATCAACGCAAACAGTGTCATATAACATATGTTTTCTACACACATTACTTAACTGTTTTATCGTTTACTACAGTTGAGCTTTTGTCGGACTTGGAGGAAATAAGTATGATATGATATGCGGCAGCGCAAATTCCATTATTGTTTTTGCACTGTTGACCTGCTAACAATTGAACAATCATCATGAAAATTGCGATAAAACAGTGAATGATAAATTATTGTTCAGATGGGTATGCGCATAAACGTATATTTCGATTTTTTCTAATAGTTATATTTTTTCGTTATTTACATCAATTTCATGACAATAATGCTACTGATGTGTATGTAAATGTTAACATTGAAATTAATTGTTTGTCTCTTTCTTTAAATGATGTTTTAAACACAGCAGCATTCCATTGACTGTTACCGAAAATTTATTATTGACTTTTTATAACCACCACGTGAAATGGGGGTATTCCAAGTTTGCTATTCTGGAGGTTTTGGACACTCCACTCATATATATAATATTTATATATTTTGTTATTGGAACTCCCAAAGGCGTATATTTAAATTGAGCAAAATCGGTTAAGAAACGCCAAAAATCTATCTATTAGCCACAAAGGTAGAGATATTAACGTATTGACTTTCCGTTTGCAACATCATGCAATCAGGTACTTGCCACGCCCAATTTTTATATATGGAGGTGGAGGGTATTGTTGTTACATATTTGTGGATATATTCATAAATATGGTTAAATGTGTATAAAAGTACGAATAAATGTTGCCTACAGATAATTATAATGAATATATAATATCAATTAGCATTTCTTAAGGAAGCAGTAAAAGTTTATTAGTTTACATTTATTAGCAAATGCTTTCGATACATACTTTAGACCCGACGTTGGACGTTTAACTTTTAGTGCGTATCTGTACTAACAACATTTGTTTTGCATTTTGCTTAGGAATGGAAAGTTATACATAAATTGTACTGTTGTACCATTTAATACCCTGCACCACTTAGTTCCACAAAGATGTTCTGAAAATTGGTCCACATTTGACACAGCCAATTATTAAGCCAATTAACTGTATGTGTGCCATTTTCTTTATACTTTCGCCCATCCATAGGACAGAAACAGAAGCGTCTCACCAACATATTGACGCACGGATACTTGGGCACATTGATATACATACATGCCTAGATCGGCTCGGAATATATATACTTTGTAGGGTTTCTGACGTCTTCTTCTAGGTGTTGCAAATGGAAGAACAAACTTAATATACCACTAGCATCTCTGTGCCTATGAGAGCTTACCTCCTTACGCAGAGCGTATAACAAGTGAATTTTTTTCGACAAAGCCTTTTCGTTAACACTATCAGAAGTGTCATTAACACTGGATACAAGGCGTTTTAAATAATTATACTTTAAGCACGATTTCAAAAACTTTGATTTAATTGTCGCACTTGACTGATAACGACAATTGAATCAAATGTTTTTTTCTAAAGACAATTTAACCAGTGAGATAATAATAAAGAAGAAAAGATAAAAGGACAATAACCAGTATTAATTATAAATTTCATAATACGCTTCAATAAATTTGAAATGATGCGATAACTGACTCAAAACTGCATTTTTTGTAAGTTGTGCAAATTAGATCTTTCAGCCGTAAGGCCATACTTTTTGGACCCTTCATTAACTCTCTTTAATTATACCCTCCACAAAAGATAGAGATATACTAAGTTTGTTATTCCATTTGCACCACCCAGATGGAGGCGTCAGAGACCGTACAAAGTGTATAGCATCAAAAACTGAGTCAATCGAGGCATGTATATCAGTGTACCCCTTGGTTCCATCTGTTGGTGGCACTTTTACGAACGCAAATTTTGATATATTGCTTTAAAGTTGTTTACAGACACTCCTAGTTTCTGGACGGAGAATGCTATTTAAATTGGGTAAAATCGTTCAAATTGAACTATGAAGCGTCATTGGAAAACGACACACCCACTCGACTTGGAAGTTAATACGCAATACATACATCATTAGAAAACGTAATTATGTATCTGCCACGCCCATCTCCTATAATATAAATAGATATAGAGGGTATTTAAGTTTTGGCTTAGGCCAAATTTAGTTTTCTTACTTGTTTTTTATTAAATAATGATCACGAGTATTTGAAAACTGTTCAAATTCCCAATGAAAGTGATGTTAAAAATGTCATCACATTATTATTTGCAATTAAATTGTGTTGAACTTTAATGTAAAATGTTCATTTCGTTCATGTTATCAAATTTTAAGTGTTTGTTCAAAAAGTTTTTGAAGTAATTGTTGTATATAGATGGAGTTAATATAAATAAATGTATCAAAATCAAATGTTGTAGCTCATTTCGAGACATTTTGAAATAGAAAACTAAGTAAACAAAATCTATCGTAAGAATGTTTGCACCTAGTGTCAGCTCGATGGATAGGATAATTATAAGTAGGTGTACTGAATTTCAATTTACTACCTCAACCTTTTGTGGCTGATAAATAAATTTTTGTCCATTGTGGGCGTGGCTCTTGACCGATTTTGCCCGATTTTGTTTGGCGTACAAAAACTAAAAGTGTCTGTAAAAATTTCAGGTCAATATTTCAAAATTTGCACCCGTAACAATGCCAACAACAGACGGACACATGAGCATACATACAATTTAATTTTTTTTTTTCTAAAGCAGGGTATAATGAAAAATTTTATTTTTCTACACCTACTTGTGTTTTAAAAAATTTCAAAATGCGACATGTCAGAAAATTTTTGTTTTTTTTTTAATCAAAAAAAAGTATAAAATGGTCCGATCCTATCCATTTTCAAAAGGGTTTCTTTTTGGGCCAATGCATATTCTTGTACCAAATTTCATCAAAATATTTCTACAAATGCGACCTGTACCTTGCGCACAAATTTACATGGACATGGTTAAATTGATTCGGATTTTGATTCTGAATCGATCGGTATAATTGAAGGTGTGGCATTTGCCGTTTAGGAGTTACAAACATCCGCACAAACTTAATATACCCTTTTCCACAGGGTGGTGGTTTAAAAATGTCAGATTTTTTATACCCTGCACCAATGACTGAGGCCAAATCTAGAATACAATCGATGCATAAAAGCTTTCTAATGAGTACATAGCTATGTTCACTACTTCATAAGTCCAATAGCACCGCCGCCAAGTACATGCAGTTTTGGTGTCAGTGTTGTTGTGTACAAGTACAAAAGTATATAAATTAAGAAAATGAAGAAGCACAAGTGTAATGTCAAGACCAGAACGATACACACACATAAGAAACATATGTAAAAACATGCAGTTGAACGTGTATACGGTGTGAACAAAAAATACTCTTTCAAGGTGCAAGGTATAAGGGGTATGAGCGGACCGATTAACATACATAAAATTCAAGTGTTGCCAATTTTTTTAACCAGCTCCAAATTCTATTGTCATTTATAATGGGACGTTTGTGTACCTGATTTTCTCTCTTAGTACCTTACACTACTTAGTGCAGTTATGATGTAGAACAACTCAAACGCAGTTGTATTAGGTATCACTTTAGAATTTGAATTCTGCTCCTTAGAATGTGTACTACAAAATATGCATATTGAAAAAATTAAACAAAGGCAATATACTAAAAACTAATTTTTCTTAAACGCAATTCTTCGGTGGAATACACAAAGGCGTTCATAAGTTGTGTAGTTCGCGAACTGCCTAGTTTAGTTAAACTACTCAGTTAGTTATAAGTTACGCACTAGACAAACTAAAACGCACAATGCTAATATTGAGGAAAAATTTTAAAGTGTTTAAGAAGATGATGACGATGAGAAGTCGTGATGTTCAAAAAGCTTCTTTTTTCGTATTGTGTTCTACTTCAGTAAATATGATCAAATTTCACACGTTAACAAAAGCAAGACTGTGAAGATAAATACGAATTTAACTAGCAAAGACACAAGCCAAAAAGCCAGGACACAAGGTCGGACATGTCTCAAACGATTTCTCTTTTCATGCTGATTAAGAATATATATGGTTTGTGGAGTCTCCGAGGCTTCCTTCGATGCGTTACAAATGGATGATCAGAATTAATATACCCTCTTCCTCAAGGTGGAGGGTATAAAAAACGAAAATGTAAACGTAAAATGTATTTAATTTATATAATAAATCTTCAGTTTTATCCATTTTCTTCTTATATCTCATCTTAACAGAGTTTTGTTAACTTCTTAACAGAGCTCTGCTAAAATTTTTGACTTGTGTCTTTGCTAGTTAAATTCGTATTTATCTTCACACCCTTAAGAAAAACATGTTATATCCACAAAAAAACCTTTTTTGTGTAGAATCCGACGATAAAATTGATACGTATTACGTACGCTATGAAAGAGCCCCTCTTGGTACTTCCTTCTAAGTATAGTACACGTAATACCAAACTTAATATACCGCCATCTTATGTGGACGAAATAAAATGAGTTGACACTAGTAAAGGAGTCATCGCCTAATGCATATGAACTAGCACCTCTCTTACGGTTTTTCGCGTTTAGTTTTTAATCTTACACCCACCTCTATACATATACACAATACAATTTCAGATCAGAATTTCTGGTGAACGTGGGGAATTCCAATTCCACAATAAAAATAAATGAGTAATTCAATTAGTTGAGAGCAAAATTATTGGAATCTTAAAGTTATGGGTGCTTAATGTTTGTGCAAAAGTGTTTTATTGTTATTATTGGTGTGTATTGGTGTGTTCAATATGCGTACGTGCGTGCGTGTGTTCAATATGATTGAATAAACGAAGTAATTGAATGCATCCTCATTATAATTCGACGAAGAATTTTCAATGAAATATTTTTTCAGGTATTAAGCATAATGCGGGAGAGAACATGCAAGAAGAGCAAATCAAACAGTTGAGTGCATCAAGACACAACCGGCGCTCTAAAAAAGTAAAATACAATAGTAATGCAATTGGGAGGCTTGTTTCGAACGAATGCAAATGAAGTAAAACACGTAAAACAGGACTATATTAGGCGTATGGACATCTAGGACATCGTTAACATCTTCCGGGACCGGGACCGGAAATCCGGTCCAAATAATAAGGGACTAATATTTCAAATTTATTTGAGCGTGGGTCACTTACGCCAAATATTCTAAATATACTTCTAAGGATACTAACATCCATAATAAGTCCATTATAGGTGGGTGTAGTTAAATTCACTTTTTCAAATATATAAATAATAAATAATTCGTTAATATTTTTTATTCTCGTTAATAAAGATTTTTTGTACGCCTTATGGAATATCTGTAATAAAGGAAAAATCCTGAAATCTATACGCTTTGAAGGATTGTAGAAAGGTCCACATACTGTAACCTATTAAACCACTTTCAATAGCAAAGTACCTAGAGGTCTACATGTATAGGTTTTTGATATATTTTGATGAAACTTGGTTCAAGGACGTCCATTGGTCCAAATAGGAACCCTATTAATAAAAATGGACTGCATCGGACCATTTTTAGAACCAATCCCCATATAATGATATTTCACAAAAAGTCTGATATGGCAATACTTCGTGTTTACTAGTACAACTAAACTTATTGTGGCATAATTTAAGGAGCTAAGTGTCGTAGGGTATAAAATAGTCAGGCTTGACGGACTATAACCTTTTTTTCTTGTTTTAAATTGCAAAAGAAACATTTTTGAGATTTTGAATTTTTATAAGAAATTTTCTTTTCAATGTTTTTATTATACCCTGCATCACTTGTGGCAAAGGGTACAATAAGATGTTTGTAACTCCTAAACGGCAAATGGCACAACTACCTTCACTTATACCGATCAATTCAGAATCAAAATCTGAATCGATTTAACCATTTGTGCGCAAGCTATAGGTCGCATTTTTTGAAATTTTGATGAGGACATGTATTGGCCCAGAGGAAAACCCTATTTACCATAGATCAGATTGGACCATTTTTAAAACCCCTCCCCATATGATGTCCTATTATTTTTTGGGATATTGCGATGAAATTTTGTACAAGGATAAGAGGAACTCTATTGAAAATGGTTAGGATCGGACCATTTTTAGAACCCCTCTCCATAATCCCAAGATCGTGTTATAATGGAGATCTTTATACATCAAGTGGTGAACGGTATATGATGGGCTTAACCGACTATAATATTTTCACTTGTTAATACAATTATTTTTCAATTTTTCCCAAAATGCTACTTTGAAAACAATAAGGAAAATTTCGTGGTTATGTTAACAACTTAGAAGAAGAAAGGTTATTTAGTGCAGAATACGAAGTTAAAGTTGCAAAAGAGCTCAAATGTGAAGGGCATCCAAGCTTTAGTCTAAGCCAATTATAGGTTTTTTGCTTATCTTACAGGATGCTTTCCAAAGCAAGCAGGCCTTTTTCAAAATAGTAAATTCATGGCCGCCTGAGTTGGAAAGTACATATGGCTCCGAAATTATTACCTTTTTTTAATTTTATCTACAAATCGGAAAAAAGTTGCCGGCGGCCATATGAACACTTTACGGACGGGGTACAAATTTACATTCCATTTTTATACCCTCTACATTATAGTAAAGAGCGCACTAAGTTTGTCATTTCGTATATATGTGTAACTGTCACAAGGACCCAAGAAGAGACCCCATAAATTATACTTATTCTGGATGGGCAGGAAAATGTGGATATGTATATGTGAATTTGTCTGTCCGTTAGCGTATATATGTATAGGCATTCAAAACTTAGCCTACGCTATATATGCATTTTTCTTTGTATACAAATATACATACATGTGACTTTGAGCAGTAGCCTATCACACTGCACAAGAATATTGCGTTTGAAGTTTCATGCATATATTATGCATATATTTATAAATATTGATTATCGCGCTTAAATGAGCATTTTTCCGCCAAAATGACTTTCGTAATCGTAAACGGAATAAAAGTAATCTGAAGATGAGAGATGAATTTACAGTATGCGTACGTATCGTGTAATGGTATTTTATTAGACAGTAATTTTAGACATAGCAACGGAGTATTCTTCAAAAACTGGGGGAAATTGTACACCTCGAAAGCAAGCAAATTAAATTTTTAATACACTAAACTAATTTCATGATATAAAACAAGTAAGAAAACTAAATTTGGCTTAGGCCAAATCTTAAATACCCTCCAACTCCACAACAGTGGACGTGGCATATATACATATATGTATATTGCACCCTCTAATAGTGTTTGCATTACGTATCAGCATGCATGTCTACTCCTACGTTGAATATGGTTTTTTTAATTGTGGGCGTGTCTGTTATTCGAACACGCCCATTTTTAACACAGCAGTGGATGGGTTAACTATGTGTACGCATACCAAATTTCAAGTTTCTAGGCCAACTTTTGTGGCAGATATAAATATATTTATTGATTGTGGGCGTGTCCGTCATCCAAATACGCCCATTTTTGGCACATCAATGAAGCCAATATTATTAGATGTACATACGTTTAGAGTTTATAGCTTAATTGTTGTGGCAGATAAATAAATTTTTGTCGGTTGTGGGCGTGGCCGATTTTGCCCATTTTAAATAGCAATCTGCGTGCAAAAACTAAAAGTGCCTGTACAAAATTTCAGATCAATATCTCAATATTTACGCCCATGAGAATGCCAGCAACAGACAGACACACGGACACATGTCTAAATAGACTCAATTTTTGACGCTAATCAAGAATATATATACTTTGTAGGCGCTCTGACGCCTCCTTCTGGGTGTTGCAAACGGGAAAACAAACTTAGTATACCCTCATCACTGAGGTGCAAACCTATAATTGAACTATATAGAATAGAAAACTATAATGCATAGCATAATTAATGGAATACGTCACTGCCTTAAGTTTACCTTAATTATGTTAACTACGTTAACTTTGGCATATTTTTAGTAGATAACGCTTAAAGGCGACTGGCAAAGAAATCGTTGAGGAAAACGAATAAACGTGGCCTGTTAAACTTGTTTTCATACATAATTTGTTTGTGTCGGATATGTACAGGCATATAAGCATTATCGTGATTAGCTTAATTTATGTTGTTGTTGTTTTATTAAAAAGTGACTCAGTTGTGGTTTCGAATTCTGGTTATTTTAGATCAGTGTTTCCCGAACTGCACATACGCATACGAAGAGATTGGTTGTTTCTGGGCTACGATTGCGTAACAAATAGACATAGTTTTGAGATTAATTTCACATGACATCGTGTAAAATGTTAAATTTATACCGAATATTGAATATCCGCATCGATGCCAACCATCAATCCCCTCTAAGCAGGATTGTGGAATGTTTTTTTTTGGTTGAGGGATAATCAAGATAGAGTAGGGAACTACTGTTATAGAGCAACTTGGAAGGAAACGTTGAAAGAAGTGTAAAATGATGGAAGAAGGAAAAACTTACCAAAGTAAAAAAGGAAAACAATAACAAACACATTTGCCGTAGAGAACAACACCAAGAAAAACCTGAAGAGCAGCTGTTTCCCTAATGTCTCGCAGATGAACCTTGGGAATTGTTCATGCTATAAAGTGTTCAAATAAGATTTACTGTTCTATTATATATGTGGTGTGGAATCATGAAGTTAAGAGGAGGAAGCAGCTTTAGTATGCGTGTAGAATAAATAATATAAAGATAAACTAATTTTTATGGTTTTTGCCAAGCCCTATATATACAAAGTTTGTCCTGTTTGCAACATCCAGAAAACATGTGGAGGGTACCTAATTCAAATATAGCTTTACAACTTATTTTAAACACGTTTTACTCGATGAATGAACATAAATGCTTATAACTTTTTACTTACCCACCACCCAAGGTTGGCGGTATATACGAGGTGTGTTCAAAAAGTAACGAGAATTTTTAAATTTCGCGGGTTTGGAGAGAGAGTTTGGAGAGAGAGTTTTTTTTATTATGTTGGTACACATGCCCCTGAAGTACGATAAAATTTTCAGCAATATTCATTGTTTACTTTTTAAGTGGCAGCCGCTAACGTGAGACGTGTTTTTCGAGCTCGGCGATTTTTGTTAGTGAAAAAAAATGGATCAAAGAACCTGCATTAAATTTTGCATAAAAAATGAAATAAAGTGTAGTGAATTTTGTAAAATGTTAACAAAGGCATATGGTGAGTCTGCTATGAGTAAAGAAAGGATTTACGAGTGGTATAAGCGTTTCCAAGATGGCCGCGAAAACGTTGAAGATGACGAACGACCCGGACGCCCAAGCACATCAACAACTGATGAAAACGTGAAAAAAATGAAAGAAATGGTTATGAACGATCGCCGAATCACAATCAGAGAAGTCGCTGATGATGTTGGCATATCAGTTGGCTCATGCCATCAAATTTTTTCGGATGTTTTGGGTATGAAACGTGTGGCAGCAAAATTCGTTCCAAAATTGTTGAATTTCGAACAAAAACAGCGGCGAATGGAAGTTGTTCAGGAGTCGGTAAATGAAGTTAATAACGATGCAGAACTACTAAAACGTGTTATAACAGGTGACGAAACATGGGTTTACGGATATGATGTCGAAACTAAGGCTCAATCGTCCCAGTGGAGGCATTCTGGATCGCCAAGACCAAAAAAGGCTCGACAAGTGCGGTCAAATGTGAAGGTTATGCTCACTGTGTTCTTCGATTTTAATGGCATAGTGCATCATGAATTCTTGCCACAAGGTCAAACAATCAATAAGGAGTACTACCTACAAGTTCAACGCCGTTTGCGTGAAGCAATCCGAAAGAAACGCCCGGATTTGTGGCAAAACAATTCATGGCTTTTGCACCACGATAATGCACCTGCTCACACTTCATTGCTTGTTCGTGAATTTTTGGCCAAAAACAAAACTCCATATTCGCCAGATATGGCTCCGTGTGACTTTTTTCTATTTCCAAAAATAAAGAGAACATTAAAAGGCCGTCGTTTTACAAGCATAGATGACATTAAAAGCGAATCGCTGAAAGAGCTAAAAGCTATTACAAAGATCGAGTTTCAAAAGTGTTTCGAGGATTGGAAAAAGCGTTGGCACAAGTGTATTATATCCGACGGGGATTACTTTGAAGGGGACAAAATAGATATTGATGAATAAATAAATATTTTTTTCATAAAACAAAAATTCTCGTTATTTTTTGAACACACCTCGTATGTTATGTGGAATCGTTTGAAACGCCCATCAGCATCGAAGAACCAACAAAATTTGTATGTTTCGAATGAGTGAATCAATCGAGCCATGTCTATCCGTTCGTCTACACGTAGAAAGGACATGCCCGCAGTGCAGCAAAGAGTGAAAAGGATTTAGTCTCTCAAAAATTCGTTAGACACCCTGTGTTTTGCTCTTATTTGTTCAATTTTAAATAAATAGAGCAAGACTTCTTTGTTATTATTATTATTACTTTGCCTACATTCTAGCCGTTATTTTCTTGATATTCAAGTTTAGTTTTCATGTAACCTAATATATGGTTGTTCCACCTAAATTATGGAGTTGTACTATGTTTCTTATTAGATATAGTACCACCGGAGAGACGCTTCCAGGACTGCGTCATGTAATTTCCACATAACTCAAGAAGCGTTTTTCATTTATATTTTTTTAATTTCTTTGTAAGTTGTAGTATAGCATTTTTATTCCCTCCACATAAGATAGAGGATTTACTAAGTTTGTTGTTCTCCGTTCCACATCCACAAAAGGACGTCCCCGCAAGTAATATGTGTTCTTGAGTCTGAGTCAATCATGTCAATCGGTCCCTGTGTACGTGTGCCTGTTGATGGAACGGTGTGGTAGAAAATGTTTAGTTCACTTGCAGGTCGCAGTTTAATTTGGGAAAAATCACTCAAAAGTCACGCCCACAATCCACAAAAATGTACCTATCAGAGATTTATACTGAGCATTACCATGGGCCTCGCCCTGAAACGGAGCACCGGTAGGTCTTCGTCCAAGGATCACAGGGCAACAGTATAATGCTAATATAATAACCCTAAACAAACGTCTAATAAAACCTTCACGGTAGGAGTGGACGTTAAACACTAACTGTATAAGCATTGCCATTGATGTATCAAAAATGGGCAGGGTCGGATAACAAAAATCCTTCTTTGTACAGAATCTGACGCGGACGTTAATGCGTATTGCTCACACTCTTAATGAGTGCAATCAGGTATCTATAACGCCCATATTTTCTATATATATCTGTGGAGGGTACTTAAGACTTTTTTTACTTGTTGCTGTTTTGTTTGGGTGTTTTCATTCTCACCAGTACTTCGTTGGATCAGAGCATTGCCCTAGGTCATACAATAACAAATACAACTACAACTGGTTATTTTGTAACATTGTACAAAAACAAACCCACTCTAAGAATTGTAATTGTTTTGTATTCATTAAAGACACACAATCGAAGAATCTAACGTTTTAAGCTTTTTTTTTATCAAGTTTTTAAACTTTGCTCTAAAGCAACTCATTTTATTGGGCATATAACCATAAATTTATTGTTTTAACATTTTATAACGGTTCAACTTAGTGGCACACGCGCCAAAAATTGTTGAAATGTCTGCTTAGCAAACCACCTTATAAGCAATTTTTTTAAAAAAACAATTTATGTTGATACCTGTCAGTTAATGCCTAATAACTGATACATGGATTTGGTAAAAAGTAATTAAGACAGGTTTAAAATAAGTTTGGAAATAATGTTTTTGTTGGTTTTTTCTATAACTAAACGAGAAAAAATATATACATATTCGAATGTTATTATACTTCAGCTTCTGTTAATAGTGTGACTACTACTATTTTTAATCAAATGTACGAAAATCCAAATGAAATAAGTTTTAAATTTGAAACATAATGAAGGTCATTTGAGACAAGCTTACTCGGCTAAGTTTAAGCTAAACCAGTGAAGATTTTTTGATCAGTCAAGTCCGACCATATAAGTCTCTATGGTATATTGTTTTCATTTGTATTTAAAAACATTGGGTTCAAATTACTAACATTTAGGCTAAGTGATTAATACCTACTCAATAAGATATGTTAAAAATTAGTAGTATGCCTTTGAGGCCTTTTAAGATTTATTTTGGAACACAATTTTATATCCGAGTTTCAAAAATAGTCCAACCGAAGTCAAATTTATCATACTCAATAATTATGTTAAAAAAACATGTATATAGAGCAGTCGCATAGCAGGCGGTATATTTCTCATCTGATTTGCAATTACTGTACCTGGACGATGTTGCTAGCAACCATAATTTTCAATCAGTTATTCGTCTTGTGTGCATATTGATTTATTTATACAAATGAGAGGGCGTTATAAGTACTCTTGCTTAAAAACTATTCTTTATCAACTTTTGCTAAAAATGTTGACACCTGCGATCCTCTAGAATAAAAAAAAAACTAGACAAGCAGAAGGATAGGCGGACATCTATATAGAATATGGTTTTTAATATCCAACTTTAAGTTCAGAAGTTACAAACACCCGCACAAACTTTATTCACCTTGCCGCGTAGGGCATATGTAATATTTTTCTTTTAAGGTCAAAATGGTAGTTAAGCAATTAAATTGTAATTCGAGAAGTCCTCAAATTTTATATGTGTGTTTAAAAATTCATTATCACAGAATTGTAAAAATATATATATATACAGCTACTTAATTCTCACCTTTCTATTGTTGATTTTATTCTTATATGTCCAAAATTTCGCTGTTTGACAATGTTTAGGCCAACATTTATTTACACGTTCCCTTTTATTTGTTCTTGAATTTATACAAAAATTTAATTACAGCAAATTTGTTCTAACACGAAAATTCTTTAAAAAAAATTAAATCTTGTTGCGTTGGCATCTCTAAAACACAATAAAACTCAATATGAAATACACGTAAATGGGAGGGAGTAAGACATTGCCACACAAGTAAAATTGTAATTTATATTGATGCAGTATTCTTGCATCTGTTGTAATTTATTTTAAACAAAACTTATGAAAATATTTACATTTAAGGAACAAAGTGAATGATAATAACATGAAAACTTGTTACATTTGGTAAATCTTAACACAAAAACGCCTTTTCCTATAACCCAAACATTACTCTCAGTGGGTTATTCTTTCTACTCCTTCACAGAAAATGACAACTAAATGCTCTTAACTTTGCGATTCTTTTTCTATTATTATATCTCTTGAATATTTTATTTTATTCAGAGATTTCCTTTTATCTGTGAACAAGTTTATTGGTTTTGCTTATGTTTTTAAACTATGAATACACCCACCAAACCAAAATAGGTAAAAATACTCTTTCTATTCTTTTTTCAAAAATGGTTGTGCATTTGCGTAATTTTTTTCTTAATTGTTTCCTACACTAATTTAATGACAACATGTTAAACATAAATGTTATCTCTTAACGTATGTTTTGGTTCTTATATATAGATTTAATTATTAATTCCTTTTAATTAATAAAGTTTCCTTTTTACATTCTTCCATAAATCTCTACACCGTTTTTATTGTAAAATAAAATTAAAATAATACACTGCACCACATGAACACATTTTGAGAAATCGATTCGCTCAACTGAAGATTTTACACTAAATACCTCATATGGAGAAAAATATGTATATAGAGTTGCCGGACCAAATATTATATGGAAGCAAATAAGTGAAGTCATCAACTAAGTAATTGATAATATATTTAGATATCAGTTTGCGTCTTTTTCTATCCTTTTAAATTTTCTCTCTGATTGCTTGTTGGGAATACTTAACAACTTGGGCATTCCTATAAAAATTTATATGCACCCTTGCTATATAATTCATATAAGTTTTTGTAATTTTCATTCAATAAACGTCTTTCACATCATCAGGTTATGTGATTATGCTTAAAATCAAATCAGCTTATATTAAATATTGTAAAACGTCATTTGAAGCCTGGAAAAATTACATTCAATGCAACGTGCGTTTATTGATATAGAAAAGGAGTTGAAAAAGTCAATAGGTAAGCTTGTAAAATACCAGTCACTCTTTAATATTTGTAAATTGAATAAATTTAAATTTTGTAAATTGAACGTGGTCATATTTTTTTTAATACTAATCGTCCGTCATCTATTCAGGTCTCACCGATCAGACTTTGCATCCCCTTTCTTGCCTGTTGGTCCGCCATCTTCTATTTTTTTTACATCAGAAAAATCTTCTCTTTTTCCATCGGGTAATGTTCCTATTGTAATTGTTAATCGGCCATCTGATTCTCTGTCTGTTTCTCCTCTGAGCCTCCGGCTATTGTTACAGTTGTTTCATCTGACCCCACGGCTGATGCTTCATCTCATCCTACAACTGATGCAATGCCTGATCCTGTGGCTGATGTCCTGTTGGAACCTTCGGTTTCCCGAAATTAGGTTACGTATATAATGGAAGTATTGTTACATCTGTTAATTGTCCTGATGTTCCTTCGGTGTCGTCTGCAGGTTTGGCGGCACCGTTGCATTTTTCTGAAGGAAATTAATTGGTGGTGATTCCTGCGTGCAAATCAATTGTTATTTCACGATTTGCATCTAACACCTCAATTGATATAATTAAGAACTTTATTGTCCATAGTAAATTAATTCCTGATATTTCTAAATTACCCATAAATAAATTTAACCCTTTACACGATAGTTGAATCTGTTCTTTAAAAATTTTGGTTCCGTCGTCTACATTTGAAAGTTTTCTTGATAAGAAGTCCTGGCCTGGTCCTGTAAGTGGTGCACTTGTAAAGGGTTTTATTCCTCGTAGAAAGTTCAATCGTCCAGTTACACTGAATCAATCCGTTGCATTGTCAAAAAACTATGTAGTAAGCCATCTTTTCTGTATCAAAATGTCGGTGCGCTTAATACAAAGCTTCGTGATACATTTTTGGCCTCCATTAACTGTGTACATCATATTGTTGTGTTTAGTGAAGTGAAGGGTTAACGATTGTGAAATTTTTTCTGCTGATTTTTCGATTTTTAGAGCTGATAGAAAGCTTAAGAAGGGAGGTGGTGTGCTAGTTGCTGTGCATAATTCTTTATCTACAAGATTAGTCGCTTTCTGAAAAATATTGAGTTTATTTGTGTGAGTGTTACATATGGGGAGTCTAAGTTATATATTGCGTGATCATAGATTCCACCTTTGTCTGATGTTGAGGGGTGTTTCGGGGGTCGCTGGATGCATTAATTTTAATTTGGGCTTGTGTAACATAATGTTAATTTAATTTGTTTTATTTTATTGTTATTTAATTAACTTTTAGAATACATTAAATTTACAACAATCATATAGCTTTAAAGCATAGATAACTAAAATATCTTTTTTTGAATTTTTATAAATAATTTAATTTTTTATTCCAAAATACATAATATACAGGGGATGAACAAAATAACTGCTATATGTTATATGTGACAGTTTTTTATGAAAGATATAAGCGGATCAATATTTTTCGTCGAAAAACTAAAAACGAGTGAGTGATGTGTTCTTTGTTGAAAACCAAAGAAGCGCGGGGACTCTTCAACTCTCCTCAATAGAGATGGTAAAACGTTTAAGGAGAGTTAGAGAGCCGGTCTTCACACTCAAACCTTAACATACCATCCCCCTTGCTGGGACAGCAACAGATAACCAAGGGGTTGAGGAGCCAAATAGTGTGAAGTAAAATTAAATAAGTACGAGCTAGTATACTTGTATTATGTAGGACAGGCCAGCGGAACGCAACTGGTTGGGAAAAAAAATCAAAAGGTTTAAATTCAAATTCAAGCGTATTCAATCCAATTTATTTAACTTTATTCCATTCATTTCATGTATAAGCAATAATTACACAGTTGCGTTTCGCTGTCCTGTTCGTTCCAAAGCGTTGACGTTGTAGTCGATGTTGACGACGGAGTCGTTGTTGGTGCTGTGGGTTTGGTTGCTGACGGCGTAGACGTTGTTGTTGATTTTGTTGTGGTTGTTGACGTTGATGATTATGCAGACGTCGTTCCGGGCGTTTTGGCGTGAAGCTGACATGTAACAGGGAACGGTGATTGGCACCACACTCATTACATCGATTACCGCTAGGGCATTGGCTGACTCGATGTGACTTAGCAAAGCAAATCAAACAATATTGATGTGTCATGACAGCTTCGCGCCGCCCCCTGGCTGACATGGTCAAAAACGGTATACATCGTCTTAAGATATGTCGACCATCGCAAACGCGGCATCTGGTTTGTAACTCATGTGGCTGAGGCGCTATTGGTGCTACCGGTTGCGGTTCGCGTTCAACCGCCTCCACCACGCTGGCACTGTCAAAAGATAAAACATCCAAAGATTGGCGTCTCGGCACGTGACCAGCCATCTAAAAATGAAGATATTTTTGTGTGATATTTAAAAATTGAATGGGTAGAGGGCATGAGTGGGTAGAAGCTGATTCTTCTTTTCTAATGTAAATATGTAAGAGTTCTAAAATTATGGAAAAGATTCTAATACATATATCTTTACTAGAATGATACATAAAACAAAACGAGGTGATATGATTTGTGAGTATGATTGTAGAACAATATGAGAGAACTGTTAGTTTTGACTTGGTGAGAGTAAAACTATTTTAGTAATAGGACGCCGGATATTACCATTGGCGGTGACTAATTCAACAACTCTAACCTGATCATCTCTGCCGGGAAATACTTTTATGATTCTTCCTAGCCGCCATGCATTGGGAGGTAAATTATCATTTCGAATAACAACAAGATCGACTACAACATAATTTCGGTTGGGAAATTTCCATTTATAGCGTATATGCATTTCCTTTAGGCCTTCAACCTTTGCCATCTGTTTGAATAACGTAAAGGATGATTAGAAAAGTCGGGTTCGGGTGGAGCAAGATTAGCATCACCTATTAAAAAGTAACCGGGTGTTAATGGTGTGAGATCACTAGGGTTGTCAGTCATAGCGCATAACGGGCGTGAGTTTAAGCAACCTTCGATTCGGACTGACATGGTGTTAAATTCTTCGAAAGTAAATTGCTGATTTGAAGCTATTTTTCGTTGATGTAACTCTACATTTTTCACGCCAGCTTCCCACAATCCATCCATGTGAGAAGCTGTTGACGGGATAAAGTGCCATTGTATGGGCTGACACGCATTGTTGAACAAAAGTTCTTAACGAACTTCATTGAGAAAAGTTTTCGTGTCTCTTTTTAGAATATTGGAAGCTCCCACAAAAGCTGTACCATTGTCTGAATAAAGTGCTAATGGGCAACCCCTTCTTGAAAAAAATCTAGAGAAAGCAGCTAGAAAAGCCGGTGTGGATAAATCACTGGTCGCTTCAACGTGGATTGCTTTCGTTGCAAAACATACAAACACCAAAATATATCGTTTAGTAATTTTACAACCTCGACCAGCATAAGATTTGATATCGTAAGGACTTGCAAAATCGACCCCGGTGTGATAAAAAGGCCATGTAAGGGTAGTTCGTTGGGGCGGAAGAGAGGCCATCTTTTGTTGACTTTGTATTTGTTTGTATATAGCACAAATTTTACAATTTCTTATGATTGACTTGACAAGATTCTTCAATCTGGGGACCCAATATTCAGCCCGACGTACACGAATCATGAGAGATATTTCACCGTGAACGGTACATAAATGAACATGTTGTACCAAAAGACGGGTGAAGCGTGACTGATATGGTGAAAGTTTGGGGAAACGCTCGTTATATGTTAGTAAAGTGCACTGTATGAGCCGACCGTTTATCCGCATGATACCATTCGAGTCAAGAAATGGGTTAAAGACACTGACGGCACTGTTTTTGGGTATGAGTTGTTTTCGCATCAACGTTTGATATTCAACGAAAGTGCTTTGTTAACATAAAATTATAATACGGGTTTTGACGTAGTAAATTTCAGAGGGAGTTAAATCAAATGAATTTGAAAATGGAAAATTTTGACGTCTTAAGGGTTGCGTTGCATTAAAAAATCTGAATAAATATACAACAACCTTTAGGGCTCGAGAGAAGCTCGACAGAGGCTCGAGAATGTCTCTAGTATATCTTCTGTTTTATGCGTATGGTATACTTGGGTTTTTTTACACTCTTCAAATGTGTGAAAAGCTGTATATGATATAGGCCATTAGGTTGGGGGTAACTTTAACCATGAAGGGCCATGCCACTACAATTTTGCCGAATTCAATTCGGATACCTTTAAACCCCTGGTAGCGTGGTCGGCGGGGTTGTCTTGAGAGACAACATGAAACCAATTTAGCGTCGAATACGGTCCAATGGCATGGGGGCTTTTTTTTAAGCCAGGCTAATACAATAGTGGAATCTGTCCACAAATATAATGGGAACTTTGTTAAGTGCAGCTCAATACATATAGAATCAATTAATTTTGCCAGGAGCTCGGCACCGCATAGTTCAAGTCGTGGTACCGATACAAATTTAATAGGCGCTACTTTAGTTTTAGCAGCCAAGAGGTGGTGTATACCTTGCCATTTTGATCTTGAGTAAGCAAATAAAGTGTTACAGCATAAGCCTTCTCTGAGGCATCGCAATAACCATGCAGTTGGGCGTTATGATCGGGGTGGTAATTAACATAACGGGGGATCTTTATTAGGTCAACATTTTTTTACTCATTTATAAAATTATGCCATCGGGAAAGGGTGAGAGGCTTAATAGCTTCATCCCAATCCGTTTTGTCTTGCCATATTTACTGCATCAATATCTTAGCAACGATTGTTTTAGAGCCAGCCATAGGCAATTTCTGATAATACTTGTCTTTTTGTGGTGGCATTCGTGATAGGGATATGGGGTGTTTGAACAAAGAAACAATCATCAGAAGCATTCCAATTAAGACCAAAGGTTTTTGTATTACTAGCGTCCTTAAGCCGTACGAAGGATTCACTTAGTAAATGCTCTTTGGGGATATCTTGCAAGAGGATTGAACTATTTGAAGTCCATTTTCTATCCTGCTGATTTAAGAACTGAGCTCATTTTGGTTTTTGCCATTTGGGCACTTTGTAAATCGTGGGCACCAGCAAGAATGTCATCTACATACATATGATTTTGTATGATATTGGCAGCATGTGGGTTTTGTATTTCATTCTCTTTGGCCAACGCAAGTATCGTTCGAATAGCCAAATAAGGGGCACAGTTTACACCGAAAGTAACTGTGAGCAATTCAAAATCGCGTGGCACCTCATTGGGATGGGGTCGAAATATTATTTGTTGAAAAGGGGTATGCGAAGCATGCACTCTAATTTGCCTATACATTTTTTCGATGTCGGCAAATACAATAGAAAAAAGGCGCCTGGCATGATGTGGTAAATAATAATCGAGAAAGAGCATTGTTGCGGGAGTTACCCTATGTACGACATAACGGCCCTGCAAAAAAATTCTCACAATATTTATCTTCGGGTGATTTAATGCGAGGTTTAGAGATTTCCTCTAACTCCCAAAATCGAGCTAACTGGTTATTGAGATCAATTGAGTTAAAGAATGTTGAAACCGATTGAGAGGAATTATACGAATTAATTTTTCCAGTTATTATCCAATGAAACACAGTGTTTTGAGCCAATAGAGATGAAGTTGGATTTTTCCTAATACTTTCAAGAATGATGTATGGGTAGACGTCGCCTCCTAAAAGTAAATCAATGAGTGAGTTTTTTAACCATAAAAGTGTGGACCGAAATTGTTTTTGGTAATGGGTTATAACGAGAGCTAATTGTAATAGAGCATGACCTCGAAGCTAAAGCAGAGGTAGTTCCTCCTAATCCAGTCACCCGCGTTTGTGCGGACTGGGTGCGTAATGATAGTCTATTTTTCAACCTAGACGAAATAAAGCTGGCTTCAGAACCTGGGTCTATAAGAGCTCGTGCGGAGCAACGAGCTTCACCATTTAGTACTTCAACTAACGCTGTGCCTAACACCACCATAGAGTTTAAACGATTTTGGATACTAGAATTAAAATTCTGATACATGTTAGTTAACGCGGAGGTTGTGGGCCTGTCATTCTCGAATGAGGCAGGTACTGGAAATGGTTGATGGCGAGTGCCATTTGGGCCGATGGTACCGGAAGCTATGGTACCATTGCCAGTGTCTATACGGGTTGATATAGGGGGTGATGGTGGACGTTGGGATGAGTTATGAGGGCCGGCGGTACCGGAATTTCCACCACCATGTGGGTTAGT
Organism: Crataerina pallida; assembly: GCA_949710015.1. Lineage (NCBI taxonomy): Eukaryota > Metazoa > Arthropoda > Insecta > Diptera > Hippoboscidae > Crataerina > Crataerina pallida. The sequence goes on along the minus strand of OX453289.1, from coordinate 22,838,959 downwards.
ATCACGTCGGTTGTTACTTGGTCTGGATGGATTAGATGCTTGTTGAGTGGGTTTATGTAACAGAAAGTGGTGTTTTTGCTTACAAATTGAACAAACAATTCCGAAGCTCGTGGGATGCGGCTAGGCAATTAAAACAATGCTTATGCCGTTTAACGACAGCGATGCGATCGTCTATTTTCATTCTGAGGAAGGAGGGACACAATCTAAGAGAGTGTTTGTCCGGGCATAAAGGACAACTAGATATTGGGTGAGTTGCGATTTTTGTCTGAAATGCCTTTCTTTTGTTATTTGTTGATGGGGCATTAGTAAAATTAAAACTTGTACACGTATATCAGCTATGGGTTCTAGGGTCTGATAACGGGCTGTGAGAAAGCTATCCATTTCTGCCGATGATAGGGTAGCGCCCATCGAAATGCTAGCATCCAACCTGCTGTGGTCTTTTGCTCATCTTACAACAGTATCGAGGATTGGTAATAGGCCTTAAAACTTTCAAATTGGGACTCGAGTTCGTGCTTATGTATTTCTAAAAGGTCCTTATCATAATCTGAATCAGAAACACCATTAAAAAGTTCAATTTGCCCAATTTGGTCAATGAACAATTGTGACTTTTGAACGAGTTTTTCATTGATAGACATTTTGTTATGATCGTGATATTTGATAATATTGTATTGTAATGTAGCAACAAAAAGGAAAATATTTGTCAACTAGTGGGGTCGGAATCAAACAAGAATATTATTGTACCGAACTTGGTAAAAAGCGACCAAAATAAATTAAAAACAACTTTAACTTCAACAAATGGAAAAAATATTATTTAGTATTATAGCGTGAGTAAAAAGGCGACCAAAATAAAATTAAAACAAGATATATAGTTATAGAATGATATGGAATGAAACATGACTTGGGAAAAATGTATTGAAAGAGAACGGATTCAGAAAACAACAAAAGAATTCTTAGAAGATATGCACCCAGAAAATATGAAAAACCGAATATGAAAAAAAAAGGAAATACGAATGCACTGTTATTTTATTCAAGGGCATGCAAGTTATGAAAAAAAACTACTGTTATAATTATATGCACGGTTATATGAATTTGGCACCTGTACCACTTAGAAAATTATAAAAATGCTATTTTGAATATTATAAAAAAAACAACAGAATTTTTATTTTATATGAATAAATAATACTGAAAATGTACTTTTGGAAAGATTCTACTTACTGCGTTAATGTTGATTCTAGTATTTATCCTTATAAAATCCGGCTCGAAGGACCAAATGTTGAGGGGGTTAGCGTGTTTCGGGGATTGCTGGATGCACTAATTTTAATTTGGGCTTGTGTAACACAATGTTAATTTAATTTGTTTTATTTTATTGTTATTTAATTAACTTTTAGAATACATTAAATTTACAACAATCATATAGCTTTAAAGCATAGATAACTAAAATCTCTTTTTTTGAATTTTTATAAATAATTTAATTTTTTATTCCAAAATACATAATATACAGGGGATGAACAAAATAACTGCTATATGTTATATGTGACAGTTTTTTATGAAAGATATAAGCGGATCAATATTCTTCGTCGAAAATCAAAAACGAGTGAGAGATGTGTTCTTTGTTAAAAACCAAAGAAGCGCGGGGATTCTCCAACTCTCCTCAATAGAGATGGTAAAACATTTAAGGAGAGTTAGAGAGCTGGCCTTCACACTCAAACCTGAACAGTCTGATGTGTCTATTTATTTAGACCATCTTAGAATGGTTCAAGTCATTCTTCGTAGTGTAAGGAATATTGACAATTTAATTATTCTTGGTGATTTTAATCTTCCTAACCTTGGATATTTTACGCCTAGTTCATATTCGTTTATTTTTATTGATCTGATTTGTAAGCTTTCTCTGTTTCAAATTAATTCAATTTTTAATAGTAATTATAAATTATTAGATTTGATTATCTCAAGTGACACTAATATAAGGGTTTCGCGTTCGTTGCCCTTTGTGGAGACTGAACTGGTCAGTTCGGTGGTGGTTTTATCAATAGACAACGTAACACAATACATTACTTTCAATATAGAAAAACTGACTATGTTAAACTATGTAATGTTTTATCTACTTTTGAGTGGGACCTCGACTACAATAATGTCGATTAGTCCTTAAATTATGTTTACAATGTTTTATCTTCCGCTATTTCCGTGTCCGTCGCGATCAGACGTTGTAATTCTAATTATAACCCCCTTTGTCCAGTTTGGTTTAATGCTAACCTGAAATGTGTCCGTAATAAAAAGAGTAGATTATTCAAAAAGTTTAAGCGTAGTGGTTCACTTGCGGATTACACTAGATACCCTTCTATGAGAAGGTATTTTAATGCTTTGAAAAATAAATGCTGCTCAGAGTATATTATTACAATAATGAATAAACTTTATTCTGTTCCCAAGGCATTTTCCGCTTTGTTGACTCTAAACGAAAAATTAGGAGCTTTCCGTCCGTAATGCACTACGGAAATTGTGAATCATCGTATCTGTGAATGCTAATTTATTTGCTGACTTCTCGTTCTAATATTTCATTTCCTATAAGTTCGTTTGATATTTTTCCGCAAATATTATTATCTGAGGATGATTCTTTCCTCTCTTTCTGCCATATGGTAGGAGGTTCTAAAAATGGTTCAATCAATGGTTTAATCTGGTCCATTTTCAATAGGGTTCCCCTTTAGGCCAATACATGTTTTTGTACTAAATTTCATCGAAATATCGCCAAAAAGGCGACCTGTAGCTTGCACACAAATTTACATGGACAGACTTGAGGACAGACCGTCACGACTGGGTGGCGCAAGGCATAAAAAGAAAAAAAAATCCTTAAAACTTCCGAATGAAAAATTAATACTATTGTTAGCATTAGTAAGAAAAGTATCAACAATTGAAATCACATTTGCAAACCTTTACTTTAAAGGTTATTGGCAACGGTTTGTGTCCGTAGTTTGATTTCTTTGCAGTATTACCTTTCATTGTTTAAGAAGTTTTCCTTTTATAGCAGAGACTTCTATAAAGAAGAAACGGAGTGACTCTTGCTTAAATTGTTCAAACTAAAATGCTACAGAGACAAAGTGTCGCTCTCATTTATTTTGTAGGCAGAATCTCAAGCCAAATTAGAGGTCCACATCGTAATGGAAAAATATCGTAAAAAAAAGACAAATATCGTAAAATTTTAGTTGTTACGCTGACTTGTGTTATCAAATGTGGCTTGTGTTTAATGGTTTTATTTACTTTTTAAATAAATTCATTTTGTTTTTAATCTTCTCACCCTCTAATACAATAATAAAAATTAACTTGATAAAACATCAAAAAACTAAGACTCGGAACGAACCAGCAATATACCTATTATAAACCGATCACTCTACTATCACACTACACAACATTCTTTAATTCATCGCTTAGTACCAGAGACCTCTAAAAACAGAGACGGATTGTCGCTTAATCTATCATATATAGTGTGGTGGTGTATGATTTGCATGCGCATATAACCACAAATCCACATATTCTAGGATAAATTTAATATGCTTTGTTTCGATAGCGCACATAGCAAGGCTGAGTTGAAGATTTGTTATAATTTAGAATTTTCAACGACTTCACGGCGATGTTGCGAAATTTCGCAAGTGTATTGTTAAAGAGATGCGCGAAGCAAGAGGTTTTGTGTTCGTGTGAATATACTAAACATAACCAATTTACTCTGATTTTTTATGGACCGAAAACAGTGAAGAATTAGTTTTTTGTTTGTTTTTGGTTCTTTACGCATGTGTTACTATTGTTGTTTTTTTTGTTCTTATAAGCAAAGCAAAGATAATACCATAGATTACACATACAATGCAAACATATGTTTGTCATTGTGGCGCGATTTAGAGACTTTTGGACAGTGGTTTTTTACGCACATGTGTTACTGTTGTTGTTTTCTCTATGCTTATAAGCAAAGCAAAAGGAATACCGTAGATTGCAAACATTTGTACGTATATAATCTTATATATGATGAATGAATGAATAAATAAAAAATTTTGTATTTAATAAATGAAAATAAGGCTTTCTTCTATTTTTCTTCGTTCGACTTTTCTATTATACATTCATGTGGATGCACACACATATGTACAAAATTATGCTCATACATTTTTTATATGCACCTGATAACTGAGTTTATGGAAATGCTTGTAAAAACCACAGGGACATTCCAAAGACAGGTATTATTGAGCAGCATGAATTTCCCAATTGATGTAAACGTATCTGCTAGTTCACCCTTGCGTTCCGTTGAGGCAAACGTTGCCCTGGTTGTGAAAACTTAAATGTTGCCTCCGAACTTTCCAGAAGTATGGGTAGTTTTTGTATGTCAGCTGGTAATGCGCTTCTTAATGGTTTTCGCGTTTGTTTAATAAAAAGAAACACCTAAAACCTAGATTTCACTTAAAAATTGCGTTTAGACCATGGCCACAACATATAAGCACCATTGTCAGTCCTAGATTTTATTTTATTGCTTCATGTTGGTGGGTTTTCATGTACTTAATAAGTCATGGTCTTGTAAAGGACCTTTTATTAGCACGCTATGGAAGGTGTGCTCAAAAGGTTTTCCAGCTGTAATTTGAACTATGATTTTCAAAGAACCACATATGGCGCAGGATCTTGTGCGTTGATAGGTAAGAGAGGGTAATCAGGAACCTGCCGCGCCCCAGTTTGTAAACACATGTTTAATTTTTGCCCGTTTCTAATTTTTTTTATCAGTAGTGAACATATATCAGTAATCTGTTTATATAACACAAATTATGTTATAAGCTCTGAGGTTTGAACGCTTTGCTTAATCGAGGAGTATATAAATGGTGGTGCATAGGTTAACTTAGAAAATGGGGATTTAAAAATTCTACATCCACCCAATGCTGGAGTGAGAACAAAAAACAACTAAATGAAAACAAGTAAAAAAACTAAATTTGGCTCAGGCCAAATCTTAAATACCCTCCACCTCCACAACGGTGGGCGTGGCAAATATATATATATATTGCGCCCTCTAATATGCATTACGTATCAGCATGCACGTCTACTTTTACGTTGAATATGGTTTTTTGTAAATTATGGGCGTGTATGTTATCATACCATGCCCATTTTTGGTACATATATGGATGGGCTAACCTTTAATAAGTGCACTAAATTTCAAATTCAGAGGTCAAATTTTGTGGCAGATATATAGATTGTTGTCAATTGTGGGCGTGTCTATTATTTGACTACGCTCTTTTTTTTTTTTTATTGTATGCGTGGCTCTTGACCGATTTTGCCCACTTTAAATAGCGATCTGCGTGCAAAAACTAAAAGTGTCTGTACAAAATTTCAGCTCAATATCTCAAAATTTACGCCCGTGAGAATGCCCACCACAGACGGACATACAGACATACATGTCTAAATCGACTCAGTTTTTGACGCTGATCAAAAATATATACCTTGACAATCAACAGTATTTCTGCCTTGACACGTCCGCACAACTCCACTGAGGACACTTTTCATCATACGCTTGCATCGTCCTAAAAATGTGTATTCGTTTAAATAATATAGATTAATAATATATATAAATTTGCATAGTTATGTTATAGTAAACACACAACATAGTGCATATTTACATTATGTCAATAAAAGTAATTGTTGCTGCTTTTTTTTCGGTTTGTTTATTATTGCATTGAAATCCAATTCACTGGCATAGCCCTCAGCTTGCAATCGAATTGGTTTATCTGTTATCTTTTTCTGTATTCTCCTCATTGACGTTGATGTTGTTGTAGTCGACTGTATTTGCTTTTTTATCATTTATAAAACATTTATTCTTTATATATATGTATATTGATATTTGTAATTACATGCTTGTATACACATGTTTGTCATTTATCGATTTCTGTACAATTTGTTTATATTGTGATATTGTCTTCTTCTTCCCTAGACAATTTTAAATTCATGTATAATACGCCCTTAAGTATTCACGTCTCCTCTTCTTCTTATTTTTATTGCTTTTGCTTTTATTATTTATACCCACCATCATAATGGTCTGGGGGTGTTTTGTTCAAACGTTTGTAAATACCAGAAGGGGGCGAGCCACACCCCCAAAGGTATATACATTCGACAATATATATACTTTTATACTAAATCGACTTTTATTTAGTCCATATGTCCGTCTGTTTGTATAAGTTAATGCCACAAATATCGTATCGCCTCTAATTCTAATTCTCATAAATTACCCTTTTTATTACAAAAGCATTTCATGAGAAATGCTTATGTTACAGAACATTATTTTTCAAGTGCTCAGTAAAATCTGACACCACCAAATAACATTAGAAAGATCAATGCAAGAAACCACTTAAACTATAATTTTGTTTATATTATTTTGAGTTGTCCCAATTTTTATTTTAATATAATGTAAACATTCACACAACGAATCACATTACAAGCATATGCATGAGCTGACCCGTCAGCATAATCTGTGATTCGTTGGTATAAATAGGATTAGTCTTAGAATGTAATAAGTTCAGTTTTTATACGGAATTTCAATAAAGCAGACGTTGCTTTTCAGCAACTTAATTTTTTTAAAAAACAAAGATAATTTTGTTTAATTGGCGCCCAACGTGGGACCCGCGCATAAAAATTACTTTTCAGTAATACAAAAAAAAAAAAAAACATCTTTTGGTGTTAACCAAAACACATTTTTGTGTAAAAAGAAATAAAACATTTTTGTTTAAAAAACGCACACGTTTTGTGCTAATAGTGCGGGCTCGGACCACAAAAAAGGACAACACATTACTGTCACGTCCAAACTCGAGATTTAAACACGTGTCTGACCAGATCCTCGGTTTTGGCCTCCGGCGCGAGTTTTGCGTGTTTAAAAAAAAAAAATATAAGTAAATAAAAATCATATTAATTAAATAATTAACAATAAGTCGAAGTCCGTAAGATAAGAAAAAAAAGAACTGTCATAAAACGTTTAATAAAAAAAATTATAATAATAAAAAAAAAAAAAATATATATACATATATCTAACAACAACATACAGATGACCTCACCACCCGGCCTAAGGGTAAAGATTAATAATATTAACTGCAACATTATTAAGAACGACATCATCAAAAACAACATCATCAAGAACAACATCATCAAAAACAACATCATCAAGAACGACATCAGCAACAATAGGGTTCAAACATGAGTTTTGTATTGCTGTAAGTCAATATTTACCTGTTACCAGAAATACTTTTTTTTATACCACATTAGACATTAAATTTTATATGAAATACTGCACAAATTGCGATTACAAATATTGAATCCGAATACAAATTATATAGATTTTGATTTATTATATTAATATATTAACGTATTTGTTGCTAAATTTATAAAATCATAATGGCAAATCCAAATCCCACACCTCTCCTCAGACCGACCGTTTTAAATACTCAAGACAACCAAAATTCGAATCCGAATACTTCTAGATCGGAGTTAACGACATTTATTACACAAATAGTAGAAACAACATTACGACAACAGCTGACACAATTAAATTTATTAAATAACCAACAAAATCAAAATTATCTTGACCAACAAATTACCTCAGGAGAAATAAATGACTTGGAAAGAATACCAGACATAATAAAGAGCATCAGGGAATTCTCAGGAACTAACGAAGAGTTTTCCTCATGGAAGAAGAGTGTAGATAGAGTTTTGAAAGTATATGAATCAATCATTGGTTCATCAAAGTATTTTGGGATACTTAGCACTATTAGAAACAAAATAGTAGGGAACGCCGACATAATTCTCGAATCCTATAATACACCACTTAACTGGAATGCCATAGTAGAGGTACTAACAAATCATTTTGCAGATAAAAGAGATATAAATACCTTAGAGTACCAAATGATGAGTTTGGTACAAGGTGGATTAACAATCCACGATTTTTATAAAAAGGTGTATTCACACCTATCATTAATATTAAATAGGTTATCTAATATGAACATACCCAAAGAAGCTTTAATAGCTTTGACCAAAACATACAGGGACAAAGCTTTAGACACTTTTGTCCGAGGTTTGCGAGGGGATCTTCCAAGATTGCTGGGAATGAAAGAACCAGTCGATCTACCCCAAGCATTACAATTATGTAACAAATTAGAGAATCAGGTATATAGGAAAAACCATGCTCAAGAATATAGTAGAGCCAAAACGAACCCTGCAATAACGCAAAAGATATCAAACGCGTATTCCAGAACACCACAGATTAAGCAAAGATATTCTCAACCATTAATTCGTAACCAAAACTTTTCACTTCCAACTAGGAACGAACAACACCATAGAGCACCCTTACATCAACAAGCCTTGCAACAGTTTAAACCGATTTTTTCCTTTTACAATAATAAGCCAAATATACCACCACCAAGACCTTTTCAACCCAAACCACAACCAAAACCAGAGCCAATGGATATTGACCAATCTATACGAACCCAAAGAATAAATTACATGAATAGACCAGCAAACAGCGACAGATTTAACGGACGTAGACCACCGCCAGCTGCCTTGGTGGTTCAACCAGACAAAAGACAAAGGAACTTTCACATACAACCTATCACCGAAGAGGATTATCAACGGCGGATGGAAATAAGTGACAATGAACATGAACAGCCACTGTCCGAATATATAGAAACTTATGGAAATAACCAAGAAAGGATGGACGAGTTTATTGACGTTCATTTTTTAGGGTAAGAGACTCCTCATTGCCATATTTGGAATCATAACTAAGTAATGGGGATATAATTAGAATACTAGTAGATACAGGCTCAAATAAAAATTATATTCAACCACGTTTAGCAAAAGAATCAATTCCTAATGAAATACCATTCTGCGCTAATTCTATTGGCGGCGAAGTAAAAATTACCCACCATACATTGCTTAATCTTTTTGGCTTAAAGGATGTTGAATTGAAGTTTTTTGTTCTGTCAACACTAAAATCTTTCGATGCCATATTAGGTAACGACAGTTTAAGGGAGTTATCTGCTGTTATTTATCTTAGAAAAGGTTGTATGACGGTAAAAGATAAAATGAAGGTTAGGATTAAACAATTACGGTCCGAAGACGTCAATACAATTAAAACACAATTTAACTATTTGTCTCCCAAACAAAAGCAATTTATGTCTGATTTAATAAATTCATTTAGAAATTTATTCGCAGAACCAGACGAAAGATTGTCATATACCACAAAAGTAGTGGGTAACATACGTACAAATACGGATTCTCCAATACATTCTAGATCTTACCCATACCCGATGTCCTTGAAAAACGAAATAGAAAAGCAAATTGAAACACTTTTAAGAAACGGTATAATACGACCTTCAAGATCACCATACAATTCACCAGTGTGGATTGTGCCAAAAAATTTAGATAACTCTGGAGAAAAGAAGCACAGACTCGTTATCGACTACAGAAAATTAAATTCAGTAACGATACCTGACCGTTATCCTATTCCTGACATAGATGAAGTCTTGTCTTAATTAGGCAAAAATAAATTCTTCTCTGTCCTTGATTTGAAAAGTGGATTTCATCAAATCCCACTCAAAGAGTCTGACATAGAAAAAACAGCATTTTCAGTTGATAATGGAAAATATGAATTCACACGTTTACCCTTTGGTCTTAAAAATTCACCCTCTATATTTCAAAGAGCATTAGACGATATGCTAAGAGATCATATTGGCATAAGATGTTTCGTTTACATTGACGACATAATTGTATTTAGCAAAGAAATCATTATAATGATTTGAAAAAAATATTTTCTACTTTGGAAGAAGCAAACATGAAATTACAAATAGATAAATGCGAATTTTTCAAGTCCGAAGTTGAATATCTCGGATTCATAATATCCGGAAATGGTATAAAATCCAACCCCAAGAAAGTAGAGACAATAGCCAATTTTCCAATACCAAAAACCCTAAAAGAATTGCGCTCATTCCTTGGATTAACGTGTTATTATAGAAGATTTATAAAAGACTATTCAAAATTAGCCAAACCTTTGACTACCATTTTGAGAGGAGATAAAGGCAAAATATCAAAGAATGCGTCGTCTAAAATAGCAATAACACTAAATGAACATGCAGTAGAATCCTTTAATAAACTAAAAAATACGTTAGCTACAGAAGATGTAATCTTAGCCTATCCAGATTACAATAAAGAATTTCAACTTACCACAGATGCATCAAACCATGCAATAGGTGCAGTTCTAGCACAAGACGATAGACCAATAACCTTCATTTCTAGAACTTTAAGAAAAAATGAAGAGCATTTTGCTACAAATGAAAAAGAAATGTTAGCAATAATTTGGTCATTAAACAAGCCTAGAAATTATCTATATGGAACAGCAAAAGTAAAAATATTCACTGATCATCAACCACTTACATATGCACTCAGTAGTAAAAATAATAACATGAAATTAAAAAGATGGAAAGCCATCTTAGAAGAATACAATTATGAATTCATTTACAAACCAGGAAAGTCAAATGTTGTAGCTGATGCATTGTCTAGAATACCATTGGGAAATCACATAAATACACTTACCTCAACCGTACATAGTGATGAAAGCACTTTGCCATTGTTAATACAAATAGCTGACGAACCAATTAATGTGTTTAAAAATCAGATTTCCCTCAAAATAGGAGACGTATCCTAGACATACAATAGTAGAACCTTCTTATGATCAACAAAAGTTAACTGATCTACTAAAAAGATATTTAAATCCATCTATAACCATTGGCTTGAACACTGAAGAAAGTATTTTAGGAATGATACAAGAGTTTTATGGATCGCATTTTGCAAACTACAAAGTCCGCTTTACCAGAAACATAGTTAGGGACATTACTGACGAAACAGAACAAGAGAACGAAATTATAACAGAACATAGACGAGCACATAGAAATAGTAAAGAAAACAAAAAACAATTATTGGAAAGAGTCTATTTCCCAAAAATGCAGGAAAAAGTTAATAAAATTGTGAAACAATGTCAAATTTGTAAGGAGCAAAAATATGAAAGGCATCCGGTGAAACCAAAAATTCAGGAAACACCAACTCCACAATATCCAGGACACATAGTTCATATTGATTTATACTATATAGATAATCATGTTCTATTGACAGCAGTTGACAAATTTTCAAAGTACGTACAAGTAAAAATATTAAAATCTAGAGCTACACAGGATATAAAGAAACCACTCATGGACATTTTAATGACTTTTGGCATACCTAAAAAAATTGTAATTGATAATGAAAAATCTTTAAATTCCGCATCAATATTACACCTATTAGAAGATCAATTGGAAATCGAAATATTTAAAGCACCACCTTATACGAGTACAGTAAATGGATAGATAGAAAGATTTCACTCTACCCTGTCAGAAATTATGCGTTGTGTTAAGGCGGAAAAGATACATACCTCATTTGAAGACCTTTTAGACAAAACGGTAATCAGATATAACTATAGCGTGCATTCCACAACAAACCGTAAACCAGTTGAATTATTTTTTGGCCATAGAGTAGCAACAAACCCTTATGAAATTAATTTAGAAAGAGAAGAAAATAAGGGTAGATTACAGGAAAAACAGAACGCTGATCTTAAATATCACAATAAAAATAGAGAACAATTTAGAAATTATAAAGTAGGTGAAACTATTTACGTAAAAACAAACAAAAGAATAGGCAACAAATTATCACCCAGATATAAACCAGAAATAGTTAAAGAGAATAAAAACAGTATAGTGACTACAGAATCAGGAAGAATAATTTACAAAGGACTCATCAGGAAATAATATCCTATCCCATTCCTATTCCCTATCCATCATACCTTAGGAAATAAATTGCACTAAATGAATAAGTAAAAAGAAATTAATAAACAAATATATTACTAGTTTAAGAATTATAAAAAATCATAAATAAATAAATAGAAGAAATATGATACACTGCCAAAATATATCCTTTCAGATAGGCAGATTGTAATAACAACTAAAATAATTTTAAAATATTAGAAAAACCCTTTCAAAAAAGGAAGAGAATAATGAAAAAATTAACAATTTCAAACTAAAAATGTGAGATAAAACATAAGAAATAAGTAATACAAGTATAATAAAAATAATAAAGAAATGTAACTTTTTAAAGTAATTAGTGTTTGATCACAAAATCTTTTAAGATTGATCAAATAATGACCATAAATGATTTCATCGTAAAAAAGTCTTACCAGACCAATGAAATCAAAGCTAAAAATATATAACATTAAAATATTAGTAAATGCAAAGATTGAGATAAATAAGAGTCGAAGAATATCTTTTCAATTTCAGATTATTATTCGCCAGTTGTGCGGCAGAAGTACAAATTCTTAATTGTTCAAACGCAAAATTAGCACTTTAAAAAATTGAGTATGAAAATGTATTAAAAAATAAGGATAAAACATATGGAATTTTAAAAGAATGCGAAAAATATAATAATTTCACTATATGTAATGAAAAAAATATAATAGACATAAGTAATACAACGTGTATACCGCCTTTATTAAGTAGTAAAACACATTTTTGTGAAAACACCAATACACAACCTTTATCTGATATCAAGAAAATATATGAAGATGTAATATTTGTAAACAATTATAAAGTAAAAATTTATGTCAATAATGATTGCATTGATCTTGATGGAACATATTTAATAAGGCATCATAATATTTCAATTAAAATAGATGAGAAATTTTTTAAGTCCGCTCATATGTCAAACAGTTATCCGCTGCCCTCAATTCTTCATAAACCTTCCAATAAAGATGGAATTAACGAAGTTTTATCTCTGGAGATGATAAATGAATTAAACACTAATAGTACAAAAAGAATCGATTTAATAAAAAAACAAAATATAGTTACTACAGCCACTATAGCAACCGTATTGATTATCGTGGTAGTTGCTTGGTTTATGTCCAAATACCTATCAAAAAAATTCTGCCCTCCGAATAACTCTAATATAGTAATTCAAGAACCATTAAGCATCTTCAGCGCTGAAGAAATTTTAAGACGTTCAAACGGGGACGTTTGAAGTTTAACGGGGGAGGAGTTAATGCCACAAATATCGTATCGCCTCTAATTCTAATTCTCATAAATTACCCTTTTTATTACAAAAGCATTTCATGAGAAATGCTTATGTTACAGAACATTATTTTTCAAGTGCTCAGTAAAATCTGACACCACCAAATAACATTAGAAAGATCAATGCAAGAAACCACTTAAACTATAATTTTGTTTAAATTATTTTGAGTTGTCCCAATTTTTATTTTAATATAATGTAAACATTCACACAACGAATCACATTACAAGCATATGCATGAGCTGACCCGTCAGCATAATCTGTGATTCGTTGGTATAAATAGGATTAGTCTTAGAATGTAATAAGTTCAGTTTTTATACGGAATTTCAATAAAGCAGACGTTGCTTTTCAGCAACTTAATTTTTTTAAAAAACAAAGATAATTTTGTTTAATTTATATATTTTTGATGGAACTCTCATGGCCGCAAATATTCATAATTAAATTGTGAGCGGGTTTATTCAAATAAACTTATGTACTTATACTTGTGACAAAGGGTATATTAAGTTTGTGTTATACGTCACATTTTTTGAGATATTGTGATAAAATTTTGGTGCAAGGACATGTATTGGCACAGAGAGGAACCATATTGAATATGGACCATTTTAAGAACCCTTCCCTATATAAGGTCCTATTATAATGGAGGTATTTATTCTAATTCTTAATATTTTTTAAAATTGGTGAAGATTAGTTTTTTTTCGCTGTATGAAATTTGAATCCGACCAGATCAATTTTAGAACTCCTTTCCATATAATAATAATTCACGAAATGATTTGTAGGGCTGGTGTTTACTGACACAACTAAACTAATTGTAGTGGTGTAGGGTATATAACGATCGGACTTAACCGACTATAGAATTGTATAATTTGTATAACTTGTATGTTTCCTTGTATTTAATGAATGTATATTCACGTTATTTAAATGCCCTCTTTTTTTTCTGGCAAAAATAGGCACGAATATTTTCCTTCATCTGTTCAGTTATTTACATATACGCGCCCCTTCAAGTAGCCTGACTCAGTGTTAAAGAGATAATATTTTATCTTCTACATGGTACGTTAAAGTATGTAATATATTTGAAATAAAGGAATAAAGGAGAAATCCTTCGCAAGTCATACAAAGCGTTTGGATACAACTGTGGCGACAAGTTTTAAAAAAAAAAAAATTATGCGTGATTGGATTTTATAACCTAAAGATTCAAGGAAAATGCCGGATACACCATTAACTTTAGAACCAAATTTACGGAAAAACGTGACATTTAGTATTGACGCTTTTGAGCCACAGGTTACAAGCTGGAGTCGTTGGGTTAAACATTTCGTGAATGCTATTGAAGTTTTCAATGCGGATGCTGCAAAAAAACGAAGTTTGATTTTACATTACATGGGAGCTTCCACATATAACATTTTATGTGACAAGTCGACGCGTAGTTGAGTTATGACGAAATTGTGAAAATCCTAGAAGATCATTTCAACCCTGCACCAAATGAAATACTCGAAAACTACCGTTTTCACATACGCGAGAAAAATTTTGAATCTTATAAAGATACAGCATTGAGAAATCAATTTTTATTTGGATTACGTAACCTAACGTTGCAGAGTCGCCTGCTAGAAAAAGAGGGATTAACCTTGGATGTGTCCATTATTATTGCCCGCGCATATAAAGCAGCTGAAAAAGGTGGAATGAAATTGCATCAAGCGGCAAGTACAAGTGTGGAAATAGTAAACAAGTAAAAAAAATAAGAAAATTATTACTGCAAATGAAAAAAGACCACGTACAAAAAATGGAGAAATAGCAACCCAGTGTTTTCGGTGTGGAAATAAAGAAGGGTAATCACGTAACTTTTGAAACTATTGTCGTAGTTGCGATGGTGGTAGTCGATAATAGTTTCATTCATATAATACCATCACTCTCATCGTCGTGTTATTTTTCATTGTGAATGACAGAATTTCTCATATGACGTTTATTTTAATAAACAAAGGCAATTAGAATTTCTCAATTATATATTATTTTTGTACTTTTTTGGAAAAAATGTATTTCACTTTTTATATTAAATAAAATAACTACTTATATAGTTATAACTATTATTTATTTATATAGGTGTGTTACTAAGGAGCATTTTGAATACATGATCAAATTTATCAAGATCACCCAGACATGGCAGAAAACTATAGCAATAATTCCGCCCAGGTAAACTTTCAGATAAATACTATTTTATTAGATAATTTAACTAATTATAAACGATTTTAAACGGCGTTAAGCGAACAGTTAAATTGTTTAGGCCTGCTTATAAAAACATCAATCGGTTGGCTAAAGTTATATTTTATATAAAATTTTATATTGAAGAATGTATGTTAATAATATGATTTGTGTCGTGAAATATACTATGTATATTGTCACAAATATAATGATCTATATGTTTTAGATTTTGTATTCAGTTGTATTTGATAGACTGTAACTGGTTTTTCTAATAAAATTGTGGTTTTTCCTTTTTTCTAAAAATGTGCTTTCTAATTAATAATTATAAGAATTTGTTTATTAGGTTTGGGTAGATAACAAGTACAGGGCCAAAAAGAAGTTTAGCTTCAATAAATTGGCCCTGAGGAAAACTGGTGGAGGACCGCCGGAGGAAATTCCACTTACTCTTGGTGAGAAAAAAATCGTAGAATTGACGAATTTAGAAACCACAGTAAGTGGAATTGAAGAAACGTTATGTTTTGGCGCTCTCCAAGCTGAAGAACTGGATGAAATAATTTTAATTAGGCCAAGTACATTTAAAAAATTACGGTAAGTATAGAATACAAAAACTTATAAACGTTACATATTTCTAATTATTTATTTATTTTTAATATAGAGCTGCAATATTTGAGGAAAATTGTGCCGAGCAAGAGGTACAAGAAAAGAGTAAAAAACGCAAGTAGATATGAAAATTGTATGCTTTAATAATTAATATGTAAATAGACTTAATTTATTAGGACTTCATCTCCGCCATCTTCTTCAAAAAGAAGACGGCCGGAGGATGCGTACAACCTCTTGCAAAGTCAGGCAAAAAGGGATAAAAATTTTCAAGAATCCTTAATTGCAGTATTTAAAGAACGCAACCTTATATTAAAAGAAAATAATGAAATTAAAAAAAAAATTAATGAAGAAATGTTAAAAGTTCAAAGAGAAAGAAATGAAATTTTATCTAAATTTCATAAATAAAATAATTTTTATGCTTTTAGTTTATATTCTTATAAAAAGATAGCTATTTTGCAATCGTACGAGAACGGTTGTTTGCACGATGCTACTTGACAGTTTATAAGTTTACGAAAATAGAAAAGTACGATAATAGTTTCATGATGATGCTTTCTATCGTTTACGAGAATGGATATTTAAAAATAACTATTGTCGTACCATCACCATCGTTTACGTGATTACTCTCCAGCTCATTTGGCTAATGCATGTAAATTTAAAATCGCCAAATGCCATTATTGTAAGAGAATATATGATAGATATGTTTTAAATTAAAAAACCAGGGGGGTAATCATGTATCTTTTAAACGACTCTCGTTTTTGCTGAGACTCGTATGTGAGAATCGTTCATTTAGTATTCACGTCACAATTTCTTTTAAGTATCGTGCTATCATACATTATGAATGAATAAAATTATGAAGAGGAATAATTTAGTAAAAAACATATGTTTTTTATTGTGTTTTTGTTTAAAAACATTGAATTTCATCATAAATGTGCACGTGATTTTGATTGATTTTATATTTTAAACATTTTATCTAAAAAAGAATATTAAAATTAAATTTAGAAATTTAGAACAAAAAAGATGTAAGTTAAATTAAAAAATATATATTACATATTTAATTAATTAAAATTAATTAAAACTATTTAGGACGGCCACCGTGGATCATACCACAACTTCCACAACTTCCGTGCACCAACTCCAAAATATATGTAAATGCTTCTTTGGATAAACGGAAATTGCGCAAGAAGCTATATTAAAAGAATTAATATGTGTTTCAAAATGCCCCGAATTTTTCACTTACATGTGTGTGGGCATTGATAAGGGGTTTGATGAATCCCTTAGGAGTCTCCGCTCCCTTATAATTCTGTCTTGGGCACGGCTCCTTTCTCTACTCAATAAAAAGCAACACACAATATTGTTCATTTTTTCCTTTAATTTAAATATAATATATTAAATTTGGATATAATTTGTACAATTAAAATTAAACTTATATAAATAAACTTTATATTTACTTACGTATTTGAAAAAAAATTATTTAAACTACACCAATAAATACACAATTATATTTTTTATATATACAAATTATTCTTTTATTAAGCAAACGATATCAATTTTGCTCACGTTTGAATATTCACGATTCTCACACGTTTGTTTTGCTTATTACTACTCTCAATACAGTAACAGCTGATAATGTTTGGTTGCGAAAAACTTTTATAAGACCCGTAAACGAGACTCGTAAGATACTTAAACGATACTTGAATACATGAATAGTTTTGAGCAACAAAATGATATCGTTGCGCGATTCTCATGTTACGTGATTACCCCCGAGGTTTGCCAAGTGAATGATAAAGGTAAAGAAGAAGAAGAACTAATAGAAATAATGTTAGAAGAAATTTTGCAAATTGAAAATCATCTAAAATTACATGTTATTTATTGGTACAGAATAAAAAAATTAATTTTGAAATTGATACGGGAGCTCTCGTTACAATTATGAGTTTATTGGATGTAAAAGTATATTTTCGCAGGGCAGTCGTAAAACAAGCAGATGTGGAGATATATAGCTATTGTAAAACAGCAATCAATGTATTGCGTTGGATATATTTTGGTGAATGTCGCAACGAGTAAAGGCCAGGTTACAGCAAAAATATATATATATATATATATATATATATATTTTATATATATATATATACTCTATATATAGTACTCTCGGATAGGAAGCCACTGCTTGGCTGAGAGTGGTTACGTGTATTTAAGTTAAACTGGCAAGGTATGTTGACCCAGTCAAATGATGGAATGGTAAATCAGGTACGTGACGTTCCAATACGTAATTTGTTAAAAACGTTTCCAAGACTTTTTTCGGATTCTATGGGTAAAATAACCGGTCATCAAGCTCGCTTATATTTGAAACCAAATGCAACACCAAAGTTCCGAAAAGTTCCTTTTTCATTGTTACAAGCGGTGGATAGAGAATAGATAGAGAATAGCAAGGTCTACTGGTAAAAGTTAATAGTAGTGAATGGGCCACGCGAATTGCAGTGGTGCCAAAAAGTGATGGTAATGTACGTTTATGTGGAGATTATAAAGTCTCTTTGAATCCGGCACTGATAGTTGACGAACATCCTTTGCCCACTATTGAAGAGCTGTTTAGTACGTTGGCTGGTGGTATAAAATTGACCAAGATAGATTTAGCCAAGGCTTACTTACAATTGGAAATTCACCCAGAAGACTTGCTTACGTTAAGTACACATAGAGGCTTATATCAGCCGACTAGAATGATGTTTAGTATCTCGTGTGCACTCGTAATATGGCAACGTTTTATTGAGCAGTTATTGTGTGGCATTCCAGGAGTTAAAGTTTTTCTAGATGATATTAAAATTACAGCTCCTAATGATGAAATACATTTCAAACGAATTGAAGAAGTCTTAAAAAGATTAGATCAGTGCAACATACGTGTTAATATAAATAAATCTAAGTTTTTAAGAGACAAAATTGAATTGTGGCTATGTTATTGATAAGAATGGCATATCAAAATAAAAAAGTAAAATAGCTGCAATACAAAATATTAAAGAACCAACGAATCGAGATGAGGTTTGTTTATTTTTAGGCCTTATTAATTATTATGGCCGATTCATAAAAAACCTCAGCACGTTAGTATACCCGCTGAATAGATTGTTGCACGAAAATGTAAATTTCAATTTTAACGCGGACTGCAAACGTTTATTTGAAGAGGTTAAGCGGTAAATACAATCAGACACCGTTCTCGTTCATTACGATTCGACATTACCTTTGTTGCTGGCCGTTGACGCAAATCTCGTGGCGCTGTTGAGCCACATTGATAAATGTGGTCATGAGAGACCCATTCAGTTTACATCTCAAACACTTAGTCAAACTTAACAGCGATATAGCCAAGTAGACAAGGATGTATACGCTATAGTTTTTGGTGTTCTCAAATTTTATCATTAGTTGATAATGATCAATGTGAAATTTCTACCAAACATCATCATCATTGAAAGATATTGAAAACGGCCACTAAACTCTTAACATTTATGTATAACTTAGCGTACTTATTCAATTGGTCTTAAAGCAAGATCCCTCATAAATTGGTGTCAGAAGTGGGATTGAGACCAAAAGTGAACGGTAAAGTTTGCGGGAGATATAAATACATTGAACGTAGGGGTGACTATTAAAATCAGAACTTATCAGTGAAAAATACCCAGATAAAGTTGAAGCATCAAAAGTAGAAGTCGAATTTATTAAAAAAAAAAGAAAGATTAATTATCCAAATGAGTGCACGAAGGCGTCGTCAAAATAGCAGTATGGCGGTTGATTTTCAAAGTGACCTTCAAAGTAATTCTACGAGCGTACGCGAAACAACAGCAACAACAAATAACGTTGTTAAGTTTAACTTCGCCGATTTTGAGAACATTTGCCGCATACGTTGATTTGAAAAGCACCCTCAAGTGTGAATTTTCTCCCGTGTTAAACAATGCAAATGTATATCAACTATTAAAAGAGAGAAAGAAGAAGAAGAACGAATCAGTACGATAATATCTTTATGCTATGGTTAATATCGCGGAACAGGCTAAGATTGAAGAGCTATCCCTCATCTCCTATGTAATTGAAGGGATACCCGACTAAGCAAATAATAAAATGATGTTATACGGTTGCAAAACATTAAAAGAATTCAAAGAAAAGTTAACTATTTATGAGAAAATAAAAAAGTTGTCAAGAAAAATTCGAATACAAAAGTGAACACGGAAATGTTAAAGAAAAATCGTCTAAAAGTACAAAGCAGATTGTTACGCACTCACGTTGTTATGTAAGAGATCATGAATTTTATGAATGTCCGCATAAAGACAAGGGTCCCAAATGTTTTGTGTGCAACAAGTTTGGCCATAAAAGTAAAAATTATTCGAGTCAGGAAGCTGTTAATTTACTGACGTTAACTAATAAGAGTATGTACGTTCCTGTAAAAATTTATGATTTCAAAATTCATGCTTTACGAGTAGCGATATCTGCCTTATTAAAAGTTGTTATGTTCGGCGTATTAATGTTATACGATATTGTAATGAGCCTCCAATCCAACTACAATAGTAAGTTTTGGTGCAAAAATTTAAACAAAAGAGTCTTGTTTGGCCAAAATACAAATTGGTTTTGATATTTTTGAAAATATTAAAGTTTATGTTATTGATGATTTTTGCATGAAACCCGATTTTATACTAGGTGCAAATATTTTGAAAAAGCAATTGTTACAATTGAAGCTGGTAAAGTTACAGTATGTAAGCAAAAGTGTGAGAATGAAATGCACGGTATCGTTTTATTGCTCAAAACTATTCATGTATTTAAGTTTCGTATGTATCGTATGTATATGTGTCTCATAAAAATTTTACGCAACCAAACAGCTGATAAATATTGTAATTGAGAGTAGTAATATTTATTCACATAAGCAAAACAAACGTTTGAGATTCGTGAATATTTGCCTTAATTCAAACGTGAGTAAAATTGGTATCGTGTGCTTATAAAAAGTATAATTTGTGTATTTATTGGTGTATTTTTCATTATTTTTTTTTTCAAATTAGTCAATCAAAAACAAATTTTTAAATACAAATTTTTTACGTGAATATAAATATTTAAAAAATACAAAATAAATATTTTATTTAAAAAAGCAATAAAAAATATAAAAAATGCGTAAGTAGATATAAAGTTTATTTATATAAGTTTAATTTTAATTGTAAAAATTTCGGAATAATTGAAGGAAAAAATGAACAACATTGTGGCTTGTTTTTTGGTGAGTAGAGAACGGAGCCGTGTTCAAAAGCAAAGAATTATAAGGAAGATGGGACTTCTAAGGGACTCATCAAACCCATTATCAATGTCCACACACATGTAAGTGAAAAATTCGGGGGATTTTGAAACACATATTGATTCTTTTAATTAATTTAATTCTTTTTTCAATTTCCGTGTATCAAAAGAAGCTTTTATATATATTTTAGAGTTGGTGCACGGAAGTTGTGGTATGAGGGGTACATATTAGACCGGTCCTTATATATATGAAGAAAATTATTTTTTCGAACTCATATCACGGAAAGCACTAAAAATATTTCATTTGGTGTCCAAAAAACACACAAAAAATTTAAGCACGATTGGACAATTTTTAGCCGTGTCTCAAGCCACTCCTTGTTTTTATTATTAGAAATAAGACTAAAAATTGTTTTTTTTATATTTTTTATTCAAAATTATTTGAAAAATGAACCTTAAACTAAAATATTTTAATTAAGTACATATTAATATTAACTTAATTTAAAAATGAAGTCTTTTTATATATATACAATGTATATATTATACATATCTCACTTTAATGCGGAAACATTTGATAGTTTTAATACAAAGCGATGGCAAACAAAAGACTTCGATCGGATGACGATATTTTGTTAATAGGATCAATTGATCATCAAATTACTGGTGCTCAATTACCATAAAAAAAAACAAGTGCTGCAAGTATTATTTTACAATTTACGAATAGTTAAATTTAAGAGAAAGTATTAGATTAGTTGTTGCTGAGGTTAGTACATTTTAGCAGAAAGCATGAATTCCAACACATCGAAAAATACTGCATTGATAAAGTGGAAAAATTATACAATGAATGGAGGTCTATAAAGAATTACGGTCGCAAAACTGAAACTCAAAACAAGAAGGAAACTGAATTTCAAAATTGGATGATTTATTCGATATCGCACGCGCAGACGCTTTGGAGTTAATAAAAAAGAATACAGAGAGTTTTTATTAAAGCAGCGAGAAAAAGGAAGACCAGGTTGTATGATAGGAACAGATAAAATTCTTATCCGAAAAGAATTTGAAATTAGAAGAAGTACTAATTTTTAATCGCTTTAGCAAACATTGAAATAATATTGATAAGAAAAATTACAGAAGTTGCTTAGAAGATGAGCGTATTGTTAAAGGATTGACTGCTCAAGAACGCGATGTAGTCTTAAATTACTGTCTTGATAATTTGAAGCAAACTCATCGTAGGCGCGATTACAAAGAATTTATACAATTATCAATTTTCTTGGAGGTACGGTGCCGAATTTTAACACCTTTCGAATACCTGGTGCAGCTTGTCATGCTAGATGGATGTCAAAAGCAATTTATACACTTAAAATGTATTTTTTCTGTGATCAATTCAATATGTCAAAACAAGAGGTGAGCGGCATACGTAGTGTCTGTATTTTCATAGTTCGTATCTATGTAAAAGTATGGTTTGGATGCACCAAAGCAATTGAAGCTCCAAATCAAGACCTAAAATTAATCAAAAATATAATTGCTTATCCTGAACGAGATATATCTTGTTCTTTGCTACAAAAAGTTAGCAATCACTTATGGTATTTGTCCGAAGAAGTAGTCGGTCTTTCATTCTTCGATAGTAACGTAAGTGTTGATGTTAAAAGAAAAATGGTTAAAGCAATTAATGTTCAAGCAAATAAAGAAAAATGTAAGAGAATCATAGCTAATCCAACGTATATCCTTGATATTTACAAAAAGATTTAAGCGATTTTGTAAAATCAAACACACACGCGTTCTTTGATCGCTTAGACATTTCCAAATTTGTCAAAACTTATTTGTAGTAAACGATGCTGCTGAAAGAGGTGCCAAATTCATTACAGATTATAATAATAAATTAACACACAATGAAGAAGAGAAACAATTCCTTTTTTAAGTGATAAAAGAATATAATATGAATTATCCCACTTTTAAAAACACCACTATTAAGTTAAATTAATGTTAATATGTACTTAATTAAAATATTTTAGTTTAAGATTCATTTTTCAAATAATTTTGAATAAAAAATAAAAAAAAACTATTTTTAGTCTTATTTCTAATAATAAAAACAAGGAGTGGCTTGAGACACGGCTAAAAATTGTCCAATCGTGCTTAAATTTTTTGTGTGTTTTTTGGACACCAAATGAAATATTTTTAGTGCTTTCCGTGATATAAATTCGAAAAAATTAAAATAAGAATCGGTCTGTTAGAAAGAAGATTGTGTCGCCAATGGATAAGGTTTGACACAAATGCAAAGGACTCGAAACAGTGGTTCCATACCAAGTAAGGTATACCAGGAAATAAAGACCGCTTTTCATTTAAATATTATTAAATTAAGTAAATTAATTTTAAAATTTATTAAATTAAATTTATCAATAAATTTAATTATTGTTTCGTGCTTGGATGTGTTGATGGGGCATATATATACTTGAGTAAGCCCAGGGAACAGCAGAATATATATGTTAATCGAAAGGGGAAGCACAATTTACACGTTATGCTCGTGAGTAAAATAACTACAAATACAGGGTGTCCACCGGGAAGTTATACTACTTTGTTTTGTCGCCATTTTGGTAAACATTAGTCTTGACAGTTCATATTTGGCAGTCGTGGAGTAGACACATGACAAATTTATTAAGGAAAAATATTCGATAAACCAACGTGTTTTAATTGTTAAAACATTTTATCAAAATCAATCATCGATTACTGTGACAATGAGAAAGTTACGTGAAATTTTTGGGAGAAATAACGTGCCAATAAAACGCACTATTTATCGTGTAGTGAATGATTTCGAAGAAAGAGGGCCAAGCATGGACCATAACGTAATGCAAGATCGGCTGAACACATTCCTGCTGCTCAAGAAAGTGTTCAAAACAATCCATCAACCTCAATCCGACGCCGAGCTCAGGAGCTTGGTCTTCAAAGAACAACTTTGGCCACAATTTTGCACAAGGATTTGCATTTGTTTTGTTGTGAATGGGGAGCGATATGATTGAAAACTTTTTAATGCCACAACTGCATGCTTTGGGCTTGATTAACATGTGGTATCAACAAGACGGTGCCACATCACATACAGCCAGGATTACAATGGAAAAAAACAAAGTAGTATACCTTCTCGGCGGACACCCTGTAATAACAAATAAAAAAGTAATCAATTCAATGTTTTTAATTCGTTCAGGTTGGACAGCTCGTCCAGCTTGCTTTCTCTCCAACTCTCCTCACTTTTCGGTTGCACTCGCATAACCGAGGAGAGCAGAGTTGGACTCTCATTATGTATCTCTAATCTTACTTATTCATTCCCTTTGTGCTATTTTAAGTGAGCAGTTTGAACTTTATATTTTATCATTTACCAAAAGAATTCATTGTTTTTTCTAAACTCGGTATTCAAGCCGGATCAATTTGAATTATATATTATTCTTTATCAAAAAACCCATTGTTTCACTACTCGGTATTCAAGGTAATGTACCCTCTTTGTCTATTCTTACACTCAACCCTCAAAAAACTTTTTACTAATATTTAAATTTTTCAACTCTACAAATCATCATAAATAACTACCAACAAAAATACAATAAAAAACATGTTTTTTACAAAATTATTCCTCTTTATAATTTTATTCATTTATAATAGTGGTAGTTTCATACATAACAGATTATGATCTACGCTGTCAAATGCCTTTGTAAGGTCAAGTAGAGTTAAGAAAGTAGTATGCCCAGTGTGTACCTTAGATCTTATATCTTCCACTATTTTAAGCATTGCCTACGTGCAGCTATATTTAAGATGAAAGTCAGACTGGTGAACATTAATAAAATTATATTTTTTGCCTGTTTCCAGAATTTTGGAACAATAGCCGACGTCAAAATAGAATTTATAATATATATTATATATGTTTGGCAAAATTTTAGGTAGTAGTTTGAGTTGGCAGAACATCGTTGCGCGCACGGTTAACTTAATATTTATTATAATTGAAATTGTGTTTTATTAAATATTCTGATAGACATAAAACATAAAATCCAATTAAATAAATACTCTGACAAACATTATTTCTACAAAAGTGAAAAAAATCTCATAAAAAAAAGCAGAATTCAACAAAAAACTTTTGCATTTTAACAAAACAGTGTGACTTACAGTTATTTTTGTTATATACTTGAGAGTGCAATGCACTTCTCTCTCAATTGTATATACATATTGTGTATATACACACAACTACGATTTTTCTCGCAATAAATTAACACCAGAACATATAATACTTGTTATACTCAGACACACAATATTTGTATAAATATGCAGACCCCTTTAAAAAGTCAGTCAGTCAGATCTCTCTCAAAGCAGACAGAAAAGAAAAATACACTAGCTGCCAAAGTCATTATAGAGAGAGCGGCTAGCAATCCTAAATTGTGTGCTTCTTCTTCGTCCAACAAACTCAATGATACAACAACAACTACTAAGGCAATGAGTGTCCGAGCTCAGGCAAAAGAAAACACCTCAAAAACAAGCAGCAGCAGTACTACTGAAAAAGCAGAAAACAACAAAAAAATTCATATTCAAACGGGCATTGATCGGTACATCAATATCAAAAGGAAAATTTCTTCACCGACAAAAAATGCGTCTAAAATCTCCAAACCGAACGAAAAGCAACCTACATCTAATCAACAGGTTACTACTACTAATAGATCGCTGATAAAAACGATGATGACGAAGATGAAGTAGCAGAAATACAACACAGGCCTCCACCTATATATCTGCGGGAAGCTATGACAAATAACCTCATTAATGCGCTTGCTTCTGGCCAACGTGATGACCAATACCTGGCTCCTAAACATACTATTACTCTTAATTAATTCTAATGTAAATCCTAATTTCTCATATGCAGACATTCTACGTACAAGCCAAAATGACAGAACAGATCCTCAGTCAACCACACCGCATCCACATACTGTCTCGAACTTAGAAAACACAATTTCAGCGCTGGTCCAGCATATGCAAACGTTCATGACCACAATGCAAACGATGATGCAGGAGATGCTCAGGAATCAGACCACTTTGCTTCAGGTGATGATAGTAATAATATGCTTATAGCTAGACATCAAAATAACTACATATATTAATAAAAAATTTATCAAAAATGTTTCACTGGTATTAGTTAATAAGTAAGTTTGCTATTCAACCATGATCAGCTATTACTTATTATGTAGTTATTTTGATGTCTAGCTATAAGCATATTATTACTATTATTATTATAAGCATAATAGCTCTCTTAATATCAACAGCCACATATCTTTTTGCTCTGTTTGTTCCATTATGGGTATGACAGCCAGAGACGTCACACACACCATGTTAAGAGCCCTCAAAAAACAACATATGGGAATCCATATCTGTCACTTAAATGCCCAAAGTTTACGAAACAAGACTGA
The DNA here is from genome assembly GCA_949710015.1 of Crataerina pallida. Taxonomy (NCBI): domain Eukaryota; kingdom Metazoa; phylum Arthropoda; class Insecta; order Diptera; family Hippoboscidae; genus Crataerina; species Crataerina pallida. The sequence goes on along the minus strand of OX453289.1, from coordinate 22,812,371 downwards.
CGAACTTCAACACATCTTTGAAAATTCTGCTATACGCGTCATATGCGTGTCTCAGACGTGGTTCATGCCTGCTGAACTCAATACTCTTTTTAGTACGAATGGATATTACCTTTTTCGTGCAGATCGGCTCCATCATATAGGCGGCGTTGCCGTTTATATAAAAAGCCATTTACACTTCACATTGAAATGTAAGTCCAGCCCGGACAACCCTATTGAATACCTCTTTGTTAGTATAAGTAGTAGACAAAACAAACTTTTGTTGGGTTGTGTATACAGACCTCACCGAAACATAATAAGGACAATTGGTGATGTAGCCATTGGCTATCCCGATGTGATTATAAGTGGAGATTTCAATAGCAATCTTTCTTAGAAAACAGACTTATGGATGAGATGCATACTATTGGTCTTCTCTCCACTCTCCGAGATCCCGACTCACTACAC